>JALGBA010000172.1:0-2412683 GCA_023970755.1 Azemiops feae | reverse complement strand
TGTGTTGGCTTTTTTGGCAGCTGCAGCACACTGCTGGATCATATTTAAGTGATTGTCCACTAGGACTCCGAGATCCCTCTCACAGTTACTACTATTGAGCAAGGTACCCCCTATACTATACCTGTACATTTGGTTTTTCTTGCCTAAATGTAGAACCTTACTTTTTTCACCATTGAATTTCATTTTGTTAGATAGCGCCCAATCTTCAAGTCTGTCCAGGTCCTCCTGTATCTTAAGCCTGTCTTCTGGAGTGTTGGCTATTCCTGCCAGCTTGGTGTCATCCGCAAATTTGATGAGTTCCCCATCTATCCCCTCGTCCAAATCGTTGATGAAGATGTTGAAGAGCACTGGGCCCAGAACAGAGCCCTGGGGCACCCCACTACACACTTCCCTCCATGTAGATGCGGTTCCATTGAGGACCACACGCTGAGTACGGCCGGTCAGCCAGCTACGAATCCATCTGGTGGTGATGCTGTCTAACCCACATTTTTCTATCTTATCAAGTAGTAGGTTGTGATCTACTTTATCAAATGCCTTACTGAAGTCCAAGTAAATTATATCCACAGCATTCCTCTGATCCACTAATTTTGTCACTTGGTCAAAGAATGCAATAAGGTTTTGTCTGGCATGATCTGTTTTTGACAAACCCATGTTGGCTTTTAGTAGTGATTTTGTTTGCCTCTAGGTGTTCGCTGATTCGTTGTTTGATTATCTTTTCCAGAATCTTCCCAGGTATTGAGGTCAGGCTGATAGGTCTGTAATTTCCTGGATCCATTTTTTTTCCTTTTTTGAAGATGGGAACTACATCAGCTCTTTTCCAGTCCTCTGGCAGTTCCCCAGTGCTCCAGGATCTTTGAAAAATATAGTTCAGTGGTTCTGAGATCACATCTGCCAGTTCCTTGAGAACCCTGGGGTGTAATCCATCTGGTCCTGCTGATCTGAACTCGTCTAGGCTGGACAGGTGCTCACTTACCATTTTCTTGCCTATATTAACTTGTGTTTCTATTCTGTTTTTTATGGCACTATTTCTGATAGGTTGGTCTGTTTTTTCCCTTTGTGTAAAGACAGATGCAAAAAATGAGTTAAATAGTTCTGCTTTCTCCCTATTGCTTGTCACCTTCTTGCCAGTTTCACCCACTAATGGACCAATCATTTCCTTCACTTTTGTCTTATTTTTTACATGTTGAAAGAAGCTTTTTTTGTTATTTTATGGAATTTTACAAATTTCCCCCACCAGTGCTTCTGATGGTATAATTTTAGTTATTTATTTGTATCCACCTTTATTATTTTTACAGGTAATTTAAGGTGATGAACATGTCTAGCATCGGAGTATAATAATGTAAATGTTCATTAACATTTACTATTTGTGAGTTCATTTAGATACAATGCTCCTTCGAAGTGTGATTGCTATGGCCCAATTATACTGTAGGTAAGAATTTACTGTATTGTGACTAAAATGTTGGTCTATACTTGCTGTAGGGTGAAGAAGCTGAGGGTGACTGGAGATTGCACAATGCTTCTTTGAAGAATTGAACATCACTGGGTAGAGCAATTGATGCAGGTGTGTGACATAAATCGGCTGATTAATTTCTTTTAACTGAAATTTATAAAATCTAAGATTGAAAATCTTCACTGAGCATCCAAGTGATACTAGACTTAGAACTGCCAAGTAAGTTTTGGAGAAGGTATTTTGTAATTGCAATTCTCGAGCTGAAAAGTTTTCTTTCATACAGTATTTTCCAAAGATATCCAAAATTATTAGCTGATTAGATTTTGTCTGGCTATATTTATCACTTGTCTCTAAACCGGAACAGTGTTGACTGTCTTGAATATTTTGGAAGAACTCACCACCATTTACAGAAAGAATTTTTAAAAAAATATAAAAGAAAAAAAACAGGAATAAAAAAGATACTCAGCTTGGCAAAAGACCAACCAATCAAAAATAGAAAAGGCAGAATATTTGTTATATAGTAGTCAAATATCGAACAAGTTTCTAAATCTTGTGTGTATGTGCTTTCAGTGTTGACTCCTGGCAACTGCCTAGTCTCAGCAGCTTTCTTGGCAAGATCTTTGGAAGTAGTTTGCCTTTGTCTTCTTACTGGGGTTGAGAGCGATTGACTGGCCTAAGACCATCCAACTGGCTTTCTGCCTAAGGACTAGAAGCCACAGTCTCCCAGTTTCTACTCTGGTACCTCAACCGCTACACCAAACTACATCTACCTAATCTAATATATATTATAAAGTTGCCTTAGATATGAATAGATGGTTCAAATGGATAAATCATATTAAGTTTTAGGGGTAAAATTAATGCTATTAAAAAGAATATCACATCACAATAAATCTCCTCACCAACATGTCACAAACACATGTGCCAGAGGTGCTTTAGCAACCCAGCTTCAGTGCCTGGGGGAAAAGCTTTGGGGAAAGACCAAGTGGACCAGGCAGGGACATTCATGTCTCAGGGGGAAACTCTTCCATTAGATTAGGCCAAAGCCACGACAGAGAAGCTCTGCTTCCTAGGAACCTCTAAGTGACGCTGCTTCACCAAGCAGTCCAGAGCCTATCCAGAGCAGAAACCATTGGAGATAGGAACTCCCACAAATAACAGGCTGCCTGCTATTAAGGCTTTACAAGTGACAACCAACACCTTGGATTGCACCCAGAAGCCTATCAGAAGTCAGTGTAATTCAGGTACCGTGTTTCCCTGAAAGACACAACCGGAAAATAAGCCATAGCATGATTTTTCAGGACGTTCATAAGCCCCACCCCAAAAATAAGCCCCAGTTAAGATCGTCAGCCAGACAGATGCATTTAGTACTGTATTTCCCCGAATATAAGCCCTAACTGAAAAATAAGCCCTAATGCCTCTTTTGGAGCAAAAATTACTATAAGCCCTGGTATTTTGGGGTGGGGGGGAACACGGTAGTTGCAGTGTTACAGGGGCATAGTATGGTGTGCTTACTACTGCATGTGCTGCCTTATTTTGGATGTGGAATGGGATAACTCACCATGGCCAACTTGCTGCAGATCAACTCGCTGTGGGACAACTCGCTGCAGGGCAATTTAACAATTCAATTTAATTATTTAAAATAAATAAAAATTATTTTCATTTTTGTCATTCACATTTCATTTTGTCACTCCTTTTGCATCCTTTCTTTAATGATTCTATTCCACCATTTCTTCGCTATTAGTGTAACTCTTGTCCTGCAATGAGTTGTTTCACAGTGAGTTGGCCGTGACAAGTTGTCCCGTGGCCGGGGTGAGTTAGCTATGGCGAGATGCCTGTGGTGAGTTGGCTGTGGCAAGTTGGCTGTGGCAAATTGTCATAGACCCTTCTGGATTAACTGAAATTTCCAAATGTCATCAGCTCTATGTAAAGTGGGTTGCAGTAGACAATTGGGAAGTGACTAAGGATCACTGGGGACTGCCTGCACGAAAAGAAAGCTTCCTTTCCTCACACAACAGCCGTAACAATGGAAATTAACTGATAATTACCCCGGTTCCACTTTTCCTCCCTATGGAAAACCATCTAAAATATTCAAGACAAGGTCTATTGTCCTTAGTTTCCTTCACAATCTGTCACAGTTAATATTATCAAAGACTGCTGCTAAAGTTATCATCGTTTCTTAAAAATGTTTGTTGTTTCCATAGTGTATTTACTTATTAGGCAAATGAGAAGCTGGTCAATATTGTCTCATTTAAAACTTTTGAACTCATTGGCTCTTACTTCGAGTAAAAAAAAATGGGTAAATGATATGAATGGCTTTGGGAATTAAAAGAGCAAAGAACTAATTTGTTACTGTGGCAAATGCCCAGAGGGAGGACTCAGGTCAGAGAAAAGCAAAGCCTTCTTTCGTGGCAAAGTTTTATTTAAAATAAGTGTGGGCTGACTTTAGAGAGAGTAGTCTCAGTGCATTTTAAAATATATAACACCATGAAAGCAGTTGCATGAAAAGAGCATTATGGAAACATTTTAAAGAAATCAGCAGTTAGAAGCATAAAATGTAAAACAGGGAATGATAAACCAGCATCAAAACAAAGTGGAGTGAAACATTCAGATATTTAAGGCCTCTTTCCAAATAAGGGGATAGCGACATACAGTTCTGATAGAAAGATATTCCAGTAGGTAGGTAGACAGGTAGATGAGATAGATAGATAGATAGATAGATAGATAGATAGATAGATAGATAGATAGATAGATAGATAGATAGATAGATAGATAGATAGATAGATAGATAGATAGATAGACAGATAGACAGAGAGACAGAGAGACAGACAGACAGACAGACAGACAGACAGACAGACAGACAGACAGACAGACAGACAGACAGACAGACAGACAGACAGACAGACATGATGGTAGTTTTTATTTATTCATTTATTTATTTGTTTGTTTGTTTGTTTGATTGATTTTAATCCTGCTTTTTTAACTTTATGTAACTCAAGGCAGCATGCTTGTTCCTCCTCCTCTTTTCCCCTACAACAGGGCTTTTCAGTCTTTTCACCGATTGTACCACTTTTAGGATATGGCAATATTCGAGTACCACCTAGCAAGGTGTCAAAAACTTGGTGACAAAAAAAAAACCTGTTCAAAGTTGCAATTGCACTGAAATGACTTATGACCATTTTTCACACTTATGACCATTGCAGCAACAGGGTCATGTGATTTATATTTGGATGCTTGGCAACTGATTCATATTTATGATGGTCACAGTGTCCCAGGGTCATGTGATCCCCTTCTGCAACCTTTTGACAAGCAAAGTCAATGGCAGAGCTGCTGGTGGCCAACTGCTAAGGCGGGACTTCCTTCCCTCCCTCCCTTCCCTGCCTCCCTTTTTCTCATTCCCATCTCCTTCTGAAGGAAGAATTTGAACCCCCCCATATTTTCCCTCTTCCATATATTGATCAAACAAGGAAAGGCCTCCAGAGACAGAAAAGACAAGCTGCTGAGTGAATTAGCTTAAAAAGGCACTTCCCCTTTAAGAATTAGCTACTGGCTAGAAAGGAAAGTAAGGAGCCCAACTGGCACTCAAAGAAGAAAAAAAAAAGTAAGTACTGGCTGCCGGCTAAGGCAGCCTCCCCAAATGGCTCCATTCATAAGTAAAATCTGCAGCTCCAGAGGACTCTCTCACTGTAAATCTTTGCCTGTGCTGGCTCTTTCCCTTCCCCACTACACTTGGCTAGGCAGGGCTGCATACCACCTGCCACTCATTAATGTACCACAAGTGGTACGCATACCACAGATTGAAAAGCCCTGCCCTACAAGATGGGGATGCCATTGAAACAGCCAGATTTCGTGTGCTTGAAAAGTCATCAGGGATGTCAGTTCAAGAACAGATTGGCACTTTCAGGGAAAACTTGCTTATTTTGATCCATTCAGACCTGGTTTTCTGGGAGAAGGGGACTTTGGGCCTTTCTTGAAAGAGATAGGGTAGAGTGGCTCTCTTTCAGAAGCTCCATTAACCACAACTACTATCATCAAAGAATTGAGGGCATTGGCTTGTAGTATGGACAAGATGAGTTTACTATTAATTGCCAAAGACATAATTTGCAGATTGTCAGGCCCCAAGAACCAAGAAAGATATTTGGAGTTACTTCTCTGAGTAACTATTTGCATAACTGTAGATATACTCTGAGAATTGTTAGGGAGGAGCCATTTTACCTTCTTCCTCCCTACCAAGGATTCCATGCTTCATTGTCTGTTTTCCCTCTGGAATGCAGTCTCTCCCTCCTGTGAATCCAGACTACATTCCACCACACAGATATTTGGGTAGTAAATGATTTGATTTGTTGTATGAACCTGGCATTTGTCTTACCCCACTGAATGAACCAGTTCATCATGTTATACCATTATATGATATGCTTGAGCACAGCATATCAAAAATAGAGGAGGGAACTAGAGGGTCAGCTATACTAGATTTAATTCTTACCAACAGAGATAAAATGATACAATGAGTTGAAGTTGCAGGAACTTTGGGTGAGAGTGACCATATCATGTCTGTGTTCAACATAATACAGACACAAACAATAGAACCGTGTTAAACTAGTGTCTCTGAAATTAAAAAGCTGAAATCGGAAGCTGATTTAAACAAACATAGAGAGAGCTTGGGAGTATTCCATGGATGAAATCTTAAAGGGGAAAACAATTCAAGAAGCTTGGGAAAATCTGAAAGATAAGATTATAAAAATCCAGTGAACAATGCCACTGGAAAAAAAATAAGATCCCAGAAAAAAAATAGCATGGTTGCATAAAGAACTCTCTGATAAACTGAAAGACAAAAAGAATAAATATAAAAAATGGAAAGAGAGAAACATAACCAAGGCAGAATACCAGATTATAGCTTGAATCTGCAAAGATAAAATCAGGAAAGCTGGGGCTTAGAATGAACTAAGACTTGAAACAAATGTCAATGATAATAATAAAAGTGTCCTTCAACATGTAAAAAACAAGAAAAAAGTTAAGGAAATGGTTGGTCCACTAACAGGACAACAGGGCAAAGAGATGATGGGCAGCAGGGAGAAAGCAGAACTGCTTAAGTCATTCTTGGCACATTCTTTGAACAAAAGGAAAAAACAGTCCAACCTATTAAATCAGTATGTAAGGAATACAAGTCAAAATTAGGAATACAAGTCAAAATAGGCAAGAAAATGCTAAGAGAACACCTATCCGCATTAGATGAATTCAAATCCCTAAGACATCTCTGAGTTCTGAAGGGGCTGGCAGATGTGATCTCAGAACCATTGAACCATATCTTTCAAAGATCCTGGAGCACTGGGGAACTATTAGAGGACTGCAAGAGAGTTGATGCAGTTCCCATCTTCAAAAAAGAAAAGAAAAACGGACCCAGGAAACTACAGACTAATCAGCCTGACATTAATACCTGGGAAGGTCCTGGAAAAAATAATCAAGCAATGGATCTGCAAACAACCTAGAAACAAGTAAAGCTAGTACTAAAAGCCAACATAGCTTTGTCAAAAACAGACCATGACAGAAAACCCTTTTTGCATTCTTTGACTAAGTGACTGAATTAGTGGACCAGCAAAATGCTGTGTACATAATTTATTTAGACTTTAGTAAGGCATTTGCTGAAGTAGACCATAACCTACTTCTTGGTAAGATAGAAAAATATGGGATAGACAGCATCACACCAGATGGGTTTGAAACTGGCTGGTCAACTGCATTCAACATGTAGTTGTTAATGGAACTGCATCTACATGGAGGGAAGCATGCAGTGGGGTACTTCAAGGTTCTATCTTAGGCCAAGTAGTGTTCAACATCTTTGTAAACAATTTAGATGAAGGGATAGAAGGATAACTCATCAAATTTGCAGACAACACCAAGACGGGGGGAAGATAAGCTCAATATCCAGAAGGATCTTGACAGATTGAACCCTGGACCCCATCCAACAAAATGCAATTCAGTGATAAGAAAAATAAGGTTTTACACGTAGGCAAGGAAAACCAAACATAGAATAAATGGTAATGTGGCTCAACAGCAGTAATTGTGAGAGGGGTCTAGAAGTCTTAGTAGAATATGAATTAGCAGTGTGCTACTGCTGCCAAAAAAAAAAGGCAATGCAATCCTAAACTGCATCAACAGAGGGAGAGTATCAAGGTCACATGAAGTGCTAATACCGCTTGATACTGCTTTGGTAAGACTGCATGTCTAATCAAATGAAGAGAATGACTAGGGGCAACATGATAGCAGTGTTCCAATATTTGAGGGGATGTCACAAGAAGGGGTCAACCTATTTTCCAAAGCACCTGAGGGCAGGACAAGAAATAATGGCTGGAAACCTATCAAGGAGAACCTATCCAACCTAGAACTAAGGAGACATTTCCTGACAGTGAGAACAATTAACCAGTGGAACAGCTTGCCTCTGGAAGTTGTGAGTGCTTCATCACTGGAGGTTTTAAAGAAGAGATTGGACAGCCATTTGTCTGGAATGGCATCATGTCGCCTGATTGAACAGGGGGTTGGACTAGAAAACCTCCAAGGTCCTGGCCAACTCTATTATTCTTTATTCTGTATATCAAGTGAACTCAGAAATTATATTTTGTTAATTTAGCTTCAGCATATTGCATGAACAAAGCCAAAATGTTAGCACTGTAACACTTAACATGATAGGATAGCACATGAGAGTTTATTCTTTCTTCCCAACATTTTTCCCCCAACCATTTTTAGTATCTAAATACAGTCTTAGGAAAGGTAAGACTTGGATGTTCCCCCATCTATTAGGGGCTAGCTGAGTGAGAGTCTCTTTTTGGTTGTTCAGTTGTGTTGCTTGATTTCCATTTTATATTGTATACATTTAATATTAGATGGTTTGAGGGGTGGTGGCTTAGTATTTGCATTTTCTGTTGTACACCATCCAGTATTACTGTTTTAGTTAGGAAGCCTAATAAATGTTGCCAACAAATAAATAATAAACTTGAAAGTACCTGTTTTTTCTGTGTGGACATACCAAGGAGGCAGGTCTGAGTTTGAATCTGGATCAGAGGGTAACTCTACCAACAAATATTTCCCAAATTTTGTTTTCAAAGAATACCTATGGATTGTTCCATATGAATGGCCTCCCAAAAGTCTTCAGAAATAAAACTGCTGGAATCCTTTGTCCTGCAGTATTCCCGTGTACTTATTAGTTTAATTTTAAAGCATATTTTGATACATCTGTGGGGAGACGAACAATGCTGGATGCCCAGAAATCCACAGGCATATAAAGAAACAGAATGCAGATTGGTTCCAGTAGAACTATCCTTATGTTTTGGGGGCCATTAATTCCCCCCCCCCTTTGGGATATAGCTTCTATGTTGGCATCGTAGAATGCTTTAATGATGACTGAGAACCATTAGGCAAGATGGCCCAGAAAAGCCTTTTTAATGTCCAACATGACCTCTCCTGAATCATTATATCCATAGCAGTCCTCGATTAAATTGTTAAACTCCGTTCTGAAAGAGTATCTCCCCTAGGTTTAGCAATTTGTTGCTCCTTGGATGCAGAATCTTGATTTTACAATACCCAGGGCACTCCAATTCAGAATGTGCCTCCGAGGCCGGAGACAAAATTTGTGTCCAAACCTTACTTCTCTAGAATGGTATGCTGCACTGCTGCCAACAGTTTAGATGGCTCCCTTTGAATTACTGTGGCTTGCAGCTGAGCCCAAAGCTGTCATAAATAATGTGTGTTTGTTTCTGCATTAAGCAGCTGTTTTTATTGGCAATAGGAGCAAAGCAGTAACATGTGCCGAAGGTTTGCTGTGAAAATGCAAACAACTCTTCTTGGATTGCTTTCATTTGTCTAACAAACAGTAGATTTAGGACTTTTAAGTACTGGTTAGAAGTAATTGCTATTAGCTGCTACTTGCAGATAAATGTTTTACTGTCCTTCAATTCACCACCATAGCTTAATTGTACAATGTATAGCTTGCATGCAAACTTCCCCATGTTCAATCTCAGGCTCTCCAGATTGATTCTGGGAAAGATTCCTGCCCCAAACTTTATAAAGTCAGAAAAGATCTCTGATGCACTGTAAGCAAATGGTAGACTCTGAACTACACGTGAGCGCCAAATTCCCAGACATTGCTCCCAAATATACTGTTTGCAGAATCATAAAGTATTTAGGCCATCAAGTTCAACATTCTGCTCAGTGCAGGAATCAAATTAAAGACCCCCCAGACAGACAACTTTCTACCTCCTCTAGAAAGGGACTCCTTGGCATCATGAAAAGCCAAACTCCCATTCCAGGTAAACAGTTCCACTATCAAATTGTTCGTACCATCAGGACTTTTCTCCCTAACATTTAATCAGAATTTGCCTTCCTATAGCATAAATCTGTTATTCAATATCCAATGATAACTACTCAAGATCTTCTGAGTGGTCTTCTTTCAGATATCTGAAGAGTACTAACCTTCAAACTCTCTCTCTCTCTCTCTCTCTCTCTCTCTCTCTCTCTCTCTCTCTGTCTATCTGTCTGTCTGTCTCTCAATCAATACCAAACATCCCCAGTTTCTTCAGTCTTCCTGCAATCTTCCTTATTGTCCTCCCTGAAGCTGTGGTTTGTCTTAAATCTTTTATAAAATGTGGTATCCAAAACTGGGCACAATACCTGGCTCTGACTAATATAGACTAACGTAGAGCTATTATTTCTCATTACTATACTTTTTTTGATGTAGACTAAAATTGTATTCCATCCCTGTGCATTTGACTTTTGTTTTCTGCATGAAGAATTTAGCACGTCTATTTTAAATTTCATTCGTTTATTTTCAGACCCTTTATCAAAATTCTTTTGAATTTTATTTCTTTTAGGATAGTAGCTCTCCTGCCCAATTCTGAATATATCGTTTAATCAATTCCTCTTCTGCAGCATCCAAATTATTAATAAAATGCATTTTTATTTTTTTATGAATTAGCGAAATAACAATATTGAGAAATAGATGCCCCAGGAATAAACCTTGTGGTACTCAGCCTGATGAAGATCCACTAATGGGCCCTTGTTTGTGCAATTATTGAAACTTCTTGAGAAGTCCATAATGCTGGGAAAGGTGAATGGTAGAGAAGAAGATAACAAGCAGCAAATAGGGGATGAATCAATTACAATGGCAATGGGTGCACAGTTGGAAAACTGAAGAACCAGGATGAGGACAGATAATCTGGAGAAAGTCTATTTATTCATTTTGATTTATTTATCAATTTTATTAAAAGCAGAATTAAAAACAGAGTAACAAACAAATAAAAATAGAGATAAAAAGGTAGGTTAACAGGGAGAGGGAGTGTTCTCAGGCCACCAACCACTCTTCGATTCCCACATGAGTTGGCAGAGCCAGGTTTTCCCACTCTTTCAGAAGGCCAGGAAGGGGGGGGCAACCTCACCTCTGGGGACAAGATAATCTATGGTGTGGAGGCCACAGCCAAGAAGGCTCTTCCTACACTGAACCTGTTGAAGTTCTTTAATTGACTAGGTCCATAACATACTCTCCTGCCTAACCAGGTGAGACAGGTTGATATAATTGGGAAAAGACAGTTTCTCAGGTAACCTGGTCCCATGACATGAAGGGCTTTAAAGGTAATAACCAACACCATGAATTGGATTTGAAGCCAACTGGTACCCAATGCAGTTCACAAAAAAGATCTGATATGTGCCGTCCTTGTGGCACCCAAAACTGCTCCTGTGGCCCATATCTGCACCAGCTGAAGCTTCTTGACACTCTTCAAGGGCATTAAAAGCCATGGTGGTGCAGTGGTTAGAATGCAGTATTGCAGTCTAACTCAATGCTCACTGTCAGGACTTCGATTCTGAACGGTTCAAGGTTGACTCAGCCTTCCATCCTTCTGAGGTTGGTAAAATGAGGACCCAGATTGTTGGGGGCAATAGGCTGACTCTGTAAACCACTTGGAGAGGGCTGTAAAGTACTGTGAAGCGGTATATAAGCCTAAGTGCTATTGTTATTGCTATCCCCATATACAGCATATTGCAGTAATCCATACAGGAAATGACCAGAGCATAAATGACAAGAGCTTCCCAATCCAAGAAGGGGCATAACTAGCACACAATATGAAGTTGAGCAAAGGTTCTCCTAGTCATGACTGCCTGAACAGGAGTTGTGTTCAAGAGGACCCCAAGAATACACACTGGATCCAGTTGGGGCAATGCAACCCCATCCAAGACCAAGGATGGTAAACCCCTAGATAAGGAAGAGTTCACCACATACAGAAGAACCCCCCCCCTAATAGCCACTCCATTTTACCGGAGTTCAGTTGAAGCCTGTTGTTCCCCATCCAGACCCTCACAGTCTCCAAGTACAATGAAAGGACATCCACAGCATCACTTAGTTCACTGGGATGAAGATGTACATCTGTATATTATCTGTATAAGCTGAGATGAGATGATGAGATGAGATGAGATGAGATGAGATGAGATGAGATGAGATGAGATGAGATGAGATGAGATGAGATGAGATGAGATGAGATAACCTTTATTGTCATTTTTTTACTGTGGGCACAACGGCACACTTCAAAAATGAAATTTAGTTGTCCGCTCTCAAAGTGAAACACATACGTGACACACACCTAAACGTACTATGTACAACATACTGCTGATATATCATCCTGTGATGATGGATTATCTCACCCAGTGGCTCTATGTTGATGCTAAAAAGGAGCAGAGAGAGCACCAAGCCCTGCAGCACATCACAAAGAAGAGGCTGACATCTAGACCTCTCACTTTCTATCAACACCTATTGGGGCCGGCCATGAATATTTCCTCCTAGGATGTGTTCTTTGGTGCTCTGAGCTTGGCTTTTCCATCCAGTTGTACAATTTATTGGAGGTTTGTATCTGACACTGGTAGGCAGGGCATATTCTCCTCTAATGATTTCTAATGATTTTCCTCTTGGATGTAAAATTATTTTACTTCGATTGCACTTGGGTGCACTTGGGTGCACTTTGATTGTTTTTCCTTTTTCCTTTCTCATACTCAGCTGCTGTTGGCAGCTACATTCAACCACTAAAACTTCTGCAAGTTCCTCTAAGGGAGACAGTCATCTTATTAGAAGTAGAAGATACTGGTTTACAGGTCACCTGTGGGCATGTTACTGATGGGTCTCTAAAGTTTGCTTTGCTAGAAGTGACTTGTACAGACAGGTAGCTCAGGAATATATCAGAAATGGGTCGGGCTGATGCTGACTGTAGTGGCAGGTTCTGATACTGGAGAGGAAATGGTGAGTGACGCTAGAATAAAGCCAGTTAGCAAAGCTTTATTAAATAATTATAAGTGTTTAACATAGGAGATATCCTTCCCTAGACAGTTGTGATGAGCACAAGAGGCCACAGGAAAGGTCAGCCATGGCATGAGTGGTCACTGCTTGCATTGCTTTTGGAAAAATAACTCAGATCTTAGATGCATAATTTAGGCACTAGCAGAGGGAGTTTATATATTAGGAAAGATTAGCTATATTGTTAAGAGTCCAGTAGGTATTGGGCACCTAGTTAAGGCAAAAGCAGGAAATAGTAGCTGAACTGGAGTCAGAATAGGGAGTTTGTTATCATGCAGCTTGTGAAGTATAAAATAAAGAAATGGCATACCAAACTGGAAAGCAACTAGGAAGAGACTAGCTTGTTTAAGCAAGTCTCTGGATGCTAATTCTAAATATAGTTCAGTTGAAAGTTTTTGCTGATATCTTAGTTTTGAAATTGCAAGAACCCCAGAATGGTATAGATTAGAACATTTAACGAAGAACCTGAAAGACTTTGGCAGATTGGCAACTTTTAAGGTCAACAAAGAGAAGACAAAGGTGTTGACTGAAAATATGGACATACAAGACCAAGAGATTTTGATGAAAAAGGTTAGTTTTAAAATTGAGAAGAAAGTTAAGTACTTAGGGATTATGCTAATTAATGTGAATTGTTGTTTCAGAATAATTATGTTAAAGTATGGAATTATGTTAGTGAGATGGGATAAATAACAATTGACACTTTGGAGTAGAATCTTGGTTATTAAGATGAATGTTTTACTTAGGATGTTACATTTATTTCAAACTATACCGATACTGACAACTGATTTATTTTTTAAACAATGGTAGAAAGGTATTTCTAGATTTGTGTGGCAAGGTAAGAAACCAAGAATTACAAGATGTGTAGGAAAGAGGTGGATTAGGATTATTCAATTTAAAATTATATTTGAGACATTTTGTTTGGTATGGATGAAGGAATGGGTGACTAAGGAATAGGAGGCTATTGGAATTAGAGGGCCATAATTTGAGATTTGAGTGACATGTCTGTCTATAGTATGATAAACTTAAGGTTAATATAGTTTTTAAAAATCATCTTGTTAAATGTCCAAAACTGAGAGTTTGAAATAGCTATACAGCAAGATTATATCCTAAATTCACTTTGTGGCTATCACCTCAGGAAGCTTTTTTTTAGAAAAGAAAGATCACAAACTTGGTTGATTTATGCTGATCTATTAATCTTTAATGAAAGAGAACAGATTAAAACAAGAAAAGAATTTGGAAAAGGAGACTTATATTTGTCAATAGTTTGCCTATGCACAATTGACAGAAAGATTTTAACTGGATAAAAAATTGTTTCTGCAGATGATAAAACAGACTTTGAAAGGGACTTATGTACTAACGATAAACATCTCATAGCCAAATTGTTGTTTAAAATGAATCAGGAGGATGAATATGTTAAAGAGTGTATGATTAAATGGGCAAAAATCTTTGGCTATATTACGCTCGATCAATGGGAAAATATGTGGGTTAATCAATTAAAATTCTCATTGAACTAAAATTAGAAAGCAATTGTTTATAAAATGATGTATCTCTGGTATTTAACACCTAAGAACTTGTCAAAGAGAATATCAAATAAATGTTGAAAATATAATCAGTGTGAAAGTATTTCTTATCATCTTTGATGGACATGGAGGACTGCAAAGAAGTAAGTGTTGACCACAGAAATTTTGTTTGATCCAGAAAATATTAAAAATGGATGTAGAATTGAAACCAGAAGCTTTTCTTTTAGGTGTCATGGATAGAAAGAAAACATGGGATTTTGTTTCTCTGTGTGACAATAGAGGTGAAACGTTTATATGCACAAATATGGAAAGATACACAAATTCCCACAAGTGAAGCGTGGATTTTGACATTAATAGAATTGGCAGAGATGGCAAAACTGACAACTTTGATGAAAGACAAAAGCCTAAATAGCTTCAGTTTGGAGACGACTTTTGGACTTCTTGCTTGAGAAAGATAAAAATGAAGTTTGATTTTAGGATTCAATGATTAGCTTTGTTATCATAGAAATATTGTGTATTTTTATTGTTATTCTTGGACATGTATGCTACATATCTTTTATGTTTATGTTTAAACTTAGCTTTAGCAGTAATCTTGTTTTTTGATTGTTTAATTTGTATATATTTTTATATGATGTTTTTGGTTTAACTTAGAGTAAGAAGTTACTTTGTGTTTGTATTGAAGAAAGTCAGGAGTCCATTTTTTTCTCATCACTTTTCAGTCCCCCCCCCTTTTGTTTTTTTTATCCTCTCCCCAGCCAATCTTTCCTTTTCTGTTATTTTGTATTTTATGGGTTATCTGCCTTGGTAAGGCCACACTTGGAATACTGCATCCAGTTTTGGTCGGCACGAGGTAAAAAAGAAGTTGAGACTCTATACAGAGTGCAGAGAAGGGCAACAAAGATGATTAGGGAACTGGAGGCTAAAGCATATCAGGAACGTTTGCTGGAATTGGGTATGTCTAGTTTAATGAAAAGAAGGACTAGGGAGGACATGATAGCAGTGTTCCAATATCTCAGGGGCTGCCACAAAGAAGAGGGAGTCAAGCTGTTCTCCAAAGCGCCTGAAGGCAGGACAAGAAGCAACGGATGGAAACTAATGAAGGAGAGAAGCAACCTAGAACTAAGGAGAAACTTCCTGACAGAACAATTAACCAGTGCAACAACCTGCCTCCGGAAGCGGTGAATGCTCTAACACTGGAAGTTTTTAAGAAGAGACTGGACATCCATTTGTCTGAAATGGTATAGGGTTTCCTGCCTGAGCAGGGGGTTGGACTAGATGACCTCCAAGGTCCCTTCCAACTTTATTTATTGTTGTTGTTGTTGTTGTTGTTGTTATTGTTATTATTGTTATTATTGTTATTATTATTATCAGAAAAAAAGAAAAAACAATGTATGTGCTTGGGTGATTATTAAATTTAATCAGAGATCCACCATCATATCTATTATTTGCAATCCTTTTAAAAACTCTGAAGAAATTTTATAATTGATTCACATATAATTTTGAATTGCAAATAATAAACTGAATAATTGGCAAATGGATTGTTGTTTTGTTGGTCCAACTCACAATTATTCCGGAAACTCATTTTGCAGGATTTTTTTATTTTATTTTATTTTATTTTGGCATCACGCAACAATCCTGTCCTTTTAAGAAAACAGTTTTCATTTAATTTCCTTAATTCAGCAGCTAATTGTTCTTTCGATTACATTATAGTTTTGTGTTGATTTTTAACAATGTTATTTTTAAATTGATTCCTGGGGACAGGCCACACATTCTTCCTGGCCAGTATTGTTGCAGAATTTACTGGTTGAATTTTCCCAGATAAAATGCAGGAAACGTTTATTGACACAGGTAGAGAAGCAACATTTAATGCAATCCTTTTTTTTTTAGTGGCCCTCTTATTTGTGACTACCCAGGGATATGCTTAATTGAAATTATATGTGTAGACACAGATTAAAATTGTCTTTTGAATGTGCTATATTGTTCTATTTGTTGTCCATGTAGATTCTCAGTCATCCAGGTCATGGTTGTCCCAAAGGTGCTTTTTCATGAGGCAACTCGACTTTCTTTTTTCTCTTTGAAGATGGACCCTATATCAAAATTGAACAGCCTTCTCTCAACAGAGGGGAGGGATACGACATCATCTATCTTCAGTCTACCACACAGTCCTTTCAACAGTTCCAAGAAGACTCCACACCCATTTGCACTACTTAGGTGACCCTGAAGACACCGATAAGCCTCCAGGTGGCATCAACAATTCTCTAAAAATGCAAATGACCAGCTGTCTGCAAGGAGTATAAATCCTTCCATTCCCCATCCAGTCAGAGCAGAAGAAGCTTCTTGGATGAGAAGCGAAATGTCTTCAAAGAGAGAAAAAAGAAGTCCAGTTGCCTCGTGAAAAAGTGATCTGTTTGTTATTTCAAATATGATAGACATTTTCATGCTTTAATTGTATTTTGTATCCTGTGTTTTTTTGTTGCTATTTTATTGTCAGTGGTTCTGAGTATTTGAGCAGAAGGATCACATATACCTTCAATAATTAAATGATTCAATCCTCCAATTCATGGCCACAAACTAGAGCAGTAGTAAAGACGTATAGCCTCTGCTATTGGTGGCAGTATATAGCTGTCATGAAGAATACAGATAGTCCTCGGCTTACAGTTTAGCAACTGTTTGAAGTTACAATGGCAAGGGAAAAAGTGACGTATGACTGGTCTTCGCACTTATGCCATTACAATATCCCTCCAGTCACATAATCAAAATTTGGGTGCTTGACAACCAACATGTATTTATGACATTTGCAGTTATACCAGGGTCATGTGGTTATTATTGTGACTTCTCCAGCTGGCGTCTGACAAGCAAGGTCAATGGGGGAAGCCAGATTCACTTAATGACCATGTGATTCTCTTAACACAGGGGTGTCAAACTCAATTTCATTGAGGGCCACATCAGCATTACGGTTGCCCTCAGCAGGCCAGGTGGGTGTGGCCAGGGTGGGTGCGGCCTACTGGGTGGGCGTGGATGGAGTGGGTGTGGTCTACTGGGTGGGCGTGGCCAGCTCTACATCGTTCACGTCAAGGGTGCCTGTGGGGGCCTGGGCAGGAGTGGGACAGATCTGAGGGTCTCTGGCAGAAGGGGGTGGGACCAGGGCAAGTGCCAAGGCATGGTCCACTGAAGGAGCCTCACTGTTCCTCTCAGGCCATGCGGGGGGGGCTGGATGGTGGTGCGGGCTGCCCAGAGCCCTGGGCAGCAGAGGTCAAATGCCCAAGCCTGGCCCTCGAGCACCCACGGCACCAAGCCCAGCCCCACTTCCCCAAGGGGGCGCCCAGCTGCACTTACCTCCTCCTCAAGGCTGCTGCTGTTGTGCTTGCTCTCCTTAGCCAGGTTGCTCATGATGGGTACAAGGGCAAAGTCAGAGGGAGGCCCATTCCCTCTCCATGGGAGGAGACCCGACTTTGTATCCAAAGCTTCCTTAGCAATAGGATGGGAGACCCCCAGGATAGGCCAGGAGGAGGGGGCAAGGAGATGGTGAAAGGGCAGCAGGGCAGGACTAAGGTAGGACTTCCCTCAGACCCTCCCTCTCCTTTCCTTCTTTCCTTCCTTCTTTCCTAAGTACAGAGTGGTGGGAAAATATTTGAGATCAGAGAGGAAGAAAAACAGGCAAGAAACGCAGCTGGGGAGGTGTCACCCTTCGTGAGGAATGAAAAAATGCACCATCGCCTGGAAGTGGCCAGCGCGATGGTGCATTTCTTCATTCCTCACAAAGGTGACACCTCCCCAGCATGCACCAAGGGGGCGGGGGTGACGTGGCAGGGGCTGGTTCCTCGCTGTTTCCAGACAGCCTTGTGGAGCTAAGACTGAATGCATTTCAGCATAGATGGCCACCATAAAATTGTACATTGGCTCCCGGCCAGCCTGGGCCAGGGCCAAGGCAATGGGGGCCGTTCCCTCACTGTTTCCAGGATGGCTTCATGGGCCACATGAAACCACTTTGCGGGCCGCATCCGGCCGCCGGGCCTTGTATTTGACATGTCTGTCTTAACAGTTGTAGTGGTTTGCTTAAGAACCTTGGCAATAAATAAATAAATCATAACATTGGACGTGACTCATTTAACAACCGCCTTGTTTAGCAATGGAAATTCTGGTCCCATTGGGGATCTCAAGAACTACCTGTAGCCAAAACAGCCTGACTCTTTTTGACTTCTCGATGCTCTCATATTAGCAAATTCCATATTTTAATTAGACTGTATGCAGAAGGGCTATTGTCTTTTCTCTGCTGGAGTATCCACCATCCACCATCGTCTTAAGATTATGACAAAGGAAACAGAATTTCTTCCTAAGCATTTCCCACACATAATTGGCAAGGTTTGTCAGCCCAGGGGTGTGTGTATGAATGTATGTATGTACTCATAAGTCACCTTTTAGGAAGCCTGTTTGTTTTCACACTGTTTTGATTACACATTATCATTACTGAAAAATTTGGGATTTTTAAATGCAAGCTTTAATTGGTAAATGTATAAAATTGTCAGTTTGTCACTATATTCCCAACACCAAGGGATGTTTTTGTGCTTAAATTAGCATTCATGAGTGTCACACTGGGGTTCTAGGATTTGGAAATGGCCAGGCTAAACCTGACAAATCAATTTAATCCATTCCCTCACAGAATCAGAAGGTAACTCACATGTCATCTAACCCTACCCCCAGTTCAGTTCAAGATCTGCTACAGCATTTCAAATGGATGACAATCCAACCTCTGTCGGAAGTTCTCCAATAAAAAGAGATGTACCACTTCATGAGGCAACCTATACTGCTGGTTGAAAAGCTTTTATGTTCAGGAAAGTCCTAATATCTTTACCTGAATTTATTTCCTTGCAAATTCCATTGGTTCTGATTTTGCCTTCTGAGAGCCAGCTTGGTCTAGTGGTTAAGACACCAGACTAGGAAGAGTTCTAATCCCACCTTAGCCATGAAAGCCAGCTGGGTGACCTTGGGCCACTCTCAATCTCCCTCTCAGCCCAATTCACCTCACCAGGTTGTTGTTATGGGGAAAATAAGAAGAAGATGTGTCGGATACGTCAGCCACCTTGAGTTATTGGTAAAAATGATAACGGTAGGAAACAAATGAATAAATAAAAATAAATACAATAAAGCAAGTTCACTCTTTATTTTATACAAGATTGCATTAGATATCTAAAGATGGCTATCATATCTCTCCTACATCTTCTCTTCTGCAGGCTAAACATACCATTCTTTTCACTATTCCTCATAGGACCTGGGTTTCCAGTCCTCTCATCTGTTAAGCTTCTCCTTGGCAAGCTGGACAGATCCAGATAAACAAGAATAGGAAGATACAAAAACTTCTGATTTATTATAGAAAAGCTAAGAAGCCATTATGAAAGAATTCCAGTGGCTGCTGTAAATCAAATGTGTAATTCTATTTGTACTGCAATCCATGTTCAAATCCTTGTGCTTCATTCTTTATAAAGGGCAGAGGCTTCTGAAGGGGGTCTTGAGTTCCATCTTAACTTTTTTTTTTTATTCCCCATTATAGATGCACCTGATTAAAGGACTAAAGGTAACTCTGTTCTGTTGGGAAGGGGCAGTTCCATCATACTGGTAGTCGCCAGATCTGGCATCAGTGTGTTTGCTTTTGATCATGTAAGAGTTATTTCACTTCACCACTTCGGTAGCTTTCTTTCAAAATATCTCCAGTTTGCTGATTTTTTTTTTTAAAAAAGATTATTCCTAGAAATGATACAGAATTCCAATGGAGCCCAACCAAGGCAGACTAGAACGGGACAGTTGTTCTCAATGATCTGGACTCCATGCTCCTCTTCCTACTTTCCAAAATAATATTTTTATCTTTTCAGCAGCTGGATCACACCCTTGGTTCATATTCAGTTTGTGATCTATTAGAACACCCAGTTCTTTTTCACAGGTATTACCACTGAACTAAATCTCACCTATCTCATATTTATGCCTTTTATTATTTTACTCTCTAGATGTAGGACTTCTTATTTCTCTTTCTATGGCCACATATTTGCAGGATTCGGAGATAGTGAGTTTCTAAAGTCCTTTACTTTCCTTACCATACAGTGTTTATATTGCTGTAATTCAATCAGACCATACAGATTTAATCTGTATAACATCAGAAAATTCATTAGATTGTTGGACTTTCTTCTCTTCCCAATGGTTACTCTTTTCCCAAATATTCTTATTATTTTTAACAAACCTTTAAAAATAATCCTAATCCTAATAATCAAAATATTTTGAGAACTGCCACAGTTTCCAAGACCCTGGGGATAATTGTGGAAAGGCCAAGTACATCAGATCTGGAAAGAGAAAGGTGTCACCCATGTAATGTTCAGAACTTTAAATCCTTCAAATAAGGAGGTTATCTACATTCCACATATCCACAGTGGGTGAATGATAGAAACTCCTTCAAGGTAAGTTTGAATGGTTAGTGGATGGAGGAACGGCAGAAAAGGATGTCAAAAGATTGCTACATTGGGGTATGGAAATAAAGGGAGAAGAAGGTGTGAGGCCATGGAAGGTGTTGAGAACGAGGGTACAAGATTTCTTTGCAGAAATAGTATAAATATAAGCACAGAAAGATGACATAATGGAAGATTATAGAATATAAGGCTGGAAGGGACCTAGGAGATCTTCTAGTCCAACTCCCCTGTCCAAGGCAGGAGTCCTTATACTATCTCACACAAATGGTTGTCCAGTTTTTTCTTGAAAACCTCCAGTGATGGAGTACCCACAACTCTGGGAGGCAAGTTGTTCCAATTATTAATTGTTCTCATTGTCGGGAAATTCCTCATTTTCAGGTGGAATCTCCCTCTGATGAGCTTCCATCTATTGCTTCTTGTCTTCCCTTCTGGTGCTATGGAGAATAAGTTGATCTCCTCTTCCCTGTGACAGCCCTTCAAGTATTGGGGCTCCCCTAAGCCTTCTCTTTGCTATGCTAAACATACCTAGTTCCCTTAGTCATTCAGCATATGACTTAGCCTCCAGACCCATTATCACTTTTGTTGCTCTTCTCTACTCTCTTTCTAGGGCCTCAGCATCTTTTTTTTTTTTGTAGTGTGGTGAGCAGACTAGATGCAGTGTTCCAAATGTGGCCTCACTAGTGCAGTATAAAGCAGTACCATCACTTCTCATGATCCTCATGCTATCCCCGTGTTGATGCAGCCTATGACTGTGTTGGCTTTTTTGGCCACTGCAGCACACTGCTGACTCATACTTAAGTGTTGGTCCATTAGGACACTTAGATAATAGAGAAGACTGCAGTTCTTTAGATAAGAGACAAGCCAGCATTTTCACTTCGGTGAAAATGGAAGAAGCATAATTTTGTAATGCCGTATAACAAATCTCCCCAGCTTGATGCTCTTCAAAAGTGCTGGATTTCAATCTCCATGAGCCTCAGGCAGCATGACCTTTGGCTGCACTGCCTTTGGCCACTGGCCAGAATTATTTGGGTGCCACAGAGTTGGATCTGACTCATTACTGCTTGGAAAAACATTTACCCTCATCTCCCATCTCCAGAACTCACAGTGTTTACAGTTATTCTGTCTTTGCTTACTGTCCACCTATTTTATCTGCTGTCTTCCTTTTATTTCCTCAGCCTTGCCATGCATAATCCTTCTTCCTAGTTCATGTGCCCAAAGCATATGAGTTTTTGCTTGCTGATTATGGGCTTAAGGGGGGGCAATAATTTGATGAAGAATTGGTTGGTTGGTTGGTTGGTTGGTTGGTTGGTTGGTTGGTTGGTTGGTTGGTTGGTTGGTTGGTTGGTTGGTTAAGAACCAAACTCCAAATCCATGATATAAATCTTGGGAGTAATAAATTCAAAGGATTCTATCTTATTTCATCTCTGGCTCCTTCTTAGCATCCTGCTTTCACCGTCATATATAACTACTATAAATATCGTTGTTTTAACCATTCTGCTCTTTGTTCCCCTTTTCCGATTATGTGAAAAATGCAGATGGCAGAACACA
This sequence comes from Azemiops feae, assembly GCA_023970755.1. NCBI lineage: Eukaryota > Metazoa > Chordata > Lepidosauria > Squamata > Viperidae > Azemiops > Azemiops feae. The sequence goes on along the minus strand of JALGBA010000172.1, from coordinate 2,390,393 downwards.
CCAATATGACTGCACAAAAAGCTTGGTGAAGACTAGAAAATAGAAAAAGTCACTTATAGGAGATGGAAAGAGGGTCAGGTCACCAAGGAAAACTATGGCTAGTTTAAAGAAACTTTAGAGATGAAGTCAGGGAAGCAAAACCACAGCAAGAGCTGATGTTAGCTAAGGATGCCAGGCATAACACAGACAGGTCCAAAAGTAATGGATAATTTCAATGTCGATTTCAATTGATGGTCCACCATCTGTTACAAACGGATCTCTTCATTCTTTCTGTTTCCCTCCCCCCCCCCATTCCCAAGACTGTCCTCGATTAATCTTCTTATTATTAGCCACCTGGAGTCACTTGTTTCAGATGGGAAGCCCTGTAAATAGAGTCAATAAAGACCAACAAGTTGTTGTTTTTTAAAAGATATCTTCAAAAGAAAAAGAAAAGAATCAGTATGCCAGTATGTCAGCTAATTTATTCTTATCAAGCCCGCTCCCAAGCCTTCCACCAAGAAGGTGAGGGGGCATCTAAGGGGAAATTTCCCTCTTTTGGAAACCAATAAAAATATATTTTATCTATGAATTTATCAGCAACTTCAGTCTCAGCAACTTTATTTGGTATATAAATGCCACAGGTGCAGACAATGCAATAACAATATCAGAAATACTATTTATTTACTTATTTACCATTGACCATTATTGAAATGATTTTAACAACTATACTTAATGTAATATTCCTAGCACCCAGACCTGAGCCTCCACACCCACTTCTCACAGAACAATGGAAACATAACCTTGAAATTCAAGAACTTCTTAGAGAAAAATAAATGGCAATTCAGTCCCAGAAAAGGAGAGGGCATGGGAAAGAAACTCAAAATAACCCTACCTTGATTCTCTTTGGCATCAGTAGGGTACGGGCATGTTTGGGCAAGCTTTTAAGATGTCTTTGTTATATCCTGCAAGAATAAAGGTGAATTCCTGAATTCCTTGCTCTGCTTGTTTCCTGATCAGGCCTACCCGAAGGGTTAACACTTCTTTTCTTCTTCCCCTTTCTCCCTCCTCACCAAAAGTTTTTCATAAGAGCTCAGTTTTTTGAAGAGCACATAGTTGCATTAATAAAGTTAAACAGCACTAAACTATTGAATTCAGTGGAGATGAATCCCCAGTGTCCAATAAGGAGATGAGCTCAGAGTTAACCATTGGCTTCTCATGCAACAGATGAAATGCAACAGAGCTTCAAAGACCAGAATATACTAAAGTAATCCTTCCTTCTCCCTTGCAAACTGTAATTTGCCTCAGCATAAAGTTTCATGGAGAAGTTCTCACTGTCTTCCAAGTTCCCTCCTTCTGAGTTAGACCACCAATCTTCTCTGCTTGACCATCCAAGCAAGATTTTCCCTCCATCATATGCATTAGGTGTAGAGCCCCACATAGCTGGCAAGACCAAGGAAGCAACAAGTCACAATTTCAGTACATACTTTAATGCTAGTCTGGAATAAATACCGAATCTTGGAAACTGTCATAGAAATTTCCCAGGCTCAGTTATCGTGAATTAAGTTGACGTCTCTTTAAGGCATTTTTCCTCTGATCCCTCACCACTTGGGCCAAATTGCCTTCTCTGAGATCATCTCTGGACTGACTGATCCCCAATTCTCCCACAAACTCTCAAATCAGGGGACTTTCTGAACAGTTGAAACTTCCAACTTCTCCATATTGGCCAATCAACCAATCAACCAACCGTTCCAGAATTCTTCACCCAAAGTTTTGTGTTTCTCTTGTTCATGAGATACATTTTAGCAAAGAGGGTTTCTTAGTTTGCTGGTTCCAAACAACCTTCTTTTCTTCTTTCTCTCTTCCCATTTCTATCTCCCCCCATCCCCCATCAATGGGGGAGGGGGGTTATGTTTCTGAACTTGCTCTCTGCATCCTCCCTAAAGCAGTTTCTTTTCCTTCCATTCTGTCCTGCTACAGTATATGATCTTTAAGAGCTGGTTAAATTGAACCCTGACACCAGCAGCTCTCACAGGATGAGCAATCCAGCTCTTAAAAGTTTTTATCTCCCCTGTCATTTATTCACTTATTGGTTCCATGTGACTTGGGGCAGCTAAATAATAAACAATTTAACAAAACATATCGCTCCCAAAGCTGCTCATATGCCTACTGATCGACCCTTTTAAAATGGGGTCTTTAACATCAGGTCTCAATGACTGAGAAGAACCAGATCTTCCAAAACCTTACAAAAGACCAGCAGAGTCAGAGCTCTCCAGATTGCAGGAGATGATATGCTGTTGCAGAGAACAGCTGCTGGAACAGAGAAGGCACTTCTCCCACTTTTCCTGGGTCTTCACAGTTTAGCTATTTATCTTATCAACTTAAATATTTTGTGCCTTGCACCGTCTTTATTGAAACCACTGGATTAGACTTTAGCGCTTTTGACTTCTGGGAAATATGAGAGTCAAATTCTAACATGTCTGGTGATGATCAAGTTGAACCAGGGTGATCTTGGATTTGGTGAGCTTACCAAATATTAAGAAAAAAAATATATCCCAACAAGATCCCAACCCTTCAGTTTGGAATTATCTTAACTAGGCAAGACCCACGGACTCTTTATTCATGTAAAAGGTACATCCTTAGCATCACAATATATTACTGTAACCCAACAGTGGGTTATAATATGCTCACCCTTAAGAAATAATATTATTTTAATAAAAAAAAAAGTGCAGAAAACAAATCCAGCCTTTTGGCTACATAACTCTACTATTACACTTATAATACAATACATTCTGTTTCTCAGTAATTGCCTTTTCTTTACTCATTCTGTGTCACAGAATTCATTTCTCTTTTTTTCCTGTGTTAAAAGAAAATAATTTGAAAAGGGAAGAGGGAGAGCAAAGGTACACAATTGTGTATTTTTTTTTCTCCATTCTATTACCCACAATCACTTCCAGAATATGACATTTTGTTAATGAAAAAGTCAGCTGTAAAACCAATTTAGGTGAGCCACTGGCTAGATTCGAGTTTTCTTGCACTTCAAGGAACACAAAAACCTGCAGAATCCTCATATCTTTCAGAATTGAGATGGCTCCAAAACTCCATCAGCACTTAAATCCTTAATCTGGGTTTCTCATCTAAGTTTCTAGATGCCCCGCAGAAACAAAAGCAGCTGACAATGTTGAAGGTAAATATTATTGCCTTGCCTGTCACCAAGAGGGCACTCCTACAGTCCAGTAAGAGCCTCTCCAGAAATCATGGGAGAAGACGGCATTCCTTCCGATATCTTAAATGCTATGGTCTTTCTTCTCAAGAAGAGGTGGAAGCTTATCTTCCTCCTCAAATTGGGAAAAGTGGATAATCAGGGTTCTGCCATGTGTGTGTGGGTTTCCTCGAAGCATCTTAGCTGCTCATACTTAATTATGGATCTAGTTACCTATTTCCTAATCACTGCAAGGTCTATATCATTAAAAATTTCAGGCATATGTGTGGAGGAGATCTGCTCTCAGTTGACTCTCAGAACCGTGTGGAAAACTAATTGGCCATTTGACCTGCTCGTCTTCTCCCCTGGGTGAACAGGTCCCAGCACTAAAATAGCTCCATTGGGCAAGGCAAGAGCATCTTATTCCACTTAGAAATATTCGTCCTTTGATGTTCATCAGTGCTGCTTGACAAGATGGGCCAGGGCCATAGAAGAGTGATGAGAACAGAGCTGGAGGAAGACCAATCCCTTTCCAACTCACATCACTGCTCTGGTGGCACTCTCATCATCTGCCTTGGAAAGGCAACCAACTCACCAATCTGGTCTCCACTGAGGTTGAGATGACATGGACCTCTGCCCACTACAATGTTTGGTGCTGAGCCTGGCTAAAAACCTCATTCATTTCAGATGTTGGCAAAACTCTGCTGACTACTCTAGCAGTCACTTCTATCGACTCTATTCTATTGAAGTCAAGGTTTCTGGTCAGAAGATTATCTGACCAGACAACTCTCGCCTGCCCTCAGCTTCCCAGTCTTCTCTCTTTCTCTCTCTTTCTCTCTCTCTCGCTTGCCACCCCTCCCCTTCCTCAAGAAGGGCAGGACTCTTTCGCCGGTCTCCGTGGGAACAAACGGCTCCCCCCCCCCGCCGCCGCATTATAGACTGGCCTTGTTCTGTTAGTCAACGCCTGTCTTGCCCCACCTCCCTGCCCTTCTTCCTCCCCACTCTCGCCCCGTCTGGCGGCGTCGAGCATCTCCTCGTCGTCTTCCCCCTCCGTTTCCTTCCCTTCCCTTCATAAGTGGGTCTCTACCCGTGGTCCCCACTCCCCCCGGCTCCCTACGCGCACCGGCTGCCCTTGCGCCCAGCCCAGCCCAGCCGGACCCTCTCCATGGCCGCAGGCGGCTACCGGTGCAACCGGACCCTGAGGCTCGAAGCAGGCCAGTCGGTGCTGCCCGGCTCGTTACTCTTCGCGGCGGGGCTGCTGGGCAACGTGTTGGCGTTGGGGCTGCTGTGGCAGCACCATCTGAAGGCGAAGTTGCAGCGCGGCCAGGGGCGCCCGCGGGCGTCCGCCTTCTACCTTCTGGTGAGCACCCTGGCCGCCACGGACCTGCTGGGCAAGTGTTTGCTGAGCCCGATCGTGCTGGCCGCCTATGCTCACAACCGCAGCCTCATCGACCTGTGGCCGCCCGCCGCCGCCGCCGCCGCCGCCGCCGCCCCCGAAGTCAGCCACCCCGGGGAGGAACCGATCCGCTCCCCCGGCACGCTGTGTCAGCTGTTCGCGTTCCTCATGGCTTTCTTCGGCTTGGCGTCCACCACGCTGCTGCTGGCCATGGCCCTGGAGTGCTGGCTCTCGCTCGGCCAGCCTTACTTCTACGAACGCCACACCAGCCGGCGTTGGGGCGCGCTGCTCACCGGCACGGCGGCCGTCCTCTGCGCGCTCTTCTGCGCCCTGCCGTTCCTGGGCTTCGGCAGCAACGTTCAGTACTGCCCGGGCACGTGGTGCTTCATTCGCATGGCCGGCGGGGGACGGCTCTATTCGGTGCTCTACGCGACCCTGCTGGGCTTGCTGGTGCTGGCCGTCGGCCTGTGCAATCTGGGCAGCATGAGGAGCCTCTATCGGATGGCGCGTCGGCAGCCCCCGCGCAGGACCCACCTGATTGACCCGCAGGGCGCACCCGCGCCTTCCAGACTCCCTTCCTCCGGGCGCACCGAGGAGCTGGGCCAGTTGGTCCTGCTGGCGCTCATGACCGCCCTTTTCACCATCTGCTCCCTGCCGCTGATCGTAAGTAGCTCTGCGGGGGGGGGGGGAGAGAGAACTAATGGGAGAGGACGGACGAGAAGAACTGTTCCCGGTACGCCCGGTGGCTGCCGTCGATGCCTTTCTTCCCCCGGGATGCAGTTTAATTCCCCGAAATAAATACGAGGGGAGAGGAAAGGACTCCGAGGGGTGGGGGGAGCGAGCGCCCGCTTTGCCTTCAGAATTTCCTGTTGGATCTCGCTCTTTCCACGCGGGGCTGGGAAAGTTTGCTTGAAATCTTGGAGATCTGTTAGCAGTCCGTGCCAAAAGCGCAACAGATGAACCTGCATCCGCGGGGGAGGGGAGGGAGCAGCGACGCCCCCTTGCTGTTTCGATGGGGTGGAGTGGTTGGGCTGCTTCGGGACAAGTGGCTGACCTGCGGTGTAAGATTTTGTTTCCCTAACCTAGACAGACAGATCTTCCTTCGAGTCGGGATGGTATTGTCCGCAAAGTTGGTCAAATTATTTTTGGCCACTGGAGGCAGAGTAACCAACAACCACCTAGATTAATTTAAAAAAAAAAAAAGCTTCTCTAGAAGTAAAAATGCAGCGTTTTCACCAAAACACAAAAACAACTGCTTGGGACAGCCTAGCTACCTAATATTACTGTGTAAAGCAGTATGTTTTTCCTGTATAGCAACATTTTTCAGTGAATTGTATAGCTCTAATCTTGCCTTATTGTCTGAGCCATTTGTACACTTTCTTTTCCTTCCTCTGAAGTCTCACTGAAATGCATAGTCAGAATTGACAAAAAAGGAAAGTCCACATCACACAGGACGACGAATAGCAGAGCAATCATAACAGAATGGAGTCATTTGAGAAAGGAGCCAAGAAAAGGTTAGCTGCCTTTCCTCAGAGGCAAAAATTTTGAATGAGGTTAAGTGGGTTTTTTTTTCTTTATTAGTTCTTTAATAGAAAATAGTTCACTCTCTCCCATCCTCCTTGTAAAAGGGGGGGGGGGAAGGCCCACTTCCTTTCTTTTTATAAGAGTTTGGCTTTTGTTTCATCCATAGATTTAACCACAGAGAGAAGTTATTGGAGAAATGCCCATGGTCATTTTCACTTTGTTTATTCATCTTGATATACCTGTAGTCCATTTCTAATTCCAGATGCATCTAGATTGTATGGTGGTTTTAAAAATTAGATGAGTAATCTAGACATTTATATTGCAATCCAATAAAGTGGAATGGAACAATGTTACAATGTAGATTTGAACTTGTGAAGTGCATTTAGATTCCAGTGTTATGGCTTGATCAGAAGCTTTTTCTGAATGTTACATACCTAACATATATTAACAATCATATATCATTATTCTGTATTGTTTTAATTGTTTTATGTTTTTATGATGTATGACACCCAGAGGCACTGGTTGCGATGAGCAACTATAGAAAATAATAACTAAAATCTAATATATAATTTATAATCAAGTGAAACATTAAATGTAGGATTCAGATTTTTTAACCTGTAGCTGAATTGCAAGTGTGCACAAATTCTAGCTCCTGAGCACGATTCCCAATCCAGTTATTTTCACTTCTAACAAGGTTTCTCCTTCTGAGGGGATGAAGATCTCTATTCTCCAGGAGCAGAGAATTACTAGGAATGACGAAGAAAACTGATTTAAATCACTGTAAGTGTTTTCTTCTTAGCACGTCTGAGGGACTGCCCTCTGCATCCTAGACCTATTCGTGATGGGTGCGTGCATCTTAACTCGTATTGAATTCTCTAAGATTTAGTGTGGTTTAAGTTGCCAAATATCCAAACTATGCACTTTTAAAGCACCAGTAATGATAGAATTGTTCATCTGCGTACAGCCTGCTCTGTCTCTAAAAGTCAACAGTTACGAATTGATTAATTCCCGGAATTAGTCTGTAGAGTAAGAATTATGAGCAATGGTATATTTAAAGATTTGTTTTGGCTACTTATACACACGTGAAAACAGTTTAGAAATGCTTTGCATACCTTAAGCAATCATGCCTAAAGAATAACCTTTTTTTTTTTTTAATCTGGGGCAGGACAGATATTATCAGGTTACTTCTACAGACAGTTACCAGGAGTCAATACTGACTCGAAGGAACAAAAATAAAATGACCCACCATTGGTAGAAGAGGGGCAGAGGGGGCTGCAGTAGCATCATGGGGCAATCCAGGAGTGGAGCTAGCAGTGCAGGTGGATGAAGAGCCCACCTGAAGAGGAGCAGCACCGTCAATCCCTGGGCCAGTCACTTTCCTGGCCATAGCCAGAATAACAAGAGTTGGAAGAGACCTTGGAGGTCTTCTAGTCCAACCCCCTGCTCACGCAGGAGACCCTATACCATTTCAGACAAATGGCTGTCCAGTCTCTTCTTAAAAACTCCCAGTGTTGGAGCATTCACAGCTTCTGGAGGCAGGTTGTTCCACTGGATAATTGTTCTAACTGTCAGGAAATTTCTCCTTAGTTCTAGGTTGCTTCTCTCCTTGATTAGTGTTCCATCCGTTGCTTCTTGTCCTGCCTTCAGGTGCTTTGGAGAATAGCTTGACTCCCTCTTCTTTGTGGCAGCCCCTGAGATATTGGAACAAGCCAGCACCTTGGATACGAGGCTGCTGGTGAGAGCAGGAACACAACAAGCCTTCTTCCTGTAATGCATAAAAAAAGGTGTTTGGGAAATTGTTTTCTTGCCTGCTGTTTCAAGGATGGGAGAACACATTAACAGGACTGTGAGGCGTACTGCCTCCTAACAGGCAGGTTCCATCAAATGGTTCTGGCTGAGCCATTCTTTCCTCCTCTCAAGCTTTTTTTAATTTCATACACTCCCCTGACTGAATCTCCTTGCAATGATTCGATAAGTCAGTTATATCTTGGGCAAAAAGGCAACTGGATTTGGAGGGGAAAGTGCAGGGAAAAAATGAAATGACAAAGGAGAAACAACCAGGACAGAATTTAAACAGAATTTGATTCATTTTGAATGTCATTAAAATTCAGTTACCCAAATCTTGTTCTTATTTTGATTATTTTATTTTTGATAATTTCCCCTCCTATCACACTGAAAATTACAATTCTTAAAATGACAAAGGTACAATTTGCTGTGATTGTTGGAGTGGTCTGAGTACCACACATATAGATTTGGGCAGTTGGGGGGGTAGTTGCATGCAGTAGCAATAGCAATAGCACTTAGACTTATATACCACTTCACAGTGTTTTACAGTCCTCTCTAAGCAGTTTACAGAGTCAGCCTATTGTCCCCAGCAATCTGGGTCCTCATTTTACCGACCTCAGACGGATGGGAGGCTGAGTCAACCTTGAGCTGTTCAGAATCAAACTGCTGGAGCGAGCAGTGAGTTAGTTTGTAGCCCCAAGGTCTCAAATGATGCAACTCAAGAAATGACAGTGCAGTGACATGATTGCTGTCTCAATGGCTGTCAAAATGGCTGTCAGAACATAGGGCACAATTGTTTAAATTCTGTCCTGGTTGTTTCTCCTTTTGTAAATTTGGCCAGTGGCGTGCTTCTCAAAAGTTAAATGTCTCACTCAAACCAATACAAAATATTGTGTGCTCCTGTTCAGGTACAACATAATATCAATTCAGCATCAATCTGTGACTTTTTAATGACCTTAGGGATGCACTCCTTTTCCAGGGTTACTCTCTTTACTTAGGAAGATGGATCCACCCGTGTTATGAGCAAAGGGCAGGTCTTGACCTTAAGTCCAGACCTTCTTTAATGATGGATCAGAATCTCAACCCTCTTGTGGAAACAGAGAAGCCAACCAGTTAGAAAAGGCAGCTTGTTCTCAGCCAGCACTAAGTGCAGACCTATCCTTGCCAGAGAAGCGCCCTTAAACAAAATGGATGACCCGAAAATACCTTTCTAACTGCAGTTCTCCCTGCTAAAATTCAGAATCCCAAGTGCCACAGGGAACTGCCGGAATAGTAGTTCAGATCTGAGGTCTAAAGAAGCAGAATTCTCCAAAGCTGCAGAGAAAAACGGAGTGGGGCCATTTAAGAAAAAGCTGAAGATCCATAGGAACTTCTCAGCTGAACTAAGACCTAAAACAGATGTGCATAGGAAATGGAAGATGGGCCTAATCACCATGGAGATGTAGCCCCAAGTGGTTAATGCCCACAGAATGAAAGAAATGCTAAAGTGCGAAAGAAGTTTGGGCTCACAAGGAACACTAAAAGCCAGAAAAGAAAGGTGGTGGCTATAGGCAAATCCATGCAGCCTTCTTGCCCTGGTACAAGCCATCACCTGTTTCCCATGAATGCAACTTCATCTCTGCTAAGCAAGCCTGGGGATGTCTTTGGGTGCTCTGGAATAAAAGCAGCAATTAAAAACAAATTAATGCAAGAAGGCATGTTAACAACTTGGGATAATAAATGGTTTATTTACCCAGTGCCAAAAGTAGGTGTGAGAGCATCCTCCCTGGGAGGTGTTCCATCAGCAAGGATTACCATGGGGGAGGCCTTTTCCTTTAGCACCGTCCTTCCTATCGTAGATGGTAGCAATTGCCAAAGGCAAATCTCCATAGGTGGGCAGATTTGGACGTTCCTGTGTTCACCTGATAATGGGGACCTGACACATCGCACACAACCCTCTTCTGATCCCACTTCTGACCATTTTAGATGAGCCACTCTTTGCTTAGACTTCAGAGTCTAAAGTTATAGAAAAGGAGACCTGCATTTAAAAAAAAAAAACCAGGAGGAAAAAGAGAGAAATGGAGGTTGAGGATGGCACTATCCATCATCATCAGTTCTGGTCACCATTGTATGTTGTACAATAAACCAAAAGCATCTGAAACTATCTGTTAAAACCAATCCAAAGGAAGCTCTTACTGTAGTGTCTACCTTGGATTTTACTTGGGAGGACAGAAACTCCATTTGGCAGGTGAGTTCACGACCGCCATTCTATTATCCTGCAGTTTGGTGCACTTGACGGATTTATTTTTTGAATGACTCATCAAAGCCCCAAAGTACAAAATCTTGCAGACTACATTTATATAGATGGATTTTTCTTTCTTTCTTTTGTATGGGTCATCTTGTTTGCTGTCGAGAAGGCTAAATGGTTTCTTCTGTAAATTCTGAAAATTTTCCCCTACTAAATCAATATATTATAGATTCTGGCCCAGTGTGGCAATAGAGTTCAGGAACTTAAAAGTATTGTACATGAAAATAAAAATATCTCAGTGCAGAAGGAGCACATACAGTTGCTCAGTGGACACTTGCTGAGAATGTCTAAAGAGATTGCATACAAGAAAAACCTCCCTGCATGTAGAAAACTATTATTAGAGAAACAGCGTGCTGGTTTTCTACATGCTGGGAGGTTTTACTTTGGAGAACATTCTGTCATGCCAACTCTCATCAAGATCCTCCATCTGGATTCTGTCACATTCTCATCCTGAACATCACAATCAGTTTCAAATTTCCTTGCATTCCACAGGGAGGTGCACCTACTTTTAATAATATTGTACCTGCTAAAAATAGAAAATATTATAGCGTATGAGGACTACAAAAAGAAACATATCTGCGGACCAGAGGATGTGTTTGTTATTTTTTTATCTGCTTTCCTGATGTAGCAGCAAATTTATGGAAAGCAGTAATTGTCTTTAGGCTATCTGTAAATCAAAAGCAATTTTGGGAAGTTTTAACAGGGTAAAAATGTACATTGTTGTTTTTGTGATGAAAACCTGCTGAGAATCACACTGCTAGGGGACATTCCTTGCCCTTTTAAGGTGACAATAAAAGCATGTGGTCAGTAGGATTGATGAGGATGCAAGCAGGAGATTTTCTCCAAGGGAGTCACATTCAGGAATGGCAAATGATTGGAGTGTTGGAATGAGTTGCTCAGAACCTGTGGTTCTTGACTGGCTTACAGGCTCAACTTACTGTAGAACGTCTGAGTTTCCAGAAAGATGAGAGCATCAGTGATGCAGGACGTAAAGCAGTGAAGTAGCCATCCCTAAATATATGCTCTTCAGATATGTTAGGATTGCAAACTCAATTATGATGTTTGAAAATTTATAGAATTTCAGAATGTCACACCGTGACTACCCACTCCACCCCCTGCAGTCACGTGACCACAATGTGGGTGCTTGGCAACCTGTTCGCACTTACAACTGGTTACCAAGTGTCCCACAATCATGTGATCGCCATTTGCATTCTTCTCTGCTGGCTTCCCCAGAAAGTCAATGGGGAAGCCAGCAGGAAGATTACAAGCAGTTGCCGCTTGCTGAGAGGACTCCTTGCCTCTGGAGAACTGGCTGAAAGAGCTGCCTGCTGAAGCTGAATTCCTTCAGTGGGGTGGAGAAACAGCCTACCAGAGCAGTTCCCTTCCATGCATGGAGGGAAGCGTAACTCCTCTGGCGTGTGCAGAAACAGAGTTCAGATCCCAAGGATCTGAGCTCAATTCTCCCAGCCCGCTGGAGCTCCGTTCCCACAGCCTTCCACAGCAATTCCTTTCCACACATGGAGGGGAGCCAAATTCCTCCAATAGGATTTAGAAACACAGCTCATTTCCCAAAGATCTGCATTTTCTGCTGCCCACTGGAACAGTTCCCTTCCACTTATGGAGGGAAACGGAACTCCTCTAGTGAGATGCAGAAATGGAGCCAAGATCCTGAAGATCTGAGTTCCATTCCTGTAGCCTGCTGGAGTAGTTCCCTTTCACACGCGGAGGGGAGCTGAAGTCAGCAGGCATCTCTTTCACTCCATCACTTAACAACCCAGGAGATTGCTTAATAACTGCAACCAGGAAGGCCAGGATTGTAGTAGTTGAGTGAAGCATCACGTGAGCGCCTCATTTAATGACAGTTTTGCTGAACAATTGAGATTAGAGTCCCAATTGTGGTTGTAAGTTGAGGATTATCTGTATGCCCATGGAATTTGTTCTCCATTGTTCAATAAAGCAAGTGAATTCCAAATAGTGAAATAACTCGGGACTGATGAGTTTTACTATCTTGAATGAAAATTATTGATCACCTGCATTTGATCATTTCATATTTTTCTCGGGGGGGGCATTGCTTCTCCCAAGGCCCTCCCCCCAACCCTTATTGTGGTATAAATAATAAGGATTTGAAACTACTGTAATTCTAAAAAGGGATATTAAACAAAATGCGGAGAGATGTTGCAGAGAATTGCAGATTGGTTTTTTAAAAAAAAAATGCTAATAACATCATTTACTTTTTACACTAGAGACTCTTCGAGTCAGAGAAATTATGGATCTCATGGAAAACATTCAGGGTAAAATTTGGCCTTTCCCAAATTTTGGTACTTTCCAGATGTGTTGGGCTGAAACTCCCATGGTTGCCAATTAGCAAAGCTAATACTTCCAGAAAGAAGATAGGAATTGTAGTTCAGAGATGTAAAGCAGGGGTTCTTGACTGGGGATTTATAGACATATTTCAGGGGGTCTGTGAACCAATTCACAGCTTGTTATTATTACTGTATATTATATGTATCTTATTTTTAATGTTTTGATAACAATTTGAGCAAAACTGCTTGCCTTTGTAACATATATATCCATGTATTTATTTTATGCATTTAAATGCATTTTTCTAAAAAGTGCTGTCATCAGACTCTCAAGGGAGTTTGTGGCACCCAAAGATTAAGAAACTGATCTAGAAGGTCTATTCTACAGTGGAATGCTAATATAATAATCTTTTTCTTTTTTCTCCCACAAGGGGGAGCTTTTAACACACAGAGACTTAACAGTTGATAGCTTTTCTATCAACTGAGCTTGGGCTTTCCGACCCCTTTCCGACCCAGAATTATTGCAATTATAACTCCCAGAAATCCAAACCATATTGACAACAAATACAACAAAAGTTCTTTATTCACTTGCACTTTTAGGATTACTGGAATGTGCCCCCAACTCTCTAGAAAGTGCCTTCTCTGCTCTTAAGCAGCCCCAAGCTACATGCCAGGAAAAGCAATTAATTATATAAACTTCTAAATGTTGAATGAATATCTCCTGCCTACATAAATGTGTTTGTAAATAAAATGATAATCTTGATATATTTTAAGTGATGTACTACTTATAGAAGCAAGATTCAGCAAGGAATGAATTAACCTGCATAGTAAAATGTACAGCCTTGTTCTCATAGCCTCTTAGAATTAGGCATCTAGTCAAGAATTCAGTTCTATCTGAACAAAGATAACAGATTTTCTCAGGTCAGCCTGTGTGTGTAACAAACAGCATTGCTTTCTTGAATGTACAATGCAACCATTGTGCTGCTTTTGTTGCACCAGACGGGGGGGGGTTTCTCAAATTTGGCAACATTAAGATGTGTGGGAGTTCAAATCCACACATCTTGGAGTTGCCATGTTTGAGAGCTATTGCAGTAAACCAGGGGCGTCAAACTGACGGCCGGCGGGCCGGATGTGTCATGCACAGGCCACGCCCACCCCAGCTCAGCAAAGGCAAAAAACATTGCAATACATCACGATACATCACGTGATGCAATCATGTTTGAGACCCGTGCAGTAGACTAACATCCCCCAGAAACAGTTTGCACGAGTGGCCAAAGGTAGTATCTTTGATGGTGAACTCATCAAAGTTCGACACAGACGACACCAAGCTGCCAGGAATAGCCAACACTCCAGAAGACAGGCTTAAGATACAGGAGGATCTGGACAGACTTGAACATTGGGCGCTATCTAACAAAATGAAATTCAATGGTGAAAAAAGTAAGGTTCTACATTTAGGCAAGAAAAACCAAATGCAAAAGTACAGTATAGGTGGTACCTGTAGTACAGTATAGGTGGTATCTGTAGTAACTATGAGAAGGATCTTGGAGTCCTAGTGGACAATCACTTAAATATGAGTCAGCAGTGTGCTGCAGCTGCCAAAACAGCCAACACAGTGCTATGCTGCATTAACAGAGGGATAGAATCAAGATCACGTGAAGTATTAATACCACTTTACAATGCCTTGGTAAGGCCACACTTGGAATACTACATCCAGTTTGGGTCACCACGATGTAAAAAAGATGTTGAGACTCTAGAAAGAGTGCAGAGAAGAGCAACAAAGATGATTAGGGGACTGGAGGCTAAAACATATAAAGAACGGTTGCTGGAATTGGGTATGTCTAGTTTAATGAAAAGAAGGACTGGGGTGACATGATAGCAGTGTTCCAGTATCTCGTGGGTTGCCAGAAAGAAGAGGGAGTCAACTTGTTCTCCAAAGTACCTGAAGGCAGAACAAGAAGCAACGGATGGAAACTAATCAAGGAGAGAAGCAAACTAGAACTAAGGAGAAATTTCCTGACAGTTAGAACAATTAATCAGTGGAACAACCTGCCTCCAGAAGTTGTGAATGCTCCAACACTGGAAGTTTTTAAGAAGAGATTGGACAACCATTTGTCTGAAACGGTATAGGGTTTCCTACCTGAGCAGGGGGTTGGATTAGATGACTTCCAAGGTCCCTTCCAAATTCTGATAAATCAGCATAATAATTGAGAACTGCAGATTAATTACAGGTAGTCCTTGATTTAAAACCATTTGTTTAGTGACAATTCAAAGTTAAAATGGCAGTGAAAAAAGTAACTTATGACCATTTTTTACACTTACGACTGATATAGCATCCCTATAGTCATGTGATCAAAAGTCAGATGCTTGGCAATTGGCATGTATTTATAACTGTTGCAGTGTCCCGGGGTCCTGTGATCCCCTTTTGCAACCTTCTGACAAGCAAAGTCAATGGGCAAGCCAGATTCACTTAACAATCGTGTTACTAACTTAACAACTGCAGTGATACACTTAATAACTGTTAAGTGAAAAGTCATAAAAAGGAGCAAAACTCTCTTAACAACTGTTCTGACTTAGCAACAGAATTTTGGGCTCAATTGTGGTCGTAAATCAAGGACTACCTGTACAAGATTTTGGCAATTTAAGCAAGCTGATAAGTAATGCAAAAATTGTGTGCAAAATGTTACGTCATGATTTCTAAAGCCCAAGTTTTTATTGGGTGACAATAAATGAAACTTCAGAAGTGACTTATTCCATGTACTTTAATAGCCTGTCTTCCTATATGCCTCAAGGATAGTCTAAATATAGGTGGAAAACATGTCAGCCCTTTGAGGTAAGCCAAATTAGGAAATTAGGATTCCACAAGGAATACCAGGACTTTATTGATATATAGGCTATAATATCACAATCTTGAAAGCCTGATGATGTTTGCCTTCCCTCCATCTTACACCAAAGAGAATCAAAGTAGGGTCACTTTAACTTTCTTTCTAATACCTTCTTCCCTTCCTGGGCTTAATTTATATTTTGCTATCAGACTCTGAATATCTTATATTTATAATCATAAGATTGTATCTTATGATTTATGATTTATCACTTTGTTGCTTGTATGTACACTGAGAGCTTATGCACCGGAGACAAATTCCTTGTGTTTCCAATCACGCTTGGCCAGTAAAGAATATTCAGTTCTATTGTCTATGGAGATTCTCAGTCATCCAGGTCATAGTTATCCCAAAGGTGCTTTTTCACAAGACAACTGGACTTTCTTGTTTTTGAAGACATGTCACTTCTCATCCAAGAAGAGCTGAAGAAGCTTCTTGGATGAGAAGTGAAAAGTCTTCAAAGAAAAACAAGGAAGTCCAGTTGCCTCGTGAAAAAGCACCTTTTGGATTCCGTTCTGTTCTTCTCTGAGATCATTGCTATGGTTCCCTACAAGATCCCTAGGCATTCCTATGGAGTACTTTTCATTATGCAACATCCCAATCAACTCTAAGTCACTCTTTCTTTCTATCTCTTACCTCTTACAGATCCGAGCTTACATTGGAGCCTTTGCCCCTGATGCAAATGAGGCAGCAGATCTTACAGCCCTCCGTTTTTTCTCTGTCAATTCCATTGTGGATCCCTGGGTCTTCATCATTTTTCGGACATCCATATTTCGCAGTTTGCTCCAGCGGTTTTCTAGGAGGCTGAGTTTGAAGAAGGATCTGCATTTCCAGGATCAGCTTTTGGGAACTTGGCAGAGGAAAGAATCCAATGACATACGATAAACGGGCTGGAGCTGGAAATGAACTGGACTTCTTCTTGGGGCACCTCCTGGTCTTCAAAGCCAAAGTATTACAAGTCAACGTTTATTAAGGTTGAAAAGAGGGACCAAGATGACTCTGTGAAACTGGCTGGAGCTTCATTGGTAGACTCCGTTCTAGATTTGGTGCTTCTTGAAAAACCCAAGATGCAGTTGTCACAGGACTCATTCACATTACAGTGATAATTTACTTGACCGGTGGGATCCATTTGCACAGAAGCATTTAAAAATGTATTTCAAATATTCCACCAGAGATACTGGCCACTTTGAGTTCCAATTACCTTTCCTACCAACAAATTTTATTTGCATGCTGCAAATCTGTGGTTTAAATGATTAAAAGGTGAGAAGGAGAAGAGGAATTTTCTCTGTATGTGTGAACCCCTCCCCAAGCATGGGAGCTGATACTAATTGACCAACCATGGAATCATGGAAGACAGGTACAGAATATGGAATAGAAACTTTCAGGGATATGGACTAGAAAAAGCTGCTATGCATATTCTTTCTCTTTCTCATTGCCCTCTGTGGTGGATTTGTGACAGGTGTACTGTGCGTCCACTTAGAGCAATTTGCACTTGTTTGTTGGCCCCTCTAAACAGAGATATTGTAAAGCTAGAGAAAGCCTTGAAAAGGAACAATTCTTACATTGACAATCAAAGTGTGATTGTAATCTTGAACAAATGTTTAAATTGGAGGTTCTTTAAAGCAAATGGTTGAAAAGCAAACATTTTGACTGCTATATTTCCATTAAATAAAGATGGGTGCAATCAAACATCCATTAAAATCCAATTATAGCTTATGCTTTGAGCCTAGGAGGGAGCATATTCATTTTGTTTGTAGCTTATGCAACTAAACACATTGGATTGGCTGAGTTTTGCAACAGTTACCTTTCCTAGAGAAAGGTTCAAGATTGAAAATAGTTTAATTATTTTTTAACTGTCCCCAAAACTTAACAGTTTGGTAAATTTGCAAGATGCTTGATTTTTTTTAAAAAAATAAAAATTATTTGAAGAGGAAATATGAATTGGTTCTCAATGCAAGTGCATATAGTCAAAGCCATAGTTTACATAGTTGTAACATACAGCTGTGAGAGATGGACTATCAGAAATTGATGCCTTGGGGTTATAAGAAAAATGGATGCCTTGGAGTTATAATAGTGGACATAGTTTTTTCAGAATTTATGAGAATGCCTGGGAATGGCAGAAGAACAGATTGTTGAAGACTAATTGAAGTAACACCAGAATGCTAACTAGAAACACCAATAAGAAAGCTCAAATTTTCAATATTTTGGAGAGGTAATAAAAAGGCAAGAATAGCTTGAAAAGACTCTTGACACTTGGAAAAAGCTAAAGAGAGAAAAGAGGTATAATTAGAAGCTATTAATAATGACACAGATGGGAGTTTATAAAGAAGTGGTTATTGACAGACAATCTAGGAAAAATGATGTCTGGATTGTTCTCCAAGAGTTAAAAGCAACAGAATGAACAATAGCATCCAGGCCATCAAATATTCTGAAGCTTGATTCAAGCCGAACTGATTCAACAGCAGAAAAAAAATACACTGAATATTTTGGTACATGCATATGCACCTTTGAAGTTTGGGTGCCTTTCTGATTACCCCACCTCAGAATGGGTATATTAGAGATGGCAGGAGCTAAAGGGAGGGCAGCTGAAGTGTAACATCTTCCTCTGAAGAACGGTTATAGCGGCTGTGACTTTCTAATAAGAGCACATAAAGTTTTGGACTGCAACTCTCTCAGCTTCTTAGACCTGGGATTGCAGCTGCTTTCTTGAGCTCTAAATGGGATTCCAGGAAAAGATCCATTTGGCATATGGATTGGCAGAAAGAACAGCTTCTCCCCTCTCCAGGGTGCTCTGGAATTCTTTGCTTTCAAATCCTAAGTACTACAAAGCCTAGTTTCAATTTTTTAAAAAATAAATAAATAAGGGAGCAACTTTGTTCTCCCTGGAATTAGAACCGATGGGCTTAAATAGCAATTCCCAGACATGTGGCCAATGGAGATGGAGAAATGCTGGCACACTGGGCAACCTTTGCTAGAGGTTGCTGTCAATCAGCTCTTCCCAATACAATTCCAAAAGTTCTATTTCTGTACACCAGCAGTGTAAGGTTAAGATGCTGGGATGTTAAGAATCACTGTGGATCATATTCTACTCCTTTGTCCCAATCCTTAACATATATGCCAACAAGTCTAGATGGGAGGCAGCAATACAGTGCTTGCAAAGACCACATGTCTTTCCTCTTCTCCTCAATTGCCATCAGCAGTCCACCCAAAGTTAAAATTATAATAATATAAATACTGTTTGAAATGATTCAAATCATTTCTGAAGCTTCGCATGAAAGACTATAAGAATTTGGCACTGTTGCACCAACTCTTATAAGATCCCAAGATGAAATCATCAAAATCTTGGCAATATCTGCTGAATTCATGAAATATGAAATGGTGTGAGCCTGAAGCAACATGTAAACGACATGTTTGCAGTTTCTTCGCTTTATTAATTCTCTGCCATACATTGCCCACAGTAGGAATGCTGTGTGAGGGTGAGCACAAAAATTGAGAAAAATGAAGAAAAATAACTTGCCTTTTTTCTTTTTGACTGCAGCGAATTGCCAGAATTTGGGCTGCACAGATGATCATCATGGAGCTGCTATTATTCCTCTTGGCCAAAAGCCATTTTCCACAACAAAAATTGAATTCCAGGTAGACCTGTAAAAGATTGCACTGAACAAGGTCAAAGAGATTGCAGAGTTATTTCCTCTCAGCCTGCCATAACAGCTACAAGACATGGGTTTCAATTTAATATAAACAAAATCTATGATTTTTCCACATAATTCATTACTGTGATTTTTTTTAAAAAGGATTAAGACACATACAGAGCCTACAGTGACACCTCTGGATTTCCTGGTCACATCTGTCTGGACATTGTTGGTTGAGTGTTATATTAATCTTTAGTGGCTTATTATATTTTTCTCCACTGATCCTGTGCAATAAAACAGTTATGGTCAGCCGTTGATATTTCTGCAGCTCAGATATTATGGAGATATTCTCTGAAAAAAGAGCAAGAAATTGTTTAGTTTTTAGCTATTTTTATAGTGTGTGTAAACTAGAATACAGGTGTATCCCAGAATTCTGCTAAATGTTTGTTTCTAGAAAATATATGCATGCATTTTTTAATACTTACAGTCATCTGAAAAGACTGATCCATGATGTTCTGTAACTGATATTTTACTACTTTGCATCCACTATTTAATAAGATGAGCCAATGACTTAGTTTCTTTAACCATTATTCATTCAATTGATTATAGGGGCTGTCAAAGCAAACAAATCACAGGATGATTTAGCAAAATGTGTGACCCAATCAGAGAATTTTGCAAGTTTAGATATTTAATATTTAGCCTCCTGTAAGAACATTCCAGATTCTGCTAAATGTCTAATAATAAAGAATGCATCTTGCTGCTAACTTATTGGAGGCAACCCAATGCTTAAGCATGCAAAATGTTCTAGGTTTGATCCAGCAGTTGCACATAACTGGACAACAACTAGATGGCAGTCAAGTATTAGAAAACCTCTAACTAATAATCATCTGGCTGACTGACAGTTTCATAGAACAGAGGGAAAATATCTACTGATCAAGAGTACAATAAAAAAGAAAAATACCCATAATGCATGGAATAACAAGTGTGTTGGGCTTGCCACTTGGAAAAGACTTTTCACATGGTGGTTCATAATGGTCAGGGCTGGAATTTCAGCTGGTAGAACTACAAATCCTGGCCCTTAAAATATTAAAATATTGAACGTTAAAATTCCCTGGACAATAGTACAGTACAATAGTACAGTAGAGACTTCTGCTCTATGGGGACAAACAAGATATACGACAGCATGAATTCCTGTGCCTCTGAACAGGAGGGAAACAGGGCAAAGCAGCTGTGTGAATATGGACTAGTTTCACACTATGCCACTGTTTGTTACAGCTCTGTTGAATAAGCCATAGTTACATACACCAGGCCACTGGTTTATAACAGGGGTCCCCAACCCCCAGGCCACAGACCAGTACCGTTAGGAATTGTTAGGAACTCTGCCGCACAACTGGAGGCAAGTGGTGGGCGAGTAAGCAAAGCTTCATCTGTATTTGCAGCCACTCTCCAGCGCTACCATCACCACCTCAGCTCCACTACAGATCATCAAGCATTAAATTCTCATAGGAGT
The DNA here is from genome assembly GCA_023970755.1 of Azemiops feae. NCBI lineage: Eukaryota > Metazoa > Chordata > Lepidosauria > Squamata > Viperidae > Azemiops > Azemiops feae. The sequence goes on along the minus strand of JALGBA010000172.1, from coordinate 2,369,905 downwards.
GCGAACCTTATTGTAAACTGCACATACAAGGAATCTAGGTTGCGCACCCCTCCTTCCCCTTCTCCCTGGCCCATGGAAGAACTGTCTTCCAGGAAACCAGCCCCTCCTGCCAAAAAGACTGGGGACCGCTGGCTTATAAGACAAAATGTGTGAGTTCCCAGATCTTGCCAACCCATGAGCACTTTTATTATAGTTTAATGCACTGAGCTAATTGCACTGGGAAGTGGAAATGAGCTGACTCTTGAGCATCAGTGAGTAGCTTCATTCTACTGGTGCAAGAGGCACATGGGGAACCTGCATGAGGGACTGGGGGCAGGGCACTTCATTTTCCTGTTTACCTTTTCAAAAAAAGATTATTATATCATGCTACGAGATTATTATATCATGCTACACACAGACACACACACACACACACATATATATATACACATACATGCATATGCAGGTCTTGGCGTATTCGGGTCTTTTCCCATGTAAGATTGAGAGTATCTTGGCGACGTTTCGACGAGGTTCCACTCGCCATCTTCAGGCTGGTGTCTTCGGCTTCGTGCTTGTGCGAGCAAAGCGTGATCGGAGCTGCCGTCCTTCAGGACCTGCATACCTGTACCCGTGAAAATCTACGAAAACAAATACATGCATATATATACATATACATACACACACACATATATATATATACATACATACATATATGTGTGTGTGTGTGCGAAAAATTTAATTAAGAGATGAAAAATATACATATCATTCCTGTAATTACAGTATAATATGATTGAATGAAAAGTGCTTTGAGTGTTACAAATTGCCAAAATATGGCAACAGCAATGCACTAGAAGCTCCTATGTGTTCTTTATCATTTGTCCTTTAACCTCAGTTAATCTAAAGTTGTTATTGAAAAAGGTTGTGTTGCCATGGTTTGTGCAACAGAAGCCTGCAGTCAGTCATCAGCGTACTTTAAGCAGTGCATCCTGATTGAAATTTTGATTGCTGAAAGAGTCCTTGCATTCAGCACTGAATGCAGAATGTTTATCTTGATTGTTGTGTTGACGTGAAATAATATGTACTGCTGTACTTATAGATGGTGAATCAGAGAGAACAATCAATAAGTTTCATATAAGAAAAGCTGATGAACTGATAAAGGGCAATCACTCAAAGTGAAACTACTGACAAACTTGGCATTTCAAAAGAAACATGTGGAACACAGTGTTGACGTTTGTCAAAATCAAAACGTTTGTGCAAGATGGGTCCCTTGCATGCCATGACAGAGTTGAAACCTTAAAAATTTGAAATTTGCAAGCAGTTGTCATGCTATTAGGCACAAGGAACTAAGAGACAACAATATGAATTGCTCAGAGTAGTTTCTTTATTGCTGTTCGCCATAGACAAGAATCCTGACAGACTCAATTACGCTTTGAATAAGTATGGGATAAATCATGTGAAAATTTAAGGATGATCCCTTCTGGGCCTTTTTCTGCAAAGTAAGGACTCAAGACTGATCTGCCTCTTAGCTCCTTGGGAAGAAAAAAACCCACCCTCCTACATCTCAGCATCAGATTCCACCACATATGCTATGAAAATAAAGAATTTCTTCACAGCAGAATTATGATAGCCAGCAAAATAGAGACTCATCACGAAGTGTCAGTCCATGGAATATCATCAGGAAGAAAGATTCACCTGTGGGGAAAAAATTCAAAGCCAGACGTTGGAAGGAAAACTTAAAGTTATAGTTTTGGGGGATGCAGATGGTTTTATTTACATAGAGGTTTTTTTTAACCCGGCATTACTATCAACAAAGAACATTAAACTGCAACACTCAAAACTTTGAAACTAGGATTAAGTAAAGTTTGGAAGTATAGAAAAAATTTGTGCTGCAGCATACTAAACCTCACACTTCATAAGTCACTCAAGAGGCAATTGCAAAGTTGTGTGTGCATTACCCATCCACCAAATAGTCCAAACCTGGCACCTTATAATATCTTCCTTTTCCCATTTTTTAAACTGCCTTCATGGGCATCTGCTTCACTCAAATGAAGAGATAGAAAGGACTGTCAAGACCTGGTGGAAGAGACAAAGTGTGGAATTCTTTCATGATGGCTTTAAGAAGGTTGTCTGTCAATGGTAGAAATGTACAGCAAATTTGATTGTGATGCTCTCTGAGCTTGGTTGTTTTCTTGCAGATGTTTCATTACCCAACTAGGTAGTATCTTCAATGCTAGAGGGAAATGGCATAAATGGTGAATATGTGGAGAGAGAAAAATCAAGTTATGAAAGGGCTCATTTCAAGAATTATTTTCCTGTTTCATTTATTATAATATCCATATTTAAACTAAAGTTATGGAGGTGTAGGCACTACTTTTCATTTAATCCTTCTATCACCTGAAAATTAAAGGGGGGAAATTAGTTATGAAATTGTATTATAAAGAAACCGACTTCAAAAAAAATTGATAGCTGACAGCTTTGCATTTGTTTTTCACTATTAGTTACACCTGAAATCTGTGCAATGGGGACAGACTTTCTAGCATACTGTATGTCCCAGGCCTTTATCTGATAAACCATCCAAAATCCATAGCTCTGATCCTGAAATTATAATGACCATCCTCTCTGTTTTTCTCCCTCTAATCCCATGTCCATCTCCTCTGTGCAGTGCCTGCTCAGAGTGTTGGAAGTATTTTGTTTTCTATTAGTGAATTTTGTTTTTGCAATCTCCCCATTCACCTAAACTGTGGGGGCTGTTTGGATTAATATATAGGTAATCCTCAGTTATCAAGTGCCCTATTTACAACCATTTAAAGTTATGATGGCATGAAAAAAAAAGTCTTAAAACTAGTCCTCATCATCACAGCACAGCAATAGCACATAGACTTATATACTGCCCTGTAATGCTTGACAGCCCTCTCTAAGTGGTTTACAGAGTCAGCATATTGGCCCCAACAATCTGGCTCCTCATTTTACTGATCTTGGAAGGATGGAAGGCTGAGTCAACCTTGAACCGGTCAGGATCGAATTCCTGGCTATGGGCAGAGTTTGCCTACAATACTTCATTCTAACCACTGCGCCACCACGGAAGATTCAGGCACTTTTCAACCAGGGGTGTCTACAATCATTGCAGTGTCTCGCAGTCATGTGATTGCTATTTGCACACTTCATAGCTGGCTTCTGACAAGCAGAGCCAATGGATAAGTTGCAGTAAAATCACAATTCATAGGTATGTGATGTCTCATTTAACAACCGTGGGTGATTCTCTTAGTGATCTTGGTGGAATTGAGGTTTAATATCCAATGAAACCACATGATTTTTGTTTAGTGATGGCGTGCTGGTCCCAATTGTGATCATTAAGCAAGGACTATCTGTGTTGCCTTTTGTAAGGGCAGTTCCCTGCAGGGAGGCAGATGAGAAAAGCTGTGTGGCATCTTTGCAACGTACCAGTAAGATCCACCTTATGTAGGTACATTAGGAAGTGACACCCATGTCCAAAAAGGGCAGATATTCTATTGTGATAGCAGAGGGCTGCTTTTGTCATTTTGACAAAGCGTTGGGTTCTGTGGATACTATTGTAGTTTACAATAGTAAACTGAGATAAGAAATATTTTAAGTGCAAGTGTAATAAAAAGCATAGAAGGATATGCACCAAAAGTTTGTTAAACAAACCCCTATGTCTGGGTAAAGCAGAGCATCTTGCAAGTAGGCCGAAGTGCAGTGTTGATGCCCCTAGAAAGGCAGGGAAAGCCCCGTAACTGAAGACACCCTTGCTGAGAGGACTTCTCTTTAGCATCAGCTATTTTCAATGCCACAGTCTGATCCCATGACTTCCCTTTCCAAAGATCTCAAAAATGGGTAGAATCAGACCAAAAGAGTTGTTCCAAGAAATGTAAGGGGGTATACAGTACTTCCATTTAATTATCTTTGAGGTGTGGTTCTGCAGGAAGATGACCGTATAGTGGAGCAGAGGACCATACGGTATTCTAATGTAAAGTGATCACTAGGCTAAGCCAGCCAGAACTGAAAGTGTCTTGAAACCAGAATCACTTTCTCCTCTGATGACAAATCCAGATTGAGACTTTCTACTTTTACTAACTGGTTCTACACAGTCAGTTTGATGTAGTGATTAAGGCATCAGAGAGAGCAGGTGTTCTAGTCCCACCTTAAGTACAAGCCATCTGGGTGGGGTCTATGGCAATTCGCCACAGCCAACTCACCATGGCCAACTTGCTGCAGCCAACTCACTGCAGGACAACTCGCCATGGCCCACTTGCCATAGGACAGCTCGCTGTGGGAAAGAGTTAAACCAAGGGTCTTCAAACTTGGCCCTTTTATGACTTGTGGACTTCAACTCAGCATGCTGGCTGAGGAATTCTGGGAGTTGAAGTCCACAAGTCATAAAACGCCAAGTTTGAAGACTCCTGAGTTAAACTAATATCAAAGAAATGGTGGAATAGAATCATTAAAGAAAGGGTGCAAAAGGAGGGGCAGAATGAAATGTGAATAACAAAAAGTAAAATATTTTTTATTTATTTAAAATAATTAAATTGAATTGTTAAATTGTCCCATAGCTGGTTGTCCCATGGCGAGTTGTCCTATGATGAGTCGTCCTATGGCGAGTTGGCCATGGCGAGTTGTCCCATTCCAATCTGGGTGACCTTGGGACAGTCACTTTCTCAGACCTGGGAAGCAGACAGTGGCAAACCACTTCTGGAAAACTTTGCCAACAAAACTGCAGGGGCTAATCGAAGGCAGCTGCTAGGAGTCAAAAACTGACTCAGAGGCACCCACACACCATTCTATACATTCACCATTTGAGGGGGGGGGTCTCTGATCTTGCCTGAAGCTTTCAATTAGATCCCCAATCTCAAGACTCCAAAATTACTCATCGACTTCATCTAGTCAAAATTCATTTTCAGTTTATTGGCCATTATTCAGCTCATTGCTGAAGGAGGAAACTATGATGAACTTCTTTTTGCTGTTTGATCTGTAGTTTCCAGAGCATTCTGCAGCTCAATAATTAGTCTATATCAGTATTCCTCAACCTTGGCAACTTTATGATGTGTGGATTTCATCTCCCAGAATTCCCCAACCAGCAAGGCTGGGAAATTCTGAGAGCTGAAGTCTACCATCTTGAAGTTGCCAAGGTTGAGAAACATTGATCTATATCATTGAGCTAACCTTTACATTCCTGGAAGGAGCTTGTCTTGTTTTCCAAAGGCTGTCAGTCAGAGTAAACAATCAATGTTTATTATTCAATTGGCTCCAGACATTAATTTCTTGTGGTGCTTTATGGAATGCTGTTACATTTATGCTTGCTTGCTTGTTTCAAAATTCTCAATGCGCTCAACCGAAAGTAAGAGGAAGAAGAAAATCACCAACAGCAAAACAGATAAACAAGAATGACAAAGCAAACGGGCATTTACGTTCCTGCTTATCTGGGCAATCACCCAGAAGCTGGGTTTTGGCACATCCAAAAGCTTTTTTCAAAAGCAGGCTTGTAGGCAGGGCTCCCGTCAGCCAAACACGTGCTTTGTAGGCAGTTGGTCCAGGCAATAGTAAGTTAAGGGCCGTCACCTAGCAAGTGTTCAAAAGGGATTTCTGCATGAGAGCTGTGTGTCAGGAAGAACATGTTTCTGTCATGTTTCAGTACTGACAGGCATATGCCTGTACTTCAGAAATCAACTGTCAGTCTAGGAAAGCGAAGCAGTGGCTCAGGAAATAGCTCTCTGCAAGTAGGCAAAACCTATAAATTTGGAGCAGGTAGCACAGCCCTGCTATCTGCAGATTATAGAGTTTCTACAGACTTGCTCTCCTCATATTATATTCAGCCAGGGCTATGGTTGAATGGGAAAGTTTTATGAGGAAGGGATTTTCATGCATCCATTATATTTTTTAAAAAAAACAAACAAACGACGTTTTCCAGAAAGGGGAAAGGAAGGTGGATTGTTTATCCAGATTACTATTTATCAGTATTCCTGTCAGACAGTTGCTTTCCCTTTGAATACAGTAAATCTCTTTCACTGTGTGTTTTCCTTTGCCACTGATGAGCACAAAGCAGATAGTTGATACAGTTAAGCACAGGCTTAATTGTGCAATCAGGATTGCAACTATGGCAGGGCTAGATGATCTGTCACTTGTCACAAAGTCCCTTTATAGCTGGCAGCAGAGATAAGTGCTTGGAATCCTGAAAGGCCAGCCTGGAAAAACATCATAGATTTTCATAGAATCATAGGGCTGGAAGGGACCTTGGAGGTCTTCTAGTCCAATACTCTGCCTAGGCCCTAGGGCAGGAGTCTTTATTCCATTCCAGACAAATGGTTGTCCAATCTTTTCTCGAATATGATAATCTTTGCTGTTGAGACTAATGGCACTGACAAGTTTGTACTCCAAAGATAAAATAAGTGTTTTCCCTATGTATCATTTTGCCTTAGTTTGGTATTTTATTTGCAATGTCTAGATGAATTTGTACGGCTCATTTAATAAAACAAATGTTGGCTAGTTCATGAATCAGTGCATCAAGCCAATATAGGCAATTGAGTTAATTCAGTAAATTACAGGTTAATTTGTTATGTGAGCAGAGCCATGGTTTCCTAGCATTATTCAAACTCGGGAATTTGCTCACTATTTGTTATGGGAATGTACTGCCCTGAATAACAGTATAAACTCCAGCATCTTGATCAACTCATTCACCCCAACTCCAGTTCATGAATTAGTCAATTTCAGTAGCAGAGTCCTCACTGCCAAAAGCAAACTGTGAATCTGGAAAACCTAGCTGTGGGGCTGGCCCCAAACCTTTCCTAGTATATTTTGCTCAGGGTTTTTCCCTGGATATAATTTAACTTTCCAAAACTTAAAATGAGATCACTTATCCTTAAATGGCATGACACTGAGCATGACACTAAGCAATGACTCAGCCGGCAAGGAAGTAATGCATTCAATAAACTCAGGCACTCTGGATAATCTACCCTTTCCATATAATTAGCTTTCCAGTGAAAAATTACCATCCTCTAAATTTCTGAACCATTCTGTATATTAATGTGGCCCAGTTCTTGGCCATTGGAAGTAAAGGTCAAGTCATTAATAAATCATGTATTGATTAATTGACTGACTTACTTATTTAATTACCTGGGATGGGGAATAATCAGGAAAATGGTATGAGCAAAGTATGCATGTATGCATGTGTGTATGTATGTAGTCCTATTCCTGGATTTGGGTTTTTGTAGATACTACTTGATGTGTGATTTTCTTGGTACTGTAAAATGCAAAGCGGTTTACCATTGCATTCTCCTAAATTATGGACTTTCCTTTTGTCACTAACGAGATTTTCCATCTCTAACATTTTCCTATATATTAGGCAGCTAGAATGACCTTCACACCATGGATGGCCCTGCTGGGATTATATAATCTTGGAATATACTTTGACATTTTTCACTCATTTTTCCTTAAGAATCACTCTCCCTGAGAAAGCAAAGCAGGATTTGGAGGGAATGGGGATATAAAGTAAGATCTATAGAAGCCCAATTCCAGGAAAGGGGAATACATGAAGCTGCCCTTGAAGACCACTGAGAAGCTACAGCTAGTCCAGAGTGCAGTGACACAGGCAGTGGTGTGTCACGTTATGTACATATGACATCCCTGCTTCTTGAGTTGCACTGGTTGCCATTCGGCTTTCAGCTACAATTCAAGATACTAGTGGGGGGGGGTATTAAAATGTGCCTGTGCTCCCATGCCTGGGATTAGGATGAACACTGAGCTTCTGTTAGGGTTTTGCTTTGTTTTGTTTTTTGCTGGTTTGGGATATGTTTGGTTGTTCTCACCATGGTGAAAAAAAATGGGACTATGATTGAATATAAAGAAAGCCAACTAATGATAACCTTAGAACTGGTAGTGAAGATAATGAAGTGGTGGATATTCTGCCTTTGAGGGCCAACCATCAATAAAAGAAGTAGCAGTCAAGAAATATGCATAGATTAGCACTTGGTACAATAGCAATGAAGGGCTTGGAAAAGATATTCAGATGTTTGAATGTGTCTATATCTACAAAGATCAGAACTGTGCACGGATTGCTTTTCCCTAACACAGTTTATGGGAGCAAAAGTTGGAAGAAGCAGGATAAAAACAGTATTGATGTTTTTGAACCTTTGTGTTGGAGAAGACTTCTGAGAGTACCATGGACAGCCAAGGAAAATTGAAGAAATCAATCCAAAGTTCTCACTCCAAGTACAAATGACCAAGTTCAAATTACCCTACAATGGACATATTATGCAAAGACCTAGCTCTCATGAGAAGTGTATCATGGTGGGAAAATTGGAAGGAAAAAAAAGGATGACTAGGAGCAAAAGTGATTCGCGAACCAGGAGAAAGACAGATCATCATGGAGAAAACCTATGTGGTCACTGAGAGTTAAACAGTGGCTTGATAGCACATAATCAATCAGATCCTATTCAGTGGTGGAGATAAGCTCTTGAACCTCTTTTGCAATGTTGGATTATTGGGTACCTCCAGTGCAGCCACTGACAGTAGTAGATGGCCCACTTACCTTACGTTGTAACAGCATATTCAGTTCTTGTGGTCTTTCATTGCATAATCATCCAGGATGGTCAGCTGATGATGAACTACTAACAGGGAATTTCTCTAATACACTTCTTTTGAATGCTATGACACCATCACTCCCCAAATTTGGAAACATGACTCTTTTTCAGCTGACAGAGAGGCAGATGTGTGAGAGAGTCTGTGTGTTTGTGTGCGTGTGTGTATTTGTGTGTGAGAGAGAGAGAGAGAGAGGGAGGTGCAAAAAAAGTCACTATTAGTTTTAGAAGAGACAACAATGGAAACATTAAAGTTCTGCATTTCACAGACAGCAGAAAAGATATTTACTGCTGAATGAAGAACAAAATCAACTTATCACCTATGGCATTCTTAATGTCATGAAAAGAAATGCATAAATTTGGCTACCTGGATTGCCACATCATATAGCATCATGTTAACCAAATGTGTTGTTTTCATGGGTTAGGAAGCTAATAGTTTCAACTGGGTGATTGTTCAATGCCTAGCCAATGGCTTTTGCGGCTTTCCTGTGTTTCTTTAGTGAAGAGCCCAGCAATCACCACAGTGATGCCTGCCTGATGTATCTATCTCCAAACACTTTGATTCCTTATGCAAGTGAGCATTTTCCCCACCACTGCCAAGCATAGTTGGCAGGATTGGAAAATCAAGAGCTAGGAAAATTTGCCACATTTGGTATGCCCCTGCCATTTTTGTAGATTCACCGTCTTTGTCTTTGGCCTTTTCTCCTCTCCAATTTCAAACTCATTTGGAGATATCTGATTAGGATGAATGTAGTGGAGAGTTTCAGGAGGTACAAGTCTGAGTCAGTTGCAACTCTAAATGGCATGCCAAGTTGCAAGGAGATTCCTGCCATCTGACTCTGCAGGAGTTAAGTAACGGGCAGTAAGGGAGTTGATTTCAGTCAGCCCCATAAGTGCAAATAAAACAAGGGATGCCAGGATGATCACTGTTGTCTTGTCTGTCTGCTGTTCATTGATTTCATCAGGAGACAACACTGTCTCGAAGGCACTCCCCCACCCCCCAAAGTTACAGTCTCAGTTCTAGTAATTACTCGCCATTGAATGTCATTGTCAGGACCTGCTGTTCACTGTCAAGAACCACACAGTCCATAGGAGCAATAAGGCCTCTTAGCATAAGTCAAGCAGCACAGTAGCTGCTTCAGGGGCGGAAACAAAGTTATATATACAACAAAGAATCAGCAACCTGCAGTTTCAGCAGGGGGAAAAGAATGAGATATTTTGTCTTGCATTCATCTTTGACAGAGGAATAATAACCACACATTAATTCTCCTTCCCCAAACATGTGTGGAGAATGCAAGAAAACAGAGAGGGAGGAAGATTGGGATGTTCTCCTGTCCATGCCCCTAGTACCAGTGCCAACCCAGGGCTCAGGAATCATATTTGGTCACAGAGGTGTCACAGGATACAGTAAAAAAATAATAATCAACAGGCCATCCATGACTAAGCCATTGAAGCTCTGCCTATTCTATGTGTAAGGCATTTTGATGTCATTGTTGCAGCTGCCATCTTGACTTTTTTGACCATGCAGTATTCTGCAGCTGCCTCTGGTTAGTCCATTCAATCTATCCTACCTGACCCGTGATATGCAGGCTTCTTTGAAAATTCTGTTCACTTGTAGGCCCAGGTATACAGGTCATAGCGGTGCAGCTTTCTAGACACTCACAGGGGTACTCTGGTCTGGATTACATTACAAATTTATTTGCTACATTCCGGGTGATCCTGTGCAAAGGGCATCTCAGAATCAGGATTGGAAAAGAAAAGGAGGTGGCAAACAAACAGCGGAGACAACTCTTCTTGGTTCATATAGTGCCAGAGAAATCCAATCCCTATAATGGAAAAAGACGAGTGAATTCAAACTTGTGTTTCTATGCAGCTGTGCCACCAATGCGGCGGAGGGGATATTTTGAGGGGCAAAATCAGTTTTGTTGTAAGGTGTGGTGGAATGGTTCCACTTCCAAAGTTTCATTCTGAAGAAGAGAACGTGAAAAAGTGCCTTCATTTCGAAGTAGAAGTGAGAGCCGACGCCGCCTTCCCCCCGCTCGGAATCTCCCCTCCGCCCCCCCCCCCGCCGGAGGCCTTCGGGAGAGCTGCGGCTCGCGAGGAAGCCGCAAGGGCAACCCCGGCTCGTCCGGAGTCTGGCAGCGATATCGGGGGGGAGGGCGGCAGGAGGTGGTGCTTAATCGTCGGCTGCCCGCCGAGCTCCTTTCCTTTTCCACTGAGGAGCGCCCGCTCCGCCAGTTCACCGCGATGATGGACGAGGCGGGCCGAGGAAGCACGCGGCCGACCGCGCTCTTCGGCAACAAGAGACCGAAGGCGTCGGCTTCGTCGCCCTTGGGTGACGGCCCGGCCATCTCGGCGATCATGTTCACCGCGGGCGTGCTCGGCAACCTGACGGCGCTGGTGCTGCTGCTCCTGGCGCGACGCCGTCGGCTGGCGCGGCGGGAGCGCCTGGCGCCTTTCCACGTGTTGCTGATGGCGCTGGTGCTGACCGACCTGCTGGGCACTTGCCTGCTCAGCCCGGTGGTGCTGGCGGCCTACGGGCGACAACAGACGCTGAAAGACCTGGACAGGCGCGTCTGCGACTACTTCGCCTTCTCCATGAGTTTCTTCAGCCTGGCCACCATGAGCTGCCTGGGCGCCATGGCGCTGGAGCGCAGCCTGGCCATGGCCGCGCCTTACCTCTACGAGCGGCTGCTGAGCGGGCGGCCTTTGGCGCTGCTGCTGGTAGCCCTGCCCGCCCTCTACGGCCTGGCCGCCGCCTTCTGCGCTCTGCCGCTGATGGGCTTCGGTAGTTACATGGAATACTGGCCGGGCACGTGGTGTTTCATCGAGATGCGCTCGGCTGGCAGAGCCGACGCCTTCGCGCTGCTCTACGCTTCGGTGCTGTTGCTGCTCATCCTGGCCGTCCTGCTGGGCAACCTGGTGGTCATGGTCAGCCTCTGCCGCATGTACCTGAGGCGCGCGCACACCCGCCTGCCCACCACCTGCCGTTGCCCAGCGCTGGGAGCTCAGCTGCGCGCGGGCCGCCAGCCGGAATCTGGCGGGGAGTGCGCGCAGGGCGCCCGAAGACCCTTCTCCATGTCCGAGGAGCTGGATCACCTCATCCTGCTGTTCATCATGACCATCATCTTCGCCGTCTGCTCCCTGCCTTTTACGGTGAGTCCCAGCGCAGTTCGAGCAAAACTGGAGCTGAAGCGGCTGCCTGGTCTGTGGCTGGAATAAGTTGTGCCGAAAAGCAGCTGGAAAAAGGGTAAAGCAGCTTTTTCCTACCTGGCGCCCTTCGGGTACCCTGGGCTACATCCATTTTAACCATCCTGGCAAGGATGATTGGATCTGTAGTCCAACACAGCTGAAAAGTGCTGGGTCGAGGAAAAGGAGATGCACATACAGACTTACTTGGTTTCTTGTTTTGGCTTCAAGTAATGAAAAAAGGAAAGAAAAATAAATATTTTGTGATATATTAAGTCAATCACATCTGTCTAGTTAATTATTTGGTGCTCTCCTTGTGCTAGGTGATACAAGGAGCCTTAAGTCACATGAGCATATATTGTCTGAGAACTCTGAAAGAAATACAGAAGCTAAACTGAATCTTCTAGAGACCTGAAAGGCAATTCCTTGGTTTGAATACTATTTAGACAAGTTACTAGGAGTGAGCTCAGCCCGATGGCTACTGTATGGGGGAATCACCCATGCCATGGTCATGGCAACATTGCAGAAGTGGTGTACTGTTGCCTCCTCTGGGAAAAATTTTCAACTTCCCAGTGAATACTACTGCTGATGGTCTCCCATCCAAGAAATAAGGTGCCCAATACTAATTAATTTCTGAGTCAAGGGAAGTGCAGCCTAGTACTGCTGCCTGGCCAATCTTGACTACCTTGAGGAACACTAAACCAGATCCAATTTTGATAGACCACAAGAAAATATTGAGGTCATTATTTGGCATGCAAGTTGAAAAGATGCAGTAATGGGAAATAATTCTTCCATTGTTGCCCAAAAACTTTATATAGATAGGTCCACATATTTACCAAGGCCAACTCAAGGGAGACTCCATCTTTTTTTAAATCACCAGTAGTTGAACACCCTGTAGGAGAGACCATAGCTTTCCAATAGAACATTTTTAAGGAGACAGTCACCCCTCCATATAACCAGCCTGCTTAAACAAGCAGGCAGATGATGGAGAAGAGGTTTGAGTCTGTCCAAGAGCAAGCAAGGGCTATATCAGTTCAACCCAACCAATATCTGGGTCCCAAGATAGCCTTTACCTATCAGGTGATATCCTCTTCTGAATGTGCTGGACATCAATGACAGTCATCCCTTTATCAACATATCCAGTGATCATCCTGACTAGGTATGATGGGAATACCCATGGTCAGAATATATGGGGTGATGAAAGCTGTCATCAACACACCCACAACAAAAGAAGGCTAAATCTTGTATTTGGGGGCTAAACAGCCTGCTCATAATAGGGCATTTTACAAGGTTCTTGGGTAGCTAAGGTATGCAGAACCAATCCTGAACTGAAACGTAAGAAGTGGATGTTAGAGACGTGACTTGGGACGTGCAGATTCTGATGGAACAACGCAAAGGGCAGAGGAGGTAGAATGGGTGCTCCTGTCAATGAACTAAATGTATAGTAAATGATCTTAGGCTATGTTTGCATGACACAGTTACCCATGGTTAAGGGAATAATGGTTTCAGCAATCAACTCAATTTTCTGGGTACACGTGGCATGCTGAATCATAAACCGTTTGCCTGGTTAAAATGTGGTGACTAGTTTGTGGCACAATGTGTGCAAATGCAAGGACATTTGCATCACTGGCTTCAAAATTGTGGATAGGAGCGAATGATTGAAGCCCTGCACCTTTTTGTGTTCAAGCAATATGTGTTGAAAAGGGGCATGCAGGTTGAAAAGATGCAGTAATGGGATTGGTCTTTGATTGCCCAGGTGCGATTACCATTTTGATGCTAGTGACCATAATAGCAGAGGCTCCTGGAGACAATATCAACTCTTCAAGGTAGATCAAGTGAGGAAACAAACACTACAAGAAATACTAATATTGATAAAGGATATATTGATAGAATCATAACATCTGACACCAAAGAGAGCCAAAGCAGAGCACTCTCTAATTTCTTTTGCATACTGTCCTTTTTTCATCAGCTAATTTCATGTTTTCACAACAATTGTTGCATATTCAATACTATCTCCAAACTCCTCTTCAGGTGAACACGACTTTAATTCTGAAGAGGCAACAGCAGCACTTGAAATGCAGAAATACCTTGTACCTATTCCTTCTAAATTTGCAGTTAGTAGAAAAGCTAATTTCTAGAATGTTGATCAGCAAACTGCTTGGTGTGCAGTTAGACCTTAGTTTTCAGCAACCAGGTACCTTTGTCTTACAAAAACAAAACACCCTGCAACTGTCACATCCTCCAATTCTCACCTACAAAGTGGGGGAAACCACTTTGTTCAGTATACACAATATTTCTTGCAAGGAGTGTTCAACATGATGAACAAAATAATGCTTAGTAAGTGGTAATGATAAACATTGCTGAGGCAATTTTCCTTTCCCTACTCAGTGACTTCCACAAAAATTGGATTACAATTTTCAACCAGCCAGGAAATAACACCTGCCTAATCTTCACTGACCTTAAAAATCCAAATAGCAAAGACCAATTAGCACAGGGGTCTTCAAACTTGGCCCTTTTATGACTTGTGGACTTCAACTCCCAGAATTCCTCAGCCAGGCACGCTGGCTGAGGAATTCTGGGAGTTGAAGTCCACAAGTCATAAAAGGGCCAAGTTTGAAGACCCCTGAATTAGCACTTGGATGAGAGACTGCCAGGAAGCAACAGGGCTGTAGACTAACTGAGAAGTTAAAACCTCTCAGAAGAAAGAGTAAATCCTATCTGCATAGTTGCTAAAAAGATACATATCTTTGTCACTATAGTGATTGCCCATGTTGGCTAGTGATGATGAAAGGAATTATCAGACTTCTGAACAGCATTAGGTTAGCAAGAAGGGCTGACCTAAAGTTTCATTTGACTGAAAAGTTCTTAAAACAGGATTTTTAAAAATCACTATAAAATGGGAATAGAAGGGACAAATTGTGTGTAATGTTGCCGAGGCAAACAGGGAGGTGGGATAACTGAGGAAGATAGCCATCATTCAGTATAAAACACCTATTTCATATGCAAGAGATCCCAGTTTTACTTCCTGGCCTTTCCAATGAAAGCACACACACAGACACACACATCCATTCACAGAACCCAGCTCCAACTTTCTGGTTTGTTTTGGATGCTTAAAATGCAAACCATCCCCAAATCCTATGAAAAACAAAGCATTTTAACGATTCTTAAAATGAATTTTAGATGATTCTCAGCGAGTTTAATGGGACCTTCTTACAAATAAATATGCAACAAGCATTGTAGCTTTACTGTTTATGTTTTATTGTATGACATGATAAAGCCAAATGATACCAAAATATTCCCAAAGGTCTGCAAACCGCACAGCAACCAGAATTTTTAATATGATTTTTATTAGAAGGCCACAAATATAGAAGGTAACAAATAATGTTGAGTCAATGTATATGACGTTAATGTATGACCTTCATTTCCTCTGCTGCATGATGTGGCTATGTTTACAGAACTCCGCATCACAGCTGTGTGATAGACTTACACATTCAGTCAGCCAAGAAAGGGCTCATCCTTGTGCAAGCTGGACTGATAACAGTGAAACTGATTCTCAGAAGAAAAAGTTGTCAGCCAGAAGGACTGGTCTCACTTGTGTGCTTTTGTATTGAGCTATGTGAATCCATCCACTGTAGCATTATGTGATGTATGAACTAGGCTATTGTGGTTCTTTAACTAACCATGACTTTTTAAAAAAGTCACAGCTTAGAGCAACATTTAAACTCAGCTAATGCATTTCTAGGTTAAACTACTGTCAATGACAAGATGATGGAAGTTTTAATCTGGTCCAGCAGAGAGAGGATCGGTGTAGGAAATTATTTTATAGGTGGAAAGCACACAGTGAGAGAATTGCTTGGTTTGGGGTTTTATTTTGCTATTTTTTGTTATCCAAAGGCCACAAAGGTTGTAGTAGTGATGAACTGAAGAAGACTGAATTTGATCGGTTCTTTTTTTAAGGAGCATTGACAAAGTTTTAAATACAAAATAGGGTTTTTGTTAAAAAAGAAAAGTCTAACTATTCTCAACATGTTGCCAAATTTCAGCAACATGACATTGGGGACACTGTAGGCCCTAAAGAAGAAACTGGAGCCCCTGTGATTCCTGGGCGACTGCTATTTTGGACCTCTTCCATTTTTGTACGTATTATTGTACCTTTTTCCCATGATGCCATTCAGAGTGTTATCTATCAAGTTAAAAGATCATCTCCCTTCCAGATTCAAGCTGTTGTTTGGGTCAAGTAAGCATTTTATAACCCGGAATTACCTTTCAATTTGTTTGTTCATTTTTGCAATCCAGGATGAATTCAAGACAAGATATACTTTAAAAGAAATGCATATTTAACTAACTTTTTAAATGTAAAACAAATGTAAAACTATTGGATGATAGAGTTTTGGATCAGATGGTAGGCAAGAGGAAAAAAGTGTGTCTAATGCCAACCATGATCCTCCAAAACTGCCCATCTACCAAGCTGCTTTTCCCCATGCGAGGAGGGCACGTTGAGAACAAAGCAACGAGATGAAAAACATCCCTTTCCAAGAATGTCAGCAGAATTAGCCAAGATCTTCCGACTAATTGTTCTTAGCTTAAACATTTAAACATTTTCAAACTATGTTGCCCTGACTTTTTCCCATCCAGCTTAGTCAGAGCCTGAGAAGGAACAGCTGGTGTATAAAATAGTACAACCGATTGCGGAAAAACAACTATTGCACAGTTTTAGAATAGTCTGGATCCATTTCATTACATGGTTTTGATTTACTTGTATAACAGGATTAGGAATAGTTTTTAAAAATAGTAAGAAAATGGGGGCAGGATATCTGAGAAGTTTCCAAGTTAGTTTACTTTCAAAAGTAAGTAAATGTGTCATTTATGCAAAGAAAAATTACTGAATTTCACATCCTGAGAATCTTAGTACTCACTTGTTAACAAGGAAATGAAAAAAAAGTTTCCAATTCTCGTGGCTGTGCAGTGTGAAAATATGTGACTTCTCACCATTTTAGGTGCTACTGTTCCTTCTAAGACAAAATTATATAAAACATATGCAATGATGAGCATACACTGTATAAAATTTAAATTAAATCCTATAAAATCTAATTTGAAAGTAAAATGTTGATTATACCGGAATTTGTTATGGGAAAAATTATATTATCCTTTAAAAGCAGCTGTGATATTCAATTTGTTACAGACCAGATATTTTTATTATTAGTTTATAGGGCTCTGTGAATATTCTATTAGGAAATTTCATTAGAAGACACTGCAGCTGAATCTCTGAATCAAAGTGATATATTGTATTGGACAATTGATTCAAGCCATTAAATTAAACTAAATGTGTCTGAATCACTGATATATTTAAATATTTATGCATTCTGCATTATTTCAGAATAAATCTTTGCAAAAGATATATTTTGAATTGATTCAGGAGTCTGACTTAAATCCGATCAATTTGCTCAGTCACACTGAACATTCAGATTGAATTTTACCTAGTTTGCAAAAGGGTTAATATTTTATTCAAGTACAAAGCAAACCTTCTTTTATTTTAATCTTTGGAGTATCAGGCTGGTTTTTTTCCCCCCATTTAATTCTCGGAGACCGCCTGGACAAATCCTATGCAATTTTGTTGACAAGGCTTTTCAGAAGTGGTTTGCCATTGCTTTCTTCCTAAGGCTGAGAGAAAGTGACAGGCCCAAGCAGTGCTTTTTTTGTAAAAAAAAAAAAAAAGGTGCCGGAACTCACACATGTCATACAACCCACCTTGCCTACCCTACAAGGTTCCATCCAAAAAAGGTGCCGGAACTCCATTCTGAGCGTTCTATGAGAAAAAAAGCCCTGGGCCCAAGGATACACAGCTGGCTTCATGCCCAAGGTGGGACTAGAACTCACAGTCTCTCAATTTCTAGCCTTCTAGACCCTAAGGCAGTGTTTCTCAACCTTGACAATTTTAAGATGGGTGGAGTTCATGCTGGCTGAGGAATTCTGGGAATTGAAGTTCATATATCTTAAAATTGCCATAGTTGAGAAATTCTGTTCTAAGCAATACTGCTCTAAGAGGTATACAGTATTGTCTCTAATCCTGCAGGCTCTATTGTAGCAGATAGTCTTTGTGCATTTGTTTAGACTTTTTTTGAAGCCATCAAAACTCTACTATCATTATAATTTGGGCAGTCAGTGGTGAACACGTACAAAGACATAATCGATGCCATGTATGAGTATTAGTGGCCAATCCATCTGCATTCATTGCTCCTAATCTTTCTGCAAACACATAGAACTTTGGGGGGGAAAGATGATGCAGGTGAAAGAGAAACTATTCAATATATGGCATTCCAAAAAGTTCTGTCAAGCATTAAATTGGAGGTGAGATTCTATTTTGTGTGGGTAGGACAATTTTCGAGGACAAAAATTATCTAGTGTTTGCAAGTTCCAGATTTCATCACTCAGTCCTATGCAGTCTGTGTTCATGGGCCAGGTCTTTCTAGTCTGGACAGGGGAACAGCTGTGTTTCTCAGCTGCTTCCTCCCAGCCTCATTTATTTAGAGACATATTGTTTTTGGACAGGGGAATTCCATTTAGTTTTCTTAGCTAATAGAAAAGGGGTGGGAGTTTTCAGAATCATTCTTTCATGACCTTTTGCTGGCAAGAATTTCTATCATACTAAGCAAGGATGACAACTCAGCATGGGATAACATGGGAGTTCTCCATATCTTTCAGAATAATCAGATTGTAGGTGTGTGCAAGATGAGTGACTCTATAAATGTGATAATAAATACAAACAAATAAGTACATGTACCCATGCAAAAAAGTGGCCATTTTTTGAGTGATAATTCAAATAAGAATGTCCTTGTGGGGTCCTGGTGCTCTCTGAACACCAAGTACTGTAGAGGAGCACATCCATGAACACCAACCAGCAGTCAAAAGACAAAAGCTCTTTAATTACACAACACATGGACAGACTTAACCATAGTTTGAACTGGGAAACTGGGAACATGTTAGACCAAAGCAAGTCTAGAAAAACTAGAGAATTCCTATAAAGCTGGCACCCAGACAAATTGGCCATCAACAGACACACACAGATTAACTACATCTACATACCACTCAAGAGAGAACCACAAAGTCAAAAGGAGAAGAAAAAGACGAGAATACCTCCTCACCAGCAACCAACACTGAGATGAGTAGAGATTAACATCAAGATTAACACTAGACAGCAATCAAGAAATAATCAATACCCCAATCAAGGAACTACTAATGTAAAGAAACAAGCTAACAGTAAACAGCCTAATCAAGGAGCCATCAAGAACACTACCACCAACACTGACAGGATAAGGCACTAGTATATAAAATGAGGGCAAACTCCACTCCCTTCTAGCACTGATGATGTTGCCTAGTTTGGTAATGAAATGTCTGCAAGAAAACAACCAAGCTCAGTGAGCACCAAGGACCCCACAGTTCAACCCTGAGCTACAAATATTCTCTTCTATAAGAATTTCCTTTTCCTATATAGGAGTTAGCAACTCTAATTAAAAGTATTCCATTCCCCCAGGTGACTAACGGAAAAGCAAGGAGAGAACAGCATCATACGCATGCATACTTTTAGGATTTATCTGCCTAGTGAGAATTGTGAAAATTTGCCTTGGGCAGGAGAAAAGCAGGACCTGTAAGGAAGCTGACGATATAATAATTAGCCCAGGACATGCTGAGATCTGCTTTTGAACTTCAAACAGCTGTGTACACAGCTAAGCTAAGAGGCCTGCATGATGCTACTTTGCTAGCCAATAATGCAGGAAATGCTTTCTAATGGAAGTAGCTGTTGATTTGGATTATAGCATAAAGGTTACTCAGAGGTTTATAGCCAGCCAACAGAGGAAATGTCCATTGATATCTGGCTTAGATAAAGTAAAATGGAATCTGGGTCGGGGCTTTGGATTTTCTTTCTTTCTTTTTCTTTCTTTCTTTCTTTCTTTCTTTCTTTCTTTCTTTCTTTCTTTCTTTCTTTCTTTCTTTCTTTCTTTCTTTCTTTCTCTTTCTTTCTCTTTCTTTCTCTTTCTTTCTTTCTTTCCTTTCTTTCCTTCCTTTCCTGTCTGAGTTTCCTTTTTACTGCCTCTAGCTTGGTGTACTTTCCTTTCCTTTCCTTTCTAATATTTACTTGCATTCTCCCAATGCACCAGTTAGGTACAATCCAGATATCACATAGATATTGGTAATATGCAGTTTTTCTTTTTACTTGCTCAGTTGTTGGGTAGGAAATTGGGAACACGGAGAGTGCCAAGTCAAGGAAAATTGCTGTATCTAATATCATCAGGATGGGTGGGACTACAGTTTCCAGGATGGAAGTGGTGAGGAAAAGAATTGCATGGACATCCCTAGGTGGAGAAGTGCGATAATATGATTCAGAGGGTTCTGATTCAAAGATCGCTTCTGTCATGAGCTTGTATCAGTGACAATACAAGGACATCCTTTGGGACCTGTCTGAAAAATTTTAATTACTCTAACTCACCTCTGTTGCTTAACCATAGCTGTAATGCTACATGACATGTAGACAAGTAGGCATAGCCACACTTCTCTGTGCATTAATGATTCACTTGTGGAGATGGTTACCAGCATCAAATTCCTGGGTGTGCAGTTAACAAGTAGGCTGGCTTGGTCGCTCAACAGCGAGACACTGGTGAAGCGGGCACAACAGCGCCTGCATTTTCTGTGTCGCAGGAGAAAAGCACGTCTTCCTTCCCCTATCCCTACCACTTTCTACAGAGGGACAATCGAGAGCATCCTGTCATACAGTATCAGAGTCTGGTTTAGAAGCATCACTGCTTCAGACAGGAAGGCGGTGCAGAGAGTGGTGAGGATGGCAGAAAAGATAATTGGCAATTCCCTCCCTTCCATCCAGGACATAGCACATAAGCGTTGCTTGAGCAGGGTCCGCAAGATTGTCTGGGACACTACACATCCTCTTCATGACCTGTTTTCCTTGTTACCTTCTGGGAGGAGGCTCCGTGGTATCCGAAGCAGAACATCCAGATTCAGTCACAGTTTTGTTCCATACAGTATCAACCTTGTGAACTCTAAAGCTTCCTCCTTCCATTATGTATTCAAGATGGACAGTGATTAATATTTATATATTACTTATATGTAAGGGTGTAGTAGGTCTATACATATGTTGTATATAGTATGTTTAAATGTGTATTATGTGTACACTTTGAGAGCAAGCAACTAAATTTCATTTTTAATGTGTACCATTGTGCCTACAGTAAAAAATGACAATAAAGGTTATCTGTCTGTCTGTCTGTCTGTCTGTATCTATCTATCTATCTATCTATCTATCTTATCTATCTATCTATCTATCTATCTATCTATCTATCTATCTATCTATCTAATACATGGCAATTAATCTCACTGGATTTATTTTGTAGATAAAATGATAAATGTTATACATTTACTTAATTTATAGAAAGAATTGAAGGAGAAAGGGCTCATGCGTTCTAGATGGTTACCAAATCATGTTTTGATCTGATGTTTTCTCTTTCCAGATCCATGCCTTTATGAACAGTTTTACTGAAGACAATCAAGAAAAAAAGGAGGATCTTCTGGTGATGCGGTTTCTGTCTGTTAATTCCATTGTGAACCCCTGGGCGTTTGTCATCCTGAGGCCTCCCATCCTTCGGCTAGTGCGATCCATACTGTGCTGTCAGATACCCTTAAAATCACAACCAAAGAATAGGCAGAATTTGTCTCTTGCCAAACCAGTGCCTGTGGAACAGATGGACAATTGCAGACAATAGAACATGGACTCAGAGACGGCATTCAGATGCCCATTTCTCATGGCTCCTCAGGGAAAATATGGAACTGAGACTGGAATTGTAGCATAATGTCTTTTCCTGGGATCATTGCTCAGCTACAGCATCCATGATTCCGAGCTGTCTTCTCGCTCATCTGGAGGAGACCTGAGAGGACTCTCCATATTCAGCCAATCCTAAATATTCCCAATCTAACTGCAAGACGATAACAGTGGGCTCAAGAAGCAGATTGGAAGGAGCTGCCTTCTGCCAATCATGGCAATGGTTTATCTTGCTCCATCTTGTTGCAGTGTTTAAGGAAGCTCACAATATTTCAGGTAGGAGTTTGTCCCAGTTACACCTGCAGAGTGTCCACAGAAATGGTCAAAACAGTCAAGATGGTGGCTGAGATGATGCGATAAGAGCTTCATCTTTGTTTATGAGTGTCACATCTGCAGAGCTTCAATCGTACTGATGCAGAAACATCTTGATTTGTTTGACCGTAAACCATGGTTATCCCTTCCATTTTCTCTCCAGGACTTGTGCAACATCTGGAGAGAAAAAGAACTAAGGATGCACAGAAAACCTTGGATGCAAAGTTACCACTGAACTGTATTTTTTACCCCTACCAAAGAGGGAAGAAAACTAAATACCTAACTTATTAATTAAGCAACTTATTTAATTTATTTTTAATTGCACATAGTTGGTATAAAGTAATCAAACTTTTTTTAATCCTGAGCCAGCTTTTTTTTTTTTTTAAAGTGCCCCATGCTGTAGCACATATAGGCCAGAGCTGGCCTTTGTCATGAAAAGCTATGGCCCTTATAGTAACACTTGGATTTTTTTATAACACTTGGATTTTTTTTTTTAAAGTAAACATTAGGATACACTAACTGGGGTATGGAAATCCAGATGAATACTTTGTGGAACAAAGACATTTTTCTGTATTTTTCTGCTATCTAGTAGCTCTTTCGATTTTTTCATCTCAGATATAATAGCACTTAGGTGTCTGTAGGGTGTGATCATAAAGTGAAGATGACGTCCGTGACATAACCATCTTCACTTTATGATCACACCCTGGAGACATCCCTGATAGCTCTAGTAAACTTTCACTGGTATTCTTTTCATTTTCACATTTCTGTTACCTCTCCCTGTATTTAAATAGTTCAGAAATAAGACCCATTAAATTCAGTGAGATTTATTGCCAGATATGTGAGTTCAGCATTACAGCCACAGTTAAACAAATGATCAGTCAAGTTTGTTGTTTTTTTTTAATGAGAAAGACAAATTACCCTGGATCATTAAGCCAATGCTGTGGGTTTATGTGTGTTTTGCCCAGAGTACCCAGATGCCACCTGCATATCAAATCAAATATAAGCTAATATGTAGAATTTGCTTCTTTTCTATTTCATAAAGAATTGATGATATTAATGAAATCACATTCAAACAAAACATCAGTAAGTGCAGTGACAAAACCTAATCAGAGTCTTGTGGCCCATAACAACTGACACATTTATTGTAGCATAAGCATTTTATGAACTGCAGGCCACCTTATCAAATATTATGAAGTATTATATCAAGTGACAAGTATATATAAACTAATTGAGAGGGGAGAAATGCAAATGGCAAGGCTAATGGGAATGCAATCATACGGATACTGTTCATAAAAGTTACTTATTGGTATTGGATATTTACAGAATAAATGCACAGAGACGTATATGCATTGATGAGTTAATTTACACAAATAGTGCGTGATTTTTTTAAAAAAAGAAATCTATTCCACTTTATTCAAGTCACAGGGCATGGAATGAGCCACATGTGTAAAAGTAACCATTATGCGAGTAATGGAATAACATTTTTCTAATAAAAAGTTGTCTTCACAATTTTAATAGTGCCTCTGTTCTTATCTGTAGAACATCTGACTCAATTTTATACACTTCTTTGGAGGAATGGAATGTTTAATATAACAATCGTAAAGTTTAGTGCTCTGGCAAAAAGATCACAACAATCATTGTGTTACATTTTACTTTATTTATAGATTGTAAAAAATCAGTGGGAATCCATTACAGTAATCTAGAATGTCTGCAGCGTGTCTAAATCTTTCCCTGCATCAGGATACATCAGTAGATGTTGGATTCCATTTTGTGGCATTTTAAGTCCTAAAGGCTGGTGAGAAGCCAAATCAAGTCTCCTTCAAATCAAGGTTGATGCCTGGTGATACCCATGTCATTTTCTTTGAAACAGTCTGAAAGTGGTGTGCTATTTCCATCTTCTGAATTATTATTTTTTACTTTCCACTTTAGCTTACTGCCCTAATGTTCACTATCCAAGTCTTAATTGCATTCAAACTTTCAGTAATAGTAACAAGAAGCTGCATTTTTTCCAGGCTCTTGGTCACAGCCTGAAAAAAGGGAGGTTGCTGTATAACAGAGAGGAGCTGTCTTTCCATAAAGTAAAAAGCACTTCAAAATTGTTTTTAAAAGATTCAGAATATTAACTCTAAAAAAGTGAACCAGTTTGATATAGTTAAGGTACTGGTCTAGAAAATGGCACACTGTGAGTTCTAATCCTGCCTTAGTCCTGAAAGTTGGCTGGAAGCCCTAGGGCCTAGGCCAGGGGTAGGCAACCTTGGCTCTTTTATGACTCGTGGACTTCAACTCCCAGAATTCCTGAGCCAGCCATGCTGGCTCAGGAATTCTGGGAGTTGACGTCCACAAGTCATAAAAGAGCCAAGGTTGCCTACCCCTGGCCTAGGCCCACATTAGGCTTGAAAGTCAGCTGGGTGACTTTGGGCCAATCACCAGGAGACTGTGAGTTCTAGTCCCGCCTTAGGCTTGAAAGCCAACTTTGGGCCAGTCACTCTCTCTCAGCACAACCCATGTCACAGGATTGTTGTGGGGAAAATAGGAGGAGGAAAACATATTAGGAATGTTCACCACCTTGAATTATTTATAAAGTAATAAAGGTGGGACAAAAATCTAATACATAAAAATAAAAGTGCCAGAAAGATGATCCCAGAAGATTAGCATCTCTAGGGCCAGTGAAATAATTCTAGGCTGAAAAATTACTTCTAGATAAAGTTGTTTGGCTTTGTTCTGTTAGGAAGCTCATGGGAATTAGGAAATTTTAATTGAAGTGTGTACCTGATAATATGTGCTATAAAATAATGCTAATATATTTCCCCTACTAAATAGAAAAATAAAATTCAAAAGAGCATCTATTTTTTTCTCATTCAAAAGGTAACTAAATTTTCCTTCTCAACGAAAGTGGAGAAAAAAAGATGCTTTTAAAAATGTTTATCAAGCATTGGCAGTCTGTCAGAATGTAAAGGCAAAAGCTTAAAAACAGAATTTCCCTCATTGAATGACATATTTGTTTTCAGGAATATAACCAAATTGAAAGTTTAGAACAGTATTTTTCAAATTTAGCAACTTTAAGATGTATGAACATCATGGTTGGCTGGGGAATTCTGGGAGCTGAAGTCTACCCATCTTAAAGTTCCCAAGTTTGAGAAACACTGGTTTAGAAGGACTTTTGTTGTAAAGAAAGAAAACCTCTATTTTCAGGATTCCAAGGGCAGGTTTCTTTTCATAAATTGGAGATAAACTGTACTTATCCAAGAATAAGACCTTCTTGAATTATTTTGAAATTGTTTCTGAGAAAATGTACATAGGCTGTGACTGTACTATGCCAAAATGTAACTTTGGAAACCACTTCTCAAGAAGCTTGGATATTACAGTGCACTATATAAACATTAACAGTTGTATAATTTGACTGCAGCAAACTTCCTTGCAGTTTGTGACTTCTTGAAAAATCAAGTCATTAATCCATCACAGTTTGCAATACTGCAAGCTGTGATGGCAAAACATTTGACTCTCTTCCAAAATCTACAGGATGTAGGCTGGCCTTTTGAATAAAAGTGGGAGGAGAAGGTAGCAAATTGCGCAATGAGTGCAGGAGTGACCTGGCTAGAACACAAAGATCTGTGTATATATTGCTTGCGTATTTATCTTGGAGCTACAGAAATATTCTCTCTATTTATGAGCATACACTCACACCCAATGTAAAGAAAGAAAACTTCTGGTTCAAGAGAAGCTTATTTTTTATCAGTCTTCCATAGTCTCAGAATCTATAATGGCATGTAGGAATGACCTTGGGAGACAAGGGGAAGAGTCAGAACCAGGAAAACCATTGGATAAGAGGCACCTTAGTCCACAGAAGGAATTGGGGCATGGCAAACAACACAAAAGGGAACCCCCTCCCCCCCCCCAGTTTCTTGGGCTTTAAAGGTGACAGGAGAAATGTACTTTCTGACTTGCGAGATTCTGTTAATGTAACCTTACAAAAAGTAGAATTAATTCATCTGGGTGTGCTTCTTGTGTGGACCACCTCACAAGGCTGACATATAAGATGCATCTGGAGGTGATAAAGTGGGAACATAGGAACAAAATAGACACAAAGAACTTCTCATGCTGCAGGAGAGGAAGTTGAACTGGGTGAAAGCGTAGGCAGGAAAAGAGTGGTGTCTGAATTGGAGAGACAGAGAAGATGACAGATATAAGCAAAGTGCCTGATGATGAATGGCGGGTTTGAGGATGGATCAAAGTCCACTGAAGATCTGTGAATTCCTGAGTGTATAGAAGATTATTAAAGATGAACAGGATAGTATGATGTAGTATCCTGTCTACCCACTACAGAAATACAGAGAGGGAGAAAAGGACCTGTAGATTAAAGTTCTGGTAACTGCAAGGAGCTGCCAGCTATGTCTAACAAAAAATCTTTAATGAACTCTAAAGGGAATTTCGTGCAGCTTCATACATTAAAATAGCTTAAAGTATACTGATTTGGAGAAGAAGCATAACTCCACAGGCAGAAAAAGGGTTAATTCCACACCTGCAGAGAAATTAGAGTCATAAAGTAATGTAGTATTTTTACTGCATGTTCACCAGCTGCTTGCCACATAAAAAGCTATCTAGTTATAAAAGTCAAGCTGTCAGAGAAAGCAATGTTGTTCTATTTTTCATTGTTGCAATTAAAAAAAAATGAAATGAATCACCGGAAGGTTCTTGTACACTATGGATTTGTCTCCTACTCCATTGAACAACAGCAACAAAACCCAACAGGAAATAGATGGATCATGGAGCAAAGAAATTTACTGAATATCACTTTGATCAGTCATAACGGCAATCAAAACACATATATCATGCCTCATAGACCATGTTGTCTATGAATGTAGCACTATTAAAAATAATCTCATTATAAGGTAAGAGATAAGCTAAACTGCTAAGCTAAGCTAAACCAAGCTAAACTAAGCTAAGCTAAGAGATAAAATAAGATGATAAGTTAAGCAAAGCTAAGCTAAGCTAAGATGATAGGATGATAGGATCGGATAGGGTAGGATAAGACAAGACAACCTTTATTGTCACTTTTTTCTGTGAACACACTGGCACACATTAAAAAATGAAATTCCGATGCCCCCTCTCAAGAGAAAATACACACACACACACACACACACACATGCATATATTAATCACAGACCATTTAGAATACATACAGTATACAGATTTATTTTGTGCTCCATCTAACCTACTTGGCTGGCCCCACTTAAATGGTCAACCTTGAACCAAGTTGGCTCATCTCTGAATTACAGTGACCCTTTCCTTCTTTTCATCTCCTCTTTTTATTATTTCCTCTGTAAAGCAGCTGCTACCTTTATGCATCATTTTATAAATACTCTCTATGGGCACTTCCAGTAATTTAAATCTAGTTCCTGTTTGAAACACATACTTTTTTTTTGTTGTTTCTAGAATGGGTTTGCACAAAGTGCGGAGCAGTTATCATTCAGGATGCCTTATGAGAGCATGTAGCATAAGGAAAGAAAGTACTGTATGTGACTCTTGGCATACATCTCAGTAAAAAGAAAAAAGAAAAGGTTTTAAGATTTTAAGGCAATTTTGATGCTGATGGAGTTTTCTGGTTTTGTATAGGTTCTGCTCTTTTTTAATAGCAGTCAGATCTACAGAAATTGCATACAGTGAAATGTGGAAAGCTGCAATCCCATAGGAAAACCTGAAAAAAATACAAATGTACACCTAGCAAAAGTATTTACACAACAAACATCCCAATCAGTCACTAATACAGCCAGATTTTCTTATCAGCAGCTGAGGTAGCCTGCTGACTTTCTCCACTTTATCCAAGTAATAATAATAATAATAATAATAATAATAATAATAATAATAATAATAATAATAATAATAATAATAATAATAATAATAATAATAATAATAATAATAATAACAATAACAACAACAACAACAATAACAACAACAATAACAATAATAATAATGATGATGATAATAATAATAATAATAACAATAATAATAATAATAATAATAATAATAATAATAATAATAATAATAATAATAATAATAATAATAATAAAGTTGGAAGGGACCTTGGAGGTCATCTAGTCCAACCCCCTGCTCAGGCAGGAAACTCTTTGCAATTACAACGGTACTGAAAAAAATGACTTATGACCATTTTTCACACTTAACGATCCCCGCAGCACCCCCATGGTCATGAGATCAAAATTCAGACGCTTGGCAGCTGACTCGTACTTATAATAATAATAATAATAATAATAATAATGATGATGATGATGATGATGATGATGATGATGATGATGATGATGATGATAAAGTTGGAAGAGACCTTGGAGGTCATCTAGTCCAACCCCCTGCTCAGGCAGGAAACCCTATATCATTTCGGACAAATGGCTGTCCAGTCTCTTCTTAAAAACTTCCAGTGTTGGAGCATTCACCGCTTCTGGAGGCAGGTTGTTCCACTGGTTAATTGTTCTAACTGTCAGGAAGTTTCTCCTTAGTTCTAGGTTGCTTCTCTCCTTGATTAGTTTCCATCCGTTGCTTCTGTCCCTGCCTTCAGGCGCCTTGGAAAATAGCTTGACTCCCTCTTCTTGTGGCAGCCCCTGAGATATTGGAACACTGCTATCATGTCCCCCCTCGTCCTTCTCTTCATTAAACTAGACATACCCAATTCCAGCAACCGTTCCTTATATGCTTTAGCCTCCAGTCCCCTATTCATCTTTGTTGCTCTTCTCTGTACTCTTTGCAAGGACTCATTGATTCCCCATGAGCCCTTGCACCAGAAGGGCCCTAACAAGACCTCATTACATCACAAGACCCCTCCCTGCCAGCCAGCCAGCCAGCCAGCCAGCCAGCCAGCCAGCCAGCCAGCCAGCCAGCCAGCAGTAAGTGAAGGTAGTCCTTGACTGAGGACCACAACTGAGTCCAAAATTTCTATTGCTAAGGAAATTTGACAACCTTCCTTGTACAGTTGCTAAATGAATCATGCTTCCCCATTGACTTTGCTTGTCAGAAGGTCACAAAAGGTGATCACATGACCCTGGGACACTGCAACCGTCGTAAATATGAGTCAATTGCCAAGCATCCGAATTTTGATCACGTGACCACGGGGATGCTGCAATGGTTGTAAGTGTGAAAAATGGTCATAAGTCATTTTTTTACAGTGCTGTGGTAACTTCAAACAGTCATTAAATGAATGGTTGCAAGTCAAGAATGAGCTGTACTGAAGGGAAAATGAGATCGGCAGGAAAAGAAAACTAGTAGTTCTTAATATGCTGAAATGTTCCATTCTTTCTTTGCTGTTTCTCTCCCACACTGCACCCCGAGCTCCCACCGTGCAACTTCTGCTTTGCCAAAGCTTTCCTAGATCATCGTTCTCCTGAGAGAGAACTAATGACAGGTTATCCCAAAGATGCTTTTTCACAAGGCAACTGGACTTTCTTGTGATTCTTTGAAGATGTTTCCGCTTCTCATCCAAGAAGCTTCTTCAGCACTGACTGGATGGTGGGGAATGGAAAGATTTATACTCCTGCAGACAGCTGTTCATTTGCATTCTTGTAGTGAGTAGTTAATGCTAACTGGAGGCTTATCTGTGTCTTCAGGGTCGCCTGAGTAGATAAGCCTCCAGGTAGCATTAATGACTCACTAAAAGAATGCAAATGAACAGCTGTCTGCAAGGAGTATAAATCTTTCCATTCCCCGCCATCCAGTCAGAGCTGAAGAAGCTTCTTGGATGAGAAGCAAGATGTCTTCAAAGAAAAACAAGAAAGTCCAGTTGCCTCGTGAAAAAGTATCTTTGGGATAACTATGACCTGGATGACTGAAAATCTCCATAGGTTGCCAGAAGTCATGCTGAAACCCTAGTTTCTCCCCATGTAAGCAATTGAAAATGTGTAGAAAGATGAGAGAGATCAACATATACAACATGCAAATTAGTAAGCCCCTGTCCTCATCTGAATGATACATTTTCTGAGCAGCGCAGATATTAATTAAAACAGTCCATGGTTAATTTGGCTCTCAGTCTGGTTTCTACAGAGGGGAAGAGATGCGTTTAGACTGAATACCAGGTTTAATTGTAGGTAACTATCAGATCATCTTTCTGAGTCCCTTTTTTCCATTCAAGCTACTTCCAATTATTGGACACCAGTAGCGCAACAGAGATTGTTTAAGAGATTGTCTCTATATTACTTTGTCTCTATATTACAGCTTGTAATCCAACCCAGAAGGGATGAAATATATCAAGAGAGATTAAATTTGAGTCTCATAAAGTGAACCTGGGGAAAAATATGATGAGATTTTAAAACCTGAACACACTCTGAAACTATTCTACTCATAACACAGAAAGATGTATTTATTTATTTTTTATCTATGTATGTATGTATGTGTATGTATGTATGTATGTATGTATGTAGTATTGATTTGAGCTAAAACAAAGTAGAGCAGAGCTAAACTGGAAGATTCCTACAGTTACAGAGTTGTGTATACAGACTAAGGACAGCAATAGCATCAAATTTTACATCATTTAACTGTGTTTGAAATCACTGTATTAATTATATGTCTGAAGTCTTATGCAGTTTTTGATATTATCTGCCTTCTCTCTAGCTACTGTAGGTATTAGATTAGTAGAGAGGTGAACAATTTTACTGATGATTGATCTATTATATGCAAAAATATCTGGAGGTGCTGGTTTCAGTAGCTACACAAAATCAAGAAACTGGTTGTGAAGTCTAGATTGCAACCTTAAGTGCCCATCCCTTATATTATCAGGATACTTTGTCAGATAGGGAGACAGTTCAAAGTTTGGCTGAGTAATTTAGCAGAGCGGGAAGGTTAAATACCTTCCATTCAGCACTACTTGATGAAATTTCAGCCTCACATCTGTTTTTTAAAAAACGTAATGGTCAAAGCCTGAAGATCCACTTATACATATCCCATATTGCGTACTTTAGCCCTCAGTGTTTATTCAACAAAAAGCTATCCAGAAGAAGATCTTTAAAAGCTTCATTTAAATCAAGGAGTTGGAGAAACAAGTCAAATATAAGGAAAGAATTCCAAGCATGGGGGGAAATGAAAAATTAGGGCCAAAGACAAGAAGTAGGAGATCTATCTAGAAAATTGTACAGAGCAAAGTAGAAAAACCAGAATGGGACAACTTGCTGCAGCCAATTCACAACAGCTAACTTGCTATGGCCAACTCATCACAGACCAACAATTCAATTTAAGTATTTGAAATAATTAAAAATATTTTAATTTCTGCAATTCACATTTCATTCTGTCCCTCCTTTTGCATCCTTTTTTAAATTATTCTATTCCACAATTTCTGTAACTCTTGTCCTGCACCGCGTTGTCCCACGGCGAGTTGGCCACGGGAGTTGTCCCGCAGTGAGTTGGTCACAACAAATTGGCGTAGCAAATTGGCTGCACCTGGTTGGCCTGGTGAGTTGGCTGTGTTGAGTTGCCCTAGACCAGGGGTAGGCAACCTTGGCTCTTTTATGACTCGTGGACTTCAACTCCCAGAATTCCTGAGCCAGTAAATCTCTTTCACTGTGTGTTTTCCTTTGCCACTGATGAGCACAAAGCAGATAGAGTTGATACAGTTAAGCACAGGCTTAATTGTGCAATCAGGATTGCAACTATGGCAGGGCTAGATGATCTGTCACTTGTCACAAAGTCCCTTTATAGCTGGCAGCAGAGATAAGTGCTTGGAATCCTGAAAGGCCAGCCTGGAAAAACATCATAGATTTTCATAGAATCATAGGGCTGGAAGGGACCTTGGAGGTCTTCTAGTCCAATACTCTGCCTAGGCCGCAGGGGTAGGCAACCTTGGCTCTTTTATGACTCATGGACTGGCTCAGGAATTCTGGGAGTTGAAGTCCACAAGTCATAAAAGAGCCAAGGTTGCCTACCCCTGTCCTAGACCCTAGAAAAACTGGTATTGCTTGACTATAATGATTGTGAAATGCATTCGACAATCCACTTTTAAGGGCTATTTTGTCAGGCGTTTTGTTCTGAATATTGCCAAATTATTCATCAGGCGACATGGTAGCCACTGAATGATCTTGGACTCTCTCCTCTTACCCCCTCTGTCTCCCCAATCTATTTCATAGCACTTTCAGAGATGACCATCTGCCATTATCCTTGAGCTTTTTTTGGGGGGGGGGGAAACACAGGATCACAACATGATACTTAAATAATGCACGAACACTGAAAATAATTTTTAAAATGACCTAGCTATAAACCCAAATACAGACACCTAATAATTGCAACAGAACTGGATTTCTGTAATAGGCTTTTTCATCGGCTTTCCATTGAGGATGAATAAGAAAGTTAAATTGCAAAATTATTGGATAATATCACAGCCATCCTAAGCCAGCCAGTGCTTTTCTGGATCATTCAAGACCCAGATTATAGGAAAGGCAACCTACTCTCATACGTGACTACCTGTGTATTAAATTCATTTTTGGATGCTCTGATTGGTCGGTCCGTCACCAAAATCAGCAAAGGTGATGATGAGCTTTGGCTTCTAATTCTGAAATTCCATCTCAAAAACCACACAGCCAGTTCTATCAAGATTGCTTCTCATTTTTAAAATATCCTTCTAATGGATACTTTGCAAAGTATTTTAAAATACTTTTTAAAGTATTTGACTTGCCCTTTTTGCTTTCAACTTCCTTCCCCTCTGTGGCTTAATAAAATAATCAGAGACTTTATGTCTGATACATAATCTTTTCTCCCATCAGTGGGAAAAAAAAAAAAAGGTAAAATCCCTGAGGGTCACACTAATTTCAAGGTCTGGCTTCTGGTTACCAAAAAACCCCTGCTTCTTGTTTATTTAATACAAAATATTTCCATTCAAGAGGCCATGGCATTTTAGCCCGTGGCTTTAAAGTGTGAAATATATTGCATCATTTGGGGAAAGTGAGGTAGGCAGTTAGAAAGAGTGTACAACAGCAGAGAGGCCTGGGGGTCATTTCCCCTCTCCACTACTTAGCTCTACCCCATTCCTGTTATATCTTAGCTGCATTGGACTATTAGAATAGCAAATGTTGTGATGTGGTCTGAGCCTCTTATTTTTATTGCTTTATGATACCTCTAGACTGCCTTTTCTCTGGAAGGCTGAGTTTTATCCCCATAACAACAACCTTTCGACAAAGATTAGATTAAGAGGGAGCAACTGGCCCAAAGCCACTCAGTGAACTCTGTGGTCAAGCAAGAACTTGGACTATTTCCATGTTCATTACTGAAAGACCACCCACCACTCACAGTGGTGGCAGAAAAAGCGCTGCTGTCATAAATGAGATTGCACAGATCATCAACATTATCCCGATTTTGCAGCAGTCCAGGGCAGAACAGTGTTATCCTCATGGTGGGTGTGCTAATACATTCCCTCTTTGCTGTTTCTCCCCTCTTTGCTGTTGTTACCCTTCTTCTTTCTCAACAGGAGGTGAGAAGAATGTACAAACCAGGGTGCTGAACCTAGGAAGAGCTGCTGTGTGTACCTTACCTCATTTCTGATTTACCCCATTTCACTTTTGTACCTTCACCGTACTCAAGCTTTGCCCAATTGCGCCTCTTCCTCCAAAAATAAATTTAGTGATTTATGGCTTTTGGCTCCCCTGATTTTAGTTCTAGGAGTTCTTGGGTACTTCCTGTGGCACTAAATGACATAGCAAAATTGACTGACACCATTAAGGAAAGCTGTTAGAATGTGCATTTGGAAATCTGCTCAGTACCAAATTCTCACAGTACCCATGTTGTGTGGCTGTAGTAATATTATTATCCTTCTTATTATCTTCTTTACTACACCCTCTTATTGAGATGATGATGATGATGATGATGATGATGATGATGATGATGATGATGATGATGATGATGATGATGATTCTGTTGCTTTGCATGTACACTGAGAACTTCTGCACCAGAGACAAATTCCTTGTTTGTCTAATTACACTTGGCCACATAACGTGTTCTGTTCTGTTCTGTTCTGTTCTGTTCTAGTCTAGCCTAGTCAAGTCTAGCCTAGCCTAGCCTAGCCTAGCCTAGCCTAGCCTAGCCTAGCCTAGCCTAGCCTAGCCTAGCCTAGCCTAGCCTAGCCTAGCCTAGCCTAGCCCAGCCCAGCCTAGCCTATCTTAATTTTCCTTCCTGATTTTATCCACACTGCACTACTTTTGAAAGCTTTTCTGGTATGCTGATGCATTAGAGCATTATAGGGTGGGGCAAGGCAAAAGAAAGAGAAATGGTTTGGAAAAATGATAAGCCTTATTTTAAAAAAACAGGTAGCTGCTGAGAAAGAGCTTCTTACCTCAGGAATGCAATAATAATGTCAGATTACAACCACAAAGAGCCCATCTCAGGTGGGCTAGCTAGCTCATTGCATAAGAACTGTGATCCAGTGTTTGGGGGGGGGACATGGATGAGGCTTCTCTGTTATGATAATGTCCTAAAGAGTAACCTTGGCCTGAGGTTACATGAGGATAGTTTAAGGATCAGGCTGCCAAGATAGAGTTACTCCACTGAGCTTTTGAAGCCTGATGTTGCCCTAGATTGGTGGGTGCATGTGACAGCTGTTACGATTCTTCCAGGTACTTATTTTTTATTATATTCTTAGTTGTGGATTTATCTGTATTGTTTTTATTAATGAAAAAGACTGAGAGCCTTTGAATTCTGATAGAATATAAATTAATGTAGAAAGAAAGAAAGAAAGAAAGAAAGAAAGAAAGAAAGAAAGAAAGAAAGAAAGAAAGAAAGAAAGAAAGAAAGAAAGAAAGAAAGAAAGAAAGAAAGGAAGGAAGGAAGAAAGGAAGGAAGGAAGGAAGGAAGGAAGGAGAGAGAGAGAAAGAAAGAAAGAGAGAAAGAAAGAAAGAGAAAGAAAGAAAGAAAGAAAAAGAAAGAAAGAAAGAAAGAAAGAGAAAAAGATAAAGAAAAAGAAATATTTTTAAATGAGTGGGAGAACAAGGAGAACTGTTATTGAGGGAAAGGGAGAAGGGATGGCAGCAGGGGCATGACCCCAAGTTTTGATAAAACATCTCTGTGGCAGTTCCAGAAAGAAGGTTGCCTGTATTGATTGCCCCACCCTAAATTTTATGCCCTTTGCTGTAGCAACAAATCCTACTTAAGAAGAGAACAGCTTGCCTTCAGAAGTTGGTGTCTTTAAGAAGAGATTGGACAGCCATTTGTCTGGAATGGTATAGGTCTCTGCTTGAGCAGGGGTTGGACTAAGAGGTCCCTTCTGATTCTCTTATTCTGTATTTTGTATTCTGATTTCAGCTGAAAGAAAGGAAAGGAGCTTGATCCAAGGCCTCTTGAATCAAAGGGTTAGAGCCATTTCTGAGACGCTGAAAGGCCAGGTGGCATCTTATGTCAATATAATTTCTTTTGAGCTTTTCCCCTTTTGACGTATCAGCCTCATACATGGGAATGCATGAGTAATTCATCCAGTTTTCCTTGCATCGTCATCTCCCTTTCTCTCCCTTATCTCTTTGCTATATTCCCTGCTCCTAATGAAGTGGACTGTGACACCCATAAATGCTTATGCAATGATAACTGGTTTCCCTTGAGAGAACCACAAGACCTTTGTTTTCCTGAGAAAGACAAAAATGACTAGCTGAAAATAGCAACATGAGGCTTGGGTTATAAGTTTCTGGACGAGCTTTGAATATAATTCCATTTGATCATTTCAAATGAACTATCATAGTCCCCACCAAGCCCTTGGATGGATTATGGGACTCAGTAGACTCTCTCCTTCACCCCCAAACCCCCACTTCCTTGTCTGTAAAGTACCTTACGTAACTGCATTTTCTCCAACACAAGTAATTTAATTTGGAACAAACCAATGATAAAGATGGCACACTGACCTCAGCAATACATTTTCTTTCCTTGAGAACATTAGGAACTGTTAGCTATATCAGGGCTTTTCAATCTTTTCACCGATTGTACCACTTTTAGGATATGGCAATATTCGAATACCACCTAGCAAGGTGTCAAAAACTTGATGACCAAAAAAAAACCCCTGTTCAAAGTTGCAATTGCACTGAAATGACTTATGACCATTTTCACACTTATGACCATTGCAGCATGCCCAAGGTCATGTGATTTATATTTGGATGCTTGGCACCTGATTCATATTTATGATGGTCACAGTGTCCCAGGATCATGTGACTCCCTTTTGCAACCTTTTGACAAGTAAAGTCAATGGCAGGGCTGCTGGTGGCCAAGTGCTAAGGCAGGACTTCCCTCCCTCCCTCCTTCCCTGCCTCCCTCTTTCTCATGCCCACCTCCTTCTGAAGGAAGAATTTGAAAACCCCCCCCCCATATTTTTTCTCTTCCATATATTCATCAAACAAGGAAAAGCCCCCAGAAACAGAAAAGACAAACTGCTGAGTGAACTAGCTTAAAAAGGCACATTCCCCTTTAAGAACTAGCTACTGGCTAGAAAGGAAAGTAAGGAAGAAAAAAAATGTAGTAAGTATTGGCTGCCGGCTAAGGCAGCCTCCCCAAATGGCTCCATTCATAAGTAAAGGCAAAATCCATTCAGGAGAAAAATACTTCAAAATCCCTTGCAGCAAAACTTACAGCTAACAATAGCAGAGCAATAGAAGCTAACACCAGCCATCAGCCAAATAGAAATTGCCAAACACTCCTTAAGAACACAAAGCCCACATTGCACAAATCTCAGAACTTCAAAGTCACAAAAGCACATAAGAATCCTTCCACTCTCCATCTCCCTCCCTCCCTCGTGCCTCTGCAGCTCCAGAGAACTCTCTCACTGTAAGTCCTTGCCTGTGCTGGCTCTTTCCCTCCCCCACTACACTTGGCTAGGCAGGGCTGCGTATCACCTGCCACTCGTTAATGTACCACAAGTGATACGCCTACCACAGGTTGAAAAGCCCTGAGCTATATGAGAAGGAATAGAGATCACTTACATTGTTGGGATGTTGTTGGTTTTTCACCAAAATGCATTTTCCTCATTCTTTGGAGGCATCTCCATTCAGCTACAAAGTCAACTGAAGTCAGGCATCATCAAAATCAAATAAATAAAAATAAATAAATAAATAAATAATGAGACCGGTATAAAATTAGTGTTGACCTAAACAGAGCCTTGGTGTATATTCAAGGCTTAGCAGATTATGGTAGAAACCTCTGCAGATTAAAGCCAGCTTTGTCAGGGCCACATTTTAGACCCAGCTGAGTAGGCTCAAACCTTGCACTACAAGAATTGGAATGACCACCAGATGACAACAAAAAGATGTTTGTATTGCACTAATACCACCCAGTGGAAAATAAAGTATTCATAAAGATATGATAGCTTAGTTTTTGTGTCCTTTAGTCAGTGTTGATTCCTGGTTACTTCCCGGACTAGTCCCTGCAGTTTTCTTGGCAAGATTTTGGAAATAGTTTACCATTGGCAGGGGCTAAGAGAGAATCCCTGGTGAATTCAGCTGGCTTTGTTCCTAGGACAGAATTAGAGCTCACAATCTATTCTAGCGCCTTATTCATCACGCCAAACTGGCTCTCTTATTCAAACTTTAGTAAGAAAGTAGAGCTGCACATAGTATTATTTGTGAGTACTGACTAAAATTATTGATACTTTAGAAATTTGGTGTTGGAGAATATCATGGACAATAAAGAAAACAAACAAATGAATCATTGAACAAATCAACTCAGAGTTCTCACTCAAGACACAATGACCAGGCTCTCATTATCTTACTTCAGACACATTATGTGAAGACCTCGCTCTCTGGAGAAGACTCTCATGCTGGGAAAGGTGAAAAGAAAGAGAAGAGGATGACAAGCAGCAAGATGGATGGACCCAATTACAGTGACAGTGGGTGCACAATCGAAAGAGCAGGTTAAGGACAGCTCATTATGGAGAAACAGTTGTTAGGCATAAAAACAAAATTGATGGCACATAATCAATAATCAATTATTGCTGCTAAAATAAAATCAGAATAGAAAAACTTTCCTAGATCATACCAAAATCTCATCTAACTAGCATTTTGCTTCCCACAGTAGCCAATCATATAAGTCTTTGCAAGCTCAGATCTAGAGGAAAACTCTGTCTTCATTATAACCAGAAGCTAGATGGACTCGTCCCAAGGGGAAAAGACAAGTAAACTGGAAGGGGAACATTGTGACCAAAGATCCCATAAAACCTAGATCCAACATTACCTTAGCCCCAGTTTCCCTAATAATGAACATCTTTGTTGGGTTAAATTATTACATTCAGAACAGACACATTGCTCTTTTTTTTCCCCAAACAAAGGCTACGTCCACCTAGCTCCAGGAAATGTGGGGATTTGGCATCTTGCCTAAGTTTTTAATTATGAGCCAGATGGGTCAGAGGTTCTCTATTAGAGGGAATGACTACTTCAGTGCTTCTCAACCTTCTTTAAGATGGTGGACTTCTAGAATTCCCCAGCCAGCAATTCTGAGATTGAAGTTCACACATCTTAAGGGGGTCAAGGTTGAGAAACATTGCTCTACTTCCTGCAATAACACCCTTTCCAAATGTCCCCTTTACTCCTCCCAACTCCCCACTAGGTATCCAGGTCAGTTCTGCCAAGTATTACTTACTGTTCTATCATAACCTCACTTCCTTTTACAGCTGGTCGTCCT
Source organism: Azemiops feae (assembly GCA_023970755.1). Taxonomy (NCBI): domain Eukaryota; kingdom Metazoa; phylum Chordata; class Lepidosauria; order Squamata; family Viperidae; genus Azemiops; species Azemiops feae. The sequence continues at coordinate 2,331,391 of JALGBA010000172.1, read as the reverse complement.
AATTCCATTAATAGGTTCTGCTAACGAGAGGCTGCAGAGGGCTTGGGCAAAATAATGCAATAAGGAGGAAATGGCTTTTTTTCTCACTGACCATGTGCCATCTCTGGAACCTGGAAGTTGATGAATAGAAGTGAAAACCATCTCTCTCCTGAGAGCTACTGGCCCAAGGTAGCCGATTAAGCCTTTTATAATCTAATGCTGGACCAGAAATCCCATCATGACCAGCTGGCCTGGGCGAGAAGACTGGCCTGGGGAAAGTGGAACAAAATCTGTGATCACAACTTCTTCTATATCCTCCTTTTCCTTTTCATGCTCTGATAAGACTCTGCAGTGCTTCAAATATTTTTTTTTTAAAGGTGTTTTGAAGGATAGCGGGGCGTAAACACAGCACCAGTCTGCAACTGTTGAAAACAGCCCTATTTTTTTTATCAGGATGATGTGACAGCTGAAGGCAGCCACATGATCCTGGGGGGGAAATGTTGCTGCTGCTGCTTGAAAGGGTTGCAGGCTGGTGCTAAGTTTGCACCTGTATGTATTCCAAAGCAGGGGTCCCCAATCCCGGGCTGTGGACCAGCAACAGTCCGCGGCATGCCAGAAACACAAACAAGGAAAGTCCCATCTGTGGGATACAGGCAGCACACAAAACCACACCCCTACGGTCCATGGAAAAACCTCTCTCCATGGAATCAGTCCCTGGTGCCCAAAAGGTTGGGGGGGGGGCACTGCTCCATAAGACCTATTTTGAATTATTTCTAAAGTGCTACCCAACCCTATTAATTCATTACCAAGCCTTTTTGTCCATTAAGAGGGCTTGAACCTGTTTTGCAATCCAGGGTTGAGGGGGATTACCAAAATCATCATATGCTCGTTCAGCTATCACGATTTGCAGAATCAGCAAATCATGGTTTGATTAATATCAGAAAGAATGAAGAAACTTTATGCAAAGGGGTAAGCATGGAAATGAAAAGTCCTATCTAGGTTGGAGGTTTATCTTAATAAATGTTGGTTTCTTTTCTAGTAGACATCACACTGGCAGATGATGTCACCATTCTACCTGGGCTGTTGACGTCATAACTGGGAAACCAGGTAAGCTCATGCATAAATCATCCTCCAGCTAACATGAGTGTCGCTACAATTTCCTCACAGCAAACTGAATTTTCCAAAGCCCACTCCTGGTCCTTTTTTTTTCCAGGACTTCAAAATGCAGGAATGACTTCCTTGAGAAAATCATCCTCTTTCCAGGTTGTACAAAATTTGGCTGAAATGAACCATTTCTATGAAAATGGGAGTATGCAGGAGGATGTCTGAGATTATCAAGTATGCCCACATGTCACCAGGAGAGGAAAATAGGAGTGGATGTGGGTGTGCCGGTGTGGGTGTGTTGTCCCCCCTGCCAACTCAGTTCCCCCTTCTCAGTTCCACTTATACTCTCATCGTGCAGTTCCCAAGCCACCATCTCTTCCACCACTACCACCACCACACCTTCTTTTTTTAGCTTTGGGGGGGGGCAGAAAAGGGGAGCATTTCTAGATGTAATTAAGCTTTCTGGAAAAGCTTCTGCCAGACTAAGGGCTCTCCTACCACAAAATGAAGACACCCAGATTTCTTTGGTTAGTTTCCTGCCCCATATCTGCAGATAATTGTCCTGCCTTGATTCAAGCATACAGTATTCAAAGAAAGAGGTCCAAGGACCAGAGATTTTTTAATAAAAAAAAAAATCAATATCCATATGTAGCCTGAGGACCACAAGTTGCCAATTGCCAAGCTGCAGCAAGCGATATATGTTGGGGATCCCCAGGGTAAGAAAACAGAGACTGGAGGAGGAAAAAAGTAAGTAGGGAAGTCCTATCTTTCTTCAGAAGCAATCACAAGAGAGACAAAGTGGAGTGAGTTCACAGGAGGACTGTGCCTTGCATTCAAGCTACCTCTTTTGTGGCATGATAACAAGACAAAATAGTGAGCAAATCACCCCAACTCCTTCCTTCCTTCCTTCCTTCCTTCCTTCCTTCCTTCCTTCCTTCCTTCCTTCCTTCCTTCCTTCCTTCCTTCCAAATCATATAACTTTCCTTCATTTTTGTGGAACTACAGCTGAAAAAAGCAGCCCCCTTTTTCTGCTCTCCTTCAAAAACGGCATAGCTTCTCAGAGCTTTTATACACAAACCCTCCCTCCTCCCTCTACCAGTTTATATAACCCATATTTGACTTAAAACATCAAACCCGCAAAGGGGATCTTGCCAAGAGATACATTCTTGGGAAAGTTGCAGCCATGTGCTGCCTGAAATTAGAGCAAACAGAGCTCAGAGCTGCACCATGTATATCAGCATTATTCATGTGATCTTTCAACAAAAGAAGGAAACTAAATCTTTCCACTGAATTTTCCCACCAAAGTTAATAATAACATTCCCTACATGGAAATGATACCAATAATCATGTTGTATTTATGATAACTATCTGGGCAAATTATAAATTATCAGCTTGGAAACCTTTGCTAGCAGGCTCTCTCTCTCTCTGTGTGTGTGTGTGTGTGTGTGTGTGTATTCTTAAAGGAAACAATTGAACACCAGGATAAAATACAAACAAAACTGTTTAATACACTTAGCTTTCGTCGGCTAACTGCCGACGTTGTCAGAGTAAAATTTCGGCGTTTTGGGAGCTTGCTTATAAAGCCGGCCGTTTTTGCGCTCTGCTCATGGAGCGTTACCGGTCTACCCGCCCCAATTGGCCGTATTGTTTCTAGCTGTCCCGCATCAGTCCGTGTGTTCCTAGACCTGGGAATCGTTTCCTCCCTCATGGTTGCTCTCCTTGTCTGCCTGGTTCATGTCCGAGTGCTTGTTGCTGTAGAATGGTTCCCTAACACCTCTTGTCCTACGGCCACCCCTCCTTTTTGCTGTGCCCTGGCCCCCCTCTTTAGTTCTTGCACAGGATGCACTGGGGATTCCTCCCTTTCGGCAGTTGTAGTTCTTTGTCGCATGGGCCAACCATTCTGATCCTGCATGGTCGGCGCTCGTTGCACTCGTTGCAAGTTGTTACATTGTTCCTCCCACTCCCTTAGTGCCTGATAGTAAGTCTATGTGGCGATTGATCGAGTGTCTGTCGGATAGCCAAGCCTCCTTGAGTAGTCGGCCGCCCTTGGTGGTATCCTGGGCAATGGTCTCCGCCCCTGCAAGGTCGAGCGTGTGATTGCAGCTGGCCATCTGTGCCCATACTTGTGAACGTTGTTCCTGCCGTTCCTCTCTGGAACATGAAAACATTTTCAGAGAAAGGCAATGCCTAAAATGTATTTTATTTTCAACATTTATATTCTGCAATTTCACAATTTTTTTTAAATTATCCCAAATCAAATTATAAAGAATGTTGTGCCCTGCAAAACTGTTGGATTTGCATAAGCCTGTGTTTTAAGATTATGGGAGTAGATGTCCAGTGGCTCTAAATGGCACAAAGGCTTTGTTTCTCCGTACAGTAACAGGAGTTTTCTTCTAATGCTACATTGGAAATTAGTCTTGATTCCTTCTTTGAATACCTGAAACCCACAGGAGCTGAGTAAAAGATTGCAAAGCTTTGGCCATGTTTCACATCTGAGTCCATGCCACTTACAGAAAGGATCCTATACAGGTGGTCCTTGACTTACGATCTCAATTGAGCCCAAAATTTCTGTTGCTAAGTGAGACATTTGTTAAGTGAGTTTTGGTCCCATTTATGACCTTTCTTGCCACAGTTGTTAAGTGAATCACTGCAATGTTAAGTTAGTAACATGGTTAAGTGAACCTGGCTTCCCCATTGCTTTTGCTTGTCAGAAGGTCGCAAAAGGTGACCACATGGCCCTGGGACACAGCAATGGTCATAAGTATGAACCAGTTGCCCAGCTTCTGAATTTTGATCATGTGACCATGGGGATGCTGCAATGGTTGTAAGTGTGAAAAATGGTCATGCCACTTTTTTTCATTGCCATTGTAATTTCAAACGGTCACTAAATGAACTTATGTAAATTGAGGACTACCCGTACCTTTAATTATTTTGCAGAAGAAGCAGTTCCATAAAGTATAGTCTGATGTGTCACTTCTATCTTCTGGAACCTCCACGTCCAAGGTATTACGACTGTTTCTTATAGAACAGGGGTGTCAAACTGGTCGCGTCACGTGACGTGTCGCGACGTATCGCGCCCTTCTTCCCATTGCCAGAGCTGGAGTAGGCGCAGCTTCCGCATGACGCATCCGGCCCGCAGGCCGGCAGTTTGACACCCCTGTTATAGGAGATGTAGAGGAGTTAGGCCATGGCTTTGAAGAAAGTATGCTTTACAGTAGCTATTACAAAAACAGCAGCTTAGCAGAAAAACAGAGGGAGAGAGGGAAAAAGAACCCCGCTGACCTGCCTTGACTATTGTGGTTGTAAGAGGGAAGGAAAAAGGGAAAGGAAAAACTCTGCCTGGTCTTCAAGACTCTGCTATTACTGTCTATATCAATAAAAGTAGAGTGCTAATATTTCTTGTGGTTTCTCTTTCCTGTCCTGGTCTACCACAAAGGGCTGATAGAAGCCATATTTGTCATTTATTTTTTTTCAAATGGATACCCAGATGTTCCTGGCAAATTATTATAAACTTGATTTTTCCAGAACTGGGTTGATGATGTTCATCAAGTAATTTCTTTTAAAAAATTAAGCAGGAGATTTATTCAAATGCATTCATAGAGATAGCTTGCAAGCAATATATCATTTCCAAGAACATACACATTTTGCAGGTTGATCATCAAATAAATTTTAAAGTGCCAGATGTTTTTAACTGGGTACTATTTCAGGAGAATGTAAGGAAAAGAAGCAGCAGCTCCCGATTTATATTTCCGCTTGGTTGTAAATCATGTTTTAAATATAGCACCGATGGGAAACTAAGGGATCCTTTAGTTGGCACAGATTGAGAACTTATTATTTAATCTTTTCAAAATATAAATTTATGGTCTCCAATAAGCAAACAATAAAATATTTTTATCTCTGATTATCTGCTGCAGAAAGCCAAGTAATCCTGAGTGAAGAGCTGCTAATGCTTGGGGAGATCTGATCTGTTATTGTTTTTTTAAGTTAAGGAGAAAATAACATCCTTACAGTAAGAACAATTTGACTGTGGAACCAATTCCTCAGAGACGTGGTGCACTTATGTAAGGCCCTAAGAACCAGGAATGACACATAGGGTTATTTTTGAGTAGTTTTCTTTATTGTTCTTCACTCACCGGTAGACAGATTCTTGCCAGACTAAAGCAATTATTTGCATAACTATAGGTATACTTTGGGAAAAGTTAGCAGGAGCCATTTAACCTTCTTCCTGCCAACCAAACTTTCCAAGTTTTGCTGCTTCATTGCCCTCTGGAATGCAGCCTCTCCCTCCTGGGAATCCAAAATACATTTCCCCACAACTTCTTAAATAATGGACTGTTTAAATAGAGGCTAGGGGTACATCTGTCACGAATCCTTTAATTTGGATTCCTGCACTGAGTACAGAATAAGACTCAATCACTTCAGTGGTCATTGCAATCTTCAGGTTCAAATCTAGAACCAATGAGCTTGTCCCTTTGTCTAGAGCAGTGGTTCTTAACCTTTTTGAACGAATTGCCCCCTTGAGCCAATGAGGAAGTTGTCATCGCCCCCCTCCCCCAACATAACCTCTCAATCACAACATAGGAAATAATTCTTCAATTTATGCAAACACTTTTTTTGTTTTCTTTAAAATTTCATCAGGACATATCGATGCAAATAATTTATTTCCAGTCTTTTTCCCATATCGCAACTGTGTGAAAAATTTTTGGTGCCACCCGTCACTTTATTCCCAAACTTCGTGAATTATGTATTTCATTATTATCTTATTTATTCAAGACACTTAAATGTAATGACCACTGAAAACAAAATTCAGTTGCAAGAAAGTGAAATGCCCGAAAAGAAAAACTAAGAATTTCAAGACGAAAATTCTGAAACTAAATTAAGATTCGAGGAAAGTGTATATAGTCACGCACACTGTAAAAAGGATTAAAAAGACACAAAGAAAATATAATGTCACAGGGGACAGCCACTCAGCATGCGATGTTTCAAAAGAAGCGCTCCCCCCTCCATCACTGCCCATTCTGGCCAATGGCGCGCCACTGGGTAGAGGCTGCTGCGCAACGCGCATGAAGATAAGCGATGCGTATTCACATATGTACGGCATTCTGTACTGAAGCTAGCTGGAGGAACATTTGAAAACACAATTCAATCCACTAATAGCAAGCGATCTGATGTTTTTGTATGACAGATATACAGCGATTCACTGTACGAAAAAGTCTCTAAAGTGTCCCCAAAACTTCTCGCTCCATCGCCCCCATATCGCCCCCTTTTCATTCCTTCGCCCCCGCATTGCCCCTTTTCATTCCATCGCCCCCCTGAAAAATGAAATCGCCCCCTGGGGGGCGATATCGCCCAGGTTAAGAACCACTGGTCTAGAGCACCATCTCTTTACCTCTCGGCTCCCCCTTCCAGATCCTAGGCTGCAGAAAATTGGGCAACTGTTAACAGTGTGCAAGACTGTCTTCAGTCTGTAGTAAAAAAAATAATAATCAGGAGGGTAACTACAACAGTGTGAAAAAAGTTTTATAATGCACATAAAAAAACAGGGATGCTTTTGATTGCAATGTTGCAGCCACCCTTTTGGCTTTTACTATGCCTGCAGACAGCCCTGCTGCCAATGTGGTTTAAGTAATTTCTCCAGCATGTGAGCTCCAGTGCCATTTTCTGGCTAATAAAATAATCCCCAGGAATGTTGGGTGGAATGTAGAATGACTGGGCTTTAATTGAACTTAAAAATAACCTGTCTCAGATGAAGAGAAGAAACCCAAATTTGTCATCTTTTATCTCATCTAGTAATTGACTTGCTGATATAGCGTTGCAAGATTAGTTGAAAAGCCAGATTAGTGTCAGGAATGGTTAGAGCAATGAAGAAAAGCAACACAACTCTTTCACTTACTGTATGTAGTTGTGGCTGATATTTTCTCATTCTCCATCCATTTTGGAAGCAAGGAGTTGGACGTTAATCTAGGTGAAACCTATTTTAGGACATGCATTACAAGGACTGTGTCAGGCAGAAAAAAATCAGAACCATTCGTAAGGTTACAGCATAGATTTATTCAAGATTTATACACAAGAAACTGATCAAATAAGTTCAACATTAAATTGGCATCAGATGAGGATCAATGGAATTCAGGAGAGGTTGGTCTTGGAGCACTTGTGGAAATGCAATGGCTCTAAACTGATGATGTGCTTAAGTCCACCCACCAGCTCTGCCTGCTTTTCTCCTATAGTTTGGGCTTCTTCTGCAATAAATCATACTTTCAATGTATGCCCAAATTGGCCAGTTTCTGAACAAGAGAGTTCATGGATTATACATGGTCCTGGGCTCTAGGAAGAGTACAGAGAAGAGCAACAAAGATGATTAGGGGACTGGAGGCTAAAGCATATAAGGAACGGTTGCTGGAATTGGGTATGTCTAGTAGTTTAATGAAGAGAAGGATGAGGGGGGACATGATAGCAGTGTTCCAATATCTCAGGGGCTGCCACAAAGAAGAGTGAGTCAAGCTATTCTCCAAAGCACCTGAAGGCAGGACAAGAAGCAACGGATGGAAACTAACCAAAGAGAGAAGCAACCTAGAACTAAGGAGAAATTTCCTGACAGTGAGAACAGTTAACCAGTGGAACAACCTGCCTCCAGAAGCTGTGAATGCTCCAACACTGGAAGTCTTTAAGAAGAGACTGGACAGCCATTTGTCTGAAATGGTATAGGGTTTCCTACCTGAGCAGGGAGTTGGACTAGATGACCTCCAAGGTCCCTTCCAACTTTATTATTATTATTACTGCACTTTGAATTTTGTTCCCTCTTGTATAAAATATTCTCTCTCGAGCTACAGTATGTCCTTGGAGTATGTTCTGGAGGCTGGGGATTCTAAATTATGATCCCAACAAATCTGCAAAGAACTAACTAGAAAAGACTACTGTAGACAGACCAGTGTGAAGGATAACATGGATCCCATATGCATAGTATCATATTTTAAACATGTATACAGTGAATATATGTGAAACAGGCTGAATAGGTACCTGAACCTATTTTCCTGCATTGAAAAATATGGCATATGGTAACTTTATGCTTAGCTTGAGGCTTATCTAGAAGTGTGCCTCTTGCTCATAAGTAAGGAGTTATAGGCTTGGGCGATAACATGGATTTGAAACCCAACGAGTAAATTGTGGAACTATAAAAAAGTTTCATTTTGACTGAAAGCAGACTCATTACTATGACATCAGAACATTGTATTGGGATGTCTACTTTGGCTTCTGACTCTATATTCAAATGTTTCAGTACGTTTTGGCTGAACATCTCCCCACCTGGGAATAGCTTTGTGTATTTTCAACTGCTGTAGCCCTTCCATCCAGGAAGAAAAATGGAATCTGCTATGCCAGTCAAAGATTATGTGGGATCAACAGAATTCCTGCAAGAAATGAGGTTGACCATATGAATTTATGCTGGCCATCTCTTACCATTTACCAAAGTAAATTTCATTCTCTGGTTTTTCCAAAGCTCATTTCCCCCCATCAGTTAGACTTTCCCCTGCCATGAGTGATGAGAAGTTTAACACAACACATTATGGAAATTCATGGTGTCCTGTGTAGCAACCTGCCTATCTACAAATGATGGAGAAGGCATTATAGGCAAAAATGGAGCAAACAGGAAAACAGGAAATATAAGATTTACAGCAATGACCTTCCAAAAAAAGTTCATGAAATTTCTTTGTTCTTCTGTGTGCTACCTATATTTCTTTATAAAGTCACAACTGATTATCTGGGTACTAGGCAGCATGGTTCATAAGAATGTAAAAAGAACCCTACTGAGTCAAACCTGTTTAGTTCAGCCTTTTATTCCCACAGCAGCCAAAAAGATCACTGAATCCCAGAGTCAGAAACAATAAACCTGCATTCATGTTTCCTTGCATCAAGTACTGAAAGGAATACTGCCCCAATCTCTGACACAGTAATAGCCATTATGGTTCATATTTATTCTTCATCAATTGCCTTAAACAGTATAATAAATGTAATTGATAAAAGAGAACATTTTAGCTCAGGGTTGAACTGAGGGGTTGTTGGTATTCTCTGAGCTTGGTTGTTTTCTTGTGGACGTTTCATTACAAACTAGCACTGATGATGCTAGCATTGATGATGTAACCTAGTTTGGTAATGAAACATCCACAAGAAAACAACCAAGCTCAGAGCGCACCAACAACTCAGAAGCCTGACTTCAATCCTGATCTCAACCCAGATTTAAGCAGAAGCCTGATCTCCCGCTCATCTCCCCACTCTCAGCAGGATGGTGCCCTGGGTTCAAATCAGGAGAAGGTCCTGCTTTGTTAAGCCTCATCTAGGCCTGCACACAACCATCATCCAAGACCATGGTCTGCATTACCTACAAGAATGGTTTCTGGCAAGGGACGGGTTCCATCTCACAAGAACTGGGAAGAATGTATTCAGAAAATGACTGGCTCAGCTTATCCGAAGGGCTTAACATAAAACTGAAGGGTGACTAATCTTTAGGACCTAATCCCAAGCATAAACCCCAAGACAACCAATCAAACAAGAAGGCAGAGAGTGATGGGAAGGAATAAAAACTTTGGAATGTCTGAAAAACACAGTGCTAGGCTGCATTAACAGAGGGAAAGAATCAAGATCACGTGAAGTATTAATACCACTTTACAATGCCTTGGTAAGATAAGCTGAGCCACACTTGGAATACTGCATCCAGTTTTGGTCACCACGATGTAAAAAAGATGTTGAGACTCTAGAAAGAGTACAGAGAAGAGCAACAAAGATGATTAGGGGACTGGAGGCTAAAACATATAAGGAACGGTTGCTGGAATTGGGTATGTCTAGTTTAATGAAGAGAAGGACGAGGGGTGACATGATAGCAGTGTTCCAATATCTCAGGGGCTGCCACAAAGAAGAGGGAGTCAAGCTATTCTCCAAAGCGCCTGAAGGCAGGACAAGAAACAACGGATGGAAACTAATCAAGGAGAGAAGCAACCTAGAACTAAGGAGAAACTTCCTGACAGTTAGAACAATTAACCAGTGGAACAACCTGCCTCCAGAGGCGGTGAATGCTCCAACACAGAGACTGGACAGCCATTTGTCCGAAATGGTATAGGGTTTCCTGCCTGAGCAGGGGGTTGGACTAGATGACCTCCAAGGTCCCTTCCAACTTTTGATGATGATGATGATGATGTCTGAAATGGTTTAGGATCTCCTGTTTGAGCAGGAGGTTGGACTAGAAGACCCCCAAGGTCACTTCCAACTCTTTTTCTATTATTCTGTTAACCCACATAAATGCAATTAATTTGACACATTATTTGCCAAAACCCAGTTGGTAGCATCAAAAACGAAAGTACAAAACACCCACAAGGAAGAGTATTATTTATATTTTGGAGGATGTATCTCTCTTTTTTCTTCACTCTGTTTGGCCAAATCTGGTCTGTGCATTTGCAAATGATGCCATGTTTCTCGAGCACCAGTATTTTTTGCTGCAGTGTCTGGTTCAATTCCCTCCCGCATTAGCCCGTCCTCATCACTTCTGCTCTCACTTTGGGGACCAGGATGACTGATACCATTTTGGTAGTGTGGATGAAACAGCTTCTTCTTGGAGGAATCTCTTCTGTTCTGTTCTGTTCTGTTCCACCCTTGTCAGTTCTGAAGAAGCTTCTTGGATGAGAAGCTAAACGTCTTTAAGGGAAAAACCAAGACAGTCCATTTGCCTTTTAAAAAACACCTTTGGGACAACCATGACTTGGATGATTGAGAATCTCCATACACCTTCTGGGCAGAATTCTTCTACTTGGTGCAACAAGACAGTCTTGGCTCAAAAGAACATCTATGTAGCACATAGACTTCACATTTCTACTCTCTGTACTGGGTAGTGGTTATAAAGTAATCTGATCATGTATATATCACTGCTATGGCCTACTAGGATATGTGGTAATCTGTTGAGAATAGGACATGCCCTGAAAGCTCCTGAGGACAAATTCTGAATTAATCATTGTATCAACTCCTGAATTAATTTTAGAAGACTTTTATAGCCATTAGTTTACAAATGCTTCGCAGAATTTGGCAGATGATCCAAACATGTACTTGGTTTCCAAATGAAATGCTCATTGGTATCAACATGTTTTGCAACTACTCTCATCGGTCAAGCATAACAGATAGCTACCAAATGACCCATTTTCTTACATTTGTGGCATTCTTCCCTATTGGCAGAGCATCCTGATTTTTGTATGTCTTTTTCCTCAGTGAGTGCTGCTAGAGTCTCTATCCGCTGCATTGATAGAGATTGCACCGATAGTGAGACAAGGCTTGCATAGGCTTTCCTTTCTATAGGACTGTTTGAACGCTTGGCTGTTTTAGCAACCATCTGCAGCTCTATTAAGATTTCTTGATTCTGGTCCTATCTGGTCTTTGAAATGTTATATATGTATTGCTCCTGGCACAGTTAATAATTTCTGTTGCTTTTGAAATAATGCTTTGTCCATTTATTTTGTGGATGTCTTGTTTTAATATTTTTAAAATTGTTTTATCATTTTAGAATTGTTAAGCCACCCAAGTCACTTCGCATCCTTTCTTCTTGTGATGAATTGTGAGGTAGTGGCAGCACTAGCCTGCACAGGCATCTGTTCCAGTCACTGCACAACCTATCGCTCTGGGGATCCTTTCAGAATAATACCTAAATTAGCATCCAGTGATGTCAAGGTCACTTTGGAAACTCCTTAAAGAACTGGAAGGTCTTCTCCTCGCCACCAGCAGAGGAGCTTTTAGGAGGCTTCTTTTACAATAAAGATAAAAGCTTTATTGTGATATAACATCCATCTGTTGGAAGGCAAACTGATGAGGCTGCTCTGTGCCAATTATCACCCTCTAACTTATCTTTGTCTCTTGGGGGGACAAACAGGCATAAGAATCATGGTGGTGCAGTGATTAGAATGCAGTATTGCAGACCAACTCTGCCGACTGCCAGCAGTTTGATTCTCACTGGCTCAAGGTTGACTCAGCCTTCCTTCCTTCCGAGGTCAGTAAAATGTCAACCCAGATTGTTGGGGGCAATAGGCTGACTCTGTAAAGCGCCATGAAGAGGTATATAAGTCTTAGTGCTATTGCTATATTAACCAATGAAGTGCTACTCTTCAGCCGCTCACCTCTTCTTATTGAAAATATCTCAAGGCCAGTAAAGAGTCCAATGGCTTTCAGGGAAATCTGATTTGGAAAGTCGGTGGTTTGTATCAGGGCATGGTCTTAAACCACTTGGTTTTAAAATTTAAACAGAGGGTAGAAAGAGATGGGCAGGCCTGAAAGAGGATATCTGTGGACATATAGTACCCATAGGATCTATATCAGGGACAGTCTAGAGGAACCTGTTAAGGTTTGTAACCCATCCATTTTGTAATTTGCAAAAAGAAGAAAACAGAATTTAAATAGCGTTTATAAATCTTACAAATGAATGTAAACAACATATTTCACCAATACAGTTCAACATATTTATCAACATATTTCACCAATACAGTTCAAATTTTGAACATATAATAGATAAAGTCTTCTGAGTCAAGTTCAGCTTCTAGTGATCTCATGACCACAATCATGTAGTTTTTTCTGGCAATACAATGAAAATGGTTTCCATTTCCTTCTTTTAAGATTTTTTTTAAAACAATTCCCAGCATAGTCTTTAGCACTGACATTTTTGGGTGGTCTCCCACTTAAATACTAATGAGGTCCAACTCTCAATAAAATCTGTCAGCAGGTTGGGTATCTCTTTTAATGCACTCCATGGATTATTAGTGCCTGACCCCCAAGAACGCCTTTTTATACCCTTTGCTGTATATTTCTGTTAACTCAAACACATACATTGAAGATATATTTTTCATTCTTTCCCCATGTAGTTCCATCGCATCCCGTCTTTATTCAGGAGTCTCTCACCCCTGAGTTTGCTTAGGGAGCAGGGAGATGAAGGATAGGAAACTTTTCTCTTATGAATAACTTTAACATTGTAGAATGTAAACTGCTGAGTCTGGTAGTTCATAACATGAATTAAAATAAGCACAGATCTCTTTAAAAAGCTATTTTCTCACTTTGTTGGCTGGAGATTAGGGGATTTGAAATCCAACACATGGGGGAGCTATCACGTTGGGAAAAGGAACTTAAAAGTTTATGATCCAGTGTTCTGGGCTCTTAAATTTTAGGGTTTAAACCCTCAGTCAGTCAGTTAAGAAGATGTACGACATATCCATATATTTTCTATTGTTCCCCAAGAGCTTGTAAACACTTTTAAGATTCATCTTTCCAAACATAAAAAGTACTCATATTTTATATTTTATGTGCCAGGCCTTCAGCCAGGCTGAATGACACAGCTCCATTAAAACTGTCAAAAACAGTATTGGCCTGAATTTGTATTTTTAAGACATTGGCCTCACTTTTACCAGATAAATCACATTTACGAGGCAGGGCAATAATATAAAAGATAAACAATACAAACATCATAAGAGGTCCTTGACATGCAAAACCACAATGTACCCAATGTGGAATTTTTCTGAATGGCAGGGACTAGGTTCTTTTCCCCAAGACATCCTTGGCAGTTATTGGTCTTCATTATAATTTACTTACCAGAAATACAAGTTCCTATAACTCAGCAATATGCCACATGTTTTGCATTCAGACAGTTTTGATTCATCCTTCATAATTCCAAGGCACGTTGAGAAACATTTTCCTTGAAACCTGGGCCTTTGTTCATACAACAGTCTAAACCACACGCCAGTCAACCAAATTTTGGCTTAATATGCTGAGTCTATTTATTAGATTTTTATCCTGCCCTTATTATTTTATAAGTAAAGTATATCAAGGCAGCAAACATAGTTAATACTCCTTCCTCCTCCTGTTTTCCCAACAATGTTGTGAGGTGGGTTGGGCTGAGCCTGAGTGGCCCTAAGTTACCCAGCCAACTTTCATGCCTAAATCAGGACTAGAATTCATGGTCTCCTGGTTTCTAAGCCATCGCTTTAACCACTAGACCAAACTGGCTCTCTAGATGAACTGTCTGGAGTTAATCCAGCCTATGTTGTTAGCATGAGGCAGTGGGTGTCATGAATTAATGCAGTAAAACACGGTTAAGTTATCCATGGGTAAGCATATCATGTGAAGGTAGCACACAATCCTAAACTGATACTGACTAAATCTCAACTACCTGCATAAACATACTAAACCGGGGGTGTCAAACTCGCAACGTCACGTGACGTGTCACAACGTATCGTGATTTTTTCCCCATTGCCGGCAATGAGGTGGGCGCGGTTTCGGCATGACGCATCCGGCCCACAGGCCGGCAGTTTGACACCCCTGTACTAAACCATAAACCATGATTTACTAAAAACAGTATTTGTGCAATTCACTAAACCAAGATCTAAAAAATACTTTACAGGTTAACAGAATGTGAAACCAAGTTGGCAATGTACTAGATGAGCTGTACAGTCTAATGCATGCCAGCTGGGAACTCTGGCAGTTGAAGTTAGATCTTGAAGTTGCTGAGATTGAGAAATTCAGGCAGTCTTCGATTTATGACCACAATTCAGCCCAACATTTTACGACCTTTCTTGCCACCATTGTTAAGTGAATCACCGCAGTTATTAAGTTAGTAACACAGTTGGTAAGTGAATCTGGCTTCCCCATTGACTTTGCTTGTCAGAAGGTCGCAAAAGGTGACCACGTGACCCTGAGACACTGTAACCGTCATAAATATGAGTCCATCGCCAAGCTTCAGAATTTGGATCACGTGACCATGGGGATGCTGCAATGGCCGTGTGAAAAACCATCATAAGTCACTTTTTTCAGTGCCGCTGTAACTCTGAACAGTGCCGTTGTACGTCGAGGACTACCTGTTCTAGTATATTGAATTAATTTAAAGCATTTCTTATATTTCTGAGTTTCAACTTATTGTTTCCTCAGTTTTTATTTAAGATAGTTAGCCAAGTGCTACTCTCCCCTCAGGGAAGCTATCGTATACCAACCGGTATCCAGCTGTAAAGAAAGCCATGTTCCTTTAAGGTTTAATTCTCCTCCTGCTGTCCCAAAGGGGAGACAACAGAGGCCTGGTCAAAGAAGATCAGCTTCTTAGGAACTGCATCCTGCTCATTTCCCTGACATCACAGCCTTCATCCAGCTGGCTTCTGGTTAGGGAGAACTGTCATCAATCTTAGTAGAGAACACTGGACCCAAATCAATCCATTAATAACACTGTTAGCTCAGTAACCACAGCTGTAAAGTCAAGCAGCTGGATAGCACAACAAACATCAGGCTGAGCACATCTATGGAATAAGAAAAATCCTTGTGGATCTATTCCCGCATTCTACTTTCCTTAGCACTTAATGGGGAAGTGGAGAAGGGGGTCAGGAAGTCCTGTGCGGTTGGATGCCCACGGATTCACAGCATAAAGAAAACCCCGAAAGAAACAATCCCTAGCCTGCTTCTCTTGGCTCTGTTCCGACTCGTTGTTGAATTCAAGCTGTCCAGATTATGCACATGAGAGGCACAGTTCTTGGTTGATTCCTCTGGCTTTGCTGCCCTCCCTCTTTAGTATGTTAGTCCATGGAAAAAGCATCCATCAATCAGGGGAGTACAGCAGGATTTTGGGGTCGGGGTGCAGGACTCTGTCATCTCTAGACTCCTTCTTGCGCCCCTCCTTCAACACTCCAGACCAGAACTGAAGAAGCTTCTTGGATAAGAAACAAAACATTCTCAAGGAAAATATCAAGCAAGTCCAGTTGCCTTTTGGAAAGGCACCTTTGGGACTCCAGATCAGTGTTCCTCAACCTAGGCAACTTTAAGATGTGTGGACTTCTTACTGGCTGGGGAATTCTGGAAGTTGAAGCCCACACCTCTTAATCTTGCCAAGGTTGAGAAGCACTACTCCAGACTGATAACCTAACCTAAGATTCTTCTATTGCTTGATTCCGTCCTTCCACTTTTTCACAGCTTTGTATTAAACTGGTAAGGTCCAAGCACTTACAGTACTGGTGGGCTAACTATCTTCTACTGCTAAAACACAGAAGATTCTACTTCACTGCCCCCAATTTCTTAACGGCCAGTAGATAATTCTGTAGATTTGGAACTTACGTAGCCTTATTTTCAAGAGAGACAGCACTGGGGAAACTGCTATTGACCCCTTTAAAATAAACACCAGAGATTTTGTGGCAACATATTTCTCATCTTCATGTCCAGATTAGCTTTAAACTCTTTAGATTTAAAAAATAATTGCTTCCAGATGTGTAAGCATAGGCACCCATGTGCAGCCATCCTGCCTTACTTAAGTGTAATCCAGATGATATCTTTCTCCATTTGTTACCCTTCTGTCTTTTCTTCAACACCTTCAATCATTTTTCTTTCCCAAGCAAATGCATATGGCAGAAAAATGCTAAAAATGCATTTCGGCTGTTTTAGAATCAGAGAAGCTTTTGGAGGCCTCCTTCTGTATGAAAATTGGCCCTTTATACCTATGTCACCAACTTTGTGTACATAAGAACTACACAGTTTTCAATAAATGTTTATGAAATATAACTGCTGTCTCTAGACCTCTGCATTGTCCTACCCTCTACTTCCAAAACTATCCAGAGATCCAACATTACCAGATTGCTTTATAAATCTGAATGGTGCTTAGCCTGCTTCCCCTTTGCTCCCAGATGTGGAGCTGTCCTTTGTAAGCTCCTTCCAGTTGGCTTCTTTTGCTTCAGTTCCTCCATGGTGGAGTCCTCTGTGGGCTTCTTTGTCATTGCTGCTTCTGCCTTCTTTTCTCCTAGGATCTCCTCCTGATGGATACTTGAACTTTCTTGAGTATAAATAGTAAATTCAGGCAGTGTGGGTTCCATCATACTCAGGAAGTCATAGGCAGGAAGGCGGGGCTTCCACTCTTTCTCAGACAAGGTAGCTAAGAAGAGGAAATGCACACATCAACAGGTTATCAGATTTCCTAATGCAGCTTTCCCCCATTTGGGCATTCCACAGATATATGGACTTCAGTTCTCACAATTCCCTAGGCAGTTAATATTTCTGTAGTTCAATTTCTAGAGGGAATCTAGGTTGTTAAGACTGACCTCTGATTATAACTGAGAGGTTAATCTAAACAATATAAAGAATTCTGTAGTTCACTTCTTCAGAATTCAGTTTTTAACAATAGTTGCTTTGAAGAAGTCTGCAAGCCATATATAAAGGCTCTGAGACTGCATAGCAGCCACCTACCGATAATAATTAGCACATACCTTAATAGCCATTATAATGTCCAAATGATGAAATATACACTCTGACATCACAATGCAAATCCCACTCTTTGGAACTGTACTGGCATTTCATCAGTTCCTTCCTTGCCCTCCTATAGACCCCCTTTGGTGGAGGGTCAACTCAAGGGAGGCTGACCTTGAAGAGCATCCAGAAGCTTCAACTGCTCCAGAATGTAGCAATCCAGGCAGTGAAGGGCATGCCTCAGTATACTCTGCTTCCCAAGCTGCACTGGTAGCCAGATTGCTTCTGGGTGTGTTTCAAGGTGCTGGTCACTACCAATAAACCCTACATGTCACAGGACCTAGTTACTTGCGGGATCACCTGTAGTATGTTCAATCTGGCAGGGTTGGCACACTCCAAGTATCATTGATTAAACAATGTCACCTACCGAGATCCTGGATGTGTGCCTTCTCTGGGGCATCACCAGCCTTCAGTTCCCCCTAGAGATTTTAATGGCCTCCACCCTGCTGATGTTTCAAAGGATCTTAAATATGTGGCTATCTGTCCAGGGCTTTGGAGAGAATGACTAACATCCCTTTTCTCCATTCTGTTCCCCTCTGGGTTTATTTTCTTTGCCATTGTTGTTTCTTGTGATGTTTTGTGTCTGCTGTACTGTTCTGTTTTTTAAAATGTTGTAACAATTGTAAACCGCCCAGAGTCATTGGGAATCGGGAGCATATAAATTTAGTAAATTATTATTATAATCCCATCTACAATGATGTTTTTGTCATATGTATTACAGAAGCATACCATAAGTTGCAAGGACAGAGAGAGTCAAAAGGCAATCATTGGAGATAAAAATAAATGTTTGAAATTTAAACTGGGCCCTTCTGCACATCAGGGGATATGATCCATATCCATAACTTGGAGATTGCCATCAAAACTCAGATTGCCATCTGAGTTGCTGACAGGAGGATGGATAGCCTATAAATTTAATAAATGAATAATTCCTCTGCCCTCCCCCCATTTCTATAGGCTGATTATGTCCTCCCGCACTGAGAACAACTTGGATTTTTCCATGAAAAGCCATGTTCATATTGGGAAACTAACTTAGATCCACAACTAAAGAACAATTAGCTGATATTAAAAAAAAATCAGAAATATCAGAAATGCCAAATCATGTGTCAGAACACTTGCAAGAACAAATTAATTCCCTAGGTGAAAAAAGCAATCTAGGGGTATCATGTGAAGTGGTTGTTAAGCAAGGTTTACCTTCCCAACTTGCACTGCACAGCTGACAAAAAAGGCATTCCATTTCAAGCTCTTTTACTTTTTCTTAAAGCAGTCAATTTTCTAATCACTTACAACATTAAAATGCTCCAGCTTCATTCCACTTTTAAAAACAGAAAAACTCCTCAATTGAAAAGGAAGCTGTTCATTTAGGGATGTACAGATTCTTATAGTGAGGGTAAAGAAAATAAGAACATCTTAGAAATTGGTTACAAGACCAAAAAAAAAAAAGGAGAATGAGAAAGGAAGGGGGAAGGAAGCAGGAATAAGGGAAAATCCTTAGAGAAGATTTCCCGAGGAGGTATTTGTTTGGCTCTCATTATCCATGGGATTCAATTTCTTCCCAGCACTGCTGGGTGTAATGAGAACCAAAGAATTCAACCCACTCCCAGGAAACAATATGACTTCCTCCTTCTTTGAAGTGTGTTCTTTTTCTTTAGAAAGCCCAGAACCTCTTAAGAGTGTGATGTCACCTTCACTTGGCAGTTTCTCCCTCTAACTGGATCCTTCACACCATTCTCTGTATCTGTAGCTAACCTTTGTCTAACCCAGGCATGTCAAACTCGCGACGTCACGTGACGTCGCGCGACGTATTGGAGCTTTTTCTCCATTGCCAGCAATGGGGTGGGCACGGTTTTGGGATGACGCATCCGGCCCGTGGGCCGGCAGTTTGACACCCCTGGTCTAACCCCATCCTGCTCTTATCTGTTACAAATCATTTTTTCCCACCTGTGCAAGCATTTCCGCTAGCAATAGTTTATGATTAATTACTTGCTTTCAATTTTAGTTGTGGTCAACTAGCATCCTGTTATGTATCTACAAATTCTAAAGAAAGGAGAAGCAAGGTGACAGTATTTTTTTCAAAGCCACTTGAAAGCAAAGCATATGACATGGCTTCATTCATTCTACCTATCACTTTGCTTTTAGAGTACTGCCATGTTATTTACTTGGGGCTGCTCTTCAAAAGCATTTGAAACCTGCATTTGCTGATTTTAGCCTATAAAGTCCTACATGATTTAACATCATAACTGAGCTCCTCAAGTTAAATTTTATTTAATCCGTCTGAAACAGTGAAAACAAGCTGAATAAGACCAAAGCATGTTTGATTAATTGTCTCTGACTACTTACCCCTTGGAGCTTCTTGTTTGATCTTTAGTTTTTCAATCCAAGCAAGGATATTTGTTTCAGAAATTGACTGGTCTGATGGAAAAACAAAGACATGGCCTCCAGAATGAAGGTTGATCCAGAGGAGGAGAGGCACAGGAGGAACCGAGTTTCCAAAATAGGCTTTCAGAATACTTCTGCCTACAGGTGTGTTCTTACTGGGTTAACATAAAAATCAATCAATGCTAAAAGAAATGGTACAGATAAGTCATAATTCTTCTGAATTCAAGCATATCAGAAGAGGTAAGATACTGCTAAGAGGTGCCTCCATTATGCTCATTGGCTTGGCTTGCCAATAAACCTAGTCAGAAGATACTTTATCTTTGGTTTTTAACAGTGGTATTTTGGGTGCACAACAGACTTTCCTGGTATCATTCCTGAGGTCTTGTTGGTGCTAAATAAACACATTTCTGTTCACTCAAGTCTTTTATATGAACTTATTTAGCCTAGGAGCCTTATAGTTTTAAAGCCAATATCTTTATTTTGGCTGTTAATTTTGTTTTGGTGTCCTTTGTTATTATGAAAGTTAACCATATAATGTCATATTTCCTATTTAAATCATTGCAATGTCTGTTTACAGCAGTGTTTCTCAACTTTGGCAATTTTAACATGTAGCGACTTCAAGTCCTAGAATTGAGAACTGGGGAATTATGCGAGTTGACATCTTAAAATTGTCAAGGTTGGGAAACACTGATTTAGGATATCTAAAGAACTTTCTTAAATCACAGTGCTAAATCTTAATCTAAAGAATATGTTAAGTACAGGTTGTCCTCAATTAACAACCATTCATTCAGAGACCATTTTAACTTAAGACGGTACTAAGCAAATGATAAGTTATAATGGGTCCTCAGAGTTCAGACCGTGGCAGAACCTCCCTTGTCCCAGGATCAAGTGATCATGATCAAGATGCTTGTTCTGACTGTTGCAGCATCCCACAGTCATGTGATTACAATTTGCAATCTTTCCTGCTGACTTTCCACGAGCAAAGTCAATGGGTAAGCCAGCAGGAAGTCAGAAGTCATGGTAACGAAGTCCTTTCTTAATGAACAGTGATGATTCACTTAACAATGGTAACCAGAGTCTGTCAAAACCACGACTGCTAAGCGGCACAGTCATGGAATGCTACGCTTTATGACTGCATCACTTGGTGACAAAAATTCTGGTCCCAATTACCATCATTAAGGGAGGAGTCCCGGTAACATTTCCTAGTGCAAAACTCATATTGCATTATTCACCTCCAATAGGTTTAAACCAATGGGAAAGGCCCACATATTGTAAACTCTATCCCCAAATGGAGGTCAGCGTGGGTATACTGCAAACTTACAGGTTTAGCCAGCAAGCAATAAAGGTTTTGTGGTCCTCGCCAATAGCCACATGCTTCATTTCTTCTTCTTCCCTTTCGCCAGGAACCCCGTCACTGAACAAAATAAGCAAAGGTTTCTTCATCTGGAAGTAATCAGGCAGGTTTTCCACTGTGATTTCTGGCTGCAACAGAGAAAAGCTCAAATATAATACAGAAAAATGCTCCAGCTGTTCTACATTCAAAGAGTTCTAGTAACTATGTGCCCAGAAGACCCTTTAACCAACTGGGCTTCATTTTCTTGCTAGAATCAAGACACCCAGATGTGCTGAATTTCTTATTGCAGAACAATCCCAATAAAGAGTCTCTAAATAAATAAAAGATCAGAACTAGAAATTATGCTCACAAATGTCTCCAACAATGCATGACGGATTACTTTAACAATGTCTTGTGTGTTATACTGCGAGAGCTGGAGGGCATTCCTTTGCTGAGTTGCAGGCTTAGCAAACAGAAGTGCTGGAAGAGGTACATTATATTTATGGGAGCTGAGGAAAAAAACACAAAAATATATATTCATAAGATCTACCAACATTGCTATTATTATCTGATTGAGGAATCTTAGCCAAATCATTAAAGGAGCCTAAGTTAAACTGAACTATTGAATTAAGACCATATTTGTGTGCATATGAATACAACAATACAAAAAGCACTGCAGTCATTAGTTCTCATCTTAGAACAGTTCATTTAGTGACTGTTCGATGTAACTTATGACCATTTTTCACACTTATGACTGTGGCAGCATCCCCATGGTCACTTGGTCAAAATTCAGATGCTTGGCAACTGACTCATATTTATGACAGCTGCAGTGTCCCAGCGTCATGTGATCACCTTTTGCAACCTTCCGACAAATAAAGCCAATGGGGAAGCCAGATTCACTTAACAACTGCAGTGATTCACTTAACAATGGTGGCAAGAAAAGCTATAAAATGGGGCAAAATTCATTTAAAAGATGTCTCGCTTAACAACATAAATTCGGGGCTCAATTGTGGTCATAGGTCGAGGACTATCTATCTATACTAATTTCCTTGATATACAATCGTGTAAGTGTCATCTTAGAAAATGCATAGCATCTTTCCTGAGGGAGAAACTGGAGCAGCCCTGGAAAAACAGCATTTCTTAGAACCACAAAGAAATCTGCTGTCCCTTTAATCTATAGCATTAATCAACAGCCCTGTGAACCACATTCAGTTAGTCATGTCTCTCTTTAGAAAGGGGCTTCCTAATTTTTTTATGCCAGAGATCCATTTGACAATCTATTGCAGCCAATGGGCATTAAAATGAATTTACTTGCAAAACATAAATATATACAGTACATGCATATAACTTACATGTAATTTAATTATTCTCAAATACAATTAACAAAATATTTAAGTATGCAATATAGTAATATATGTGCTTTTTCATTAATCCATTCAATCAATAACAAAATATTACCCTTTCTTAGGACATAGTAATTTTAGATGAAAGAATTAAATGTTTTTGGAATTTAGAGGCCATATGTTACTTTGTTGCCTGTAGTATGTACATTAATGAATGAAAAGCTAAATTTCAATGAGAGGTTAATGAAAACATTTTTTCCATCCAAGTTCATGAACCCCTTAAATCTATCTATGGATCTCCAAGGGTTCTATGAACCTCAGGTGAAGAAATTTTGCTTTAGAAAGATGCTGACAATTAGAAACAGATCCCCATCAGCAAAGAAAAGGGAGAATTCTGTTTAGATCTTGCCCAGTCCTTGAATACAGCAATTAAATAATTGATTCATTATCTGGTTCAAGCAAGGAAAAATGCAACATACAGAACTGTAGCATCCTCTTCATAGTAGATCCCTGTTGTGACATATCCATTTAGGATTCTTCCAGCTTCAATAAAAGCCTCTCTTGCTGACAAAACAAAGCAGCTTTCAATGTAACGTAATGACCAAATTTCTTTTCTTGCCCCTGGCTAAATTTATCAACTTCAATCAGACATTCACAAACATAAGCAGTAAATGAAGTAAGTGTATATCATACAGTATTGCTCTCAACTGCAAAAAAATTCCAAAGCTATTTTATAAATACTTTACTTATTTGTTTATTCCATTTATATACTCAATACACGTAAACCTGTTTATTGCCAATCCATGAGAATCTGAAAAAAAAACAGTCCACTGAAACAAATAGGGAAAAACAGATTTTAGGAGAAGCCAACCAAAAGGGTAAATGTGAAATACAAAAGAGAAAAAGATGACTGTTGGGACATGGTACAGCACACAAGAGAAATAATTTCCCAGCAGAAGTGCCAGAGCAGAGAAGGCCCTTCAATATGTGCATACTATAAACTTTGAAATCATTAATGGAATCATAAAAGGGGATGCATCATAAGATGCTACAGAATAGGATGCATATATCCTATTAGACTAGAACATTTTATTTTTAATCTTATTTCATTGGTATATATGAGTTTGGAATCCTTTCTGCTTAGTCTATAAATTTGAATGAATCAGACTTGCTGCCACTGAATAATGACCAAAAAAATGACATGTAGAAATTGGAGGGTTCAATTGTATTTTGACTCCTGATTTTGGTATCAGAACTACCAGGAAACTTTGTCAGATGGTAACTCAATTTATCCTATTTTGTTGAAAATGAAATTTCTTAAATAGCATTAAGAAAAATGCAACTCCAAGGCTGATTTATATTATCAGAAGTTCCTTTATGTATATTTTGTCACAGATATATAAAAATTGCTTTATCAAGAATACCGTGTGAGATTTTCATTCTGCAAATTGCATTACTTGTTGGTGCATTTGTAGGCTTATCATTTACTCTAGCATTGGTCATTATCCAACCCATAATGCAGCCATCAGGGCCCAAAAGATTGGCCCTCTTGGGAGATGGACAGGATCAAGAGCCAGTGCCAGAGTCCCTTCTAGAGCATCTGATGCTCATATTATATTTGGATTTTAACAGCTTCTTACTCTTTACAATGGAAAATATGCAGGGCCACAAAACCTTTTGAAAACACCAATGAGTAAATTCAGTTGCTCTTGGCTTTTCCTTAATAAAAGGTGAGGAGTAACCAATGCCCCAGATAATTTCCCAAATTATCCTATCGAATCAATGTGAATTTCTCCTTAAAAAGTGAAGAAAACCTTATAGAACCATTGCTCCAAAGGGCTCCTCAGGAATATAAGAAAGATTGAAGGGTAGGCAATAGCTGTGGAACACTCATGCTTCTATTGGGAAAGCACCATTTTGCTTGGACCACTGCTTACTTCAGGCCAACACTGCATCTGAGGCTACCTAAGATGGGGGACAGACAATAGGAAGCAAAGGAAATGCTACTCCCCTCAGCTGCCTCTCGAGTCACCTCAGCAGGAGATGGATGCTTGCAAGGGCAGTTTTTTCTGACCTTGTGAGCCCTTATCGATTGTCCGAGTGTATCAGTCTGATTACAAAGAGCAGTTCGGAGCAAGAACCAGATTTCACCAACAAAATGGATCAAACAATTGATAAAGGTCCTTCTGCCAGATTGTGGACTGTAAAAATGCTAGTCATGATAGATTTTCCTCAGCTAAATGAAGAGTTTGGCCTGTCATGTAATAACGGTACCTTATACTCAGAAAACAGCTCTTCATATTAAATCAATCAGTCCATCGGTTTAACATTTGGCTTTGGGCTTTTTTGACGCACTCTAGATCTTTCTCTTTACCAATCTCTGAGTCTTGAATAAATGAAATAGTTATTTATCAGTTTTCTCTCTTCTTTCTTTGCGTCACCCTCAATAACATAAAAAATATAGTACAATTTTGAAGTTCATTATCAAAAGCGATGAAAACACATTGTTGGTAATTATCTGACAATCTCAACTCAATTTCCTGCAGAAGCTGATTTATCACCATATAAAAGTCAGTTTTTCACCCAGCCATCAATTCAACAGGCAACAGAATCTAGAGCCAAGTATAGATATGCTGCTGCCCCCTATTGGCCTAAACAAACATGAACTTTAGAGAAGCAGAAATATTAAAAGACATAGTGCAGTTCTTCAGTTCTTGGATGTGGCTCAGAGGAACCTTCCAAAGTTACTGCTAAATTGTAATTTTAATGTGACAGAAAGGGAAAAGTATAAAAGACCTTGGGAATAATAATTTTAGTTTAGCTTAGTTTAATTAAATTCAATCTAGATTAGCCATTTTCTGGCCCCACCTATTTCTAAATTCTGGGAATTGCTGTTTCAATGTTTCTTATGGGATCAGGTTGGAGAAGCTGAAGGAATATCTTAGAAGTTTGTTTAGCAAACTTATAATGGAGCTGAATGAGGGGACAGATCCTTAGAGTTCCAGCCATTGTGGTGTCCCCCAAGGTCACAGGATCATGATTTTGAACACCTAGAGGCAAACAAAATCACTACTAAAAGCCAACATGGGTTTGTCAAAAACAGATCATGCCAGACAAACCTTATTGCATTCTTTGACCAAGTGACAAAATTAGTGGATCAGAGGAATGCTGTGGATATAATTTACTTGGACTTCAGTAAGGCATTTGATAAAGTAGATCACAACCTACTACTTGATAAGATAGAAAAATGTGGGTTAGACAGCATCACCACCAGATGGATTCGTAGCTGGCTGACCGGCCGTACTCAGCATGTGGTCCTCAATGGAACCGCATCTACATGGAGGGAAGTGTAGTGGGGTGCCCAGGGCTCTGTTCTGGGCCCAGTGCTCTTCAACATCTTCATCAACGATTTGGACGAGGGGATAGATGGGGAACTCATCAAATTTGCAGACGACACCAAGCTGGCAGGAATAGCCAACACTCCAGAAGACAGGCTTAATACAGGAGTACCTGGACAGACTTGAACACTGGGCGCTTCTCCAAAATTAAATTCAATGTTTAACAAACGTAAGGTTCTATCTTTAGGCAGAAAACCAATGTACACAGTATCGTAATAGAGTGTACTTGCTCATAGTAGTAACTGTGAAGGGCTCTCGAGTCCTAGTTGGACAATCACTTAATATGACCAGCAGTGTGCTGCAAGCTGCAAAAAAGCCAACACAGTGCGGGCTGCATTAACAGAGGATGAATCAGATCACGTGAAGTATTTATACCACTTTACAACTGCCTTGTAGCTGCACTTGGAATACTGCATCCAGTTTGGGTCACCACGATGTAAAAAGGATGTGGGACTCTAAAGAGTGCAGAGAAGGGCAGCAAGATGATTAGGGGACTCGACGCTAAGCATATAAGAACGTTTGCTGGATTGTATGTCTAGTTATAATGAAAAGGACTATGTGACATAAGCCAGTGGTTCCAATATCTCGGGGATGCACAAGAAGAGGGAGTCAAGCTATTCTCCAGCGCCTGAGCATACAGAAGTAATGGATGGAAACTAGTCAAGGAGAGAAGCACCTGGAACTGAGGAGAACTTCCTGACGAGTTAGACAATTAACCAGTGGAACAACTGCCTCCAGAAGGCGGTGACATGCTCCACAATGGAGTTTTTAAGAAGAAGACTGCTCCAGCCATTTGTCCGAAATGTATAGGGTTTCCTGCCTGAAGCAGGGGGGTTGGACTCGATGACCTCCAAGGTCCCTTCCAACTTTATTATTATTATTATTATTATTATTATTATTATTATTATTATTATTATTATTATTATTATTATTATTATTATTATTATTATTATTATTATTATTGACATTCCCTGCTGGCTTTCCATAAGCAAAATCAGTGGGAAAGTCTGTAGGAAGTCAGAGGTTGCAATCACATGAAATCCTCACTATCATGTGAGGATGGTCGTCATTTAACAACTACAATTGCATGCTTAGCGATAGAGTTCCCTGTCCCATTTGTCACAACCCAAGGTCTACCTGTACTCAACCTGTAAAACTGAGAAGTGACAGGAAAACCCCCCAAGAAAATAAGAAGTAGAGCACGAGCAATTTCAGGTTTTCTAGGTCAAAGAACATCTGGTACCTGCCCCCTAATCCTTTCTGAATTTTTCCAATATATTCCAAATAACATCTACATTTTGTATTTGTATGTGTGTGTGTGTGTGTGTGTGAGAGAGAGAGAGAGAGAGAAAGAGAGGAGGAGGAGAGATAAAGGGAGAGATGAAGTGCTTGTTTTTAACAAATAAAATTATCTGAAGGATGTTTATATACTTTTTAAATTCATTCTTGATTCTCTGGCCACTTACCTCCCTGGATAATCCAAATTCTAGTATTATAAGGGAGAAAAAAATTACACCCACACACAATGTGAAGCAATAACCTTGTATAATACAGCCAGTGCCCTGTCTATTGGGTTGTTGTGAAAGACCATAGCATAAATTTTGTTCTACAATCACAAGGCATTACAAAGTATTATAACTTTCAGCAACATTGTGTTTTGCAATAATGTTTGAAATAACCAAGCAATGGATTTACCTTCACTCATGCTTGAGTCAAATATTCCCAGAACAGAAACTGTGTGGTGTGGTGAGTTTTTGTGACTTAAATATTCTTCTATTTCTTCAGGCGTCATCAATCTCACTGGACAAGAATTTCTGCTTCTAAAGATGTAAATTGAAACCAGACTTCAGGCCGATTTACAAGGGACAGTTTTATTTTATTTTGCTTTCCCAGAATTCTGTTTCCTAGGTGCAGGACAACTGCATTCCCTGCATCTCCCACGTCTTCAACATTTTCCAAAACAATTTCAGAGTGTCATGGAGAAATGTATGAATGCACATCTTGTTCTTTCATCTAATCTGAATGGCACATGTAAACTGTGCATGTTTGCTTCAGCTGTGAAATGTACTGCAGAGGCAAAGCTACCTCAGATTCTGAATTCTTCTTACTGAAAGCCCACATAGCATAGTAGTTAAAGTGCGAGATTTGGGGCAAAGAGATTCAGGTTTGACTCTCCACTTGACCATAAAGCTCCCTTGATGGCATTGGTCCTACATTATTGCTAAATCTACCTCCTCACGGCATTGTTATTCTGTGGGTACAATTTAAGGGTCTACCCTGAAATCTAGAGAAAAAGGATGAGATACAAATGTAAGAAAAAAACCACCAAAAAATGCAACAGTTTGAATTTCACATTTCCCAACTACTTCCCAGCCAGTTCTTCCCTCTAGGGTTTCAATCAATCAATCAATCAGAATAGAGCTGGAAGGGACCTTGGAGGTCTTCTAGTCCAACCCCCTGCTCAAGCAGGAGACCCTATACCATTTCAGACAAGTGTTATCCACACCCTTTCCATTTCTTCTCAGGTTTGGGTGAATTCCATGAATTTGCTTATATAATGTGGAAATAATGAGAGTTTACGTTCAAAGAAATCTAGAGGATATGAGGATCAGGAAAGTTTGCCCTAAAGTGGCTCTTAACCAGCAACATAGTACTTACAGTTCAATGAACTTTCTCATCTCTTTGGTCTCCCACATGCCAGAGTAAGCCGGCCATGCCCTCTCTCTTGTATACATCTTCATGGCAGGAAATTGGGTGACATTTTCCTGCAAGCAAAGCTGTGGCCAATCCCAGCAGTTTACCCTCGCAAGTGAAATCTCGGGAGTCCCTACAGAAAATGTGTGGGAAAAACAACAAAAGGGCAGTGATATAAATGTTTCTGGCTCTTTGTGTAAGATTCATGAAACTTTTTTTAAAAAAATCCTAGAATTTGCTCCATTGACTACTTTTGTTTTATGAAGAACTGCTCTAGTTTTTATTCACTGATTCTTCAGCTGACTTGGCCCAAATGATTTTCTGATACATCAAAAATAAGAATCAAAACATATTGGTTGTAATATCACAGGAACTTTGCTGAATCAGATCAAAGACCATCCATGAGCAAGGTATGAAGACAGTGGCTCTTTCCTGCTGTTACACTTTAATAACTGTTTCACATGTGCTATTATTAAACCTGGAAGATCATACAGTCAGTAGAATTTTGGTTCACTGCTATGAGTACTGGTACCAAATTCCAATACTCGTTACGTATTGTAAAGTATTGTAGAGTACTTTAGTTTACTCTCACCATAATGAAAATCTTGGACATGTTCAATAGGATTTCTGATTCTCTTTTTTAATAAAAGCCACCTTTGATCCTTGTGATTCCATTAAGGCTGCTTTTAATAACTGGAGGATTAAATGTTCAGAATTAAATTTCACATGGCATAAAAAGAAATCATGGTTCTCAGGAAACACATTCTCAACACCCCTTTGAATAGAAAGGTTAATTGTATGTTTCTTTCTGTCTCTGAAGTAAAGTTAAGTGAAAAAAAGCAAAAAATAACAATTAACAAACAAAAGAGTACAGGAATACCTTGATCAAACAAAGAGTTTCTAAGAAAAGCAAGTTTTGTCTTTCATTTAAAATTAAAACTAGAAAATTAACATCCAAATATTTATGGCAGTAGTCAGGGAGTTGAAAGGTCAATTCCAAGATAGATGTAATGTTTTTAACTAGTTCTTTAAAAAGAGCAGCATTAAAATTTAAGACTGCCTAGAAGCTACTGATCTTCTGGAGCACCCCAGGCAGTCATCTGTTAAATGCTATGTTATCACCAGAAGAAGCTGGATCATTTTATTTTTCATTTGTACAGGTTTAGAGTGGGAATGAAAGTAAGAGGCTTCTGGAGCAAAGCAGTCCCATCTTCATCTTAAATTCTACTTGAAATGGGCCAAAATCATGCTGCCCAATTTGATTGTTTGACCACAGAGCGTCAGCACCTTAATCTGCATGTACCAGAGGATTCCAAATGGGTCCTGGAGAGTGTGCCTATATGCCTCTCTATTTCTCAATGGAAAGCAGACAACAAGAGTTAGACCCATAGATCTCTATAGATGCTACATCATATTTAATACCTTAAACCAGTGTGGTAACACCCCCAAATTAAAGAAAAATAAATGTAACTTTTTGAAATGACTAAGATCCCAGAAGCTAGACAACTCGCTAGTTGAGACGTTGAGTCTCTGGAAAGAGTGCAGAGAAGAGCAACAAAAATGATTATAAAGGCTGGAGGCTAAAATATATAAAGAACGGTTACAGGAATTGGGCATGTCTGGTCTAATGAAAAGAAGGATTTGGGGAGACATGACAGCAGTGTTCCAATATCTGAGGAGCTTCTACAAAGACAAGGGAGTCAAACTATTTTCCGAAGCACCAAAAGGCAAGACAAGAAACAATGGTTGGAAAGTAACGAAGGAGAGAAGCAACCTAGAACTAAGGAGAAATTTCCTAACGGTGAGACCAATCAACCAATGGAATAGTTTGCCTTCAAAAGTTGTGGGTGCTCTATCACTGTAGGCTTTCAAAAAGACACTGGACAGCCACTTGTCTCAAATTGTACAGGATCTCCTGCTCGAGCAGGGAGTTAGACTAGAAGATTCCAAGGTCCCTTCCAACTCTATTATTCTACGTTCTATGTTCTCATGAGATTTTGCTGTGCTTGCATGAGATCATGAGGGTTTTTTCTGCCCTTCTTTCACAAGACCTCATGGATTTTTGGAAATGATTACAGAAATTTCTTGGCAACTTCAGGACTGACTGATTGATTGACTGATTGATTTGGCCTGCTGGACAATCACTTGAGATCAAGTAATGGCAGCTGGGAAACAAAGACTGCCAGCCTTTGGGAGAAAAGAAATAACTGCAACTGCATAGGAATTTACAAAGTATATTCTGCCAAAAACAATTTTTTATTGTTTTAGGTATTGATTTGTTCCAAGGCTTAGCCCAAGAATTGACAATACATTCTAGGACTACCCACTGAGTAAAATTAATACTACAGTCTTTTTAAAAATGCTACTCTTTGAATCAATAGTCAAGCCTACTGAAAAGTTGACTTACATTATTATAAATCACTCAGCAGTAGCATGGCTGTTTTTCCAGCCTGACCAAAAGTATTTAATGCCAGGAAAAGGAAGTCATTATAAATCAATGTAAAATACTGGAATAAACATAAACACAGAGAGACGCCTTAACATTTAAAACAAGGCAGATCAATCTCTTAAGTGGCTTAAATTAAAGTACATTAGATTTTGATGCATTTGTAAAAGTGCCTCTTGGCATTTGCCAGCTACTTAGCAACCATCCTAGTAGACAAAGTTATAGTTCAGATTATCTTCCTAAACTAAAATGTCACCTAAACGTTAGTCATTACATGTTTGTAAGTAAGTAGGTGCTTTAGTATTTAGATTTAGATTTATATAACCTTTATGGTCATTTTTTTACTGTGGGCACAACGGCACACATTAAAGATGAAATTTAGTTGCTTGCCCTCAAAGGGTACACATACATAACACACATTTAAATATACTATATACAACATATGTATAACCTACACCCTTACATATAAGTAACATATAAATATTAATCACTGTCCGTCTTGAATACATTATGGAAAGAGGAAGCTTTAGAGTTCACAAGGTTAATACTGTATGGAACAAAACTGTGACTGAATCTGGATGTTCTGCTTCGGATACCACGGAGCCCCCTCCTCCCGGAAGGTAACAAGGAAAACAGGTCGTGAAGAGGGTCATTACACATTTCTTCTCTTTTAGATTCATGGATACCTTAAAAGAGACCAAGCCTCCTACCAAACCCTACTGAAACTCCTTGCTGCAGCTGCATTCAAAAGTGAAGTTGGTCAGCTGAGTGCAACAGATCTAACATCTGCTTATTGTGTCCAGCTTTTTTAAGGGGATGAGTTGGCAGGGAGTTCGTATGCAGCTAGTTTACTTGCTGCTTTTCTGCCTATTGTCAAACAGTAGGTATGCAGGACATACTCTCAGCTATGCATTATAATTCCATTTAGTGACGTCAAAGTCTGCCAGGAATGGGGGAAAAATACACAGTGGAGTTCTGAGAAGTAACTAATATAAACACTCATTTAAAAAAAGACCCAACTATTGTTTAACAAATTCAAAGGGAAGTCATTCCTGAAGACTAAACCATCTTTGATAATGCTCAAGATGTCTTTGTGACTGTCAGAATTCCCAGCCAACCTATTTCCAAACACTTTTTTAAATTTTATGTATAAAATAGGAAATATTTCACAATATTTTTTGTTTCTCAAAAAAAAGTGCCGTCTCCACTATTTTTCTAGGTTTTTTTAGATCTCTGCATTCTAGGTTAGCAAGTAATGGTGTTCTCTCAAAGCATTGGAAGGATGTCAAACTGGGAAAGACAGAAATGTGACAGGTTCTTCTTTATGGGAGGCTTTCAAGCAAAGTTGGACAAATATTTCTTCGGGATTCTATAGCTCAGTTTTTCCCTTTGTGCCACTAGGCATCAGCAGCTTTTCCACTTACCAAAATTAACTTTAAGCTGAATTAATCAGGTGAAATAACAACCTCTTACTAAATGAAATTTAAGGAAATAGACAAGCCACAGCAACCATACTGACTGAGCCATACCTTTCAACTGAGCAGCAACTTCAAGGAAAAACGGCATCACCACCAGAGAGACAGCTTCCCCTGTAATGAGAACAGAAACAGTAACCCAGTATCTCAGATACCAGAGCATCTGGAGTCTGTCAAAACTCAAGATACGAAGGAATACGAGTCCATATCAATAAAACTCAACTTTCTTTTGACAACAAGTTTTATATCAGACAAAGTATCCAGAAATTCCAAAAAATGCACAGGTAAGGTGCTACCTGGTACAAGTTCAAAGGTGATTTGATGCCTGTACTGAAAGATTTGAACCGGTTGCCAGGAGTTATTGGGCACAATTTAAGATGTTAGTATTAATCCCTAAAGCCTTAAATAGCTAATGGACAGACTGTATATGGCTCTAAACCTCGAAAGCCTAGACTGATGGACCCTTCCATAAGAAGTTTGGGATTTTCCCTGAAGATTTGATGGGCAATTCAGCTGAGGTCTTAGCCACTGGCTGGAGTGGGCAGATGGCTGAGACTCTGGACAGATAACATTTATCTGGCTTCTCCACGTGCACAGCTCTCAAGTTGCACCATGGTTCTCCAAAGAACTCTGAGGGATGAAGCACCAGGTGACAGTGAATTCTAGTCCTGCCTTAGGCATGAAAGCCGGCTGGATGACTTTGGGTCATTTTCTCTCAGTTCAACAGACCTCATAGGCTTGTTGTTGTTGTTGTTGTGGGGAAAATAGGAAGAGGGAAGAGTAGCAGTTATTTATCATGACAATAAAGGTGGGAAATAAATACATACATACATACATACATACATACATACATACATACATACATACATACATACAGTATAGTACAGTATATCTCACAAAGATAAAGGGAGAGAAAGGGGAAGGACATTCAGACTTGCAAGACTCTGTTACTATAACCTTTTATAAAAGTGGTTTTAGCATGCCTAGCTTTGATTTCCTATTCTGGTTTACCTTGGAGGCCTGACAGATACCATCAATCACATTATCCTTCTGGAGTGGCTATAAGATTTGGGAATGGGGGGGGGGCACCATTTTGGGTGGTTCTCCTCCATTCTCCACTTTGGTATATCAAAGAGGATCTTTTCCTAATGGTTGCCAAGCTATGAAATTTACTCTCTCAGGATATGCATTTGGTTCTTCCGTGTTCAGAGAATATATTTTTGTCCTATTCTTATTTCTTAATTAATTTTAATGTTATGTTATTGTTGTTGTTGTTTTTAAAAAGTAGCTCTCTTTAATAGAAAAAATGGGCTATATTTTCAATGAATAAATAGGTCTGTCTTTGGCTTCTTTGGTTTTGTCCTTAGAGAGTGAAGAGCCCAACTAGTCAGAACACAACATGCAACTAAACTAGAACATTGCCCAACTGCCAGCAGTCATAAGACTGGAACAGCAGCAAAGAGCTCATAAAAACGTGTTTTTGTGGAATGAGGCAGGATGGATAGAAGGATATGTAACCCAAGAGCAATGCCAGGAGATAGAGCCAATACACTTGTATTTTATCTTTTTTATAACACTCCTGGGATTCTTTTGGACTGAAAGGCAGGATCAACCCCAAGTAAACAAGAGCCCTGCAGGATCCTAATAAAGTTCCAATAAACTCAGCATCCTGTTTCCCTGAAATTATGTTATGTATGTTTCTATAAAGCCTTTCCTCTTATTGTACCATAGGATGTAGTCTTTAGAGATACTGCCAATGAACGTAAAGGTTTCATAACCAATTTATATCCCACAGATTACTGTTCTTCATTTAAAAGTTTCCAAATGCTTATTATTATTATTATTATTATTATTTATTTGACAGGTTTATGTCCCATTTTCATCCAAGATCTGAACACAACATTCATAGCACTTCCTCTTCCAAGTTTTCCAGCAGCAACTCCTGATGGTGGATGAGCTCAAAGACAGTGACTGGTGCAGGGTACTTCCCGTATCCGAGGGTAGATGTGAAACTGGGTTTTCCCAATTGTAGCCCAGTATCTTAACACTCACTCTATACTGGTTCTCCTCTTTTGGTAGAGAAATCCTGCTCTTACTTGGGCTTTCTACCAGTGGTTTCCAGCATGATTATGAAGAACAGTGTGATGCTCAGCCCAAAGACGACCAAATGAAATCAATAAAGTCCAAACCTTTATTTGTTTATACCTAATGGATAAAATCTTGCCAAGCTAAAGCTGTAACTTTCTAACTTACTAGATATAACCTGAGAGATTCTAGGGTGTGGCTACTCTGAATCTCTTCCTCTTTCCCTCCTCCAGTTCAGGACAATGCAGTGTCTTGATCTGGGTGTTTCTCTCATGAGATTTACTGCCTCATCCCTGCAAAAGCTCTGTGTTGTCAAAACTCTTCTCCACTGATTCTCCTGGTACACATTCCATCACAAACAGCCTCACCTACTTATTCATTTTATTTATCTATCATATTTGTATGGCCGCCCATCTCACAAGAGCGTGACTGGGCGGTGTACATCCATGTGCTTCAATAAATGTCACAACAGCCGCAACCTATGCAAACTAAGCATTTAAAACAGCTTACATTCTAAAGAGCACTACAGCAAATAGAAGACACCAAAACCACACTGCACAACACCTTGCAAAATCTGACTTACAGCTGGCATAGAAGAGCACTGCTGTATGGTTGGTCTCTGCCAGAAATGTGAGGAAGGATTCTTCTGCCAGGGTATGGATGCGTTCCAGGGGGAGTTCACGCTTCCGATCTCTGACAACAGATTCCACCACCTCATCATCCTGAATTTCTGCAAAGCAGAGGCACATTCTAATTTACAAGAGCGACAGGGTGGAGAAAAGGTACTTATATTAGCATTGGTCTGAATACACTCTGAGGAAAAAATGATGGGAGAAAATGAAATGGAACTGTCTTTTTGGCAGCCATCACTTGCTTCAGGTTTTATAGGTTTCGAAGTACAAGGTTCATAATGTACCTCCTCCCAAACAGACCTGCCTCTTGTTTCTCACCACCACCGTCTGCCCCCTTCACTTGCCCCTTCCTTGAGGTTGGGGTTGCCTAGACATTGCTGAATTTAACTCCCAGCATCCCTTATCACTGGCCATCCTCTTAGGGAAGAGTAGTTCAACTTTATGGTTTGGGCTTAGCAGGAGAAGGCAACACAAATGGTCATGGCTGCTCCTTGTTCTTGCTTCTGTCACCACTTGATTGTTCAATAAGATCTTCCAAAAAAGGTGACAGAGATAAGAAGAATGACAACTTTGGGGAACAGCAATAGGATTCCTCTGAATCCTGGCAAGTAGGACAATGCCAACCTCTGACCTCTATCCTTTGGTCAGCCAAGGTGAAAAGAGGCCATTGGACTTTCGTCAGCAAAATCAGAGGCAAAAGATGTCCAGTAGGAAAGCCTCTTTAAGAATATAGTAAAAAAAAAAGGATGTGACTCAAAGAATAGTCAAGAACTATTAAAAAAGACTTATCAGCCGAAGTTAAGAGACCATGAGATGATTGCCTTCCCTCTTGCTAAAGCTTTGGGAATCCAGTTGGGCTACATAAGAGAGTCAATTGTAAAAAAAAAAAAAAAAACCACAATATTTTGGGGTAAGTATGCTCAAAAATAATGACTATTATCTGGGGAAAAGCTTGCCTAGACATAGAATGGCCCTATCATAAAATGTTTATTTTCTAGAAAGCAAACTTCTGAATTTGCTCCCTAATACCCTCCATCCCTGCAGGATACTATCAACCCATAGTAAAAAAAGAACATATTTTTGCACTGCCAATGGATACCTTTACTAACAAAATACTAGGCAGCAGTTGTTTATCATGTTTATTTTCAGCTCCAAGCCCTATGAAGAATTCAAGGGAATTCTGGGGAATAAATGATTTGGAAATTGCTTTCCAGCAAGGGCACTGCAAATGCTGGTGGCCTCTGATGCAAATATCGACCCTTGTTAGCTTTCAGCAACCAGCCAATATTGGTTATGTGCTGCCCTCTAGCTGGGCCAATATACAATAATATGTAGAAACCGTGTGACTGCAAAACAATGGTGTAAATAATTTGCTCATCTCTGGTGAATATGGAATCCATCCAGGCTACCAGGAAAAGAAAATTTGTCAAAAATCAGCATTTTGAGCATGTTATTTTAACTATCAAGCTATAGAAGGATGGCAATGAAATGTGTTACTGATAAAGGAGAATATTTGTATCTCGGTTGAAATGAGGGGTCCCTGGTGCTCTCTGAGCTTGGTTGTTTTCTTGCAGATGTTTCATTACCCAAACAGGTGACATCATCAGTGGTAGCAGATGACAGCAGCTAAATGCAGATGATCTTTAATATGTAGATGATGTACCTAGTTTGGGTAATGAAACACCTGCAAGAAAACAACCTTATCAGAGAGCACCAAGGACCCCTCAATGAAATGTGTATCAGACAGGCTAGTGAATACAATGAGAAAAATAACTTTTGTCTACCTTTTTTTTAATCGGAAAGCAAAGAAATAAATTTGTGAAAACTTAATAGGTCAAAGACACTTCTGAGGAATCTTAATTACCTTGTTCATTGTTCTCATTCTTCACTCCCTCCTCCTCCTCCTCTTCATAAAGCTCTTCTTCATTATTATCCAGACTAGGTTTGCTCTGCTCACCATTTATCACCAATGCTACAATTTCATCTGCATCTTTCAAAGTGAGGTATTTAACAGGCATATCCTGCAGAGATGCAAATATCCAAAAATGTGGCCCAAAATATGATGTAAGGGAGAGTCCAGGTTTCAGCTGGTAACTAATTGTTCAGCACACCACATAATCAGAGGTAAGGCATGGGAATTATTATAATCCTTATAAACAAATGGGGTTTCTACTATTGAATATTGATCTTCAGATCAAATCTCCAACTCTCAGTATTAGATGCATTTTGACTGACACTGTGAAGAGCTGTCTGGAAATATCCCAAGGTTATCATCACCAATAAAAAATACATTACTAGGATACACTCTATATCACAGAACAGCTAAGGCTGCAAATTTTATGTGCATAATTCTGGAACTAAGCAGGAGCATTTCCTTTCCAGCAGACAAGCTTAGGATTGCACAATAAATTAAAAAGTCAGTCCGAAATAACTACGATGACCACTTACCTCCTCAATTGTCTTGATAGCCACATTGTATCGGGAAGAAACATCCAGACCAACAGAATTCCTTTAATGACATAAAAGTTTAAATTGTGAATTACAACATATAGAGAATCACACCTTTGCAACGCTTTCAGAGATAAATGAGCAATATTGCATCAGACCACATTATTCATTATTGTGTTCAAATTATTCAAAACTTCTCTGTACAAAAACAAATGCTCCATGAAAAGCAATTAGCATGTCAGAAAGATTAAATGAAAACCCTTTTGCCCTGATGTGCTACTTATCCATGTCTATAGATATAAGGGAGAAAGCGATGGTCTTATCTACAAATGCAGCCAAAGTATTAACTAGTTTGTTAAAATTCTTTTTGTCCTAATTAGACATAGACATGGAAGCATAGGGCTGGAAGGGACTTTGGAGGTCTTCTAATCTAGTCCAACTCCCTGTCCAAGGCAGGAGTCCTTTTACCGTCCCAGACAAATGGTTGTCCAGTGTTTTCTTGAAGACCTCCAGCGATGGAGCACCCACAACTCTGGGAGGCAAGCTGTTCCATAGATTGTTCTCACTGTCAGGAAATTTATCTTTAGTTCCAGGTAGAATCTCCCTTCCACCCATTGCTCCTTGTCCTGCCTTCAAGTACTTTGGAAAATAAGTCTCTTCTCTGTGAAAACCCTTCAACTTATTTTGCTTGACTGCACTTCTCAATCCACTTGTCCTTAATCTCTAGTTTCTCTTATCTATCCAAATGTTCTTTCACTATGACAAATTTCCTCTTGGGTCTGAGACCAAACTTTCATGAGCCCAGGTATATCTCTAGGTCCTTTGGTTCTGCCAACAGTATTCCCAACAAAACTCTTAGCAAAATATATGGAACTCTCTCCTTGGCTACAACACATGTACACAGAGATAGCAAAAGATGCCGAGCCACAGACTTCACTGAGAAGTCCAGTCATGGCATCCAGGGTTACCTGCTTTATAAAAAGAATTGTTTCATATTGCTTTTACTTGCTTCCTTCAAGCAATGCTTGAGGATCAAATTGTACATTACACAACTGCATATACATAATAGAGCACAAGTAAACATTAACATTAATAAAGCACCAGCATGAAAGTCACAGAAGCACATGGAAGCTGAAACTTTCTCTTGTTTAGGTTCAGAGACCTATTTACTATCATCCCTGCATCCCTGCATTAATTATTGTGGAATTATATTAATTATTTTGCTTTGATCTAAAGCAAAGTAAAATCAAATTTGTGTCCTGATCCTTCCCATTGCTTTTAGAAGTATGGTCCAGCAAAGCCTTCTGTCTGCCATTCCTAACGCAGACACAAACACACACACCAACTAAGGTGTATGACCTCTCACTAAGCTGAAATTAGAAAGAAAAGCAGATGTGGATTCTGCCTAGTGCAGCCACATTTATTATCTGGTTCATTTTATATTCCTTACAAAACAACCCATTCTGCCAAAGTTGTAAATGAAACTTACAAAAGCTGTACTGTAGTGCCACCTGGTATTCCTTGCCATATTGCAGTTATCCTTCCATGAGCCACTTCTGCCACCCCAGAAGTGGCCAAATTTTAACTGCCCACAAGTTTTGGGATGTAATTGTTAGGGTAAGGGGTGCCGAAAGTTGTAGCTCAACAACTTCTGGCCAATTATAAATCCAAATGATGTTAAAATTATTTCACAAGCAGAAGTCACGAAAGCCCAAATGGTATGAATGCACATTTTAATACGCACTTTCTTTTTTATAGCAAATGTTCAGAGGTTTAAAGGCTTTCAGTCATTTAACCAATGGTCAGTAAAGACTGACAGACACAAATAACATTTCAATAAGCTAATGGTTTGAATAATAGCTTATTCTCCCTCTCCCGGCTTAACTGCAAACTGATCAAATTATGAAAGATAAGCAAGTATATTCAGCTCTTGCAGAATTCATCTTTTATTTATTTCAGCAGGGTGCTCATGTTGGGAACTCATGCTTGCTCTTACCTATCTGCGCTGACAAGATCTTATATTGCTGATGTTGTTTAATTGCAGGAATGAGCATTACTGCAGGAACACCTGCCCATCTATAGCCTGTTTCAGTCAAATCCATCCTATTTGCTAGGAATAATTGAGAACAGCATTCAAACATTTCTTGCAGACATCAGTTTGGGAAGGGATGCAATTAAGATTCAGGCAGCCAGGTTAATTTCTTAAGCCAAGTCTTTTTTAACCGTGGCAACTTTAAGATGTGTAGATTCTGAGAGTTGAAGTCCACACAACATAAAGTTGCTAAGGTGCAGGAACAATGTCCTAAGGCTAAGTAAAAGTATAGGCTTCAACCTTAGACATGTTTGATTGGAAGTAAGTCCCTCCTCTAAATCTTCCTAGGGATATCTGTGGAAGTTGGAAAGGTTGGGGGACAAAACTGTCAAGATGGCAGTCACAATCAAAGTTCAGTCTCTTATTACATGCATGTTGGATGCATCATATTTTCCAAGGCGCCTGAAGGCAGGACAAGAAGCAACGGATGGAAACTAATCAAGGAGAGAAGCAACCTAGAACTAAGGAGAAACTTCCTGACAGTTAGAACAATTAACCAGTGGAACAACCTGCCTCCAGAAGCGGTGAATGCTCCAACACTGGAAGTTTTTAAGAAGAGACTGGACAGCCATTTGTCTGAAATGGTATAGGGTTTCCTGCCTGAGCAGGGGGTTGGACTAGATGACCTCCAAGGTCCCTTCCAACTTTATTATTATTATTATTATATAGACATAAACAGCCTCCCCCCCCCTTTAATGAGGAGCTTTAACTGGAGCTTCAACTGTGCAGTAGCATTTGCCTCCATCCTGGAGGCAAGTCTATGGAGATTCTCAGTTATCCAGGTCATGGTTGTTCCAAAGGTACATTTTCAAAAGACTTTGTTTTTCCTTAAAAATGTTTTGCTTCTCTCCAAGAAGCTTCTTCCACTTTGGAAGAAACTTCTTCCATTTTGGAAGAAGCTTCTTTCCAAGCTTCTTAGATGAGAAGCAAAATGTCATCAAGAAAAAACAAAGTCCAGTTGCCTTTTGAAAATACACCTTTGGAACAACCATGACCTGGATAACTGAGAATCTCCATAATCTTGTCTCCATGATTTTTGGGACCCCGTGCAGATGCCCCTGACACTTGCTGTGAGTCTTTGAGCATTTCCAACCTAAAGAATTACATGAGATAAGAACAGTGGTAGGATAAATCCTCCCCTTTCTTCTGCCTCCCCACTTTTTAATTCCAAAGGACCTTGACAAAAGGAGGACTCCTGCTTTCCCCAGCAACTGCCAGGCTACAGATTCAGCAATCGTCTTGTCTGCTTCCAAGGTCTCTTCCTGGCTCAGAATGAAAATGAGTGGTAGACCAAGCTGGAGATGAGTAGTTGAAATTTTTTCAGGATCTTCTGCAACCTCCACCTGGGGAAGAAACACCAGCATAAAAGATCAACTGAGATGTGCTGCAGGTGGACCATCAAGTGGACATGATACAGAAGAAAGAGAAATGGGCA
The DNA here is from genome assembly GCA_023970755.1 of Azemiops feae. Lineage (NCBI taxonomy): Eukaryota > Metazoa > Chordata > Lepidosauria > Squamata > Viperidae > Azemiops > Azemiops feae. Next base: position 2,290,270 of record JALGBA010000172.1, on the reverse strand, counting down.
GGACAAACTCCACCATAGTAGCAATGCTTTTTATGTGGATAGTTTCTAGTAAGTATCTTCCCTTGCCAAGACTTTCTTTTCTGGGAAGGAAAGGATGCTGTGTTATTTTGGGGCTTAGGCCTGCTACTAATTGATGAGGCCAAAATATGATTTTCTTCCACTATTTAAAGAAAAAGGAAGAAATTTTAGGATATTAAGTCCTAATATTTACGACATTTTAGACTGGGTTTACTTTAATCTGACCAACAGCAAAAGATGTTTTCAGAAAATGAGTCCTGGACCCAGTATGCAAACCAAATACTTCTCTGATATTTTGTGCTACCGGTACTTGCTAAAAATAATCGTAGCTTTTTTTTTTCCAATTTGCTAAATGTGGTGAAAGGGGATACATTTCCATCCATCCATTATCCCCTTTCTTCCTTGTATCTTTCCCAGCATTAGACCCTTTTCTAGAGAATTGGGTCTTTGCACAATGTGCCCGAAATAGGATAATCTGAACCCAATCATTTGTGACTCAAATAAGAACTCTGGGTTTATTTGATCAATGATTCGTTTGTTTTCTTGGTTGTCCATAATATTCTCAGGATTATTCTCCAACACCAAAGTTCAGAAGTGTCAATACTCTTCTTATCTTGCTTCTTCAAAGTCCAACTTTTGCTTCCGTACAGCATCATGGGGAATACCATGGCTTACATGATTCTGATCTTTGTAGGTGTAGATACATCGTGGCATTTGAATAATTCTTAAAGGCTTTCATGGCTGCTTTACCAAGTGCTAGTCTGCAGCGCATTTCTTGACTGCTTGTTCCTTTACTGTTGATAATTGATGCTAAAAAGCAAAAGCTATCCACCACTTTAATATCTTCATTGTCAATTCTAAGGGTGGTTGTTCTACCAGTTATCATGTGTTTGGTCTTTAATTTTAGTTCCATTTTTTCACTCCGGTTCTTGACTCTTATTGTTAGAACTTAAGAGAATCTTTGCGTTTTCAGCTGTTAGAGTTGTTTCATTAGCATAGCACAGGTTACTGGTGTTTCTTCCTCCAATTTTAAAACCTCTCTTATCTTCTAATCCAGTTCCTCATAATATATATACAGTATGTGTGTATGTGTGTGTGTGTGTGTGTGGGTGTGTGTGTGTGCAGTCCTCGACTTACAACAACAATTCAGCCCAAAATTTATGTTGTTGAGATATTTGTTAAGTGAATTTTGCCCCATTTTACCTTTCTAGCCATTGTTGTTAAGTGAATCATTGCAGTTGTTAAGTTAGTAACACGGTTGTTAAGTGAATCTGGTTTCCCATTGACTTTGCTTGTCAGAAGGTCTCCAGAGATGATCACATGGCCCCAACCATCATAAATATGAACCAGTTGCCAAGCATCCAAATTTTCTTCATGTGACCATGGGGATGCTGAAATGGTCATAAGTGTGAAAAATGGTCATAAGTCACTTTTTCAGTGCTGTTGTAACTTTGAATGGTCACTAAATGAACTGAATATATAAAATAAATAAGGGGAAGAGTATACAGCCTTGTTTCCTTCCTTTGCTAACCTGAACCAATCTAGTTTGCCATGTTCTGTCCATAATAACAAGGCTTCCTAATCTGTATGTAGATTTTTTCATAAGGACAATGAGATGTTTTGGGATTTTCTAAGCAAATTTCATAGCTTAATGCGATCGACACAATTGAAAGTATTTTTTTATAGTCAATGAAGCACATACTGATTTCTTTTAGGCATTTTTTCACTTTCTCAATTGTCCAGCATGTAGTAGCAATAACGTCTCAATTTGGGGAATGAATAATTATACTTTAAAACATCATGGGCATTATTCCAGATCATACTGAGCTTTTATTTTAAGGTGACCTCACCTCTTACTTATACTTTTCCTCTTGGCATAGTATCTTAGCCACTGGGAAGGTATTATGTTCATTCACTTAGAAGATTAGCTAATTATAAACAATTAAAATATTATCTATCAGCAATTGGGAAAGATTGTGAGGAGGTTGAAAAAGAAATAGGAGGAATGCCAGCCATTAACAATTCAAAGATGGAATGGGATGAATGAGTAGTTTATCTCAATCCAACTTGCCATTGCTTAGGAAGAAAACACTGAAATTGTTCAAAGAGATCACTTTAATTAACTCACTAATAACAAAGGACTAGAGGTTCCTATCGCAGTCTGCATGATTCTGCTTTCTACCTCAAACCATAGCATTTTAGAAGTCTGTCTTTGTTGCTTCCTGCCTTGCTATGAGACATCTGATAATAACATTTCATGAACAGATAGCGTAAAATATTAGCTGATTCTGCTCAGTGAAAAATCAACAAAGCCCCTTTTTCTGTGTTTAACTATAGAATAATTGTCACAATGACTACCAGTGCTTTATTTTGCTTTCCTTGGCTTCAAAACACTAGGTACAATGTAGGCAGGAGCATATATTTATTTATTTCTATATCTGCAATGTGGGATTAAAAACAACTATGACCATAATGGAGCCTGCCCATTATGATCGTATGTCGTGATGGTTGTAAAGCAGGTCAGTTAAGTGGCCGACACAATTTTATTGCCTTTTGTGTGGTGGTCATTAAGCAAACACGACAGTCATAAAATGAGCACAGCACTTGTTAAGCAAACCCACTGTTCGCTATGAGCCGTGGTGGCAGTGGTTAGAATGCTGCATTGCAGGCTACTTCTGCTTGCTGGCTGCAGTTTGGCAGTTCGATTCTCACAGGCTCAAGGTTGACTCAGCTTCCCATCCTTCCAAGATCAGTAAAATGAAGAGCCAGATTGTTGGGGCCAATATGCTGACTCTGTAAACTGCTTAGAGAGGGCTGTAAAGCACTGTGAATTCTAACTGCTATTGCTATTGCTATAGTGCAGTTTTGTCAAAAACTGGAACTAATCTCCAGTTTTTGGCAACTCTCTCATAAAATGCAGTCCCACGACCACGGAACACTGCAAATGGCCATAAATGTGGCCATATTACCGAGTGCCCAAAATGTAGTCACTTAACCACAGGGGAGGAGGGGAGCATGTTTGTCATAATTGGATCATAACTTCAAATGGTCACTGACTAGTCATAAGTCAAAGACTACTATACTGTATTGCACATACTTTCAATTTCCTTTTTGCTTAAAAACAATAACAACAGGATTTTCCCCAGTTCCTGTAACATTTCCATTAATTCCACTAGCCCTACTGGATGCAACTCGTCCCTGATATGTTTTGAAGGGAATTCAGAACACAAGAGGAACATCATGGAAAGAAGTCACCTACCACCAAAGGTTCCCCCATCAGCTTCAGAAACTTGTGGATGCTTAACGTAGTCAATGGCTGTTCCATCAGAGTCCTGTGGCATGGCTGTTTAGGATCCATGGCCACCTTACAGTGGCAAAAGAAGAGTTTTGAAGACGGCACCTCTGGCTCTTCACTGCTGAAGTAGGAAAGCGCAAATCAAAAAATGAGCTGGCTTTGTCTGCCACATCGCAGCCCCTGGCTACGCTATGCACAGGATGGAAGGCAAACAGAAAACAAAGCCTTCTACCATAGGTGAAAGGTCATCTTGGACCCCTGTTCCAAATAGCTACCTGTATCAAAGCCTCGACTCCTTAATTCAGCGGCCCCCAACCTTTTGGGCACCAGCGACCAGTTCCGTGGAGATAAATTTGTCCATGGACTGGAGGGGGCGTGGTTTCACATGCTGCCCGCATCCCGCGGATGGGGCTTCGCTTGTTTGCGCGGCCCGGTTTCTGACATGCCACAGACCGGTGCCGGTCCACGGACTGGGGATTGGGGACCACTGCCTTTATTGACACCTGCATTTTTAATAGATCCACAAAACTGGTGACCAGTTACTCACCACTCCCTTCTTAGCATCGCTGCCTTTACTTGGTTGGACCTCTATATCCAGCCAAACCTGCCACTTCTCCAAATTCTTCTATCTTTTTCATAAGCTTAAAGCTTGTCTCAAGAGGCTCTTCTAGTATAAAGACTAAATCGTCTGCAAATGTTTGTAATTTGTATTTTTCATTTTTTATTTCCAGTCCTTTAATTTCCGTATCTTGCCTAATATTTCTATTCAATACCTCCAATGTTAGTATGAATAGCAATGGAGATAGTGGACACCCTTGTCTTGTGCCTTTTTTGATATTGAAATTTTCTGTAAAATCTCCATTTACAATTACTTTAGCTGTTTGTCTGTAATAAATTGTTTTGATTATATTTATGAAGTTTTTTCCAAAGTCATCGCTGCCTTTACTTGGTTGGACCTCTATATCCAGCCATGGCAGTAAGCAGAGCAGGATTTGTTGCCTCTTAAGAGGATGAAGCTGTCACCCTCATGTTCTGTTTCTGATTGGCCACTGTGTGTGACATTTAACGCTAGCCTGAAGACTGATGCATAGGGGCTCTTATAGAGAAATGCCTACCGAATGCTCTTCAGAACTGCCACTTCGGTAGTTAAGGCAAACTTAACTGAGCCATAAACAAATGCAGCCTCCATGAAGACTCGGTGCTCTAGAAAGAGAAAATGTTTATTCATCAATTCCTCTAGATGACTAAATCTCGTCTTTCTGTCTCTCTTCTTCCTTTCCCCTTAAATCAGAAACGTGTAGCCTTTGGACCTCTGAGTGTTTTGAAAAACAGCCACTGCTTAGTAATTTTTCAACTTAGAAAAAACAATGTTGAGTATAAGGGATACAATAGTAACTGCATATAATTTAATTCAAATTTAAACAAAATTAATTTTGGAGTGTTCTTTAGAACGCTGGGGTATAGGTAGTCCTCGACTTATGAAAATTGAGCCCAACATTTTTGTTGCTAAGTGAGACATTTGTTAAGTGAGTTTGTGCCCCATTTTAGACCTCTCTTGCCATAGTTTTCAGTAAATCACTATAGTTGTTAAGTTAGTAACAAAGTTGTTAAATGAATCTGGCTTCCCGATTGACTTTGCTTGTTAGAAGATTGCAAAAGGTGATCCCATGACCCTGGGACACTGCAACCGTCATAAATATGAGTCAGTTGCCAAGCGTCTGAATTTTGATCACATGATCATGGGGATGCTACAATGGTTGTGTGAAAAATGGTCATAAGTCGCTTTTTTTCCAGCGCTGTTGTAACTTCAAATGGTCATTAAATGAACTGTTGTAAGTCGAGGACTACCTGTACTCCAGAAACGAAGCACAACTGCTTCTATCTTTATTGTAAAGTTACATTAACAGAATCTTGCAGTTCCAAAGGCACTTCTCCCTTCCTTTCCTTTTACTCTCCGGAAAACTAGGGAGGATCCCTTCTAAGATGCTTCCCACACCCTCCTTCCTCCTTCTCTGGGCTGAGGTACCTTTTACACCCTGGTTGTCCAGTCTGCGGCTCTTCCTCCTGTCACCCAAGATCATTCCCAAGATCGTCCATTACACTTCTTCAGTGTACCACTCAAAGGCCAAGTATACTCCTTCATTGTGGAGAACATCACACGCTCACTCCTGTCCTAAACCAACTTAATCCTGACTTTGCAAACTCCAGGCAAAATCTACCCGTGTCAAATGCTATTCAAGTTTATGGCATGTACGAACAGACATAATACGTATCGCTTACCTTTTATTTATCTACATATTAGTCATACATATTGATTACCTCTTCCAGCCCAGTTCAAAATACAAGAGAAAACTGTAAGACAGCACTAAAAATAGAAAACATTTAGCAGGAAAGTGGCATGTTAGTTCAAAGCAAAACATATCGCAAAAGCAGCAGCCCACAAATGATAGAAAGCTTTGTGAATGGGTACTAGAGCTGTGGGATTACCTGCTGTCCCAATAGCTTGCACATATGCGAAAGCAAGATCAGACCGACCCTTCAGAGAGTTTTCTAAATGCTGAAGGTCCATCAGTGTTGAAATATATTTCACTTCATTGAAGAGGAGAGCACTGGGAAGAAAACAGGATGACCAACGTGTGAAGACCCTCAGCAAGAAAACAAGCCATCTGCATTTTAAGTAAGAGGGTTTAGAAGGGGCCTAAAACACAATGCCCATTATATTACTGTAATTTAATAAACATGTATATACTTCCTGTTTGATGGCTTTCAAGCTGGTTCCTCCTAAAAACAGCTAAATAAATTAGGAAACTTTGTATTAAAAAAAAAAAACTAAGTTGTGATCTACAAATCAGAATTTATGGCTTGTTATTCTGAGAAACCCACGAAAATAATGAACTGTAGCTTCAGATTGAGCTTGCTAGACACAAGGATGTGTGAATCTATTCAAGTCCAGTGAGATCTACTTTAGAGTTTGTTTGCTTTGGTGCCTTCAAGTTAGTATTGACTCCCAGCTACTACTTGGACAAGTCATTGCAGTTTTCTTGAGAAGATTTTGGAAGTGGTTTGCCATTGCTTCCTTCCTAGAGCTGAGAGGGAGGGACTGGCTCAAGGTCATCCAGCTGGCTTTATGGTGAATGGGACTAAAATTCTTGGTCTCCCAATTTCTAGCTTGGCGTCTTAACCACTACATTGGCTGTCTTTACTTTTTAGCAAGGCAGTATTCTGGTCCCTATTAAGTGATTCATTTTTAATAGAAGTGTTACAACTCAACACCCCAATGGATCCTGAACCCAGGCCACTGTTGGTTGCTGTGCAGAAATTTGGCTTGTACATCACCACAGGGTGGCACCCAAAGAAAGAGTAATAAAGAACAATATAGAACTCAGCTTGGAAGTTCATGTCATTCTTGGTTTTGGGCCTGACAGATTACAAACATTTCAATGAAATAAATCCAAGCCGTTTAACAACTACAAGGTCATATCTTTATTACAAGCTCCTGCCAAAGACTCCTTGCTCTGTCACTTTTCTGCTTCATTCCTAAAATCCTGCTGTCTAGAACTCTCTCTGGTAATTTCTCATGAACCAGCTGGGACTATCTGCTTTCCATAAAAAAATGAAAAGCAGCTCATTAGAAAAAATAACATCAGGAAATACCCCAAACAAGAGAATTTTAACTAGTTTTAATATTTTTTAATTGTATTTGTTTGCTGTCTTGAATAAAGGCAGGATGTCTTCTCCTTTTCCTCCTCCCCTTCTCCTTCTCCTTCTCCTCCTTCTACCACTTCGGGTGTTGAGAGAGAGTTTTGGTTCTCACTCTTCTGGCAGCTTCAATTCTTGTTATTTACAGGCAGGATGTACATTGAGTAAATAAAGGAAAGAGAACTTACAAAAGTACATTTGCCACAATGGCATCCAAGCTGAACAAGGCATCTATGGCAAGTTCATGAACCAACACATGGGCTCTGGAAAACAAGATAAAATGCTTACAGCTAGCTGGCAGCTTCTGCAAGAACATGAACACAGTCTATATCACATGCTGCATCTTTGGGATGGTGGGAGTCAGACTTCTTTACGGAGTGCCAGTGAGCCTTCAATATGCCCAGTAACATGCAGAATGGAAGCAAAGCTACTGAATGCCATTTCTATTTAATTTGTGTTTCTGTTGCATAGAGCAGTTGTGTTTAAAGGTGTCCAGACTAAGATCTGACCCCTTGATCTTTCAAGAACCGTCAGAACCAGCCTTTTTCTCAAATGGTGAGTTGATCTGATCTGCTATAGATTCATATGTCTGAGGGCTGAATGTCTACGGTGATTCTCAATCATCCAGGTCATGGTTGTCCCAAAGGTGCTTTTCCAAAAATTCACTTTCTGGACAGAGAGGACCACTGCTTTGACGAGAGGTCAAAGAGGCCATCTAGGTTAAAACTGAACATCCCTCTCTCAACAGAGGGGGAAAGATACATCATCTCCTGTTTACAATGCAGTCCTTTCAGGAGTCCCAAGAAGACTCCACACCCATTTGCACACTGATTCGGGTGATCTGAGGATATAGATAAATCCCCAGGTGGTCTCAAAGAATATAAATCCTTCTATTCCCCACCAGTCAGCTAGAGCTGAAGAAGCTTCTCAGATGAGAAGTGAAACGTTTTCAAGGAAAAAAACAAGAAAAGCACCTTTGGGTCTGAGGGCTGAAGCTTGCAAGATGGGAAACAAGGAACCTAAGAGAAGACACGGTCATTATGTAAACACAGGACGGGCTGCTAGAGTCTCCAGGCCATACTATTTAGTTAATATACCCCTTGATAAAACTGCTTAAATTGGTGATCCTCACCACATCTGATGGCACTGATGTTTGGTCTAGTTACAAAATCAATACTTCTCTTATTAGAATTGAATAGGTTTGAAACTCACTACTGGAATTCTAATACTGGTAGAAAAAAAATGGCTGGGCCCACCTTTTCCACAACGTGCATGTTTTTATACACAGCCATCACAACCTAATGGTTCATTTAATGAAATGGGGTGTTTCAGCAAAATAAAAGCATGTGTTTTCAGTTCAAAGCATGGATAAAGAAGTTCATTTCGTTTCAGAGCAGACCAAACTCAGCCTTCTCTCCTTTGCTTTCCTACGATTAATAGGCTAACTTTGGGTGGCCAAAGTTACATTTCCCTAAATATATAAATAAACTCAGCTGCCCTTGTTTTGTTAGCCTCCAAATGATGTTGTGTTGAAACTCCTATCACTTTTGGCCAGGATGGCCAGGAAAAAAAGAAGCTGGGGAAGGACACAGACTGAGGGAAAGCACACACAACCTAAGCTCAATGCCAAGCTATAGAAACAGTCCTCGGGTTACGACCACTTGTTCAGCAACCATTCAAACCAGCAATATTGCTAAATGAGGGGGGACCTACCATAAAGCTGTGGCTGTTGCAGCATCCCCACGGGCACATGATTGTGGTTCAGGCACTTGGCAATCAGCTCACACCTAAGACACCTGCAGAATCCTGCGGTTATATGATCAGTATTTGAGACCTTCCCACAAGCAAAATCATTGAGGAAGCCGGCATGAGGTCTTTTCATCTACCTGAGCACCATAATGCCACTGCAGCACTTCCCCATGCTCTGTAGCATCTGACCATCCATAGTTCTCACCTGCTGGCCTGGGATTCCCACCTTTTCCAACATTGTGGTCACACAAGATCCTTGATTAACACCTGCACTGTCCTGGGATTACGACAGCAACCAGGACTGCCAGGATTGTTGTCACTAAGTGATACAATCATGTGACATCTTACTTTACAACTGCATTGCAGAGAGACAGACGTTCTGGCCCAATGCCTGTTGTAACCCAAGGACTAGCTATGTAAGCTGAATCACTGTAATTTATTCATTTGTAATCAGATGAACTCTTTACCTGAATAGGTATACTTTTCCCAAGGAGTTATCTCCTCTGCAGTAGCTGGAGGCTTCTCCTCTTCGGCAGTTAACCTAGGAAGAAAAAAAATATCCTAACATCTATTGAGATACAATTGTAATATTAACTACCATGTGGCAAAAGTATGAAACCTGCAACCAGCTCAGTTATATAATAGTGAAGTTGATAGCTATCATCAAGAATTAATCAAACCCAAACCTGCTTAGCTTTCTAGATCATCTCAAATCACCTGCTGAGACTTACTGGGATTCATTTGGAAACACTTATATGAAAACCTTCCTCTCATCCTCCACATCAACAAATTAGACAAACTGAGAGATGCATTAAATATACATTTCAGGAGTCTGAATTTGCTTATTTTTAGAAAACAACTTTTGGGAAACATCAGGATTGAGAATGAGGCATGTGGAGTTGGGTTTTTGTGTCCCTGCATCACAATCCTGTTCAAAATCCTAACTTCCAAAGCTGTTTTTTGCTCTTGGAGCAAAAATATCAATAGTGAAATAGTAGCACCTATTATTATAAATAAAAGCAGACATGTTATATAAAACCATGATTTTAATGAATTGTCTCCTTGGACCTATATTAAATGAGGAGGGAAAACCCCTCTCTCCCTTTGTTATTCCCAGATCTCCAATGTTCTCCTTCTACATGCCTTCTCTTTATACAGTGCTAGAAGGCAGCAGGTCAGTGATAGAACTGAGTCTTAGACATTCTAATTTATAAGCTAAGAAAAGCATGCAGAACTTCTGGAATTTTTTCCAACCCCTTCCAGAGTGGCCCTAAATTCATGCATATGTATATACAGGCTACATAGACTCTGCCCTGGATCACATGAGTGCAACAGAGCAGCTGTCAATGTTTGAGCCTTTCCCACAGCTGGAAGAATGTCCTTCTTTATAGCCCCCAGATTGATCCAGGCCATTTTTTTTTTCACCACATTCTTTTTCCCTGCACACCAAATGTGGTTCCATTCTGTTTAGTATTCAGAGATTTGCCATGCTGACAGACAGAGGGATACAGTCTCAATCGCTTTATTTAATTTCTTTCCAATTTTCTACTGAGTTGGGCAGAACAAAAAGAAAACAGTAATGGGAAAACGGTTATTTCAGGACTTAACAGTCAAACAGATTGCACTAGATAGACAGAGAATAAATTGACACAGTAGGATTATGTTTTGTTGAAAACAATAGAGAACTATTTCACTCTGCAATCAAAAGCTGATGTGCAATTTGTCATTTACATTGTGGTAGAATTTGGTTGGACTGTCTTGAAATTCCAAAAATGTCTGAGAATTATAAACCAGAAAACAATCCCACCTTTAAAATAGAAATCCCATAATCTTGGAGAGCTTCTCTGGAGTTCTCCAGCTGTTCCAAGAACACCTCACTATGTGGTGAAACTGGAATAAAAAAAACAAGATCTTCACTGGTATCATAATGACAATCACAATGATATTTTTATTATTTCTAAAGCATTGTTTAATTTTCATCTTTTTTTTTCCAGAAATCAGGGGAGTGGGGGAATAGAATAGAATAGAGCTGGAAGGGACCTTGGAGGTCTTCAAGTCCAGCACCCCGCATGAGCAGGAGAATCTATACCATCTCAGACAAGTGACTGTCCAGTCTCTTGTTAAAAACCTCCAGTGATGAAGTGCCCATGATTTCTGGAGGCAAGCTGTTCCACTGGTTAATTGTCCTCACTGTTAGGAACTTTCTCCTTAATTCCAGGTTGCTTCTCTCTTTGATCAGTTTCCAACCATTGTTTCTTGTCCTGCCCTTTGGTGCATTGGAGAATAATTTGACCCCCTCTTCCTTGTGGCAGCCTCTCAAATACTGGAATACTGCTATCATGTCTCCCCTATTTCTTCCTTTTCTTTAAACTAGCCAAACCCAAGTCCTGCAGCCACTCTTCATATGTTTTAGTCTCCAGGCCTTGGATCATCTTAGTTGCTCTTCTCTAAACTTTTTCCAAGGTCTCAACATCTTTTTTGTAGTATGGTAACCAAAATTGGTTGCAGTATTCCAGGTGTGGCTTTATAAAGCGGTACTAATACGGTACCAGCTTATATTGGATTTAACAGCAGGAATGAATGTATCACTCTCTCTGCATTGTTGGCTTGACTTGAGATCCTCATGTTGATTTAAGGCCATTTTTATTAACCAGCTTATCTTTTATCTCTGTTCTGTACCCATAATGACACAAATAGGAAAGGGCACAGAAGGACTTGAAGGACAGAAGGAAGAGCTACTACCAAGGCCAGATAAGAGGGGTTTGAGCCTGTGCCAAGAAAGTAATTTGAGCAAAGGTTTCAAACAAACCCCTCTCTACTTCACATGAAGATAAAAGAAAGGAAGGAAGAAGTACATTCAGACTTACATGATTTCATTACTATGACTGTTATGTTAATAACACTACAGGTAGTCCTCGACTTACAACCACAATTGAGCCCAATATTTCTGTTGCTAAGCAAGACATTTGTTAAGTGAGCTTTGCCCCATTTTACGACTTTTCTTGCCACAGTTGTTAGTAAAATGAATCTAGCTTCCCCATTGACTTTGTCAGAAGGTCGCAAAAGGGAATCACGTGACCCCCAAAGACACGGCAACTGTCATGAACATGAATCAGTTCCCAAGCATCCCAATATTGGTCGTGTGACCATGGGGATGCTGCAACAGTCGTGTGAAAAATGGTCATAAGTTGCTTTTTTCAGTGCCATTGTAACTTCGAATATCACTGAATGAACTGTTGTAAATCGAGGATTGCCTGTACTGACTGCACTGGTTTCTTAAAATGGCCTTCTCTAGAATGGCACGTAAATTGTGAGATTCCTCCCCAATGAAATCTTACTTGAACTTCCTCTCAAATCGTGTTTAAGGTGAGGAAAATCTCTTGCGGCTGAGGCCTATATCCACTGCTGAATGGCATACTAAAGATTAAAAGCTGCCCAAGGGGAAAACTAAGCAAGCCATAAGAAAATTAAGCATAGTTCAACATTGAGCTATGTGTAAAATAAACAAGATAAATGTATCAGTGCCATCGTCAATATCAAAGGCTCCAGAAGGTGACCATAAATATTGATGGCTTTATTGTGACTGTTCTTCCTCAGACATTAAATTAGATCAGGGTTGCCCTCTGAACAGCCAAAGTCACCTTCCTAAGGACAAGACACAGCCTATTCCAGTAGAACCACTATAGAAAGGGTGTCTTAAAAATAAATAAAGCAAAACCCTTTCTTGGGGCATGGGAAAAAAATCTGAACCACAGCTATATAAGAAATCATTACGCCAACCAAAATATCACAAAATCATATACAACCTTTCACATTCTAGAGAACTCTTCATCAAATTAGACAGGTGGAAGGAACTAATGCCTGAGGGAATCAGATCACCCTGGGTATCTCCCTCATCATCCACCCCACCTGACTTTTTGAAAGATTATTTAGAATCGGGGTTTCCGCTATGAGTCATGGCTGACTAAAGACATCTCCATGAACAAGGGAAGGGGACGAACACTGTGTAGAAGGAAAAGCTCATTGTCATTATGAGTGAATCGTCAGAATATATATTTTATGCACACTGCAACTTGGTTTCTAAACCTAGTCATATAAGTTCTCTTTCTTTCCTAACCAATTTTCTCCAAAAAATCTGGTGAAAATACTCACCATCCTTCTGAAAATAAACCAAAGATGCTTTAGATGCTTGCAAGTTGCTAAAATATTCCTGGGGACTTAACTCTGGAATCACATTTTTGACACTGCTTGTCACTGAGATGTAAGAAACCGACATGAGCAGGAAAAGGAAGCGAGTCGGTTGAGTCATTTGTGGTGATGACATGTCTCCAGCTGCTCAAAGTTGTCCCAGGAGAATTCAGACTTAAAGATATATTGGGTAAAAAGGAAAAATAAATAAAATACAAACTTGTTATTCCATAGAAACACATGTACAGTACAGATAAAAAGGTAAAGAATATCTTTCTACCCTAGTTCAACATTCTAGGCTGACTTGGTCGCTCAACAGTGAGAAACTGGTGAAGCGGGCACAGCAGCGCCTGCATTTTCTGCGCCGCATGAGAAAAGCACATCTTCCTTCCCCTGTCCTGACCACTTTCTACAGGGGGACAATCGAGAGCATCCTGTCATACAGCATCACAGTCTGGTTTGGAGGCATCACTGCTTCAGACAGGAAGGCGGTGCAGAAAGTGGTGAGAATGGCTGAATAGATTATTGGCAGTCCCCTCCCTCCCATCCAGGACATAGCACAGAAGCGCTGCTTGAGCAGGGTCTGAAAGATTATCTGGAACACTACACATCCTCTTCATGACCTGTTTTCCTTGTTACCTTCTGGGAGGAGGCTTCGTGGTATCCGAAGCAGAACATCCAGATTCAGCCACAGTTTCATTCCATACAGCATTAACCTTGCGAACTCTCAAGCTTCCTCCTTCCGTTATATATTCAAGATGGACAGTATTTAATATTTATTTGCTATGTATATGTAGGGATGTGGGTCTATACATATGTTGTTCATAGTATGTTTAGGTGTGTGTCATGTATGTGTTTCACTTTGAGAGCAGGCAACTAAATTTCATTTTTGATGTGTGCTGTTGGGCCCACAGTATAAAAATGACAATAAAGGTTATGTTATCTATCTTATCTAACCCAGGGATCCCCTAAGTGATCAGTTTTGACCCCTTGAAAGTGGATAGGACTATCCATTATTGTGGTTGGTTGCACTGAGTGGAGGAGTGGCCTAGAGGTGAAGATGCTTGCCTCCCACTCAGAAGGTTGAGAGTTCAATCCTAGGCAGTAACAGATATTTCTCTATCAGGGCGCAAAGAGAAAATATTTGCTGCCAATTCCAGTAAATGCTCAGCTCCATTCAGTCACCTCGACTCCACCCCGAATCAAGGGATTAAGGATGGTAGAAAGAAAAAAAATGTGGTTGGTTACATAGTCAACCAGATATTTAGACTGGATTTGGCATTTTTATCCACCTATCAAGTCCATTTCAGGATTTGGGATAGGCAAATGCTCGTTTGATGTTGTTAAATATATCTTCACAAGATATAAGCTTTCCAAGTAAAGCTGCCTTTTGCAATAGACTGATGGTGATTTTGTTAATGCCGATGGTGTTCAAGTGGTGCTCCAGATGTTTTGGGATTGCACCCAACGCGCCTATTACTGTTGATACCACTGTTGCTTTCTTTTGCCACAGTTGTTCAACTTCTATTTGCAGGTCTTTGTATTTTGTGAGGTTCTCTAGTTTTCTGCTATCCTGCTGTCTCAAGATATTACAATCATCCATTATCCAGATTATTTTGTATTTCTTATCAACAATTGTTAAGTCTGGGTGTTATGTGGTAGGTGCTTGTCTGCTTAAATTCTAAAGTCCCAAAGCACTTTAGCTTCTTTATTTTCTATGACTTCGTCTATTTTATGGTCTCACACAGTGCTTTTTTTGTAAAAAAAAAAAAAAAAGTGCCGGAACTCACACACAGCTCCGGTGGACTGGCAGAAACCTCTAGCACGCAGCATCTGCCTCCAGTCGAAAGCCCTTTACGGAGCGGGGGGGAAAGGCTTTAGGGAGCTTGAGGCGCAGATCACGTGAGCAGGGTCAGCTGACGGACGCCGCTGCCGCGGCTTTTGAGAGGACACTAGTTCGGAGCCGGGATGTCTTCTGCCAGCTCGTCCTCCTCCACCTCTGATGACCCAGAGGCTTCCTCCAGAGCCAGAGCGACCAAGGCGGCGGTGGCGCTGCTGCTTTGGGAGCACGCCTGGTCCCTCGAAGAGATTTGCTCCAGGAGCCAGTCCTGGTCCCTGGCGGCCAACACAGGGGTCAGGACAGGCGGCGGCGGTGGGGGGAACCCCGTGAACCAAGGCAGAGAACAGGGTCTGCTTTCAGGGCCATGGAAGTGTTTCCGGGTTAACCTTCGATGTCCCTGATTTCCCCGGGCAGCTTCCTTTCACTGAGCCAGAGCTTTACACGCACTGGCGGCTTAGAAGGAACCAGTTCTTCCCTTCAAAAAAAGATGCCGGAAAGCCGTTCCGGCACGTTCTATGGCAAAAAAAGCACTGGTCTCACAAGTTCTTGCTTGCAGGCAGATGGTATTTCTTGCAGATCTTCCAGTACACCATTGTTGCTACTTTGTCATGCTGTTGTTTGCAGTCACTCTTTACGATCTTTATGCAGCAGCTAACTAGGCACTCCACTGTTTCTTCAGCTTTTTTACAGTGGTGGCATTTGTTTTCTGTTGCTCTTCTCAATTCTGGCTTTGTATGCCTTTGTTCTTAAGGTTTGGTCTTATGCAGCTAGAATTAGCCCCCTGTCTCTTTTTTCAACTTTCCTGCTCTTAGCCATTGCCAGATATTATTATGTGCTTTGCCTACGTGTGTGTTCCAAAAATGCTTTTTTTCACGAGGCGACTAGACTTTCTTGTTTTTCCTTGAAGACGTTTCACTTCTCATCCAAGAAGCTTCTTCAGCTCTGATTGGATGGTGGGGAATGGCAGGATTTATACTCCTTGCAGACAGCTGGTCATTTGCATTCTTTTAGCAAGTGCAAATGACCAGCTGTCTGCAAGGAGTATAAATCCTTCCATTCCCATCCAATCAGAGCTGAAGAAGCTTCTTGGATGAGAAGCAAAACAAAGAAAAACAAAGAAAGTCCAGTTGCCTCATGAAAAAAACACCCTTGGGACAACCGTGACCTGGATGACTGAGAATCTCCATAGATGTGTGTGTGTGTGTGTGGGTGGGTGGGTGGGTGGGTGGGTGCGCGCGCATGCGTGCACTGCCCATGCAATACCTTCTCTTGCCATATCTCTTTTCTGTTGTTTAGTCTTATAGGATTCAGTAAGCCTTCAGGTGTACTAGGACATTTACAGCATGAGAAGTTCCAATTGAAAGGGAGTGCATCTTCTTCACTGGCCTTCAGATATTCTTCCAATTCTTCTTTAACAGTCTGGTATACTTGTAACATTCCACACCCTCCCATGCTCCTTTGTAAGTAGAGTCTCTCTCAACATTGCTGCAATTATCTCATTTAATTGAGGACTACCTGTCTTATTTCCAGGAATAAATATTTGGGGATAAATGAACAATCTGAAATTTCATGAAGGGCCTGACAAACTAAAGGGTTTGGGAATCCCTACTCTAACCATTACACCATGCTCCCTTTCAAATGGAACTTCTCATGATGTAAATATCCCTTTACAAGGCCTCTGGAGCCATGCAATTGACTGGCACTATATCATCCACTCATTTCCTTCCGAAGCAGATAAGGCACATGATCAAAACTGATGATTTGTGATGCTGGCAGTATCACAGTATCATTGCAGACTTCAGGATGTTTGCATGCGCACCTACACTTGCTCCTCCACCGTAAAAACAAATGTGGCTAAAATGGGAATAGGGCATTTGAAAGTTATGCAACCATTTGTCTGAAATGTTATAGGGTTTCCTGCTTTAGTAGGGGATTGGACTAGAAGACCTCCAAGGTCCCTTCCAACTCTCTATTATTCTGTTATTCTCTTTGGGCTACCGCAAGGAAAACTGGTTGATTCAGGAGGAATCTTCACCTTTGCAGAGTTGGTATTCATTTTGGATGCTTTGGGCATGAAGCTAATAGCTATGTGGAAGTACCTTAATTTTCTGTGAAAAGGCAGCCGTTATAAAACAAACTAATAGACATGTTTCCTTTCATTTCTTATTGTAAATAAGTGGAAATATACACAAACCATAATTTTACAGGTGTGATTTTGGAAGATGTGGGACTAAGCAGCTGCCCATGGTATATAGGCTTTCCAACTATCCACTGAGGGATTCACTTTTGGTGCTTGAATTCACTCCTGTTTAAAAACTATTTGAAATGTTAATAAAAATAAGTGTGAAGGATGTGTGCTACAAAGCAAAGCATCAACTTGCAGAGACTGTGGACTCCATACTGGCCTTGTAAACATACTAGCAAAGTATGGCAGATTTTTGTAGGCCTGGATTATGCTTTGAATTTTGACCAACTGTCTGGGGAAAAAAGATAAATTGGATGGCTTTAGCATGCATCCTGGGAGCTAAGGGGAGGGGGGGGAGTTATGGAGAGGCAATCATTTTGTGAAAAGCCCTTGACATGCTCTTGAGGTAGTCCCTAAAGATACTTAAGACATTCAATCTCAAAACTCAGATATTCACAATCTTTGAGGCATTTTGTCACTCTGACAATTAGGAAAAACATCTAATTTATATTCACTCCTCCAAACATCACATCACTTATCTCCTAGTACACGTGCTTATGAATTTGGCCATAATTATTGTCTCTGTAGCAGCCTCTTCCCTTTGGAATAAAGTTTCACCCAAGATCTCAATGGCCTGCACTCTGCTGTTGTTAGAAGAGCCGTGAAGAAGACCTGGCTCTTGACCCAAAACTTTGGGCGAGAAATGGTGAGACACCTTGCTACAGTCCGTCTGTCGCCCTTGCCATTTTTATCTTTTATCGATCTTATAGGTAATCCTCAATTTACAACCACAATCAGGGTAAGAAAATTCATTGTTAAGCAGTGTGATAAGTGAGGCATCCTATGACGGCACCTGATTTTACAACTTTTTTTGCCACAAGTCATTTTGCAAGATATCACAGGATCCCAATTTGGAACCTTCCCTGCCAGCTTCTCCATTGACTTTGCTTGTCGGAAGCCAGCTGGGAAAGTCGCAAATGGTGATCACATGACCCCAGGATGCTGCAACTATCATAAATAGATGCCAAGAGGCAAGATCACCATCACAGGACTGCAGAGATGCTGCGATGATGTAAGTGCGAGGATCAGTCATAACTCACTTTTTTCAGCACTGTCGTAACTTTGAACGGTTGCTAAACCAATAAGTCAAGGACTAATTAATGATCAAAAATCATGAATTCTAATTTCTTTGATTGTGGTGAGCTGCCCAGAGTTACTGAGAGACAGGCGGCATACAAGTTTAATTATTATCTCTTATTTTCAGAGCTATCACAATAAAACGATCAAAAGAAGTAACTCACCTGCCATTTCACTCTGTGTGTCTGGAGTGCAGTCCAAGCTGTCAGCCAGCACTCAATGTTCCTGGGGAATTTCCCCAGCACCGAACTCCCCAAGTCAATTGTGTTTTGAGAACTCCACTTCCACTGTCACCAAAATCCAGATACTGATGTGTCTTGTTAACCTAGACTTCAGACTCCATCAACTTCAATACATGAGCACTCCAGTGATCCAGTAACTTTAAAATAGACTGTAAACACATTTCTTAAATAATACATTTCTTAAATACTGGTGTTTTATGAGTGGAAAACCACGTTCTGGAACATTATGAATCAATCAATCAACAGCAAAAGGGTATGGTGGAAAAAAAATGTTAAGTACTCAACCTCCAATATTTCCAAATCTGAGCAGTACTAGTTTAATGGCAAGGATATAATTAAACAAAATCACAGCCGTCTTAACGAGCAGGGAGAGCATCGTTCAGACAAATGCATTTCGGAGATGGGGCGCGGGGTTGACAACCGCACTTAAGAAAGGAGGCGATTCGCTTCCGGTCAGTTCGCAGAAATCCCGCTGCGTTGGACAGAGACGAAGGAATCGAAGGAAAACAGTGATCGCATTTGCAAAACGCTTCAAGCAATAATGCTGCAGCCCACCCATCTAAGGAGCAACGGGGAACGCAGTTATGAAAACAGTAAGCATTAACAAAAATCGTCTCCAACAAGCATTTACTCAGGCGTAGGCCTCTCGCACCACTGATCCAGCAGCCAAACGCAAAGCAAAGCGAAAGCGAAGGAGAGAGCATTAAAAGAAGCGAACCGGATGGGGGAAGGCAGCGCGCCGCACGGGCGGGCAAGACCGCTCTAAAAAAACTGATTAGAAAATCCGGTGGAGCAAGGGAAGGCGGGGGAGGGGGGGAAGAGGGAGAGAAAGAGGCGGAGCCTTCTCTGCTGAATGACTCGGACGCGCAGCCAACGGGCTCGGCGGTTGGACGCCCGGCGGGTGGAGCTCCGCGGTGACCAATGGAAAGCGGCGCGTGGCCCGGAGCGAACGCCTCAAATCCTCTGGGCTCTCAGCTGATTGTTTCTCGGGAGCAAGAGTTGGTTCGGCTAAAGGGAGCCGGCGCTGCAGAGAGGCAGGCGGGCGGGCGGCGAGCCGGCGAGCGGAGGACAAAGGGAGGGCGGCGGGGGCTCCCCCTCTCCGGGTGACCTGCATGGCTCTCTGATTCGTCCGGCGAGAGCGAAGCGGGACGTCCCCCCTCCCGCGGCCCTGAAATTGCACTTTATCTCGTTTTTGCACACTCGCTCCGCCCCCTCCCCGTTATGGTCGGGCCAGGAGCGATGGGACTCGGGTCTGATCCTCTTGGCCCCTTCCCCGCTCTGGAGCTGGGGCTGAGCGTCCTGTACACGCTCCTCTACGCCGGCCTCTTCCTCTTCACTTACCTGCAGCTTTGGCTGCTGTTCTACTACCGGGAGAAGCGGCTCAGCTACCGCACCGTGTGCCTCTTCCTTTGCCTGCTCTGGGCAGCTCTGCGCACCGTCCTCTTCTCTTTCTACCTGCAAACGTCCACCCAAGCCGTGGAGCTCCGGCTCCAGCCGTTCCCACACTGGTTGCTCTTCTGCTTCCCGGTCTGCCTGCTCTTCGCCACCAATTGCCTCCTCAACCTCTACTTCGCCGAGGTAAGTGGGCAGCTCAGCTTTGCCGGCGCCGGCTCTTTTTTTAAACTCTTTTGCAACGGGATGCCGTAAACAAGGGGCACAATGAGCGGCGGCGAGCCGGGCACGCCTCCCCTTCTTCTGCGTGTTGCTTTTTTCTCCCCCGTTTGTGTCATGTTTACCACATTCTGGTGCATTTGCAAACAAGCCTTTCGATGGTTTTCCTGCCCTCCCTCCGCCTACTTGTCTGAACGAACAAACAAGCTTCGGGGAGCCTCGGCTCGAGCGCGTAACGAGGCGAGCAAAACCGCGCTACGAGGCAAAGCCCCGGGGTGGCATACAGTATCTGTAGCAGGAGGCTTGCGGTGTAACAAACGTTGCCCTTAAAGTGCACACAAAAACCCTTCGCGGTTCTGGATGCAGCACAGTTAATGCGGTTACTTTTGGGGAAACCGTAGATCGGTATTTCTTTAAGAGTGAAGCAAACACGAATAGCAACAGCCCTAGGTTGCTCAGCTGGGATAGGGACGGCTGACAGCCATTACGTCATTGCTTTGGGCTTTCTTCTCCACCTCCTATTGTTGCTGCCTTTCTTAAAATACTATTTTAAAAAAGACTTGGCTCTTTTCCCCACCACCCCCTTTTTCCCTTTTTTTTTTTTTTTTTGCTGCAGAAGATAGCATCTTGCAACATGGTAGTTTTGGCATTTTTTAACTTGACTGGGTCACATCTGAAATGTTAATATGATCTTTGTGTGGCTGCTGGATTAATTTCCAAGGCCCCCCCTCCCCCTTGAGGCTTGCTGATCAGCTGTTTTCAAATCCTTAGTGTCATCTTTGTTTTTTTAGCTTCCTGTATTGAAACAAAGCCAATGGCCCAATCCTTACAGCTGCAGCAAGGTTTGGATGGCCTTTTAGGGGTCCCACATTGCAATCTTATGCCTGAACAACAAAGAATTTTTGACACTTGAGAAAGATGTGTTTGTGCCATAATACAATCTACTCTCTTAGATGCATCTTCCCTTATAAGGTGGATGCTTCACTTTCGAGCAAAGTACCTGAAATTGCAGCTTTGTTTGGTTTCAGTTATGCATGTCTGGTGAGTGATCTAGGTAAACTTTTTCCTACTAATGGCATGTATCATCTTTATGTTGCACTTCCTCCAGTTATTGGGAAATTGTTACTTCTCGGACAAACCTGCAGACATCCTTTCCCTCGCACTGCAAAATTGTATTGTCACTTAGGAGGCAGCCTCCACAATGACTTCATTCTCTGAGAAACTCAGGGGTGTTCACATGATGAGCACAAGAGAGCGGCTGTTCTTGCCATGAAAATGAAAATGTTTGTTTTGTGAGCAAGCCTTAACATTTTTGGGAGGACAGGGAGCTCAAACTAACTGGCTGACATCTCACATGTGGGTGGAATTGGAATTGAGAAGGTTTTTGTTTTTAAACTGGGTATTTGGAGCCTCAGTGCTGTTTTGCACTAATAAACACAGGGAAATCTGTAAACTCTGCAGTCAGTATTCAGTGAGCATGATAAATGGCAGGTCCAAAAGTCACAAAAAAGGAAAGGGGCCACCTACCCTAACTCTAAGGGGGTGCGTGAGTGATATGAACGCAAGGAGGCAAATAGTTCCTGAAACCTGGAGCACCTCTATGGTATTGGACCATTTTTAACATAACCCATTGCAATGAACAGACAAAATATTTGAGTACCGGTAGCATAACCAGCTATAATATGGAGTCAGATCTCTGGTGTTGGTTGATTGCTTAAAAAACAACAACAATAATGCAATACAGTTCCTCTTTCTTTCAAAGGAAGCAACCCATGTCATTTTCTTTTAGAGAAAAAAAAACTGGAAATCTAAAGCTATTTGTTCCCTATTAAGAAATGGGAAACTTGGAAAGAGTAGAGTTTACTTAGTTGATCTTCTAGAACAACCTTTGTCTATTGTACTAGCAAAGAAAGATGGGATTTGTGATTCATCTGCTATGCAGGATACCAGATTGGGGAAGGTTGGGGAATGACTGCACTTCAAAATAGGGACTGCATCCAGCTTGTTAAGGTTAAGAGTGTGAGCAGGTATTATGAAGAGACGGCAGCAATCTATGATAATGTTTGATAAATCCCAATGTAATATGAATCCCAAGAATGTTGGGTAGAATGGGAGCTGATTAAATCAGTGAAATAGATGCTGAGCAATAATTTAGGATAAATGAATGACGTCATCTCCACATGAGACGGGCAGCATCTAAGTTGAATAAATAAACATTTTTCATTTGCAAATGCTGAAGAAAATGATTCCAGTTTGCAAGATCTTCTGTAATCCAGAACAGTAGGGAGCAAGATCAAGTCCTCGAGCAAAATTTGTCATCGTGAACTTTGTACCCATCCCCTTGAGCATATATTTTTGCCTATAAAAATAAATTTGCTCTTGAATGATTACTGATTGAAAATTCTAATCACAGATTCTAAAATGTATTAAGGGAAGTACCAAATAGCACATAGCCAACAACATTGCAATTTGGAGGAAATGGAAGATTGGGTGAGGTTAATCCCAAGCCAACCTGGTTGGCCACAAATCAAGTTCAACAGAATTGTGACAGCTTATTTCAGTGCCCTCTGAACCATCTACATTTGGCCCCCAGTCCAGCTATGCTGCCATTCCATCCCAATAATATGTACACAAAATGAGCCTTGGGTATGTTTCTTCAGTGCAAATAAAGTGTAGTTGGGAACTGTGCATGAAGATGCAGGAGTTTAAAAATATTAATTTTGCAGTTGAGAGATCCCAAGCTCAAAAATGTCTCAGGTAGAAAAGGCAGTACCTTTGCTGGAGAATTAAATAAAAGCTACCACTTGAACTAAATATATATATTTAAATAGAATATTACCGATGGGGGAAAAGTGGTGCAGAAAGCTTTGCTGAGTTCAGATACCTTCTCTCTCGTGCCACCTTTTCGAAAATACGTGTGTTGTATATTATACTTCTCTGAGATATAAAATACTTTATATGATCTCTTATATGTGTATGGCAGGAAGTGTTTTTGAATACAAAGGAAAAGAGTGTTTCACAAAAGGATTGGGTTCACAAATCATGCTAAGCTATGTCTTGTTTTCATTTACTTTCTTTAGCCAAGCAGCCCCAGTGATAGTGTGCAGACCCTGTAACAGAATAAGGGAGAGTAGTACTAGTATAAATATGGCAAAGCAAAGGGGAGGGAAGTTTTCTATATATTCAAGCAAAGATGTGAGTTTTTGAAATATTTTAAATTAAAAAAACATTGCTGTATAGAAAAGTATGATTCCAAATACTTTATTCAATATCCAGAGTCTGTATAAGTATGTGGGCTATGTTACTTTCGTGTGTGTGTGGTGTAGGAGGGCAAAATTAGCTTATTAGATAAAGTTTGAATAAAGTATTCAAAAAATCTAAATTTTCTGATGTGTAGGAAAAATATTTTTATGGGAATATTGGGAACATGGACAATCAAGCCTCATACAACTTTGAAACTACCTAACTTGCCTGAAGTGGAACATTTTCCAGCCCACAACCTCAAAGGTGAGAGTCCCTGGACAATGAGGGTATTGTTGGAACTAAGTTCAACAAACACAGAGAAAACATGGACCCTCCAAATCAATATTTTGCTCTCCCAGGTAGAACTGGGAATGGCTCTCTGGATTACCCACAAGATGAATGCCTTCCTGATAATAGAGGCAGCACTGGCCATTTCTTTTGAACAAATGATCTAAGCTGAATTTCTTTTTCTTAGGAAACAATATTTATGGTCCTTCTGCTTGGCCTCGAAAGTTAGTTTAGCCTGCATAGATGGGGTGGGTGTCAGTTCCCACCCATGTGCTCAGCCCAGTACTAGTCACATCTTGATGGAACCATCTGAAGTGGAGAGCCTTCATTATGCTAGAAATATGATTTAGAACCTTATATGTGGAAGAGATTATCAAGTAGGGGCTTTTTTAATAGCTTGCTCTCACCGTATGGAGGGCAGAATGAATTGAGGATTTCCCAAATAAAACTTGACATTTTTTGAACCTGCAGTGGCCTTGAATTCGGAATGTCAAATCAGAGAATCAGCTTGAGTGCTACTACCAACTTTTCATGGAAAGTAGGACCTGCCAAACCGATAAGAAGGAAGCCTCTTCACATTGATAGATTGAAGTTGGCCAGGTGATATTCCCTTGCAGACTAAAATTCTGCTTGCATATCTACTTCCTCTGCCACCTTCTTGCCTCCTCTCAGCCCACACATTTACAGATTGCTGCTGTGTCTGACAAAGAGCCAGACTGGAATCCTAACTCTCACAGATGTTTAACTTGAAGTAACCTTAATGTAAACACAATAGCAAGAAAGCGGTATCTATAATATCTTCAGAAAGCTTTTTTAAAAAATGGAATCTTCTGTACAATAGGTAACTTCAGAAGGTTAAATACCATCCCCATAGTAAAGTGTGGGGTAGTAAAAAGTCTGTCAACTTGGGGTGTATAGATATAATCATACAAAACTGAAGCTCCACTATTATCTGGGTATGGTGGGTGTTATATCTTTATCAAGTAAAGAGATTTGCTTCTCTTTATTTAACAAACTATGGCTAATGGAGAAAAGGATATGTGACCCTACCATAAGTAGATTCCGCTGAGTTCCTTTTCCAGTAATTGAAAAGTTAAGGGAGATGTTGGGAAGTTCATTGTTTCTTCTTGCAAGTATACATACGTCTTAGTTCTATATGTTTCTTCTTAAAAGTATATCTCGAAGACAACCAATAGCAAGATATAGATGGAGCCAGTTAAAGAGGCAATGAGTACACCATTGGAAGATCTAAAAGAGTAGGTTAGGGGCAGATCATTATGGAGATAATCTATGTGATCACTAAGAGTTGCTTCCAACTTGAAAGCACATCAGTCTATCAGTTTATATGTTCTACTCAACTGGGTTTACCACAATTAAATAAAAGTTTGCATTGTCTTCCTATCTGCCCCAAAAGACCGATTTTACCACAGTCTGGTAAGGGCTTTATACAGTCTTCAATTAGATAACTGTATCCAAATCTATATGTACAGTTTTTGTGCACGCATTCTGATTTTAAACCATATTTCTTCCCACCAAAATACCGTAGTTAGTTCTTTATCAGGGTTGGAGATCATCCTGTTTCCATCTTTTGCTGGATCTGGGCCCAGCAGTTTTCCTAATATTGCTCCTGAGGCTAAAACCTGGAACCCTGTGCCAAATCCCTTCTGCATTTTATAGAATGAAACCAAGCAATACATGGAAGAACCAAGTACATGGAAGAATCATAATCTGTTTTGCAGTAGAAAATTATGATAAAAAGTATGTAAATCCGGGGTGTCAAACTGCTGGCCCGTGGGCTGGATGCGTCACACGGAAGCTGCACCCACCCCAGCTCCAGCAAGGGGAAAAAAGTCGTGATATGTCGTGACATGTCACGTGATGTGGTGAGTTTGACACTCCTGATGTAAATAGATGTAGCTGATGGGTCAGTATTTATCTTCTATCAAAGGACTTTTTCTGGAAGTAGTTCCAAAATATGGGAAGCATTGCACCAAAGCTAGAACGTAGGAAGTTAAGAAAATGTTGTAGGTAATCCTCGAGTTACAACTGTAATGCAGCCTACCCATTACAGTTATAAGAAATAATGGTCATAAAATGGGTCGGTCACGTGACTGAGCCAATTTTACTATCTTTTTTGGGGGGTGATTGTTAAGCAAACCCATTGATCGCTATGGCATGATTTTGCCAAAAAACAGAACTGCTGGTTTTCAGCAAAACCGTCATGAAACGGGGCCACATAACTATGAGATGCTGCAAATGGACATAAATGCATTCATGTTGCCGAGCTCCTGAAGTGTCTGGTCATGTGACCAGGGGAGGGAATGACTATTGAAACTTCAGATCCAGGTTGTAAGTTTCCTTTTTCGGGTGCATCATAACTTCAAAAGGTCACTAAGTGACCAATCATGAATCGAGGACTATCTGTATGGGGGGGAAATCAATGCAGAAATGGCATTCTCTTAAATTGTCTTGATTTCTGAGAATCTCAACATGGAGAGTAATTGAATAAAAGCTAGCCATTCTATTTCAGTTACAATTTTTCACCTCAAATGTTCACATTGAAATCATGGTTTTCAACAATACTCCAGATGACTTAATGGAGCAGACCTGCCAGATGCATACAAAGCAATACATTCTTACTTATTGATCTACGATTTCATCTGTTGATCCCTTTGAAAGATTGCATATACTGGAAAGTAATGCTTGAAATAAAGTCATATGGAAAAAAATATTTTAAGATCTTAATTTAGAAACCAGAAACTGCTCATTATGAATTGGTCAGCAATAATTTTCTGTGAACATTTTAACAAATAGGTAATATTTATATTACCACAAATAATATAAAAGGAGTGGGTTTTTTGTTGTTGTGGTTTTTGACCCCTGTTAATTGCAAGAGTATGTCACAACCAAATGCTACATCTAGATTCGGAGATGGTTCACTGAAAGGAAACCCACTTCCCCAAGACTGGCTTGTAGATATGGCCTTAAACTTCAGAAACAAAGAAATCACGTGCATATTCTTCATGTTTTAGGATGTGCTTTTATATTGGAGTTTATGACAGTATAAACAGGAATAGAACAGCGCTATTACTCAAAACTATTTGTGCGTACTTAGAGGTAACACTACTTCAGGTGTCCCCAACCCCCGGTCCGTGGACTGGTACCAGGCTGCAGCATGCCAGCAACCGGTCTGCACAAACAAGCAAAGGCCCATCCGTGGGATGCAGACAGCACACAAAACGACACCCCCTCCGGTCCATGGAAAAACCTCTGTCCACGGAACCGATCCCTGGTGCCCAAATGGTTGGGGGCCTCTGCTCTACTTGATTCAGTGTAGGTCACTCAGCTCGATACAATTGTACTGTTTACAGATAATGTATAAATGTATGTATGCCCACACGTCAATATTTTACATTGTGCCTTATTTAAAAAAATCTTTAAAACCTGGTGTTTTGCACAGTCCTGCATGATTTGAATGAGGGAGTCCCTTAGAGTCCTCTTGCCTCTGCAGAGGTATTTTGGTTCTTCTCTATCATTATCATTTCTGGCTAATTGTTCTTTCTGCTTTTTATATTGTACTCTGCTGAGAATTAGACAGCCTTCTAGGTTGAATAAATAAATGTTCGATTTATGCATTTTGACGCTTTTGAAAACTGCCATAGAAACATCATTTAGGTATAGTATATGAATGTTCTGGATAGATAAATAAATGAACCATAATGAGGTCAAACATTAGGGAGATCTCTGAGTTCTGAATTCCCACTAATTGTTTACAAACCATGGCATCTTTTCCACTCACCCTCCTTTTCATATTTCCAATAGAAAAATTCTGTATTTGTGCTTGCGTGTTATTAAAATGTTTTGGGTCCATTGTGTCTCTTGAACTTGTGCAATATATAATTTTTTTTCTTAAATAAAGCATTTTCTTTTTTTTAAGGTTATTCTCAAAGTCAAGTGCGCAGCTGAGTTCAACAAATACAAGTAAGTTTTCCTTTAACCTGTATATATTGTGGCCGATTAATCAACATATTTTAAAGATACCTTTAGTGAATTGAAGAGCCCAATGTGCTGGAACAGAAACTGCATTAACATCTGTTTTTTAATTTGCATTCTTGCACCAAGCCAAATGTTGAAAGTTTGAGGGTTGAAATTAATGCATAGCAAAGTATAACTTTTCCATGGAACCTAGTAATCCTAACAGCTTTATAACATTCTACAAAAGCTCAAAGTTGCTTGTATAAAATAGGATTTGAAAAAATCTGATTATATCACTTTGACAAAGAACAGGGCTTTCAGAGCAAATATGCTGTAGGTTTACTTCTAATAACAGGACTGGGCCATGGAGCAGATTAAGCAGATGCTGTCCACCTGCAGATTGCCGTGGGTACACGTTGGGCATGGGAAGAGATGTGTCTTACACCGTATAAATGTATCTCAAACATGCTTATTGTTTGTATAAGGGCAGCATTATTCAGATTTGATCATTAATCCAAAAGAAGAAAGCAAAGATTAGGAGAACAGATCAGAAAGAAGGCTATGCTGGACACCAACTGCCCTTTTTTTCTTTTCTTTCCAGGACTTTCTTGTACATGGGGTCTGTATTCATCAGCCTCCTCTTCATCTTTGTGAACCTGACATGTGCATTATTGGCACAGGATAATGTTCCAGAGGATCAGCTAAGGTGGACGGTTTTTGCCCGGGCCTTGATCAATGATAGTCTCTTCATTCTTTCGGCCATCTTGTTAGCTTGCTGCATGTGCAAACTTTCCAAAGTGTCTTCAGCCAATGTTTACCTCGAGTCCAAGGTAAGGAAGCAGCAGTACAGACTTCTCAATTACAATCTGTCAGGTTCGGAGTGAGAAGATGATCTGTATTTCAGACACAAAATAAAATTGTTTTCAGGGGACACGTACAAAGATGTTGTATTCCATTTTCAAGATGGATTGGAAATGTGGGCAACTTTTTTTTAATTCTTTTAAAACTCCTAGTAGCCTAAAAGATAAGTAACAGCTGGGTTAAAGTATAATATACGCTGCTTTCCATGGAAGATCAAATATCAAATTACTGTTTTTCCTATTACTTTTAAAAATCTCTGAGAAGAAATTCTGTGCTCGCTTTATGCCTCGGAGGCAGCTTTTTGTTTAATGATTAGGTAAGAAAGTTCCTAGAAAGTGGGAAGGGATTAATTTACTTTAGAGTTAATAGGCTTCTTTTTTTTTTTAAGTGGAATAGAATGCTTACCCCTAATGCACAATTGGCTTAGGAGCAGTCAACTTAATGGAATGATGAAATTCTCTTTAATGAAGGGCTGTGTCTCTGCATGTGGGTCCATGCAGGGCTTTTATTGTATGGTTGCAGCATCCATCTTGATGTTTTTGACCCTGGGGACACTGCTGGAGTGAGAGAGACTGTTCCAATGTAGTTGGACTTATGCTACCTCATGTTTGCTTAGTAACAAAAAGTGAAAAAGACAGTCTAGTGGGAAGCAAAATGGAGCACTCTGAGAAAATTTACCTCCGATTACAAAACTATTATACTTACTTTTCCGCAGTTACTTTAGTTTTGCCTTCTTTACCTTTAACTATTGTTAGTGTAACATTCTGGCTCCTTGCTTCCTGTTGTCTCTTTACACCAGTGTTTCTCAACCTTGATCATTTTAAGATGGCTGGACTTCAAGTCCCGGAATTCCTCAGCCAGCCATGCTGGGGAATTGAGGTCCATGCATATTTTATATTCAGCCACATTTGCTAGCCTTACAGAAATTTGCCTACAAATATTCTTTTGCTTCAACCAAATATTTATCAATACCACTCAAGATAGAAGCGCCATAATTTGGGTATGATGGTGGAACTTTACACATGCCGTGTTCATTGTTTTCTATATTCTTTTGATAGCATTCCCTATTTGTGGGAAGTGAATTGTCAAGATATTTTCGCTATAACATGCAGGCAATCCACAAAACAACTGCAAATGCTGCTTGTTTGGAAATAACTGTTTCATTTGCATAAATACAAAGTGGCAAACAATGCTGATGCTGGTCTTTTTACAATCAGAAGCCATCAGCTAGCTATGAATTAACTCTGCTAAGCAAGAAAGTGTTTTGAAAAGAAACATTGTCCTGCTTCTTAGCATCTTCTTCTTGGTAAGCCAATGATTATTGTCTGGAATTATTCAGTCTTCTGCCGAAGTCTAATGAGCAACAGCAGTTTATTCTAGTTAAGAGGATCATCCCAGATTGGATCAGTGGTAGTAGAATATTGTTCACTATCACCAGCCTCATGTCAGAAAGGGAATTCCTGCAGCTGGAATGAAACATGAAGTTGACTTGGGAGAGAGTCAAACCGCTCTTGATGAAGTGCATTCTAACTATTGAACAATGTAAATGAATGTCCTCTCCTGTGTCCCTGGCAAATAGTTTTGAAAAAGTAAAGGCCTCTGCTATTGACCTTAATGCCCAGAAATATTCATGCTGAGATTGGCAGTTATAGCCGCGTAAAACCTTTAAACTACTTTTGCAAAAAAAAAAAACAGTAATCAAAGCTTCAGAATGGATATGACATATGCTGGTATCATGCATCAATTAACAATCCAGTTTTGCATCAATTAATCCAGTTTTGCATTAGTGCAAGCCTCTGGATGCTCATGAAGGGTGACCCTACATAGAATTCATTGCATTACTCAAATTGAGATGTATCCAGTTTCAAGTCCAAACATCTTGGAAATATCTACACTTGGGATGCTGGATGTGATTATGCAAATACAGTCTTTGTCACCGTTGCCATCTGAAAATCCAGAAAGAACTTTAGGTTAGGCAGCACTCCTAAATTTCAAAATGCTCTTGCAGAGGAGCTACATTTCCATCCAGAATATGCTAATTAGTTTCTGGAATTTCATAGCAAGTGTCTTGAAAATGTAGCCAGCTTTACATTTTTTTTCCTTGGAGAAAAAGGAAGAATGGTAATTTATGTATTTATATTCTGCCACTTATCCTGTAAAGACATAGATTTTTCAACTTGTTTGCTTGCTCTGAGCATCTATTTCCAAAAAAGAGAATTACTGCCATCTTTTCATTGATACTGGTCTGCTTCATTCTTTAATGAACAGAATGATTTTATAGCCTTATCCTCATCTCATTGCAGTGATTCCCATTTTGCAGTTAAGAAATGGTCTGGAGGAACTTAAGCCAAGGGAGAGGATAATGAACATGAACCTTGGTGCCTAGTAGTAGAAGATATTTTCTAATCTTTTCTTTTTACTCAGTCATATTATTTTTCTCCCAGAAATCTTCATGGCTTTTTGATCAAAAAAATCATGTGGCTGGTATTATTCTCCCATCTGAAAAGTAATTTGACTGTTGCATAGCATCATAGCTATGTAGTTTGCTTTCAGACTTGAGTTCTGATTGTAGAAGAAGCATGTCACTGCTACAAAATCAGTAAAATCGTTGTTGAAAATATGGCATGGTTTAACAAGCATATGTAAGACTGAGCAGGAGATCTCTTCCTTCAAAGCATGACTGCCTACATTTTAAGCACTGCAAGAGGTGACAGGAAGAGCAACAAATATAGGGGTGTCTTTATCAGTGTGACTCTTAGACTCACCAAAAGCTTAGTTGCAAATGAGGATCCCAGTGAAGTCAGGGTCCTCACAGAAGAGAAGAATTTGGTGGAAGGCTGGAAACATTCATGTCATGAGGACTAGCAAGGGAGAATGCTCAAAACTTAAGGGAAAAATATTTGGAGAAGTTAGAGATGGCAGAATTAGAGAAATAATGTTCATTGAACATGGATGTAATGTATTACTATTATGTATTAGTTTTCCTCTAGAAGCTTAGGATGGTACACATGGGCTTTTTACTTATTTTGTCTCACAAGGAACAGTCTCTGGGTGGTGACTGCCCAGATCTCCTAGTGAGTTCCATAGTTGAATGTGGTCTTATACCTTAACCATTATATTACTCTTTTAAGTGTTAAAAGGTAGGATAAGGAAATCATCTAGTATATGTGGTATTCCTCCTATTCCTTGCTCCTTATTCAGGATAGTTATAATAGTTTCTTTTGTATTGGATTACTTATCAATTGAGCTAATCGGTTTTCAGTTTCTGTCCTTCCTTTTACTAACAAGTACATGTTTGGGTCCTTAAAGCTAATGAAAGAAGAAATATCTTTTATATCACATATGGTTCCATGTAGCTGTATTGGATTAGATCTGTCATGCAGAGTTTACTTTACTTAAAAGAAAAACTCAAGGCTTTCTTTAGATAGTGTTTACTTAACAGACTCTCTTAAAGATCTTTTTGTCAACTTACTGTATTTAATACCTCTTTGTGTATTTTTTTTAAACTAGGGCACATCTCTCTGCCAAGCTCTCCTTGTGGGTTCTGTTGTCATCCTTTTACATTCTTCAAGAGCTTTTTATAATTTGGTGGCAGTAGCGATCACTCCAGACCATGCACCTAGTCCATTCAACTATGGTTGGGATAACCTTTCAGATAAGGTAATCAAGCTTTTCACACTTCTGTAGAAATAGCAAAAGATCACATCTAAGTTGGAACACTAATGTTGTCCACCCTTTTCCTTCACTGTGCCTCCCATGAATATCAACTGGGAGGAGGAACTATGGTGGGAGGCAGTTGAGAAGAGCACCAATGAGATCTATATATGTTGGAAAGCAACTTGAGATGAACTAATGAAGCTGCCTTATCCAGAACTGGCTAATTCATCTAAAAGGATTAGGCTGTCAAAGGCTACAGGTCAAAATTGACCCAGTATGTGATTTGCATGTGTCTGTCTATCTGTCCACACATGTACATATGATTACATGTTTATGATAAAAGACAGTTTGCATTTGAGTACCAGTTACTGAGAACAGCTGCAAGGAAAATATCCTGCTTTGGAGCTTTTTGATGGTGATTTTGTTAACCAACATTAGGTGCGGTCCAGTTCTGTTACTATTATTCTGTGACAAAGTTCACATATGAGACTAAGCCATAGCAATTGATTTTTTACAATACTAAGGCATGAATTATGGTTTATAAACAACAGTGGCTTGGATTCACATATCATATCAGTCCCAAAACAAACCAACCATGCTATGGCTTAACAAGGAGATAAGAAAGATCCCTAAGCATTCTTTCTTGGTTTCTGTTAATTCCAAGAGATAGCTATCCTTTGTTGTCTTGCCCATTAGCCCTGATTTTCTTTTTAACATGCCAAAAATTAAAATAGAGGCCTTCTAACACCAAATTTTGCCTGTGGATTGTGAGGCTATTCCTAGAATGGAAGGAAGGGGCTCAATTGAAAGATCCTATAATGAAAAAAAAATGGAGCCAATTTAACCACACATGTCTTGGGATTTAAGATTAGATCCAGTCCTTTGAACCAGCCTGAAATTCAACTGGAAACCAAAATACTAGACTTGTCTGTAAGTTATAGTATTGTGTTCAGAATATGAGAGGTTTTAGGGCTTGCTACTTTCATTTATTTTTTGATGTATTTTATACACACACACACACACATGCATGCATGCATGCACACACATACATATGCAGCTTTTGATCTAAAAAATAGTTCATAGTGGGAGGTAGGCTGTCGTTCCATCTGCAATCCTTGAGGGCCGTTCCATAAAGAGCTCATTAAAATACTTTTGTTATTTTTTTCTCTGAATTTGTGTCCATATCTTGTTCCTACAGCTTCAGGGAAAAGAAGTTAACAGTGAGGAGTACGTGGTCTTTGGTGTGGTGCTTTTTCTCTGGGAGTTCGTCCCAACCATATTTGTGGTACTCTTCTTCCGAGCACAGAGGTTGGCCCAGAATTTGGTATGGATTGGGATCAACTGTTACTCTTTTTCAATTATTTCTTCAAAATAAGCAAATGTTCAACATTGTGGAGGGAAAACATGCAGAGGGATTTAGAACACAATGAAAATGTTTCTTTGGGGGCAAAAGAGGACATTCCAAGTTGAGGCATGAATAGACCACTTTATACCAAACTCTGTCCAAGGGTATTGCTCATCAGCCCTTGGTGGGAATGGACTCTGCCATCTTTCTGGCATCATGGGGTTGATTTGCCACAGAGTTGGTATGTTATGCACAGTGGGATTATGATGTGACATTGGAAGAAAAAAGATCTTGTGGCTTTCACGTAGAGCGCCTTGTACTCTGTCATTAAAACAAGAATTAGGACTATTGCATCCCACAAAGTGCTGAGAGAAAATTTGTGAACCCTTTAGGACAGGGCTCTTCAAACTTGGCCCTTTTATGACTTCTGGACTTCAATTCCCAGAATTCCTCAGCCAGCATGCCTGGTTGAGGAATTCTGGGAGTTGGTCCACAAGTCATAAAAGGGCCAAATTTGAAGAGCCCTGCTTTAGGATCACCTTTAATCTCACTTGTTATAATTATCTGTGAGATCTGAGCCTCATGTAGGTCTATTAATAAAAAGATTTTGATAACACCCAAAACAATGTACTGTGTCATGCCTTTTTTAATCCAACTTTCCCTCCCTTTGTTGGAAAACTATATGATGCCCTAAAATAATCAGCAATCTTAAGGGGGTAGGTTGAGTCAGAGGTTTCAATCAGATGTAAACTTGAAGGGTTATCTCCTATTTTTAAAAAACACACACATTGTCGGCCACCATAATATTCTGCTTTCATAAGACAGATCTTTGAAAATGAATCATGTGGTGATCAAAATTGTTCTGTGATCCTCTGAAAAAGGACTGTTGATATTTGTGATGATTGAAAGGTCTACAAAACAATTGATACAGACTTTGACCTTCATCAGTCCATGGTCAGACAGATAGTGTACAAATAGAGAAAACACAATTCAGTTATTACTCTTTCCAAAGTGATCATTGAATGAATATCATCCCAAGGGCTTAGACTATAATACTCTGGGAGATTGCAAAGGATCCCAGTGAAATGACACAAGGATTTTGGAGACTATGCTTACATTATCTGTTACTGTAGTTCATGAGTTTACTATAAGCAAGGATGGTATAAATAGAAAAATATTTATCCAAGGAGGAAGTGATGACTCTCAAGAAAGCACAGTGCTACCCAACCCAGATTTACCTAGGCCCACCTGGATGATACAGCAGGTTATTAAAATAATGTCTTGTGGAAATAGGAGAAGTAATTTAAACAAAATATTTTTTTCTGGAGAAAATAATAAGCAGTATGCTAGCAAAAGAGCCTTATCCCAATTGTGAAGTATAATGATGAAGGTATCATGTTTGCAGCTTCAGGACCCAAGCAGATTGCAATCATTTAGATTTACCAGCAAATCATATTTACTAGCAAATTCTACAGAGCTGATTTGGTGTAGTAGTTAAAGCCACTTAGTTAGAAAGTGGAGACTGGGAGTTCTAATTCTGCCTTAGGCATGAAGCCAGCTGGATGACTGGGATCAGTCTCTCTCTCTCTCTCTCTCAACCCTAGAAAGAAGGTACTATCAAACTATTACTGAAAAAATATTCCAAGAAAACTGCATGGATTTATTTATGGAGTACCCAAGAGTTGGGGATGATTTGAAGGCAGATTCACAAAACCAAATTCTGTAGGAGAATGTCAAGAGATCTACTCCTAAGAAAATGTGAGTTATTCAGCAAGGCAGTAATTCTGAACACAAAAGTAAATCTGCAAAAGAATAGCCAAAGTAGAAGTTTTACAGCCAATGCTCAATTCAAAACTTTAAGCAGTTCGTGTAGAGAGCCCCAACTATCATTGTTTTGAATTAGTTCTGCAAAGAAAACCTGGGCCAAATAATTTTAAGCTCATGTGTGGGACTGATCAACAAGCAAGAAAAGTATTTGGTTGAGGTCATAGCTGTTAAGGAAGTACCACCAATTACTGTATCTCAAGTTCACACACTTTTTTCCAACAGTCAGTAAACATTGACTCAGTGCTGATTCAGAAATTCTCTTCATAAATTAGGCTTTAATCTGATTGCTGGTCACAGTATTACAGCATTATGAGTACTTCTGAGGGTTCACAGACTTTTCTCTCTTTACTGTATAAAAATGTTTCTCAAGGTGTAGACTGGCTGGGGAATTCTGAGAGTTAAAATTCTACATTTTAAAGTTGCTAAGATTGAAAAATGCTGTTGTATAACAGCTTTTGCTTAAAACTTTTGACTGGCAAGTTGAAGGGCATATTTCAAAAATGAACGGGTCAGAAAAAACCCAGTATGTTAAGATACAGTGAATTTTTAGTTGAACTGAATTGCATTAATTTAGTGCATTTCAGATAATTGCTACTTATTTAATAATTTCCCCCTTCTCTTACATTAAAAAGTAAAATTCTACTGTAGCTTTTGCAGGCCCCTGGAGAATGCAGTCTGCAAACGGGGATGGCAACTATTTTAGTCACTTGATCTGAAGACTAATTGAATTTTGTTCATTACTTAGCAGTAGCACGTGCTGCTGTCATATGTCATATTTTGCTTAATTGGCTTGCACAAGATTGTTTCATATGCTAGTAGTTGTTTTCAACACCTTCCTTTCACTTTGCCTCCCCTCTCTTGTTGTAAAGACTCTGTAACTGCTACAGAGGATCTGACAACTCCTTCATTTATCAGACTGGAGTAGTTTATTACAAATGCTGTAAAAAAAAAATTAAAAATAACATGTATATCTACATATCTTGATTTTGGAAAAGGCAAAAAACTGGCATATTTTTCCTTCCAGATCTCTAAAGCAAATGTTTTCTTTTGTTCTTAATTCCCCCCCCCCCTTATTATCCCTCTTAACCTGAAAGGCACCTGCTGGAATGATCAACAGCCACAGTTACAGTTCACGGGCCTATTTCTTTGACAATCCAAGAAGATATGACAGTGATGATGACCTCCCAAGGCTTGGTGGAGGAAGGTAACTTGATTTCACTAAGAGGAGGGAAATATAGCTTACAGTAAAGACTGGCAGATTTGATGCTTATGGAACATCTATTTCAGCTGAAGATTCATTAGTTGGAGCCTGATGTAGCAATAGCAATAGCACTTAGACTTATATACCGTTTCACAGGGCTTTACAGCCCTCTCTAAGCGGTTTACAGAGTCAGCCTATTGCCCCCAACAATCTGGGTCCTCATTTTACTGACCTCGGAAGGATGGAAGGCTGAATCAACCTTGAGCCAGTGAGAATTGAACTGCTGGCAGTCAGCAGAATTAGCCTGCAATACCGCATTCTAACCACTGTGCCACCACAGCTCATGTAGAAGTACTACACTTGGGATGTAAGACTCTGAAATGCATTTTGATCATTGGAACCAAATAGCTTGTTTCACTCCCTGCCATAATTCTTCATTTTAGCAATATGATGGGGTGTAATTTTGTGCTGCTATGATTACATAAGCAGTTATTTTCTTTTTAGTTTAGTGCAAATCAAGAGATCTAGTGATCTGTATATTTGCAACTATTCTCTAATATAAGCCAATACTATCACTATGTGCAGATTTGGGGCAGACGCAATAGTAATTTGTTTTACAGGCAGCAGACCACTAAAAAGTTTGAACCCCAGGTTTAATTGCTCAGACTCTTGGGCATCATGATATTCCAGGTGTTTACATTGCCAATGTTCTTGCCTATGCCCTGTTGTAATCTCTGCATAAATGTTCTGTATGTTCTGCATAGATAGTAAAAAATATCCATTCTGGGATAATAAAAATGTAGTTTAAAAACAATGAATAAATATGAGAAAGGCTCTGCTGGGTCAACCCAATCAACATCTGATTTCTTCCGGGGATCAACCAGATGTCTTCTGGAAACTCAAAAGCAACACACGAAAGCTTTGTAACTTCAAACCTGGGAGTAATGACTGTCTATGCCCATTCACAAAGGAGAAGTCAGAAAAACTCTCACAATCTGCCTCTCCTTGTACAATGAGGTTCTGTTTTCATTTTTACATGCTTCTTTCATTGTTGGACAACATGTTGAAGCTGCTGAATCCACCTTGCATTTCTTTAATTAGGAGCATAAATTGTCTGCTTTTTTCAGTGCTCCTTCAGGAACAGCAACTCTGGGTGGCCTTGTATATACAGTAGACAGCATTCCACAATTAGATACCTTTGCTGAAAAAAATGTGTTCCTTAAGTGCAGCTTCCCCCCCCCCAAAATTGGCAGTTAGCCATAAATTGTAATGTTCAAATTAGTCTGTTACTGTATTAAGGCAGTTGTCTCCAACATGAATATCCTTCCCAAATAGTCATGCTGTTTGTGGGAATTTGGGGAAGTGAAGTCTACATTTGGAGGATGCTTAGGTTGGAGAAGGTTGTGTAATGCTGACTTTTTGATGCTGCTATTTTCTAATGTGGTCTTTCTATGTCTTACTCTCCCAAATTTCCATTTTGTATTTTTCAGCTTGGCTACTCCTCAGAATTCTGGGTGGTATGGCTCTCTGACAGGGAATGACAGCTGCATCATGATTCCACCTTTGGTTGCACCTCCAATGGATGTTGCTCCACTGCTGTTCAGCCATGAAAGCTTGGAATCCAGAAGTCATCAGAGTTCACATCCAAAGCCACCAAACTAATCTTAGAGTAGCTTTGGGGGAAGGGTTCCTGTGAGGTGTGAAAAACAGGACTCCCTTTAGGATCAGTCTTTTCCTTACAACCGATAACTGCAACCTGGTTAGAGAAAAAGAAATCCTAAAGTCCTAGGATTGAAAGGACATTGCCCTGAAGGTGTTGTATGAATCTCAGACCTGGAGGAATTCCCAGTGACCTCCAGGTTCCCCCTAATGCATATCGTATTTTCCATTGATCTTCTAATATGGGAATGGAACAATATTGGCTCATAGCTCTGCACTTTGGACTGGAGAGACCAATTGTTGCTATGTAGTACTGGAAATAACAAAAGCCAAAGGAGAGCATATTCTGAAAGCATTCTATTTTATTGGCCAACAGACCATGACTGTTGTCCAGATGGATATTTGCACTTTTAATCAACAATTTCCAAGGGATAGTTCTCTTCCCTCCCAATCTCCTCTTTTCCAGTATCATGAAATGTCTGTTCCGGACAACACTTTAAATTGCACATCTCTGGTTGGGAAACTTGTTCTGTCTTCCTATGATGACAAACAACTCTACATATTTAACAGTGGAGAACTTTTGAAAGTGGGGTGGGATGAAGAATCTCTTTTGCTTTTAAATTCTTGGAGAGCATTTTATAAGTATGGCACAAGTGCCAGTCTCACAAGGATAACTTAGCTTGTGGTTATGTTTTGCCATCAATCATTACTGAGATTGCTAGAGCAAGTTCCATTATTGCATGTTTGTTATATTCCCTGCAGCGTCCTTGTGTTGTTTTGGCCTATTTCTAGCATTACAGTAATACTTCATTTTAAAGAACAGTAACTTATTTTATACTGGAAAAGCAGATTCAGAGTGGGTTACAGACCAGGTGGACCTATGAGAATTGTAGGCTTGTTTGGGGTGATGCATAGCCAACTGGCGCAGATGTCCTTCACTGCTTTGTCTGGCAACTGCTTTTATGTTCCACAATGGAATGAAAGCAAGACTGATTTCTTTGCAACCACAGAGTTGTAAATTGCTCCTGGATTGCTTCACCACCACCCAAGAGCATCATTCTCTGATACTGAGAAAACAACTGTTTGGAATGTGAAGCAAAGTCATTTTTTTTCCTTCTTCCACCTACCAAGGAAACAGTAGTAGGCAATGAGATCACCAGGAGATGAGGCAAGCAGGGAAGATAAGAGCAACTGTAGCCATGGATGCATCTCCTGAAAGATTTGCAGTTAGATCCAGTCTAGTAGAAAGTGTTAATTATATCTGCCCCCACTCAGAAGTGTGCGATTCCTATTTATACTCCAGGCAACAGAGACTTCTAGAAGTATTTTTTAGATTTGCTGTTCTAAACTTCATGACCTTCAGATGCATAGCATCAACTTCCAGTATTTCCTTGCTGCTTGGGAATTATGGGAGACATAGCCCCTAATGCATCTGGAAGATTTAAGGATGAGAAAGCTTGGGAGAATGTAGAAAACTGAAGTACATCCATTTTTAACTTGAATCAGAACTGCTGTATATCTTCTACTAGTGTTAACAGCCATAATTTCACAAAGGGCTTCAGCCAACTGTATTATTCTGAAGCTTTGGGATCAGTCTTTTTACAACCGATAACTGCAACTCTGCAGTTCTGCAACTGCAACTCTGTTAGAGCAAAAAAAAATCCTAAATTCTTAGAATTGAAAGGACCTCTCCCTGAAGGTGTTGTATGAATCTCAGCCTGATGGAACTCTCAGTGACTTCCAGGTTTCCTGAACACTTTTTTGGTGACTCTGCATACAGTGGGACCAAATGCATTTTATTCCCTCATGAAAAGGGTACATGTGCCTATGTTTAATAGAACTGTGGGGTTCCCACATACTCCCTAGTTGAAAAAAAACTTAAAACACTACCCTAATGTTAAAACGGGGACAATGAACCTATTGCCCTCAAGAAGTGAATTAACGATCCCTAGCATCTCCAACTGATATAGCCCACAAAAAGGATTACAAGAAGCTATGGCTTACCATCCTTAAATGAAAGTGTGAGCCAGTTTGGTAAGGTGGTAAGGCATCTGGTTAGAAACTGGGAAACAATTCTAGTCCCATCTTAGGCACAAAACCAGCTGGGTGCCTTTGGGCCACTCCCTCCCTCTCAGACTTAGGAAGGAGACCGTGGCAATCCATTTCTGAAAAACCTTGTTAAAAATGCAGTGTCTTGTTCAGGCAGTATATAGGAGTCAAGATTGACTTGAAGATATATTAAAAAAAAAGTCTGAGAAATAATTTCTTGGACTGTGTGTTTAACATTTTGCTTCAATAAGGATTTTAAAACTGAATTGAAGTTATCAGATGGGGTGAATGTTTCTAAACATAACTAAATGGTTTTTGTTTCTAATCACTTCCCCCTCTGTTATTGCTAACGTATTACAACTCACTCCTTGGCCAAAGAGTAGGTATAGGGTAGACAGAAACTTTTAGAGTTACAAGTTCTTGAATTTCCATAGCTGCTTCCTAATCATTCTCTGTAAAGATGGCAAGTTTATCATTTCATCTTCCTCACAAGACACATAAACTCAAGAAGTGGTAAACAAACTCTCTGTGTAATTAGGTAGATCTTCTGATGTGGAATAGGACTGTGATTAGGAGCACTCTCCATCTGGAGTAAAGACTGATTATCAAACTAGAACAGTGTTTCTCAACCTTGGCCACTTTAAGCTGTGTGGGCTTCAACTCCCAGAATTCCCTCCCATGGCTGACTAGAACTTCTGGGAGTTGAAGTCCACACATCTTAAAGTGATCAAGGCTGAGAACCTGCATTACAGCATGAAGAGAGCTGATGTGTATAAAACATCCATCTCCACTATGGTGTCTCCAAGTAGATTGGAACTGCAGCTGCCAGGGGTCATACTGGATGAGGAAATCTAAGTGTTGAGAGTCTCCATAAATCCAAAAGAGGCCAGGTTGGGGAAGATTGGCATAAACCATTAAGAGATGGCTGCAAAACTATTAGGAGAAAATATTTAAATTTGAGGTGCTTCATTTTTCAAATCTCAAGCTGTTTCACCTCAGCTGCAAGGCAAGTAGATTGTAGGTTCTGCAGTTAATGGCTGCATTTCCCATGAGATAGGCTGGACAACTGAGTTGACTTTCCTGGATGTGCTAGGTATAGCTTCAGGTATTAATCACATGTGCACAACTGTAAGCATTTCACATGTGCTGGGAGAAATATTTGCTGCACAATGTTCAACATTTTGGGTAGGAAGAAGAGAGGTAATTTTTCAGTATTGACATGTGAAACTTAAGTTATTTCAAACATTCCTTGAGCGTATTACTATAAGGCTCTGCTCTTTAAGACCTCTCTCCTTCCCTCCCTAACTGGTCCTTGACTTGTAGCAAAAATTTAGTCAAGACTTGAATTGTCTGCCCTTTTTTCAACAAGCCACCAAAGACTAGTTGAGCTAACTCCTTTCTCTGCCCCAAATATCTTGACTTTCTCCTTTATCAGTTTTATAATGCACTTGGAGCACTTTAAGTTTGTTTCTTGGGAGGAAAAGCTATTGCATAAAGGCCACGGGACTCTTTGTCTTTGCACTGAATTGCATTGAATGAAGATGGCTGTTCCTTCCAGTCATAAGCTGAGTTTCTTTATTAAAGCATTCGAGTCCATTATATTCACATGGCTGTTGAAATTCTGACTGCATTGAAGAGGGCCAGTCTTGCATTTTATTTATATCTGTTACTACTTTTTATATATAATCAAGAAATTAAGCCTTTATCAAGAATGGGGTATTTTAGGTACGTTTTGTTTGACACTATTTGCCTGTTTTCTCTCCAATCACTGGAGAGGCTAAAAGAGGCAACCCTGGCTCTACCATGTTCATTTCCTTCTCTTGAATTGTAATGTTACATTTTAAAATAAAAGAGGCTTGTTTTTATCTTGTGAAAAGACTGCATTTGACCCCTTCAGTTATTTTTGTCATCTTCTTCCCTGAATCTTCTTCCAATTGCCAGAATATTACTTTTCTGGTCTGCTGCCAGAAAAATAAGCAGAACTTGGATAAGGTATCAAAGGAGCTTTTTCAAAAGGCAACTGGACTGTTTTTTTCCTTGAAGAAGAAAACATTTCACTTCTCATCCAAGAAGGTTCATCAGTTGTGATGATGGGAGGAATGGAAGGATAGGTACTGACAGTTGAGACTGGATGGATAAGGGATAATAACTACAAAGGCCTATAGACTTTCAAAAAGGCTACATGTGTGGCAAATAACACATCCTTATAACTCCAATGGTTTGAACAACTTGTACATATCTCCTAAAAGAATAGAAACCAGAACAGGCTTTTATGTAGTCCTTAAGATGTTCTCTAGTAATAATAATAATAATAAAGTTGGAAGGGACCTTGGAGGTCATCGAGTCCAACCCCCTGCTCAGGCAGGAAACCCTATACCATTTCAGACAAATGGCTGTCCAGTCTCTTCTTAAAAACTTCCAGTGTTGGAGCATTCACCGCTTCTGGAGGCAGGTTGTTCCACTGGTTAATTGTTCTAACTGTCAGGAAGTTTCTCCTCAGTTCCAGGTTGCTTCTTTCCTTGACTAGTTTCCATCCATTACTTCTTGTCCTGCCCTCAGGCGCCTTGGAGAATAGCTTGACTCCCTCTTCTTTGTGGCAACCCCTGAGATATTGGAATACTGCTATCATGTCACCCCTAGTCCTTCTTTTCATTAAACTAGACATACCCAATTCCAAAACGTTCCTGATATGCTTTAGCCTCCAGTCCCCTAATCATCTTTGTTGCCTTCTCTGCACTCTTTCTAGAGTCTCAACATTTTTTTTACATCGTGGTGACCAAAACTGGGCAGTATTCCAAGTGTGGCCTTACCAAGGCATTGTAAAGTGTATTAATACTTCACGTGATCTTGATTCTATCCCTCTGTTAATGCAGCCCAGCACTGTGTTGGCTTTTTTGGCAGCTGCAGCACACTGCTGGCTCATATTTAAGTGATTGTCCACTAGGACTCCGAGATCCCTCTCACAGTTACTACTATTGAGCAAGGTACCCCCTATACTATACCTGTGCATTTGGTTTTTCTTGCCTAAATGTAGAACCTTACTTTTTTCACCATTGAATTTCATTTTGTTAGATAGCGCCCAATGTTCAAGTCTGTCCAGGTCCTCCTGTATCTTAAGCCTGCC
Source organism: Azemiops feae (assembly GCA_023970755.1). NCBI lineage: Eukaryota > Metazoa > Chordata > Lepidosauria > Squamata > Viperidae > Azemiops > Azemiops feae. The sequence goes on along the minus strand of JALGBA010000172.1, from coordinate 2,247,077 downwards.
TTCTGGAGTGTTGGCTATTCCTGCCAGCTTGGTGTCATCCGCAAATTTGATGAGTTCCCCATCTATCCCCTTGTCCAAATCGTTGATGAAGATGTTGAAGAGCACTGGCCCCAGAACAGAGCCCTGGGGCACCCCACTAGGGGTGGCACCCCCCAGTAAAATAAGAGGTAGATCATTTACTATTTTAAAATATGAATGTATTTATATCTTCAAGCAAACGGGAAGGAGAAAGTTTAGGGAAAGTTATTAAAAGTCCCCCCCTACCCATACTGTGTATTCCTAGATCACAATTCTAAAGTATATGGAATTGCACTTCCACAAACATTCTATGGAAGAGCTTCTATTTAAAATGGTGACTTTCCAAATACCAGTAGCTGTAACAAATCAGAATGTACATGGCTGAAGGGGACATTCTGGCTGTTTATCAGACACAGCTTACCACACAATATCTACATTTTAGCTTGGTGTGTTAGGCTACCCTCAGCATGTGCTCAAGACTGAATAAACTACATGTGGAAGCATGTTGCAGGAACACCCCCACCTATTAAAAATTTTCTTCGTTCAACATTAATCCTTGTTTGTTGAAAGTTTATACTATGCTACTAGTCCTTCTTTAAAGAAAGCCATCACCTTCAAATTCCCCAAAGCCTCTTGGCCTCATTTTGGAAACATCAAAAGAAAGAGAAGTAAATAACATATGCACTCAGCTGTCATATCCAGTTTTTGTATTTACATGTACTTTTACATTCAAGTACTGTCCACCTCAGCTCCCAACCCCCAAGGCTAGTTAGTAAAGTTTCCATTATTCTCTTAGAAGTCCTCTCTACGCTGATTTAATCAAAAAGAAGGAAACGGGAGGGGTGGGTGGGTTGGAAGTAGTCTTAATCTTTAATCTTATTTTGAAGTCTTTAATCTTCACAGTAAAGAGCAATTCAAGTACAGGACAAAATTATTTCTGTGCTTTCCTTGAAAATAGGACAGCAATCAAAGAAGCATCATTTTACTAAACAAATAAGAAACTAAACACATAAAAGGTAGAGGCAGCTGCAAAGTATTACATTCAGTGGTGAGGGCCAAAAAGCCTTTACTTTTTTTTATTTTAAGCTTGAAATGCCCTGTTCCCATCTCATCAGCTTGTAATCTCAAGGGCTGGCCTAAATTAAGGCTGCCCTTCCCCTTAGGCCAATTTACAATAGCATATGTCCTGTTGAGGTTTCAGAGCTAATGGAAGGATTACCGAAATACAAGACCTGCTTGATCTGAAGGATCCAATTTCTGCTGAAGATCTTTTCTGCAACAGTAGGGAATTGGAAAGCCCAAGCGTAACTGTTATTGTATAACTGTATAACTCTTGTTCCCTGAGTAGCTCTTATTTTCCAGGCAATTAAAAAAAAACTTCTCTAGGCTATTATAAACTAAGTTACAAATCTATCCAGCTCAGTGGCAGAAATTCCCTATGGTTTTATTGCAACCCCTTCCCCCCACACACAATGTTTATCTTGGCACAGGAAAAATTTTCCCCAATGTGGGTGGGGAAATTCCCATGGATTCAATTCCCAGAATTCCCCAAACAGCTACTTGTTGCTGAGAATTCTGGGAACACTGTACCCAAGTTGGGGAAGTCTGGCACAAAGCAACAGCTTGACAAATACGGAGTGTGTTCTTTTCATGAAAACGTTTGGGAGGGAACCTTAAACTCTCACACCAGGGTATAAAATGTTGCAATCTAGTGTCAAAATTGCACCAAGCCCACTAATAAGCAAGATGAGAGGGGATCATGAGTACAGATATAAATTTCTTTTTTTTTACCCCCGGCACCTTCCTTGGTTTACTCTGGAAATGCTGTGGATTATGCTAAAAGGGAAAAATTAAGGCATAATTTTACCCCAACTTCTGAAGGATACTATTATTATTAAAACTTGTAAAAGGTTCATAATCTACAGCTCTGTAAAATGGAGCACAACAGCTATAAAATTCAAAACCCTGTGCAATGACTTCCACTGTTAAACATTTAAATATCTTGTTTTATGATCAGTATATCCTTTATTGAACCTTCTAATCTTTCCTTCAATCACCAAATGATTGTGTGGAGTAAACACATTCAATGGAATGTACAACTAAAAACAGTGAGTAAAAAAATAGGATCCTAATAGGGCTGTGGTTCTGAATTTGGGAGGAGAAGTGGAATCATGAATCATTTTTCTGCAACTCCTTAAACCAAACCTGATTTTTTCTGCAATCACCCAGCAGCTGCAGAATAATCAGGCAGTCCTAGTAAAAGACAGATCTGTTTCAAATTGTTCTTGAAGTTCTTCTGTGGCATAGCTTTGAACCATATAGTGGGCACCAAATCACAGTAACGTAGTCTCAATTCCATCATTCCCAGCAGACAAACTAATGGCTATTTCAATTGGGAATAAACAGATATATAATGGGATCTCTGGAGAGTGTCTGGATGGGGACCAGTTGCTCAGAGCTTGGTTTTTAATTTTGGAGAATAAAGAAGCATTTCATACTGGAATGGGACAACTCACCATGACCAACTCATTGTGGCCAATTTGCCATAGGACAACTCACTGCAGGACAATTTAACAATACTTATTTAAAATAAATAAAAAATTATTTTAATTTTTGTCATTCACATTTCATTTTGTCCTTCCTTTTGCATCCTTTAATGATTCTATTCCACTATTTCTTTGATATTAGTGTAACTCTTATTCCACAATTTGCTGCAGTCAACTCACCACGGCCAACTTGCCGCGGCCAACTTGCCACATTGTCCTGTGGTGAGTTGGCCGCAGGAAGTTGGCCATGGCGAGTTTGCCGGGGTGAGTTGACCGCAGCAAATTGTCATAGGCACATCTCATACAACTCAGTGATAAACAGGACTGGAAGTATGAAGTCTGGAGCTCCACTTCCAACCAGCTTCAAAAGATGACATGCAAACCGCATGAGAGGAGAGAGGCATCTTGCTGAGAATGCTTTAATTTCAATTCCTATATTGATCAGGCAGGTGGACCTGCCCCAAATGGCTCTTGTAAGTCTATCACTCATTGGGATTTCATTCAAATATGTGAGACTAAGTTGATTCGGGCATTTTACATAAGATTATTAAGGACACTGAAGCAGAAAAAATATTTTTTGTTAAGAGACATTGTTATGTAAGATGAAGAGATTCTAATCATGTGTCTAAATGAGGCATTTTATCATGCAGTTGCTTTGCAGGGAATCCAGGTGATGTCATCATGTCTCATTTGTAACCATGGTTTTCTCAACTAGCCTTTTCCTTCCACAAATAGAAAAGTGTATAGAATAGCTGCACTGTGCCTTTTTATTAGTAGCACTAAGATCCTTCAGGCTGGAAGAAACCTAGTAAACAAGGGGTAAGGAACCTGAAGTCCTTCACATATTGGTGAAATACAACTCCTAGCATCTCTCACTAATGGTCATGCTGAAAAAGTTGTATTTCAGCAATATGCATAAGGCCAATATTTGATGTATATCCTCCTCTGGAAGAAGAGTCTTGCATGAATATTTTAGCTACCTCAGAGCCAAATATAAATTTGTAAGCTAGAGAATGTGATCAATTTTTATGATCATGTTGACTTAGTCCTTCTTGCCAAGAATGGGATCATGCTGGCACTACACCAGCAGAAATCACTCTGAGCCCAATCTGCATAGAACAAGGAAGTTGGTCTCCATCAGGGTCAATTCACTGAAGTGGGCGTAAGAGCTCCTTGAAGTTTTCTAATTCTTTAACACTTGTTGAAATCCTGCATCAGACAATGAAAAAAAAAATTTGGATATAAGTAAAGCATGGCATCTATATTTAGCTAATCTGGAAGAGACTGTGGAAAGGGGAAAAAAACATAATTTCAGAATACATGGCATTGAATTAAACTTCCAAATAGAAAATGTCAAACTCACCTTCCAAAAGCATTGAAGAGGGACACAATCTCCTGCCTTGTTAGATGAAAATCATGTGAAGGACCTATTTCTGGTATATTTTCTATCAGTTTTTCAGAAAACAGAATCTTCAGTGCTGTTCCCAAGCCCTGAGTCTGTACATAGTAGGAGCAAGATTTCAGCTAAACATCACACCAGGAAGTGAGGTTGTAATCACTATCAGTTGTTTTTTTAAAGTAAAAACTGGGCAATTTAAATAAAAGTATTAAATAAATGACTGGTCCTCCAAACCACTATGCAAATATTACATCAGCTAAACCCATACAATTTCAATGTAAAAGTAAAAAAGAAAATAGAACTTCCTTGTTTTTAAATTACACACTCACATGGACACACATAGACAGATGCCCTAAATGTAGTTAAATTCTGCTATGTCATAAACAAAATGTAAGTAAAATCAATCATAGGATTGTTGATGTGGAGAAAATAGGAGGCAGGAGAATTAAGCATGTCCATCACATTGAATTATATATAAAAATGGGAGAGGGATAAAAGTATAATAATGTAAGACCTGACAATGGCTAAGAGCAGGAAAGTTGAAGAAAGAGACAGATGGGCTAATTCTGGATGCATAAGATCAAGCCTTGAGAACAAATGCATAGAAAGCCAGAATTGAGAAGACAGCAACAGAAGACAGATGCCACTACTGTAAAGAAGCTGAAGAAACAGGAAAGAAAGGAGAAGGAGTAACTTACTTGCAGCTTCCCCCAAAGGCGGCATTTCAGGCACTCTACACAGTCCATGATCCTTGAAATGTTCTTAAAATGGAACCGAAATTCCTCCTGAGAAAGAATACATGAACTAATGAATTAGTGATTTTAAAATGCATTCGTTATCCTTGCTTTGAATCTGCAGCGTTTCTCCCATTCAATACCTTAGCTAGTTCAAATAGAAAAACCCAGAATCGTGCTTCTCAGCTGTTATTGTCTTTTGAGTTTATTGAGTTTTCCAGGATGCAACTCTGCAGCAAATGCAGGAAGATCAATTGGAAGAATTCTTCTTTTTATGCAACACTTAAAAGCATCAAGGCTTTTTAGGGTCCAGGTAACTACCCCAGAGTCCTGTCTGCTGTTCCTTAAAGCCAAAGGTATCTTTTCATGGAAATATCACCAAGCCCTGGGAAAAGACACAATTGCCTTAAGCAGTTACATCTAGTCCTTGGCTTAGCGACTGTTTGAAGTTCCAACAGACCTACCTAGGGAGTACTTGCAACCCAGATTCGAAAGTTTCGTCAAAACCTCACCCACAGAGAAACATTGGTTCGCTTAATAATTGCAGTATTTGCTTGATGACACGGATCCACCCAATGACCACCACAGAAAAGGTTGTAAATTCAGATCAGTCACATGACCAACACATTTTCTAACCACAGCAGGTTACAACTGTAATGGGCAGGCTCCATTACGGTCATAACTCAAGAACTACCTGGATATATAGGTGCTACATCTATGCCTCCTGTGCATTCGTAAGTACATTTTTGCCTTTGAATCTAAAGCATGGCACAGTCCTTTTTCTATAACTATCTTTCGGAAATAGGAAATCTGTTCTTCTGCAGAAATGGCTGAATTACAACTTCAGCAAAGTCAATAGTAAAGGATGCTGGGAGTTGTAGTCTACTAATGCCTGGAATCTCAGTTTCTCAGGGTCTGTTCTAAAGGCTTGTCTGTTTCCAATCCATATCTTATGGAATCCTTGCAAGATTTGCCCTATTCCACATATTTTTGTAGAGGGCCCACTGAGCCAAAGTGAGCTTTGTTCTTCTCTCCCAGAAGCTGGTTAGGAATATTTTATTGTTTGATGCTATAATTTCTAAGTAATTTCTAACTGAAATGTTTTATACTATTTAACAAACTAGATTTAGAGCCTTCATGCCACAAATGCAATCCTGTATCGGGAGTGTTTGCTTTTGGGTCCCGCTGAGCTTACAAACAAAAGGTTTTTGTTTTTTTCCTCAGAAAGTAACTTAATTTTACCTTTAACTTAGCAGCTTCTTTTTGGTTTCCAGCAAAAAGTGAATTTTCATCAAAGTGCAAAGGAAAAGATCTGAAGCAGAAGACAAACAATGAATTAACAATGAAGGTCTTTCATTGTAGAAGAGAATGAAAAAATTCTATTCAGCAGTTATTAATTTAAATAGTGTTGCGACGTATCGTGACTTTTTTCACATTGCCGGAGCTGGGTGGGCGCAGCCTCTGCATAATGCAACCGGCCCACTGGCTGGCAGTTTGACACCCCTGTTTTAAGGGGGGGGTTGTGTTGGCTTCTGCTGTAACTAGAATCTTAAGATTCTAGTGACATTTTGAGATCCATGTACTATTGTACTACTGTCATTTGCCTTCAGGGCTACACCTTGTATTTCACAAAGGTTGCAATTCATTACAGTGAACCTTGTTGAAAGCTGATTGCCTGCAGCAATTGTACTGGGGATGACAATCTTAAATTAAACATACCTTTGATTTATGCTACCCAAACTCCACTGAGGCACTAATCAAGAGAGACTAGTATGTTTATCTTTTAGCCCTTAGCTGCAATTGGAATGAGGACAGGTTTAACTAGGATCAGAAGCAGCATAAAAGCTATGTTTACTTAGAGAATAAAACAATATATTTTAAAATGTTACAACCACCCACCCAAAATCGAGATCTTATACTGATGTTAGGGCTGCTAAATGTTAGCAACAAAAATCCAGACAATTAAATGCTAGCAAAGAGTTTTGCCAACTTCTGGTTGGAAAAAAAAAATGATTGCAGACAATGGGTTTGCTTAAAGAACACTCCATTTGTTAATTACCACTGCTAAAAGGTAATACAATTGGGCTGACTCACTTAACAACCAGTCTAACTTATGACCATAATTCCATGCTTATTTACGGGTCGTAAATCTAGGACTACCTATAGTGCGCAATAGCCAAATAAAACGGAAGGGTTTCCTACAATGAAATGAAGAGCAGTAGATGACTTTATTGCTTGAACTGGTAGAAGTCAAAAACCAGTATTTTGATGTGCAGAAGGAAAAGATGAACGGAGGTTACCTCTCAGGTGGGCTGGGTACAAGCAGAGTATTGTGTGTTCTTGCACTTGAGAAACCCACACTCACATTAGGAGGAGCTGGTTGTATGGGTCAGCTCTCAGTATGCTTGTAACTCATTGCTGCCATCTTGATTTCTATCTAGATCTGGTAACTAATATATCCTCTCAGTTCTTTTCCTAATAATATAGCATCTCTTGCTTAAGCAGAGATACTATATATTATATTAATTGCTTGTTTGTGAACAATTAAAATATTATTTAACAACAAAACTGTATGAACTACTATAATATGTAAATTGCTTAGGGTAAACTGTATTTTAATAAAACATTCTTATTTTCAGAATTAAAGTCCACTTTGGTTTAAAATTGACTCTTCTCTATGTGCTAGCTATCTTTTCTTTATCGGTTTGGCTTCTTGCTCCCCTGCTCACATCTCTTTATCTTACAGTTTCTGTCCCAGGTTCCTATGGAAGTGCCCAATTCTTAACTCTTTATTTGCATTTCTTTAAAGCAACAATCTACCATTTCACTGCAAGACTAAGTGGATGACACTGCACCAGCCAGGTATATCTAAATACACACCCCATTCTCACAAAATAGCCAATTTGAGAGCCAATCTGGTCTAGTGGTTAAGGCTAGAAAGCAGGAGACCGTGAGTTCAAGTCCTGCCTTAGCCATGAAAACCAGCTGGATGACTTTGGATCAGTCATTCTCTCTCAGCCCAATCCACCTCAGAGAGTTGTTGTTGTGGGGAAAATAGGAGGAGGAAGATGTGTTAGATATGTTCACCACCCTGAGTTATTTGCAAAAATAATAAAGGTGGGATACATACAAACAAGAGATGTTTGGTGGTTGGAACTGGATTTTTCTCTGATTTATATTCCCACATTCCATTGACCAAAGTATTTTTTTCCTCCAGTCTAGTTCTTTCGAGAGAAAGCTTGAACAGCATTCTTCAAAATGAAAAAGGTCTTCTGCAGTCACGACATAAGCCTAAGACTGAAAATCAGGCTTGTCAGATGCTATATTTTTTCTATCCTGCTCTATGGAGTAGAGAATTGGTCTCTGACAGAAGGCCACCTGAAGAGACTAGAAGCATTTGAAATGTGGATTTACAGGCGGCTGTTATGTATAAACTGGGTTGACAAGATCAGAAATGAGGAGCTGATAAGCCGCCTGGGAAAGCCAAGGGAAATCATCAAAACAATTAAAAAACGAAAGTTAGAATATTTCGGACGTGTGATGCGACACCCAGAAAAATACGGTATACTCCATTTAATCCTCCAGGGAAAGATTGAAGGTAAACGAGGTCCAGGCAGAAGAAGATCATGGCTTCAAAATTTAAGGGACTGGTTTGGACAAAACTCAGCAGCACTTTTTCGTGCAGCTGCTGATAAAAACAGGATCGCCAACATGATCGCCAACGTCCGATAACGGATATGGCACAAGAAGAAGAGGAAGAAGAAGAAGTTCTGATAACCAGAAGATAAAAAGCTTGGAGCCATAGTTCACTGTGAAGGATAGGATCATGAGGCTGGAAGAGTCATTAAGTTCTTCTAGTCCAGCCTCCTGCCCATGGCAAGAATTCCCAAACCATCTCAGACAAATGGCAATCCAACCTTCGTTTGAAAACTTCAAGTGATAGAGCACCCACCATCCCACAAGGTAAGCTGTTCCACTGTATTATAACTCTCATAGTTAGTTTGGATCTCTCCCTATCAAATATCCACTCTGTTGGTTCTTGTTCTGCTCTCAGGTGCTACGGAAAATAAATCCACCCCCTCTTCCCTGGGGCAGCCTTTTAAATATTAGAACACTGCTATTGGTTCTCCCTTTAACAAGATGAGGATGAATCCAGCATTCTTCAACTGCATATAAACCTTAAAATCAGACATGCACACTGTGAATTTTTTAAAGGTTTAAAGCTGCAGGATGTGATTTAGCTAAAATTATCACAACTAGTCACAGCTTGCTTATTCTATTCTTATTTATTTATTTAACTTCTACACCGCCCATCTCGCAAGGCATCTCATTTAGTAGGACCTGTGGCTCATATGATGGATATGATGGATCCTAACAAAGAAAAATGGGAAAGATAGATTCAAAAAGGTGCAGAGAATATTTAATAAGCAGCATCCTATTTCAGTTTGAGCAAGAGAAGCCCTTCCTGAGTGGGTTGCAGCTTGGAATGCCTGATTTCTATGCCTAGTTTAGTTACGGAATCTGTCTGGAATGTTCCTAGTTTGGCTCTCTTACACAGTGTGCAATGAATGTGTCATTGTGCATCTTATGAAATAAATGGGCTACAAACTTTATCTTAAATTCTTTGCTCCTCACTTTTGGTGTAGAGGTGAAAGCATCAGGCTAGAAGCCAGGAGACTGTGAGTTCTAGTCCCACTGTAGGCATGAAAACCGGCTGGATGACTTTGGGTCAATCACCAGAAGACTGTGAGTTCTAGTCCCACTGTAGGCATGAAAGCCAGCTGGATTCAACCCAACTCTCATTCAACCCAACTCTCTTCACAGGGTGGTTGTTGTGGGGGAAATAGAAGGAGGAAGGAGTATTAGGTATATTAGCTGTCTGGAATTATTTATCAAAATAATAAAGGGAGGAAATAAATAAATAAATTCTTTTCATCCTTCAGTGGTTAGGATGGAGAAAAGGCTGTAATTTTCAGATGCTTTAAATATACAGACGAAACATGAATAGATTTATAATATTATTTAGCATTTTCCCAATATTGTTCTAACATTCAAAAAATTATTTAAAATGCTTTTTAGTGACTTCCAACAATATCTGGAATTAAATAATTGAACTACATTAAAATTTTGTTTGAACTGGTTACTTTACACAAGTAAAGTGAATAAAAACCTGCTCTTTGCAGCACAATCATTCCATCAACCCAAGGACTCTGTTTATTTTGCTATGTATTCAATTTATGCCCACCCGACATCCAATTCTGGAAGGCTAACAGTCCATTAAAAATAACCACTAACAAGCAAAAATAATTACAAACAGCACACCATACCTGGGGTGACCAAAGAAGCACATTGAAATGGATTGCACTTACTTAATTAAATGAAGAATTTCCAGGAGGTGGTTCTTGGTTTTTACATCTTGATCCTCGTCCCCTGTGAACAGCTGGAAATCAGGGCGTTCAAAAAAGGGCAAAATTTTTGAGAGGGCCCGTAACTCAATTAGATAGATGAAATACAGGTTCTTCAGCCTCCTGGGACCTTCGCTTTGTGTCAAGACCTCATCAAAACGCAGCTGGAACTCTGTAACATTGTGCCCCCATTTCTTCTCTGCCCATGTGTCTTATGAAAGAAAAGAAAGGGCTTGTATTAAGCTAAAGGTAATATTGAAGGTAGCTGTACTCAAGAATCATTCATGGCAAGCCTCAACCATCTCATCCTAAGCAACTCCCCATCTCACAACGTGTAGACCCCTAGACTATGATGCTGAAATTCAGCCAAGAGCAAATGGGCCAAAATAGATATATCATGACTGTTGTATTTATTACTATTATACTGACTCCTAGAACAAATCAAAGCTATAGGAGGAAGAGGTTGCACTTGCTAAATAATATCATCACATCAGAACACCACTCCATGGCCAAAATGTTTTTGGTTTAAAAAGTACCCACCCATCCCACGACTATTTGCTTTTTTCTTTTATCTATATATGTAGATGGACCACTTCAGTCATAATGTAAAAAAAAATAATGGGATTGATTGACTGACTGACTCATTCATTCTTTCATTCATTCATATTTGTATGTCCACCTATCTCTCAAGCAGATCTTAGGGATAAGTTGTCCCAAAGTGCTTTTTCAAGAGGCCACTGGACTTTCTTTTTTTTTCTTCTCATCCAAGAAGCCCCTTCAGCTCTTCAGAGCAAAAAGAAGCAAACGTCTTCAAAGAAAGACAAGAAAGTCCAGTTGCCTCTTGAAAAAGCACCTTTGGGACAACCATGACCTGGATGACTGAGAATCTCCATAGACATTTAACAGATAAGGCATAGTTTGTAAGTCCCATCAAATGACATTGCTTAATGGATGAGACTTGAAGCATGCCTAACTTCAATATTTAGAAGGCCCCATAAAAACAGGCTGTTTCTCCAAGTAAGGCACCCGGCTAGAAACCAGGCGATTGTGAGTTCTAGTCCAATTTTAGGCATGAAAGCTGGCTGGGTTACTTTGGGCCAGTCCCTCTCTCTCAGCCTAACTCTCCACACAGGGTTGTTGTTGTAGGGAAAATAGGAAGAGAAAGGAGAATTGGATATGTTTGCTGCCTTGAGTTATTTATAAAAACAAAGGCAGGATAAAAAAACCCTAATCTAATCTAATCTAATCTAATCTAATCCAATCCTCTGTGTGATATTGTTTTTAGAAAGGATAATCTTTCTCCTTCCAGATGTCTGTGGTTTTTACAGTATGAGCTGTGGTAGCGCAGTGGTTAGATTGCAGTATTACAGGCTACTTCTACTGACTGCCGGCTGCCTACAGTTTGGCAGTTTGATTCTCACCGGCTCAAAATTGACTCAGCCTTCCATCCTACCAAGGTCAGTAAAACAAGGACCCAGATTGTTGGGGGCAATATGCTGACTCTATAAACCGCTTAGAGAGGGCTGTAAAGCACTGTGAAACAGTATATAAGTCTAAGTGCTATTGCTATTGCTATCTTTTTAGTAGAGATTTTATAACTGTGTATCGCCCAGAATAGCCATGGACTTGAGTACTCTTATAAATCAGATCAAATCAATCAAACCTATTTCTGTTTCATATATTTGCCATTTTTCAGACACTGCAGGAAGTTTTTTCCCCTGTGATATCTTCAAAGACACACTTTTATTTGCTCCATGTGTCTTAAATTCACTGATAAAGGTAAACAGAAGACTCAGCTAGGGACCTCTTGATAGCATATGAAAAAAAAACCCATCTAGATCAGGGAAAACAACACATAAATAAAATATTAAAGAAGCTTTTTTTGCCAGTAGGGCTAATCCAATTAAATTTTGATACTGCTGAAAGGTGAAACAAAATTCAAGACATTCTATGATCTCATATTTCCCATTTTATGTGTGGTTTGGCTCTTTCATCATGCATTTTATTGCCTCAGAACTTCTTGTAAAACTTCTCTTTTCTGTTTTGCTCAGTCATTTGATTACATCAGTATTGGGCTAAAAAAATATGTGAACAGTCATAATAAAACCTAACAAACTTTGTTTTCTTTCTTCCCAGGAGCCATACATCTAACCAAGCCTCGCTTTCCTGAATCGCATGCTAGTGTCTTTCTATACACACACAATCAAGACGGTTCAATCAAATGTGTTATGTTCAATGCACATAACACACTTAATCTGGTTATTGAATGAACACCTGTTCTGATTTCACATAATACAAAAATCATAAACCTAACAAATTGCTTGGGTTTGCACAACAAACAAAACAAATCAAGATTAAAACTAACCAAATTTATGCTATTAGGCAACATCCTATACTACTGAAAGGGCGGGCCCATAGTTTACTGAAAAATCAGTAAAGGTCCAAATTCAGTTCATATTTTTTTTAAATTTAGATTCTTTTCATGACAGCTCAGATTGTATAACTATTCAAGTCTGATGTTCATTATGTTAATATATTGCATTACAGGTAGTCCTTGACTTATGGCAACAATTGGGACCGGAATTTCCATCGTAAGAAATTTCCATCACAAGTTGTTTCGGGTGTCAAAGGAAGTGAAGGGAAATCTCAAGAGTTCACATTTGCCACTCTGGCAATGGAGCAGAAGAAATGGTCACGTGATGCTACTCTTCCCTTTCCCCTGTCTAGAAGTTGGAAAAAGCTGCTTTTGAGCACTAAGAAGACAGTTGAGGCCACCAACCTTGCAAAAGGTATCTGGCACTGAGATGAATGTTGATGCTTGCGTGAAGACCAGAAATAAGTTTGTAGAAAGCTCTCTTCTCCACACAGAGACCTGTTAAGAAACATTGAGAGAAAACTATGGCAATTCAAAGGATAGAAATTTAATTCTGCCGGGTAATCAACATTGCATCTGTAATGCAATCCACAGTGCATTAGTTAAAGCGGTTAAAAAAAAAAAATCAGTTACCTTGCAACCAGCTGTAAAACATATTCCCTGAAAAAAGAGAAAGAGCCATCACAAAGGTTCTCTCACAATAGAAAGGTATCTATGATAGCTTCATTTGTTGCATCTAATGCCAAGGTTGACTACTAGAGTATATAAAGATTTTTTTCCCCCCAAAAGCAGGGTCTCGTCTCAACATTGCATCTCATGACCCTGAAGTAGGTACATCCATCTCCTCCTGCTGCACACATTAGTAAAATGGTCTTAACTCTTCCACTTCTTAGCTCCAATCCTATCAACTAATACATTGGTACATGATAGCAACATATTCTTCCAACAGCAGAATAAAGGACTGTTAAGAAGAAGCAGGAACTCAACTAGGTCCTCACCCAGCATAGTGTTTATGAATCTGGCACCTTCCAACTAACATAGTGAAATCCTAACACATCTGGAGGGCACCTAATTTTGGAAGAATGAGTATGAAGTGTAAAGAAGGGAAGAAGAAATGGCAGTCAATGTGCATTTTGCTAAATCCCGACAATTTTTTCCCCAGTGACAAATAATTAACACCTGTCAATATATCTACCCTCTTGGTTATTGCTGGAAAGGCACTCACCTTCATTTTCTCTTGCTCCTGTAAAAGCAAATTAAAAAAAGAAAAGGAAGAGATTACATTTCAATCAGATGAAATGTCTTAAGTTATCTCTAGGCTCCTTTTATGGATATCAGCACTCTGATAAAGTAGAAAATATTTGCGCCTCTGAATGTTTTGGGTTTCCTTTCCCATCAACCTCAGACAGTAAAGCCAATAGTAAAGGATTATGGGAGTTGCAGTCCAAAGTCTCTAGTGAGCAGCCATTGCCTAACACAATGTAAAACAACTGATACTAAAAATATTAAGCTTGTGCACCAATCTCCTTTCTACTCCAAGAACTACTACTTTGTTTTAAAATAGTAATGATCTTATCTTGCTTTGCTGAATTTATTATGTTTCTTTTCCCCAGACTTACATGATTCTGAGTGAAACTACTTTAGTTCAAGTCATTGATCAGACTTACACAATTTATTCCAGATCTCCAGGCTGATGGTGAGGGGCATGCAGCTAATCAAAATACTTTAGCATTATTCCTATTCTACAAAGAATCTTATTCGGCCACCCTTTAACTTCTTGCAATATCAGTAATACTCCTTGTAGCCTACATTTTTTATCCATAAGGATTTTGTTTGTATCCTGCCTTTATTTTTTTTACAAATAACTCAAGACAGAGAACATATCTAACATTCCTTCCTTCTCCTATTTTCCCCACAACAATAACCCTGCGAGGTAGGTTAGGATGAGAGAGAATAACTGGCTCAAGGTCGCCCGGCTAGCTTTCATGACTGAGATGGAATCTGAACTCACAGTCTTCCAGTTTCTAGCCTGGTGCCTTAATCACTTAAGTGGACAATATCTTAAGAATGTATTGTTTCTATTTGCTTTCTTCCCATTTTTGACTCCATTCCATACTTATTTGCCACTTTCCCCTCTTTTGATTGTCCTCCCATTTGTACAGTATAATAGCATGAAATGTGACATTAGTAGGCATCGAAAAATGAATTTTGCCCACCTCTTCTTTTATCAATAACCCTAATACTTGCAAACACATGGCAACTCAGTCCACTAACAATATCAACTTTCTCTTAAAAATAATGGAAAGATAAGTTTACCTCTGCCAGAAGCCAGTGGATTTAAAGGCCTTTTTACCGAGCGTGGCCTGTAAGATAAATGTATTTTAATTATTTATAGTTAAAAGCTTGTACAAATAATATTGGCTAAATGTATAACTAAAAGCAATTGACCACCATAGAACTGGATTATTTTCATTGCAACTTCTAGCAAATAAAATCACTTTTAACTGAGGTCTAAAAAGGCTAAAGGGAGTGAACTAGACCAATATTTAGAGAGAAGCATTTGAACTTATCATAGTTACCAATTTCAAAAGAATGGAAAAAAAATCTTCAAAGATATCATCTTAATGGCTGAATGGACTAGTTTACATGGGAGAAGGCAAACTTTCAGACTTCTTTCAAGGATGCATTCTGATTTATCCTTTCTTTTAAAGTCTTTATTTATCCCCAACCTGGCACCTTCCAGATATATTGGACTACTAATTCCATGCAATTGGCATTGCTGAGGATGATGGAAGCTACAATCCAACAGAGTTCCTGGGTGGGGAAAGTTTTAATCGATTCTCTGAAGCCAGGAAAGACACTAAAGATTTTCACATTGCTATAATTCTTTCAATATTTAACCAATGACACACAGATGATGGCCAGTTTAGTGCAATGGCTAAGACACTGAATTAGGAGTGGAGAAATTTGAGTTTTAGTCCTGTCTTAGGTATGAAAGCTAACTGGGTACTTTTAGGCAATTCACTTTCTCTCAGTTCTCAGAAGACAAGAATGGCAAATTACTTCTGAAAATGCTGTCTAAAAAACTATATGGATTTATCCATTAATCCCCAGGATTCAAGATTGAAATGGTGCCCCCCCCAAAAAAAAAGTTAACAAGTAAGACAACTTCAAGAAGTTATGGGAAGACAGGGTGTTCCTTTACATTATTTTAGTCAAACAGCCATGATTTCTCTAACATGCTCTCTTTATTTATTAGGTATATACAGTATACTGCTTTCCTTCCTGAAGCTCAAGCTGATATAAAAGGTATTCCCCCAGCCCAACAATCCTGTGATATAAGTAAAAAATAAGCTGGCCCCAAATCACTCTGCGTTTTAAGAGCTGAATGCAAAGTAGGAAGTGCATAAGATATTGCCTTAAGACAAGTCAAGTTGTATATTGCTGCACTCTCTCAGATAGTCTATATTATGGCTAACTATACACGAATTAATCCTTCATATTTACATGCAGTCTTCAAGAATTTGAACAGCATGCCTTTCTTTGGATAATACAGAACAGCTTGTCCCCATAAAAAAAACCTTCCAAATGTGTTTGGACTGTGATTTTCAGAGTTTAGTCGACACCTCTGGAAGGTTCCCAATTGGAGAACTTGATACAGTATAAAGAATTTCCCCCAAAACCTTCTGCTCTAACATTTGAACTGAGCTGATTTTTTTCAAATTATGTTGGCTGCTGTCAACCTTTGATGTGAAGAGAACAGATGGGGCAAAGAATGTAATGAAAGTAAATGAAATCTGCTTTTCTTTATCATAACTCCTTCCATTTCTTATGTTCAGATGTGAGTGGCATGAAATGTGGAGGCAGAACGACACCACAAAACCAGCACTGAAAATAGTGAAAGCATAACTGTAATGTAATATTCTGTCTGCTCTGGAGATACGGGAAACAAAGGCTGAAAAAATACTTTGCCAAAGGTCATCAAAGGAATTTGTGACAGAGCTGAGATCTGTACTGAGGACATGTCTGTGCATAGCTGAGATCCCCAAGATAAGCCACAAGACAGCTCCATTCTTTTATTAAATAGTATGTTTTAGTTCAACAAGTTGAGGAAATATAGTCACTGTGTTTGCAGAGCATGGATTTGGTTGTGTGATACCAGCCAACTCCATATTTTTAATAAGCCATTGTTAACTGAGGTAACATAACATGTGAGTCAGTGTCTGTGTGTATTTAAAATGCTGTTACTTTTTCACCCTTTTAAAGGCATTTACAAACATCTTTTCCATGCACTGAGCCCAAAACTATTCTATTACTTTACTGTTTTTGAGGTTACTTCAGCAAACTAGATTGAAAGGCAGGCTATAAAGATGTTAAAAATATAAATAAATAGCCCAGTGATAGAAATCAGTAGGAAATGTAGCCAGGAGGAAAATAAATGAGTATCTTTTGGGGAAAAAATCTTAAAATTTTAAACCCTGGCCAAATAAACATACTTAAAACAGTTTTCTTCATAAATACTGTTCCAAATCTTCCAGGCTTCAGGACCTTTGTAGCCAGTGTAACGTTCTGGATTAAGAAGCAAATCTACATACTCTGCTTCAGGAGAGTGGATATCTGGGAAGGAAAAAGTACTGCATTAAAAAGAGAGATAGAGAATAAGAATGTATTTGAGAATGCATCTTGCCAATTGCTTTTCTAATTTTTACCTCAGAGTGTTCCATTTTTCCCAACATGAAACAAATGAGAGGAAAAGAAGCACAACATTCTCAGTTGTGGACTCATGCTGTGCAAGGCACCCTCCTCCTCATTTAATCAGGCAAGAGTCTGATAAAACTATCAAAAGCTTCCATGATGGTTTGGAATCATTTCATTCTACAAACATAGGAAGTGCTGCAGGTAATCCTTGACTTACAACTGCAATGGAGCATGTCCATTACAATCATGTGTTATAGTGGTTGTTAAGCAAGGCATCCACATAATCACCTTGCTTAACAACCACAATCTTTGCAATCATTAAGCAGAGTATAGAGTGGCTCAAGGCATTGGAGAGGCCCTGGGAGACCTGCTGCAGGGCCAGGTCCACAATGCAACACTTCCCCAGCTCACATGCAGCCTGCCCCAGGCCCTCCCAAACCACCTATACTCCACTACCCACCTCCCATCCCTTTGGGCCTGCTACCCACCACATTAGGTCCTACCTCCAACTCACCACCCCTCTATCATGACTTGGCCCATTTTTTCTGAAGATCACCACTGGGAAGAAGCAGTTGATCTGCTTTGTAGTCTCCCTCTACAGAGGTTTTTATGGTGCTGGCCCAGCAGCGGGCTCCATTTTAGATTTGAGAATTGCAGCTGCTCCTGAAATTTTCCCCATTATCTTTTGACATTAAAATTGGCATTAAAATTCCCTATGTTTTTTATATAAACAGAGCAGACTTGCAAACAGATGTGTCCACTGTGGCATCAATATCAAAATGGTGGGCATACCAGGCAATCAAAACCCAACCTGCACATGTAAAAAAGAATGGCCTTGATCACCTGGCCATTCCTGCCATTTTGATGTCATTGAATGCTCCCTAAAGATGTACCCTTGTGAATACATACAGCTATTCCCCAAACATCTAGATAATGCCCAGGGGTAGTTTCTGTTTTCTTCATATAACCAAATAAATGGCAAGCACTATAATTTGGACCACAGCTTTTTCCTTTGTTCTTTTGCCTTTTACCTTCTCCTCCCACTCCAGGTAATATAGAGGAGTTTGTTTAAATTTTACATAAGAGTAAGAGGGTGAGCATCAAAATAATAGGCATATCTCTGTGTATCTCAAATACATATGCCAACTTTCTTTGAATTCTCCAGAAGTTGTGGGTACTCCAACACTGGAGGTTTTTAAGAAGAGATTGGACAACCATTTGTCTGAAATGATATAGGGTTTCTCTGCTTGAGCAGGGGGCTGTAGTAGAAGACCTCCAAGGTCCCTTCTAACTCTGTTATTCTGTAATCCTTGCAACCACCTTAGATGCC
This sequence comes from Azemiops feae, assembly GCA_023970755.1. Lineage (NCBI taxonomy): Eukaryota > Metazoa > Chordata > Lepidosauria > Squamata > Viperidae > Azemiops > Azemiops feae. The sequence goes on along the minus strand of JALGBA010000172.1, from coordinate 2,228,573 downwards.
TCAATAGAAACACAGGCAATGGAGACACCAACAGTACCATCAGCTTCGCAAAAGTTTTCTGAAGAGTCGTCATGCTGAGTCCATTGAATCATAGCTCGTGCAGTTTCTTCACTGCAAAATAAGTAAGAAAATGTTTGTGTATGAAAATGGTTCTGCATAAATACAGGGGCCTGGGTAAAATGACTGTGGGAGGTGTGAAAGTGCCACATGTAGTATCAGCATGCCCAAGAACATTGGTTAGTAACAGTTAAGAGGGCTGGCAGGAACCCTGAATTTAGCACTTCAGCATGGGTGAACATATAACTGCACCAAAACATAATAAAGTTAGCTTGGTTTTGATTTATGTTAATATGAATCCAACAATTGTTGTTTGTAAACCTCATTTTATAACTTAGTGTCATGTGCAAACATAGCTTAATCATTCATACAATACACTTTAATTAAAACAAACTATGGCTAAGCACATTGTGCTGCCCAGGCCACCTACCATATCTGACTCAGCCTTCCATCATTTCAAGGTCGGTAAAATGAGGACCCAGATTGTTGGGGGGAATAAGCTGACTCTGTAAACCACTCAGAGAGAGCTGTAAAGCACTATGAAGCGGTATATAAGTCTGTTCTATTGCTATAAGTCTAAGTGCTAGTGCAATTGCTGGAATAATAGCAATAGATGTTGCCAAACTAGAAAAACTTCCCCCCTTTTTTTAAAGCTACTTTTATAAGTACCCATGCCTGCAGAACAGAAGGAAAACATGCTTCTTAGGTAAAATTAAGTACTTGAACTACTTTACTGCTTGTGAACAAAAGACCCCCCCCCCCCGAAAGTAAGAGGTTTACAAATGAAACAATTTTTACATTAAAAAAGTTACCAGTGGTTTCTGCAGAGGAAAGGATACACAATTCCTCCATTAGCCCTCTCTGACAAAGTGGGTCCAGGCAGACTACAGTAAACAGTACAAACTAAAGTGCTGGCTTAGAAACCAGGAGACCGTAAGTTCTAGTCCCACATTAGGCATGAAAGCCAGCTGGGTGACTTTGGGCCAGCCACTCTTTCAGCCCAACTCGCCTCAAAGAGTTGTTGAGGGGAAAATAAGAGGAGGAAAAATTATTAGGTATGTTCACTGCCTTGAGTTACTCGTAAAGTAATAAAGGCGGCATAAAAATCAAATTAACTTCTAGGGGAAGAAGAAAATGCACATGACCAGCAAATACCCCATCATGTTTATTCAGAAAAATAAATTATACCTCAAAGATTTGTCAACAGCCCCAAGGTTTTCTGCTTTTTCACAGCTTTCAGCAGAGGGAGTGGCAGCTGCTGCTTCTGAATACTGCAAAAGAGGACAGAAGATGTGGAACTGAGTCAAGTGCATTCATCTCTGTGAGTTAGCAACCAGCAATCCTCAGACCAATTCTAGCCTGTCCACCAGATGGGCCATGTGCCACTCAGGATTCCTTACCCTCTTTCCTTGTGATCGGTTTTTTAAAATCCTCGTTTGTCTCTATTTTAGCTAAAGCATTAGTCTAATAGTTACTAGACAAACCTAAGAGCTTTTTTTAGGGATGCATGTTTCTTGGGATCTTAAATGCATACTTGAAATTGGAATGACAGGCCTAGGCCAAGTCGGTGGATGGTTATCACAATGACTCATGACTCAAGATTCCATTAGTTTAAGAAAAAAAACAATGTTTCTCTCTTCAACACACATAGACAACAGGACAGGTACACTTGATCCAATGAGTTCTGACTGGACCTGATTGTTACTTACCTTATTAGTCTCTGATCTAATTCCACAAGGAACTGCTTCCTGGAAACAAGAGATAATGAGGTCAAGTTTGATGCATTTACTTAATAGGCCAATGTAAAACTACAGTGTTTTCACTTTTGGGCCCACCACCAATTTTTTGCTGGAGAAGCAATTTGAATAGGAAGTATAAACCAAAGATTGTCATATCTGATTTCAGGGATCATATGAAGCCATGATTTGTTTTAACTATGCTTTCTTAGACAAGCCATCATAACTGTTTTAATACTTTTTGTTAAAATTAGGCTTACAATTCAGAATGGGCAAGCTCATGTAACACTCTAAGTAAAAACCAGTAGCTTTTTGATGAGTCATGATCCTTTTGCTAATCTTTTAATTTTTATTACTACTGTCACAAAATAAGACATATTTAATTCTCCTTCAACTGAAATTATTTTTAGATCAGAAATTAACCAATAGAGCAAGCATCACAAAGATCCAATAATCCATAACAACAGAATAATATCAAAAGGGGTATTAAATTAGAAACATCAGAAATGTAATAATAAACCCATAAAAACCAAAAATGGCCCTCATTTTTTTTTTAAAAAAAAAACCACCTAATCCAGTAAAACTAATTCTTAACATTGATCTAAAAAAAGTACAAAATACAGGAATCGGAAAAGACATTCCAGAACAAGATACCATTTTTTTTGAGGAAACTTCAATTTCTATCCATTCAAACCAGAAGGTGGGCCACAAAATAGTTTCACCAAAAGATCTTAAAGAGACATGAGGGCATAATAGTCCTTCAGCTACCTGGTTTAACCATACAATATTTTATTATGTGAAGGCTATCAATTCACTTTTGACAATCTGACAAGTTCCACGTGTACCACGCAGTACTTTCAATATACTGCGAACTCCATGTTGGTTGAAGATGTGATATTTATATACCCGCTTTCAATGTATTAACAGGGATTACAGATGGAACATGGGGCTACAAAGGCTAGGCCTCTCTCCACTCCTGGAATTATATTTCCCTCTGATGAAATTCTGAAGAAACATCTGATGACCCTCATATGGAGAAGAAGAAGGGTTAGGAGAGCTCCATGAATAGGCAAGGAGAGCTTATGTATTCTCTGAGCATGTACAGGGAGTCATATCATCAACAGAATAAACAGAAGCCAGACAGTTCTTCTAAAAGAACCAATAGAAGAAACAGATTTTCTATCATATCTTTCAGAACAAAATAAAGCAAAGAAGCATGCTGGGATAGTGCTAAGGTTTGGCATTTGTATTCTCCATACAGTAAGTCTTCTGCAGGCTAAATAGAATATATTAAAATATATCAGGATTTGGAAAATAGAAAAGGATTTTGTTTTGTTTCCTTATACTTACAGATGAGCATGGATTAACAGCACAGTGTCTAACTCCACAGTGACTACCATCACTCCAGAAAGGACAAGGCTTCTTTAGGTTAACCTGGAAAAGAGGAGGAAAAGGTGAATACTGTTTTTAAATTATAGACAAACTAAGGATGAAATAAAAGTCTGGTCATTCATTTCTAATGCTTTCTTCTATACTGTCTTCTGTGATTCAGCAATAATCAAAACACTACGTATTTCAACCAAGGCTAAGTCATGCAACTGAAAAATGGGCTGAATTGTGTAATAGTAGCTGTTGGAATTAAATGCAATATATTTTTGACAATCCATTAAAGCATACTTTTAATTATTGACTTCTTACCTCTATTATCTTGATAAACAACGCAAGGTGGCTAACATACCTAATACTTCTTCCTCTTCCTATTTTCCTCATAACAATCACCCTGGGAGGTGAGTTGGGCTGAGAGAGAGTAACTGGCCCAAAATCACCCAGCTAGTTTTCATGCCTAAGGCAGGACTAGAACTACAATTAAAACTGGTCACTTACTGGTTTTCTGGTTTCTAACCTGGTGCCTTAACCATTATTTTTCACCAAACTGGATATACCACATAAACAACCGTTTTCCTTTATGCATATAATTTTTAAGAATTTGAAAAGTAATGCTGAGATCTTTGTCTTAGATTTGATTCCTAAAAAAGGTAAACATACCTACATATGTACAATAAGCAGTCTCAAAAAAAATCAGCATTTTTTTAAAAATAGAAAATGCTGGAACTATTTTATGGTGGGTTCTGAAGAATATGAAAAAGTATCAGAAGTTAAATTACTGTATTCTAAATGAATGAATGGGGAAAGAGAACATGACGGCTTCTTGTAACAATGTGAAAAGTAAGAGGTTTGGGATATCACAGATGTTTATGGAGCTATACTAGCAGAATGAAAAATTATTTTGCAGATCAAAATGCTAAAATGATTTGGGATGAAATGAAAGTGAGGGAATGTTGGACAGAGTAATTCAGAGGTTTATTTCAAGGTAAGAATCATACGTTGAAGAACGTAGCTGAAATTAATGCTATAAATATTCATTCCCTAAGAAAAGGATGATAAAAAGATTTATAAACATTCTAAGAACATTAAAAATAGAATAGAATAGAATAGAATAGAATAGAATAGAATAGAATAGAATAGAATAGAATAGAATAGAATAGAATAGAATAGAATAGAATAGAATAGAATAGAATAGGAATAGGAATAGGAATAGGAATAGGAGCTGGAAGGGACCTTGGAGGTCTTCTAGCCCAGCCCCCTGCTCAAGCAGGAGAACCTATACCGTCTCAGACAGGTGAATGTCTACTCTCTTCTTAAAAATCTCCAGTGATGGAGTGCCAACGATTTCTGGGGGTAAGCTGTTCCACTGGTTGATTGTCCTCACTGTCAGGAAGTTTCTCCTTAATTCCAACCATTGTTTCTCATCCTTCCTTCTGGTGCTTTGGTGAACAACCTGGCCTCCTCTGCCTTGTGGCAGCCCCTCATATACTGGAACACTGCTATCATGTCTCCCCTGTTTCTTCTTTTCTTTAGACTAACCAAACCCAAGTCCCGTAGCCGTTTTTCATATGTTTTAGTCTTTGATCATCTTAGTTGCTCTTCTCTGATTTTTTTCCAAACTCTCAACATCTTTTTTGTGATATGGTGACCAAAATTGGCCGCAGTATTCCAGTATTCCAGTATTACTAGGGTTTTATAAAGCGGTACTAATACTTCGCGTGATCTTGATTCTATGCCTCTGTTTATGCAACCCAGGATTGTATTAGCTTTTTTGATTGCTGCTGCACACTGCTGGCTCATAGTCAACTGATGCAGTTGTTTTATCTGGAGAAATATCTTGTACATTTTTGGACTTAGAAAAAACATATCATGTAAATAAAAATAAGCCTGAATTACAGTCTCTTTTGTGTGAATGAGAAGTTGAAAATTGGTTGGCATATGTATTAACAGCTGTACGTAAGTAGAAGTAAAATGAGCATGAAAATATGTGGATAGCTTAGAAATTAGTTTAACTCTGGGCAGAAAAGAAGAAATGATTTGTGATTCCCTTGATAAGGTCAAGAATAAATGGGTGCAGAATGAATGTGGGTAAAATACAGAAGTGATCAGTACAAAATAAGTGAGGTGGGTTCACCATTTACAACAGTGTTTTTCAAACATGGGAATTTTAAGATATGTGGACTTCAATTCCCAGACTTCTTCAGCCAGAAAGTTTTAGAATGTTTTGGTTGGATGGAGCTGGTAAGATCCTCAAACAAGACAGGTGATAAGTTTAAAGGAGGTAGCTTAGTAAGTGGGCATGGAAGTAATAAGATTGTTTGTAAGGATAAAAAGTTTTACCTGCTTTTTCTTACTATATGTTTTTAATTTCTTTGGCCTAGCGTTTCTTACTCCACTCTGCATGACAATGCTTTCCCCAAAAAGAGAAGGTCATGATGAATATGGGCGTATATGCATATGAAAAGTAGATCAGTTCTAACAGCTACCTTGTAATATCTGAAATAATCACTTTGCAGAAGTTCTTGCAACTGGGGGAAAAGTTCATAATTGTTGAAGGTATCAATTGTCTCAACATCACAAGTGCAGTCATCTAAATGGCCGGTGACCTAATGAGAAAAAAAAGAGGATTAGATATTTTAAAAAGAGCAAAATAATTCCTGTAACAATTTACTCAGCATTTAGTAAAAAAAAAAAAAATCTGAACGCCAGAGATCCAAATTATCTCTATGCTTGAAAGAAAATTGCACTCTCAATGTGTCCAAGGATGCTTGAAACTAGAAGAGGAGATGAGGCATTCACTCCACCTTCTCCCATTGCCTCACATTTTTACACTTCTTTTTTGAGGGGAAAGGATATTTTGCTTAATTTAGTGTTACTCAAACCAGTAGTTGTGGCTTTGCCCCATAGTACTATCAGGACTTTTTTTTGGCTTATGAATCCTAACTTTTTTTTTTTTAAACAAGCTAGCATTCTTACTGGATCAGCTATCTTGGACTTGCTCAATGGTTTTCCTATTGAAAAGAGGAAAGTATGCAAACACGCACCATGTTCTGATTGGCCATTATGTCCAAATTGTCAGGCCCCAAAACAAGAATGACAACTGGTGATTCTGCCAAGCTGAATTTTTTATTGTTCCACACCTACTGTGTTTTCCTGAAAATAAGACCTGGTCTTATTTTTATTTTTATTGCCTTCAAAAGAGGCACCAGGTCTTATTTTCAGGGGATGGGAGGCAGCTCCACTCCCCCACCCCTGCCTTAGTTTGATTTTTTAGGCTGCGCCTCGCCCCAAAACTAGGGCTTATTTTGGGGGTAGGGCTTATAAGCTAGGGCTTATTTTCGGGGTAGGGCTTACTTTGAGGAAAACATGGTAGAAGCAGAATCTTGCCAAACTAAAGAACTCTATTATCTACCTCAGTGTAGGAGGTGGCCAGGCAGAAATCGAGGGCGGGGTCAAATGCATCATCAGTTTGCAGTCTCTAACGCTCCAGTAAGAGACCTAAGTCCACCCCCACACACACACGAAGTCCGTTGAGCCTTATCTGGTGCCAGTTCACCTCAACCGTTAGAAGTTCAGATTCTTGTGGACAGGTAGCATGAAATAAACTTGTAAGACTTTTGAACTCTATCCTTGTTCCTTAATTCTTGCACCTGACAACCAATTTATAATATACTAAACTATAAGGGAGGGGCTCTTTCTTTTACACAGGTATCTGGACTCATTTGTCTAAATTAAAATTTCACCAAATGTAGTAAGTTTTCTTTCATGTATATGTATTACTTGCTGGCCACATGACCGCAGAAATGTCTTCGGACAGCTCAATGGGCTTGAAACAGAGATGGGCACTGCCCCTTATAGTCCACAATGACTAGCGGAGTAAAATCCACAGGAACTCCTACCTTATACATATTATATTCAGCTACAAGGCATACAGATAATCCTCGACTCACGACGAATCATTTAGTAACCATTCAAAATTATGGATTCCCCCCAAAGGTCCCTATGTTCCAATACTGAAGTTCCAACGGTTGCCCTCCTCAAGGTCATATGATCACACATCCGGCGCTCAGCAACCAGCCCACATTTATGGCTGTTTGCAGGTTCTCACGATCACATGACCTAATTTTATGTCGTTTTTGCTGGAAATCGACATTTACTTCTGGTTTTAAGCAAAATAGCAATGGTAGACAGATTTTCTTCCTAGATTCACCGGTCAGAATTTGATCAGAATTGTTTAGCAGATGAGGTCTGTAACGTACTCCCTCTGCCTGATTAGGTCAATGTAATTGGAACAAGACGGCTCCTCAGGTAACCTGGTCCCATCTTATGAAAGGGTTTAAAGGTGATAACCAACACCATAAATTGGACCCGGAAGCAAACTGGCACCCAATGCTGCTCACACAGCAGAAATGTTACATATGCACTCCAGGGGTTCCCAGAACTATCTGTGTAGCCACGCTCTGCCCCAGCTGCAGCTTCTGGGTATTTTTCAAGGGTAGCCCCATGTACAGCACACTGCACTAGTCCATACTTGAGATGAACAGGATGTGAGTGATTAAGAAAAGAGTTTCTCAATCCAGGAAAGAGCACAACTGTTACACAACATAAAATTGAGGAAAGGCTCTCCTAACCACAACTGTTACCTGCTCCTTAGGCAGGAACACTGAGTTCTGGAGGAGCCCCCAGATTACACACCAGGTTCATTGGGGCAGTGCAATCCCATCCAATACCAAAGATGGTAAACCCTCGGATAAAAGGAATCCCCCACCCACAGCCACTCCATCGTACCAGGGTTCAGTTGAAGCCTGTTGTTCTCCATCCAAACCTCCTCAGTAAAACAAAATTACATCTCCACCCCTGTCCAGAAGCCTCCTTCAGCCATCCAAGATTACATTTATTTTTGTTTGAGACCGTGCAAAAGTTGAAAGAGTCACCCCAAAGGAAAACATCTGATCCCTATTTTTCTCATGGGCAGTAAAAACCATTCCACTTATGCGGTCTTCTTTTTTTTTTTTTTTAAACAACTTAAAAGTGACAAGCAATAAAATTGTTATATATTTAATTTTGTTGAAAGACAAGCATTTATTCTAGTTTGTGTGCATTATTGATTCTTTTCATGACTTGGGTGCTTTTTAAACAAAAATGGCAGGGCTTAAATTAATTTAATCATCATCATTTAAGGGAGGAAGAAGAGATCCATTCAGTAACCTATCATTGAAAACAAATGTATTCAAGTTACTCAGTGATTCAGTTATTGTTTTAGCTGTGTGATTGTTTGCTTTAGAAGCTAAATTGAGACAAGTCTTTGAAAAACAGCTCAGAAAAGAGTAATTTCCGGGGAAGGGAGATTTATAGCACGTGGCCTTACAAGGAAGTTCAAAGAGAGAGAGAGAGAGATTCCTACACGCTACCCGTTTGACTTCTACCTAGTAGAATTCAAGTTATTAGTCACAATTAAAAGTTTTACACTGAAGTGCTAACAAAATTTGTTGACAAAGTCCTACAGTTGGTAGCAATGTCTCACTTCCTTGTATGATACAGAGAGAGTTGGTCTGACTAGCAAGCATTGCAAATGCATACAATTATTTTTAATCAGCGTATGTTTATTAATGTATGCTTTCTACTAAAAAAAAATCACATCATCCAATGCAGCCAGCCGGTAAGGACTTCATAAAGGCCAAACAGAAATACACCTTAAGCACAGTCATTACATATTGTGTATATATTCTAGAATTCAGTCCCAACAAGATGGGAGAGCGCCTTTAACTTAAAAGATGCTCAAACCATGCTAGACAAAATTAGTCTTCTAGCAATAAACTCTTCCCTTGATAAAGAATAGGGGCAATATACCTATAGATGAAAGCACTGAATATAAAACCCAGTAAGAATTTGACTGAACTAATTTTCATTCTTAGTCATTAGGGATATCTATTAATTTAAGAATGAATGTGCCTTATTACTTCTTCTGAAATAAACATGTATCTCTTAAAATCAATTTATATTATACTCTGCCTGAACCAATCAATACACCAACATGGGCAAATGAAGGGAATTGCAAAACCAAAAAATGAGAGTATGCTATTCTTGCAATGCTGATTTCAGGAAAGATCAGTGAAGAAGGTTAGGATTAGAGTAAACCCTGCAATCTTAATTCAGAGTGATTCTGGAATACATTTCTGCTAGCTATGTCTTTAAAGCAGCCTTTCTGAAACAATACTCTCCACATGGCCTGATACTCCAACTCAACATACATCAGTTTGGAGATGTACGCAATTTGGCCTCAAGCAAGCTCAGCTATTTTTGTACAACACAATGAATTATACTTTTCTTAACCATGAGTTACTTACTGAACACATGATAATTGGCTGACTTTATATAATAATAAACCATAAACAAGAAGACATTACAGCTTAGCCTACTGCATGAATCCCAATATATGAAAGAAACTACTGTAATACACTTCATCCCTAATAAACTATACCTTTCTGAACAAATTGAGCCAAGGATTATTTCTATTTAGAGATTTAAGTTGTGGCAGGTCTGACAGTACAGTCATCACAATCTACCTAGAAGGGAGTCAACCACAGTAAATAGGGACCTTGAAAAAAGTGATGATGTTCATTGGAGCATATATTCAAAAAAAGTTAACTCAGGTCTCAATCATGTGTGTCACCTCAAACACACACATTCCTATTAATAAAAACAAGGCCTTAATTTGAAGCAGCACACAAATCAGGAATCTGGAACCCTCTTTGGATTATATCCCTTGACATGAGCAATGAAGGTTAGAATTAATGGTATGGAATTCCTAAATATCTGGAGACCATCAGGTTACTTTTTCTTACTTACAGGGTTCCTTGATGCTCTCTGAGCTTGGTGGTTTTCTTGCAGAGATTTCATTACCAAACTAGGCAACATCATCAGTGCTAGCAAATGAGAGCAGCGATATGGGGATGATCTTTAATATGCGGATGATGTTACCTACCGTGTTTTCCCGAAAATAAACCCCACCCCGAAAAAAAGTCCTATCCTGATTTCTGGGGGTGGGCCTAATATAAGCCCTACCCCAAAATAAGCCCTAATTAAAACCCCGTCCACTCTGTCCCACCTGGCTGCTGCAATGAGGCAGGAGGCCACACAGCACATCGCGTCGCTGCCGCCACAACAAGGCAACGCAGGTGGGGGAGAGGGTGGAGCTGCCCCACCCGCCCTGCACCCGCTTCCTCCCCCCCACAGCCAGGCCATTCCTTGCTCCTTTTCACTCCCCTCCCGAGCCGGATTGATATGCTACCCTATGGAGGATGGGCGGGGCAGGCCTAGTTCCCCCTCCATTTCAGAGCTAGGGGGGAGTGATGGCAAAAGGCTCCACTGCCGCTGTGTGCCGCTGGAGGGACTTTCTTCATGCTCCACTCCACAGATCACCTGCCTGGCAGCAGCCGCCACCTCCTTCTCCTCCGCCAACTCTCCCGTGGCTTACGTCGTGACCACCACCTCCCTCCGCCAGCCCTCCATTGCCACCACTGGAGAGAATGGAGAACAGGAAGCGGAGCGGCTCTGCGCAGCGATGCAGAGCAGAGAAGAGCACTTGCTTGCCGCCCTGCATCACCCCGCATCTCCCTTGTCTGTTCTCAAAATGGCAGCCCCGTTTCCTTCCGCTTCTCCTCCCGGCTCTGCTATAGAGCTTGGCGCACCATCGCCCAGCTCCTCCCTCTTCCCGAAAGAAAAAAAATTCTTCACTAACCTGCATTCCAGCTATGGCATGTTTCTCTCCTGCTGCAGGGAAACGGAGTTCGTGGGACTAAAAAAAGTTCAGTTGTTGGGGCAGCGGCAGCGCGATGTGCCGCGCAGCCTCCTGCCACAAGCGGCCATAGCAGAAGTGGGCCAGTGGTGGATGGGGCTGTTGGCGCCACCGCCGTGAGGCGAGGCAGGTGTCACAAAAAATATGACACCGCCCGAAAGTAAGACCTGTTGCCTCTTTTGGAGGCAAAAATAATATAAGACCGGGTCTTACTTTCAGGGAAACACGGGTAGTTTGGTAATGAAATGTCTGCAAGAATACCAAGTTCATAGATCACCAAGGACCCCACAGCTCAACCCTGAGCTACAAACATTTTCTTCTGCTGGTACTTATTCTTATCATAGGCATGGTAATTAGCAATAAAAATAGACTATCTTTAAAAATACTTAGCACAACCACCCAGAGATAATAGCAATTAGTTTCCGAGAAGCCACAAGAAAACTTGGAATCTTTCTTGTATACTGCCATATTGTATAATGACTCCTCCAATTACAACATAATACAGTGCAATGAATCATCCACAGTTAAGTGAAACTGTCCATTGGAATAAATCATCATAACAAAACTACACATTAAAAATAGTCACCCATCCCACTCACAAACATTATCTTCTAATCAATAACAAAAACTCTTTGGAAGAGCTCTTCTCTTTATCGAGTGTTGGTCTACTCTAGGATGTGACAAGTTAGTTTCAGATGAGAGATTAGTCCACACAACCAGGGGCTGTATCAGAGAAACAATTTTTAGTTGTTTTGCTCTACATGTCCACTCAGAAGTTACAATAAGTTCAATGAGGTCTACTGCTGTGCGATTATGTAAAGTTCCAGACTCAGTATTTTGGGATTGAAATTCTCAGACCTGGTTCAAGTAACTCAAATTACAGCTTGCTAGATTCAGAGTTCTCTGGGTTAACACATGTTATGGTTTATATAGTTTATAATTTACAATGGCTATATATGTTAAACCAGGGGTCACCAACATTTTAGACTAGTGAATTTCAAAAGCATGTTAAAATTCCACATGAAATGACTACCACAGTGGATGTGACCAATCACAAAATCCCCATATATCAGACAGCAAACAAAATACAGCTATAACACTTTGTGTAGCCTAAGATAGAGGTCCCCAAACTTTGGGGCACCAGGGACCGGTTCTGTGGAGAGAGGTTTTTCCACAGACCGGAGGCTGCGTGGTTTTGTGTGCTGCCTGCATCCCACGGATGGGGCTTTGCTTCTTTGTGCGGACTGGTTGCTGGCATGCTGCAGCCCGGTACTGGTCCACGGACTGGCGGTTGGGGACCCCTGGCCTAAGGGTATAATCAGGGCTTTTTTTTGTCATAGAACGCCCAGAACGGAGTTCCGGCACCTTTTTTGGATGGAACCTTGTAGGGTAGGCAAGGCGGGTGAGTTCCGGCACCTTTTCTTTTTACAAAAAAAGCACTGGGTATAATTAAAAATACTACATAGCGTGTTTGAAGTTGATGCTTCTTTGCTTTACAACACAGTAGCCTCCCATTCATTATTATGAATTTTTTAAAAAGTTTTTTAAAAAGCAAATTACCAAGATAGCCACTTATCCTAAGGAACATACCAAGTATCTGGGTCCTTGTAGTTAAGCCCAACCCAAACTGCAAAATTTCCAACAGTTTCCAACACATCTAGAAGGTACCAGCCTGGGAAAGGATGCTGTACATCCCTTCCTGTTCCTCCGTCCAACTTTCTTTCAACAATTTGTTTTACACAGAAGAGACTCAAGCCGAATCCTTAAATTCTTTTAAGAATGTAGCCTCCACTAACACCAAGAAACAGCCACCAACCATAATATAGCTCATCGTAGGTACAATAAAGATGTTGTAGCACGCTAGGATAGCCTTTTAGCATTAAAGCCCCTTTCTCTTAATCTTTCTAGCCCTACTAAAGGCCATAATTTCTCCTCACAGAACCAGATAGCCCGTGGGAACGACTTATCCAGAAAGGCAGCAGGATCCGGGCTCCCGTAGCGTTAATGGCCCTTCCACTTTTATGATCCCAGGTTTAATTACAGAGAAAGCCTGCGCCTTGGGGCTTACCTAGCAAGGGTTAGAGCTCCGGCCCGCCGTCCTGGCGATTACGGTACTGCAACTCTTCCCCCAAATCCGCCACCAAATATCCAGGGAGAAATGCGAAAGGGGGAAGCCTTTCCTTTCCAGAGGGGGGGGGGCGGCAAAGAAGGACGCGCGCCCCCCATAAGGACATCTCCCCAAGCCCAAAGCCGGGTCGCCGCCTGGATCCGAGCCCCGCTACTGTAGAGAGAGGTTTCCCCAGCAAAGCCGGGAGCCACGCGGGGAAGAGTGGCTCTCCTCCCGCAGCACCTATACCGGATCTGCCCCAGGCTGAGTGAGCCCTGCGGGGTGGGCGAAGGAGGCACCCGCTTACCTGCCGGCCCGGCTCACCTGACAAAAGCAGCGCTGCTCCGCCGTCGGCGCTTCCTCGGAAGCGCCGCTGGAGTGCAAGGCGAGGAGCAGGAGCAGCAGCGCCCGACACAGGCGGCGAGAAGGCACCAGCGACATGTCGCCTCTCCCGCAGCTAAAGCGAGCCTGGGCTGAAGATCTTCTGCTCCGCCGGGCAGACACGCCTCCCGCCTTCCTCTTGCCGGAGCGTCATCTTTCAATTCGAGGGGACGTGCGGCGCAGACCGCACACAACAAGAGGCGTCGCGGCTTTTCTCATCCTGCGCTGGGAGGGGCCCACTGGCGAAAAGCCAGGGGAGAGCCTCGTCCCTTGCTCGGCCTCGCCTTGCCCTGAGCCTCCCTGCCCCGGGTCCGCCGATCTGCCAGCACCATCCTGCCCTCCTCCGTGCCTCCTCGAGACACTGAGCTCACCACTCCAGCTGCTCTCTGGGGATCGGCCCGGACGTGCAGACCGGCTTGAAGAAAAGACTTTGACCCACGGTGGCACCTCTTTCTACTCCGCCTTCGTTTTTGTTTTTTTGTTTTTTGTTTTTTTCACGGGCGGGATTGGGATGGTTTTGTCCGCAGGGCAAATACACACCTTAGATGTCTGTGGAGATTCTCAGTCACCCAGGTCACAGTTGTCTCAGAGGTGCTTTTTTTCTTCAAAAGGCAACTTTTTTTTTTTTTTTTAACTCAAGGAACAAAACAGTCCAATTGCCTTTTGAAGAAAAAGCACCTTTGAGACACACCTCAGCTCTGTTAAGTTCCTGATTAAGGTGGCTGCCTGCCTGGATTTATTTCCTTTTATAAAAGGAAAACTTCCAGATTTTTTTCAACTTGGTAACCTCAACCCTCCCAAATCTTAATCAGGTTAAGAAATAACATAAAGTAAGATTTTCACTGGAAATAAACACTGAAATAGTGATCAACCGACAAGAGGGTTGAAGCAACTTATAAGAAGAAGCAGCAATGAAAAATAATTAAAGGACAGATTACAAATAGATTCCAATAACTGCAATATATTCTCCACCTTGAATAGAAACAGCTTCTGCAACAGAAGTTGCAGGTGCTCTTTTATACTCTTATTTAAATATCTCCATCCATCCTTGCCTCAAATTCTTACGTTAGCTATGGGCCTGCACAGAAATTACATCAAGGTGGGTGCTAGGTGGGTCATTTTGCAGAGGGCATAGGAGAACTATTCACACAAAGTCCTGAGGTTTTAAGACTTTCAGATAATTTATTCTTATTTATCATTTTGATTTTTTTATCCTGCCTTTATTATTTTCATAAATAACTCAAAGCAGTGAACATATCTAATATGTCTTCCTCTTCCTGTTTTCCCTACAACAACCCTGGGAGGTGAATTGGGCCGAGGGAGAGTGACTGGCCAAAAGTCATCCAGCCACCATTTATGCCTAAAGTAGGACTAGAACTCACAGTCCCCTGATTTCTAGCCTGGTGCCTTAGCCACTAGACCAGGGGTCTTCAAACCTGGCCCTTTTATGACTTGTGGACTTCAACTCCCAGAATTCCTCAGCCAGGCACGTTGACTGAGGAATTCTGGGAGTTGAAGTCCACAAGTCATAAAAGGGCCAAGTTTGAAGATCCCTGCACTAGACCATAATGCCTTCGCATTGTTTCTTGTAACACTTCTATGGGAGAGATCAGATAGGGATTGCTCCAGGACTTGCATGCCAAGATTGTTGTTTGATTTGTGCAGCCATTGCTGTTAATAATTTAATAAAGTTGCCAATGCAGGGGTTTTGTTTTGTTTTGTTGAAAGTCAAGCTATCAGATAAAACCAGAATCAGTTTTCTGGGATATGTTTAGGAGTAAATTACCTCTATTTAAGGTACATGCAGTTTGGCTGTGATCTAAGTTGTGATGTCTAGGATCTGAATCGCTAACTCCATATTTGTTGTGATGCCTAGGTGTACATGCTGTGTAAACACTATTAGTGTGTGTCAACTATTAATGTATGTAGTATGGGTGAGGCATCATGCTGATGCACCTAGATGTATCTGATCAACAGGAGAACAGTATAATATATGACTTAATTCCCTAGAGCAAATTCTGGTATTTTATACATGGCAAAATGTAGGTAACCAAGAAATAACATCAGGTGGATGCACACTTGATTATTAGCCACACCCAAAGTATAGTATTGCAATTTGTGAATCAGCATTGTTTTAGGTGGTAACGTAAGAAACTGTTCCATAACACTCATCTCCCTAAATGTTTTGGGAGCAAAAATAGAAATGTTTCAACACCATACAAATCACAGAGAAACTTAATATTTTTGACTGCAGCAAATTCAAAATTTTGTCACTGACATATAGAAAATATTTGGAATTTTAGGTGTGTCTGTATCAATATTAGGAACAAAAATTGATTGTAATATAAAATTTTTGGAAACTGACTAATCTTGAAGAAAAAAATATAAAGTTACAGTGAACTCTAAACATTAAAACCACAGAGAATGGTACAGCAATTCAATTCCTCTGTGGGAAAGAGAAATGGCTTTCCAGTTTGGTTCTAATTCAGTCTGATTTTGAGTTGCATCTTGCTTGCGTATCTGTTGGATTTGGAAAAAGATACCAATAAACTTGAGTGAGGGAACATTATTGAGGATAGAGAATCAAGCTATATGGAAAAGATCAAGGGGAGATTATAGGTTTTATTGAGCCAACTAATTCTGAAGGACAGGAAGAAAGCAAATATATCAAAATTATAGACGTTCTTCATATTTGCACATTCATTTAAGGGCTAGTTTGGTGTAGTGGTTAAGGCACCAGGCCATAAATCATTGTCCTGCCTTATCACATAGCCAGCTGGGTGACCTTGAGCCCTTTGCTATCTTCTTATCCTAGGAAGTAGGCAATGGCAAACCACTTCTGAAACCTTGCCAAGAAAACAGCAGAAAACTGGTCCAGGCAGTCACAAGTGTCAACACTGACTCAAAGCACAAAAATAATAATAATTAGATTGTACCATTTTTTTTAGGACAGAAATGATCAGCCTATAGCTAAAAGCAAAATTTGTCTTCTGCTGTTAAGTAAAGAAAATAAGAAACTTAAGGCTGGCTTCTGATGAGTTTTATCCAGGCTGAAAAACTGAAAAAATTCTGGGGGGAGAATTTTTAAAAATTTGTTTGTTTTGACAGTAGTAATTCCATCCAACCCACTTCCAATATGCTTCCTTCCTGAGGAAGGAGAAATTAATAGCAAGTAGACAGAAATGCAAAATGCAAAAAAGTAGCAAAAATATATAAAGCAAAATATCAAATAATCCATACAAAATAATGGATGGATGGTGGGAGAAGGTGGACTCCTGCAGCTTAGCAAAATACTGAATTCTAACCTCACTCAGAACTGATAGTATTATTTATCTACTCTTACTTAAAACCCTCTACCGTGTGCCATCGTGTGCATCTGATGATAAATTCATTTGTTTAACCATGTGTTTGGTACATAGTATTTCCTTTTATTCATCTCAAATCTTGATACTTTTAATTTTAATGTGTGATCTTAAAATCCATGAATGGGTGGTGGGTGTTACTCTTATCAGTTTGCCTTCTGGTAAATGGACATTATGCAACTAGGTCTTCAATTGCTCATACTATTGCACTAAGGGCCATATGGGGTCTTTATTCCACTTCCAATATCACATATTGTCCTTTTTCTATCCAGACTCAGGTCACATAAAAAGAAATGCAAGTTTTGTTGCTTGTTTTCTTCACTTCTGAATTGAAAGTTACATGTAAAGTCTTGTGCATATCTAAAAAAAAAGAAAAAGACAAAGGTTTCCCTAATTCAGTCATGTCTGGCTCTAGGGGGTGATGCTCATCTCCATTTCCTAGCAAGGGAACCAGCATTGTCCGAAGATGCTTCCGTGGTCATGTGGCTGGCATGAGCTATACATTGAGGCGCACAGAAGAAAGCTGTTATCTTCCCATAGAAGTGGTACTCATTTATCTATTTGTATTTACATGCTTTTGAACTGCTAGGTTGGCAGGAACTGGGGCAAGTAACAGGAGTTTACCCCATCTGTCATAGCATGCATAGTCTTGTTGCGCTGAGGTAACCCAGGAGTAAATACAGTAAACAGTGGTCTATATTAAATGGTGGTTTATAATACACTATCTACAAATATCATATTAGGAACAAAATACATACACATGGTAATACAGCAAACTCCAACAGACAGCAGTTACAGCAGGAAATGAACGAGAGAGAAAGACTCCAGCAAGGCCTTCCCTTTTATACTCAAGATCTTAAAGGGATACAGACTCCTGCTGAGTCATTCCTAATATTGCATCATTCATCTCACATTACACAAGCTGGTTAGCTTCTAAATCATTACCTTGACACCATCACACAGTACTTGGGTCTTGAACAACCAACCTTCCAGTTAATAAGCCCAGTGTCAGGTCCACCATTCGTATTCTGGTGCCCTGTCATTGTGCTAAGGGGGGAGGGCATGCTTGGGATTTTTCCACTTCTGCTGTTCACTTGGGACTTAGGGAGGGGGACTGTCTTTGGAGACGGACTCCTTCCCAACCGGTTTTTGCCAGTTCCAAGGCCGTCATGCCCTGAGAGTGACCTGTTATCTGCCTAGCACGTCTGCGTTCTTAAAACATCTTTTCAGCATCACATTGGCTGCTGCTGGACTGGTCAGGGGGGTTGGGATTGGGAAACTGAGAGAAGAGAAGAGAAGAGAAGAGAAGAGAAGAGAAGAGAAGAGAAGAGAAGAGAAGAGAAGAGAAGAGAAGAGAAGAGAAGAGCTGGAAGGTACCTTTGAGGTCTTCTAGTCCAGCCCCCTGCTCAAACAGGAGACCCTATACATTTCAGTCTAGTCTTTTCTTAAAAACCTCCAGTGATGAAGCACCTACAACTTCTGAAGGCAATTTGTTCCACTGGTTAAATGTTCTCACTGCTAGGAAGTTTCTCCTTAATTCCAGGTTGCTTCTCTCCTTGATTAGTTTCCAACCATTGTTTCTTGTCCTGCCTTCTGGTGCTTTATGCTTTGCACAGGACCTTCAGATTCCACCTGATTTTACTGCATCCAGTTTCTCTCAGTAAAAGTTCTTTTGATTCAACATGATGGATTCGAGAGTCTTACTTTCCTGATGGGCCAATTGGGGCAGGTCTGACACCCGGTGTCTTAACTGCGAGGCCACTCAGTTCAAAGCCTGCCTGTCAGGCTGGGGCTGAGTTTCAGAAAAATCATGGTGGGAGAACTGCTGTGCCATTCTCTGTGGTTTCCATACATTTTTATAACAAGGCTTAAGTTAATCAAAGTCTGGCCAGTTATCTCTCCTAGTATTTTGTCACTAGAATGCCATTTTTTCTATCACTTCACATGGAAACTATTTGTTGTTTTGGGAAGTACATTTTATTGGAGAACCATATATTGTGTTTTCTTTCTAGTTTTTGTTCTAATGGTTGTCAGTGGACAATGTAACCTGACATCTTCTTGAGCAAACCTCTTTATGATTTGCTTTAAGTGAGTCTCTTCTCATTCATTTTCATACAACATCCATCCATCCATCCATCCATCCATCCATCCATATGCCTCAAATACAGTATATGGTATAAAAGTATGCATTATCACTACACTATAACGCTGTATAATGATTGGCATTACATACTGACAATAGTGACAGTACATTAACAAACTGATGGATGATCTTTTGGTTAGCATGGCTATATACAGTTATATAAAGTTAACATATAAGTAGCTAAGCTATTCTGACATGTTTTTCTCTTGATTCCTTTCCATATGATATTACTTAATAAGAGGACATAATAATTTCATGGCATCCAAAATATGAATAGTCTGAGTTATGTTTTATTCTAACACACATATACCAGTTTTTTACTATTTGAAATCAGATCAAAGTGCTCTTAACAGAAACAGAATAACAGAGTTGGAAGGGACCTTGGAGGTCTTCTACTCCAACCCCCTGCTCAGGCAAATGGTTGTCCAATCTCTTCTTTAAAACTTCCAGTGTTGGAGCATTCACAGCTTCTGAAGGCAGGTTGTTCCACTGATTAATTGTTCTAACTGTTAGGAAATGTCTCCTTAGTTTTAAGTTGCTTCTCTTCTTTATTAGTTTCCCTTAGTTGCTCTTCGTCCAAGGGGTGTTGATCTGAGGACAGGTGTTCATTCATTTTGGGGCCAGGGTATTTTGTTCTCTTGTTTTAGAACTCATTATGTAAAATCCTAGAAGTTTAAATGATAGTTGCAATGGGGAGTGTTTTGCATATCTATCTGTGCTTTGATAGATGGGCCTGGCTATGGTCCACAGTATAATACCTTAATTATTGTCACACCCTAAATGAGGTGCACAATACACTCATTATTAATGTATTGTAATTCTATTATACTCCACCCAATTTTATGGATTTCCATGATAAAATTGAACTCTAAATTAGCATACAATCTGGGTTTGCAGAGCATGTTATTGTAAAATGTACTTAGCTAGTCAACGATTCTGTGTGTAGCGGGAGCATAAGCATTGTGGAACAGCATTTGAAAATCTCAATCCAGTTGGGGTTTTTTGTTATTGTTCATTTAAATATCCTTTGAAAGATTTTCTTATTCCATCAGGTCAACAGCCTTCATGAGTTATCCCTCTGCCTTGTTTGATTTTTGTTATTTTATTTGTCTTGTCTTCAATGATGTTATTAGCTTAATCATATTTAGGATGTTAGTTGCCTTACACATGCTAGGGAGAAAGCAGAATGACTGGCTGTAAACATTTTAATAACAGTGCTATTGGGTCATACCCAAAAGATTGCAGGGGTGTACACAGACCAATATCTACTGCTCTGTGTAACATCCCCATCAAGCTCCTAAGCTGAATGATTAGGGACACACCCCTATGAAGCTTCCTGTGATGCTTGCATCATGTGTGTTTGGAATGCAGTGCTGGTTTCAGAAACACTTCTTGGACTTTGACAAAAATACTGCTGAAGTAACCACTAAACAAGTCCACTTTGGCCTCTACCCAAACCCATATACTTTCATATTGCATTAAAATTTCCTGTAAAGATGAATCAGTGGCATGTAAGACAACAGCAGAGGTTTTTTTTAAATCAGTTCCATCTATTTTATTCTATACTTACTCTGCAGATTTTGCTGCTACTTAGTGGAAATGGGGCACAGCCTTAGTATCAATTTTAAATTTGATTTCTTAGTGTCAATTTTAAATTTGATTTCTTAGTGTCAATTTTAAACTAGATTTCAAAGTATCTACTTTGAACTAATGCCCAGGAATTGCATTGACTTTGCCATTTACTTAGATGGAAGAGGAAAATCTATTGTTACAATTTATTATTAGCATTAGCATTTGGGGCACTTCCATGTAACATTCTTTCTAGTCCCCTCTTCCCCCAGTCCTTTAAAACTGAAAGTAGTCTTGCTAAATTGTCTTGACTTGTGCTAACCTCAGATGACACTCAGAATACCATAAGCCAGTAATTTCAGTACTTTCCTTCCACATTCTCAAAAAGAAGCCTGTAGAAAAACAAGGTAAGGGTAAGGTAAGTCATTAGGAGGTGAACTCAAACTGAGTTCTGTTCCTAATGACTTAATAAATTAATAACTTAATTCATGCAGTTTTTCTGGAAGTGTTATAGTAGTAATTTGCCGTTGCCACTTTCATGGATTGTTTTTTTGTTTCTTTTTGGGGTTTTAATACGGGTACTAGAGTGGGATTTCTTTGTGGCTCCCATCCAAATAAGTGATCCCGCTCAACTTAGCTTTTTCAAGATCAAATAGAAATGTGCAAACAGCCTCTAAAGCCTTGCTTGCTTAAAGGAGCTAAGGAGCTCAGGAATGACAAGGTTGAGTAAGAGAAAAGAAGAGTAAGAATTCCCTCCAATGGTGAAATAGGCTTTCCACAAACTTTACAAAGTTTCACCTATTAAATGGGGGATTTAGGTTATAGCAAGTTTGAGCTGAGAGTAGGTTGGGTTAAGTTAGCTGCAGAATTCTGTTAACTCAGAGGACTGAGTTGACAATAAAGGAGAATATTTGTAGCTCAAGGTTGAAATGATGTTACCTAGTTTGGGTAATAAAAAGTCTGCAAGAAAACAACCAAAGTCAAAGAGCACCAAGGATTGAGTTGTGTTTGAGAGGGTGCAGAATCCTTGGAGGGAAGGATCTGGGGTCTATTTAACCTTGTTGATGAAAAAGGCACTTTCTTCCACTCTGGATAACCTCCTTCTTGCAGGAGAAGTAATTGGAATGTTCAGTATATGAACATTATATGGATATGGCACTCAAAATGCAAGTGAGAACAAGTGCTATAATAGTTCCCTTGGGGACAGAATTCAATTCACATATTGATTTTGTTCTGGAACATGTTACTTTTGCCTTGTTGCAGTTGTCTATATTTTGTATTATATGCCAATAATTTGGAAAGTAATGGGACAATAAACATAAACAATATTCAGAGGGGTTGTGGGTTTTTTCTCTTAAAAATGAGATTGATAACAAAGCAATGCATTCCCCATCAATACTACCATGGTGTAGTAGTACCTAACCCCTAACCCTAACCCTATGAATTTATTTATACATTTGGCCTACATCCATTATTCTATATCAATTTCCTACATTCCCCACAATGATAGTGAACCGTCTTAAATCTAAATCATTTATCGGTATCGTATTACATGAACATTGGCTAATTCGGTTTATCACGCTAAAAGCTGTATACGTGTCGTTTTCCTTTTCCTTTTCTAAGCAGTTCTCCTCCAAGTCAGCAGGGGGCGTTCTGGCAGAAGCAGCAATTCGGAAAGAGGAAACCCTAACCCTAAGAGGAAGCAGATTCTCCGGTTTGGGCCGTCATTCCCGGCGTCCTTTGCGCATTACCACCGGTATAGCTCGGCTTTCGTCTCATCATCATGGCGGAGCCGCGAGACAAGGCTCTGCAAGACTACCGCAAGAAATTGCTGGAGCACAAGGAGATCGATGGGCGCCTCAAGGAGCGTGAGTGACTCCTCGGTGACGGAGAAGGAAGCCTGGTCTCTATACTTCTCCCTGATTTCATCCCTCTCTCGGGATCCCCAAAGAACCAGATTTCTTAATTATCTTATATCAAACAGGGTGGGGAAGACGCGTTGGAGTGAAAAGTCTTTTTCTATATAATATTCAGATTTTTTCCGCCACTCAGATCCTGTGCATGTTTCCTTAGGGACATTTACTCTCTGCGGTCAGTGCAACTGACCCTCAAATACAGGATTGGGAGGGCACATTGGAGTCGATCCGTGAGTTAGATGGGCTGTTCTAAATTTGATAAAATAAATAATTTCATTTTAATCATTGCATTTGTATCCTGCCACTCCTTCCGATGCCCACATTACTACATGCAGCGTTCTTCCTTCCATATCTCTCCCAATAGTAACAATCCTGTGAAGTAAGTTAAGATGACGACTTAATGGACTGACAAGTGTTGTGAACTTCCATGGCTGAGAATGAATTTAAGTCCGATTTCAGCACAAAATTCACATGGATGAGAAATATCGGTTGGGTTTTAGTGTAGTATGTTTTGTAGTCATAATAGTTTGAAAATCATGGTTCCTAGTTTACTAGATTTGTGAATGCAGAGAATTGTGGTTTATTCAACCAACCATTATTAAACCCTGAGTTTGTAATATATGAATCCAGCTATAACAGGTTTATTAAAAAAAAAAAAGTCTAATTTTGTTTCATTAATCTTAAAGGAATGTAAGAAATGAAAAATGAGAAAGATAAAAAGGAAAGGAGAGATAGCTGAGATTTATGTGTGGAACAAAAACAAATTACCTTGTTCCCTTGACTTCCATATTCTGCACACATTTCCTCCAGATTTACATGTAATATGCAGTAGACTTACACAACTGCTTTGAAAAAGCCTAACAAAGATTACAAAAAATAAAATACGGTACAAAAGGTAAATAAGCAATGAAAGACAATTAATGAACCACAGTTAATGAGCTAAAAAAAATTAAACAGAATGAAAAATAGAAACCTCCCACCAAAATAGAAAAGCCAAATAAAATTTTAAAAAACAAACCAAGTATCTAAAATATTTATATTAAGCATGTAGAAATGTGTGTGTGCTTGCTGTGCAGAAGAAAACATAAACTGAGAGGAGGTGACTTCCAGCAGGTGCCAGTAGGCCTCCTTACCTACCTGTAGCAACCCACTCCCTCATGCATATTTTATATAGAAGAAAGTTGAGATTTGGCAACATTTGGTAAAAATGAGATAGTCAGGTGGGCTGCAACATATTATAGAATCATTCACAATTATAGAATGTAAGAATTAGAAGGTACCATGGACATCATTTTGCCGTCCTTTGTCCAATACTGGAATCAAGTATTATCACCGAATTATCCAATCTCTGCTTTCTGGAACAACTAAACAATTCTGCCTTTTTACATGATACTATAGTCCTTCAGATATTTTAAAACAGCTATCAATTCTCCCCTTAGTCTTCTTTTCCTCAGGCTAAACATACCTAGTATCTTTATTCCTTATAAGTTTTTCCTTTCAGTTCCTTATTCATCTTGGTTATTGTCTTCTGAATATTCTAGAAAAGAACAAATGCTATTCTTGATCTTGACACTGTACTGTACATTTGTTAATGCAGCTGAAGATTACATTTGTTTTCTTTGCAGCTGTGTTACACTATTGGCTCGTGTCCGGGCTTGTAATCCACCAAGATCCCTTTCACATGTATTCGTCCACCATAGTCCCCCCATCATATACTCATGTTTTGAGTTTTCTTACTTTGATGTAGGATTTTGCATTCACCTCTGTTGAAAATAATCTTGCTGGCTAATGTCCATTGTTCCTGTTTGGGAAGTTCTTCCTGAATCCTGATACTATTCTTTGAGGTGTTTGCTGTCCCCTTATATTTGTGTTGTTAGCAAATGTGATGATCATTTCCTAATCTTCATCTAAAACATTTTTAAATAAATTGCACTGAACAGGACCTGTGATATACCACTGAATACTTCCTTTTATTTTGACATGGGAGTCATTCATGTGCCCTTTTTGTCTATCATTATTGAACCAGCCAGTAGCCATCAAATGGTAGTATAGTTTTGCTCTCTTTTTGTCATCTTTGCTAGAATTTCATGAGAGACTTTGTTGAACTATTTCAGAAGTCAGATATACTATGTCCACTGCTTCCCTGTGGTCAACTAAGCTAGTTGAAGAAGAAAGTATTTGTGTAAAGAGGAGAGAACAACACAGTTGTGGGCTGCATTAATAGAGGGACAGAATCAAGATCATGTGAAGTATTAGTATTGCTTCATAATGCCTTGGTAAGACCATACTTAAAATATTGCATCCAGTTTTGGTCGCCACAATACAAAAACGATGTTGAGACTCTAGAAAGAGTGCAGAGAAAAGCAACAAAGATGATTAGGGGACTGGAGGATAAAACACGAAGAACAATTGCAGGACTTGGGTATAGCTAGTCTAGTGAAAAGAAAGACTAAAGGTGACATGATAGCAGTCTTCCAGTATTTGAGGGGTTGCCACAAAGAAGAGGGGGTCGACCTATTCTTCAAAGTATCTGAAGGCAGAACAAGACACAACAGATGGAAACTAATCAAGGAGAGATACAATCTAGAACTAAGGAGAAATTTCCTGAGAGTGAGAACAATTAATCAACGGAATGGCTTGCCTCCAGAAGTTGTGGGTGCTCCAACACTGGAGATTTTTAAGAAGAGATTGGACATCCAATCTGAAATACTATAGGGTTTTCTGCTTGAGCAGGGAGTTGGACTAGAAGACCTCCAAGGTCCCTTCCAACTCTGTTATTCTGTTCTGTTAACTTTATGCATCAAAGAAAGATTATGTTAACTTGGTAGGATTTATTCTTGATAACTCCATGCTTGGTTTCTGATAACCCTATGCTTGGTTTCTGTCAATCAAGACATTCTTTTCTAAATGCTCACAAACCAAATGCTTAATAATTTGTTCCAGAGTTCAATTAGCCAGGTTGTCATATTTTTTTTCTATTATTAGAAATGCTTTTATTTCACTTTAGTCGCTCAACTATAAAAAGATTTATAACAAAACATACAAAACAATACATAACAATATATCATTGTTAAAAATTGTAAAGATTTATGTATATTTATGTGTGTACGTGTCTGTGTGTGTGTATAAAATTTTATATTTTTTTAAACAATTATGTTAAAAATATAAGGAGTCCCTGCAGATTTTACTCCACTAGTCATTGCCAACTCTAGGGGGTGGTACTCATCTCCGTTTCAAGGCCATTCAACCAGTGCTGTCCAAAGACATTTCCACAGTCATGTAGCCAGCATGATGTGTCAGGGTGCTGATACCTTCCCGCTGAAGTGGTACCTATTTATCTACTTGCATTTGCATGCTTCCAAACTGCTAGGTGGGCAGGAGCTGGGGCAAGGATGGGAGCTCAGCCTGGTCTGGGACCTGGGCTGCCAGGCTTTCAGCTGACAAGCCCAGCATCTTAACTGATGAGCCACTGTGCCGCCCCACATACATACATACATACAAATAAATAATAAATGCTAATATAAATTCAGCTTAATCATAATAACACCAAAGCAGCTGGAATCATTTCAATGCAGTCACATCTCATTTTTACTCACTCCCCAAAAATATTCATATTTTAAATTTCCCAGAGTGCTAGGAATGACGATGCAGTTCTTATTTCTGATGGGACAATATTCCACTAGGTAGAAGCTCTGGTGGAGAAACCTGATCTCCATGTTTCCTCTTATCACACCCCATTTAGGGTAGGGAGTTCTCACAGTAAATACACTCTAAAGGCATATTTTGGACAGGTAGATTGTCACCAACAACTTGAATTGCATCTGTTATTCCAGTAGGAGCTGACGGTTTAGAACAGTGATGGCGAACCTTTTAGAGATCGAGTGCCCAAAAACCAGCCCCTCCCCGTCCCACCTGCTCCGCCCCTCCCCCCCGCTCTGCCCCCCACCCACCCCCTGCCCGCCCGCAGGGCCACTCACTGCCTCCACGGCCCACTGCAGATCATCCAGGCGGCCCAGCAGCGCCATGGCGGCTACGCCCTCCACTCGTGCCCCGCAGCGTCAACTGCGCGCGATGAGGCGCAAAGGTGGAGTCTTGTCCCCGCTGCCATGTCCTTGGTTGCACTGCTCCACGCGGGCCGTGCCTGGGAGCGACTCTCCTCCAGGGGGGCTGCTGGTGAGGGGGCCAGAAGGGGAGGCGGGGCTGAGGTGATGGCGCGCGTGCCTGCAGAGAGAGCTCTGAGTGCCATCTCTGGCACACGTGCCATAGGTTCACCACCACTGGTCTAGAAGCACCCCAGATTATGCATCAGCTCTTTCTGGAGGAGCAGAATCCCATCAAGAACTAAAGTTGGTATTGTTCGGCCTCAGTCGGTTTTTAAATCTACAGCCACTCTGTCTTGCTAGGGGTGAGTTTCAACCTGCTTTTCCCCATCCAGACCCTTATAGTATTCAGACACTGAAGCTTTAAAAAGATAGGTGCCTTTTTCTGACTCTTGGGCACTGTCCATCCTCCATGATTTCTCAAAGGTCACAGAAAGGAACTTCTGAAATCACATCTGTGAACTTCTTCAAGATTTTTGAATACAATTGGCTTTTGAGACTTAAATTCAATTATGGTATGCAGGTGTTCCCTAAACATGCCTTAACTGACCTTGGGTTACCATTCCTTTCTTTGGTCAGTTATTCTCATTAGGTTTTTATGAGGAGAAAAGAAATAAAGTAGAAGTTGAGGAGTTCTGCCCTCTTCTTTTCATTTGTTTTTACCATTTTCTCTTACCAGTGGTCCTACTCCCTTATTTTATTGCTGATACAGCAAAAAAACCCACCCATTTTTGTTGCTTTCAACTTCTCTTGAAGTCTTTTGGCTTTTCTGATTTTTTTTTCCTGCAGATAATACCGACTTGCTAGTACACCTCCCTGGTGATCTTCCATTTCAAGCAGTGGTTCTTTGGCTAGTGCAGGGGTAGGCAACCTTGGCTCTTTTATGACTCGTGGACTTCAGCTCCCAGAATTCCTGAGCCAGCCATGCTGAGGGGAAAGGGAGAGGTTTCCATGCTGAGCCATGTTGGCTCAGGAATTCTGGGAGTTGAAGTCCACGAGTCATAAAAGAGCCAAGATTGCCTACCCCTGGGCTAGTGGATTCTTCCAACCAATTTCCTAAGCTGCTTCCCTCCCCCCCCCCTTCTCATTGAAGTGGTATCCAGTTGTACTTTCAGTATTTTATTTTTGAGAAATTCTTAACTCTCTTGTGCTCCCTTTGATCAGAGGAACGTTTTCCATGGGATCTCACCCAGTAGTATCTTTTAAAGCTTGTTGAAGTTAGCTCTCCTAAAATTTAGCATCTATATATGACTATACCCCCAATTTTTGTTCTGCAGTATGAACTTGATTCCATAGCTACTGCCTCCTGTGGTTCCTACTGTTTTACCTCTTCAACAAGCTCTTATATATTAAGAGTCAAACATGGGAGAGCCAAATTCCTTTGTCTTTTCCTCAGTTTTCTAGAAAATATTAAACTTTTACACTTAATTTAATTTATTGATTATTAAATTTGTATCTGCAGAACTCCCAATGCCTATGCAGCAACCTCCTGCTAAAGACATGAGCAGAATGTAATTTATTGGCACAAAGATGAATTCTGCATAGGAAATACAGTAAATAAAAGGAATTTTATCCCTTCATTCTTGATTCTCCCCTCCTTAAGTATCTCCAAGTATATGTTAAAAAATTTAAAATGGGTTTAAAACAAATGAATTTGAGAAAAATACTACTTTTTGTTTCCTGATAAAGATAAGGGACTGCCCTGAATGTACCATTTATCTTTCTATTGTATACAGTATACAAGGTATACGAGGTATTTATCAAAGAAACATAGGCAAGACACTTTTAATGTACTATACAATGGTCCAAGAATAAAATTTTACATCTTAATTTTCCCCCTCTGAGGATAGAAATGGAAGAACAGACAGTAACAACTATTAGCACGGATTGTATGAATTTTACCTGAAAGCAATGTTCTTCTATCTTAGTAAGGGAACAACTAAAGGAGCTTACCAAGCAGTATGAAAAATCAGAAAATGACCTCAAAGCTCTACAAAGTGTTGGACAGGTGAGCGCTCATACAGTCACGGTATTCAGTGAATTATACTGTTGTTTAACGTAGGGGTCCCCAACCCCTGGGCCAAGGCCCACTACCGGGCTGTGGCTGTGGCCTATTTGGAACCGGGCCACACGAACAGCATGCCTGCACATGTGCAGACACCCATGCAGCTCAACTTGTGCAAGATGAGTTGTGTGCATGTGCACAGCAGTCTGCCACTCACATGGCCCAGTTCCCCACTCCCTCCCCCAAGCCTGGCTGCTAAGCCACAAAGATTGGGAACTGCTGGTTTAATGTAAGAAAGCAAATTTTCTGAGAATTGTGATTGGCTCTTTGTTGAGGAACAAATATCAACATTGTGTGTTTTTAATGGGTACCTCTCAGAGTTCAGGGAGGACTCCTTAGCTGTTCATGGGAGATCTGAAGTACTCATACATTCTCCAGAAATGTTACTGCCTTAAATCGAGCAACAGATTATATCCTCTTCCCAAGTTACAATGCACAAAGCTTGTCAAGTTATTTTGGCATCCTAAAGATCTTTCTCTCCTCTGTCAATAATAATTAAATATAATTTACTATTATTTTGTTGCCTTTTCACAACACTGAGAACTGTTGCTTGAGGCAGCTGTCTCATTCTGTTTGAATAGTAGTCCTAATTGTGTATGATGGTTACTAATGGCATTGTGACTTTATATCAAGGCCAACTGATCTTTTGCATTTCAGAAATTCAAACAGGCAGGGAGATTATACTAATAGTGTATTTTTCCATTTCCTTTAAAAATCAGATTGTTGGTGAGGTTCTTAAACAATTAACAGAAGAGAAATGTAAGTACATGGGGATACCATTTTATTAATTTTCTTTAATTATTAAAATAATTTTTGGATTTGAAATATGAATAGCATAGTTATAATGGCACACAAGTGTTATTTTAAAACTTCTGGTGGGTTTTTTTGTTATTCAAATCATGGTTGAATAACACACACTCACCTGTTTTTCTTTGCTACTTTTAGTCATTGTCAAAGCAACAAATGGACCAAGATATGTAGTTGGCTGTCGTCGTCAGGTGAGTACAGATAGTAGTTGCTTATCAATCATTTGTTCAATGACTGTTTGAACTTCTGACAGTGCTAACAGAAATAACTTTACAACCCACTTGATCTTCATAGTGTTCCCAGTCATGTGATCGTTACAGTCAGTCCTGTGCTTGAGCTATGTTTCTTTTCCTTTTCCCCATGTCAGAGAGATTGGAGATGCAAGAAAGTAAGCTTTGCTGTTCTGAACATTGAAAACAATGCAGTCACGCTGGCAATCTGGAACTGGGAGCCATAGGTACAGAATGCAAATAGTAGTCTCTTGAAGTCTCTTTCTCTCCAATCTCTCTGCTCTGTGAGGAGTGGGGAGGTAGAGGAAAAAACTAAAGAATTTCTGTAGGACATCTCTCCTTTGCTTGATCTTCTCCCATAGCTGGCGTGATCACATTGCTTTTGATGTGTAGAAAAGCAAACAGCTTGCTTTCTTGAAATATCTTTCTGCACTCTCTTGGGAGGATGAGGGAGAAGAAGGAAAGCAAATGATTTATATAGTCAATTTCTTCTTTGCCTGATCCTTCCCTCCCCCCCCCCCAAGTGACTAGTAGACCAGCGAAACACTGTGAACATAGTGTAGCAGGGCTGGCTGAAAGGCTTTGCAGGAGCCTGCCCAGGGAGAGGGAAGCTCAGACAGCTGCTGCTGGTTTTGGGCGCGGCGGGCGTGGATTGGGCGGAAGGAAAGAAAAAGGAGGAAAAAAAGGGGGTGGGGGTGGTTGCTGTTACTGTTGTTGGAGAGAGACCAGGTGAAGTCGAAGAGGGATTTGAGGTTTTAGCTGATCCCTTTCTGTGAAGGGAGAGGGAAGGAGAGAGAGAGTGAGAAAGTGGAATTTTATTGCTTTCTTTTGCAGGGGGGATATCCTGAGCGGAGGCAAGAGAGAGAGTGAGAAGAGAGAAAGTTGCTGGGGTTGCTAAATTCAGATTTTAACAATAAAGGAAAGGGGGGAGGGGTTTTGACACCGACGAGACCTGAGACAGAAGAGGAGGAGAGGCTGGTCGTTACTGTTTTGGAGACCAGCGGCCATCCGAACTTTGATTATTGTTATTTGTGCAAGTTATAGACATTGTGGGGAGTTGCGCTTGCGGGATGAGCTGTTACTGCAGAATGCTGACTACCTTCGTTCGTGTTCCTATCGCTGCCTGGAGCCGGAGTTTTCCCCACCCCACTTGTTTCCAAACGGTCGCTGTGAAATCATTGACTATTGCTGCTATGACTGCCTGGGGCTGTTAAACACTATCACGTGTTGACTATCGGGACTAGGGGCTGGTCATCTTTGTTCCTGGAAGCCCCCCCCCCTTTGATGATGAGAATCTGCCACCTCACTTCGCGTGAGCTTCTGCTAGAAAGGACACTTTACCAACACCTTGAGAGCGCAGCTGCAGAGCGCGACGGAGGGGAGCGGGGCTGGGAGGGTCTGGGCTTTGGCGGCTTCTGAGGGGGTAACGCTACACGTGGGGTGCTCGTCTGGGATTCCCTGCCTCCCCCCCTCCTTAGCAAGGGAGGGTTCGTGTCGTGTAGGGATATGAGCCAGGGGAACAAAATGGACTCTAACACGGCTATCAGATAGTGCAAAGAGCAGAATAGTGAAGTAAGGACGAGCGTATAATTGATGTTCCTGGTGATGTTTGGTCAGAGGTGCGAATTTTACAGATATTGAGGGTTCTTGTCCCGGATCAGAGGGTATATGTGATAGATACGAGGGTGGATCGGGATTCCCCCCATTTTTATGTACTGCTGGAATGGAAGAAGAGTATTCCAGAGTGCTTTCAAGTTGAAAGTTTGCAACTGACAGAAGATGTCAGAGTAGGGGTGATTTTTCCGACTGTATGGGGCACACCTTCGACCAAACCACTAGGCCAGAAGAAAGAGAAGCGTGCTTCCTTACCCGCGGGGATAGCGGAAGTAGGGTTCACATAGGTGGGGGGAAGTTTGACTTCCATCCAAAACCTGACGGGGGGTTATTGCATAGGGGCTGGATATAGGAAATTACGTACTTTTCCGAGGATGCAACCGGTGCCAGAAGGGGAAGAGGAGTATGAAGCTTGGATGGAACAGGCAATACAAGCAGTTGAGGAATGGGATATACCGGACACCCAAAAAAGGCAATGAGTTAGAGACAGTTTAAAGGGCCCTGCTGCAGAAGCTATTAGAAGCCTAACATTGAGCAAGGGGCATTTTACTGTGCGTGACTATCTCTCTTTGCATGATGAATTTGGATCTGCCGAGACGGTCTCTAGCTTACTGTTTCATTTGGAACACATGTATCAGAAGAGGGGTGAGAAGCTGTCTGAATATATAAGGTGCCTGAATAGATTATTATATCAGGTTGTGGAGGGGGGGGGGATTAGATCCAACTGAGGTGGAACAAGCCAGGATAGAACAACTCTCCTGGGGTGCTTTGGCTTCGGACCCTGTCCGGAGCCAAATAAAGGTCGAAGCAAGAGGGAATGTTTGGGGTATCACGAGCTTATAAGGAGAATGCGGGCAACTGAGGTAGTGGAGGAGGCTAAGGACACGACAGCCGAGTTGCCGGTAGGACAGCCCTTAGGCCCAGGAGTGGGAAAAGCGAGGGAGGATGATGATCGGTTAACAACGATGCAAGTCCAGATACTGGATTTAACTAAGATAATGGCTTCCTGGACAGTAATGGGTGGCCTGCCCCCGAACGGAGGCTGGGTTGGGCCAACTGATGGGGGAATGGGCCCGTCCTCCCTGGTTAATAATTCAACGAGACCAGTGGTCTGTTACAATTGTGGGGGCATGGGATATTATAAGCATGAGTGTACAAAACCATACAGAAGATCAGGGAACCCAGTGCAGTTGGGAAACTGTCAAGGGCCCCAGTGAGGGAGCTAGCTGGGTGCCCGGTGATATCAGTCAGCTCCGACAAGAGAGGGTTCCCTTGGAAACCTTCATCGAAAATGGGAGTGACAGGAGTACCCCCTTTAGTGAGAAATCTCCGTCCCTTGAATTGACAGAAGCTGGAGCCAGGGGGCCCCAGCGACAGTCTTTGGAGAATCATGGGGTCGTTGAACCAAATACTGAGTTTCCCACTACTGGGACTCCTCAGCAGCTGGTGGTCCTTTCTCCAATGGTGTCAGTGCAGGTGGAAGGTATTTACACTAAGGCTCTTTTGGATTCGGGTGCACAAGTCACGTTATTCTATAGGGATTTTTATGACAAATATTTGTCATATATGCCCATACAGGAACTGGGTGATTTGAAGATCTGTGGAATTGGGACTGAGAAATTTCCCTATGATGGATATTTACCTGTACGGCTGACGTTTGGGCCTTCTATTGCCGGGTATACGGAGACCTTTGATACTCTGGCTATTGTGTGCACTTGCCCCCCGGGAGTTAGTCAGGGTTCATTGATTGTGGGGAAGAACACCAGTTTGATTAGGCAGTTATTCACCCCAGTTGTTCCCTTGGGGAATGACCCGATAGCAAGAGATGTTCACCCTGCGCTGCAGACAGTATGTCAGAGTTTGGTGTGGGAGCATCAGGCCCCTGCAGAGGGGGTGGGGCGGTTATGGAAATTGGATAGGAAAAAGAGGATAATACAACCAGGGGAAGTGGTGTGTCTTAGGGCTTCCATTAAGTTAGATTGGGAACAGCCTGGCCCATATCTCATTCTTGAACCCGGCCCTAAGGGACGGAACGGTGGAGTGGAATTAATTCCAGAGGTAATCTCCACGCGGGTTTTACGGCAGGCAAAAGGGCGGATCTCGGTTGGAGTTTGGAATATCACAGGCCTCCCTGTACGGCTGAGGGATCGGATGTTGTTGGGGCAGGTGAGCCCAGCTACTCCGATTGGGCCTCTGGATGGTAAGGGAGAGACTGAGGGGGAGGTTTCGATGGATCAGTTCTATCCAAGAATACACAGCTTTCTCCTGAGTGACGGGAGAAAGTGAGAGACCAGCTTTGGAAGTGGAGATGTTTATTCTCGAGAGATGATTTTGATGTGGGCTGTGCTAGGAGTGCCCAGCATGTAATCCGACTGAGGGAGGAAAAACCTTTTAGGGAGAGATCTCGGCGGATCCCCTTAAGCGACCTGGATGATCTTAGGGAGCAACTAGCAGAGCTGAAAAAGACTGGGGTCATTCGGGAATCCTGAAGTCCTTATGCTTCCCCTATAGTAATGGTCTGGAAGAAGAACGGGTCCCTGAGGATGTGTATAGATTACCGCACTCTTAACTGGAGGACTATCCCTAATCAGTAAACAACCCTTCGGATAGAGGATGCCCTGCAGTGTTTGTCAGGGTGAAGTGGTTTAGTGTGTGGATTTAAGGAGTGGTTACCATCAGATCCCCATGCATCTGGAGGATAGGGAGAAAACCGCGTTCATCTGCCCACTGGGGTTTTACGAATTTAATTGAATGCCCCAGGGGCTATCAGGGGCTCCGGCAACTTTTCAAAGGCTCATGGAACGGACAGTGGGGGATATGAACCTGATAGAAGTGTTGGTCTACCTAGATGATATTATTGTCTTTGGTGAGACCCTTGAACAGCATGAGGAGCGTCTGGAGAAGGTATTGACAAGGCTCCATGAGGAAGGGCTGAAATTGTCATTAGAGAAATACCAATTTTACCAACCATCTGTCACTTACTTAGGTCATGTCGTCTCGGCCGAGGGGGTGGCAATGGACCCTGCCAAGCTTGAGGCAGTTGTTTCTTGGCCCAGGCCCCAGAACGTAGCCGAATTGCGATCGTTTTTGGGATTTTATTCATATTATCGGAGGTCTGTGGAAGGGTTTGCAAAGATAGCTCGCCCACTCAATGAGTTGTTAAAGAATGAAGAAGTAGAGGAAGTCTCGGGAATCTATTCAGGCAGAATGGACTGAACGGTGTGAGCAAGCTTTTGACCAATTGAAGTGGAGGCTTACGAACACCCCAGTCCTGGCTTATGCCGACCCTAATCGACCGTATGAGTTACATGTGGACGCCAGTTGGGATGGCCTTGGAAGGGTGTTATACCAGGAATATGATCAACAGTTGAAGCCCTTTGCATATATCAGCAGGGGCTTAACCCCCGGGGAAAAGAATTATCCCACTCATAAGCTGGAATTTTTGGCACTCAAGTGGGCGGTTGTGGATAAGCTGAAAGATTATTTGTATGGGGCAGAGTTTGAGGTTAAGACAGATAATAATCCACTCACGTACTTGCTCACAACCGCTAAACTTGATGCCACGGGGCATTGATAGTTGGCCGCCCTTTCTGGATTTAGGTTCAGTTTGAGATATCACCTGGGTGTAAGGAACACGGATGCAGACGCATTGTCAAGGAGGCCCCAGGATTCAGGGGCAGGCGGCAGAGAGTGGATACAATTGCCCCCTGATGGAATTCAAGCGCTGTATCGAGGGGTTGAGCATCGAACTAGGGGAGCAATTGGGGCTGAATCGGGGGTTACTACTGCAGATGTTCCCAAATTATATTGTAATCCCATTCAGGTCAGAGGGGAGGGTAGGTTTGCCCTGACTAAGAAAGATCTGAGGAGGGACCAGACGGAAGATCCCCTCTGTGGCCTGGTCGAAAGAGCTTTGAGAAGTGATCAGCAGGAAGTTCTACTTGCCGATTCGCCGAGAGGAACCCGAGTGCTGTATAAGGAGTGGGATCGCTTACAGCTTCATGATGGAATGGTTTATCGGTTGGGCCTGAAGAAAGGTGGCAACTTTTGCTTCCGGAGAAACACAGAGAAGTAGTGTTGATTGCGCTACACGACGAGCACGGGCATTTGGGCCCGGAAAAGACCTTTAAGTTAGTAATGGATCGATTCTACTGGCCCTGCATGAAGATGGAAGTCGGGGATTATTGTAGATCTTGTCTGCGTTGCATTCAGAGGAAAACCCTACCTTCAAGGACTGCGCCGATGGGCCATTTGCAAAGTTATGGGCCCTTGGATTTGGTTTGCATTGATTTTCTTTGCCTGGAACCGGATGTAAGTGGGCGAGGAAATGTATTGGTCGTGACTGATCATTTTACCCGTTATGCTCAGGCCTTCCTGACAAAAGATCAGCGTGCTGTTACGGTAGCCAAAGTATTGGTGGAGAAGTTTTTTGTACATTATGGGCTGCCTCAGCGCATACATTCCGACCAAGGGAGGGACTTTGAAAACAGGCTTGTTAAGCAACTACTGGGCTTACTGGGCATTCGGAAGTCCCGTACCACCCTGTATCATCCACAGGGAGATCCGCAGCCTGAGAGGTTTAATCGTACTCTTTTGGATATGTTGGGGACACTCACTGAAGAACAGAAGCAACACTGGATGCAACATATATCTACCGTCGTGCATGCGTATAATAGCATGAGGAATGATGCCACCGGGTATTCCCCGTATCAGTTGATGTTTGGTAGGGAAGCCCGCCTGCCGGTAGACATAATCTTTGGCACCTCAATGGATGAGACCTCAGTTAGGTCACATCGTAATTACGTAGATAGATTGAGGAAGAATTTGAAGGGGGCTTATGAAGAGGCTGCAGGGGTTCGGGAACGGCAAAATAAGAGGAACTATGATTTGAAAGTAAGAGTTCAGGATTTGCAGTCTGGTGATCGGGTACTATTAAGGAATTTGGGTTCCTCTGGGAGGCACAAACTGGCAGATCGGTGGGGTCCCCAGTTGTATGTTGTTAATGAGAAGCTGCCGGGACTACCAGTGTACCGGATACGACCAGAGGGGAGTTCAGGGCCTTTGAAAGTGTGGCATCGGAACCATTTTATTGCCCTTGAACGAGGCAGTACGAGTCACCCAGCGAGTCATCGCAACTGAGCCCCGTATAGTAGGAAGAAGGTTAGGAACTAGGGCAAAACCCGATCTGTCTGTAGGAAGGGAAACGGAAGACTCTGAAGGGGAAGAGAGTTGTATAGGTTGGTTGTGGTCATTGGGGGATATTGGGATCACACACCCCACTGTGGGTAGTGAGGTGGAATTAGAACAGTCTGGGCCTGACATTTCGGAACCCATACCTAGAGCTTGCGAAGGGGAGAGGACTCCTCAAAGATTTGAGATAGGGGATCAGCCTGGGGGATTATTGGGACAGGAGGGGTCGTTGACCCCGGAGATCACAGAGTTAGGGGAGCCATTAGAGATGGATCGGGTTACTTCACATGGTCCGCAATCACCAGCATTAGAGGAGGAGTCGCCAGTCCCGGGTACTTCAGGGGTGGGAAGTTATGAGGGGACGGTGCCCGTGATATTGCCGAACCTAAAGTGCAGAGACCAAGGCGGGTGATACGCCCGGTGAAGAGATTAACATATGATGCCCCGGGCCATAGCATAGAGACAGAGTGATGTAATGAAGGTTGATTTGCTCCCAGATATTATAGATATTTAGCAGAAAGTTCCCTATTCTTTGGGGGACCAAAGAAACTGCTTAGGTAGAGGGAGTGTGTAGCGGGGCTGGCTGAAAGGCTTTGCAGGAGCCTGCCCGGGGAGAGGGAAGCTCAGACAGCTGCTGCCGGTTTTGGGCGCGGCAGGCGGAAGGAAAGAAGAAGGAAAGAAAGGTGGGGGTGGTTGCTGTTGCTATTGTCGGGGAGAGAACAGGAGAAGTCGAAGAGGGATTTGAGGTTTTAGCTGATCCCTTTCTGTGAAAGAGAGGGAAGGAGAGAGAGAGGGGGGGGAGGTGGAATTTTACTGCTTTCTTTCGCAGGGAGGATATCCCGAACGGAGGCAAGAGAGAGAGAGGAGAGAGAAAGTTGCTGGGGTTGCTAAATTCAGATTTTAACAATAAAGGGAAGAGGAGAGAGGTTTTGACACCGATGAGACCTGAGATTGCGAGTGAGGACAGAAGAGGAGGAGAGGTTGATCGTTACTGTTTTGGAGACCAACAGCCATCCGAACTTTGTTTATTGTTATTTGTGCAAGTTATAGACATTGTGGGAGTTGCCCTTGCGGGGCAAGCTGTTACTGCAGAACGCTGACTACCTTCGTTCGTGTTCCTATTGCTGCCTGGAGCCGGGGTTTTCCCCACCCCACTTGTTTCCAAACGGTCGCTGTGAAATCATTGACTATTGCTGCTATGACTGCCTGGGGCTGTTAAACACTATCACACATTGACTATCGGGGCTAGGGGCTGGTCATCTTTGTTTCTGGATGCCCCCACCCTTTGACGACGAGAGTCTGCCACCTCCTCACTTCGCGTGAGCTTCTGCTAGAAAGAACACTTTACCAACACCTTGAGAGCACAGCTGCAGAGCGCGACTGAGGGGAGCGGGGCTGGGAGGGCCTGGGCTTTGGCGGCCTCTGATGGGGTAACGCTACAATAGTATACTTAGATTTCAGTAAGGCATTTGACAAAGTAGATACAATCTGCTGCTTAGTAAGCTAGAAAAAGGTGGAATAGACAACATCACCACCAGATGGATTTGTAGCTGGCTGACAAACCGTACTCAATGAGTAGTCCTCAATGGCACTACATCCACATGGAGAGAAGTAAGCAGTGGGGTACCACAAGGTTCCGTATTAGGCCCATACTCTTCAATATCTTCATAAATGACTTAGATGAGGGAATAGAAGGGGAACGCATCAAATTTGCAGATGACACTAAACTGGCAGGAATAGCCAACACCCCAGAAGACAAGCTCAGGATCCAAAAAGATCTTGACAAACTTGAACAATGGGTCCTATCCAATAAAATGAATTTTAATGTGGAGAAAAGCAAAGTTTTACATTTAGGCAGGAAAAACCAAAGGTATAAGTACAGATTAGGCGAGACCTGGCTCAAAAACAGTAACTGTGAGAGGGATCTTGGAGTCCTAGTGGACGATCACTTGACTATGAGCCAGCAGTATGCAGCAGCAGCCAAAAAAGCTAATACAATCCTGGGTTGTATAAATAGAGGCATAGAAGCAAGATCACACGAAGTATTAGTACCGCTTTATAAAACCCTAGTAAGACCACACCTGGAATACTGCAACCAATTTTGGTCACCATACTACAAAAAAGATGTTGAGACTTTGGAAAAAGGTCAGAGAAGAGCAACTAAAATGATCAAAGGCCTGGAGACTAAAATATATGAAGAATGGCTGCAGGACTTGGGTTTGGCTAGTCCAGGGGTAGGCAACCTTGGCTCTTTTATGACTTGTGGACTTCAACTCCCAGAATTCCTGAGCCAGCATGGCTGGCTCAGGAATTCTGGGAGTTGAAGTCCACGAGTCATAAAAGAGCCAAGGTTGCCTACCCCTGGGCTAGTCTAAAGAAAAGAAGAAACAGGGGTGACATGATAGTAGTATTCCAGTATTTGAGGGGCTGCCACAAAGAAGAGGGCGTCAAACTATTCTCCAAAGCACCAGAGGGCAGGACAAGAAACAATGGTTGGAAACTGACCAAAGAGAGAAACAACCTGAATTAAGGAGAAACTTCCTAACAGTGAGGACAATTCACCAGTGGAACAGCTTGCCTTCAGAAATTGTGGGCGCTCTATCACTGGAGATTTTTAAGAAGAGACTAGACAGTCACTTGTCTGAAATGGTATAGGTTCTGCTTGAGCAGGGGGCTGGACTAGAAGACCTCCAAGGTCCCTTCCAGAATTCTATTCTATTCTATTCCTATTCCTATTCCTATTCCTATTCCTATTCCTATTCCTATTCTATTCTGTCACTCACAAACCAGACAGATTGGTGAGGGATTTCAAGAGAGTAAGCTGTGTATCACACCCATGGCTCCCAATCTTGGGCTGCTAGCATGATTGCTTTCAGTGTGTACAAGGTAGTAAGCAGGTGCTCTACCATTCCAAGGGGTGGGGGAGTGGTTAGAAGGCAAACAAAAGCCAAACGTGTGAAACTGGCTAGCCTTATCTCTTTCCAGTTGGGAAACACAATTGTGGTCACATGATTTCCCATTTAGTGTCTGCTTTGCTTAGTGGCTCTAAATAGGGTTGTAAACTGAGGACTACCTAGATCTTGTTTATGAGTTGGTTTCTCAAAATAGAATTTAAAGTTGTAGCACTAAGTTGTGGCTTGGTGTCCTACCTAAGCAACTCCCAGTGGGAAATGCCTAATTTATTTATGCAGGCCTAGGCTGGATGTGTGAAAATTGTCCAGCCTACATCCACCTGCTGTGGAAAAAGAGTAATCATCCTTGTACAAGCAGCACATTTTCAACTTTGATTGTTGTTTGCTATTATTTGAATGGGCTTTGTTGTGCTTTTATTCATTATCATACATACTCCTTTGAATATATTTTTGGGTCCTGCCTCCAGCTCCCAAAAACAGTATAGTTAATACAAAGTGAATATTTCCTGGTTGAACACGTTTTGACATAATGCTGTTGCAAATTTAATAATTGCCTTTTTTGCCTCCAGCTTGATAAAAGCAAATTGAAACCTGGGACGAGAGTTGCACTGGATATGACCACCTTAACAATTATGAGGTAAAATCTTACCTTCATATGCTAAGATTGGAGATGAGAGAAATCGAAAGGATGGAAAGCAACATCCCCTTCTTCATTATACAGGAAGGAAGGGGGAGGAGGAAACATGAGCCAAAGGCTTTGCTTAGGATTCCTTCTTTTTGTGCAAGTAGCACTTAAGCTACAGTTTTATGCTGCTTGTTAACAACCCTCCTGGGAGACCATTATAGAACTTAGTAATTTATTTGTCTTCATTAGGTGGGGGAAATATTATTTGGAAATTACTTTTTTAAAAAATCACTGGTGCAGTATCATCGGATTGGATAACTGAAATTGCTTCACATATTTAGATATTTGCCAAGAGAAGTTGATCCACTTGTTTACAACATGTCTCATGAAGATCCTGGAGATGTATCTTATTCTGAGATTGGTGGATTGTCAGAACAAATCAGAGAACTAAGAGAGGTACATGTTTCTTTACTATACCAGCCTGTATTCTAGTTATGGCTAAGCTACTTGTATCTTTGCAAGAGGAAAAATATTTGACTGCAGTGTCGATTAGATGCCCATTGCAGAACATCAGGAAAATACATAAATGGAACTGCTGAGGTTTTAAAATGTAAAACTAGGAGCTTTAACCAAACTTCACAATGCAGTGAGCTTGTTTCAAAGAAATCTATCTGAAGTGTAAAAAACCACAGACTGTTTTGAGAGTTTTAGAAGGAAGATTGTATAAATGACACAAAGTTTGTATCTTTTGGTGCACTGTGAATTACTTGAGCACAAAAACAGATTTTCCTCTTTGCAGGTTATAGAGTTACCCCTGACAAATCCAGAATTATTCCAACGTGTGGGGATTATACCTCCCAAAGGCTGCTTGCTGTATGGCCCACCAGGTAGGCCCACTTTAATAAGTTTGTATGGCTGTCTCTTATGCCTTAGCAAAGAGGTACATCATGTGGGATATTTATTTTCTGATCGGCTCC
This sequence comes from Azemiops feae, assembly GCA_023970755.1. NCBI lineage: Eukaryota > Metazoa > Chordata > Lepidosauria > Squamata > Viperidae > Azemiops > Azemiops feae. The sequence goes on along the minus strand of JALGBA010000172.1, from coordinate 2,187,598 downwards.
AGTGCACATTCTTAGTTCATGCACAAATAGTTGTTTTCTATGCTATCAAGTCCAAGTGTAAGATTACAAGTTCTGAGAAGATCCTGGAAGATAAAAGACAGAATTAAGTTGATGTGTCTTCAGAATCTTTGGCATAAATGCTCAAGTACCATCCCCTTCCCCCATACAAATTGTATGCAACTTCATAAAGGAAGATATAATTTCACAAAGAACGATGTAATCTGATTTGGTACAGAATGTACCAAATGCAAACTGTGAGGGGTGTTATTCTATCTGGAAGCCCCATAGTCTGCTTATTTCAAGCACATGGCCTTATCCCTTTTGTTCTGAATTAGGATTTCTCTAAGAAAAATGAAATAGACTTATGGCAGATGCCAGAGGAAAACAAGATTGAAATAGAGCTGATTGAATACTGAAGCTTTTTGTTGCGAGGATTTTATTTTGGATATTTGGGTATTTAGGATTGTTTCAGTCCTGTACAGTTGTGTATATTTTAGAGCTTGTAAAATCCTTTCTAGAAGAATGGTTTTATTTTCTAATTTCTTTTATAAGATTCAATATCATACTCCTGCCTCATGAGAAAGGCAGTTAGAGGTGCGCTTTTTGGTTAAAGGTCATCCCAGGTTGAGAGAACAGGTTTTTCCAAATCTGTCAAGATTTTTTTTTTTTTACAAACCAGGCTTTCTTGTCCCAGGCCCGTTTTAGTAAGAGTGCCATCTCCAGCAGAAATTGCTGGCTTGTAAATTTTAATTGAGTTAAGAGGGGAAAATTGTTAAAAACTAATAGGTTGAATAATCATATTAATTGTGGGTAATTAAAGTGGTTTTATCCACTTTAGGGGTTCAGCCCCAATATGCTACCAAAGCATATTGTGAAGGTCTGTGCATTGTAGTGCTTCACCATGTAACCTCAACTATATGTCTGTCACATTGATTCTTTACTTCTTGAATCATCTTTGGTATATTCTCACTTCAGGAACAGGAAAGACTCTCCTGGCTAGAGCTGTTGCCAGTCAGCTGGACTGCAATTTCTTAAAGGTAAAATAATAGGTGTTTTTTTTTCCTGAACTCTTAGCCCAAACTTGTTTGACTTTCAAGCATCACTCATTGATAATTTTTTCACAGGTTGTGTCTAGTTCCATTGTAGATAAATACATTGGGGAAAGCGCTCGGCTGATCAGAGAAATGTTCAACTATGCCAGGGACCATCAGCCCTGTATCATCTTCATGGATGAAATTGATGCTATTGGTAAGGATGCAGGCTTCTTAAAATCTGAGAGTGTGTCGAGTTTTTTTTATTAGCTGCTCAAAGAACTGCTGTGTTTCCTGCAGTTTCAAGATTGGAATGGGAAAGTGAACTTAACAGGAGTTGAGAATGAAAAAAAAGTCAACAATGTAACTGCTCGTGTCACTATACCAAAGATCTGTGACACTTAAAGTCCAATATGTTACTACAGTATTCCTATCAGCAGCCATTCTGGAACATAACTGACTGGAATTCATTGTGATGGGAAAATAATAAAGCTGCAAGCACTTCTCTGAACTCCCCCCACCACCTTTTTTTTTGGTCTTTTCTTTCTGTCCTCCTCCCCTCTATCTCCTGTTGTAAACGCTTTCTCTCATCTCTCTCTGCTGTTCCTGCTTCCTCCACTTGCAAAGGAAAAGAAAGCTCTCACCCATCCCCCAAAGGCTCATCTAATGGCGGAGGCCATCATAACTATGCATGGGCGCCTGGCGGTCTCAAAATTCCATTCGTCACAGAGGTGTAACTTTAGTTTTACAACAGAAAAGCCTTTCTCCATGTCTAACACCTGTCTCACTTCCTCAAAAAAAAACCTACTTGTGAATCAAATCCCTTGAATTTCTCACCTCTGAACCTCAAAGTGTACAACAATCTTTCTATTGCTCAGGGTCTCTTTCTCTCTCTGTATTGGAAACTGGCACCCAATAAAGTTTGATCATTTCTCCTTAGCATTGAACTCCTTTCTTCAGCAAAAATTCCACGATACTATTTATTTTACTTTTAACCTGTATTTATTATTTTTATAAATAACTCAAGGCAGCCAACATATCTAATTCTCCTTTCTCCTCCTTTTGAGACAAGTCTGTGAGGTGGGTTGAGCTGAAACAGCAGTCCAAAGTCACCCATCAGGCTTCTATGTCGAAGGAGGGAGGGGAGCTGCAACTAAAACTGGATTATTTTTGGACAAATACCTTTTAAATATTAATGCCTATGTAAGTTAGCTTATCATCGGACAGTTTTGGAAATACTGGATATCATTTTATATTTGGCTGTATTCTAAATTAAAACCTTATGGCAAATGTTCTACTTGGTGAAATACCAACTACTCTTCCATGCTCTTTAGGTGGTCGCCGTTTTTCTGAGGGAACTTCAGCTGACAGAGAGATCCAGAGAACTTTAATGGAGGTAAAACTTATATATGTTAAGTCAAACATTAGTTTTAGGCAGGCAACCAAAAAGTGAAGTATTGAGTTCAGTCTGGTTTTCTACACCATATTTGGTGTGCTCTTACTTTCTATTCTGAATAAAATGGTGGCTTTATATTGTTCAGTTATATACATGGAGATATGATTAAGTAACTTTTTAAAATTACTACGTATCTGGGCTTTGTATTTTACAAGAGAGAAACTTTTCCTTCACTTGGTATATCAACATTTCATAAAATGAATGGCCTTTATATAAAGTTCCTATTGCAAAGTGCTCTGGCCAGAGGAACAAGCTAATATTTTCATATTTGCAAAAATTGCAACTTTCATAGATGCTCTTTCTAACCAAGAATTAAAATTCTTGTGGATACTTAGGTTGTGTCTTGGTATCCCAAGTCCCATGTTTCTGAAATGTGACAAATACTGTCCAAATCAACAACTGTCAATACATTTCTTAACTGTCTTGTTGGAATCAACTTCTCGATGGAAAAATACCAAAGTTCACTAAAGCTTATGCTTCCTTGCAATATTTTTCCAGTTATTGAATCAGATGGATGGATTTGATACTTTACACAGAGTCAAAATGATAATGGCTACAAACAGACCAGATACTCTAGATCCAGCATTGTTGCGACCTGGAAGATTGGATAGGAAGATTCGTGAGTAAACTCAGTATGTCAGCATAAGCCTTTGCCTTTGTTTGGTATGCAACCAAAATTAGTAATTGAAAAAAAAAATTCTTTTCACCTAGATATTGATTTGCCAAATGAACAAGCTAGGTTAGACATCCTGAAAATCCATGCTGGACCTATAACTAAACATGGAGAAATAGGTAAGTTCCCAAGACCACGTTCACATCTTAAAGGCATTGTTTTATACAGTTCCTGTTCAGTATTTAATGCAATTCATTGTAAATTTGGACTGCCCGGGGCAGAAATTTCAATCATGCAATAGCTTTTTAAAGTATAATCCTTTATTTTTTTCTGAAACATTTACATACTGTATTCGTTTATTTTGTATAATTTCCTTTTCCTCCTGGAGGTTTAGAACAGCATAATCTATAAAGCAGGCCCTAGTTGGGGTTGAAGTTTAGCAATTTAGAAATGCTCCATGGATTGTCCCTGCTTCCAGAGTTGTATTCATCTTACTTTTGGAAATTCAAAACAGCCAATTGTAAATACGATCTTAGCAAGGGGAGTTTTGAAGAATCTTCAACTAGTTCAAAATAGCGTTCCCATATTATTGTATAGCTCTAGAACTGCAATACTCCAGTCAGCATCAGAAGCCTTGATTTGCTTGCTCGCCTCCACTGAAGCTTGATAGGTAGTGAAAAGATCCAGAGATTCTTTGGTATTTCAAAGCAGAAAATTTGGTTCTCATCTTTACAACAGGCACTGCTTGTGGGTCACAGTTCTGATTAACCTAGCCATTTGACTCTTACTATTAGACTATGAAGCAATTGTGAAGCTTTCTGATGGATTTAATGGTGCTGACCTAAGGAATGTCTGTACTGAAGCAGGTAATGAATTCTTTCTATTTTCTTTAGTTCTTAGTTTAACATAGGGTGCAAAAGAGTATTCAGGAGCTACTTGTGGCATCCGAGCCTCTCTTGTGTGGCTGCCAGCGCATGCACACATGCACACCCAGTGGGTGAGATTTTTTTGTATTTCTTTGGCTTGAGTGGTTTTAAGGGTTAAAAATAAGCATTTTAAACTGCGTGGTCACCCTTTCAAACTCTTAAAAGCCCATCGCAAGGTGGATTTGGTCCCACCACTTGTGGAATGAAGTCTTAACTTGCCATGCCAAATCTGGTGTGTGTGTTAAATCAAGGAGGTGTAACAATTTAAAATAAACCTTACAGTAGTCCTCAACTTATGATCAATTGCTTAGGGACCATTCAAGGTTCTAACAGACCTCGCCAGGTCTGAAGATCCGATGGCTACTGCCACCCCTGCAGTCCTGTGATCACAGTTTGGGTGCACAGCAACCAGCGCACATTTATGGCCATCTGCAGCATCCTGCGGTCACGTGATCATAATATGTGACATTTTTGCCAGAAACCAGCATTTACTTCTAGTTTCTGGTAAAAAACAAACAAACACCCATTGCGGACAATGGAGATACTTAACAACTGCTGTGTTTGCTTAACAGCTGCAGTGATTCATTTAACAACTGCCACAGAAAAGGTTTAAAATTTGGCACAATAATGTAGTAGCCCACTTAATGACCGGCATGACTTACAGTCGTAATTCCTGGCTCAATTAAGGTCATAAGTCAAAGACTGACTGTATTCCAGCAGCCCCCAATCTTTTGGGCACCAGGGATCGGTTCCATGGAAAGAGGTTTTTCCACAGCCTGGAGGGGGTGTGGTTTTGCGTGCTGCCTGCCTCCTCCTAGCATGCTGTGGACCAGTGCCAGTCCACGGACCGGGGGTTGGAGGCCCTTGCTGTATTTGACAAAAAATACTTATGTGGAATGAAGAACAGTTTTATGCAGTTGTTATAGCTCCATCTCTTGTGGTTCACAAAGGAAATCTTGCCTATTGTGCAGAGTCTGGTTTCAGGCCCTTTTGTTTCCAATAAATATGTTTCTCACACTGTCTTTTTGCAGGCATGTTTGCTATTCGTGCTGATCATGACTTTGTAGTTCAGGAAGACTTCATGAAGGCAGTTAGGAAAGTTGCGGATTCCAAGAAGCTGGAGTCTAAGTTGGACTACAAACCAGTCTAAGTGCTACTACGTGGTTAATGGCTGACAGTGACTGCTGCATGGGAAATGTGGGGGCTTCCTAGGTAAAATGAGAAACAGACTATCCCTTGATTGTGTTATTATTTCAAATCTATGTATTAATGATGGCAGTTAGCCATTTGTTAATATTAGGTAGGAGTCTGCTGCAACAAGTTTTGTGGCCCTCTGAAAACGAGATGGCTTTTCAACCCCACATATGTGCAGTATAAAATTTGCTTTCAGATAGTGACTTTATCAAATGTACTATACTGATTTCATCTGGCGGATTTGAAGGTGGCATGCTTGTTTTATATCATTTATTATTTTCTCTTCTTTGAAACAGTAAAATATACCTTGTTTAAATCAAGTTTGTTAATTGGTTCCTTAGCATCCTATAAATTAGAAGGAACATCATCTGATGTTGGACCCTGATCAAGTTTTCAGTATCTTGCCTAAGCAACCCTGCTTTTCATAGAACAGTGTTTCTAATCGAAAAGCTAAAAGCATTTAAAAATTAGAAGAAGTTACACTTTTTCTCAATTTATTTTTTATCTATGACTAACTTAAATCTTTCACATATTGGGATGAATAAATTTTAAAGATGTAGCATGTTCTTCTATTTAAATATCCTGGTTGACTTCTAGCTTTCTTTAAGAGCCATTTTAAGATGAAGTTAAGAACTTGTAACATAGGCCTAGGACACATTCCCAGCACAAATCAGGATCTGTTAGCTTCATGACTACATTGTACCACAAAAAAAGTCAGCTTTGAGAATGTTAAAAATGATGAAAGCAAATATTAAAACCAGTCATACGAAAGAAAGCAAAAAAGTAATGTTTAAGGGAGTTAAACATTAAAAATCCCTGTTGCTGATGGGTGATGGGAGTTACATTCCACAATAGCTTTAATGCTGGTCAAAGATCATAGAGAAATACCAGCAGTTCTACACAATATCCAAGAAAGGTGGAACTATTGTTTGAAAAAGGGAAACTGACTTTATGAAAACTGAAGTCGTTACAGAATGGATTATTTTCAGAATGCTAATACAGTCTAGGCACAAGATCTGGATTGTGGATTTCCTGTTTCACAGCTTTCCATCTTTTCCAACTAATTGAATTCAACTAGCTCTGTTTATGAGAAAGCATCTCTTTGTATGATAATGTATAGTTGAAGGGTCATATAATTGTTCTTACATTAAAATGTCTACAGTATTCACTATATTACCGTGTTTCCCCGAAAATAAGGCCCCGTCTTATTTTTTTTTGCTTCCAAAAGAGGCACCAGGTCTTATTTTGGGGGGACGGGGTGTCTTTTCCACTTACCTCTGGCACCGACAGCCCCGCTGGCCCACTTGTTCTGCAGCGGAAGGAGCAGCTTCATTCTGCAGCTGAGAACGGAGGTCTGGCCTGCATTTTGCAGTCAAAGGCCTTTTCCAGAAGGCCACTGCAGCTGAGAACCGAGCTATGGATTGAATCCATACCTTTGCTCTTGGCTGCAATGGCCTTCCGGAAAGGCCTCTGACTGCGAAAAGCAGGCTGGGGACGCCACAGAAGAAGTTGGCCAGCGAGGAGAGGTAAGTGGGTGTGGGGCGCGTGGGGCAGCTCCACACCCCCACCCCAGCTTGATGTTTAGGTGTGTGCCTCGCCCCAAAACTAGGGCTTATTTTGGGGGTAGGGCTTATATTAGGCCCACCCCCAAAAAACCAAGCTAGGGCTTATTTTCGGGGTAGGTCTTACTTTCGGGGAAACACGATATGGTAAATATTTGTCAATCTCTTAAGAAACCAGGTCTAGAATATCTCCTGAGCCTTGTCCAAAGGAGAAGGCAACTGATATGGAAGAGGTTCCTGTTATTTGTTGGCAATATGAACAGGGTCTTGGATTACAGTACATTGAACACTTAATAGAAATGGAAACCAGCCATATCTCACATGCAAGCAAAGAAATTTAGTATAAGTACAACATTAATTAAAACACATTTATGTCTTTTGACATTTGTAGCCACTGTCCCACTGATTTTAATGTGAATGTTCTTTTATGGCAAGTTGCATCTTATTACTAGATGCAGGAAAGTAAACCTGGAGAGAAAATGCAGTACTATATATAGTTCCCACTTCCCTATTATATTACTGCAAAGGTGCTGAAAATCACATTTTGTAGAATGTCAAAACTGACATCATGTGTCTGCTTTTATCTGAGTACAGGAAGGGGAATCACATTTGATTTGTACCAAAGAAGAGATTTATAAACATACAGTCTTTATGCTCTGCCTGGTCTTTGGTGGCTGATGGCTCTGTGAGCTGCTTTCCAAAGGTATTCGGAAGGTTTGTTTCCTATTCCCCAGCAGCTCTGCCCAAATGCTGAAGAGCAGGAGGAAGAGAAATACTTGGATCTTTTATAGAGTACACATAATCCTCCATTAATGATCACTCAGTGTCTGTTGAAAATGCAGTGGTGCTGAATAAAAGGCGGTTACATGCAGTCAAAGCTCTAGATGTCCCAACACCCCTGTGACTCCGTAAACATGATCTGGGCACTTGGCAGCCAGATCACAAGACAGTTGCAGAATCTCATGGTTGCGTAATTGTGATTTACAATTTTCCTTGCCAGCTTCCCATAATAAAAATCAATGAACGTGTAGTGAATTTAATTTCTATGCCTTCGTTCTGGTAATGTCCATATACAAAGATGTTTTGGTTGTTTGAAGACAGTCTGAGCTGTGGAAGTAAGACTGGAGTGGCAGAAACTGATAAGTCAGTCTCATGCTTAATTTCAGTTTCCTAAGCCATACATACAGACTACATTATCTTCTTTCGTATTTCCAACATCAGTATTCCAGTCTCCAATCACAAGCAGCACAACTTATTTACATATTCTGTTGATTTCATATATCAACAGAATATGCATCAGTGGTTAGAGCATAAACATGGATGCTTATGTTTTCTATACATGTGGTTTTCTTCATAAAAATACATAGTTTACCATTACCCTTTTCCACACTGTAAATCGAAAATGATCATGTGTTTCACATCTCCCTATATCACTGCAGCACAATAACACTTAGACTTTTATACTGCTTCACAGTGCTTTACAGCCCTAAGTGGTTTACAAAGTCAACATATTGCCCCCAACAATCTGGGTCCTCATTTTACTGACCTCAGAAGGATGGAAGGCTGAGTCAATCTTGAGCTGGTAAGACTTGAACTTCCAAACTGCTGGCAGTCGGCAGCCAGCAGAATTAGCCTGCAATACTGCATTCTAACCACTGCACCACCATGGCCCTTATGCACCTTCTGCTTTAGCTGGATAGCAATAGCAATAACACTTATATACTGTTTCATAGTGCTTTACAGTCCTCTCTAAATTCCAGAGTCAGCATATTGTCCCCAACAATCTGGGTCATCATTTTATCGACCTTGGAAGGATGGAAGGCTGAGTCAACCTTGAGCCGGTCAGGATCAACCTATTTAATATATATATTTGATAGTCAGATATAGACAGTCAGACAGACAGTCACATCTGACCCTCCTAAAAATTTCTTGGTACACACTTCAACATTCTTCACCCGGCCACAATTAAGCAACAGAACAGGATATGGGGAGGGGAGCAATACACTGAATTAAAAATATCGGCAGGTAGGGAATCCTAATATGAGTATTGTTTTGTTTAATATTTCATTATTTCCACAAGCTAAGAACAGGGTGAACATTTAAGGAGACCTGCTGGATTAGCCCAGTCAATTTAATCTAGTATTCTTTTACCACAACTAAAAAATTATGGAAAATCTGTAATTCTCCTTTTCTCCTTTCCCCTTGTTAGCATAAATACAGAGCTCTGGACATTGCAATCTTTTTTTGAATCAGAATTGTTCATTATTGTTTCTCTCAAATTGTCTTTGCTGGTTTTTAATACCCTTTTTTGACATAAGAGTGGTTTGAAAAACTACCTAAACTGATGCAGATGATTTGCCAGAGCAGATCAGAATTAACGTGAACAATATCCAACATAGAGATGAATACTATGCTTGGCATCTGGGGTTCTATGGTCATCTGTCCCAAGCAAAATAATAGGATTTTAAACTAGAATTTGGAGTTGCACATTAGAATATGGGAACTGTCCCAGTTATTTATGTAGCTAAATAAGATGCATGAAATTATGCAAATCTTTATTATAACCTGGGACAGCAATGGCTCCTAACATAGGCAGAATAGAAGTGATTAAAACCATCCTATGGCCGTGTTGGCAAGACAGGTTGAGTAAAGCTGCATTAAATGATTTGTGCAAAAACAGGGTTTGGAAGAAAACCCTCTTCGGCGGCTGTCGCGAGAGAGCGATGGAAGCTTCCCGCATCCGCACACGAGGCAGCGACAGCCGCTCTCCTTCCATCACGCAGGCGCGTCACCATGAGCAAAAAGGAGGACAAGCGCGTTCTCTCGAGTTCTCCGACACGCCCCTTCCTCTCGTCAACACACCCCTTCGGGACCTTGGCGTTCGGCCACGCCCCCTCCGCCTGTGACCCGAGCAGGGGCGGATCCTTCGTTACACCACACCCATTCCTATTACGGCCCGTTCCAGCGCCACGCCCTCGGCTTCCCCACCCATCCAGACTGTCCTCGGCAGCAAGCGGCAGTTGGAGAAAGCCCAGGAGGATAGCTCGTGGGGAGTGGAGAGGGGGGAAAAGGCGTCGAGCGGAGCGCGCGTGCGACGGCGTCCGCGAGAGAAGCCAGGAGTGACCGACCGACCGACTGCCTGCCTTTGGGGGGGAGGGGTAGCCTGCGAACAGCATGGCGGCTGGGCGCGAGCCCCCGCCGCCTCCTCTTCCTCGTCATCATCTCCCTCGGTTCCCTGCCAGCCCCTTGGCCACCGCCGCTCGAGCGTCGAGGCCCACCGACCTCCTTCTCCCTCTGCCCCACTGACTGTCAGAAGAAGGAAAAAGAAGATACAGGGAAGGACGGAAAGAAGCCTCGCCCTACCCGGCCCATCCCGGCCATGGAGCTCGCCAAGCCGGTTTTCCCCGCGCTGCCGCAGCCCAAAGAGGACTCCGAGGTGAGCGAGCCGTCGCCCCTTGGGGAACCTCGCGATCTCACCCCGCCCGCCCGCCCGCTCGCTCGCTAGCCGGACTGGAAACTGAGGAAGGCGCTCTCCGTTTTTGCTCGTGCGCTCTCCCCCGCCCGCCCCATTTAAAGCCAAACGCGCACAGGTGTTCCACTTGCTAGGCAGGTGGTGGTGGGAAGCGGAATCACGTTGTAATCGATGTGCCGCGTTAAATAAACATTTCCTCGCGGGTTACAAGGTTTGTTTGGGGAGCCCGTCCTCCTTCCTTTTTGCTGCCCTGTGTCAGGGACAAGGAGGAGTGACAGGAAGGGAGCTCGGTCCAAGGGAACGCGTCTGTTATTCCTGCCTGGTGTTTTTCTATAGCATGTTTCTCAACGTAACGGACTAGACTAGAGGTGGAGTGTCTTATTTTAGCCTTTCAGCGTGCATGAATAGAATCACATTGATGCCCTGTAGTATCTTCTAGGAACTCGCACACCCATTTAATGACATGCACGCACAAGACACTACCATCTAGAGTTGTTCTATGAGAAAACCCATATTATTAGGGAATTTGCTCAAAGCATTTGAGGTGGGTGGGTGTTTGTCATTATGCAGGTATCCTCCAGGCATCCCTTTTAATATCTTCTGACACTATAGAATGATCCAGTTGTGCCCCCAAATCTATTTTAATCTGTTGAAAATTGGCACTACAGTTTCTTGCCTCTTTGAGATGGGAAACATGCCAGAATTGTATTCTTCTTCTTCTTCTTGTGCCATATCCGTTATCGGACGTTGGCGATCATGTTGGCGATCCTGTTTTTATCAGCAGCCGCACGAAAAAGTGCTGCTGAGTTTTGTCCAAACCAGTCCCTTAGATTTTGAAGCCATGATGTTCTTCTTCTGCCTGGACCTCGTTTGCCTTCAATCTTTCCCTGGAGGATTAAATTGTATTATAAAAATCAAAAATGGAATTCAGCAGAAAGAACAACTTCTTGACACCATTAATACCTGTGACATAGCTCATTTTATTTTATATTCTTGCACTGCATTCTACCCTCCTTGCTCTTCCTAAAATATGAAGTATGTCTGCTAGTCACCCAAAGGTTGCCCATACTTGGGACATGCTTGAGTATCTTACATTGCTCCTGCTTATATTTCTGTGCTTCCCTTTATATCCCTGTATATATTGAATGCTATCACAGCAGGGGGTAGCACAGCAGTCTGACTAATCTTGAAGAAGCTGTGAACTTTCTAATCACTTTATATATTGTTAACTACTTAACTTTTAGACTCAAGGAGCTGGAATAGCATAAGCTGTATTTGTCTTGCAGATAAGATCGGTGCACCTATTCATTTCCTTTCAAATTGTTTTTGAAAAGCATAATTTTGTAACCTTTGTACAAAAATAATCGTATAGATCAGGGGTAGGCAACCTTGGCTCTTTTATGATTCGTGGACTTCAACTCCCAGAATTCCTGAGCCAGCACCCCTGGTATAGATTACACAAACTTTAATTACTAGAGCTGTGGGGACTAAATCTTCATAAATTTACCTTTTAAAAAACATAGCATAGAATATTACGATCGCTGATCAGAATTATAGTGAAAAAGCTGTGTTGGTCCATAGGAAGGGGGGAAAAAACATCCAGATGTAGATTGTTAATTCCTTTATTATTGGGACCAGACAGAATTGTTTTACAGACCACTTAATGGTGAAGAACTCGGAACTTGCATGTTCTTTTCTGCTATTTTGAGTGGTCCTAATTATAATACTGTCCAACTGTGTATTTTGGGTAAATGTTATAATAGCCAAGAGGCTTAGTTTTCAATTAAGTCAAATTTAACAAGCAAGAATTTAATATTTATTTGCTATGTATATGTAGGGATGTGGGTCTATTTATATGTTGTACATAGTATGTTTAGGTGTGTGTCATGTATATGTTTCACTTTGAGAGCGGGCAACTAAATTTCATTTTTTATGTGTGCCATTGTGCCCACAATATAAAAATGACAATAAAGGTTATTTATCTTTATCTTTAAGAAGGAAATGCAGTTGAACTCAGTGAAATTGGCAGAAATAGGCCTGATTGCTTTATCTCTCTCTACCTTTAGAAGCAGCCTGCTAAAAGAAATTGATGATGCATATGGTTCTGGAAGAGGAGGTCCTAAATGGCAGTTTGTTAGAAGATGGAATGTGCATGGCAGTTTTACTTTTTTTTAAATGGAGCCAGTTTTCTATATGTTGGTATGATTGTTCATCTGATAGCTCCAATAGACTATCTCTGTGGTGGCGAACCTATGGCATGCGTGCCACAGGCGGCACACAGAGTCCTCTCTGTGGGCACGTGCACCGTCGCCCCAGTCCTAGGCCTTCAGTCCCATTCATGAGCAACCTGCATCAATACTCGTGCAGGGTAAGGTTGCCACGCCTGCCCCTGCCTCCCCAAGCATTTTTTTTTTACTAACCTGCTTTTCAGTTGCATTCCGTTTCTCCGTTCGCTTCTCAGCCTTCACCGTGTGTTTGTGGAACTATCGGGAAAAAAAAAAAAGTTCCATCAGACTTTCTAACTTCTCGTGAGATCTCAAAAAGTTAGAAAGTGTGATGGAACTTTTTTTTTTTACCGATAGTCCCACAAACACACGGCGAAGGCCGAGAAGTGAACGGAGAAACGGAATGCAGCTGAAAGGCAGGTTAGTAAAAAAACGCTTGGGGGAGGCGAGGGCATCTGGGTGGGGGGAGGCACAGCAACCTTATCCTGCATGGTGGCGTGTGCCCTTCCCATGCCAGGCCAGCCCCTGTAGCCCCGGGGCGGCCATGCTGGGCAGCGGTGGGCAGGGTGTTGAGGTGGGGGCCGGCAGGCCGACCAAAGCAGCAGGTGGAGCACTGGAGGCTCAGGGAGGGAGGGCGCTGAAGTGGGCAGTCAGGCCATTGGCAAGAGCAACGCAGGTAAGGAAAGAAATCCTCGCTCCCCCCAGAAATTGCCTTTCTTTCCTTACCTGACTTCCAGCCCCATGCCGTTGCTCCTTCGCAATCCGCCGCCACCACCGCGTGCAAGGAAACAAAGGAAGGGGTTTTTTTGGGGAAAAAGGTCAATCAATTCCAGCTTCTCGTGAAAGATCGCGAAGTTGGAATTGATTGATTGACCTTTTTTCCCCCAAAAAAACCTTCCTTTGTTTCCTTGCACGCTTCAGCACCCTCCCTCCCCGAGCCTCTGGCGCTCCACCTGCTGCTTTGGTGGCTCTGTAGGTAGAGCTGCGAAGTTCTCTTCTCTGTCAGAGAAGAGAACTTAGCAGCTCTGCCTACAGAGCCACCAAAACTGTAGCTGAATGGGCAGGTGAGAGGGAAACCTTCCCCATTTGTTCCACGGCCGCTTTCGGCTGAGCCGCATTGCAGCAGCAATTGGGCGCAATACGTGAGGCGACAAACAGCTGTGTCACGCCAAAACGGCCATTTGCCGCCTCCTTCCCAATGCCGCTGCCATGAGGCCACGGAACAAGCCAGGCGGCAGTAAAAAACCGGTATACCTTACCTCCACCCGGCTTGTTCCGCCGCCTCATTGGGTGCGATGCACGAGGCAGCAAATGGCCGCGGCCAGAGGCAAACAGCAACGTTGCGCCAAAACCGGCCGTTTGCCACCTCCTGCCCAGTGCCGCTGCCATGAAGCACCCCTCTGGCTCTTGGGAGTTCTGCTGGCGTCCTTCATGCTGGGTGTCCCTTGTGGTGAGTTTCTGGAAAGATTAGTGACGGGAGTGGGTGCGACACGCAAGGCGGCAAGTGGCCACAGCCAGAGGCAAACAGTGCCGCTGCCATGAGGCCTCGGAACAAGCTGGGCGGCGGTAAGAAACTGGTATACTGGTTCCTTACCTCCACCCGGCTTGTTCCGCAGCCTCATGGCAGCCGCATTGAGTGCGACGCGGGAGGTGGCAAATGGCCGCGGCCGGAGGCAAACAGCCACGTCGTGCCGAAACCGAGGGGCCGGCAGGCTGTGGCTGCTGATGGACACAGTTGGCCCCATGCGCTCGCTGTGTGCAGGGGCCGATGGTGTCAGGCAGCAGCAGCCCCTGCCTCACCTTGCCTTGCCCTGCGGCAATGGCACCCCTGCCCTGCCCCTTGCCTTGCCTCACCTCACCCGCAGGACGAGCCTCCTGCTCACTGTCCCACCCGCCAGACACCCCCTGGATCTCCCCCAACCCTGCCTGGCCCCCACAGGTGTCCCTCCCCATGAGCAACATTGAGGTGGCCCTCCCACCCTGGCCACGCCCACCCAGTCTGCCATGACCACTGCAGCCACGCCCACCCAATTGGCCACACCCACCCAATGGTGGGCCAAGCCCACCCAGCACCCGACGATACATAAGTGGGTTTTGGGTTGCAGTTTGGGCCCTCGGTCTCTAACAGGTTCGCCATCACTGGACTATCTAGTCCAAATATTGGACTAGATATTTATGAACCAAGTCAGCAAGGGATTTTGGAATAGTAGAAGGAAAACAGTTAGAAGGTACTAACTTACCATTATTCTAATATTGGCAGTTCATACAATATATCTAATGTAAATCCATAATTAACATTTTCTCCATATTAAATGAAAGCCTAATGTATATTTGCAATGGGAAATAGGATTTTTCAACACCCCCCCCATTGAAACCTATATGAGAAAGCTTATTTTTACTACTTTAGTGAATAATAACTTTTGATAAGAGGCAACAAACATTGGACTTGCCACAAAGTCCATTATTGTCTGAAATTAAGGCATTAACTTAGATCTAATGTAGTTTCTCTGTTAAATCGTGTTCTCACAAGAAGCCCATATTTGTTATTAAAGGCAGATTTCGGTTTCTATTTTTATCAGTGATACCATAAAATTAATATAATGCCACTTATACTCTAGCTTCTTTCAACACCATGGTACAGCTGAGTTCCAGATATTGAAAACACTATGGATGAGGTTTATTATTTCTGTTTCAAGCTCAAAATACTGTACTTGCAGAATGGTCAGCATTGGAACACTATGAGTAAGGTCAGAATTGTTGCAAACTAAAAATGTCTTTTTAAGTTTAGAGCATTTCAGATTTGAAATATTTTGTATTAGAGAAAATGTCAATGGTTTGCTAGTTTTCAAATAGATGTATGTTTCTATGGCAGTGGTGGCGAACCTATGGCACGGGTGCCAGAGGCGGCACTCAGAGCCCTCTCTGTGGGCACTTGCGCTGTCGCCCCAGTCCTAGGCCTTCAGCTGGGTTTTATAAAACCTTTTCGCTTTAGGCCTCCACCGCCGTGTGCAAAAAAAAAAAAAGGTCAATCAGTCAATTTCAACTTCTCGCGGGGAAAAAAAAGATCTTGCAAAGTTGGAATTGATTGATTGAACTTTTTAGTCCCACCCAGTCTGCCGTTAGCACTGCAGCCACGCCCACCCAATGGGCCACGTCCACCCAATGGGCCATGCCCACCCAATTGGCCACACCCAGCCAATGGGCCACACCCACCCGGCACTCGACGGTGCATAAGTGGGTTTTGGGTTGCAGTTTGGGCACTCAGTCTCTAAAAGATTCGCCATCATTGTTCTATGGAATTGTGGAAATCTGTTTTAGAGATAATTAGTATCCAATAAGAGTTAGGCAGCTTAGAGTGTGCATCTCAAACCAATTCTCAGGATAAAAATATCTTATTATAAGTTGGTTGTGTTTTTGCAAGAAACAAGTAATATCGAGGGATCCAAATTAAGGCTTTTGTTTATTGCTTTCTGATTAATCTGATTCTCTTTGTGATAGTCTGTAGGATATTTAGCTTGTCTGGAAGACATTTGATTTCCCATTTCTTTGTCTGAATTTCTCACTCTAGGAGGAAGGACATATGTCATTTTCTTCATAATTCATATTCCAGCCAGCTCTGGCAAAGTAATGGTTATAGTGGACATGACAGTCTGCATTCTCTGCTGCTGCTTTTTAATGATTGTATTTTATCAGCTTAGCTGTATATTTAAATGCCTTCTGCTTATGTCTGAAATAAATGCTCAGCAAGACTATGTTCTACAGGTACATGTTCATCTCTGTTATTAGTAAAGCATATAATTTGCTGTTTGCTATCTTATATTAAGCATTTCAAAATATTTATATTTCAATACTGCTCTCCACTGTAATGACAGATAATCTTAAGATTTATTTACTTATTAAATTTTTGTGCAGTTTTGTTCACTAAAAGTAATATCAGATGAACTATTATAGAGTATTGGGTGCTTTTTATTAGCACACATATTCCAGCTAATCTGTTTTTGTTTTTGTTTTACTATATATTGGCCAGACATTTGCAGCTTTGGGGGAATCAATGCTCTTTTTCAATTGCTACCTGTTTTATAGTATTTAATTCAATGCTTACATGCTGTTCTAGTGTAGAATCTCTACATTAGCCTTCATTGAGCATGTATATGGGCAGCAAATTGATGTACAAGGTGAACTAATTCAAAATGAGGAAGAAGTTCCTATATGTCAAACTTTTGTTAGTTTTCTTTTAACATTATTTAATTGATGACTTAAGAAATTGATTATTTAAGGTAGGGAGGCAGCAACTGGATTTAAACATTGCACTAAAACGCGTGGCTTATTTCTAGCTTGTATTACATGTTGATGTTGAGACTTATAAAGTGAGGTTTATTTAATTTGTTAATATGGTTTAGCTAATTATGATAAAGTGCTTAATAATCATGTGCTGTTGGCCTATTATTAGTAATATCTCACTCATGGTCCTGACTTTCAGAGAAAGTCATTAGATAGTGGGAGAAGTGACTGATTATATTTAGAAAATTAAAATTCTGGAAATCTTTCAATTAACATAGACTTAACATTGCATTTCCTCCTTAAAACATTTTCCATGGTTATTTACACATTTCTTCCCATAATAGTTCTGAACCACTAATATTTCTCCAGGTTTTTTACAAATTGGTAATTATACATAACCATGTTGCAGTTCAGTTGGGATTCAGTGTCCAGGTTGTATTTTGCTTCATGGACAAATGAAAAATCTCACTTTGGATGAGCTTGGGAATTCTTATGCCATTGTAGTCCTCATAAATGTATAAAAATATTTTCCAGGATAACTTTAGTAAAAGTATTTTCCAGGACAACTTTAGTAATGAAAAATTACAAGATCAAACCTATAGCTTTGTTAGCTTGTTTAATCTGTCATTTTCATCTTGCATTTTTTCCAGAACCTCACTATTTTGACTGGTCTTATATTCAAATGAGAAAATGTGTTTTATTTCTTCCACTTAGGATTGGACATATCCAATGAGAAGAGAGATGCAGGTATGGAAGTTTTATTTACTATGTATTTGGGCTGCTGCAGGGCTTTAGCAACTTCATGAAAACGTATGCTGACATCTGACATTAGGCGATGAAAACAATTGATGCGGCAAATTCATTTCATGTTTGTTATATATTGCAAATCATAAATAAATTAGGGGGGAAAGCCCAGCAACACTAAGGAAGGATGGTTGCTATAAAATGTCTGGGAAATTGTCCTAAAAAGTAGCCTTTTTATTATCTACTTATTAGATTTGTAACCAAGGAGGTCGGGGTAGCAAAGGATTACAATATATTATTATGCTTTTGAAAGATTCTCATTTGAAAGAGCTATAGACCCTAGACCCAGATCTGGCCTTTTCTTCTGACCTCTTCAGATAGTTGCTAATGTAGGCTATTCCAATAATCACTACCTCCGCCAGTCCTGAGTATTATACATTCTGTACACATTTCTGTCACTCTGTCCTCTGAATTCAGAGGACGGGAATATATCTAGATATTCAAGCCTTGTGGACCAACAAAATATTAAGAATGAATTCTCATAGTTACCATAGCTATTTCTCAGAAGTGAAGCTATCATAATTTAAAAAAACTTGTTCAAGAATTCTAGTCAAGTGACAGGTGAGGTTTTAGTTAACATCTTAAGTCTATTCTTTTGAACCCATAATTTTTTATTTCCATGCCCATTTCATAATAGGCTAGTTGAATAAGATACCTAACTGCTACCAGAAACTAAATGAAAA
The DNA here is from genome assembly GCA_023970755.1 of Azemiops feae. NCBI lineage: Eukaryota > Metazoa > Chordata > Lepidosauria > Squamata > Viperidae > Azemiops > Azemiops feae. The sequence continues at coordinate 2,169,351 of JALGBA010000172.1, read as the reverse complement.
GCAAAGATAAAGTCTAAAGTCTAATTGGTACACACATCCCCAATTTCCCATTGTAGGCAAAATATCCATGTGTAATGTGTACCATACATCTGTCTGGGAAATACTGGGAGTTGAGGTCCATATATCTTCAAACTGTCAAGTTTGAGAAACGCTGCTCTAAATAATAATGTTCTTTTTTTTGGTAAGTTGGGCACAATTCTGGATAAAGCTCAGGGTTCTGTTAACTTTTTTTGAAATGAAATATAGTTTTCCAGACCACACTCCACTCTTAGCGTGAAAGTTTCACTGTTAATATTTTTGTACCTTAAAAAAAAGCTAAAGAGACTAGTTGGCACTTAAGGAGACATAGGAATCATATTAAAGAACACAGGAATATGCATTGTCTAGAATTGTTTTGCCTTTAACCATTGCATGGCAGGTAGAAATTCATTTTCTTACTAAAAGATGCCAAGAAGAAAAGCTTGGCCTATTGAATTTCCACCCATCAGGTAGGCAGGAGCATCACCAGAAAATGTGTTTTGAGAAATGGTTCTACAAAACAGTATAGAAGAAGTGTATTCATCTTGGTTATAAATTACCAAGTTCAGAGGAAAATAAGGTGATATTGATACGAACAGGAAAAATAAAAGTGAAAATTGGGCTTGGGTTAAACACGTAATGAAAATTGGGACTGAAAAATTCAGTTTTTTATATATATAGGGACAGTCTGGAATAACTTGAGAGATGTGTAGATTTTTCTCCCTTCAAATCTTTGAAGGTTTTGAATTTCTTCTATAGATTACAGGATTACTCCAGAATGAGTTTGAAGAGGAAAAGAAGCACAATATATTATAGCACAGAGGCAAACAGTTCCTGGCATTTTAGTTGGGGTTGCAATCATACTTATTCATGTTCCTTTCTTTTTCTTTTTCCAAGAAAAAGCACCAAGTAACTTCCTAGCAAAAATAGCAAATTCATAAAATTTATAAAACAATTATTGTACTCTACCTGAGTTCATTAAGCTTGATCAAACATGAGATTGTTATTTGAATTCTGGCATGGCCTTTGGCCACGAAGATCAAGAAGTTTCTCCTGTGATTTAACATGTACTTAGGATATGCAGTATTATTCTCTTGTAGCCCTGTGCTGATTTACAAGAAAATAAACCTGGCCTATTGGCTTGTGTTTTTCTCAAGTGTATTTTAATAGGGCCAGAAGTAATTTAAGACTAATCTTCATATTGCAATAATATAATTCTTATTATACATTAATGTTGTGCCTTGTAAATTTTGTATGCGTGTTTGTTTTTTCCCCATCCTCTTATTCACTGTTCTTTATTTTATTTTATTTTTTAGGAAATTTTACCTGGCTTATTCTTAGGCCCATACTCTTCAGCTATGAAAAGTAAGGTAGGTTGTCTGCAACCTTTTTACACTGAGCAGTTTATGTGTAAATTATCTAGATCACGGGTGTCAAACTCGTCGCATCACGTGATGTGTCGCGACGTAGCGTGACTTTTTTCACATTGCAGGAGCTGGAGTGGGCGCAGCCTCCGCATGATGCAACTGGCCCGCAGGCCGGCAGTTTGACACCCCTGATCTAGATGCTTTCTTTAGGACATGTTCCTTTCCCCCCTTCATTGTGGATTTTTGTCATTGAATTAAGGAAGGCTTTTTTGACCTTGTATGTACCTTAATTGTTTATGCTGTTCCTTATACCTTTTAAATATTGTTGTAGCATTTTAATTTTTTGCTAGGTATCTCTGATTTCTGCCTGGGGAAAGGGGTATAGGAAACATTTCAATAAAAATAAAAACATTGTTGCAGCATTGATTGACCTTTGAGATATTTATACTTTCTGCAGATGCACTATTTCATTATAGAACAGTCAGAAGACTGAAAATCCTTCTAAAGTTCATGTATGTTATAGGCTGTTCATGGTTTCTAGCTTATTAAATTTATCTTAGGCAAAGAGCCTAATCAATTGGGCTGTTATAGAGATGCTGAATATTTTCAGCCAGGACATATATGGGGTGGGTGGTGGGTGGGGAGAGAGAAATATTCTATATTGCTATTTTAGTGTAATCATTTTATTTATTTTTATTTATTTTTTAAATTTGTTTGTTGGTCATCTCATATATAACTTTATTGATTACTTAATTAACTATTAGCTACTAAAATGCAGTTCTATTGTTTTAAAGTTTCTTTTACTTGTTCATAATTTCATTTTGTAGCTACCTACACTTCAGAAACATGGGATCACTCATGTAATATGCATAAGACAAAACATTGAAGCAAACTTTATTAAACCAAACTTCCAGCACTTATTTAGGTAAGAAAATCTTAAATAAATTATCCTTTGAAAACAGTGATCTTTTGTACAAAATATACTTTTTAGGATAGTATATATATATATATATACTATATCATTTATATACTCTTATAAGTGTCTTCATAGTTCACAGTAACTGACAAGCATGTTATGTGCCAGTAGATAAAAGTATTAGAAAGAGATATGTAAGATTATCTCTGTTTTCTTCCTTCCCTAAGATGAGAATGATACAAAGAGGAAAAATGAGATAAAATCTTGAAATGTAGTAAATGTTGTGGTAATGTACTTCCAAGTTCTATCAAATATGCCAAAAATTTTGATTTTTTTACAGTATAAATTTCTAGTTCTCATAATTCCAAAAAGGTATCCAGGTGACTTATTAGTCTATATTCCAAATGTTCAGATGTTTCATATGAAGTGAGTAGGTCAGTTGCATTTACAGTATCATTTTGTATCTCTGGGGCAGTGCTCCCCAATCGTTTGGGCACCAGGGACCGGTTCTGTGGAGAGAGGTTTTTTCTGTGGACTGAAGGGGGTGTGGTTTCGCGTGTTGCCTGCATCCTGTGGATGGGGCTTTAATTGTTTGGCCTGGTTTCTGGCATGCCGCAGACCAGAGGTTGGGGACCCCTGCTCCAGGGTTTTTGATTTCAGATACAGTCATTGGAACACAGCTGTCAAACCTACAAAACTACTTTTGGTTACAGCCATCTTTCTTCGTTTTTCGGCTTGCCACAGCTGTGGGGGGAGAGAAGATGCATTCTTCTAGTTCAGTCATAACAATAACTTTCTTGTGGGAACCAAGGTCAAATCGCTCAGGTGTTTGGCGGCTACAATTACTGTTAGAGAGCCCGCCAAAGGTGTTAATTGGAGAATGTGATTTATTACATATTTAGTGGGTGGGGAGTTTAACTTTTACTTTGTAACCTTTTGGGAGGGGACTTCCAGTCTTGGTTTCACCTTTGTTCGTGCTGATATTATGTAGCCATTAAAATTGTTCTTTGAGGAAAGCAATTGCCTCAGAGTTCTTATTTCTACTGGTCTCATCTATCGGAACCATGGCAACAGCTTTATAAGTGAACGTGAGACACCTGTCCTTTCCTTAGTACTTGATACACAGAATTTTGCTAACTTCCTAAATCAGTTGGGCTTCAGTTACTATTCAGTTGCTTATCTCAAATATTAACTACAGATTTGTGTTAGTGGTTTAATAAGAAATTTCATTTAGTAATATATAAATATATTTCATTACAGATGATAGATTTAATGGTAATTCTTTTGCTTCATAAATAACATTCCATAATGCTTTCTGCGTTTTTTGCAAACTTGAAGCAGGAAACTCCAACATTATATTATTATTATTATTATTATTATTATTATTATTATTATTATTATTATTATTATTATTATTATTATTATTATTATTAAAGTTGGAAAGGACCTTGGAGGTCATCTAGTCCAACCCCATGCTCAGGTAGGAAACCCTATACCATTTCAGACAAATGGCATTGCTAATAACTTTTTCTTCTGCTAGAGGCTTTGAACAATTTAAACCGCTAGTTTTATTGCTGGACCAAATGTGCTATCTTGCATTTGTATGTGGCAAATAGTTCAAGATAAATACCTGATTTATAATAATTCAGACTACAGGTAGTCCTCGACTTACAATAGTTCATTTAGTGAGCATTCGAAGTTACCACAACACTGGGAAAAGTAGTTTATGACCCTTTTTCACACTTACGACCACTATAGCATCCTCATGGGCACATGATCAAAATTCAGTTGCTTGGCAACTGACTCATATTTACGATGGTTGCTGTGTCCTGGGGTCATGTGATCACTTTTTGAAACCTTCTGACAAGCAAAGTTAATGGAGGAAGCCAGATTCACTTAACAAATGTATTACTAATTTAACAACTGCAGTGATTCGCTTAACAACTGTGGCAAGAAAGTTCGTAAAATGGGCCAAAACTCACTTAACAACTGTCTCGCTTCACAACAGAAATTTTGGGCTCAATTGTGATCGTAGGTTGAGGACTTCCTATATTTATCTTTCTGCTTCCATGTTATCTATTGGCTGACACTAATTCCTCAAGATTTCAGGCAGAATTTTACCAAACACTATTTGGAGGTGGTAGGAATAGAACGTGGAGAGCTGTTTTGAAAAAATATAGAATCAAAGAAACATTATTAATCCTTGTTGCACTGTGACTTTTCTTCTGAAATTCTCATTTAATTTTATTTTGCCCTCTAGAATATTTAGGTGTGTTTCAGCAGAGGAGGGATCATCAGAATATGCAGTGGCAGTCTAAAGAGTTTAATCTCTGAGAATAAACCACTCTCTCAATGAGCTCCATGATTTAATGTTTTATGGCCGTTCAACACTCTAGAAAATGAATGGTCCTGCCTATGTATTTAACACACTTATTTTAATTGTAGGTATTTGGTCTTGGATATTGCTGATAATCCCATTGAAAATATAATAAGGTTTTTCCCAATGGTAAGTGTCCATCATTATGAGTTAAATTATTTCATAAGCATATATTTTAGAACTGAATGGGGGTAATGCTAAAGGAGTGAAGAAGTATCTATAATTGAAAAAAATCAGGTAAATAAACTTTTATCTTTGATTAGAGTAGCAGTGACCAATCATATTACATGAAATACTGTAATGCATTGATAAGCATGGCATATTGTGACTCATAATACATCCTTTTCTTGGTAAACATGAGCTTTGTTCTGCATTCTACAATTTATATTACAGAGCAAATGGAGAAAACATTACCTTTTCTTTTTTTTAATATGTTATTAATTTTCTAATTTTACAATCATAAGTACTTAATAAACAACATGTTGTCTGGGTCCATTGGTAATTCAGTGGTACATATTAACTTTCTCAGTCTAGTTCCAATACTACACCATCCAGTGCTTCCTTAGTCCTCTCTTCTTCCAGTGGTATGCATTTTTCCACACTGGGCAAATACAATTCTTGCTACTGTTAATACATATACAATTAAATATAGACATCTTCATCACATTTTTCTGATATTATACATAATATCGATTGTGTCAGTTTATAATATCTTTTCTAACTAGAACATATCTCAATTTTATCAACATGTTGAGCAGCTTTGCACCATGGCAATGCAAACTGCTCCTTTTATACATGCATGCATTGTCACAGTGAAGTAATGTTTTCATTTGATTTTCCTCCTCAAGTCACAATTAATGTACTCAGGTTTTTTATCTTTTCAATTTAAGCACATTTATGTAAAGTATGTTGTTCACCTCATCTGGTTATTGCATTTCCAACAATTTTTAGAGAATCGCAGTAATTGTAGTTCTCTACGGTTCTCTACAGATTTTATTTCATTCTGTAGTAATTCCTGTGTGATATTTTAAAACCTGAGAAGTTTTTATGATGTACTATGAGTTGGATTATGATTGAAAGTAATCATTTTAAAGCATTTTGATAAATCATAATATAAACATTTTTATATTATGCCCTGTCAAGAATCATCTTAAATATAATATAAAGAAGATAGGCAATTGCTAACATTACATTATTTTTGTAAATAATGCATTATGTTTTGTGAATAATGTGAACTTTTTCTGCAGAAGTTACTTAAATTATATGATATAATAAAAGTGATTGGTTCTATCAGTGTAAGCATGTTTAAAAACTGGAAAGGAATGGTATTTTTTTTCTTTAGACTAAGGAGTTTATTGATGGGAGTTTACAAACTGGAGGTATGTATCTTAAATTGTTTGCCTGAAAATTGGACAAATTATAGCTTCTTTTCAAATTAATTATATAGAGATACAAATTGTATGAGATAAAAATACTTTGTCATAGAATGGCCATTATTATTTGTAGGCTTGTATCAAGTTTTTCTTTTTTACAACTTTGATAACTTTCTGATACCTAGAATAGTTTTTTTTACAAATCAAAGACTTTAGGGAACAAATTGTTTCTTGCCATTATGTAAGGGTGCATAAACTTTTACTGTCAAGAGGCCTTAGAGCAAAGAGGCGCAGTGCATGAACTACACAGCCCCCCCCCCACATGCACCCTGTCCATTTGTAGCCCCATGGTATTGTTGAATTTTAGTGACACAATGGATGCTTTGTGGTAACACAGTCTGTTCCCCCCTCCCCTTGCCCTTTATGTTTGTGCATGGATGTTTTCTTGGGTGGCAGATGTCTCCAGTTTCTATCTTGATGTTAGGTTAGATGGCACAATATTACAGTCTTTCAAAGATGATATGTTTCTGTAAAGATAGGAATATGACCTAATGTTCTTATTTCCATTTTTAACCTGCCCTTCCCACACTAAAATTGACAGCCTTGCCCTTTTCAATAGTGTCACGGGATGCTCTCTTCCAGTTCTCTAGAAAGACTGAGTTGCTTTCCCTGGTGATTCAATATTTGCCAATCTTTGCCTTAGAGGCTAATTTGAACAGATGACTACATGACAGAATTCTGTAGCCTTCCTTTACCAATCAAAGAGAATAAAGCTTCTTAGCCTAGAAGTCTGCATCTAGCTTAAATTTTATATGGTATTACTGCTGATATTTAGTCAATCTTGGTTTGTGATTTAGATCAGAGTTTTTCAAACTGTGTCCATGGTATCCTGTAAGAATGTGATGGGGTTCCCTGAAAGACTAAGGGTGGAGCAAGATCATTGGAATGTAGCTGGGATGTCCTTAGCAATTTTTCAAAACATGGTGAAATGAACTGAGCTTGTTTTCCCACGAAAAAAAACATGCTTGCGGTTTTGCAGATCAGATTTCTGTTTTTTTTTAATGAACAGATTCTGTCTCTGAAAACGTTCATAGATCCCTGATTTAATTTATATAGTATATTTTATTTATCAGCTGATCCACAAGATAGCTCATAATATTGTGTTTATGTATGTTCACACAATCAGAATATAGAGCAACAGTTGGAAGGGGCTTTGGAGGTCTTCTAGTCCAAACCCAGTTCAAGCAGGAGAGACTTCACTATACCATTTCAGACAAGTGGCTGTCCAGTTTCTTCTTAAAACCTTCCAGTGTTAGTTTTCTGTATCCAAGCAGAGGCCATGTTTATGCTTCCCTTCTACTCTGCAGCTCCAGGGCAAGTGACAGTTGGAAGCAAGTGTTCATTTTGTCACAAATAGGGTAAATAAATACCTTGCTACTATTTCACAAATAGATGGGCCAAGCAGATTTCCCATTTGCCATGCTAATCTTACTGAGGGATGGGGGTTGCAATTTGCAAGAACTCTTTGATATTATGTTTAATCTTAATAAACCCCTTTGTGGATCTTGCAGATAAGTGGTACTATGTACTGTAATGTAAATAATATAATACAAGAGGAGGAAATGCGATATAGCCAGTATAAAGTAACTCTCTTCATTCTCAGGAAAAGTTCTTGTGCATGGGAACGCAGGGATTTCTAGAAGGTAACAAAAAATTCACATTTTAAAAAACATTGATGAGGCATGACCAACATATCTTACCTTGTTTATTTGTCTGCTTTCAGTGCTGCCTTAGTTATTGCATATCTTATGGAAACATTTGGTGTGAAGTACAGGTAAGAACATTTACTAAATAGCCTATTGTATTTCGGGATAGGGGAATTTTAAAAGAATTAGATGTCTTTAAAGCAAATTCTTGGATTCTTCACAGAAATTATTCCCCTTTTTTGAATTCAACTTTTGTGAATTTGTTTAATACCACCAATATTGCTTTTAAATGTCACATACCAGATATAAACAAATAGTATTAAGCACAGAACAAAATGCTATTTATTTATATCTGGCATGTTACATTTAAAAACAGCAATATATTTGCCTAAGTATATCATTATATTAGGTATTATTAAGAATTTCATATGCAACTTCTATATAAAGAATATTTTGGATGTATTAAAGTTTGATACATTTTGAACACATTCCTTATTGCATATCTAGGCTTGGCTAACACTAGCATAGAGAGTCTAATATATTATTATAAGGTCCAACAATGGAGATAGGAACAAACAACAAATAAAACAACAAATAAAAATAAAGGGAAATATTAAGAAAGTACATCAGAAACCAAAACAAATGGACATGAATGGATAATCTTTTTTCTAGGGATGCATTTACGTATGTGCAAGAAAGAAGGTTTTGTATTAATCCCAATGCTGGATTTGTTCATCAACTTCAGGTAAATTCTTTTTCTGTCCATTGATAATGAAGATTTTTTTACTAATTCTCTAGGTAGTGATACCTTATTATCTGAAATGCATTGATGTTCTGATTTGAAAGATACTCATCTTTTCTGGATGTTGGTTATATTCCAGTATAGTGGGTTATTTTTTTAAAAAATATATTTACTTGGACATTGAAATTTTGGGTTTTGTAATGTGAATTTGAAATTTAAAATACTGAAATGTTTGAAAATGTAAGTGGATAAGCTTAGCCAAATGTGTAAACTAGAAACTTAAATATTAAAAGGAGTTTTATGATTGTTAATAGAATTTCTAAAATATATGGCAGAGGTAGTTCAGATTCTGGAATAACCACCAATGAGCTGTCATCTTCCATGGCCGCAGATCTTTAAACCACAGCTTTCATTCTTTCACATCCCATGTTCAAATACTGATTCAGATTCAGATAGCATATTGTGCTTGCTTGAGCTGTGTGTTATCTATGTATGTGCAATCAGCTTCTACTTGCCTGCTTGTTCTCCTTTCATTGAAATATTCCAGTAAAGAGATACAGGAGGTCAAGTCTTCCTCCAGAGAAGAAGCTACAGTGATTCCCCCCCCCCCAAATCTAGATTTAATTTAATCAAGTGGAAATAAATTGCTTCTTATCTCCCTTCTCTCATCCAAATCTGTTTCTCAATTTCCTAAAATATTTAACTTTCCCTGACTTGTAATATTTATATGCTCTTGTTGGTTTTTCCATTGGTTGCTTTTTGTCTTAGGGTCTTGACACAGAGGGATTTCTGCAAGTTTTATATAATTCTTCAGGTCTTCTTGTTTTAGGAATATGAAGCCATCTATCTAGCAAAGTTAACTATCCAGATGATGTCACCTCGGCAGCTGGAGCGATCACTCTCAGTTACTACAGGTGTGATCTTAATACAGGTGTATAGCTATACCTATAACCTTTTTCATGTAGGCTGTATGTATGAGGGAAGAGGTGGTGCCTCCTTCCTTGATCAAGACAGTAGTGCGTTCCCTCGTCAATAAAACAATTCTTAATCTTGCTAACTCTTAACTTTAACTGTCAACTTATTCAACACATTGCATTGTAAGCTGCCAAGAGTCACTTTAGATATTGAGATGGGTACCATACAATAAAATTAAAAAATTAAAATAAAATAAACATTCCCTTTCTAGGGAGAATGGTTGGACTACACTTATCATTAGATGAATTAGTTTATCTGGACCTTTCTTTCCTTGTCTTTGGAACTGAGTGTTGGACTGAAACAATGTTGTTCACTCTTATTGGTGACATTTGGCAGAATTGGGATGGCTATGATTCCTCTGATTGTGCTGGACTTTTCAGCATCCTGTGATACCAATTGCCCATGGTATTTGGGGTTTGGAGTTAGAGAATGCTGTCTTTCTGAGTGGTCATCTTCAATAAGCAATGATGAGTGGGGAGAAACTGAGCCCTTTGTAGCTTCATTGAGTCCCTGAAGGGCTCTGTCCTGTCTCCTATTTAACATTTACATGAAGCAACTAGGAGAGGTCATATGCTGGCATAAGGTGAGGTATCATTGATATGCTGATGATACTTCATTATATAGAGACCCAGTTTGGTGTAGTGGTTAAGAAGATTGCCAAGAAACCAGGAAACTGAGTTCCAGTCCCAGCTTAGGCATGAACGCCAGCTGGCTGATTTTGAGCCAGTCACTGTCTCTCAGCCCAACTCATCTCAGAGTTGTTGTGAAAATGAGGAGGAAGGAGTATTATGTTTGCTGCCTTATTTATAAAGTAATAAAGGTTGGATTAAAATAAATAAATAAATGAAAATGAAGTAGTAAAAGGCTTCCGGTTCCTGATCGCGGCACACGCAGTTGCACGGAGAGCCTTGTCTCTCCATCGGCTTTTTCCCCTCCGCCGGTAGACTCTTAATCGGGTCGAAAAGTCGCCCTGGAGGGGTAACCACCGTTGAGGAGGCCCTCGTCGACGGGAGAAGGGCGGCAGCTCCTTCCTCGGTCCGAGCCAGCTCCTTAGAGCCATCGGAGAAAAGATCGCCCAGTAAAATGGACGATCACTTCGCTGCGCCAGCCGAAAGCCAGAAGAACAGCTAAGCACAAAGAACCCCCGTGGAGAATCCGGGTGAGACCTTTCCTTCCCCCTCTTTCCCTAATTACTCTCCTGTAAAAAACTTTTGAATTTGAATTACTTCCCTGCTGTGAGAGAGCAGCGTTTCGGTACTGTGGGAGAAACAGCTTTGGAAACTGAAAAAAATAAAACAGTAATTTTTTATTGACTATTTAACTCTTGGAATACAGAGGGATCCTGAAAATATTTCTACTTTTGAACATTACTATTATAACCACGCTATTTATTATCCTGGAGATGCCTTTCTTTTTTACTTTTTTAATGTGAAAAACAAAAAATTATTAATTTGGAAAGAAAGACTTTACAGCCTACTGAGGACATCTTGTGACGAAAAGTGTTACTGCAACTGTATATCTTTTTGCTGGAGGATGGCTCTGACCTTCAAAGGATGATAAGGGTAAAGATAACTTGAAACAGCTGGGTGGTGATTTTGTCTACTAGGAATTGGAGGTGAATATTTGTTGACTTTTACTAAATATAGCCTTCACTAAAAGATTAAAAGATCTTTTCACCACTGAAATGGAGGAATCTTACCCACAGTTTGATTATGAACTTATACTGGAAAAAGTCTTGGAAGCTACGGAGTACATGAAATCTTACTCTCAAATTTTAATGGATCAAGTTATAGGCCGAAGAACAATAGAGAAGGAACAGAGTAACTCCAAAGAGGCCTTTAAACAACATATACAACCTAAAGAGAGGGAGGAACCATACCTACAACCCAACTATGAACTTATACCGGGAGAAATTGTGGAAACTATTGAACAAATCAATTTTACACAACCCCATATACAATTTATGGAGAAGCCTGATGATCAAAGATTAACTTTAATTGAGATGTCTGAATTGTCAAAAACAATAGAGACTGACACCCAGATACAAGTTATTGAAAATTGTGATAACGTGGACAATCAACTAGTAATTACAACATGGAATAAAACTGACTACACCATTCAAAGGCCACTAGAAGAAAGGGAAGAGAACCTTGACTAGTCTGAAGTGTTAAGAAATACCTCTTTTCAAATATTGAGGTTTGATGACGTAAAAGCCTTACTATGGAAACCGGTGTGGCATAGAAAGAAACCTAGAGTTAGATTTAAAAATGTGTTTTAAAATTTCATTCAATGGGTTAAAAAGGCTTTAGAGATTTTGACTGATTCAATAACTAACGGAGTACGTGAATTCTGTAAGAGGATATCCTTTGTAATAATATTTTGTTTTAGATATAATTATTTGGAGGGGTAAACTTTACTTAATGGGTTAAAAAGACTTTCTATAGATATATATTTAAAATAAATAGAAATGTATCTTTTGGACTGATATTTTTATTTCAAATAAGATAATTATTTTGTAATAGAAGGAGAATAAGAGGGATTGGTGATAAGAGAAGAAATGGTATTAATAAATAAAACATAAGAATGTTATTGTGGGAATAATACAGTGGTGGCGAACCTATGGCACGCGTGCCAGAGGCGGCACTCAGAGCCCTCTCTGTGGGCACGCGTGCCTTGCCCCAGAGATGGTGAGGGACTGGCCCCCGCCGCCCTGGCCCCGCCCACCCAGTCTGCCATGACCACCGCGGCCACGCCTACCCGGCACCCGGTGATAAATAAGTGGGTTTTCGGTTGCAATTTGGGCACTGGGTCTCTAAAAGGTTCGCCATCACTGGAATAATATATTCATTTTAGATATAATTACTATGTTAGGGAAAAGCGAAATGAGGGATACCCGAAGTGTTAATAATATGTTTATTTAAGGCTAATTGGAATATGGTAACTGTAAATTAGTAAAGCTTAAAAACAGGATTTGGACCTTTATAACTGAAACGTGATTGATGTTTGACTGAATTGCTTGAACTCTATTTAGAAATGTATTAATTTGAATATGTAATATTATATGAGGGAAATAGAGAGGGAACTTGTAATGAATTAATTTGAGCTATATACTTATGATTTTCCTTTTGGATGTTTGATGTACCCATCTCCACGTTGTTTCCTAAGCACCTTGATGTAATCTTCCCATCCTTATAAAAATCTAATAAAATATATTTTTTTTAAAAAGAAAATGAAGTAGTAAATGAAGCTTATCTTCAGTCTGAGCCAGATGATGACCAAATGCCTAAAGACTGTTACATATGGATGAGAACAAAAAAGCTTAGACTGAATTCTACTAAAACACATGGCAGCAGACTTTGAAGCAAATTGAGTCCACATATCAACTCTAGATAGGTTTGCATTTTCCCAAAGCTGGCCTGCAAGTTGAAGGTCTTTGCGTGATGCTGGTTGCTACAAAGGAAAAATGGAAGCCACAGCAAAGGTTGGCCTTGCACAGTTACATATTATCTGCCAGTTTTAGTGTTTCCTGGATCAGGAGGCACTTGTCACCACACGCTGGATTATTGCAATGCATTTTACATGGGGCTGTCTTTGAAGACCATCCAAAAGCTTTAACACATATAACAAGCACAATCTGGGTAGTTACGGACATGTGGAGATTCAACTCTGTAACATTACTATAGGCAGTCCTTGCTTACCAATCCTCATTCAGCATATAGTTTAATGGTGCTGAATATGACCAGTTTATATTATGTGATTCATAATACACATATTACGCAGTGACAACTGCTCACCCATACAGTGATATGATTGCCATTTGTGACCTTCTCCACTGGCTTGTCACAAGCCAAGTAAATGGAGAAGCTGGCAGGGAAATTTGCAAGTCCCATAAGTCATTTCTGCCACTTTTCCTCCCAAGGAGCTCCTGGGCAGCAGAGTTAGTGCAGGTCCCTGACAGGCAGACAACTACCTACCTGGCTGTACTCATGCCAAGATCTACCTTCCAGCCTTCCTGCGTTCATGCCATCCAGCCTCCGGCCTTCCTGCACTCAAGCCATGCCATCCATTCCTGGCCTTCCTATACTTGCACTGCACTGTCCACCTCAGCCTTCCTGTGCTTGCGTCACAGCCTTCCCCACTCTTATGCCAGCCTGCTTGTGAGCCACCTAAGGAAAGGTTTGTCGTGACTGGGACTTGCAGTTTCCAGCTGGCTTCCCCATTGACTTTGTTGGAGGCCAGTCAGAAGTTGCAAGTCCTGGTTACGTGAGGCTCTTACTTGAAGATCTGTGGTAGTCATTTAACATTGGCAACAGGGACTACTGGGACTGCCATTGCTAAACAATGTGGTCATATATTAATAACTTATATGGTATAGATTCTCCTGCTCGAGCAGGGGGCTAGACTAGAAGACCTCTAAGGTCCCTTCCAGCTTCTATTCTATTCTATTCTTTACAATGCATTGCATAGTGATGGAAATTCTGGTCCCAATTACAGTGGCTGCCAGTTAACTTCTGGATGCATGTCACCTTTATAAATCTTCATGCTTATCTTCTTGAGATTGACTCTGCCCCTCCCATAATATATATATAAATATTGTAAACCATTCAGTTTCTTCAGAAATGGGGCAGCATGTGAGTTTATAACTTCCGCCACAAACATATTTTGTTTAAAGTAAAAAAATAAAAAAGGAAAATAAAGAAAAAAGTGATTATGATATGAATTAAGGTAACACTTCACTAGGGAGACTTTCTGATTGAGGTTCTGAGAAATCTGGGGGAGGAAATGACTTTCAAAGGAGATGTGTGTTAGATGTAAAACTAATTTTGCACAATAAGTAGAATATCTATTTTTAAACTTTCAACTACTATGTATGCTTAATATATTATATAAAATTGCTTCACATTTTAAGAATAAATTCTGAAGGAATTTTTAGTCTTCCAGATAAAATAAAATACTTAAAATTTCTGATTCTTATCAAGCTATTTTTTTCCTAGAATATATTTTTCTTACTGCCTAATCTCTTGAATTTTATTGCCTGCTTCATAGGAAGTCTGAAACGAACACATGAAGAGGAGGAAGAAAGCAGCATACAGGCAGCAGCTCCAAATGGTTGACAGCTGAAGATACCTGGACTTGATTGTTGGGAGTTTTATATCAGCTTCTAATCCTGGCAAGATGAACAACCAGATACAAATTTTAAAATGGAAGATTCTAACTTCCTTATGCAAACCTGTTCCTTCAGTAGCATACAAGGCAACATTTTTAAGGTATTAGATTCCTTGATTGACTAGAAGGCACTGATTTTTTTTTTTTTTACACTTTATAGTTTTATCCTTACCCCAAAGTTTTGGACTTGCAAAGAGGTATTATTGCAATAATGCACTTTTCATACTTGAAATTTATTTGTATTGATAAAATTATTACTTAAGCAAAACATGTGTTGGGAGATTATTATTTATATCATTTTGTGTAATTTATAAGAAGAGTAAAAAGAAAAAAAAATAACCATGAGTTGTATTTTCCATTTTCCAAGTTTAAGCTTCAGGAAGAAAATAGATTAAACTACTGTGATTATCTTGAAATAAAAACAGTAGGGATCGTTATCACTGATATATTAAAATAGAAAATTAATGTTTTCTTTCAAATAAAAAGGTTTTTTGTTTTTTAAGTTTTTAAGAAGAGACTAGACAATCATTTGTTTGAAATGGTATAGGGTTTCCTGCCTGCTTGAGCAGGGGGTTGGACTAGAAGACTTCCAAGGTCCCTTCCAACTCTTATTATTATTACTACTACTACTACTACTACATTTGGCTTCCAGGCAAGAATTCATTGTAAGACCATTTTTCTAGTAGGAATCGGCAAAATAGATTCAAGCAGGCAAATAACGATATATGATCATTGACCCTTCAGTTATCAATATCTTGTTTTCCAGTATGTTATTCTGTTTTTCATCCCTAATAATATCATTAATCTTGCTGCCAATGAAGTATCCTTCAAACTCTCTTGATAAATACCAAACTGCAAAGATCTGAATTAAGTAATCAGCAATATTTTTAGATACAATTGAAAGCAGTGGGTTTTTAGAAAAAACGTACAGTGTCTGTAATTTACACTTTAATCCCATATAACCTTCAAGGAGATCAGTGGAGCATATATCTATATCCATTCAGACCAAACTGAAATCTTTAGATGGTTTGTTTGAAGTTTAAAAAAGACTAGTATTGTTTTCCCTTTTCTGTCTGTTTAGTAAATGAGTTGCAGAAGTTTGCAATTCATTTACTAAATTTACATTTTCTTTCATTACCCAAAACCACTTATGAGAAAGTCTTATTTAAACACTGATTATTATTCTTAGGATGGAGATGGCGGAAGAATAGTTACATTGATGGAATATGTACTTATTCATCCAATAACAGCAGAATTTAGAAAAACATGGAAGTGCTGTAAAAAATAAACTTTGCAGAAAATCCTTGCATCTAATTAAACAGCACTTATAGACTCTCCCAAATAAATTGATATTCTTGGGTGGGAATATATAGATTCACCAAATGTATCCTTTTCTCCTTTGATATGTGAAACTGAATCAGCAATTTTCAAAGGGAATGATTCAGCAAGACCATGAACTTATGTTTAGGTGTACAATTCAATAATGCTTATTTTAGTTTGAATAGTAATCTAATATTCACTATCCAATGATACTTGTTTAAAACAGATGCACTTTAATAACATTTCCCAAATTAAAAGGTATAAAATATCTGGCACCAAAGAAAACCAATACATCAAAATAATCACAAACCCCATTTATTTAGGTTTTACAATAACTTTTTAAAATATTGAATAAATATTCAAATATCTTCAAAATTAGAGTACCTTAAAATATGAGATGGAATGACTATTCCTACTTTCTGTAGCCATCTGTGATTCAATTTTTGAAGCTAATCATTGTAGAAGACTTGTACCACATAATCTCATTTATAATGCCCATTATAGTTATTTCCTTAAAAATTACAAGGGAAATGGGGAGTTATTTTTGTTACAATCCAATAATATGCAGGGGGTGCTAAAAGTACTACTCTTCTGGCCTACCTGCATTCCTTTAGAAGTGCTCATTGTTCAAATAGAATTTTGCATTTTTAGAAAACTTTTAGGGGCATATGGATGCTTTGTACTTTAGGAACTGTCTTTAAAAACTGCACAAACAGGCCCCACTTTTGACATAGCCCTGATTACTTTTAGAGCAGGGGTCCCCAACCTGAGGGCCGTGGCCCAGTGGCTAACAGGCCACAGACCACTACCGGGAATGGCTGGTGAGTGCATGCACGTGTGCTAGTGGGCCCGTTTGCGCATGTGCGCAGAAGCTAGTGGCCCATTTGCACATGTGCGTGGGCGCTAGCTCTGCTGCCATGACTTTTGCGCATGTGCATGCGCACATTTCCCTGCTCCTCCCTTTCCCTCTGGGCCGCCAACCTGGAAAGGTTGGGGAGGTCTGTTTTAGAGGGTGGATGAGTGAACATGGTATATGTATAATGAAACAAAGTG
Source organism: Azemiops feae (assembly GCA_023970755.1). Classification (NCBI taxonomy): domain Eukaryota; kingdom Metazoa; phylum Chordata; class Lepidosauria; order Squamata; family Viperidae; genus Azemiops; species Azemiops feae. Next base: position 2,152,338 of record JALGBA010000172.1, on the reverse strand, counting down.
CTAAATTATTTCTCCTAAAACAAAAATGAAAGCATAATGAAAAGTCAGGCTTTTGTAGGATCTACTGAGTACATTAACAGACAGTAATTACACTTAATGGCAAATAAGATTTTAAGCACAAAACACCTGTGAAACATATTTTACAGAAAGTATATATTTAAAAATCGATAGATTTTGCATATCCCAAGTTTTGCTTCAATTTGTGAAATGGTTCTAGACAGACTTTTGGGAAACAGTACTGACTGGGGAATGGTAAAACCTTTGGTTCAACATAGCTGGAAAAGGTGAAGATGAGGTATTTTAGTATATGAGCCCAAGCATAGAATGCCACTTGTAATAATTTCTCTTCATTGTGAGTGCAATAGAACCAATAAAACCAAGCTACACATCTATATTAGGAATTATCCATTTTGAAGTGCATTAAAAGTCAACATAAAAAGAAAAACTTTTTTCTTTGTGACAAAAAATTGCAAAAACATTCTCAACATACTACTCACTGTTTAGCTGCCAACAAAAAGCAGCACATTACAGGAAAATGCAGGGCAAGGAAACAAAACCCATCAAATTAAAATTTATTTTGGGCTAGAAACCATCCTTACCTTGAAAAGATGGCTCATGTTCTAGCTATCAAAAACAATGTACGGGCTGAATAGGAAACTTCTTAGGTTACCTTGGTAACAAGGAAACCTAAAATCAAAGTCTGTAGCATAGTCTCATATCTGTTCATTATTTATTTGCAGGGAATTTGCTTTCTGTAAAAAGAAGTCAGTAGTACAAGCTCCTCCACCAATAGTTGATTAAGAGATGACAGCAGGAAATTCTTTAATTGAAGAACCTTTGGCACATATAATTTTCTTCAGATACTGAGTATCCAAACTTTGTATAGAAAGCTACATTTTTCGGCATACACTCCAGAGTAATTTTGTAGCAATTTAGTCTCTTGCTTAGCAATGTAAGAGTTGACATCAATCTTTAAAAGAGAAAACAAAAAGAAATAAGATTAAGTTTGCAGGATGTGAGGACAACTATTTAAGACTGCACTAGTAATGGGGCATACCTGTATTTATATCCACTACTACTATCAAATGATAGCTCCGATGACAATTGCTGGGGCCAAATTGGCTATCGCCCTTAAAATATTAAAAGATTTTTTTAAAAAAAACAACCACTGGAAATCTATTCATTAGCTGCCAATGCATTGGAAATAATGCTTTTTGGGCCCTACATGCTTCCTTTCAAACATATATTAGGAAAATACAACTTATTTTTGGCCATCAGAATAGCGTGTAGCAAACTTCAGATGACGGGAAACTTGGTTCCCCAAAGGGAAGCAACTGGATAGAATGAAACTAGTTTTGAATTATCTGCAAAGTGCTACCTATGTGCCAGGTGACCACCAGCAGTGTTAATGAAAGAGAAGTTTGGCATATAGAATGTTTGCGCACAGAATTTTGTTAGCATTTAAGAGGCATCTAGACATCCTTTAATAGTTCCTCAATTATAAGTGATCACAATTATGAATTACTTACAGTTTTCCAAGCTGTTTTCCTCTGCAATCTCCACTTACAACAACATCTTCTATTCTGCCCCTCTGAAAATAAGTTAATACTATTTAAAAAGGTCAAGTTCCAGAATGTATCCAGAATGCGTACTTTTTCTTCTTTGTACATACCTTTGCGCATGAGTGAGTGAACTTATGTTCTATGACTAAGGTTGCAGTAGCTACAATCTCTCCTACTTTAGTGTCTTCCACAACTGTAACATAGTAGTCCCCAGAACTCCGCATGTGTTCGAAATTTTCTGTGGAAATGTAGGCAGGAATACGAATACTATTGATAATGGATTCAACAGTTCCTCAGTATCAGGCTTTCTTGCAGCTCTTGTCATGTTTGCTAGCTCAGGATGCACTGCACCTGAACTGGGACAAGCAGATGAATAGGATTGTGAGAGGATTCTATGGGAAAGGCAAGCATGTGCATTGACAGTGTGGTCAAACTGGCAGACTGCCCACAAACTATGTAATTACTTCTGGTTGCTATCTAGGCCAGAGCTATGGAGCCTATGAGCCAATTGATCCCTCACTTCCACAATCCACCTGCAACACAGAGAATAAAAAATGGGTCATTTTTTAAGGGGTGGGTTCTGGGCAAAATAGGTGTTTTATCCTCTTCCAACCCATGACCAAAGTACGGGAAGCTTTAAGTGGTAATGTAAATTATTTTTCCAAACTTTTAAAACTGGCATCTTAAGGAGTTAATCATGAAGAGATTCTGCCACTGAACCTGACTTTCCTTTTCCAGTTTTCCAAATAGCAAAAAATTAGAGATACTCACCAAGAAATTGCTGGGGGCTAACAATTCCAATTTCGGTCAGTTGACTTAGAACTTTTAAAAAGCCTATAAAAAAATGTTTTCATATTTTAGAATGTTCTTAGACAAAGCCATCAATACAGCATAGAGTGAAAATAAAACTCTGCAAATAATATAATAGAGCCAACACCATGACATTCCACATAAAAGTAATAAACAATCCCACGAAAATATTTAAAGATGCTGAGAGTACACTTAAAAGCTTCAGTTCAAAAATGCATCCAAATTCTGCAGCAGTAGTGTCTATGGCCTCTACACTTCATGCTCATTGCGGTTGTTATTATTATTATTATTATTATTGAGTTGGAAGGGACCTCGGAGGTCTTCTAGTTCAACCCCCCGTTTAGGCAGAAAACCCTATACTATTTCAAAAAAATGGTTGTCCAGTCTCTTCTTAAAAACTTCCAGTGTTGGAGCATTCACCGCTTCTGGAGGCAGGTTGTTCCACTGGTTAATTGTTCTAACTGTCAGGAAGTTTCTCCTTAGTTCTAGGTTGCTTCTCTCCTTGATTAGTTTTCATCCGTTGCCTTCAGGCGCTTTGGAGAATAGCTTGACTCCCTTTTCTTTGTGGCAACCCCTGAGATATTGGAACACTGCTATCATGTCCACTCTCGTCCTTCTCTTCATTAAACTAGACATACCCAATTCCAACAACCATTCTTTATATGTTTTAGCCTCCAGTTCCCTAATCATCTTTGTTACTCTTCTCTGTTCCTCTTTCTAGAGTCTCAACATCTTTTTTACATCATGGTAACCAAAACTGGATGCAGTATTCCAAATGTGGCCTTACCAAGGCGTTATAAAGTGATATTAACACTTCACGTTATCTTGATTCTTTCCCTCTGTTAATCCAGCCTAGTACTGTGTTTGCTTTTTTGGCAGCTATAGCACACTGCTGGCTCATATTTAAGTAATTGTCCACTAGGGGTCCAAGATCCCTAAGAATCATATCAACATATTATAGAAGGAATTAGGAATATGCAATTGTAAGAAAACCAAAATATTCAGATTCTGTTATATCTTTTAAGCTGAATGGGGACCACAGGTTCGTAAAAAGTGTTTTTTTTTATGCTACATATTCTCAGCTTCAAAAGATTATTGTTCTCCACTCAAAGTCATTATTATCTGAATTGTTTCTGAATTTTCTCTGGATGAAGAGAACAAGTGCTTTGAAGCATATTCTCTTTACTCTGCTAATGGAACCTAACAATTATAAGTTTTATGTTAGTAAACATGCAATTTGACCCAATCATTCCCATTTAATTCAACTATGAAACATAGTTCGAAATAAATAAATACCTCTGTTGATGTCAGTACTGCAAAGAGGTCTTAAAACTAGACCATCCCCTGGATCCTCAGGAGAAATAGCAGGAGAAAATGTCACAGTATTTAGGGTCCAATCAAGTTCTTCAAGAAGGTGAGGATCATACATTGGTGTGCTCTCGAGTTTTTTTATTGCAGCAGGCATCATGGCAACTGAAATTGAAGCAAGAACCATGGAAAGTAAATTACATCTTAACTCACATATTTGCCAATATTGTAAAATTGAACGGGAAAAGGATTCCTATCATTTAATTTATACATTGTCTTTTTAAAATTAAAATATTACTATGATTCATTCCACCTGATACAATAAAAATCAGATTACAGTAATTTAAGGTTGGACGAGGATGGCTATGATGCAAAAGAAAGTAAATAGTGCAATATTTACTTTGTCATTAGATATATTTGTTCAACTAAAAATATATCAGATTCTCGGGTTTAATATATATATATATATATACACACACACACATGCCTAGGGTGTATTTTTCTCCCTGAAGCAAAATATTTTATACAGAAGGGACATAATATATAAAATATTTTTGAACAGCAAGGACTTCGCAACACAATACAAATTATATTTAATGTCTACTATCTAGTCAGATAGATTTATTTCCAGAAGAGTAAAACAGGTAATATTAAACAGAGCCATTTTGGTGTAGCGATTTAAGGCACTAAGCTAGATTCTGAGAGACTTGGGTTCTGATTTCTACTCCTACCATTGGCACAAAACCAGCTGAGTGATGTTGGGCCAGTCACTCATTCAGCTCTGGTAAGAAGGCAAGGGCAAACCACTTCAAAGATCTTGCCAAGAAAGTTGCAGTTACCAAGAGTCAAGAATGCCTTGCAAGCATTAAAAGAGTGGGAGAATGCACTTTTTTTCTTCACCTATTTAGGAATAAACCTCTCTGAACCAATTGGGATTTACTTCTACCCAAGAGTACATGGTCATTCTTTCCAACCCAACAGGTTGTTGAAAAGATACTACATAAGAGAAATTAGGAGTATCCACCTCTGTAAACAGTCTAGGTAGGACAACATTTGCCTTGGTAGGAGACACCAAAGAAAGACTGAATTCAAAAAGAGGTCCATGGGAGAAAAAGAAATAAAAATAATAATAAAACCCCAATGTAGCCCTATGGGACGCAATAGCTCAGTGCCGTGCCACTTCCTCCATTCTAAAGTATTCATCACGTGAAATAATATCTCTGGGGAGAAAGTTCACATACATGCAAACATGTTCAACAATATCTTTATGTAAATGTTAGGAAATGATGCAAATTGCAACAATTATTTTTAATGGCAGCCGCAGGATTGGATATTTTTGTTAAAATGATGAAAATGTCATGCCATAAGGCATACCCTTTTTGTATGCGTGCATGATGTCAAGCATACAAAAGGAAAGTGTTTATGTCACGAGGCTCCTTGCATCATTTACTATGATTGCCACCAGAAGTATCTCCAATTTTCCAGGCTTTTTCAAAAACTACCGATTTTGACTGTTGCCTGGGGATGAAATCTGAAATAAAAGTTATCCTTTGCATTTGAAGATCACTGATGGGAAGGACTTTTTATGGTTGAGAGGATGGTGAAGTAGATAAGATGACCAACATTCCTCCTTTAATCACCACAGATGAAACACAAAAGGCTTGATATTCAGACTTCAAACTTAACTTGAATCTAAAAACTAAGAACTGCTCATTCTTAGCAACTCTTTAATCTTATGTACAATAAGGGGAAGGGGTTGAGAGAGAGGGTCTGCTACAATCCACAGGCATCTAGCCAACTACAGAATGGAGAACACAAATGTAGTTCCAGAAGACTACAAGCAAGACAATATGGTCCATGAATGAACAGCTTCTCTTAATTACAGAATGCCACATGCAAAGACCAGGATTGAAAGGCCACAAAAGCAGTTTCTTTGCCAGTTAATTACTGCATTTCCATGCAACCTTTGAAACCAAGTACTCTTTTAATGTGTCATAGAAGAAATACACATTTGTAGGAATTTTATTTTTAAATCTCTAATCTGAAAGAAATTTTGAGGATATTGGCCATTTTCTTTCAATGTTTATTTATTAAATTTATATGCCACCCATCTCATTCTGAGAAGCCATTCTGGATGGTTTAAAAGCATAAGATAAAAAATAATCTTATTAACTCTTTTATTGCAGGACATGGAAGCATCTCTGGGGTCTTCGGTGCTCTCTGAGCTTGGTTCCACCAAGGAACCACTAAGACCACTCCCACCAATACTGACAGGGCAATCCACTAGTATATAAAAAAGAGCAAAATCCACTATTAGCCCTGATGAGGTTACCTAATTTGGTAATGAAACATCTGCAACAAAACAACCAAGCTCAGAGAGCCCCAAAGTCCCCACAGTTCAATCCTGAGCTACAAATATAATCTGTGCATCTGGTGTGCACAAGCAATGGAAAAGGTGGAGAAAATAAACAAGGAAATGGACTGCTATAATTCTGCATTCTTATTTGCCAATTACTTGAGAGTTAACTAGTTATGTAAAAACTAATTATAAACGATAGAGAAAGCTGCTTTTCCTAGGCTCACATTATGTACACACTAGCATTACAGATAGACCAGAGGTAAACGTTTAAAAGTCTGACTGCCCTTAGATTCTTAAACCTCTGTGAAAAGAGAGGGAGAAAGCAACTAGCGACACAGGCCGTTATAGCTTTAAATTTAAAATTTAAATATTAGCGTGCCAGGCTCAACTAGGATGCCTCCCAGGATGCGGGGAAGAGGGCGGAGGTCGGGGATCCCAGGCAATCCGGAGCGGCCTCTCGGCCCCAAAGACCACCCGGGAGGCTAGAGACCCTCTTAGGACTCCCCCTCGCCGAAGCTCCGACCCCGGAGGAATTCCGGAGGAGCTGGGGTTCTTTGACTGAACCGCGGCGCTTGCCTGGCCGTTCAGCGGAAACTTTCTCCCTGACACAATCGGGAGGAACGACACGAGGCGCTAGTGAGGACAGAGTCAGACCCGAGGAAAGGAAGACGCTCTGCACATGGGCAGAGGCGCTCTTGTTAGCCGGCGAGCGCACCTTCCCTTAGGAAAGCAGATAACGGGGCTAGGAGGGTCGCCCGCGAGAGCTTCCCTCTTTTCCCGCGTCACCATCTCCTCCAAATCACCGCGCGCGCACACGTCAATCACTCACCCCCTAACGGACTCCTTCACTCGCGCTTCTCCTCCGTCGCGCGCACTCCACGCTACCGGCTTCTAGGCAAGCTCCGGCTAACCCTCTCAGCGCGCAGGCGCAATTCAACCGACGTGGCAAATCCGGGAGGGCGGTGCGAGGGTCCTCCTTTCAGACCCAAGGGTGATGAAAGTGGCCAATCGGAAACTTCCATCATTGCACCGCCTCATCTCGTACCCTCGCGAGGTGGGAAAGTGCTATATGCCCGTCCACCCGGAGGCGCGCATGCGTAACATTGTTTTGACGTTTGGCATGTTGCTTCTCCGTTGGTTTGCTTTCTCCCGTTCATGAAGATGAATTTTCTAAATCTCCCTCTGCCCCGTCCGTCCTAATCACTGTTTTGGAGAGTTTCGGGGTTTATTTTGCCTTCCTATAAAGTGATCTCAGGAAATACCGCTTTGCCACAGTGGTGCGGACTCTCTGAGGGTGTAGCATTTTTCCCCCCATTCATTTCCTCCGATTCTCGGAGACTTCCTGCAGTTTTCTTAGCAAGGTTTTTCTTAGCCTCTTTACATTATATCATTAAATGGTTTGAGCGGGCTAATTTACGCCGAGCTTAAGGCTATAAGATTATTGGACTTCAATTCCCATAATTCCTGTTTAGCCTTGTCGTGGTTCACTCAGGCAAGGAATTCTGGGAGTTGTGGGCCTGGTCGGGGGGGGAATGAAAAATCTCAATGACCACTAGATGGCACCAAGGAGCCAGAGTACGCTGTATTCCTTGCCTTGTATTTGTAGCGGTTACCTGGATATTTGCACCCCAGATCTGTTATAGTATGGTATGATGAATGCATAGTTGTGTATCTGCACAGTTCATGCTAGATTCATGGGATGTGCACAATTTAGGAGAACTTTTCCCCCTCCAACTTGGTGGCATTCAGATGTGTTGAAATATATAACACCCATTATTCTCATCCCAGATTATTGTTTTCCACTGGATTGTGATGGCAAGGAACATAAGAAATTGGCCTGGAAAATTTACCATAACTGTCAGGCAACAGATCTCTTTTATAACCAGGTGCCAGATTATTTTATTGGATTATTAAGCAAAGCCATCATTGCTTAATATTTAGATTGGAGGACGATCTAGAAATCCCAAGTTGGAAATCCAGAGGCTAAAAGAAAAGCAATAGCAAATCACTTTTGCCAAGGCTGCCAAGACAGATACAGAGTTGCAGTCATAGCATTTATGTTTCTTTTTTACTCAGATCTCAAGGCCATCGTAATGTAAACTACTGATCATTATTATTGTTATTTATCTTCATGATTCTTGATATGTTAACTTGTCACAGCCCAGAGTTACATGTGAGATGGGTGTCCATATAAAATGTTCAAATAAATAAAATGTATAAATCAAGCTGAAGCTGAGTACCACAATATCTTTACCTTTTTATTATTTTAATCTGAAATAAGCATATAACCTACCTGTGAGCTACAGTTCCTTATCCCAGCTTGCATACAGAGGCATGAATAAATGTAGGCAACAGCTTAGTAGTTCCACGATGGATTTCTTCCTTACATCCTTTCTATGTCTTTCGTCTTGTACTATTTCTCCAGTCTCATGAGTCACCTATTACTATGGAAATATCCAAAATGATTCAGCTTTTGATGCAGACAATCCATCAGAGTAATCCAAATATTTTTGGACTAGGCACACCCAAAAGATCCCCGCTCTTTCTTCCACAGTGTTCAAATATAATTTATAAACTCTATGGAAACAGTAAACTAGCCTTCCTATGCTTGATACTTTCCAGTTACATTGGACTACATTTCCTATCATTTCTATCATCCATGAGTTTTTATTCCATGCATTATCAAACAGGACCCTGTAAAGGATGAAACTCATTAGTGGAAAGCAAGGATTGAAGGGTACAATATATCCCAAAGGGAAACACACCAGAGGCCAGTGGAGCAGAAGTGACCTTAATTTCCTGGCAATCAGTGGAATGGCTTGCCTCCAGATGTTCTGGGGGTTCCATCAGGTCTATTCTGTCCTGTCCTGTCCTGTCCTGTCCTATCCTATCCTATCCTATCCTATCCTATCCTATCCTATCCTATCCTATCCTATCCTATCCTATCCTATCCTATTTTCTTGATGGAAATCCATTAATTTGAGCATGAGGGCACAGTTTGAGATTATTTGGATAAGAATATAAGAAAGAAAGGGGAAAATATTGTGAATATGGGGAGAGGGGTTGCTATAGATTGCCAAATTAGACAGCAGGTCTCCTGGCCCATATTACAGAACATTTGTGGAGGAGAAACATAGTGATAATGGGAGATTCAGACATTGTTAGGAAAAATCAAGATGGCAAGGTTTCCAAAATCTCTTGCTGATCTTGCTGATAGTTTCATTTTCTAGAAAGCTGAAAAGCAAGGGATTCAATTCTCACCAATAGGGAAGAGTTGGTTGAAGAAATAAAGACAGTTGCAATCTTGGGGGAAGTGATTGTATTATTATGGAGTTTAGAACACTGAAAGAGAAATTAGAGCATAGTCATATACGCAAACTAGGTTTCAGGACATCCAATTTCAAACTTAAAAGAAATCCTAAGAGGATCCCATGGACCAAAATCTATATTGTGACATCAGATTTTTTATGAAACTCGCCCAATTTTGTAAGAGGGAAAAAGTGACACCCATACAATATATTTATCTTTTGCTATGGATACTGATTTCTGGAGTGCAGATTCTGTGTGACATTTTCCCACAACTTAATGTTTTGCAGATTTTTGGAGTTAAAATTTCCATCAGCCTCATTAAGTATGACCACCACATTGTGGGGATTAATAGTAATTATGATTTCAAAAGCTAGGGTAAGAAAGCCTACATCTTTGTATCATGTTTTAATTTTCAAATACATTCCCTCCAGTGGGAAATATTTGTAAGTGCCTTTGAAAATTCTCCATAGAAATCACATGTGCTGGTTGGTTTGTTTCAGATGAAATTTTCGTCCATTTTTTGGAATAGCTGACATTTTAAAACATACGCCTGTTTTGAAGAATGTCTTAATAGGAAGATCTCCACCCCTAACTCATCCCGGTTAAATTTTTCTTAAGTTTAAGGATAGATATTTTGCAATAGGGGCTTTGTAAAAGGATCTTATCCCAAGAAATGCAGGGTGGAGTCACAGAAACATACATTTCTAAAGTTCCTTAGTTAGTAGGTATCTAGTACAATGTTTCCCAATCTTGGCAATTTCCAACTGTGTGGACTCAAATCCCAGAATTCCACAGCCAATATGGCCCTCATTGAGAATTCTTGAAATTGATTGACATACTTGGAAGTTGCCATACCAGTAGGTTTGGTCCAAGTCAGAAAAGCCATCACTGAAACACCTTTGTTATTTCTATAGAAAACCTAATAGCTGGAAGAATGATGAGCATTTAGTTCTTAATTTTTACACAATTATATTGCAAATGTCAAATATTGATCAAGTTCAAATATCATGCTAAACCTGGGATTTTTACACAATATGGTAAATCATATGGTTTCTTTGTGGTGGTGATGTGAAGTCCTGTGTGAAGTTGGCCACCGTGCTCTGTAAATACAGCAATTCAAAATGGAATTTGACTTGCCTGACTTTTTCTCAAGACAAAATTCCCTTAGGGACAAATAAACTTTCTGACCCTACTAGAGTGGGATTGGGGAAGCAAAAGGGTGAGGGGAAGCAGGAAATACCATGAGATTCCATAAGGGAAGAATTTGAGATAAGCTTAAACTACACTGCCTTTATGGTCCAGGCATCTGTTGCTACATTTATCATTCCTTGAATATCAAGTATAAGTGAAAAGGCAAAAACTATTTTTTTTTCTTGCTTTATATCTTGCATCACTTGAAGAAGCTAAAGGAAAACTGTCTGTTCCAATTCTACATGAATAGTTAGATCAAGATTTAATGTCCAGACAAGAATTTTGGTAGAAGATAGCCAAATTTGACTGACGGTTTCGTGAATCACACCTAACTTTCCACTACAGATGAATCTTAGTTTAATAGGAAAATCAGTGGGGAGATGAAGGAAAAGGTCATCTTGAAAGAAAGCATATTTAATTGACAAGTTATCTGTCTATAACTCTGGGACAAGAAATATTATTAACTGACCACTGCAATTTATGATCATGAATCCTGGGAACTAGATAATTACTGCATCAAAAGATTATCCAAGGATTATCCCTGGAAGGCTGCATTGTTCCTCTGAGGGGAAAAGCCTTAAGTACCCCTATGATATATCCAGGATATGAGGTGCCTATGATAGTGACACAAGCAGAAACATTCCAGAGTACAAAATCCTGTTTAAATGGAGAAAAAAACATTGTGTTCTCAAAAAACAATTACAGTGTAGTTTTGAATGCTGGGGGGAAATTTTATATTTCCAATTAGAAGTTTCCCAATTCCACACAATAAGTAACAACTGTTCAATTGCTCCATTATAAACAGATACCCAGAATGAAACACAAATGTAAGACCTCAAAAACAGCTCACTGGGATAATTTTATAACTCCTCGTTACTCACTGCAGACTTGCTTCATTGTGGTTTGTTCAATATGTTACAAGTAGATGGATTCATAGAAGGGATTATAACAAAATAAAACAAATTGTGTTAAAGTTTAGGGTGTTGAATGAACTTCCCATTTCAAAGCATTTAGGGACCAAAATTCATAAGTGAATTTTGTTTTATCCCAATTAGATTTTTTCATCTTGTCTACTCCAGTATTTCTCAAGCTAAATTAGAAAAATTGTATTTATGCAACTAAATGAGATGGTGCAGTTCATATTATGGTGATAATGGCCCATCTGACATTCTGCAGCACTCTACGAGTGCTGGGACAATTGTTTCCCAAATTTGGGAATTCTGAAAGTTGTAGTCCTCACTACAACTAGAGGGATTGAGAGAGGGATGTTTCATTGATCGCTTCTGACAAGAAACACACAATACGCTCAGTTTAGTCGAATTGTCAATAAATGCACAGCTAGCTTAAAAAGCAATTCTTTGAGGCTCCATCTAAATTTTTTAACAACGCTAAGTGAAGTTAATATAGTGGAGTTTGCTTTTAAATAGACCCATTTAAAATAGCATGCTGCATCAGGAATAACTAAATAGGTTAACTGTGCCAGTATACTGCTTGTATCTCCAAGACAGCAGCAACAAGGCTTGCGAGGGAATCTCCAGATTACAGATCCTGCCTCGCATAGAACATGATAAGCATTTGGGGGGGGGTAACCCTGGTATTTGGCTGTACTAGTGGCATACAGGCCAACATGTTCCAGATTTGATTATCCTTGTCTTTATCATTAGTAAAGAAAGCTATATGTGGTGTGAATACAATTAAAGTGGTAAGCTGGCTTACTTAAAGAAAAAGTAACAATCATGTGTGATGTGCATGATATGATAAACCAGCCTTACGACTCTGGGAGAAAGAAGTCAACCACTGGGGAACACAATTTATGCTGCTGTACTTTTCGGCCAGCATAAAGATTGAAGGAATACAGTCATAAAAAACATTGAATATCTTCTGTCCATGTCAGTCTTGAGTTTTGTCAGCAGAGGTTTTTTCTGACTTTTTCATGCTCCAGAATCCAGACAGATGTCTGCTTTCAAGAAAACAGAGGACAGCAACATCTCATCCTCTCTTATCCATTCTTGATACCCAGAAGTCGCCTCATGAACCAATCTCAAATCTTCTTTGACCCCCAAAGTGGTTCTATCAAAGGATCTTACTTGGCCGGAATGTTTCCATTTTTAATCCTAAGGGATATTCTATAGGAAGCATGCATATGTAAACAACAGTCCCACTCCCATTTATTATCAACATCTCACATTCCAAGATATGGTATCTCTGGACAGGAATGGAATGTTGACATTATTTCTGGTGCAATTCTTGTAAATTACAGTCATGCCTTCCGATTAAGAACAGGGATGGGAAAGGTCTACCAATACAGCTAAATGCTGAAGAATGATGGCCTGGAGTCCAGCAACATCTGGAGGGCCACTGCTTCTCTTCCCCTGATTTAGAAAGTGGCATGTTTCCTGTAGTTATGCTATCTCATGCCAAAGGCGAGGAAGTAACTGAATTCTTGTTGAGATGAAAGAAGTCTGCCATCTTCCCTTCCATTTGCTTAATGATTCTTGATCAATTAATAGACACACATTCAGTGAGCACTTGAAATATGTGCCTGGTATTAATTTAAAGCTATCCTTTCTGGAGCCATATTCCAGAAAGTTTAGTTGTGATACAGTATTGCTTTACATGCTTACGAGCTTAACGTTTAGTTACCAAAGAAAGGGGTGATCAGGAAATCATTATGTGAAAACAACTTCTGCATGCATGCCTAAGAAAAAAAAAGTATATTTGTATGGAGAATTGTTAAAAAATACCAAATATTGACTAAATTAATTTCTGTTTTAGATGATAAGATGTTTCTTAGTGCAATTTTGCTGCAATTTTCCTAGTGCCAATTTTGCTGCAACAGAGTAGCAATATGGTAGCAACCACCCCTTTCATTCCTCAGGGAAATCCCAGGTACACAGTCCTTGGATCAGGGTGATGGTGGTGGGAATCATTGGCACAACTTCTGACACTGTGACACTGTGGAGGACCTCTTGAGAAACAGCTGGATGATCCCTCCCCTGGAAACATTCAGAGAATCTGTCCACATCTGGTGGAGAAAGTTCAGGAGGCCTTTGTGCTCAGCTGTAGTGAGAAAGAAGAGGAAAAAGAGGAAGAAGCAAGGAAGAGAAGAGAAGGACTCACCCTACACTTAGACTTGACGTTTTGAATGAAAAAGAAACTTGAGCTTCACTCTGAAGGCCCTTCCGCTAAGGATCTGGTGACTTCATTTCTGATACTTCTTTGAAATTTTGGCTTCGTGCACCAGGGTTCTCCAAACTTGGCGACTTTAAGACTTGAGGAATTGTGGAAATTGAAGTTCGCAAGTCTTAAAATGGCCAACCTTTGGAAACCCCTGGTCTACATCATTTTCATGACAAAAAAAAAAAAAAAAACCAGTAGTGATGTTTTATATTTTTTCTTCCATATCTTTTAACTCAGGTACTCTATACAAGTTTGCAGAATGCATTTCTTTGGATTTCTGAGAGGAATGGATATATTTAACATACAAGATCACACTTCTTCCCTTTGTATTTATTCCATTCTTTTTGAACAAGTAGTATCATTTAGTTGCTAAATTCCAATCCCGGGTATGATCCCACCAAGTCTCTGTTTGATGTTAAATTATATTTGCTCTTCTGCATGTAGAGATCAAGCTCATCTTTTCATGATTTCATTCAGTTTTGCATTGGAATGGCAGTCAGAACAGAGAAGCAAGCATTTCCACAATCAGAGAAGGAAGCAGCTGTCTATCTCTATTCTGCCCTCTTGTGGTCATCTGGATTTTGGCAGCTCAGCTCTGTCGCACTACCATTAATTATTAGAATATAGGTAGATAATGAAGGCCATGAAATACACGAGTCATGTCTGTGAATACATTGAACTTACTTGGAAATAAACTCTTTTGCTCAGCAAGATTCATTTCTGAGCAGACATTCAGGGAATTGCTTTGTGTGGCTAGGTCCCTGGCAACCCTCAGCAGTTTGCTTGTGTCCATTTTGGGTTCAAAACCCCACCTGTATTTTTGGTTCACAAGCATATGGATAATATTTGAAACAACTGCAAGGGAAAAAAATCACAGCACTTCTGCCTGGTAACTTCTCATTTCTGAGCCATCAACTTACACTAGGAATTGAAAGGGCCATGGGCATTTTCCTTGTTCCTCTTGCTACACAAATGCTTCATTCAAGAGGGACATGTGGAATGAGTACATACATAAACATCTCGGACTGCTGAGTTGGAGGAGCATCTGTCTGGAAGTACTTTTTTTTAATTTTTTTAAATATTGTCCAATTAAGACTATGTATCATTTTTAGGAAACTGACCTCCGATTTATTTGGTCTTTCAAGGCAAGGAAGCTTTTGCCATTTCTCCACTGAGGTTTCCATAAACACACAACATATTAATTTTTGCAGTTTTCAAAGTAACAATTTTCTAGTAAGCTTCAATCAGATGGTAACTATAACAAACAAAAAAAAAGGAAACAACCCTCCCCCATCCAGTTGTCTTCTGACAAAGATGAGCTGACCAAGATGTTTATTCTTGAGTTGAGGGTTATGAGGGCTTTGCCTTTCTCATTATCCAGGATCTTTCATTAGAGTCCCTCTCCCAGCAAAGGGTCAAATCTGCTTCCTGTGCAATGAAAACAGCCAGTGAAAAGGAGAATTAGCAGAATACTCTGCACTGGCTAAATTTTAAAAAGGCAAATTCTGGGCTATGCTCCATTTTCTTTCAAAGAGTTATTTGGGCTATCCACAATTTTAAAAATGCAGGGATGTTGCAACATCACCTTTATTCAGGACAGAGAAGAATGACTTCTTTTCAATTGTGGCATATTTTATTGTTTTTCGGTTCCTGATGTGGTTAAAGAAAAGTAGATGCTGCCATAGTTTAGGAGATGCGGTGACCGACAGGACAGGCTCCACCTGGCTGCTTCCCATATTCTTTGCCGAAGAAGGAAAAACCTTTGAAATGCAGCACAATCCGTTCTAGACTAAGAGGTTCATGAATTAAATGCTGAGCAGGGTTTCTGCCTCTTCGAAAAAACTTGGAGTACAACTGCACGTCCAGATTTGATTTCAGGTATTTTACCCATCTCTTTCACATAGATCTGACAACAACCCTCATAATACTTGACAAATTTCTGGACAGGCTGGCTGAGAGTAGCTGTCCAAAACATCTGGAGAACATTGAATTGTTGAACCCTTCAGTAGACGATGCAGAATGAGGGAGACCCACCTCTCATTTGACTCAGAGAAAAAAGATGCTTTCTCCTTAGACTTCTTTCTTTCTTTTAGCCTGGTGATGCAAAAAAGATATTGATTTCCTTTTTAACCTGCTCTCATTTAAAGGAAGTTTTTGCATTTGGATTTTTTTCCAGAGAAGAGGAGAATTTGGATATAATTTACATGGGTGTGGTATTCTTGCATGTCACCTATTGAGTTAGCAAATGGTGAAGAAATGGGTATGAAAAGCTTATTTTCCCATTGAGATATCCCATAACTGGCCATCAGCAACCTCCCTGGCCTCTGCCATTTTAGTCACTCCAAGGGAAGACCCCATGGGGGAATTTCTCCCATTGGATCTTTTCAGGTTGGGAAGTGTGAGCAGCCAAAAAAGCTCCAGAATGATGTCTACCTGAAGATGACCCTAGTAACCGTAACCCCAGCTGCCTTCAAAAACAGAACAACATTCCACCAAGGGAAGTAAGAAAGGGATCTCTAAGCACCTGAGAATAAAGTCTTAAAATAAACCTCTTTTGCTGGAGGAAAAGACTTTGGAACACTTCCAGGGTAGATGTTTTTAGGCCATCCACAACAATGACGTCAGAAAGGAAAATCTCCTTTGAGCTGCACTAAATTCTTGGTGAATTCATGGACACATGCCTGTAATCTCCCCATTCGAGTATTAACATCATCTTAGTTTTTTGGGGATCAGCCACGTTGGTTAGCACAACCATAAAACATGGGGGGGGGGGAAACAGCAGTAGAGAAACACAGTACTAACAGAAGAGAATATTTTTGTAGCTCAGGGTTGAACTGTGGGATCCTTGGTGCTCTCTGAGCTTTGCGGTTTTCTTGCAGACATTTCATTAGCAAACTAGGTAACAACATCAGTGCACAGATGATGCAGAGGTGTATTGATGATGCTACTAGTTTGGTAATGAAAACATCTACAAAAAAACCCACCAAGCTCAGAGAGCATCAAGGACTCCAACAAAAGCACAGTGTTAACAATAACACTAGTTAAAATATCTGATAGCTAACAGCAAGGCAGTTTCTGTATGTACTAGAATTTTTGTAATCCTGAAAGGGACACCGGCATGTAACTCCCTGGAGTACCAGAGTATTGAAGGTGCAGTTTCTGGAGGATAGAAGATTGGGGAAAAGAGTTATTTTACCTTCAACACATCTGGAGAGAATTGAGTTAAGAAAGAGAAAAATTTTAACAGAAAGGTTTGCTTTGCCACCACTGAATAGAGATTAGTTTTGCCTGGTCTCTTAAAATATGCCAATCTATGCATTATTTGCTTGGTAAATGTAACACACATGGGGAGTATAGGAAAAACAACATCAAAAATAGCTATTTCCCCATCACCCCACCCACTTTTATGCAGGACCAATGAGTCAGTCTCATGAAGCTTCTGGACAGTCTGCCATAAAAGTCCAATGAGTCATGCCACACACACAAAAAAAAAAACAGCTGGAGCTCATGTGGTTTTCATGTGCTGTTTGAACTTTTTCTAGTTTTAGATCAGACATCTTCAGCTGTTGCTCAGAATAACAGTTTTGGTCTGTTTTTGGTTTTTTTTTTTTTTAAAAAAAACATAAAACATAAGCCGTTCCATTTCCACAAGAAGAGGTTAATCATAGCAGATGTCAGAGTCAGGTAAGTATCCAGCATCTAAACTTGTGTCACATTTTCTCAACAAAGGGTGTCAATTTGAGCAGCCTCACCTCCTGTTCAGAAATAAAAATGCTGAGAACTGGATTAAGGGAGAGCAGTTTTGAACCTTCTTCACCAAATAATGGTCTGGCTGGCCAGAGGTTGTGCTACCTGTGATCCAATATATACCTAGTGGGCACTAGGCTAGAGAAATCTCTGGGAAAGTTGTTTCCACATCTGCATCCCAGCCTCTGAGCTTAAAGCAACGTTTCTTTGTTTCTGTTTTTAGTTAAACTTAGAGGCACACTTTGTTCTTCTGTTGAAAGAAAAAGAAAGCAATGATAACAACTAAAATATATCTGAATGCAAGAGTCTTTTTGGCAGAGCTTAACAAGCTTTTTCACCATGATGGTGCAATACCGAATGGTGGATGAAGACCACGTATCTCTGTATGCCAATTTACACATCCCTCTCACCAACACCCTCCCCCGCTCACAACCACTCTGCCACTGTTTCCATTTTAATAGGGTAAACCCCATCTCCCCCCTTCCCACAAGCCACATAAAAGTGAGGAACATACATGACAAATCTAAGTGGCCAGACATTTATCTCTCCTGAAAAAAGGGGGAGGGATAGATAGAACTGTGTTAATTTCATGCCTAAATCAAGTCTGGGCTTTAAACAACCAGGATAGGAAATGTATGCTTTTGAACTTTGATGTTTGAGAAGATTCCTGAGAATATCATGGATAGCCACGAAAACAAATAAATGGATCACTGAACAAATCAACCCAGATGTCATCCAGGTCACGATTGTCCCAAAGGTGCTTTTTCATTTGACCAGCTGTCTGCAAGGAATATAAATCCTTCCATTCCCCACCATCCATTCAGAGCTGAAGAAGCTTCATGGATGAGAAGCGAAATGTCGTCAAAGAAAAACAAGAAAGTTCAGTTGCCTCCTGAAAAAGGAGCTTTGGGAAAACCAACCCAGAGTTCCTATTCAAAGCAGAAATGACCAAGCACAGATTATTATATTTTGGCCAAATCATGTGAAGACCTAGCTGTGAAAGTTGGTAGGAAAGAGAAGGGTGACCAAGCAGCAAGATGAAGCCTGGAGTATCAGTAGATCCACCCCAGTCTGGAAAATTTCCTTAACACTGATGGTGAGGGCACTGCTGGAAAGACAACCATTAATGTGTGTTTATGTTGTGTGGCATAATTTCAAAATCAGAATGTTTTCCAACTGCCACTTTATGAAACTTCAGTGCAGTCTCTTACACCAGACAACTATTCTCAAAAGCACACTTTGTTGTCGCATGATTTTCAGAGGTTGCGCAAGAATGAGGTGTGCTGTCACGCAACCTCTGAAAGTTGTGTGAGAGGCCTGTGCTCTCATGCAGCCCCCCCCAAGAGCCTTTGAAAATCGCATGAGAATGGAACGTGCTTTCGCGCAGTTTTCAGAGGCTGCAGAAGCCGTGGAAGAGCAATCTCCAAAGTGGCTCTGAGAACAAAGGCCTCGTGCAACCTGGAGCAGCCTTGGGTAGGCCGCAGGGCTCTGTCAGCAGAAAGCGCACACCCGGTGAAGACAAGCAGAACACGGCAGATCCTGGGGAGCGTCAGCTGCAGGGGCAATTGCACTATTCCCCAGGCCTCCTGCTCCTTGGGAATGGGCGTGAAGCAGCCATTTTGAGTAGCAATGGTGGCACTAGGGCTGAAGTCGAGGCCTGGGGGTCTACTTCAGGCCCAGCCTCAGAGCCTGCTCTGGGGAGCCACTGTTCAGGGTGGCCTAGATGAGGGTGGTAGTGAGGGGAAGATAATCGTTTCTCTTTTGTTCAAGGTGTGTGTATGAGACACACATACAACAGCAGAGTCAAGTTAGGCATTTTCCAAATCTTTGACATGCCAAGCCAAAAAGGTTTGCCACCACTGCCCCAGTCAGTGCATCCAGGCGGAGTCTGCAATGAAATTCTCATTCTTGCAAAGTTGTTGCAGTATGTTCCTCTACTAGCCTCCTTCACATCCCTCCTATTAGCCAGCTCTGTGCTTAGTTTTGATTCCATTCGATAGAGTATCTATGCTTCAGCACCTCTCCCCACTGCGACCAAGAGCTCCATTCTCAATATTATCTAAGTATTCACCTTGTTCAAACATGGCCGCTGCAGGTGGTAGAAGTGGTACGCTTCTCAGGAATCCCATCTATCACAGACACTGTAAAATTGTAATGTTGAGCTGATAAAGCCAATAGAAAGAAGGGTTGTGGAGGGTCAGGGCCAAGATCTGGCTAGTGTAGCATTCTGTTTCCACAATATCCAATCAACTGCCCATTATAAGAGATTTAAATTGCAACTGAAGGATTTGTATTTAAGTGAAATCTAGGTAGTTGTACTGTTTTCTAACAGTAAGATATTTAAGAAGAGGCATGACAGCCACCTCTCATGGATGGCTAAATTGGTTTTTCTACACACGGCAGAAGGTTGGACCAGATGTTCCTTATGGTCCCTTTTCATTTCTATGAACCCAAAATGTAAAGTTCCTTCTCATAATCCCTCCCTAGTAATTGTCATTGATACATATGCTGCCTCAGATTGTAGCAGAAGTACTGTAGTAGCCACTGATATTCTCCTCCTCAAGCAAGTAGAATCCACCTGTATATTAGAAGCCATAACTACCATCTATGTTTGCAGATGCAATAATTTATTTGTTCTATATCTCTCACTATTTATTTTCAGCAGCTGATGCCAGATTCTACTTTTAAGAGAAGGAGAAAAAAAATGTTCTCCCATTCCAATTACTCGACATTTTGGATGCTTCTTTATGGCTTCATCTGACTACTTACACCTTTAGAGCTACAGGAGGCTCTGTTCTGGAGTCACCAGTCCCATACACAAAAGCCAGAAACATTTTGTGCATTATTTTTCATAAAAGCATTTCTCAAATGATGAGTGGTCAGGAAGCCTGGATCATCAGTAGATCCACCCCACTGCAACTGCAATGTTCATTGATTAGGTTACCCATACACCTATTATTTTCCTGATGGAAAGGCAGTGGTTAAATTGAATCAGTACAAACCTGAATTGCAGATGGAGGCCTATGGAGATTCTCAGTCATTCAGGTCATGGTTGTCCCAAAGGTGTTTTTTCCCCCCAAAGGCAACTGGACTGTCTTGTTTTTGCTTGAAGATGTTCCGCTTCTCATTCAAGAAGCTTCTTCAGTTCTGATAGGAACTGAAGAAGCTTCTTGTATGAGAAGCAAAATGTCTTCAAGGAAAAACAAGGAAGTCCAGTTGCCAGCTGAAAAAGCACCTTTGGGTCCAGATGAAAACCTTCACACAGGTATTGTGCCACAACAGTTGTAACAAAATGGAAGGACACACACTTTATAAACTAAGGATCCCAGGTTACATAACACATCTACTCATGTTTAACAACTATAATTTATTTTACTCAACTGTTTTCTGGATTCAAATGACATACTGAGCCACAAATTAACTCCATCAGCTGGGTTAATACATACTAGGCTAAATGAATTTGGCTAATTAATGTTCATTGCATGGGGCAAAATCAGCCACTTTTACTAACAAGGCAGACAAAGCATTTTTCACCTGATAATCAGTATAGAGACATCCAGTTCTGTTATTGTTTATCTGAACCATGGTTTATGGTGAGAATAATGAAATTTCCTTGGTTTGCATGTATCCTGAGCCAAAAGAGTAGTCAACCACATTTTGGGCTGGTGTATTATGTGAATCTGTATGTCCTTAACATCTGGCTCTATGTGTATTTGATCCTATCACAGTTGTTGTCTCTTCAACCTCTCCCTGCAGTTTCTTATGTAGTTATCACAGTGAGGAAATATCCTGTTTTGGTTAGTAGCATTGTTTAATTCAGGAGTGTCAAACTCGCCGTGTCACGTGACGTGTCATGACGTATCGTGACTCTTTTCCCCTTGCCGGAGCTGGGGTGGGCACGGCTTCCGCATGACGCATCCGGCCCGTGGGCTGGCAGTTTGACACCCCTGGCTTAATTACTCAGCTAGTCATTTCATTGGAAACTGCTGATTTGATGGCCTATATACAAAGATCAAGGTAATACACCAGCACAGTGAAAGGAAGGCGGTTGAAACAGCATTGAAGTCAATGCTGGGAATTAGATACAAGAAGGAAAACAGGTCAGCCAAAGGCCATGGGAAGGAGGACAAGGCCTTGAAGAAACAATAATCTTGGTTCCAGCGGACACTAAAGAATGCCTGAAAAGGATTACCTCATCTCCCACTCCAAACACACATATATTTGCTTTTAGAAAACTTAAGATTTGTTTATTCTACCAAACATTCAAGGTGTGCTCCACAGCTCCCTTACTCTTAACCTAAGTCTGTCCACCCACAGGGAACAAGGGACACAACATTTAGATAGCTGCTGGACATCCTTAACTTTGGTACTAATTCTGGGGATTAGAAGAACAGAAGGAAAGTTTTGTTTAACCAGATCAAATGCCTATTTGGTTGCACATCCTGTTTCCCACAGTGGTCAACTAGATGCTTCTGGAAGTTAATAAGCAGGATGGGAATACAGCTCTACATCCTCCTGTGATTGGAATTCAGATAAATACTGGCTATATTCATGGTTGGCTTAATCATGATTTATTACTAACTAGATTTCTGCTTTTAAAGGAAGCAGATTTCATGCTGCACAGAAAGCAAGAAAGCATAACTGGTGCCCTTTATATTAATGCAGTTCCTCATAGGACTGGTTGACTTGATTTAGCTTTCCTTTGATATACAGGAATTCCCATGAAAACAATTGTTGGAGGTGGGTACCATTTTCATGCAATAGCCTCAAAAGAAAAATGGGTGGATATGCTTTCATGAAACTTTACCTCAAACATGGTGCTTTCACATAGAGAATTCTAGAACATCTGAACGCAACTTTTGTTTTTAATGTCAATCCCCCGCTTACTGGTTATCCTGTCACATCCTTTTAGAACAGTGCTTCTCAAGCTCAGCAACATTAAACATTAACAGTATTCCCCAGCCAATTCCAATTCTGGGAGTTGAAGATCACACAACCTAAAATTGCTGAGACTGAGAAACACTGTTTTAGAATCCTTTTAATCATACTTAAAAACTGAACGTGAAAAAAAAGCACTGAGAGCAGCTTCCAATGGTCCCATTACTCACCCAATTCTGTATGGAGGAGATATACCTTACTCTTTTCAACTCCCTCCCCACAAATAAATTCTGGCATTTAGTAATTCTAAAAACAACCAATTAGGCTGAAATTGGTAATATGTTTCTCCTGACAGATCTTTTGCAAGATTATAGTGGAGTATGATGTAAAAAAACCCAAGACAAAGTTTCATATAATTTTTCAGTTATTGTTATACTACACTGTTACTCAGGACTTCCAGATTAATAAGAGACAGACCTTGTTTGTTTGGTAAACTACATACCGTGTCACACAGGAAAAAAAATCCTTTAGTAGAATTGATCTCTATAATATAGCTCTTTGATTTCATTACTCTTGCCAATCAGGGCTTGCAGAGACAATGTTTAGCCCTAAACATTTATAGTCTGGTTTGCAGAACAGGTCAACTTATCTCCCAAATATAATTACCATTGACTTTGGACCATTTATGACTGACTAAAGCTAGCAAATCTTATTATGGCTAAAAGATTATGATTTTAATAAGGAAATGAAGCAGAAGCTATGTTTTGTAAAATAAATGAATGGAAGTGTGTGTGTCTCTCTGTGTATATTTACTTATTTATTCCTGGATTTTGTCTGGAAAAACCTAATAAAATGCTGATCTGCTGGAAAGAAGTTGCGGTTTTCAGAACGTGTTTGTCCTTCCCCAGAATTATATCCAAGGAAAAGAAGGGTCTTGAATCTATTTGGATTTGGCTTGGGATGAATGGGAAGGAGAACAAGTTTGCATTTTGTCAAGGTCTATGTGACTCCTTTTTGAAAGTGGTGATGGAATATATTTAATATTAAATAAATTAAAGAATGGGCTTCCTCACAAATGATTTTTTTTTATCAAAGTAAGCATTTCTTTCCTGAATCCAGACTGCTGCTGAATATTCATAGTGGACAAATGGTAATCCTGGATTATCATTACCTGGTTAAATTATTCCACAGTGGAGCAAGATTAATGTCTCTTTGCTCCCCAGTTTACCTGTCTGAATGTGTGTGGCTGTGTCTCACAGTCTAACCCTCCCACTACTTATGAAATTCCTGAGGCTCCTAGATTTTGCTACAGAGAACATGTGACCCTCCAACCTTAGCCTCAAATTCCTACCCTTCCCTGCTTTAGTGTATGAATGCTATGCCAAGCACGAGTTAATATCTTAATAATGCCACATTCAATTCTAGCATTCCACATATACCAGCTGAATTCATGTGAACAATATGTTGGTGAATTTTTATTGACTACAACAAAAAAACTGAAACAAAGACTAAATGTTAAATAAAAGATCCAACCTTTATTTAAAATACAATGCATTTGTACATACGGTATGTCTTGGAGTAGTGAAGACAACACTGATTTTATCTCTTTGTGTTGGGTGGGTTGGGGGATCCCTGGGGGAGTAACGTTAATCTTAAAGTGAGACACACAGCCTTCCCCAGACTCAGGCAACAAATTGTTGTTAAGGGCTTTGTGGCACAGCTGTAACAAAATCAGGAACTTAACTTACATTAAAAATATACTGTAAGGCCAATATAGTTGATACTATTGCGATTCCTCCTACTTTGGCTTGTGAGGCTAGCTTTAAAAGAAAAACCTGTACACATTTATAAAATTTGCGTTTTTCTTTTTACATTAGTTACATAAAACAAAACAAAAAATCTTATACTTCATAGACCTTTACTTCATATCATTATGAAAAGTTTTTGCATATCATCTTAGGTAAAGAGTGGCTATGCTGGTGAATACTAAAGGTGTTTTTAATACAATATAGTGTTAAAAAATACAGAGGACAAGAAAGAGCACAGAAATGATTATCAAAGGGGAAAACAGATACATTGGGAACCAAATTTGCCAGTATTTGTCAAGGCCACTCAGGCTAGTTTTCACAAAAACCTTCAGGCTCCTGTAACAGACCCAATTATGTCTTAAGAACTCAGGTTGGTGCTTCCAGATGTTCTGGGCATCAACTCCCAATACCCAAATCAGAATGCTTGAAATTCTGGTACAGAACATCTGAGGAACAGCAACACGAGAAAGGCTAATGTAGTGTGAAAAAACATACGGGATAAAGGACACAGTCCACCAAGCACCATGATGCACAGGAGAGCCCAGGCACAAACCCCACTAAAATGTATGGGGAAGAAGGGGAGGGAGAGGGAGAGGGAGAGAAAAAGAGAGAGAGAGAGGGAAAGAAGAAAGAAAGAGAAAAAGAAGAGAAAGAGAAAGAAAGAAGAGAAAGAAAGAGAAAGAAAGAAGAGAAAGAACCTTCCTGAATTGCACTCCAAAAATTCTGCCTTAAAACATAGGAAGGAAGAACACATAATGTCAATTTTACAATATATATAAAACCTCATAAAACATGCATTAAACATGATAAATACACTTCATATAGATTAGGCCCTGGTATCTAAATAGTTAAATGGCTTTAGAGTTTTAATTTTGTTTTAAAAATGATTTGGTTAGCTTACATTTGTCAGAAATTGACCTGATCAGCCCCTCATTTTGCTGAGAGAGGGGAAAGAGGCACAAACTTAGGCATGGCATGAGCTGTGTTTTGGTTTTGCGTAGCAGATTAACGGAAGCGCTATTTAGCGCAGGTAAAAAATTATCTGCTAATGCAAGTTTCCATATTAAAAAAAGAAAAGATACACTTCAAGCTTAATTTGATTAAGCAGCATATTTCCAAGAACAGCTTTTGAGTTAAATATTAATATCATCATTTAGTTTATGTCAGTAGAACCGGCAGTCTCATCCAACTCACACCCAGCCGCTGGTCAGCTTGTAGAACATCTCTTCATCTAAGCTTTCGTTCTGATCTTTTGCACGCGTTGACAGGAAAATGTAGCCACCGATAAACTCATGCACCACTTTGCAATCCACTTCGGTGCAGATGAAAGATACTCGGACATCATCTGCAAATTCTACAGTCACCTAGAAGTGCAAGAAATCCAGCAAATGTTTTATAAAGCTTCATACTTTCACTAAGCTCACATTGAGATAAGAATAAATATACAATAAATATAAACTCAAAGCAACTTTTGTGGCTGTTATTCCATTCTGTTCTTGCCTAACCTGAGGAAGCAGAGTAGGGTTGGTGTGTGCCACTATCAACATTTGCCAAGACATTTGAACTATGAAATTACAGTTAATATTAATTCACGTCCATTGTATATAAATCAGACCAGGGCACTGAACGATGAATGAAAGCGGGTGCTAACAAAGCCTGCTCAGTTTGAATGGCTTGGCAAATTGAGGTGTGAGGGTGCTGTTGTATAAAAAGGGGCCTGTCCACAGAAGATTGAGATGTAAAGCCTGAAAGGGGACCTTATTGTCTTCTGATGACCAGAGCAAGAATAAAAGTTAAGAAAATTTAACAGCAGGGGAAACTGCAGCCGGTGAAACCTAGCAATCAAAAAGAAAATCCTTGCTTTGAAACCGACTTTTAAGTCCAGCCACTTCTTTGAGGCTCCTGTTTTAATATCATTACATTAGTAAGATATGCTAAATGGTATGTTCAACATTTGAAATGCTAAATGCTGTTATGTTATAGCTGAATTTAGTCTCCTGGATTCCACAAGCTACTGTAAACTATAGGATCAGACCGATTTCTCTGAGAGGCAATTCATTTGACTATATCTTTTCTTATGATTACCAAGCTGGAAGGATTTTGAGGAGCTTTATATTTCATTATTCAGCTTTCTTATCAAGGGAACACCACATCCTTCAACAAGACACAAACTGATTAAATGATCAGATCATCAGCTACTAAGTTCTGTTTTCAGCGAGTCACATGAATTCTTCCATCTACCAAGTTCTGGATTTCCAAAATGTTATGTAAGAGTGTGATATAAGGTCTTTCTCTACTTAGAACAACACTGCTTTTTGTGAGTTGAGAAAGATTGGGATGTTATGCTCTCCTTCCCATTTCTTTCTTAATAATGAAACAAAGGCCCACAGTCAGCTTCATAATTAAGAGGGGTTACTAACAGATAAGAGGTTGTTCTGGCTTTTTTTTCTTCAAAAAAACAAAAACAATAAAAAAAAACAAATACCCAAGAAATAAAAGTAAAGACACCACCAAAGCCTGAAAGCAGAAATACTATCTCATACCTTAAACAACCTAAACCAAAAAATTTCAGTTAACTGAAACTGAGAATAACTCAGATTTCAGCATGCCTAGAAAACTTTGTGGGAAAGGTCTTGCTTACCATTTTGATTTCCCAATTCACATTCCACTGCTTCATGTTGCTGAACCGCCATGTCTTGATGGCATCACTGGTGCTAGCATCCATCCGTATCAGCCGGTTGTAGGCAATTCCAATAAGTTCTTCCTTCTTACCACCTTGGAACCTGCATGTTTTGCATGTTAGAAGGAACATTTTCAGCAATGTTTTACTCAAGTCCCCAAATGATAAGGCATTCAAGAATAATTGCCCTTCTGAGACATTATTTCCTTGGGTGTGCATTCACATGACTTTGCATGATTGTTAACAGGGATAAGCCTTAAGCAAACTTCCTACTTGCCTTTTATTATTCAGTTTCCATACAACTAGTTCTACCTTGCTTCTGCATTAATGTTAACAGGACTTATCAATCAGCCTCATATAGAGGTATTAAGGAATCCTTGCTTTATAGTATATCAAACCAAGATGTTTGTTTTTTTAAACTATTTTCTGTCAGGCCCAGATGTAACAAGTAAGCTCCTGTATGGTTAGACACTTGGGGAATTTTTAAACCTTTGAATTTAGATCTTGCATATACTAGCTATCTCAGAAAGCCATGTTTGCATTTGAAAACTGGCTCTCTATAAGATTATTCAGATCATGTACTACATTGCTTTTTATTTTAGTAATTCTTGTAATAAACCATTTATGAATTATTTTTTAGTTTTTTTAAGAAGATAAAAATGTAATGTTTTCCCCTGTATTCAAATCCGAGTAGTAAAGAACCCTTTATTTGCTGTGCAAAATTCAATACCTATGCACTCAATTCAATACTTGGGTTAGCCGTCATAACCCAAGGAGTCTCAGCCTTTAGTAATTGCCCACAAAAAAACGATAGCACAGACATTGACACATGGAATGATGGCTGGACATTTATGTAACCACAGACCTTGCAATAAAGTGTGTAATGCCGAATTCTGGTAAGGACTGCCAAGCTTGAATAAACCTCATTTTGGCTTCAATGAGGCTCATCTGAGCGACATTCTGATGGGCCTCTAAGATCCGGGCAGTGATCTGTAAGGGTGACACAGAAATGCTTGAGGCAACTGATCTGACTTTCAGATACAATTTATAAAGAATGGGAAGGGAGGCAGACTGAAGGGAGAGTAGTACCAAGAGAAAGACAAAAGAAATGAGGAAGAAGAGGTGATTCAATACTAATCAGTCTCCCTTCCCCACCTAACTTTAACCTGTGAAACACCTTTTCTATATTCTGTTTACTGTCATTTTAATACTAACTGGAGAACTTTTTCTTCTACATGTGCAATTCCTAAACCTGGGGCTTATCTCATGTTCCTTAAAAATGGGATGTTTAGAGGAATAGAAGTACATCGATACATTATGTGAAATGGGAGGAAGAGGCTTCATGGGATGGAGAGCTATTTGGGATTATGCAAGTTCAGTTTCTCTTCCTTCTAATGAAGAATTGGCCTTAATGTACAAAGATACTAGAGTAGACTACAAAGATCAGGTATTTGCAGGGTTAGAGCTACAAAAATGGCATGGTAGTTAAAAGATAAATAATGCATTCCCTATAGCAAGCAAAACAACACATCTTTTTATAACAAATGTGGCAAGAGTTTGGTTCTCTGAATGCTATTTAAAATGTCAGGAAAACAAATTATTTTCTCCCCACTTGAATTCAGAAGAAATAACTGTGTGCATGTACATGTGTGTTTCTGGATTCAAACAGAAACCTTGGGCAAATGTACTCATATGCTGTTCCCTTTCCTTTTCCCTATAACTGTGTTTGCATCATACTCTGAATCACAAATAGCCAGATATTGTAATCTAGCATGTGGTTAATCATGCAAACCAAGAAAATTACACATTAGGCAACTCGTGATTATGAGTTCATTGAAAATGTAGGATATGCCAAAACAGTCTTTGATTCTTCCTCCTGTCCATTCCTTTTTATCCTTTCTGTCCTAATCCATAAAAAGCCAACCATGTCAATACCAGCCCCCAAACAAATGCAAAATGCATTGGAAGAACATGTTTGTTCTGACAGATGGATAAATGGGTCGGTGGGTATGCATAGAAAGAAAAAAAATCCCATTTTCATCTTCACTCTACTCTTTATTCGTTCAAAAGGGTATTAATGCACTGAACAAGTTTTCACTCACCTACAAAAAATAGCAAAAACGTTCTAACAAGTGTGACCTGGTAAAGAACCTTCTTTTCCAGCAATAATTATTACAGAAGTTGGGTCTGGATGCTTTGCTCAAAACTGGGCTTTCAGTCCTGAGGAATCTGGAGTTTGCTCATTGTCTGCCTCCTGCCTTCTTGGATCCAAGTAGGAAAAGGTTGGCTTCATCTTCTCTAATTAGAACTCGTCCTATTCTAACTCTCTCCTGCCATCTGCATCTCTGGTTACCATAAAGCAAGATATAGATGGATATGCATTTATCACATGATAATTTACTATGGCTGCACATGTTTGATTCCTAACCTCAAAAATATTATTTTTTCTCTCCCTCTGTGATGATGTTCACTCTTTTTTTAAAAAAAATTAGTCTATAAATGGATAATTTATTTATTTGTCATTGATTCCATCACTTAGGTTAAGACTTTAAAATTTAATGTAGATTAAAAAAAGGTAAAAGCACAGAAGAAACCATGGGAGATATATAAGCAATGTGCTGCAGAAACAGAAATGGCTGCAAATTATAGTTAGCTCCTTTTAGGTCTTCTGAACTTAAAACAGTTGCACTAAAACTGTCCGCTTTTCATTGAACTGCTCAGCTAGAATACTGTATAAAAATACAGCAGCCTCTTTCCATCAGTCTAAAGTTCTGTCTAGTTGAGTATCCTGTTCTCAGCATCAACCAACCAGATTAGTGTAAATGAGTCACATAAGAAGAATATGATAGCCACAAACCTGTTCTTCACCAGTTATTACTTAGAACTATGCTACCTCTGACTTGAACAGAATTTGTTTGTCAGATAGCACTTACATACAGTTAATAATTTTATGCCCATTATCACATCTTGCACTAGGGTTTCTAAAAGTTTATAATGCAATATGTGAAGAAATTTATGCCAGAGTGCAGAAAGAAGTTGAGACAAGAAGGCAACAACACAAAAGGTGCATCACATAAAAAACATAGCACGCTTCTGTCCCAGAAGGAAAGATTAGTAGAATTGTTCAAGGAAACCAGATAATTCCATTAAGTCTTATTTACAACATTTTCTGCCCAATATTACTCCAAAATACTTAAGAGCTCAAGACATAGTTTGTCTCTTGATATGCATCTCTACAAGGTTATATTAATAAAACAGCAAAGTCTTCATGCTTGTTTATTTTAGGTTTACTGTCACTTACCAAGTCTCTTATATAGCCTGGCTGCAGAGGACAAATGCGAAGAAAAGAAAAGAAAGCAGAGGAAAAAAAAAAAGCAATCAGAAAAATGGCATTAAAGCAAAGGAAGGAAAATGTGCAAATTATCAACAGTGAAACCAATTTTTTAAAAATCCCCAAACTTTCATGGGGAGAAAAAGTAGCAAGAAATGAATATGAAAATGGGAAAAAAAACATGTGGGGGGAGGGGGAAGCAAAAAGAAGCATAGCAAGATGCTAATTCCAGGTATGCTTCCCTAACTCAATTCCTCCGGGACCAGTGTTTCTCAACCGTGGCCACTTGAAGATGGGTGGACTCTAACTCCCAGAATTCCCCAGCTAGCAGGGCTGGCTGGGGAATTTTGGGAACTGAAGTTCACCCAATCTTCAAGGGGCCAAGGTTGAGAAACAGTGCTCCAGACAATTTGAACTACATTTCTCATAATTTCCAGACAGCATGACTATGATGGTTCTTGATGGTAAGCAATGTTATCTAAAACATCTAGATCCCATGAAGTTGGGGAAGCTGCCCTTGAGTATCTGAAAGCAATTTGAGTCTCTCTCTCCATGGAAAACTGACAGCCTCTTAGTGCTTATCCTGGTTAACTTTATGGTTCAAATTGAAATACACAAATAAGGTAGCATGGACTGCCCTCAAATCAGGAGAAAATAAATTTCAGTTGAATTGTATTGCCTATCGGTTATTTCCTGATTAATATAACACATATTTCTGGATGAGCCAAAGTTCAGACAAAAAAAAAATTCATAATCAAAGTACAACCTCTAAGCATTTCCAGATATTAGCCATGTGGGTCTGTTGCAGGAAGAGACACTGAAAGTTTTGCAACACTGGGCTACAGAGCCTGTTAACAATTATATAAAGCATCACGTACAATATATTGATGGTACGATGCCCAAAAAAGAGGGAGGGTGAATAACAAAAGTTGTGAAGAGACATACTTTCTTTGTGGACAGTAACCCCAAAATGGATTGAAATTGGGAAATCAGAGCGAAATTGAATGCAAACAATTATGTTATGGTTTAAATTTATATAAGAATCACTATATTTGTTACAGGTAGTCCTTGACTTATAATCATTCGTTTAGTGACCGTTAAGCACTGAAAAAAGTTACTTATGACTGTTTTTTTACACTTGCAACTGCTGTAGTCACATGATCAAAATTCGGGTGCTTAGCAACAGGCATGTATTTGTGATAGTTGCGCTGTCCCAGAGTCATGTGATCACCATTTGTAACCTTCCCAGCCGGATTCCGACAAGTCAAATCAATGGGGGAAACTATAGAGTGCTTAATGACCACGTAATTCACTTAAAAAAACCCCAGGGATTCAGTTAACAACTGTGGCAAGAAAGGTCATAAAATAGGACAAAACTCACTTAACCAATGTCTCGCTTAGCAACAGAAATTTTGGGGCTCAATTGTGATCATGGGTTGAGGATTACCTGTATTCAGATTGTAATAGAAACAATAACAGAAGTTTCTTGGCTCAGAATAGGCCAGAGCACATAAAAAAGGCTCATCTTTTATTGGTCCCTCTGTTTTTACATCAATGGGCTGGGAGCAGCAATATTCTCTCCTGCTTCTGAACGTTCCCTGCATTCTACAAATTCCACAAAAGCAGATTTCCTTCATACCATCACACTGCCCCCGCGCCACGTGCATGTGCAGGAATAATACCGCCTTGGCACAACCTCCCGTTTTTTCTTAAAGGAGGTAAACAAACACTTGATATTAAATACCCACGCACATGCACATACGCAAAAAGTACATGTGTAATTGCCGCAGTAATGAACACATATCTTAGCATGTGAATCGGACTTGATCCTTATAAGGGAACACACTGTAACAATCAGTGAAATCATTTTGACCACAAAGTTAATGTGAGAAATGAAATGTATTGTATTCAAGACAATATTGTCGGCAATATTGTATTCAAGAAAACAACGTGGTTATTTTCAGGAGATTATTACAAACTGAGCTGAATTAAACCCAGCCCACTTATTCCACTAGGTTTTTGTTTTAATGCCTAAATCTATTGGTGTAACATTTAATTACATTTTTACTTTTGGCCAGATGGTTCCATTTCTTTTTTAAAATGCAAGCACTGCACTGCATACTGATATGAGAATTTCATGTCATAAATAAAACAGGTAACTGTTCTTAAAATAACTTCAGTCAGCAAGTTAGCGAATTAGGTCATAAAGAAGTCTGGGAGAAAAAGAATCCCAAGGAGAACTATTCACTTTATTCTTCAAATAATTGATCCAAGATCAAAGTTCACATTTGACACAACCTTTTCAGGCTCAGAGGTCCTGCCTGCTCTCCAAATCTCTTACAAGATTGACAAATCTTGTAGCTGAAGATACTTGTATAATCTCAGGATGAGACTGTGCGGCCTCACATGATTTTGTCATTTAATGGTGCTTAATGTCCCTCTCTGAGGCAAATGGGCATTCAAAAATGTGAAAAATAAAGTAACTGTATACTCCACTACTGAACTACTGCTCACAATGAGTTATTCCACAAGTAGGAAAGATGCTGGAGAAGAAAGATTCCTTAAGATTTCATCAACAAATCTGTATTTGGAAGAGCAAAGGGGAAAAAAACCTGTAGTCTAATATATTGCCTTTTATTGCTGATTTTTCATTTCAACTACCTTTCATTGATTCCCCCCCCCCCCAAACACTGATATTTACCAATTGTGTAAAGTATAATTCTCATACCTGGAACATATATGGAGTTCCAAATATAGCAGGAAAGTCACCTAACAAATGACAATTTTGTGTTTCATGCTAAAGAACCCTGAAGGACTGTCTTGTACTGTATATGGAATTGTTTTGTGAATCAGCTTGAACCAAAAAAGAAGGGCTGTTGTGAGGAACAGAGCAGAATTGTTCAGAATTTTTTCAGACCAGATGAAAAACAAATTACAAGCAAGTAGGTTTTGGTTGATCATCAGGAAGTATTTCCTAATAGTAAGAAGCATTCAACAATGGACAGACTGTATAAGGAGATGGATGGGTTCTCCTTTGTTGGGGGCCTTTAAGTAGAGGCTGGATGGGGGTCTGTCAAGGATGCTATGGATTCCTCTGCTCTGAAGGGACTGGAACAGATTATCTCCAAGATACCTTGTAGCCCAGTGTTTCTCAGACTCAGCAACTTTAAGATATACGGACTTCAACTCCCCAGAATGCTGGCTGGGGAATTCTGGGAATTGAAGTCCATACATCTTAAAAGTTGCTGAGGTTTAGAAACACTCTTCTAACCCATTCTATGTTTCTGTTAAGCTTGAAAATTCAGCCAAATTAATTAGCTTGAATTTAATATATGACTAAGAGTTACTAGGAAATGCAAAGCATACTAGCAAAGCAATATTTTTCAAATATACGGTGTTAAATAAAACTCTCCAGGCCTCCAGACAAACTTCCAAGCCCATCCTCCCATCCCAACGTTGCTCATCAGTTAAAGAATCTGTATTCTGTATTCAAGGGAGCAGACCCTCTCCGGTTCCTATGGCTTGCAAATACAGGTCGCTCTCAGGAGAAAAATGAAGCAGTGGCAGCTTGGGACAATCGCTTAGTGATAGAGCAGTACCAGCAAGTCATTTCAGTTTTAGGAACCAACAGATTTGGATTGTAAAACTCCAGGTGATTACTAGATGGCAGGAAAGAGCTGAAATTGCTTGCATCTTCTTGCTGCAAAATTGGCTGCTGTGCTCCCTGAAGCCAGTTTTTTGCCTGATGCTTCATCCTGTTTCGTCATGCCAACTAATATGGGTGCAATGAGCAATGGGTCCATGACTAGATGATACCGTGTTTCCCCGAAAATAAGGCCCAGTCTTATATTTTTTTGGCACCAAAAAAATGCATTAGGGCTTATTTTCAGGGAATGTCTTATTTCTTTTAGGGTGGAGCTGCCCCATGCACCCCGCACCTGCTTACTTCAGGGCCCCCGCACCCAGGCCATTCCCCGCTCAGTGATCTCGCCCGCTTCTTCCTTCTCACCCTCCTCCCGAGTCGGACTGCCATGCTACGGAGGATGGGCCTTACCTAGTCCCCCTCTGCTGTTTCGGAGCCGCGTCTGCCACTGGAGGGGCTGACTTCGGTCCCCGTCGCCCCCACTTCACCCCACAGATCACTTGCCTGGCGGCAGCCTCCTCCTCCTTCTCCTCCACCAACTCTCCTGTGGCTTGCGCCGTGACTGGGGATGCAAGCCTCTCCTGCTGCCTTCCTCCGCCAGCCCTAGTATCCCTCCACCAGCCCTCCATCGCCAGCACCGCACTTTTTTGCCGCCCTGCATCGGCCCGCATCTCCCTTCTCCGTTCTGGAAATGGCAGCCCTGTTTTCTGCCGCTTTCCTCCTGGCAGAAGGGAGGAAAGGAAGGACGCTTCACACGGAAGGACGCTACGATAAGCTCCAGGAAAACTATGCCAGCTGGAGCTGGGCAAGGAAGGCCGGGCTCCCCTTCCCCGATGGTTCTGCAAAGCCCTTGAGGAGTGGTAGAGCCTTTTGCCGTCACTTCCCCCTCACACCAAAATGGTGGAGGGGGAACGGGTAAGGCCCATCCTCCATAGCATGGCAGTCCGGCTCGGGAGGTAAGCGGGTGCGGGGCGCGTGGGCCAGCTCCACCCCCGCATCCCAGCTTTTTAGGCGTGCGCCTCACCCCACCTCTTGCAACTAGAGGGCGGGATCTTAACTAGGGCTTATTTTGGGGATAGGGCTTATATTAGGTGCACGCGTAAAAATCAGGCTAGGTCTTATTTTCGGGATAGGTCTTATTTTCAGGGAAACATGGTAGTTAAAACCAACGAATACCAGACTGAAGGTGCAACCAGGGTCCCGAGGTGCCCTCTACCTGACTTGATCCTATTCAACACCACAGTAGAAAAATCAATGTAAATAGTGCCTGAACTTACAGTAGCCCAGAAAGGATTCTTACCCCAATAGGATTATAAAAATTCTAAAACAGCAAGGAAATAATCAATAATCATTGTATAATTGTTGTAACATGAGTTCATAGCTCAAAACTCTGAAGACAAGCAGGGTGTCATTTTGATAGCATTCATTTCATTCTTTTAATATA
Source organism: Azemiops feae (assembly GCA_023970755.1). Classification (NCBI taxonomy): domain Eukaryota; kingdom Metazoa; phylum Chordata; class Lepidosauria; order Squamata; family Viperidae; genus Azemiops; species Azemiops feae. Next base: position 2,117,088 of record JALGBA010000172.1, on the reverse strand, counting down.
TTTACTAGCTATTTATTAAGGCCATGCTCTTTTAAAAGGACTTACCATATGAAAACAATACAAAGTAGTTTCAGAAATTAAAATGCATCTTTTTAAAAATCAACCATAATTAAAGTTTTAAATGATACAAAAGGAAAGGTCAGAATTGTGTTTCTGCCAAAATGAAGAGCTAACACATTTGTTTTTTTAAAGTCCTCTCAGAAGTGTCCTGAAATGGAGAAATCCCCTTAGATATGGTTCAGTTCTGGAATTCGTCAATAAGCATATCTTCAGAATGTGATCTTAAAGCACTAATGATTCACAAATTCTTAACATAATTTGGGGCAAAATTTAAAGACCAAAACGAATACTTTCAATTGAGTTCCAAAATGCACTGATAGCCAGTGTAGTACAAATTAGTATAACTATGTAAGACATTCCATAACAAATGAAGATTTCAAGCCATATCCAAAGGTATCCCAACCAGATCACATTATAATAGTCAGAAGATAACTAGGGTGTACATAATTTCTGGATGGGTCAGTAGTCCCCAGCTGAAATATAAACCAAACCTTGCACCCTTGACTACTGCTCTCATCTTGCATTTCCAGACAACAGTAAAACTAGAAAGATTCACTGGTGAAGGATCTGAACCTTCAAAGCGAGTGCAAATTCTTTTCAATACCTAGACCTTGCTTTATCTGCATTAGATTTGTTCTCCCCCATTCATCCACAAGGCCTCTGTATACCTGCACATTCGCGTTTCAAATAAAAGATTCAGTAACAGATAATCCCAAATGAGTACCTGCTTATTCTTATACTTCTTCAGGTATCTTGGAGAAACCAAGCATTCTGGATTAATGTCTGTTGTGATCTGCTCAGTAATTATCTGTGGATCTGGGTTCAGATGCTGCATTTTCAGAAAAGACAAGATGTTCTGGACTTCCAAATTATATGAACTGTCTGCCATGGTTTTCCCCTTGGAGGCTAGCCGACATGCTGCCATCCAGTGTGCATATTGTTTTTCCTGCCGTGTAAAAGAAAAAAATAGCACCTATTATGATGGACTGTTGGCATATTCTATTGTGTCTTCAAGGATACTGGAAAACTCCAGTCCCAAACATGTTAGAAGATGCACAGTCCAATCTTAGACACAGAATACATGTGTCATATAAGTGACTATAAGATAAAGCATTCATTTGTTTATATAGGTATTTTCAGATCATGTTTCAAAACTGTTGCACTTAAATATTGATTCTAGTTAATGTAAACACCAAATTTATGCATCTTTTCAACCTTGATTTTGATTAGTACTGCAGATTTGGTATGCATGTGAGCTTAGGATCATGTGATAAAATTCACGGTTCATAGCCATCATGGGCACAAATTACAGTTCAATATGAACATTTTGTATTTTTTGCACAATATTCTTTCAAAAAGTGAAAACTACTAGAGGATTACAAAACTGAAACAACATGTTGCACCATATAATCATAAAAACATTCAGTCCCCACCAGTCCTTTTGCTCTGTAATCCCAGTCCTCTACTTCTGCTTTCCACTGTGGACTTTTGTTGGGGACAACATGGGGATACATGGAGCATTACTGTAGATCACAGGGTCTTTCATGGCATAAAGTGCTGGTTGTCACCTTTCAATTTTATATGCTTTGAGTCCAGGATTATGTATTCTCCAACATGACCTTCTGGAGGAGGCTGATCTAAATTCTGCTTTACTCTCACCTTCAGTGGGTGTGTATGTATATCAGGGCCATTGGGGTCAAAGAATGACATGCAAATATTCATTTAACTAATGATATCTTAATTGCCTTTTGGAATGAAAGCAGGGGGTGTCCTTTCTTTTGCAGGCAAGCTGCTTTTGAGCAGATGACCATGACCAAAAAGGCCACGCTTCTCCTTTCCTCCTGGGAGATCAGGACTTGTCTGAGCCTGCATGTATTAGGCAGGTAGATTCCACCTGGAATTGATGGCTTTGAAGGTAACAATGGCCTGAACCATAAAGGACTTTGTAGATGATGATCAACACCTTGCATACTTGCTTCTTTAAGAAGGTGCTATCTTACCTCAAGCTGAAATCTGAACTGCCTGGAACAGATTGCAGAAATTGTGGCTCCATCTATCTGGGGTTCAGTTGGAGCCTGTTCCATCCAATCTCTCACAGCCTCCAGCCCTAGGACAAGATGTCCACTGCGTCTCTTTGCAGGGATATAGTAAACAATTGGATATCATCATCTTACTGATGATACTTCGCCCCAAATTGCTTCATATTAAGATTAAGAAGAATTAAGGTGAGTTTGCTATTAAGGAAAGCAACCTATTTTATTACTGGCCCTGCTTATATTCTTAACCATAATATTCCATACAAGGCTAATTTTGGGTATCTCTGGATTCCAGGAAATAATTGATGCACACTTCAGTTCTTGCTGTACAATCAGCTATGACCAATTGACTTGGTTGGCATTTCATATAAACTTACATTATCACAACGGAGCCAAATTTCATTCATGCCTTCAGCAACAGGAATCAGAAGCTTTATGTTAAATTTCTGGCCAGATATGTTGACATCAGGAGTTACCTCACATCCTATAAGAAAAGAAGATGTTATACATTTCATAAAAATGAGGATGGGACAAAGGCACATATGGGTAGATTTGAGGCTATTTCTCTTTTCAGACTTGGGTATCTTCCCGCCGTTTCATTTTAACTAAGAAAAAAAAACCCTATTAATTTAGTGCTATTTGTTTTAATAAAAAAAACAGCTTTATCAAATCTCCATTGTCTGAATATACAATTTTGTGTTTATCTGTTCAATCAAATTTACAGTATGTAGCTGCCCATTTGACAAGTGACTCTTAATGTTTAGTGAATGAATTGCTCCAAATTGATCATTTGAAAACTTTTTATAATCCAAATCTATATTTACCCATCATAGTATCAAATTTTTTTCCTTGAACATTCACCAAAATCGAAGCACTCAGAAATTCGTAAGATATTTGTTCTCTTCACCTCTGAAGCAACACAGTATGGAAGATTTTCTATAATCTCACCATAACATGGGAATTGCATAAAAATCTCTCGATTGGAAACATTAGCTTTGTAACAGACTGAAGAGCCCCCAAAGAGGTTCCTGATACCAAATATACTGTAGGACTGGGTGTTTATCAGTCAGATCTGTATTCATTTGACTGCTGTCTTGTTACATAAATGCAGGGCTTTTTTTCTCATAGAACGCCCAGAACGGAGTTCCGGCACCTTTTTTGGATGGAACCTTGTAGGGTAGGCAAGGCGGGTTGTATGATGTGTGTGAGTTCTGGCACCTTTTTGTTTTACAAAAAAAGCACTGCCCAAATGTTATATTGATCATGGATTCTTTATATACATGAATGTCTGCCACTGAAATCCAGAGTGCTTGCAAAGAGAATTTGAATTCTTTGTGCAATAGTTTCATATAAGCAAAGTCCCTGGATAGGGATATTATCTAGCTGATTAGTCCTGTTCACAAGAACCGGTTATTCAATTGTCACCTTCATTACCACTAAGCTAGAAATTCATATTTTTCCTGCTCAAGAGAAGTTGGCTTATCTGGCCAGAGAGGTCTAAGCTTGGCATACAGGACCACGCTTGCATTTTTGAAGCAGCCAGCTTGTCTAGGCAGAGGAGGCCTCTCCTATTTTGGTCTCTCCCACTTTTGGGGTAAAGCATCTTTGGGACAACCGTGCCCTGGATGATTGGGAATCTCCATAGACTTTATGCCGATTATTAATTATTTAATACGTTAACATACCAATAATAAATTATTGTTGGAACCAGGAGCTGCCAAATCTAAACAGTACCCCATCACAGATAACTGTAAATGGGAAGATAAAAACTATTCTATTATTGTTTCATCTGAGGTATTTGTCTACTAAATTTGGGAAATTAAACCAAACAGAAGACAGCACTTTTGAGGGCTACTTAATGGTCATCAGTCAAAGAAAATTAATGGATAATGGAGACACAATGTTCAGAACAGTGATATAAGATTTTTTTTTAATGCAACCTTCCATAAAGGACAATGATATTTTTAAAAAATAACTCATTTTCTTGGAAACAATTTCAGCCTTATTTCAGCTCTCCCAGCAGAATACTTTTAAAATTCCGTCATCAACAGTTTTGTTAAAAAGCTCCGAAAAAGGTATTCCATGCTTCTTTTCTCCAGTTCATAGTTATAGTCTGAAGTCATCTGGCAGCCTTTCTGTTTCTGCCGTGAAGGCTTTAAAAGCGAATGTCAGTAGTGCCTATTGCACAATCCATTAAACTGGAATAGCTTATTGTGGAATACAAACAGAGCTGGTAGCCAGAGGAATGTCCTATGCAGCATAAATTCCTTGTCCCCATCGGAATAAAGTTGTGTTGGCACGTGTGTGTGTGCTCAGCACACTAATGCAGAGGGAGGAAAATATATTTTAAAAAGGATGTTCTATTGGGTGATAAAACATTCCCAATTTTTGAGCTAAAGTCGTTTATTTGGTTCTCACTTTCTTTTTATTTGTACTTTATACAGTATGTTACATTGAACAAATATAGACATTATGCAATTTGGCAACATTTTGCTGAATCAAAGAATTCTGCAACTAGTTTTGCCATTAAACCATCAGCAGACCTCTTTTGGGGGGGGGGTTATGCTTGTGGAAGAAACTACAGCAAGGGAGTGATTGATGCAAAGTCATCCTGGGGTATTGCCATGTAAGAAAATATTTACATCTTATCGCAAGGTCAGAGAAATGTCAAAATAAGCAAATTTAAAATACAGCTCAATCGTGGAGAGATGAAAAGATCACCAAAACTGTTTACCTCTCAAATTCATCTGATGAGCTGGGGTCCCATTAGATTCTTCTTTACTTTTGAAACAGGAGATGGATGTGTCTTTGAAGGTACACCAATACTGCTTATAACCCTTCAGTGTTAGCTTCTTTGGCCTGTAAAGTAGTATACTATTACTACCACTGATAACATAACTGAATGAAATGGGGGTACATTTGCAACAGCCTCTCATCGCCTGCTCTCACACAAACTTGTGGTCTTCTGAATGCTGCTGAATCACAACTCTTAGTTGCCCAGTTAATGTGGTCAAAGATGGGGGATGCTGCTGGGAACTCTAGTCTTTAGCAAAATCAGAAGGGTCACAGGTTCTCTATTTAGCTCAAAGTGATTTATACAAGCTGGTTCCTTCAACCCCATGTAGAGCAAATTACAGTTCAGTCTCAAGGTGAAAAGTGCATGAGTGATTATTGCTAGTATATCTTATTACGGAAATTGGCCACAAGTGGTATACCAGCCCAAAGGGGTAAAGGTTCCCAGGATCACTGCTTCTGCTCCGTTTAAAAGATTTCACTCTATCAAAAACAGTGTGATTTTGTTAAACAAGAGATCAAATAGGAGGCTGTCTGTATAGAGACATTCTTCATGGGAATAACAATAATATCATACAAAACTCTGCAAAGTGCAGGTTGCTTACAATTATTGATTCTCTATGCAACACACAGTGACTTGCATATTATGGGCTGATTTTCTTTTCACCTTGTATGAGTTAATAATATCTGAGCTTCAAAACCCAACAGCAGCATTTTAGCAAAATAACAGTGTCCCCAATGCATTCTAGAATGCTATTGCAGATGTACAGGAAATCCTTGACAGATAAAGCAGTATGAAAATATTTTCTGGAGGACAGGAAGTTTGCAAAATGTAATTGTTTATAAGAAAAATAGACTTATTTTGTGCCTCGATATGTGATTTATATAGGGATTTTCCTCTGAACCAGAATTTTAGCCTGCTTTCTCTTTCACAACTAACACAAGTTCTTTGGTACAGAGGAATCATCTCTACAAAAGTCCACTGAGATAGGTTAAGTACAGAGGACAATTTGCCACAACATTAAGCAATTAGAAATCAAATCATTACTCAAGCCCAACATTCAAAGTGCCTTAAAATAAGATCTATCTTAAAACTGCAGCTCTAAGAAGTGATAAGATTATGTAATGGAGTTATCAAAAGGAAGTGCCTACTAACACATGAGAGAGCAAGTCTATCTTCCCCCCTTAAAGAAAATGGAAGGGAGAAAGAATTGCCTATACAGTAGCAAATACAAGACTGACAAAGCTATTTTGGAGTTCTTCTCAAAAGTACCTATAGTTTCTATGCTATTTCCTTTCAACTGTTCTTCCTGTCTATTTTGCAAAATTCAACATGTCTTTGTACCAGTTCCAAAATTCATCTCATATCCTTAGTATGGTGGGGTATTCATTTGTAACAGACAGCTAAGCCTGCCAAAATATTAACCCAAATCCAGACACAACTGTTTCTAGTTTCCACATGTCCAGATCCAAGATAATATTCTTATTTTGTTCCTCATGAAAAGTCTTATTTAAAAGTAAAAACAAACCTGACTAAAGAGCAGCACAGCTACTGTAAAGCGTGTCTTTTCTGCCAGTGTAAATAGAATAGATTAACTGGAATCTTATTTATTATCTATCTATATGCTCATGAAATGCAAGAAAGATGATTGAATAATACTTCAAACTATGCAGCAACATCCCTATTTCTCAGACAGAGGTGTCCAACGTTGGCAAGTTGAGTTGGACTTCAACTCATAGAATTCCCCAGTCAGCATGTTCTCCAGCACGGAGAAAATGCCAGCCCCAACCACTGACTTTAGAAATTGAAAAAAGACATTCACTCCTTATTGACCAAAGGATCAAGAGATGACATGCAGGAATCAAGTAAATCACAAATGATTGCATTTTTATGTTTTCCAGTTATTTGATTACCTGAAGTAAAATTCCTAACAATATAAATTAAATCAACATGCAGAGGTTAAGTCTAGTTATTATAGAGAAGCAGCACAGTTTCTGCAGCACAGTTACTCTTCGGACTTCATGTATTTTCAGATTAAGCCCTGCAATTTAAGAAAAACTGTAGATAGGACTGGTAAAATTTTAAAGTGTCTAAAAAAATTCTAAGAAAACATGCTCCAAGTTTCAAAATGAAAGTGATTATGTACCTAAATCAGCGTTTTTCAACTTGGGAATTTTAGGATGTGTGGACTTCAATTCCCAGAACTCTCTAGCCACACATTTTAAAGTTGTCAAGATTGAGAAACCTTGCTCTAGACACTAAGAGAGATACATTTATTATAACCTATTTATTTATTATAAAACTTATTGATTTGTGCTGTTTCTTCCAGATTGTTCGATTTTTTAGTACTTACTTGAACACTTTAATGTAGTCTGCTAGCTCCGGGATGGAAGTGATGTCACCCTGTAAATAAGACAACTGCCATTATATTTTATCTGCCAGGATCTGAAATTGGTTCTTGAAAGAGAAACAAACAATTTGGAAGCATTGATTTAGCTGATTAAATGGATACACAGTTCCATCACAAAAAAGCAATGTTCTTGGTTGAAGAGGAAGAAGAGACTTAATTAAAAAGAATTATAGGAATAAATCTAGATTTTTAGAAAATCATATTATCTGGAGAAGATAAAGTATTTGTTTTTCTAAACCAGTTTAAAGATGGAAGAAAGATTCCTCAACTTTCTTCTATGGCTGACGTTCATTTTTACTATCTAGGTTTCGGTTATCATTTCTGCACAGAGAATCTGTGTTCAAGATTCTGAGGTGCATATTAAGACACTGCTCACTTAAAACATATGTGGATCAAGAATCACATCCAACACCATTACTTTAAGAGATGAAACAGCAACATTATTGTAAGCTACATGTAAGATTGTTATAATGTGGAATCAGTCATTAAAAGAATCTGGCCTATCATTCACAATTTATTCACTGAAAAATAAATCACTTTTTTCTCCCAGTTAATTATATATAAATCTGCAACTAATTATTAATGTATCCTAATTACATGTGCTCTAAAGTAGGAATGCAGTAACTTTACTCTAGCCTGGCCTATGATCTTGAGTTTTGTTTTGTATTACATTTTTCAAGAAATAGCAATACGGATTTATACTTTGGGACAAATTTAACGTAAGTCAGATGTTCCAAATCTGGAGTCATGAGTGCAGCACTTATTGCATAACTGCAGCCCTGGACACCTGTCGAAATTATCAGCGCTTCCTCCTTTTATCTCACATGGATAGCAAGCATCCTTTAACAGAAACAACCACTTTGTTCTCCTTGCCTTGAAGGCTCTTGGGATTTATGTGAGCCCATTAACATTCTTCAGAAGAAAAAAAGAACTGATCTGGTTTATCTAAATACATCACTAGATTGTGGTACATTAGCATGTGGCAGGTGGTATGCGGCCCTGCCCAGCCAAGTGTAGTGGGAGAGGGAACGAGCCAGCGCAGCACAGGACTTACTGTGAGAGAGTCCTCCAGAGTTGCAGAGTGGCTGGGGCGAGGCAAAGGCCCCAGGCTCACTTCCGGCTCATCCGGAAGAGAAAGGAGGAGGAGCGGGGTGGAGACAGGAGAGGCTATAAAAGGAGGCAGTTTGGGCGGGAGAGGGAGAGAGAGAAAAAGAAGCAGCCTTGGGAGAAGGCAGAGTCAGCTCTAGCTGCACCGAAGGGAAAGAAGAAGGAGGAGAGGAGATCAAGCAGGCCGGCCATGAGCCGATCTACAACTTCTGTGGCAGCCATCTGTGCTGGCAGCAACAAACAGGCAAGAAATGCAGCGGGGGAGGGGTCACCCTCCAAGAGGAATGAAGAAAGACAGCAATGAAGAAAGGCAGCATCGCACGGAGGGAGGGAGGGAGATGGAGAGTGGAAGGATTCTTATGTCCTTTTGTGACTTTGAAGTTCTGGGATTTGTGCAATGTGGGCTTTGTGTTCTTAAGGAGTGTTTGGCAATTTCTATTTGGCTGATGGCTGATGTCTCGTGTTAGCTTCTATTGCTCTGCTATTGTTAGCTGTAAGTTTTGCTGCAAGGGATTTTGAAGTATTTTTCTTCTGAATGGATTTTGCCTGTAGCATTCCTTTACTTATGAATGAAGCCATTTGGGGAAGCTGCCTTAGCTGGCAGCCAGTACTTACTACATTTTTTTTTCTTCCTTAAGTGCCAGCTGCTGACTCCTTAACTTTCCTTTCTAGCCAGTAGCTAATTCTTAAAGGGGAATGCGCCCTTTTAAGCTAGTTCCCTCAGCAGCTTGTCTTTTCTGTCTCTGGAGGCTTTTCCTTGTTTGATGAATACATGGAAGAGGGAAAATATGGGGGGGGGGGTTTCAAATTCTTCCTTCAGAAGGAGATGGGAATGAGAAAGAGGGAGGCAGGGAAGGAGGGAGGCAGGGAAGGAAGTCCGGCCTTAGCACTTGGCCACCAGCAGCCCTGCCGTTGATTTTGCTTGTCAAAAGGTTGCAAAAGGGGATCACATGACCCTGGGACATTGTGACCACCATAAATATGAATCAGTTGCCAAGCATCCAAATATAAATCACATGACCCTGGGCATGCTGCAATGGTCATAAGTGTGAAAAAATGGTCGTAAGTCATTTCAGTGAAATTGCAACTTTGAACAGTTTTTTTTTTTGGGGGGGGTGTCATCAAGTTTTTGACACCTTGCTAGGTGGTACTCGAATATTGCCATATCCTAAAAGTGGTACAAACGGTGAAAAGGTTGAAAAGCCCTGATCTAGATGACTATACTTTACTCATTTATTTATTTTCTTTCTTTCTTGGAGTCTCTTTAAAAGAATCCTCAGTATCTTCCACTGATTCTCTCCCTACCTTCCCTCCCAACCTGGGACAAGCACAAATTCTGCTACAGTCTCCTCAGCAAAAGGCTTTAAATTGCTAAAAATAAATGTGGAAAAGGAAAGGAGCCTGCATTAGAATAGGAAACTATAGCAGGTTAACAGAATCAAAACCTGTTTTAATCTGAAGCTTCATGGACATAATTTTCTCAGCACAATTTAGACAGATGGCATCTTTTACTAGAACTTGTGTGCAGACTCCACTGCCTATTTACAGATATCCTGGAAGTTTGTTTACAGATTTTAGAAAACTGGACAAACACATCAACGGTATCTCTCTTTCATCTTAGATTAGCAGTTGTGCATAAAAAAGTTCAAGAGTATGGGGTTTTCATGGGGGGGTGGGGGTGGAAGCTGCAGCTCCAAAGAAAAAAACAAATGACCTGTGAACAGTCCAAGAGAGTCCACAAGGACGTGCTTGGCAAAAATACCCTAAAATTCCTTGGCAGAGCCGATTTAGCATAAGTGTCCTTAAAAGACAAACTCTGAAACTGAACTATATAAACGAACTCCAAAAGATGTACGTTTTGGCACCAGGTCTCCATTTCATCCTAAACGTTTACTAAACAACATAATCCCCAGTTAGAAAAGTCTTCTCACAAATCCTATTGAAATTAATGGACCTACGCAAATCATGGCTAGTACACAGTTCTCAGTGACTACAGCAATGCTTGCACAGGGCAGATTCTAAGGGGGTACATCTCAGGTTACTTGCTTTGCCAGAAAATATCTTCAAGAAAGAGAAGGGGCTAAGTGAGAATCAATTCAGCGCTTCAACCAAGAAATCCCACAGCATTAATATTTTGCACTAATATTTCAGGTAGGCGTGCAAAGTGGAGACTTCTATAGCATCTCTAGGCCAGAGGCTCACTCTCTGAATTACTGTGAGAGCTTTCTAGTGGAACTTGACCATCTGCTTTCTGTCAGTTCAATTACTCTATTGAAGATTCCCAATGATTTTGTGCCATACAGTTAGTCCTCGACTTACAATCGCAATTCAGCCCAGAATAACGGTCATAAGCTGTTGAGGTTTTAAGTTGAGGCAACACGTGACCAGATTTGAAATTACAACTGTTTTTTTTCCCAATGTTTGTAAACACAGCAAACACAGTAGTCATTAAGCAAAACTATTTTCCCCAATGGCTGTTTTTTCGCTAGAATTTTTTTTGCAAATCATAGGTATATGACAATGGGATGCTTCAAATGGCTATAAAGGTGAGCTGTTTGCCAAGCACCCAAAATGCAATCATGTGACCAGGTATATGTGATGAGGAGGTATGTATGTATGGCCATTTAACTCCAAAAATGAGTCATAAGCATCTCTGGGGAGGTTAATCATAACTTTGACCAGTCATAAGTTGACGACTACCTATAGCTTACCAACTCAGTATGGAATAGGCAATGAAAAGGACTAGCAGGATATTACCTAATCCAGTTAAAGTTGCTCTGGATTCTGTGAAACCTATTTTTTAGATTATGAACCGAGTTCTTCTCAAACTGCCCATGTATGACCAGCAGCTTGACTGCTTTTCTTGTGTCCAGATTATTAGTCTCACACTCTTGGAAAAGAAAACATTAAGCTCTTACTTCTCAGTTCTTACCAGAATTGTGGAGGTCTTCCCACCTTCCAGAGTAATCTCCAAATCAGAAAGGGCAGCATCAACTTCATCAACTTCTTTATCACTGTTATTCAAGTGATTTTCAGATGACATGATCGACAACTTATTAACGTGGTACTGAAATAAAGCAATTGAAAATTAATAGTGCGGTATGTATGCATGTATGTATGTATGTACAGTATCTATAATCCTCTTGATCTGCTCAAAGGCTGATGATAATACAATATAGCCTTCATAGCACTTGGTATCATATCTAATCAAAACTCTGAATGACAGCCACAAGCCAAGTGTGGGACATGTTTTGTGAATTAACTCAACTAATTCTTAATATAGAATTCATTTTACAAATAAAGGTCAATGTTTCTGATTCAATAGTAATCATGACTATGTTCATATCCCTTAGTTATCCCTTTTCACTTATATAAGAAGCATTTAGAACAGCGTTCCCCAACCTTTCCAGCTTGGCGGAATGGGTGGGAGGGAGAGGGGATGGCTCTGTGCAAGCGGCAAGTGTGCGCACACACTCGCACACCGCTTGCACGAGCCGGTTTGTGCAATATAGTGGGCCACAGCCCAGGGGTTTAGAACAAAAATGGACCTCATAATTTTCTTTATGTGAAAGGATTTATTCCATGGTGAATAGTCTCTTCACTTAACACACTACAATGAGTATAAAATTTTGTAGAAGAATATTCCCAAGTATGTATCTCCCTTTACTTTTTTAAAAATTACAATTTTAAACATATCTATACCTATATTAACCGGGAAAGAAATAGCTTAGTCATTTTTACTATTTTACTCAATAGAGAACGTTACATGATATAAAGCCCTCCCATTTCTCATACTAGGTTAATTCTGTTTTCACTGATGCTTCAGTATCAATTAATGAAATTGGATATAACAAGCAGTTGCTTAACTGTTAACTATGATTTGTTTAAGTGGCTGCTAAGCATTTCCATACATGGTAAAATATTAGGAGACTGAAAGTGGCTGACATCAAAACTTAATTTAGTTCTAGATTATAGTTAACTATAGTTATAGTTAATGTTCTGGCCTCAAAAGATTATGTCGTACCTAGAGAATTCTAATAATCCATGGAGATTTTGAGTTCCTAGGCCCTATGTATAATACACAGAGACCATAAATGAGTTTCAATGTGAGACACTTTGAACTGCTAGTATAGAAAGGGATTTCTTTAGAAGAGAAAAAGAAAGTACAGATAAAAATACATTAAATGTGTTTATAAATTTGTTTGCCAAATGAGCTGCAGACTGAGAACATAAAGGAAGGGGCAAAGATATTTTTGGGAAACCCAGGAATTATCACCAGCTGCCTGAGAGGCTCAGTGCCAGAATCTTGTGGTTCAGTAACCTAATGTACTTGTCGTTTGCTTAAAAGCTAATAAAAAGATACAAACATGTTTGTGAAAAAAGAACCCAAATTCCTTTGCATGAGACATTAAAAGGAGGCAAATCTATTTTAGATTCCCCAAAAAGGTTCAAGCAAACCTTACAGAAAACAGAGCAATATTTGTTGGGACAAAATGTTCTAACTCAAAAAAAAAGAATACATGCAATATATGAAATTTAGTACATCAAGGATTTCAGCGTTTGCTAAGGACTCTTTGAAAGGCAAAATCCAAGAGTTAAAGAGCTCTGGGTCTTCAGGGCCCACACACTTACCTGCAGTGCTGCAAACATCATCATTTCCTCTTCCGTGCACTCAATTTCTTCCAAAAGAATAGCCCATTTTGATTGTTCATATAGCTGATTTATTCTGATTGCATCATACTATGGAGACATAACCAAACCATCGATTCATAACCCAGCTTGTGGACAGTTATGCAGTTTTTATAACCAGAAATCCCCCCCCAAAAAATTCAATAACCCTTTTACAAAAGTTTCATTTTCGCTTGCTGATCAAATGCTATGCCACTCTGAAACACAACAGGCCGTTTAAGGTCAGAAGATGCAGTGCTCCGACAGAAAATGTCCTTCCCTCTGCTATAATTTAAATAAGCTATCTATTCCAAATATGCGGAAATTATCTCTCTCCCAATCTTCTTTTTCCTAGTTGATGCAAAATTAATCTTTTGCCTTAATGCTGCCTTTTAAATGGTACGCCCAACTTTTAGGATGGGGTAGTCTCTCACTCCAAATAAGGGTTGCACTCAGTGGTGGGATTCACATATGTGAACAACCGGTTCTCTGTGTGGATGCCGCTTCCGGAAGTCCATTCTGGGCCTGGGCAACAAAAAATTAGCTACCGGTTCTGCCGAAGTGGTGCGAACCGGCTGAATCCCACCACTGGTTGCACTCTCCCTGAAGGAGCACAGTGTGGAGCTTTGCCACACACACTCTTAAATGTGTGTTTGTCATTCAAGGCCTCAGTGAAATGCATTAATGCATGCCCAGTCTGAGGCTTGTAACCCTTCAAGGCACAGAAACACCTAATCACAATAATCCATAACAGATGTCATCTTCTTTAGATTACCACAACACATTCTGCACAAAATTGCCCTTGGAAGATCTTAGGAGTACAATTAGTACAGAATACATCAGCAAAACACATTCAGAATAGACTTAAAAAGAAAAGAAAAACCCCACACAAATTTAGTTCTGAAATAATTGTTCTTGCTGCCTGCCTACAGGTCAATTCAAGGTTTTACTAATAACATTTAAAGCTCTTACCAGTTTGGTATCCCATTACTTGAGGATTATTCCCAAGCATGTACCTACCCATGACACATGCCTTGTTTATTAATAGAAATTTTGGTCTCAGCTATGGTCATAAATTGAGGACTACCTGTATTACATGGAGATGTGGAAGAGGGCCTTGCTGTGGCTTTGGAATATCCTAATCCTGGAAGCCACAAGATTACTAAAAATATGGATCTTCTGATATCAAATAAAATCATAGCTTTTAAAATACGATTTGGAAATTAGCGTTAGCATACTGATCATGATTTTGTCCCTTAAATACTCCTCTATGTTATTCTGTTATTATTAAATTATTTGCTTCACTGGCCTTTATCTTGCTTTTTATGGGTTATAATCCAACAATTTCCTAGCAGTTCGGTAAAAAAATTCTATACTGATCACTGTATGCGGCCAGGTCACTAACCCACGTACATGCAGTGAAAATCCTGACTATATGATAGTTAACATAACTGTATACCTTAGGATTCAAATCAAAGAAGCTGTAATATTTGAACCGCAGTAGTAAAGCTTCATTTTCTTTCACATCTTGTTCCATAAGTGATCTTGAAGAATCTAGCCATCTTCCAAAAGAGGAAAAAAAAAATACTAGCTCAGTCATTACAAAGCAATGATTTCACACAAACAAGCTCCAAAACTAATATTTTTAAACCTACCCCTGGTTGATCTTGGCTTTATCCAGAAGTGATTGTGGCTTATACATTTTGGCTAAGATTTCTGGGGAGGTGATTGGCTGGCTGACGGCAAGTATACCTGGATTTCCTTCTGATAAAGCACTGTCTCCAAACCAAGCTGAAGTTGGTGATAAAGGACTCCCATCATGAGAATCATAAGTTGGTGTCATGGTTTTGCTATAAAGCCCTGGACTTGAATATACATTCCCTAAATTGGAGAAAGATAGGAAGAATCAAATTAGTATTCCATACTTAGTCCACTAAATTCAGAGGAAACCTACAATACCAATAACTCCAGAACTCAATTTTTTTTACTGAATGCTGCAGAAATAAGAAAGGATTTCTATGCTGCATGTCAGTTATACATGAACATGTGAGTATGAGGTCCATATGGTGTCCGGAAGGTTGACTTTAAACTGTGACCACATGATGTTTTGGAAAGTGTTACAGAAAGATGGAATAGTCACCCATGTGATTAAGATATTAAAAAAGTATGTATGTGATAAGACAAAATCCCACCCATTCTGTTTTTTGTAATAAGAGAACCTAGGTCATTTAGTGAAGCTGAATGGTAGGGTATTCAGGACAACAAAGAAGTTCTCCAAACAGCATATAATTTAATTTAGAAAGCTACAATTAGAAGATGCTTTTTAGATGGCTTTAAAACAAGGCTGTACTTTTGATTCTTATTAGTGGCTCTGGCCCCTCAAAATTCAGGACAGATTATAAATATTGTAAATTCAGTGACTGCTCTGGAAAGATATCCCTGCCTCAAATATAGAGTACTCAGGCTCCAACTCTTCTCGCCTTTAGGAAAGCCATTAAGACGTGGCTCTTCCCTCCGGCACTGGTGGCCAACTGAGTGAGAATCCCCTTTTGGCTGTTTTGTTATGTACTTATATTTATATATTGCATTCATTTATTGCTATATGCCGTTTTTCTTTTTTGAATTGGGCAGCTTATAAATCTAAACAAAACAAATGGATTATAGAGCTGTTCATGGTTATTATTTCTCATACCCATGCATTATATAAAATATCAAAAAGCAACATGGTTCTCAGTACTTATTGCTGAGAAACCTGGAAGGAGATATGCTATTGCTACCTGCTGTAGATGTAGGTGTTGTGGAAAAAGAATGCGGGTGTAATATCAGAGCTTTTCTTATACAAATGATGGAAGTCTCCAGGCTCTATTTTCAGTTAAGCAGCATTTTTCCAGTCAAAATAGGCAGATCTGTAACTTTACTTCCTAGCTACACTATATATATATATGAAGTATAAACTATGAATAATTTGTATTTCTAATACTGTTTCTGATAGAATGTTAAAATACTGTGTTATTTCAATAGCACTCGATACATATTAACTGTTTTCCCAATTAGAAAAAAAATCCAGGACCTAAATCACATATTTTATAACGACTATCTAGAGAAATTGTGGGACACCATATGGTCAAAATATAACCAAGGAGTTCCTTGGTTTTCAGATTCATATAGTTCAGAGGAACAGGAAGCAGAAAAGACAGGAGAGAAAAGTCCTATCCACATGAGGCTCACCTTTTACTGGGCCAATGTAAAGAACATCAGAGCCTATAAGAAGGAAAGAAAGGAAAATAGAAGACAGTAAGGTGAAGGCAGTGAAAGGAATAGAATAAGAACAATAAGGATGAAAAATAGGCAAAGCAGAGTAGTAAGATATTCAAGGATGCAATCAAGAAAACTATGACTTCAAGTTGAGATATTTTATATTTTTTTAATTTTCAGGCGACAAGAAATAAATTTAATAGAGAGAAGAAAATTAATTTCTATGTTTTTGTGTGAGATTTGGACATGATAAAAACTAAGCACATGAAAAGACAAAAAAACACTACATAACATGAAAAGGAAATACTACAGTTGGAGCATGAACATTTTACTAGTTCAGGAAAGGTATTTGAAAAAGTCCTGAAAGTAGTAATTTTCCTTTTCTGCATTCCTGAAATACACAGAAACAGGCTGCTTGGTTTTAGCATAGTGTGTGGTTTCAAAACTAACACTTCTTAAAATAGTTCAGAACAACTGTACATTTCAATACAGCAGGAATTAAGCTAACATTTTGCTGTCTCTACATCAGCTTGAATAGAGAACCTATTTAAACCACAAAAAATCCAGATAGGTAGGTGAAAAGGTTGAAAAGCCCTGTTCTATTCCACATGAAATACTACATAGCATCATTTCTATAAAGACCTTCACTCTATAATATCAACACTGGATTAATCTAACATTAAACTTATGACTATCAGAAAACATCCTCATGAAATATTTATCTTATGAAACAATTATATTTGGGGATTCATTTACAATTTAGTTTTAGATGACCTATAACAAATAACGGAGAATTATTTAAAAGCAATTGTTGAAATTGACTTTAAGAATCAACAGCTGAACTATTTTGGAACAATATATTTTTGCTGCTTAAACAGGCTGCCACATAAATTTGTTGAATAAGCAAACAAAATTTCATCCAAATATGCAAAATATTTTATAATTGGTCACTTATCGCTAAAATGTAAATAATAAATTCAAGATAGGGAATATGAGCAAAAAAAAGGGAAAGATACAGATTGATTTATCTAGGTAATTATGTATACACAAATTGTATTATCAGTAAATGAAACTATATTCTGAACATAAGGAACATTTTTCTTGATTTTAGTATCAAAGCAGTGTAAACAGACACAGAATATACCCACAGACATATATGACATTACTGGTCAATTCTAGTTAACAAATTAAGAAACCCCAACTATTTATTATTCTGCAAAAGATTCTTTTTATACAATATTATCTTCATTGTATCATATCTTGCAGGAAAAAGCAATGAGCAGGCAGATGCTAACTTCAATATTTAGTTGGATCCTTCTTGCAAACTATTCAGCTTAATACATTCTGCTTCATTTACCGAAACTGAATCATACAATTCATTTGCATAGGCAATACTAATGTTAAGAGGCTATAGACTCCTGTGCCTTTCTGTTTATAAATGTTAGCTGAACAGTTCCTCTCCCTTTATTTGGCTCAAGTCCAAAGATTTTATACCAGGGGAATCTTTTTCTACTATGTTGCACAGCAATTGATGCAATAGGTCTGATTACAGACAAGAGAAAAAAATCATTTTGTCCATTGTTTTGATCTGATGCATATTGTCTCATAATAGCTTGTGGGACAGTCAAACTACGCTTTTCTTCCAACTCCTAGTTACCTGTAAATAGATGCTTACTTAAACATTTCCAACTTAAGAGTTACTCATTAGACCAGACAGATAATATGACAGTAAAGAAAGCAAGGGGCTTATGAATATCTTTCTGGATGCCCAATAGTCTCTCTGCACAGCTGAACTTAAGTTTATCTTTTACTATATGACTGTGTTAAGACCGGCCATCCTCACTAGGCTAGCTATTCCATGAGAAAGCAAGACCTTAAGATAGCCATTTGCATCACATTGTCTATATCTGTTCTTCAACAGAGTATTAGGTTTCCCTGGCTTTGTAATAAAAAGAAAACCTTTTATCTTGCTGATGAAGAATTATTAATGATCCAGACTCTTAAACCAACTAGTGAAATAAGACAGACCATAATTATTATTATTTTTTTAAAAAAAAACCTCAGTAAAAGCTCTAGAAAGTTAACAGAAATAACCATGTCACCATGGATTTCTTTTGCTTCCCTTTTTAAGCTAAAGAAAAATAAATGCTCTTCCAGCCATCTCAGAAAAATTATAGATATTCATATGTTCTTCTGCTCTGGGTGCAGAAAAGATGGAAAGAGGCATGCCATTGTGGATAGCAAAACAACTTTTTCTCCTCCTTTAAGGTTTATATCAGTTATTCAAGCAAAACCACACAGAACTCCTCTTTAGCCCTCCCTGCTCAACATGTGAGGTCTGGGAATGAAGAGATGGGTATGCACAAAGGACACTGTGGTTGAGGGGTCAGGTTTAATCCTATTCTCTTCCCCACCACATCTTTGGAACCTCACGCTTTCTCTTAAGTATCCAAAGAGGGATCTAGTCTGGTTCTTTGCTGAAACAAAATAATTTTATTCCTATTCAGCACACCCAGGTTAACTCATAATGAAACCATACTGTACAAGTATTATACACATCAAATGTAAGCATATTTCAAAATAATAATTGACTTGGAAAAATAAACCTAATTTGCTTCACGCGTTTTAACGGCAAAAGCAAACAGCAGGTTAGCTTATTTACTATCCAGGTTGTTTGAAAGAATGCCGAGAGCAAGAAAAAGTGGAATTCAAAGAGGATCTGCAGATTTGCTCTCTTGTTGGGAGTGCTGAATCGGTCTTTGAACAACAGCCATATATAAAAACCCGCATGTTGAAATAAAGGAGAGGAAAGGGTAGAGCCTTGAGCAGCTAGATCTTTGCAAGGACTGTAGATATGAGGTTGAGCAACCCTGGTCCACTGTTTATCTGTGTGCTTAAAACCCTTTTTATCATTAACAAGGTCAAAGAATCTCAAGCATTAGCATGCAATCTAGTGGAACCAGGCAAGCACATAGAGGAGAACTTATTAGCTGGCATTCAAAACATTTGATGTCTATATTTTAAAGCAGAATAGACAAAATGCTCTAGAATTCTTGCGTGGGCAGCAAGGATATGGTCAGAATCCATGACTATTTAACTAATTTGTAATGGATTGAATAATTCAAAATCTAATTCCCACTGCTATTATTTTTCAACTCAAACAAACAAACAAACAAATAAATTGTCTACACATGGCTTTTTTCCGTCTAGGTAGAGGGCTATTTTTTCTCCACTAACCTCCCAATACTAAATAAATAAATACAGAAATTGTGCTTACAGTATAATTAGGAAAGAGATTAGTCACAAATTAATGTTTAATAATTTGTGTTAACTAAAAACAGCTGAAAAATATCCTTGTGGATCTGTGGAATATTAAGACAACCCAAACCACTGACTATAAGCTCTAAAGAAATCTCTCGCACACACGGAGACAGATCAACCTCTTAGTTTACTAGGGAACTGAAAGCAATAATGCGGACTGGGTGATAGCTGAAGTACATGAGTGGGAATTCTTGCAATGGATCAAAACAAGCATCGATTGTGGCTTCTTTGATGAAAAGAAGCAACAAAGAGTATATACCTTTTTGCCTTCATTACCTCCATACCAAAGGTTTGCATTGCTTTTTTGTTCTGTGTAGAATCTCCAAGATATCGGAAGGGACAAGCCGGGATTGACATGAGCAACTGAAAGTCAAATAGATTCACCTTGGACTTCTACATGAAGGCAGTTTACAGGTTAATAATGCAGCTTGCTTATTTGTTTGCTTGTTTGTTTGTTCATTCATTCCCCTTTTATTATTTTTACAAATAACTCAAGATGGTAAACATCTCCAACACACCTTCCTCGTCCTACTTCCTTCACAATTACTCTGTGAGATGAGTTCGGCTGAGAGAGACAGAGTATAGGGAGAAAGGCAGCCTTCCTCTCTCCCTTGTCTCTCTCAGCCCAATTCATGTTTCATTACCCAACTGGATAACATCATCAGTGCAGTGAGTGTGGGTTCTGCATTAGCTTGCCCTGCCAGTTTTGGTGGGGATACAGTTTCCTCCTTGGTGTTTCCTTGATGATTGTTTTCTGCCTGATTGTTTATCTGGTGCTGATTCCTGCTTATCTCATTATGGGGCTGCTGGAATACTTCCTAGGTATTTTATTGTCTGTTTTGGATGTTGTGTAAATCTAGTTTATCTCTGTGAGTGTATTGAGGGCTTCCAGGAATTCTTCTCCTTTCATGAGTAAACTACCTCATGCTTAGGAGAGCAGAGCAAATGCTTCTTCATAGGTGGGAAGGGTTACCCCCAGCATAACGAAGATTTCTACTGAAGAAACTCTTTTCTGATCCAGGAGATCTATACTATACAGCAGACACTATAAGATAATCTAAAACATTTTATTTCTGGGAAAGAAGATGAAGGCCTCAGATGCATCTGGGTGACATTAATTCATTAATTTCAATTATGTCTTCGGCCTGGATTTTGTTAAGATTATTTGGTTGCCTTAACAGATAACTTATGTCAGATTGGATGGGAAGAGCATGGCCTACTAATCTTCTTGAAATTCTTAATGATTTTTGATAATATTGAGCATTCAGCATTTTTCTGGATTCTTTGATGAGACTAGTCCTTGGGACACAGTTTTGCGGGATTCTGGCCCTTCCTGGCTATGCCCAGAAGGTAGTGCTGGCAGACTATTTTTTCACACTTAGATGACTGACCAATGGAACCCCACAGGGTTAAATCTGTGCAACATCTACAGGAAACTGAGGAATAATATAATTTGGAACTTTTGAATCTGATGACCCCCCCTCACTGCATATAAAAGTGGTTTTGCAGTTACCTGGCTATAATGTCATCTCTGATTCTATATTTAATACAAAACAGAAAGAGGCTAGGGAACAGAGGTAGTCCTCGAGTTACGAATTTAATGGAGCCTGCCCATTCCATTCGTAACTCGAAAACTTGTAGGAGTGGAACTCGTACCTTGAACGAGATTACTCCCTTGCTCGTTAAAATGCATGCGGCTCGTTAAGTGAACATGAGGTATCTCAGGTTGGGGAAGGCCATGGAGGGCTTAGTGATGGAACAGGCCCCCAAGGCCTCCCTGACCCACTAAGATACTTCAGGCTTCCCCCTCCCTTCATGCCGCACTGGACTCACCTTGAAAAGATCCATCTCCTCTCTGCCGCAGTTCCTGCTGCCGCCTGGATCTGAGGCTTCTGCATGCCTCCGGAAGCTGGATCCGGGCACCAGAAGCCTTTTCCAGGCTGCTGCCGTCTGGATCTGAGGCCAGGGGATGCTTCCGCGGCCCTCCGGATGCCCACTTCCGGCCGGCAGCAGCCTGGAAAGGCCTCCGATGCCCGGATTGGGCATCTGGAGGGCCGCAGAAGCATCCCCCGGCTTTGGTTCCATTCTCTGTTGCAGAGAACAGAGGCCTAAAGTACCATTAGATCACACAAGATCAGTAGTGTGAGATCTTGCCCCACTGATCTTGCGTGGTCTTGCATTACTTTAGGCCTCCATTCTCTGCGAATGCACCGAAGGCCTGGAGCAGCCAAGAAAGAAAAGGATCTCGATCTTCACAGGGTGAGTACTGAAGTCCTAGCGCCTAGGGCAGGGGTAGGCAACCTCGGCTCTTTTATGATTCATGGACTTCAACTCCCAGAATTCCTGAGTCAGCATAGCTGACTCAGGAATTCTGGGAGTTGAAGTCCATGAGTCATAAAAGAGCCGAGGTTGCCTATCCCTGGTCTAGGGAGACCCAGGGCGGAGGTGGGGAGGGAGGGAATAACCAGGGTGAATGTTGCAGTGCCACTTCGGTCGCTCGTAAGGGTGAACGACTGCTGCGGTGCCGCAATATTCGTAATTTTGGGATTTGTTCAGAAGCACTAGGGGGCGCTTATTGCGTCACTTCGAACGTTTGCTAAGGGAACGCTCGCAACTCAGGGATTACCTGTAACTGCAAAGAGATTCCTTTATACAAGTAACTGCAGTATTTCCTGGTTTGGACATTCACACTGGAGGAAAAGGGAATCTTATCCACAATTTTAACATATCTGGGAGAGAATGGAGAAAAAAGACTCAAACAAGACTAAACTTAGAATTACTGACTCTTTTCACTTTACAGCAAAACAGCTGTGTTGGGAAAACAGAAACGGTCTTCAAATTTTATTTTTTTGTAACTTAGATAAATACATACTACGGAGTTGAGGTAAATTAACTGGGCAAAGCACCCACTCATCTATTAATCTTAAATCACTGATACTGATCTCAATTTTTAAGATAATGTAAGTTATAAACAAAAAGGAACACAGGAGGAAGAGAAAAGTAAAAGAACTCAACCAAAACATGACTCCCTTCAATTCATGTTAACATCATTATAGTCCCCTCTCAAATTGTTATTTCATTTTTCTTAAAATCTTTTCTTGCATAAATTGGGAAGTTCAATTACATATGTACACATAGAAATCTGAAAACACTGAGTGACTGATGGTAATTATACAAATCTCTTCCAATGATTTCAATGGGCCTGATGTTCTAGAAAGCAGATTTAGAATTCTAGTCTCAAGCATCTGATTATCCGGTAAAGCAGCAAGAAAAGTTACATTTGACATGAAGTCATTTGCTGGCACATAACATCTCCGGTTGCCATTTAAAAAGAGGCGGCTGGCATTTTAAGTAGGAGACAGGAAAGATGTTTGGGCATTAAATTTCCACTCAGGTTTGCTTTAGTAAAATGATCTGTTACATTTCTCCACAGGGGTTCCTGGGACTGGCATTGCCAGACTTCAGAAGAATATCAGTAGTTCCTGCTGACAACAACAACAACAACAACAGAAAGAGCTGTTTCTTCAAACCAGTATCATACAGTAAACTATATTAGATGGAATTTTTTGCAGGCCCAGTGTATATGTAGAGGTTTTCAAAGAACTCTAAATCAATATCTGGTGGAACTGCTTAAAGCAGATGGCTATCGCTTTAATTATTGTTATCTGATGATTAAAAAGATACAGTTGCTATACCAATGCACAACAGACAACGTTGCCTTGTCCACAGAGCAGCATATTACAACTGATATAGTGTTGACGGCACTCAAGGCTCTGAATAGCACGTACATTGGGTATGTTTGTGACCCACTCCAATAGTCTGAAGTTGGTAACTTAGTGCTTATCATGCCCTCCCCCCATAAAGAATTTCAACACTGCACCTTAAAAAACATTTTCTATGTAGGTTCCTGCAAGTATGGAATGTGTTCCCTTCATATTTCAATCTATTTTACTCCATATAGGAAAATCTCCCACAATTTTCTCTATTTTCCAGGGGTTCATTTATGCAAGCTTAAATTCCTCTCAGTCTGTTTTGGAAACATATTCAGTGCAGCAGCATCTTAGTGCAAAGTTCAGTCGCAACTGTTCTCAAAATATTTGGAAATCCTACAACTGCCCAACTTTGCTTAAATTCAACATTCTATTTAATTTCTTTTTTACAAACAGATCACAGAGCAAATAATACAGCAATGCCACTCCATAATTAAAGAAGCAAAGAACAACAGTATTTCTAAAATGTGAAAAACATGTGTACACTTTGTTGTTAAATACCAAACAAGGATAAAATTGAAAGTTTTGAAACTTTCTGTGATCTACCTGGGAGTAAAAGAGAACAGAGTATAAGCTAGCAGTAGAGAAGTAGTAGACATATAAGCTAGCACTTCAGCAGACTCAAGTACTACCCACTCAGTACAGAATAATAAACTGGCAAGGAACGAACTAAAGTATATGCAGAAAATTGCATCAAATTCATCACAAAGCTCAAGACAGTTGTGTTAGTACATGCTAAATTACTACACAAGTTAGGCTCAATACTGAAAATACTATTTGAATAGGGCTACTGTCTTTGCAGAACTGAGTAAGTGATATTAAACACTGTAATTACTAAATATTATTAAGCTCTCCAATGCATACTAAGGTTGAAATGCCATTTCTCTCACAGCCATCAAGGAAACATGTGTGACTAAACAAAATTAGCACTAGTAAATGGGAAAGGATTTTTTTTCCCCTCTAAGGCTTTTCCATGATATTCTGCATACTCATGCTATTGGGGGGGGGGAAGGGGTTCTACCTGATCCAGGTGTGATTAGTGGTCCTTCCAGCTCAAGTGTTTCATCCTCATACTGGTCATCCAGCTTTTTCTTTTTCTTTTTGGTTGAATCACGGGACTTTCTTAAAAGAGAGAGTTCTTCTGGATGTCTGATGTCTATGGAGGTGGAATAAGAAATTACATTATAAAAAAGAAAACGTTTTTAACCTTTTTGATATTTTAACGAGTATAAAAACGGTATGAATCCCATAATACTGCAACACAATGGTACCATAATGCTGTTTATAAAGCTCAAATGATAATTAAATAGTATACATCACACCATTTGTAGAAAAGAATAAAATATAATTTGAATGGTCCAATGACCTCGAAACATCTTTTTAGCTGAGTGAATTCCTATTTCCCCATATAGCTGTCTTAAATCTGCTTCTGCAGATTAGAATATCCTCCGAAACAGATTTTATAACAAGAATAGATCAGGGAAGCTCTGCTATGAGACAAATGAACTATTATGGACGTGGGTCAAGACACAATGGGGGACGACCTTCTGACACAATCACAACTTCATCAGAAACGATCCACAATACAGTAGCGATAGCTATACAAATGTCACTGCAGAATTAGGCTCTGGCCTGAGAGAAAGATACCAGGATTTATAAGTTTCTCTATTTGCGATTAGCATTTAAAAACCTCCTCTGAATATCAGTGGTTACATAAACAAAAGGACAGACCAACAATATTTTTCTCCAGTAATTAACATTATTTTGCTATTTCAAATTTAGTGAATAAACCTTTCCTCCTAAAAATAATCTGAAACAATTCATAATAACAAACTATTATTGATAGACTTCTTAAACCTTTGAAGAGAGGCCAAAATACATTATTATGGAATCAGGACAACTGTAAATATTGCAAAAACTGTTTTTCAACTGTATTAATATCTGACAGAAAGATAACTTTTCATCAAGTCAAAATATGTTATCAATGCTTCATTAACATTTAAAACCCAGCACCCTTATGGAATTATATATGAAGCATTCAAATATTCATTATTGTGGAAGTAATTTAAAAGAGAAAATGTATCAGCAGGAGATAGACATACCACTGGATGTCTTTCAATATATTAGTAATCATTTCTAATTCATGTTTAACTTCTGAAAAATAAAACTTTATTTTCTGCTAAAATCAGGCTATTGAAATGAAGGATGCTTGAGTCAGAAAAGAATTCACTTGTTTGAAACAATTGTGAGTTCAGTGTGAATCTGATGCTGAAAACAAATTCTTAGTTTAAGGACATACTCAGGAACACTCTTTTCTAAATTATAAATATGTTTTTTCCACATAGGTTGCCATATTAAGAAATGTTTTATTATGTTCGAATATACTCATCATTTTGTCCTTATCTTAAATCGTTTGTTTTTACTCATACTTGTCATTAATGAACAATGCCATATATATATAGGATGTACAAAAAACCCATCCTCATTGTCAATTTATTATATAAATCACATTAAATGTTCAAATTGGTTGCCTTTCTCTCTAAATACTTCTTTATTCATTTGATGCATGACATTTGAACATTGTTATGTATAGTAACATCTTATCTGGGGAAAAAATTAGTAAAACAAAACCATATTTTGATTGGTCTATGGGAATTGATCTTTGGTACACCCTATATATCCCTTTCTTATGTCTATCCCCAAAGTTATCATACATTAATAAACCAAATTTATATTACTAAAATATTCCCCATATGCTTGTATTAAAACATAAAAGCTGTCAGTTCTTATTTGGACAAATGTATCAATTTTGGAACAAAAATCTCTGCTTGATTATTTTCTCTGCCAACTATATTAGTAGTTAGAAGGAAAATACTTTCTGCAAATTGCATTCTTTCTCTATAACAGATGTATATTACTTGCTAGAGAAAATGTTCATGTCTAATCATGTACCTATATATTCTTCAATTTCAGCAACTCCATGTGTAGGGTGACTTTATCTTTCTTAAGTGGAAGAATTATGATCAGAATATTTGCTGCTGGGTACTCTAGGTAGGTGACAGTTCCCTAGACAATATTTTAATATCAAACAATGGTATGTTGTAAAACAAGGGTCCCCAATCCCCAGTCTGTGGACCAGCACTGGGTTGCGGCATGCCAGGAACCGGGCTATGCAAAGAAGCAAAGCCCCATCACATGGCAGCACATGAAAGTCCCCTCCGGTCCACCGAAAAACCTCTCTCCATGCAACTGGTCCCTGGTGCCCAAAAGGTTGGGAGCCGCTGTTGCAAAATGTAGGAGAATAACATCCTCTAAATGTGCTGGCCTATGATTCCCATCATAATACCAACATTAATGATCATTAATATGCCAGACAGGAGTAGCAGCACAACAGTTTTTTCTCTCCATTATAGGTGATGAACCTGCACAGATAAAATTCTATAAAACGCAAGAAAAACAGAGAAGTGAAAATAAAATAGCTATCCAAATTTCAGGTTCCCAGGGCACTAGAAAGTAATCAAACTTTCTACAGAGCCTATACCTCTCTTTAGGTCACGGGTGCACACTTTTTTTTGCATTTTAGGATGTGCTTAATAGTCAGAGAAAGAAACTTAGGAAAGGCCTTCCCTAACTGAACAGGCTGTTAAAAGTGACTGTCAAGAGATCTGTATTTTCAGACTTGCATGATTCTGTTAATGTGGCCTTAATATAAAGTAGAATTAGCTCATCTGGCCATGTTTCCTGTCTTGCTTACCTGGGAGGGCAGACATAAACTAACCTTGGCTGAACTCATAAACTAAGCAGAGTCTCTCCAGTAAATACTTGGATGGGAAACATCTGGGAATTTAATGTCTGTTAGTAGTTAGACTGGGAAGTCCCAAAAACTCTCTGGAATCTAACTATGGGAAACCATTCCTGTAATGCTGTCAAGAATATGGCATGAATGCAGTTACCAGATCTCAATCTGTAAGCATTATCATCATCTTTTAAATTTAGATTTCACTAACATTTAATAGCCAATGTTAATTTCTAGAGCAAGAAAGTAAGTAAATATTACAGTTACAGGCTGAAGTTTTAAAGAAGTGACAAAACCCAAACAGAGGTTTTGTAAGGACACCATTATGATTTGGAGCTAAGGGGTGGGAATTAACCTTTCATTTGTCTAAACAAAGTTAGAGATTGGACTTTCAAAAATTGCTTCCACGTTTGTTCAAAGATTCTTCGGATATATCCAATTAAAAACTCTTCCTTCAAGAACCATGCTATGGAAATGGTTGGTCCACTTAATTACTAGTTATTTAAGCTAACTATGTAATTTAGATGTCAAATGCTGGGTAGGATTCCTTGCTTTCATAGTTGGTTTTAAGTGGATACATTTGAATGAACGCTATTGGAGGTGGACAATTTTATTTTAATCCAGAAGAATCTGTTTTTATTCAAGGTGCAGAAGTGTTTTCCTCTTATAGTGGAAATATAATACGTGCTACTTGGCATACTTTCAAGCAAAAGCAAAAGATAGCAACATGCTGTGGTGGCAATACTAAAACTAAATGCAAAATAATCTAGAATGCAAAATCTAAGTTCTGTTTGTAAACCATGTATGTTCCACACCTCTGATCCTACGTCAATGTGATTCCAAGATTCTTCATCCTTTAAAACTAGTTCTTTATCCTTTAAAGCCACATGGGAAACACCCCAGCAAAAGTGAAGGCAGAGCATTTGCAATACTTTCTTTTTTGTTAACAAAGTATCTTGGTATCTTTGTTAACAAAGTATCTTGGTATCTTTGTTAACAAAGTATCTTGGGAACTTATGCTGCAGCTACCCTTCTGTTAGGAGCATAACATAGGAAATAGCAATTTTCTCTGTTCTAGCATTCTACAATTTCCCCCATATTTACCACATAGGACTAATAGGTGCATGGAGAAGAATCTCATGTTTTTTTGTATTGTATGCCATTAATAAGCAGCTATTTCAGTGTAATTTTAATAGAACTGCCATTCTGAATATGAAGCATCAGAATACATTAACTACTTATAGTCCTCTGAGATCCAGCACAATGAAAAGGAACTCAATAATATTAATGTTTCTGAGAATTTGAAGTCTTATCTATTGTGTCATAACCATTTTTCCTGCTAGCCTCACCTAGTATCAATTTCAACCTCACCTAGTTTCAACTTCAACATAAGATGGACACTTATGTCCATTTTATATAAGACCAGGTCTTATAGCGCCAGTGCCGCCGCTCACAGCAGGAGGCTGCATGGCGCATTGTGCCAGTGCTGCTGCTTGTGGCAGGACACCATGTAGTGTG
This sequence comes from Azemiops feae, assembly GCA_023970755.1. Taxonomy (NCBI): domain Eukaryota; kingdom Metazoa; phylum Chordata; class Lepidosauria; order Squamata; family Viperidae; genus Azemiops; species Azemiops feae. Next base: position 2,088,353 of record JALGBA010000172.1, on the reverse strand, counting down.
TTGCACCGGTGCTGCCATTCACAGCACTGGCGCGATGCGCCACATGGCATCCAGCCGCAAAAGAAGTCAGGCATCGGAGTGACAGGTGTCGGGGTGTGGGAGGCCTGGCTGCGGTGGTCCTAAGGTAAGCGAGTGCAGGGCATGTGTGGCAGCTCCACCCCCCACCCAGCTTGATTTTTACGCATGTGCCTCGCCCCACATCGTACAACCAGACAGTGGGATGGGGTGGCCGGGGTCTTATCTAGGGCTTATTTTTGGGGTAGGGCTTATATTAGGTGCACCTGTAAAAATCAAGCTACAGCATATTTTGGGCAAACATATTACTCCTGTCCCAAACAAACAAACGATCCACACAGATTAATTTTCTCAAGAAGCTTAAATAAAGCACTGAAGTTCTATCTTTCACCTTCCCCCTTTTAAACAGAAGAATGAGTTAACCATGATCCACTCTCGGTTTGACAATTCCTTGCTTGAATGCCACATATGAAACAGAAATCATGACTGGCTGTATTTCTCAAATTTAGTTAGTATAGTTTTTATTTATGTATTACACTTACACGCCACCCCTCTTGCTTAGAAGCGCCTCTAGACAGCTTACAATCAATTAAAGCAACAAGATAAAACAATAAAACTTTAAAAACAATAAATACTGACACTAAAATTCACTTAAAATTAACAAAGATGGCAAGGAAGGGAATAAGATGCACACAGGAAGGAAGTGGGGTCTTATCTTAATTACCTCCAGTCTGACACCCCCCACCAAGAGCAAATAAAATAAAATAAAATATTAAACTTTTATATAGCTAGCCATCTTATAACCAACTCTGGGCAGCTCCCAATCAAAAGCATATTTTGCCAGATATAGAACATTACATAAAAGAGAGTTCTCTGTAACTTAGGAAATCCCTATTAGAAAAAAAGAAAGGGGCATTTACTTAGTTTTATGCCAATGTGCTGTTTTCCTACATTGAAGTGCACAGATCTCTTACAGTACAATTCTGTTAAGCATGATCGTCTTTGGTACTATTTATGCCAAATAATTTATTTATCTTAGAAGCGAACAGTAGGAACTCATTACAGCTCATAATTCGATCACATAGGCATACTACATTTTGCATTAAGAGGCAGTAGGAAAAAGGCTGCCTCTGTTAAATATTGGTGGGAGTTTGTAACGTTGAATTTTCTCAGCAGACTGTTCTCCTATGTGTATGAATACCATTTATTGTTTCTTGCCCTTTTAGTTAGGGTGGAAGAGCTTTTATGTTGAAGCCAAGCTCCTGAAGGGAGTCTTCTGCTGCCTGGATGCTGCCAAGACCCGCCCGATTGACCATGTCAAGAATGGCACCATTACAATGGTCCTCTTTTTCTGGCACAAGACATCTGTGAGATGCCAATGTAAAACTGTAAAATATAAAGGCAGGCTATATAGGAACATGTTAAAGAGAAACATCGGCAATACAGTGTACTTTTCATTTTAACCGTCATGTACCAATGTATAAATGTTCTGTCAGTGAGAGAGGGGATTCAATTCCTTAAAAAATCCTGATTTGAAATAATACGATTTAAGGCAAAAGGTGTAATGCAAACATCATGTAGAATTGGATTCAAGAGGCGATTCTGACTCGGACAAGTAAGAAGAAAAGCACCAGACAATAATTATTCCATGTAATCTATTTGAATAAAAAGCCACAAACATGCTGATATTCAATATAAAGAGCCCACCCAAAATACATATATCTTTGTATGTATTTTTAAAATTCATTTTATAGATACTACAGGAAACTATGTTGATTGACACTATGTTAAGCTGCCATTATAACCAAATCGAAGAACAAAGATATTTAGAACTGGAAGCAAAGAAACAAAAGTCAGTAAGAGAACTCTCTCTGTCTCTCTCTCTCTCTCTCTCTCTCTCTCTCTCTCTCTCTGTGTGTGTGTGTGTGTGAGAGAGAGAAAAATAATTATGACAGCTTTTTCCACCATTACACTAGTTATCATTAACTTGCATTCTAAAAAGTAAACTAAATCCATTCTACTTAACTGTTCTTTTAAGAACAAATACATCTGTAAACCACAAAGCCTTACAGATTAACCAGGATTCTTTGCTTGATCGTTTCAAGCAGAAGTGGGCAAACCTTTTTTTCTCTCCAGATTGGCATTCTCTCAGTTAGACTTTTAGGTCACCTAAAGGGACACGGATGAAATAAGTGGCAAATGGGAACAGAATGTAACTGTACTATACCTTTAAAATAAAAATAATTGCAATTAATCAATAGCTAAAACTTGGCAAACAGATGCTTTATGTGCCATTTTCTAGGGCAGAGCAGAAAAATGTTTTATTTCTTTTTCTTGTAAGGAAAGGCAGCTGGCTATTATCGCAAGTTGGAGTTGTCTATTGCATACGAATTGTGAAAGGGTTACATGTGGTACATCCCAGGTTTAAGGCGAGTAAGGAGGTATTGGCATGCTCTTTTGCAGAGGTCTTCCCTGGACTTCAGAAAGCCCTAGAAGAAGCTTAATCTCTAGGTCTCGTTCAGTCAGGATTCAGACTGGGACAGAAATGGAATGGATTTGGTTGTCCTGGTAGATGACCTCTACTAGAACCTGGAGTGCGTCTTTTCTGGTACTTCTTGACTCACAATAATATTAGATACTCTTGAGCAAGGTATCCTTTGGGATCACCACCCAAAAGGCACTATGTCACAGTGATTCTATTTCTATTCGAACAAGCAATTCCACTTGGGAAGAGGAGTGATCAACATGGTAGGCACTCCTACGAGAAATTTGGCAGGTCTTGACTTTCTGAATATTTACATGAATCTTACTAGAAGATGCCATCCATCTGTTTGGGCCAAGATACCATCAATTATGCAAATGCTTGTAAATGGCTGGCCTAATCTAGAGATGCTGCTGAAATTTAAGTTATGGAAATTGGTTAGGATAAAACAAGCCAAAATGAAAATATTTTTCCTAAATCTATCTGATTCTATCGCTACACAGATTATTAATAGATGAGGTACTATTCCCCTGGAAGAGCATTCTGCAACTTGAGTATCCTCCAAGATTCATACTGATTGTCGTCTAAGCATGTGGAGACTGTCAACAGGGGCCTACACTTCGTTTTAGCTAATATGCCTGTTATGACCATAACTGAGATTAGAGAATCTGGCAATGGCAATTCACACCCTTATTATCAAGTGCATTCATCTGAGCAGGAAAGGTAATCTATCTCCAACATCAGAAAGATGAGATCAGTGGGGCCCTGAAGGCAGTGTTTCTCATCTATGGTAACACTTTATGGAACAGCCTCTCTCTGTCCAGCCTGGACTAACCACTTTTAGCATAATACTGCAAAGCAGCAAAAATTTAGCTATGCATGTGGCCTTTAGTACTTAAAAGTCCTTATACTAATGGTGGCCACAGTTGGTATATTTGTGTGTTGCATTTTTCCTGCAAACGAACAAGTAAATAAAGTAAATATAAGAGGTTTTAATTTGAGGCCTTAGGGACAGGATGACTATAGATCAGTGGTGGCGAACCTATGGCACGCGTGCCAGAGGTGGCACTCAGAGCCCTCTCTGTGGGCACGCACGCCATGCCCCGGAGATGGCACCCGTCCCTCTTTAACCAGCCGCCTGCTAACTCGCTGAGGTCCCATGTGGCCGGATGCATCCCTCCTGGCCTCGCATGCTCTCCTTTTCCCGGGCACGACCCACTGCATCGCTTCCTCAGCTGTCGGCCGGCCAGCCAGCTCAGAGGCGGCTTCTCTGAACTGCTGGCGGCGGGCTGCGGAGCCCCAGAGTGCCGGTTGAGGGGCCAGCAGGCTGTGGCTGCTGACGGACACCGTCGGCCCCCATGCGCTCGCTGGCCTCTGTGCGCGTGGGGCGATGGTGTCAGGCAGCAACCGCCCTGACCCCTGCCTCGCCTTGCCCTGCGACAATGGCACCCCTGCCCTGCCTCGCCTCACCCCACAGGACGAGCCTCCTGCCCACCGCCCCACCCACCAGAGACCCCCTGGATCTCCCTCAACCCTGCCCGACCCCCACAGGCGTCCCTCCCACAAGCAATATCGAGGTGACCACGCCCACCTTGGCCACACCCACCCAGTCTGCCATGACCACCACAGCCACGCCCACCCAGTGGGCCACGGCCACCTGGCACCCGACAATAAATAAGTGGGTTTTGGGTTGCAGTTTGGGCACTCGGTCTCTAAAAGGTTCACCATCATTGCTATAGATCCTCTTTTGTTATGGCTGATTTATAGTTGCTTTGCTCTTATGAATGGCTATGTTCTTTTTTATATCTTTTGTCCATATTTTAAACCACCCAGACTCATAAAAGGCTTTGAAATCTCATGTGTGTGTGTATAAATATATAAAGCAATAATGTTACAATGATAATTTGAACCATTGATACCATAAATACATTTAAAGAAGTTAACATGCTTGCTTATGTAAGGGTTCCAAAAGAGATTCTGTGTACCCTGAGCATCTTCATTTCATTGCCTGTAACATCCCTCCCTCCCTTCCTATGAAATTCAGTTGTGGTAATTACCTCAACCTTGAATGTTCTTTGGAAGGACAGATATTGAAACTGAAGCTTAAATACCCTGGCCACCAAATGATAAGAGAGGACTCATTGGAAAGGATTCTGATGTTGGGAAAGATTGAAGGTAGAGGAAAAGGGACGGCAGAGGATGAGATGGTTAGTGTCATCAACACAGTGGGGCATGAGTTTGGGCAAACTCCAGAAGACAGTGGAGGATGGGGGGGGGAGGAGGGCTTGGTCAGATAAAAATTCTTCAGTCCTTTTTATGGCAATGTCATCAATGAAGTTATTGCTTTACCCAGGAAACTATTGTCAACATCAACTCCTAAATGAGATAGGTGTGCATTCTAAGCAAGGTCTGGAATGTTTATGTTGGACATCTCAGCTCTTTCCCATTTGATAGCATTGAGAATCTTCTACTGATAATAATTCTGCTGATTTGTTTATATCTTCGTTTGTTTAAAAACACTGCAATAATAGCAATTCTATTCTAAATATTTTCTGATAATCATAACCCCCCAAAAATTGCATTCCTCACAGCTGTTATCCTGCATCAACATTTTGAAGGTCCACAGTACCCATTTTTTTACCCTAATCAACTACCAGCTCAGATCCTATTAATTTTTTTCTTGCAATATACAAAATAAAATGAATATCGTGGAACTGCATTTGCCATCTGAACAAATGGAAACTGTCACTTATAATGCAACCACATTACAAAATATTGTTTGTATTAGAACTGGAAAGAATTTTATATTTTAGTATTATATATAAGTCACAGGAAGCAAGTACTTAGAGATTTATGAATTTAGCCCTGTGTTTAAAAAAATTATTTGACTAAGGGAAGCTTTTTCATTCAAGCTGAAACAGCACTCTATTTTTTCTTCCCTCTCCAGGGGAGGGTCTGTTATACTGCCAGTAAATTTTCAGGAAGCAGCGCTAACTGGAATTGTCCCAACATACTGAAAATATCAAACTGTAAGGAAAAGAGGAGAGATATTTTCCAAACAATGAAATTGCTTCTTTGCCAAAATAGTCTTCCAAATGGTCCATATAAGAAAGCTATCTGCATAATATAGGAATTTAAAAACTGCATTTATTTAAAAATAACTGAAAGTCACATGGAAAATATTCAGGTTGAGAGATTAGTTACTGAAGAATAGAAAGGCTAGAGCAATTTTCTAACTCAGAATTGATATGTGGTGTTTTAAAGATATTAATTTATTGCTTGTACATTCAAGTTTTTCATTATGACAATATGGTTATTATTAATATATGACCTCGAAAAAATACAAAATAAAGAATTTCATGCAAAATGTTTCCTGGAACTGCATTATTTCATAAAATTGTTACCATATTAATACTTAAAAGTATGTCAAACTGGAATGGTTATAATAAGTCAAACCTACTTTTTTTTCCAGTTGACTGTCCTTCTGGCCCCACAAGAACCTTGTATAAGTAGAAGGCTCCTTTGTTAAAGGGGAAAAAAAAGATTATGCACCTCTATCTGAGGTACAAGTGATAATTTTTGAATTCATATCTTTGGGTTTATTGTATACATCGAGTCTTATTTGGAACTTTCCTGAGAGTATAGATTTTGAGCAAAGTCTTTCACTTCCTAGATATCCCAGAAGTGGTTTCTAATAATCTCAGTTTCAGCTTTGTGTCAGTTTCTGACACAATGAGCTGGTATGACTGACAGAACTGATGTCACCTGATACCAAATAAAGATGGAAGGCAGGCTGTGTAAATTCATAGAGCAACACTATGAATTTTTCACTGTAGTCTCTCATTGTCACATGTGGGAAAGACATCAATGGGCTGACTGAAGAAGGACAGTGTTTATAAAATGACAGAAAAGGGAACCTTACTACCAAATGCTTCAAACTTCTGGAATGGAGATCCATGTTTAGCAATAAATAAATGTTAGAAGACTGAGGCTAGACTTTATAGTGACCAGAATACATTTGGAAAAAACATTGAGGTGATAGTCCTAAAATTTTAGCTGGACCTTTTAAGGACAATAACTACAGGTAATCCTTGAATTACGACCAAATTCCCATTGTTAAGTGAAACATTTGTTAAGTGAGTTTTGCTCCATTTTACGACCTTTCTTGCCACAGTTGTTAAGTGAATCACTGCAGCTGATAAGTTAGTAACCCGGTTGTTAACTGAATCTGGCTTCCCTATTGACTTTGCTTATCAGAAGTTGTAAAAGGTGATCACATGACCTCGGGACACAGCAACGGTCATAAATATGAACCAGCTGCCAAGCATCTGAATTTTGCTCACATGGTCATGGGGATGCAGCAAAAGTCATAACTGTGGAAAATGGTCATAAGTCACATTTTTCAGTGCCATTGTCACTTTGAACAGTCACTAAATGAACTGTTGTAAGTTGAGGACTACCGGTATGTCTTTTGAGCTGTACAGAACAACAGAAAATGTATTGGTAACTATTAGATCCTAAAAGATTAAGTAAAAAGTAGCTTAAAAACACCATGAACCAAGTAAGAATCAGTTTCACTTGGCAGAAAAGCCGATGTTTTATTGAAGAATGACTTTATCACAATGTATAGCCAAGCAAGATGGAACTATATACCGGACATTAGGACAACATGCCAATATGGTGGCTACCAATATTATAGTTTTTTTGACAAATGAACAGAAGCAATGATCATGATTCTGAATAGACTAGCCATTAACATGGGCAAATGTTGATACTGGCTGGGAAACCTAATAGATCAGAAAACAAATCAGCAAACAGTTGACAGAATCATGAAACAGCTACAAAGTTGATAATGCCAAGGGAAATGAAACTAAATCATATTGCTCTGAATTCAACAAAAACTCCCAAACCTCAACATGTCTAATAGTGCTGTACTTCACTGCTTAAATTCTTTTTGAGATTTTTCTAGATGCTATTACAATCTAAACTGTGACTGCAGAGAAGATGGATTTGATTCCTTTATTATATGAGACACAATGATTTGAAGTCTTGCTATGTGCATTATTAGTAAGATTGCATACTCAGCATTCTAATGCCATAGTTGCAAAATGAAATACAAAGCAGGTTGCATTTTATATTCTCCACTTACAGACAACCATAGTATTAATAAAACCTAAACTAACTGATCCAAAATCAGCTCAAAGCACCTTCTAATATTCCTATAAAATAACAACAAGGAGTTGTGACAAAATATTTTACCCATTGCCAACCATTATGTATGAATTTGATAGAAAGAAAATCCTTACTAAATTAACTACTTTTGAATGGAAAAAGTTGATTTCTTATTGCTTTATTTATTGTTATTTTTTGCATCACACATAAAAGGAGGTCCAACATATTCCCAGTTTTTTTAAAAAAATATTCAGGCCTCTCCAAAGGCATATATATATGTCCTCACTTTTAAAAATTGGCAAATAATAGTGTGCCCCCCAGTCTGGTATTTTTCCACTGAATTGTAGTGGCACAAACTTTGGAGATTGAGAATTGTGAAACAATGGGGTTCAAGAAGATGTACTTGGATGACAGCTTGTCTACTATTAACACAGAGGCATGCCCTACATTTTAAGGAGACACAATGTGGAAATTAGGTCTGACAGTGATATATTAGAGGCCAAAGATCTCCTATAAAAGGACTTAATAGTATTTGAAGTAAAAGCTTTCCAAAGAAACCCTTTTCTCCAGTAACGTTTTACTGTTATTTTAAATGGAGTAATCTTCCAATCAAAACACCTTTTAAAAAAAACCCATCATCTAAAGCATTTTAAAACATAATCAGACAATATAGGCAATGTACAAAGCACTGTTACTTTATTTTTTGCAAACAAAGACATAAATAAGAGTTGTGCTGTTATTTCAAAACAAAGACTGGGTAGAGTTTCAATTGTTCAAATTTTCTGACAGTATTTCACTTTGGACATGCAGACAAATATTAGTTAATTAGTTCATCCAAAGCTGTAATCTTGAGATTCCAACCCAAGGGGGAAAATCCCATGGTAAACTATTCCTGCCCAGAAGTTCCCATTTAAAGTTAATTCCCCACAGTTTTACATGGACTCCTCCTCCTCCTCCAGATCCTATCCTTCCCCAGGCCTTGGGCTATCCCTTGTGGGATGTTTGTTTTTGTGGTGTTACGTGTTTTTTCCCTCCGGATATTTGTTTGGTGGGAGCTTTGTATTATTCATTTTTTTTATTGTCCTATGTTCTACACCACCCAGAATTGGGATGGAACCAAGTGGCCTGTAAATTAAATCATGTTTAATTAAATAAATAAAACAGCTATATCTACAGGACTACTAGCAGCTTCTGACAAGTCATTATACAGTAACTGTATCTTATCTGCAAGAAGCAGTCATTGGCTTTTGTATCTGAAAGTTTCTGAAATGAAGTGAGAGGGGAAATTGAAACAGTTTTAGTTCTGACCTCACCATTAATTAAAACATAGTGGAATGTGATAGATTTTGAAATGTTCAGTCTCCAGCTCCTTATTTGCAAACTGTTTGTTTAGAGTAGACTATATAAAGATGAAGTACTATATATATGGTAGGTAGACTATAAGCATGTATGTGTGTGTTTAGATATGTGTTTAGCAGGGCTTTCAACGTTTATTCCTTAAAAAAGCAACCATTACGCTGTAATTTATAAGATCTGTGTAGCTACCCATCTTAATACAATTCTGGGCAGTTTACAACAATACAATTATAAAAATCAAAAAACCATTAACAAAAACTAAAAACCTGACACCTCCCAGGGTACCTCAACAACTCTCCACAGGCTCTACCATTGTACCCCAGTGCCTGGGTAAAGGGCTGGATCTTAATGGTCTTCTGGCTGGCTAAGAGAGTGGGGCCTGGTGGAAGGGGGGGAGGGTCCATAAAATAGAGGCAGCCATGGAAAAGGCAGGCTTCCTAGGTCCCAGTAGATGGGAAAGGACCTGAAGTAGCCCACCTATTTGATCTAATGGGACAGGCAGATACCCTCAGGGAGAGGAAGTCCTGCAAATGGTATATGGCTCTTCTGTATTGCATGGGAAATCCAATTTAGAGGAGGTTTATGTAATAATCAGAAAATGGAGTGGGTAGAGTATGGAAGTCCTTTTGATAGTTTTGGGATTTGCTGGCAGTATATATATAAAAACAACATCCATCCATCCACCCACCTACTTACCTACCTTACATCTAGCTCTCTCTCGCTCTCGCTCTCTCTCATACCTAACACTATGCAAGTGCATGCACACACTTTAATAACTGCATTATTTCTTAAACAGAGATTTCAGATTTCTACATAGAAATAAACATTAGGGTACTACACCCCCACCAAGACTGGCAGGGCAAGCTACTGTAGCTAAACAGGGAGCAAACCCCACACTCACTTGCACTGATGTTACCTGGTCAAGTAACGAAACACCTGCAAGCAAACAACCAAGTTCAGACAGCACCAAGGATTCCACAAAGAGGACTGCCTTCAGAGATTCAAGTACGTTTATTGTTAACACATTACCTTTCATGCCCTAAATATAAAGCTGTATAATTATGAAATTATTTAAAAATTTGGTTAACTATTTGCTACATTTTAAAATGTGCCAAGAATTGTATCCACCTAACAAATCTGAAAGGTACATCTCTCACAAATTTAAAAAGTATGCCCTTCTCATTTGACCCCAATAGTTACTTGCCATAAGCCTGTCTTGTTAAAAACAGAAAGCCATTCTCTATTCATGTGCTTAACTGGTCAGAACCAAAATGTTTGGTAATTCACTAAATTGTAAGTACTTCTTAATTTACTACTTAATTGACAAATTCCATTTTATTTAAGGTACATGCTAGATTGAAAAATGTTCCATTTTTCTCCTATATGGATAGAGAATAGAAGGTGGACAAGGCCAATACTATTTTTTCCAGTTTATTGGAAAAGGCTGATACACTGCTGAAAGTTTTACCCCCAGTAGTGAACTGCTAGCTAGAATTTTAAAGGTTCTATTTCTAAATTACAGCAGAAAGCACAGAGGCAATAAGAATGCCAAGTTGGGGATGGGGAAAATCGCAGCTGGAAAAACCATTGCAAACACACTACCTTGTAAGAGAATTATTGTAATATAGAAAAAGTAAAGATATCAGCAATATTCCAGGAGGAAAAACACAAAATCCACAAGCAGACAGTATGTTTATTAGGACCATCCAAAATGCCACAAGAAAAGAATGAACACAATAATAGCCAAAAGCTGAACTGTGAATCTGAAAGTCCTAGTTGACAGTTTAAAACTTGCCTTTGGCAACACTTTCCTGGGTTTCATCTAATCCCTTACACATCATAGCACACCTTTCTCTTACTTTCATTCCAGCAATTAACATGAAATATATGAAGTATAACATGCCAGATTAAATAAAATTTGTGAATGGCTTTGTGGTATCTGTATCACACTCTCAAAAACTATTATTATGGCATGTCCACTAACATTTTTATACCATTTGTTCTTCACTGAAGACAAAAAAAAAAAAATCTCTGGGTCCCAAATCTTTATGAGCACGTATATATTTACAATGGATTTTTCACTGATCAGAAACTATCTGGGCAACCTTTGAAAGTTAAGGGAATGAAGGAGCTCCCTAGAATTATATTTATTCAGAAAAAGTCTTCCTTGTATAGGTAACAAATCCAGTTTATTTTCACCAAGTTAGCACAGAAATGGATGGTGACATATCTCAAAGACAGAATAATCAGTGAAACTTCTACAGTTTTCTCATCCAATCATAAGACTTCCTTTGTATATTTTCATGTGTTATACAGTATTTACTAGCAATATTCATGGCTTTTGCACTGTTAAGTTTCATTCACTAAAAAAAAACTATCACTGACAGATTAAATTCATTAATCCTTGTGTTGTTGTTGTTAGTTGCGAAGTCGTGTCCGACCCATCGCGACCCCATGGACAACGTTCCTCCAGGCCTTCCTGTCCTCTACCATCTTCTGGAGTCCATTTAAGCTCATGCCTACTGCTTCGGTGACTCCATCCAGCCACCTCATTCTCTGTCGTCCTTGTATTAATTCTATACATTTTTTTGTCCACTGTGGCAGAGTGGCCAAAGGGGCAAAGATAGGGGAGAAGGGATAGAGATAAGCACGTATCATCAAGGCCAGTGAGCCTCCTCAGCAGCAGGAGGAAGCTGGTGAAAGTTAGCTGGGGGTAGCAGAGTAGATGGAGGAGTGAAGGGCAGCCAAAAGGGCAGAAAGAAAGGGGGGAGATAGGTGGGTGGGGGCAGTTGAAGCGTACACTGCAGTTGTAAACATGGGCGGGCTGCCAAGTACCTGAATTCTGACCCTATGACCCTGGGGCTGTTGCAACGGTCGTAACTTTGAGGACCGGTCATAACTATCATTTGTTCAGCACTGACCGAATGGTCATTAAGTGAAGGCTATTGGAGAACAATCTGAACCTAAACACAGATTAAAAGGCAAACCTTTCTGGGGAAAATGAATTCTTCAGATATGTCACTATTATTAAAAGTTCCTTTCCGCCACGGTTTGCAAAGAAGAGCTATTGGAGAACAATCTAAACCTAAACACAGATTAAAAGGCAATAACTGAGCAGTTTTGACTGTTCATGTTTCATTGTATACTTTCAAATTACACATGCAATATGATCATGTTCTACAGAATCAGCATTATTCTGCCGCTCAGAATAAGAATGAGCAATAATTTTAAAGGAGGACTGTAGGGTATTACTATTAATACTATAGAGATCAGTGTTTCTCAGCCTTATTAACTTTAAGATATGTAGAGGTCAACTCCTAGAATGCTGACTGGGGCATTCTGGAAACTGAAGTCCACAGATTTTAAAGTTGCTGAGAAACACTGCTAAAGTCATTCACTTAACATTTCATTTGCCTCTTGACACAAAAACATTAGGAAATTTTAAAGAACAATTAAACTGATTTTTTCAGTTTTAAGAAGAATCAACGGACTACAACTAAAAGGCTTCTGATACTATATCTATATTTCTTTTGCAGTTTTGAGTAGGTTAATTAAGTAGATTCCTTCATCACATATTTTAAAAAAATCTGTTTGATAAACAAAGATTAGTTAACAGTTTTTAATATTTTTAATTTCTAAGCACTAAAGATAGAGGAATATATTAGTTAATGTCTTGATTCACTGGCACTATGAAAACTAAACCCTTTTGAGCCGAAGTAGGTCTTGTTGAAAGAAAACTTCTATAGTTTGTTTTATTTAATTGGTACATGTTCTGCGTTGACAACAAGGGCTAAACTAAAACAAAACCAAAACAGAAAACACTGAAGCATGTCCAAATGTGATTTTAAAAAACTTAAATAGCAGCTGCACAAAAAGATGCTATTTTAACCCCTTCTCCAAATGCAATCCCCCACTCTATATTACTCCTATGAAAAAAGGTTTTTTTTAACCATAAAAAAGTAAACACAGTATTTAATAAAACAAAACAAATCAGCAAATTGAATACAAAAGTATCCAAAAACTTGGATTCAAAATGTTTATATTTTAACTTAAATAAACCAGTCAATTCTGATCAGCTTGAAAATAAAAAGCCTTTTCAGGATCTTTTTAGAATAACAGCTTAAATGCTGGTACAGCTAATGCTCAACTTTTCTAGAATGTAAATAAGGACATTTCTTTATTCTAAAAAATATACCTTAATAGAAATCAAGAAGATTAAGAAATCAGTATATCTTCTATAACTCAATACCTTATTAATTTAAAAGTCTGAATCCATAAAATGAAAAGAAATAGGAAAAAGCTGGATTCACAGTATTTAAAAAGTCATTGTTTAATTAAGGTTTATTGAACAAGTCACAATGTCTGCTTCCATACATAACATAAATACAAGCTCTGATTTTAAGAACACAGTGACGAATTCACACAACATGCCAAGCTAAAACAAAACAAACTCATTACAGCTTAGCTTGAAGAGTGAATCCAGCAAGACAGTGATGTCAGGATGAGCACCCAAAGTTGGCATACTATACATTCCCATCATTTGGCAAGTACTTCGCATACCGAAGTACTTCTTTTAAGAGATCTTTTAAAGTACTTCTTTTAAGAGATCACCAGAAACGTGAGAGAAGATGATAGACTACAAGTCGTCCTCAAATTTACAACCACAATCCAGCCAAATTTTATTAATTGTTGTGATTGTTAAGCGGGTCACCAAGTGACCTAATTTTACAATCATTTTTGCTTTGGTCATAAAGCAAGTTACCATGATCATTAAGTGAACCAAATGGTTGCTAAGGGAGTTTAGTATATCTAATGGCCATATTTTGCTGGAAAAGACAAAAAAGCTGCAAATCATGGTCACGTGACTGCAGGATGCCGCGATTGGTTGTAAACGTGAACCAGTTGCTAAACACCTGAACTGTGATGATGTGACTGCAAGGGCCAGTTGTATGTAGCATTTTAAAGTCCATCATAAGTTTGAATGGTCATTAAATGGCTAGTCATAAGTCAAGGGCTACCTGTAATGTATACTTACAAGACAAAAAATTAAGTAATACAAAGCCACTCAAGCTTGGCTGCTTGTCACTTGAAAAAGGTAACAATTGGCTCTATAAATCGTAGATACTTACTGAAAGTTTTGCAGATGTCAGATACCGCTTTAAAGACTCTGTCAGAAAAGTTCACTTTCACTTTTACATACTTCATGTTGGGAAGCTGGAGTCGGAGCAGTTTGTGTTGAGGAGTGAACTGTAACTTTGCATCAGCCTGTATTCCATACTTATCTAAAGTCCAGTGTGTTTTAAGGAGCCAGGTTTTCTTCTTTTCCCACCATAAGGCGTGGTCAGACCAATCTTTCTTGACATCTAGGAGCACAAAGGTACAGAGTTAGGAAATTAAAGAGAAATGGTGAGCAACTTATTCACAGTGCTTAGACAAAATGTGTTTTGTATATTTTATATAAAATACTAATGATTTTTACTTCATGTATTTATTCACCCAGCCAGTTATTCTTGCAAAAGACAAGAGTGAAATAAGGATCATTCCACGTCTGAAAATTTAGTTAACGTCAATTTATTTTTCACACATAACACATGACAGCTGCTGGCAGAAAATGCCCAATCTTGACAAGACTCAGAAACCAAGCAGGATCAAATATGTGGTATCTGACACACCACCAGGAATGGCCAAGAGGTAAAGATAAAAAAAATCCCCTCAAGTCAAGCTAAATTTCTCATTCCACGTTACTTGATCATATTTTCAGCCACAGTGGAAAAAAAGTACTTTGGGTATTTTGATAATTCCATATGCTAGCTAGGGATATAGCCAAAGAGGATATGTGCATTAATATGCATAACAAGTTATTAACAATTTGGATAACTTTAGCACAAAATAAGCGGAGTCCAAATTGTGTAAGTTAATGTTCCAACATCTGCATTGCATCTCCAGCTACTATTAATAATTCCCTGATGTGTCCCAATAAGCAATTGTTCCTCCAACTGGAGAATATTTCAGAATTGAGGCATTGCTGCAGAAATGGTTCTTTTCTTTCCCACCGGATATAAATGTTCCAGTAAATAAAGCTAAAAGCCCAATTACATAAGATGCTTTCTGGAAAAGAAAGGTCCACTAGAAATCCTGAAGAAAATTAGTATAATTCAGATACAATAGGATTTCATAGATACAGGACCTGAGAATTCAATGCCTTTCCTACCTCCCAGATAACTGATCTTATGTGATGAGGTAAGTAGGATATCTGAAATTAATCTTTGTGCAAGTAAAGGCAGCATTTTGGATAAGCTTTATATGACTTCTGATTTATGATTAGGTTTAGTTGTTCAAAGCATAATGGTAATGGTAATTGCACAAAATGCTTGCAATTAATAATGTATGCCACACTGTCAGGACCTTATAAATCTCAGGTAAACTATACAAAGAATATCAGAAAATTGATTATAAAGAATTTTTTATTCTCTTCCTCTCCCTCAAAATACAGGACATTTCTTTAGATATCATGTAGACTTAGGCAACCCAGAAAACATACAGAAGTACTATACTGTTAACACATAATCACTAAATTTTTGAAAAGCTCAAGTGGACAGAGAGATGAAAGGTACAGTTGAATTCAGAGTCATCCTACATAGGGTCATAAATATCCACATCATTCTTTAAAAACAGAAAAAGGGAATAATCTTGGCTTAGGTAGCATGGCTGGAAAAGAGCAGCAGCAGCCATAATTCTCAACAGCATGGCATTCTATCGTCAAATTAAACAAAGCCAAATATAGAAAAGCATGCAGCATGTAGTAAGACTTGGCTGCTCTCAAAGAAATCTGTCAAGTGATTATGGTGAACTCTGGTCCAAACGTTTGCTTCTCCAAAACATGTCAAGAGTACGGGAATGATTTCGGCAACTGAAAGATGTTGTTTATGAGCTCTCGAGAAGTAGAAATTTAGATTTAAATGTGGGTTATAAATTTAAAAGTCACTGGCTTTCTTATCAGCCTACTGGGCTACAATTAATATTAAAAGATTTATCTTTTTTTTTTTTTTACATTGGCTTTTGACAATTTAGGCATACAACAACCTATTAGAGATAAAGGACAGATCTTCTTTCATCCAGGTTTAAGAAACTGAGAGCATCTTGCATGATATTCTTCCTACCTATCGTATGCAGTGTTTGAATTCTTCACTTGGGAAGGGGGGGAAGGAGGTCTTAATATGGATTATTTATTTTATTTTATAGCTATCCAATGCTGTGAAGACATGAAACCAAGAAAGAAATTGGAAACTGAACCTGGGGACTTTCTCACTATCTTGCAAGAACATTTTTTTTTAAACTGAAAAATATTGAAAGACCAAGAAACAGTAAAAAAAAAAAAAATCCTCCTCTTATTAAAATAATTTATTTTTGAAAAGAGAGAATGCTCTATGAGCAAGACTTTGCTCACACAAAATGTCTCACATGTAAATGACAACCAAAAAGAACTTATAGTACGGGACTATTTAGTACTTCTTGTAAGGGATAGAATTCAACTTTATAAAGTTGATTTGTTAATGCCAGTTCTGCCTAAACCAGCTTTAAGTGGACTTTTATGTGAAATTTCATGGAAGACAAGGCTACAGGTGTGCTTCTTAACACAACTGAGGAACAAGAACATTCCTCTGCATTCATACCCTTTGGGACAGAGATATTGGGACAGCCACTGTAGAAACCAACTAAACTGGCCTTGGTCTGCCCAAGTACTGCTCTTTTGATGTCCTGATTATAGGTTTAGTTTAATACTGTAAATCAGTTAAGTCTGAAGTCTGCTCTAAAAATATATCTCCTCTTCACTGTAAAATTTATAGCTTCTCTTTTAAATTTTTTATGTTTCCAGCTAAATAAGGTAGGGTTTGCTTTCTCTACGGTATTTAATTTTGTTTGGACAGCATTTATATCCTGAAGCTGCAGGTTATAGGCACCTCATTTGGAAACCAGTACTATATCAGTGAAATAGCATTGATTCATTGGGAGTAAATGCTAAAGTGAAAGACTATTTATCTTGACAGATGATCTGAAAATATTTAAGCAAAAATTGCTCCGAGAATAGGAAACTTCACATCCTTCTCTCCCTTCAAATGTATGCCACTGACTCTCTTGACCGAGTCACTACAACTGGGGAACAGAGGGAGTTTTTAAGGAAGCATCATTTCCTCCTGCCGTCTTCGCCAGACAGATAGGACTTTTGCCAATAGAAGCAGCAGTTGAATTTCAGTTTTCTTTCTGAAAACAACCTTTTTCTCACAGCTTTCATGGAGAAGAATATCTATAGCACCATGACTGAGACTATGGTATAAAAGGCTGATTGTGCATTCCATGTTAACTCAGCACCAAATTTAACAACAGAAGAGGAACAAATGTGGCTTGTGATAATTTATCCATGGCTAAGAATTCTGCACTGGGCCAATGTGTTTATGTTTTAAACCTTTATCAATAATTGCAAGAAGTTACAGAAAACCAGACAAAAGTTGGCAAAAATTCAGAAAGTTTCTAATAGCTGATGCGAAAAAAGAAATGTTGAGATGGCCCAGAAATAGTTATTCAACAGAGGCCAAAGAACTATTCAGAAGGAGCGGTTTCAGGAAAAGAGGAGTAATTCTTTTGAGCAATTGTTGGGCAAATAAAGACCTGAAGCTACTCTATCATAGACCTTCAAAAAGTAATATCAATATTTCAATTTCCTGAAGATTCCAAGCCTGATATTCCTTGGCTAATGCATTAATTTATCATTTCAGGAAACTGAGATGTTTTATGTATGTTTGCCGCCACATAAACAGGTTGAAATTAAGCAGATTTCCCTCAGGAGAAACAAGGTTGACATTGCAGCAGCTATAATTAAAAGAATAGTACCCACTAAACTTTACTCCATGCAGGTCCCTCAAATCAGGGCTTAAACTGAGAAGTAGTGTCAGCCTCTCCTCCCTATATTCTAAGTATATCTTTTAACATGTAACAATAATAGGAAAAAAAGTTTTCCCTCAAACATAAAAAGCTTTAGTACTTTAGTATTAAAATCCAGGATCAATTGTAGTGTATACCAGTTTACTGCACATCATCAGAATGCCCAATTTACACAAAATTTATTGCTCGTCTGCCACTGATATCAAGTGTGGATACATTAGTGTCTTTCCACAATATCTTCTCGCTCCTACACAGCCAAATTTTGAATGTTTCTGATTATAATCCATATATCCTAGACCAGGGGTAGGCAACCTTGGCTCTTTTATGACTCATGGACTTCAACTCCCAGAATTCCTGAGCCAGCCACGCTGAGGAGAAATGGAGAGGTTTCCATGCTGAGCCATGCCGGCTCAGGAATTCTGGGAGTTGAAGTCCACGAGTCATAAAAGAGCCGAGGTTGCCTACCCCTGTCCTAGACTATCTTGCTAGCTTAAAATAGACTTATATTGTGTTTGCAGCAAAGAGCTAGATCATGGGAGAAAGACAAGGAAAGCAAATCTTGACCCAATTCTTCCTGTGAAACTCACATATTCAGATGCAGCGTGAGACCTGTGGACCATTCACTAGGAAAACCATTGATAGCTCTGACACCTAACATTCCAGCATTCAAATAATAATAGACTGCCAATCCTTATACAAAGAGCTATGAATGATTAAAACAGCACAAAAGTATTGACATCCAATATTTTATTTATGTATTTGTGCAATAAATCCCAGTAGTCTCTAGGCAGTTTACAAATATTAAAGTAACAATGGTACATTACATGCAATCATTAAAATGGAAATAATACAAACATAGGCATTTATGGTGCACAGTCAATCCTCAAAAGACTTCAAAAAAAGGCAGGGTTTTCAGCCTCAGAAATGCTATCAATAAGAAGGGAGCTGCTAAGAAAGAATGCCACTGCCAGGCTCTTTCCTACCACCTGACCTTAGTTAGCATTCCCTGTCAAAATCTGCATGAAAAGCAGTCTTTACATAACCAGACTCTAAGCCCTATAGGACCATAAAGACAACAGCCAGCATCTTGAATTACATTTATACTGGCAATCAGCATAGCTCCTCTGCAACAGTGGTTTATCAGGGCAGTACAGAAGCTATTGTATTTTAGGCTAGCTGAAATTTTTGGGTGGTCCTCCAAAGCAGACCCAAGTAGCATACATAACAGCAATCAAAATGGAAGATGATAAGAGTATGAATGACTGTCCTCAGGGCATCCCATTCCAAGTGTGCTCTCAAAGGAGAGCCACGGTATTTGCATGCTTGTTGAGTAGACGTGAGAGCTTGACCTGAGACAGCACAACCCTATAAAGAGTGAAAAGAATATAATCCTGGAATCAGGAGATTTCTGAATTAATAGCCGCTCCATTTTGCTTGGATAGAATCTGAGCCTACTTTTTCCCACCGAGATATTGACAAACACTGGGCACTGAGATGGGATTTCTACAATATCTTTTATTGGGTCCATGGTGGCAATGTAAATATGGATGTATTTTGGTGATATGTTACGTGAACCGATATAACCTCTCACAACAGTTTTATGTAGATGTTAAAACAGGATAACAAAGACCAAACCCTAACCCTATAACAGAGCATCCTAGACTGAGTCTGACTTCTCATCCACTGTGCCACAGACTGAAATAGTCTGCTCAGAGAGGGGTGGAACCATTGTAGCATTGTGCCCTTAACTCTTAATGCCCACAGGCACCTCAGAAAATACAGTGGTGAACACTACTGAAGGTTAATGTATGTAGTCATGCAGATACTTCAGCAAGGTTCACAGGAACAGAATACTTGACTGCAATGAGTCCCAATCATTGGGACTCATAGGCAGATAACATGGTTAGGTCACAGCTCAAGGCACGCATGGGAAGGTTGTGACAGAATTTCTGGATTCACAAGTTGTTCTCAAAGGCAAAGAGTCCTGTTTGAATTGGTTGTTCCGTATGAAGAAGTCCCAATCATTTAGCTATAAGGCCACTGCCAGGTGAGAATCAATTAAGGCACATGCCGTTCTTCCCTGGTAAGGAAGCATGTCAAGCATCTCTGTTCTGTTATCAAGATTGTACGGTATGTTTGTGGCAGTTGCATAGGAACAGGACGTTTGTCATCTGACTGCTGGCACAGTCAGATTCAGGTGCTTGATCGCTTGCCTATCCCTGGGCCTGACATTAGTCCAGCATATCCAGAGCCGACTCATTGTATTAGAATCATCCTGGTCTGTTTTCGATCATCGTCATCTCAATAAATTCCATCTGGCTTCCAATCTGAAGCAATTGTGAGGGATTCTGTCCTCAAAATACTCAGCCAGATTCTTACAACTTACACTAATGGGTTCTTCTAGACCAGGGGTGTCAAACTGCCGGCCAGCGGGCCGGATGCGTCACGCTAAAACCACGCCCACCCCATTGCCGGCAATGGGGAAAAAGTCGCAATACGTCGCGACACGTCACGTGATGTCGCGAGTTTGACACCTGTGTTCTAGACTGTCCTTTCTTAACAGGTTCTAAGACACATTGTTACAGTTCGTCATACAGTCAGTCAGATGTTTAGATTGGATTTGGCATTTTTATCCATCTATTGAATCCTTCCCAATGTCCTGGGATAAGCAGGTATTGATATTTGATGGTGTTAGAGGTATCATCATAGGATGTAAGCTGTGTTACTACTATGTTATAAATTTATTGACCGCCCAGCTCCATACTAAATAGCAAGGGCAGATAATAAATCTAAAGTATCATTGATGTTTTATTCCCTTGATTATGTGCCATCAAGTCATTATCAAATCTTAGTGATCACATAGAAAGATGTTCTCTTAAAATATCATATATTTTAATATATCATTAAATGCTTATAACACATTTTATATCCACCTCCTAATCAAAGTATAGCTGTGATGCAATTCAATTCATGAAAAATGAAGATAAAAACTATAGGCGATAAAGAATACAGTAAGACAATGTAAATTATATGCAAATTATAATTACACATGAAATTAAAATATAATTTCTAAAACTTGAATTTTGAATGTGGCACAATTCTGTGTATAAAACTGGAGTCTAAATTAAAAAAATGCATGGGATCAGAGAAAAGAGGCCATCCAGGGCAAATCTGCCCCTGTACCCCAGAATTTAACATGGTCTTAAACAGATATGCTCCCTGAATTATTGGGAAAATGCCCATATGTTGCTGGAAACCCTCCAAATCCCTCAGCTGCCTGGAGCAAGCCACCTTAATCTGTCCTTCCTCTTTAAAAAAAAGGCTGGCAGCTCTGGTTAACCCTATTGTTACAAGAAAATAATAATCAGAAAATGCTAATCTGCATGCATATTAGACAATATTAGGATGATGACGTGACCTATTTATATGATCACATATAGAACCACTAATTCCAAGTTTGTAACTACTACTATATCTTTTATTTATTATAAAATTCCCAAACTTTTGGGTCAGTGGGCAGATTCTGAACTCTGAGAGCACATTTTGGTTGGTGGGTACCACACTTGTCTTGGGGAAGGGAGCTGCTCATTCATAGATCATGGTTACATGGTCAGTTATACAAAACAATCCAGGAGCACAAAGCCTAGAAGGCACCAAGGATGAAATCTCCCACATTGAAGACACCAGATCTGTCATATTTGGCATACAAACCTTCTTCTCCCTTGTTGTTGTTGTTGTAAAGGCCATTATTTGGCATATTTAACATAAAAGCTATGATTTCCTTTTATGCCACTGTAAATAGATCTTTACAACGTCTATTTGGGAAGGGTGTTATGCAGGCCAGACACAGTATTTCAGACTGTCCTACCAGCCTCTGGTTTCCAGTTATTACTTTTTCTTTATGTTCCTAGAGTTAACACACCCTGCCCTTCCAACCAGAAATATTTCTGTACTGCCAAGAAAACTACATGGATGTCAGTATAATCACACTTCTTCATTCAAGGGAAGTTTTTAAATCCAAACATCAAATCATGATCTACAATCAGTACAGCTGAGATACATGCTATTCGTATGCCTTATAACCTAGATAGTTAATCATTAAAACCAAACCTAAGGTTTTCCCAGTATTTATTCTTCTTTGTTTTTGTAATCTAACAGTCTTCTAATCTAATTTTGACTGTGTCTTCAATCCAGATGTGACCTACTTCTGTTCAGCAGTTCTAGTACTAATAGTTCTACCGGTCGTACTATTTAGTTGTATTGGGCTTCAAACCCATGACAGTTAGATTGATATTGTTTAATCAATCAATGGATTTTTGTTTTCTCAGGAAGTCTGTAGTATCCCATGTGTAATGGTCTTAATAGCATATGATTCAGGGATATAGTCCTTGACTTGTGACAGCAATTGGGACCAGAATTTCAGTCATAAATTATGATGGTTATACGTTGAGACACACACACACACACACAACCAGACCCAATTTTACAACCATTTTTACGGCAGTCACTAAGCAAATCACATGGTCGTAAGTGTGAATTGATTCTCCCAAACAGGTTGGGGGTTTTTTTGCTGGAAATTGGCAAAAAATGTCCCAAATCATAGGATGCTGCAACAAGTTGTAGTTGTGAGCCAGCTACCGAGCGCACAAAATGCAACCATGTTATGGTGGGGGAGGGTGTTTGCAACATTTTATAACAGCTGGAAGTGCTTTATAGGCTATAAAGCACCCTTTCTGAGGCAATCTGTAATTAACATATGGCCATTATGACTGCCAATTGGAACAATGGAGCTTCCAGAGATTTCACTTTTTCAGCTAGCAGATACAGGCAGTCCTTGACTTATGACCACAATTGGGACCAGAAAATTCATCTTTAAGCAGAGTGGCTGTTAACTAAGGCATCACATGACCACACCCAATTCTATGATCATTTTGTGTGGTCATTAAGTAAATTGCTAGCCATTTAATAAAGCTGTGACCATGATTTGTGACCTTCCCTGCCGGCTTCCCCATTGACCGTGCTTGTCAGTAACTGGCTGGAAAGGCTGCAAGAGGTGATCGTGTTTCCAGATGATGCTACACTTGTTGTAAATGTAAATGGGTTACTAAGCTCCCAGAATTTGATCATATGATCATGGGGATGCTGTAATAATCTTAAATGTGAGGAACAGTCGTAAGTTGAGGAATACCTCTGCTAAGTGCCTGAGCAGCACTTCTGATATGTGTTTAAGACAAATGGTTGTCCAGTCTTTTCTTAAAAACTTCTAGTGTTGGAACATTCACAACTTCTGGAGATAAGGTTATTCCACTAATTAATTGTTCTAAGCGTCAGGAAGTTTCTCCTCAGTTCCAGGTTGCTTCTCTCCTTGATTAGTTTCCATCCGTTGCTTCTTGTCCTGCCTTCAGGCGCTTTGGAGAATAGCTTGACTCCCTCTTCTTTGTGGCAACCCCTGAGATATTGGAACACTGCTATCATGTCACCCCTAGTCCTTTTCTTCATTAGACTAGCCAGGGGTAGGCAACCTTGGCTCTTTTATGACTCGTGGACTTCAACTCCCAGAATTCCTGAGCCAACCATGCTGGCTCAGGAATTCTGGGAGTTGAAGTCCACGAGTCATAAAAGAGCCAAGGTTGCCTACCCCTGGACTAG
This sequence comes from Azemiops feae, assembly GCA_023970755.1. NCBI lineage: Eukaryota > Metazoa > Chordata > Lepidosauria > Squamata > Viperidae > Azemiops > Azemiops feae. The sequence continues at coordinate 2,064,739 of JALGBA010000172.1, read as the reverse complement.
ACATACCCAATTCCAGCAACCATTCCTTATATGTTTTGGCCTCCAGTCCCCTAATCATCTTTGTTGCTCTTCTCTGTACTCTTTCTAGAGTCTCAACATCTTTTTTACATCGTGGTGACCACAACTGGATGCAGTATTCCAAGTGTGGCCTTAACAAGGCATTGTAAAGTGCCTTGGTAAGGCCACACTTGGAATACTGCATCCAGTTTTTGAACATAACACCATTACTTCAACACTATCAATTTAGCTTTCATTTTTCAAAATGTAGGGCTTCTTACTAGTTACGCGTAAAACTGCACTGTCCAGTCCAGGAAAAAAAAAAATCCATGAAGGTACAGATAGTCCTCAACTTACAACAGCTCATTTAGTGACCGTTCAAAGTTACAATGGCATTGTAAAAAGTGACTTATGACTGCTTTTCATTTATAACCTTTGCACCCTCCTCATGACCATGTGATTCAAATTCAGACGCTTGGCAACTGGTTCATATTTATGACCGTTGCCGTGTCCCACGGTCATCACCTTTTGTGACCTTCTCACAAGCAAAGTCAATGGGGGAAGCCAGATTCACTTAACAAGCGGGTTACTAACTTATCAACTGCAGTGATTCACTTAACAACTGTCGCAAGAAAGGACGTAAAATGGGACAACACTCAATAAATATCTCACTTTACAAAAGAACTTTTTGGCTCAATTGTGGACACAGGTCGAGGACTACCTGTACTTCTGAATGTGTCCTGCAATGCTATATAGTTGGAGCAACTGCCTTCCTCCACATAGGACTGTTTCTTACATTTTCTTTCTGCTTAACTGAGAAGGACCCAAGTAAGTTTCAATGCCAGACCCTCGCATTCTCAACTGGCACACTTCTGTTCCTGAGCCATTAGAGGGGCTTTTAGCTCAAGAGAAGTCTTCTCTGTCTTGTGGAAAGACCTCTATGTACTTTTAAAATACAAAAAAAAAAAAAAAAAAGTACTGCTAACTGGTCTGATGAAAGACTGCAGTCTTTCAGACCAAATAAGCTCAAATGCTATTTCTCAGTATTCTTGTTACAATGAGTCAAGAATATTTTATTCTTTTCAAGCAGTTAATCTTTAAGCCAGAAGATAATTACTAGTGTCTACCTAGCTAATAAATAAGTGCAAATGAACTGATACCAAGGCTCAGAGAAAACTGGTATCTGTGGGAATATTTTCTGATAACATTTATCATACTCATTAGTTTAATTTGGGCTATTCTTGAATACGGTACTTTGAAATTAGATAATAACCGTGGGCAGATTTCTAGAAACGTAAGAAAAACATGAAGCTAAAATGTACACATAAAATGTAGAGTTTGCCAAAACGTGCATACTTGTATGGTTCATATTACTCCTGATAAGCTATGACTAGGAGAGATAGGAAGAAAGCACATTTTGTCATAAAATTTCAACAGCATAAGCTATTTTATTAAATTCCATTTGTGTGACTAATCCAAAGCAGTTGTTTAATTCTTCAAGTTGTGCTAAAGGAATCCATAATTCAAAAGGCATGAATATTATTTTAGAGCAAGATGGAAAAGCATTTTGAATCAGTTTATAACATTTTTAAGTAGTAATATTTAATAGTAATTTTAGGGAGGAAAAATTCAAATTTGTGGTGAGCAAAGAAACATTTTTTGTTGCAGGGCAAATCAATTACCAGATCTACTTTGCAGCAAATTCTGCCAACTGAATGAGAATGCCAAATGTTTGATGTCACTTCCTGTTCAGAAAGGACATCCATAGTTGCTTAGCAGATAAAGTCATTTACTTTATTTAAAGCTGCTCCTACTCTTCCACTTTGTTTCCCATTTTCCCAACGGAAAGTTTCTTGCAAGATAATACTTGTAGAAAATATAGGAGAATGTAGGTGTATCCAATCACAAGTTTTGAGAACCTTGCATAAAGTCCTCATGTAATCAAGCATCTGAATTCAATTTTACTCAGGCCTTATAGAATACATTTTGTGTCACTGTAATTATAAACCGTTTAATAGCAATTGACTAAAATGTAAAAGAACAATTCTGCAAGCTTAGAAAAAAGACTTTAATGCTATATAGCAAAAGGAGCTGGGTTGTCACTTAATTATTGTACCATGTTTATATAAATTTAGTACATAAATTTATATTAATATAATTAGTATATAAATTACATTATGTTCATATAAACTGTTATTTTCTATGCCACCCATCCTATCTAAGCAATTCTAAATATTGATGATATGTACTCATCTTAACTATCAAAACCTCTGAGTTATTAAGACAGTTGCATTGAATCCCTAGTTCATTCCTGTGCTAGTACCTGGAACCTATGGACTGAAAACTCAACAGTACATCTGATACAGATCTTTCCTATCATTCATGACTGTCACAAAGAAAAGAAATGGTTCATCAAAGCAGCAATTATCTTGGCTTGGTATGATCCCAAAGCCTTCAGCCTTGGATGGAGCAATGCAAGCAAGATTACACTAAAGGAGCTTGCTTAGTTTGGTATGGTGATGCAGACTGAGGATATTATACTCCTAAACACTGGCTCTGAGGCACTAAACTGACTTCCCCATTAATGTGAGAGTGATGGTAGGTATGTTTATCCTAGTTGAGGGGAAAATGATTTTGGTGGAAAGGAGAAACACTTGCAATTTCTATAAATCACAGCATATAATGTCTGACTTCAGCAGCTGTTCAGATTTATATGCAATTGGGCATTCTTTGGCATACAAAATTTAGAATGCCTGTCCCCTACTCCATTTTCAGCATATCCCCACTCCATTTTTACTTTGCTCCTAGTTGACCCTCTGCTGGCATACTTAATAAAGGCTGCAGAATTACTTCAAATAATAATTCTGTCTAACCCTGTTTAACACTCCCAGCAAACAATTAATTGAAGGCACTCAGTTATGTGCAATTCCCAAAAGCACTATTTTTTTTCACTTTCTCAAATTGCAGTATCCGATTGAACAATGCAACTTAAATCTAAGCTCATGATAATTTTAAAAGCGTCTTGAAATTGAGTAGGAAATGGAGGAAAAATTGAAATCTTCAATCAGCCTGCATATCTTTCTATATAAAACTTTGAATGTGAGCCAGAAACTAATTAAAAATAAAACAGAAAAAGAGTGGAAAAGTTATTTGGAGAGTAAAACCAAAGAATTATTTATTTAAAGTTAACATTTAAAGAAAGGAGTAACAGCGATAATTTGAACGGCATTGTTTTTAATTATCATAATGGCTTAAGGGAAGACATCACAAATTCAGCTCAATGTATTTGCAAATCCTGCCTTCATTACTGTAAAATCTGTAGTGCAATACAATTAGTAAATCAGTAAGGGTGCATTTTCTTGATGTTTTATTCATAATACAGCATAAATCTTCCTTAAAACTAAGGGATGGAGAGATAGCAGTCATTTAAAAAAGTTCATTTCCTGAATTTTCTTCTTAAAAGGAACGTATTTTTATTTTCTAGAGTTTGAAAGATAGTCAAGGAAAAGATTTTATTACATTTCCGGGGATTAAATTCAGTTAAAAAATATCTAGGAAGTTAAAAGTCATAAATCATGTTTGAAGTAGCACAGGAACTGAACTGTGCCTGATGGACAGAACCCTCAATAATTTTTAATAGACTTGGTATAATTTAGAAGTTGACATAGATCCAGATTATCACTGTACAAGCCTGTCTTATTCATCTGTTTTACTATATATTGCTAAAGCAAATGCATAATCAATCAAAAGCAAAAAATAAATTAAGTGTATATAAAAGCTACAAATATCCCTAGATTAGATTTTTCAGTTATGTCTACTACAGAGTAGTGTACAAATATTAAACCTTAGATCCAAGTGAAACATCAAAGATGTTATATGCTATTCACAAGATCAAATAACATACATTTTGAATCATATCTGTTTACAGAATGAGTCTCCTAATTTCTTTCTGCCTCGTCATATCAAAATAGGAGGTACAGACTGAGCCACTAGAATATAAACTGAGAGCAAACCCCACTCCTTACTAGTACTGATGATGTTACCTAGTTTGGGTAATGAAACATCTACAAGAAAACAACCAAGCTCAGAGAGCACCAAAGACCCCTCAGTATAAGCTGTGTCATTAGCACCCACAAATTAACAGATATATTTGCAAATTAAGGGCTGTATTTTTTTAAAAAAAAAGCTACCCCAATTTTTGAAGAATTGCTTTGCTTTTTTTCCTTGTGTGTTTTATGCACTCATATCTGTAGTTTCTCTGGTTGAGATATCTCTCTCTCTCTCTCTCTCTCTCTGTGTATGTGTCTGTATGTGTATCTTTTTATTATCTGAAATCAGAGATTAGACTATGTGAGGGAAAAAAACTAAAAGAACTATTGAACAGCTATTGAGCATCAATGCCTTAAACTATCATGTAAAATAGGCTAGATTATCTTGTTTCTGGATTGTTATTAACCTAGCTGCAAAATAGTTTCACAAACAATATTTATGTACTGCTTATTTTGTTTACTACAATGTACTGTATATGTCAATCAATTCAACAAGGCTCCAAATGACTTACCCTCCCAAAGGTAACATTAAAATAAAAACCATTACAAACAATAACAAAATGAAACAATGCTATAAGGCACGGGTGTCAAACTCACCGCGTCAGGTGACATGTCGCCATGTATCGCGACTTTTTTTGCATTGCCAGAGCTGGGATGGGCCCGGCTTCTGTATGATGCAGACGGCCCGTGGGCCGGGAGTTTGACACCCCTGCTATAAGGAATAGTCTCAGCATTCAAATCTAGAACAGTCTGAATGAAGCTGCTATAAAAATACATTTCAGTTTAAACCAAACTTAACAGCTGCTTCCACACCCTACACTTAAGAAAATTATATATCAAAATCATCAGCAACATTGAGATTTAATATTATATACTGGCCTATATGAAAAATGCAGTATTTTAAAATGGGTAGAAACTGAACAATGCTGACCCCACAATTAATTCAAGAAATCTTTAATTTTCCAGTTCTAAAATCAAATCAAACCTAAATAAGACTCTTTCATACAAACATAAGCTTCCCTTTGAAGCAAGTATTTATATCTGCTTTTCCTTCCTTATTACATCAGTGTAAAATGTTAATACAGTACCGGATGGGGGTGGTTTAACAACACCAAAATTATTTAAGTGGGCAACTAATCAACAATTCACTTCTTTATAGAGAACCAAAAATGTGCTAGAGACCAGATAGGGATTACTTGTTTTTAGCACTCCAAACAATTTCATATGTATTTTAACAGAAGGAATATTTTAATTACTAACTGAATATATCTCAACATTTGACACCAAGAAAGAACTTTAGCACTTACTGTAATACAGTATTCTGCTCAAGATTGAAAACATAGTGCAAAGTAACTGAGTAATATACATGTACTTCAGTGAGATTCTAACCTCCAAGACATGGCCTATGTCATGTTGAACAAATATGATATGTGCTGTATAACTAATACTGGACTAAACCTCAGAAGTCTACATAAGATGTAGCACCCTTAGCAATAGAAGCAAAACGTTAAGGCAATGTCTATCAAAGAATGACAGTGATTTCCACCAATTTGATTAGAACTTTTGAACAGTTATGCATTTACTATTAAAATGGGAGAAACTGTTAATTGGGGAGGTATAATTAATTATCTCTAAGACTGCAATACAAGCCATAACACCATCAGTTTCAAGGTCAGTTGACTAAGGAAGTTGGTCACCTTCACGCACTTCAGAAAACCCCAAAAATTAAAACTTTGCTATAGCAGCAAACATTTTTGCAAAGGAGAAATATTTTTTGCAACAATAGATAAAGATTCTTCTCATCTGTTAGTCTAAAAAATTAACTATTTTATGAGCCAAACAATAAAAGAATAACTACAATAATGCATTGTGTTAAAATTTTTTCCAACATACAATCTTTGGAGAACATGCAATCTTTTCTAATATTCTTTGCAATCAGAAAAGAAATGAAATTGCTTTTCACTTATGATATTTTGATACTGGGTTAGTTCAGAACCCTTCTCAAAGAACGGAACATTTGATGGTAGAGGCAAACTAAACCAGCCACAATTCTTTGCCATGGCAACCCAAAGACACAATAATATTTAAAACACAGGTTAAGATGTGCTAATTACCCTTTCTCAGTTTGCCTAACAGAGGACCCCTAGTCAATGACAACACACAGACCAACAGAGGATCAAGCAGGATAACTTCTATATGAAGCTTCAGTCCACAGCAAATCATTCAGTATTTGAGAAGGTATATAACGGCTAGCATATCTAGCCAGCAGAGCAATAAAAGCATTCATTGAATTATTCTCCTTGTGACTGCACATTCAACTAATATCTCTCAATAAACAAGCAGTATATTAAAATATGTCAGGAAGAGCTTTAGGTTTCCCTGCAATATGCATTTTCAGCAAACCAATATAGTACTTTTGCTATATAGCACATTTAATTTTGGCTTCCAATTAAAAGTTCATCAACATATTCATCATAGTATAGGGCGTGGTTCCTGCTCTATGGAACAGCCTGTCCCTGAGATCTGAAGGACTGGGTAACCCTCTCAGGCTTCCAGAAGGTTGTTATGATCCAGTTGTCAGGATGTTAGGAGAGGCCAATGTACACATTTGTTTTTTAAAATTGCTACATTGTACCTCAGGTGATTCTTTCTTTTTTTTTTTTGTATTGGATTATTTTTAACTCCCGTGTTTTCTTTTCTTTTGTTCTGTAAATTGTTTGCCACCTGCAGTTATGCATTTAAGTTGGTGGTGATATAAATGTTCTAAAAAAAAATTAAATACATTCTCTGGATAGGTTTAAGTCAGTGGTGGCGAACCTATGGCACGGGTGCCAGAGGCGGCACTCGGAGCCCTCTCTGTGGGCACACGTGCCGTTGCCCCAGCCTTGCCTACCCCTGCGACCCCCTCACCACAGCCCCCCTGGAGGAGAGTCACCCCCAAGCGTGGCCCACGTGCAGCAGCGCAGCCAAGGACATGGCAGCCAGGCAGCGTAGACAAGACTGCCCTCACGCCCGATCATGCACAGTTGATGCTGCGGGTGTGGCCGCCATGGTGCTGCTGGGCTGCCTGGGCGATCTGCGGCAGGCCCTGGAGGCGATGAGTGGCCCTGTGGGCAGGAGGGGTGGAGGCGGAGTGGGGATGGAGTGGGGGCGGGGCCAGTTTTTAGGCACTCGGTCTCTAAAAGGTTCGCCATCACTGGTTTAAGTATTTAGATTTAAGGACATGTATTACAGCATATATCACATATCAATTTAACTATTCTAGCATTAAACAACTGAGAAATATAGTCCTAATAATGACTGAAAATTAAAAAAAATCTTATAGATTGGCTCATCTAAGAACCAGTTTGCTATACCATAAGCTAGGATAATACTCTATCACTACTCACTGCATTTCTCTATGAAATTTAGACTTGCTACCACTTAAGTAGAATATTGTAAAGAAGCTTAGGGCCATCTGATAAAGCAAGAAAATACACAGCAGTGATTGTAATATGCCACTATAGAAAGTTGTAGATTTAGCAGTCCTGCTGCATACTGTAGGCTGCTTGATGATCTCTTTCAACAATCTCTCTAGTCAAAAAAAATGACCAAATATTCATTTCCCTATACAGCATTCAGAGAAGCACCAATACTGCAATCCCTACTTTCTATTGCAACTTACCAAGTTTTTCCACGAGTTTCAGCATGACGCCACCAATATGTATTTCCCCTGTGACCCTCAGTGTTACATCTCTGTTCAAGTCTGTGACATGCACATTCAACTCCCACGTTCCATCAGCGTAGCAGCCATCTGGCATCCGTATACCGTCCAGAGCCGTCATCGCTCCTTCCTACTGAAGCAGAGGAAATGGCATTCATTTCATTAGTTGAGCTGAAGTCTCGCACTCACAGCTCATGAGCAGCTCCCCTGCTTCCCCATTCAAGCAAAGAAAATCAAAAATCACAGCAGTGAAGAAAGTAAAGAAAGAGCAAGAAAAAAGAAATAGCCAAGGAAGGGAAACAAACTCCCTAAAATCAGCTGTGAAGAAGTAACAAAACTGAGGAAGTTCCCAACTCAGTTCAATTTACTTAGGAGGGCAGTAAGGGGAGGGTGGACCCAGACTGCAGATTTCTAGCTGCCCAGCAAGGGCTTTGTAAACCTAAAGGGAATAAAAACTGAAGCCTTGCCTTGCTCAGCTTCAGTTTGCAGGTATGTTTAAACCAAGTTTCCCTTCTTCAGGATCTTATTTGTCCCTACAATATTAATGTGACAAGTCCCTTTGGCCCCAAAGTTCAGGATTCATATTCCCTTTAAGATCCAACTACTCAAGAAAATTTGAATAATTCACAGGGGCAAACACATCCTTTCGGCCATAATAACCTCCATGATCCCCTAGGACTCATCCTACAAAACATAGATATATTCATTGTTGTAGACGGATTGCATAAACATCTTAAAAGCACCACATGAGCACAAATAAGGGACTCCAATTTTGCAAGCTCCTTTTTCCAAGGCACAAGAGATAGCATTATACAGGGCTGAAGTAGGCAAAAAGGAGAAAAGAGCAATGGATGTCCCAATCCAAAATAATGCTCACCGAGGAGGTTGTGCCCGTTGGGTCTAGATAGAATCCCATGAAATAATCTGAAAAAAGGCTAACTTCTCAGGTAAGCAAAAGAAAAGGAGGCCTGAAAAAAAGAGTGGGAAGAACGGAGAGTGAGAAGAGACTGAAAAGAGTAAGGCTGAAAGCGCGGCGAGCGTTATTTGCAGGGGAGAAAGACAAGCGAAGTCACCTCAAAAGGGACTAGGACCCTGAAATCCTCCAAACTACATCCCTCCCCCATCCATCACCCTCGCCACCCACACACGGTTTCCCTGAGGACCCCACTGGGGCGCAGATGTCCCAGCGTCCACCGACCGAGCAAGGATGACGTGGAAGCAGAGGCGAAACGAAGGAGCCCCGCTCTCCTTTGCCGCGCGAGGGGAAAAGCCCCCGCCTGCCCCCCCCCCGCGTCCTCACCTCCCTTCAAGGGCTCCCCGGCCTCGGTTCTGCCTGCGCGCGCGCGTGCGTTACGGTCCCACCGGCGGCGCTGCGAGCGTGACAGAGAAACCCCCACCGCCGACGCCGCTGCCCTCTGCCTGCCTCGCCCGATGCTTCTCTTCCCCGCCCTGCGGACGTAGCCAGGACGGGAGCCGCCGCCCCCCAAAGCCTTCTCCGCCCGCCGGGGGCGCCGCCTGAGGGGATGGCGACAGAGGGAGGGAGAGGGAGGCCTGGGGGACGAAGGAGAGGGAGGCGCTGCCCTTTTATGGAAGCCAGGACGGAGGAGCAGCCAGGACGGAGGAGCAGCGGGGCAAGGGGCCAACATCCGGGACTCCCCCCGCCAGCGGACGCGCGGGAAAGCGAAGAGGGGGAGGAGGGGTGGCTGAGAAGGGGGAGGAAGGGGAGGCTGAGGGGAGGAGGAGCGCGGAAAGCGCGGGAAGGGGGCGCAGAGGCATCTCCCCTTCAGGAGGGGCGGTGGGGGCCTGCCCCCCCCAAGGAGAGGGGAGTCTGGTGGGGGTCTCCCTCCTTGGAAATGGGAGAAGAATGGACATGGCGCGCTCCGTCACTTAGCCGTCCAAACTCGCAGCCTCCCCAACGGTGCGCTCTCTCGCTCTCTCTTTCTGTCTCTGCTGTGGGTTTCCTTTCCCAACCACTTCGCCTCTTGCGTTGGGCCACAACTCCGCGTCTGCCAAGAACACTCCCCCCCACCGCATTATGGGGAGTGGGATCCGGCATAAGACGGTGGATGCTTGCCAGACTCAATTAGGCATTGGGCAGCGGAGCACCGGACTCGGAAGATGGGCCAGGAAGTGCCGGGAGTGTCACCCGCGATTGCCGCTTCTGAAAAATCGTCCTTGGGAAAGTCACGGATTGGGGGTGGGGGAGGACTGGCAAGAGCCAGGAGGTTATTCTTAATCCCCAGAGCTGGTTTTACGATGCTTTGGCTATAGTTACCTACTCGAGAGGCAACAGATGTTTGTTTTAATTAGGACTTGCTTTCAGTTGGTTTTGTAACATACCTAAATCGCTTGTTTTATTGCATAATGCAGAGTCATCATATAAGTTTAAATAAACAAGTAAACTTAACCAAATGATCAGAGAACAAACAACTAGTCAAGCCAGGGGTTCTCATACATTGCTCTGCAAAGTAAAATGAAACAGGAATTTGTCTAGCTCTTCTTACAACCAGCCTGTCTTCCATAGAAGACCTGTATATTGGGTGGGTTAGGAGGAGGGCTGAGAAAATATCTACAGAGCCCTCACATCCTGGACATAAACTGTTTCAACTTCTCCCCCTGGGACGCTGCTATAGGGTACATTGAGAGCTTCTGCACCAGAGATAAATTGCTTGTGTGTCTAATCACACTCAGCCAAATAAAATATTCTATTCCTGCATAATATTAGTAATTTTTCTGCGATTGTGGATAGGCTTCATAGACTTATTTTTAATCACTATGTTAATGTAAGAGTTTTGCAAAGGTAGGTTTGTGCAGGCAAAACTAGGATTGAAAGCCAGAGTAGATTTTTTTTTTTTAAATGTGATCTTCCTCAATTGCTCTCCACCTCGAGATAGCATGATCCACAATTTGAGAACCTTGCACTGCACTGAGCTATTTAAAAAACGTTAACATTAACTAAGTTTAGCATTGTTGCTGGCTATGTTGGCAACAGATCTTGGGATAGATTTTTTAACTGGCCTGCTCAAGCATGTTTTGCCAACACTGTTAGGCTTGGCACAGTCACGAAGTGTCTGGAAATCCATTGGGGGCACAGAGAGCAAAAGATCCCAAATGAACAGCAGGGGCAATTACTCTTTGGACCCGGAGGCTTTTCTGAGGGGTCTGAAGTAGGAGTGGAATTGTCTCTACCAGTAAAAGAAGTGCACAGAGGCCACAGTAGCTGTGAAGTTACAACTCGGTGTTTGCCATGAAATGTGTAGCAAGGGAATAACAGCTTCTTCCACTTGACTGTGATCCTGCAAGTCAGGATCAGAGTCTTGGATCAGCAGGGTCAGTGACTGGAACGAGGGTCAACCTCCATGGCAAGATGTGATAGCGGTTTTAGTTAAGGCACATATCGGAAACAGAACGGCGTAAAGAAACAATATAAGAGACAGTTATAGCAGTTAGATTTTATAGTGTGCTGACTCTGCTTATCTGAGTGGGCTGCCCAGTCCTGCTTGCCTCAGTTGTGCAAGTAAAGAGTGCTGTTGATTTTGTAGGAAGAGGGTTAACAATGTGTGTAATTGAGATAGGTGGTTTTGAGCAAAACTATTTTCCCTTCATGAGATTTCTTCTTGTATGCTTTCAAGACGTTTATACACTGTTGTCCTAATGTAGTTTGTTCTGTTTTGGCTTGGCATGTTTTTTTGAGCCCAGCCATTGATATGTGCAAACCCTGGTTTAACACTGTTGAAGATAATTCAGGTTAGCAGAAGGCACATACAAAGGTTTTATATTAAAGATTTCACTCTTAAATTTTAACAAGGACAGAGAGATGATGATCCTCTTCCCTTTACAACTCATTTGATTCCCATGTTTAAAATAAAAAGTAAAAATTGGTAGAAATAAATAATTAAAATCACACACAACATAAACAGTATAATAATCAATGATCTAATTCCGGTATGACCATAACTTAAAGGAGTATGAAGTATTACAACAGATATGCTCTCCCATACACATGTAAGGGGAGACTGATTTTAGGAACAGAAAAGTAGCATCTTGATGTGCGATTTGTTGCTTATTGGCAACATAATTTGAAGAGTTGTAGTCAGCTGCCTTGGCCTTCTGGTCCACAGGATATAAGCTATGAACATGGCCAACTATGAGTCAGTAAATCATGATTAAACAAACTTAATCTAATGTGCATCCCAGTGGAAATAACCTGAGGACAGAGAAGCATATTCTGTTTTGTGCATGTTTAGTTCTTGTGTGGAAAGAAAGATATTCAAGTACTGTGATTCAACTTATATCCTAGATTCCCCCTGTATCACTTCATCCTTCCCACATCTTCATCCCATTTTAATTTTACCTGTGCATCTTTACTGACTTTGCAGTAAATTCCATGGATTTATCTAAGTGGTAATGTTGGTAGAACTTTTACAGTTGTCCAATGAAAGCTTCTAACAGACATATTAACAGGTTTTTATAAAATAATAATAATAATAATAATAACAACAACAGAGTTGAATGAGACCTTGGAGGTCTTCTAGTCCAACCCCCTTGTTGTCCAATGTCTTCTTAAAAACTTCCAGTGTTGGAACATTCAGAGTTTCTGGAGGCAGGTTGTTCCACTGATTAATTGTTTTAACTGTCAGGAAATTTCTCCTTAGTTCTAGATTGCTTCTTTCTTTGATTAGTTTCCATCCATTGATTCTTGTTCTGCCTTCAGATGCTTTGGAGAATAGCTTCACTCACTCTTCTTTGTGGCAATCCCTGAGATATTGGAACACTGCTATCATATCACCCCTAGTCCTTCTCTTCATTCACCCAATTCCAGCAATCGTTCTTTATGTGTTTTAGCCTCCAGTCCCCTGATCTTTGTTGCTCTTCTCTGTACTCTTTCTAGAGTCTCAACATCTTTTTTACATCGTGGTGACTAAAACTGGATGCAGTATTCCAAGTGTGGCCTTACTAAGGCGTTATAAAGTAGTATTAACACTTCACATGATCTTGATTCTATCCCTCGTTAATGCAGCCTAGCAGTGTGTTGGCTTTTTTGGCAGCTGCAGCACACTGCTGGCTCATAATATTTAAGTGATTATCCACTAGGACTCCAAGATCCCTCTCACAGTTACTATTATTGAGCAAGGTACCACCTATACCAGGGGTGTAAATTGCCTGCCTGCGGGCCAGATGCGTCATGCCGAAACCGCGCCCACCCATTGCCGGCAATGGAAAAAAAGTTGCAATACGTCACGACATGTCACATGACGTTGCGAGTTTGACACCCCTGGCCTATATTATATCTGCATTTAATTTTTCTTGTCTAAATGTAGAACCTTACTTTTTTCACCATTGAATTTCATTTTGTTAGATAGCGCCCAGTGTTCAAGTCTGTCAAGATCCTTCTGTATCTTAAGCCTATCTTCTGGAGTGTTGGCTATTCCTGCCAGCTTGGTGTCGTCCGCAAATTTGAAATACCTCCCAAGGAAAACTTGTATTTACTAATTTAACATCATGCTCTAATTCACCAAAATATGTCAGATTCTTCCCCACTGAATAGCTTGAATCTGTCCCCAACCAGGAAGATGACCTACTCAAGATTAAACTCCTTAAACTCACAATGGATCCCACCGCACTTAGCTCTTCCCAGGACAGTAGCCTAGTTGGCAGTTTTCTAACAATTAAATTAAAAAAAAATGCTAAAATGAACTTCTAAAAATGCTGAGGAAGAAATACCCTGTGGGCCAAAAGGGAGGGAGATTTCTGGGTGAAAGAAATATGAAACTTTATATGAACCTTGATCTAATGGAGGAAAATATTTGGCACCTGGAACAGCTGACGGTGATCTAAGATAAGCATTTTGCATACTTAATTTTAGTTTCCCCCAAATGTATAGGCAGTTTATAGCATTTGCATATTCTTAAGCCAATCATTGGTAGACTGAGGAACTATGTAGGGAACTGAAGGCTTCTCTGCAACTAGATCATTTTGGAAGTTTTACACTGATTCTCAACAATTGTTCTGTTATTTTGCATTTGCCCAGAAGGGGACTCCATTTAAGTTTTGAATGGACATACATAGGATAGTGATTTGAGTTGCCAAATTGTGTAGTTCTGGTAGGGTTCTAGTACTTACCTACATTTTTCTCTTGCTACATATCGCTGCAGATACATGAGAAATTACCTAAGATCCACCATACTTTTATCCAGCTGAGTCTAATTAACATAAATGCTAGCAGGAAAGAACCCGATCTTTTTAGCCAGTTAGATTATAAATAAAATGTGCTCTGTCCCTGTGCTATGGTCCTTTCCTAGTTCCTTGCTTTGAAATAAAAACTGGTGGTTGGCTATGTATCTTGTACTTGTTTAACCAAGGTTTATTGAACAAACCGCAAATGGTCAAACTCACACAACTCTCAAGCCTGGAATGTACTTGTTATTAGTCAAGATCCCTTTTGATCACTCCCCAGCATCTCAGTTTTGAAGCCATCTGATGCCTGCAAATAATTTTAATTATGTGTTACAACTAAGTGCAGTGGACATTCCAAGTTCCAACATCATGAGGAGAAAAAGGCAAACTATTCATATTTTTTACATTATATTTGTACATATCCTTACCTCCTATTATCACTTACCATAATCATTTTTAATCTAAAATAAATAGTCTCAAATGCTGAGGCATCTAGTTTGAGCATGCCTCAGTTATAGTCCATCCCAAATACAAATTCTAACTTCTCCTAAGTTCTCAAAATGTGAATTGTTTTCTGTAGTATAAAATTCACTGTAGTATTCAGAGAAATACCTCAGGTCTTTAATTCCTCTTGAAGTAACATCATCCAATCACTCCTGACTATTATCAAGCAATCAGCTTAATAAAGAGGGGTCACCCAGCAGCTGTAACAATATAGTGGCTGGAAGGCAACCAAAAATAGAGCTATGTTGAGAATAGAGAGCTCATTATTTCAGCAAGGGGTGGGGTGGAGATCAAGAACCCTATGGAAAAATTTTCCCTGGCAGGCAGTCTATCCCAAAATAACCTCTCAAGATTCACATAGCATTGATATCCTGGGATTTTAATTCTACACACATTTTTCTGTTTCTTATTCTAGCCTTTCATGTTTTTCTTTTTCTTGTACTTAAGAAGAACCACATGACTATTTGCAATATCTATCAGAATGGTATATTCAGTCTACCTTCCTTTAAGCTCTTAGGGAGATAGAGTATGCAGATGTTACACCATGCCCCTGTGTACAAGGTTTGGCATAATGGGGAAACTGTTTTTACACAGTATCTATCCCAATGCTTCCCAACCTTGGCACTTTAAGAAATGTAGATTTCAACTTCCAGAATTCCCTAGCCAGTCAAAGTTCACATATAATAATAATAATAATAATAATAATAATAATAATAATAATAATAATGTTGGAAGGGACCTTGGAGGTCATATAGTCCAACCCCCTGTTCAGGCAGGAAACCCTATATCATTTCGGACAAATGGCTGTCCAGTCTCTTCTTAAAAACTTCCAGTGTTGGAGCATTCACCGCTTCTGGAGGCAGGTTGTTCCACTGGTTAATTGTTCTAACTGTCAGGAAGTTTCTCCTTAGTTCTAGGTTGCTTCTCTCCTTGATTAGTTTCTATCCGTTGCTTCTTGTCCTGCCTTCAGGCGCTTTGGAAAATAGTTTGACTCCCTCTTCTTTATGGCAGCCCCTGAGATATTGGAACACTGCTATCATGTCCCACCTCGTCCTTCTCTTCATTAAACTAGACATACCCAATTTCAGCAGCCGTTCCTTATATGGTTTAGCCTCCAGTCCCCTAATCATCTTTGTTGCTCTTCTCTGTACTCTTTCTAGAGTCTCAACATCTTTTTTACATCGTGGTGACCAAAACTGGATGCAGTATTCCAAGTGTGGCCTTACCAAAGCATTGTAAAGTGGTATTAATACTTCACGTGATCTTGATTCTATCCCTCTGTTAATGCAGCCTAGCACTGTGTTGGCTTTTTTGCCAGCTGCAGCACACTGCTGGCTCATATTTAAGTGATTGTCCACTAGGACTCCGTGATCCCTCTCACAGTTACTACTATTGAGCAAGGTACCCCCTATACTATACTTGTACATTTGATTTTTCTTGCCTAAATGTAGAACCTTACTTTTTTCACCATTGAATTTCATTTTGTTAGATAGCGCCCAGTGTTAAAGTTGCTAAGGTTGGAAAATACTGGTCTATTTTGTATGGTCCTTTTAGTAATATTAACCACTAGGAGGCAGTATGTGACTCATTTCATCCTTACAAGGAATCATCAGATGTTGGTAGCCTGAGTTGATTCTATGGGATTCAAATCCTCTGGGAAATTGAACTCACAGACTCTTGCTCTTACAGTATAGCTATGTACAAGCATATTAACTTTAGAAGCTATCTAGATCCTATTGCTCTTCCTGCAACATTTTCCTTCCTGAAGGTCCGCTGAGCAGTATAGTTACAGTCAAAGTAAGTTTATTTATATATTCCTTTTAGGCAGCCCCTAAAAGCTAAATCAGGATTAGATTTGCTTAGCACTAGGATGAAAGACCCTGGGAAATTCCAAGACTGTAGATCAGGTTAGAGTTTTTAAAAGCCATTCTGGAAGAAGACAATGGCTATAACATTTTCAAGAAAATCCGTGAAATCACCAGATTGAACACAATTTGAAGAGGGTCTTACATTTATTTTTCAGTAATTACTTTAGTGAAGGAGTGTCCCTAAAGTAATTTGAAGGGGGCAACTTTAAGACTAATGGACGTCAACTCCCAGAATTCCTGACCAACATGGCTGGCTGAGGAATTCTGGGAATTGAAGTCCACAGGTCTTAAAGCTGTTAAGGTTGGACAGCCCTGCTTTAGTGGGTTTACAGCAAATGTGCAGTGGCATTTGCAGGGGGAGGGTCAGAAAAGTCAAAATGGTGGCCACTATTATTCCATTGAAGTCACACCTCTTTTTATAAGCTCTTCACATGCAATGCCCATACAAATGGACAATTTTGTGTTCATGGCCACAATCTTAACTTCTTTTAACATATCCCTTCCTTTGTAGAAGTCTTATATAGATCCTGCAGTCAACCATTAATATAGAAATGAATCCCTCAGTAAGGATCATCTGATATGTAAGGCAAGAATGGAAGAAAATGCCAGGGAGGGGAAACAAATCAGGGGGAGGGAAATTAATTCTCCCAATGGTGCCATCAGAATCTACTCCAGAAACAAGTTTTCCTGAGGTGATAATGATGGGTTTAAAAAAGAAAGGTATGATTATTTCTCAACTCATAGAATTGAGACTGTAAATCTGTTCTGCTGCATGGATTCATGCAACCAATTTGATAGCATGCTGCTGCTAGCTTTGCAGATCCTGTGAAGATCCTAATGTGTATCACAATAACAGGTGAATTTATTTTAGAAAGGCCCGTGCTTTTCTAGATGTGATGATCTAACATACCATATAGTTACAAATCCAAAATGGTCATTCAGCTCCTTAGATTTAAAATTTGAGAAGAAGGGCAGCAGCACAGTGGAATGAGTAAGTTGCATGAATCCAAAAATTTTGTCTGCTCCTAACATTCATGCTTTCAGGGGGGACATCAAAGCAGATCCTTAGCCTTGTGAGTTTGCTTGGCAGATATGGAATTTTTAATGAGTGTTGTCATGGAGATAAGTTCATTTACAAAATGTAGACCTACCTTGAAGGTTTTTACAACTCAGTTTTGATAGTTCAAAAACAATTACTCTTGGATGTGTAACCAAGCACAGCATAGCAGCATTACAGAAGGGTAAATTTGGAATATTAAAGGATAAGCAACTAATAGCGTCCTCTTAAAACCCAGTACTTGTCTGCATTGGATCTCTTTCCTTTAACAAAGTCCACTCATATGAACAGACTCTCAGATTCATTGCTTTCTGTTTCTCCAAAGTCCATCTTGCTCTTCCCAGATTCTCAGGACAAGGTGTATTTAGCACAAGGGTCACTATATCTGGGTTGCAGAAACCTAAATAATAAGACAGAGAAACTGAGATATAGACAATGTTCTCTGCCACCATTTAGTTGTTGTCAGGACCTCTGTGATCAGGTAGCCCTACTTAACCTGATATCTGAATTTCTTGAACAAGCTGGCTTTTCTTCATGGGATCCATATCTCCTCAGTCATAATGCAAAAAAGGGCTTCTGTATAATGCATGCATTTTTTTAAAGGTTTAACAGTTTTGCGGTATTATCATGTGCTTTATTTTATGGGTTTTACAGGTGAGAAATTAAATTAAAACAACTCAAGCTTGTGAATGGGTAATTTTTCTCAGCTTAGCATATGAAAATAAAGAAGGACAGCGTAATTTGTGTGGTTTTTTTTTTTTTTAAAATCTCTTACGGTTTGCATACCTTCCCTAGGGTAAATGAAGGTTTTCCAAAAATATTAGAAGGAATAATATAATTAGAAGACTGACTAGAATCCCTCTGTTTATGTCAGAGTCCCTCTGTGAGGGAGATAGATGGTTTAAAAATTTGATAAATGAGTTAAAATAAGTAAAATAAAAACTAAAGCAAAATGACTTTTTTAGCTTGCAGACGCAGTCACATACAATATATAATTCAAAGCTGTTCAAACAGTTCTCTGTTTGCAATCGTTTCCTAAAATCACAATTTCTGCAGGTCAAGTCATTTTAATGTAAAACAATTAAATAACATCAAAAGCCCTGTTCCCACAACACATTTGACTAAGCCAGAGGGTGTGTACGTGTGTTGTGAGAACATCAAAAGGGTTCAGTTGATCCACTTAAGTAACTAGGAGCTAAATTTAGATCCAAGCAGACTTAGTAATGCTGACAGTAAGCTAGATTTGGGGGTTTTCTAAACAGTGTCAATTTTGTACCACTTCTCCAAGAAAAAGAGCAGCTGAAAAAGCAAGCTTCTTGATGGCAAACACCATTCGGGGCTGGTGGCCAAATTTGCTGCCTGCCTCTTCAGAAGGGGCTAGTGACATAATGAGGACTGGCCAGGACTTCCGAGGTATCAAGTACATTCTGAGGATATTGAGGGTGTTTTCAAGAGGATGACTTCTGACGCAGTGAGTGCTGACGGAATTGCTTCTGAGATTTGATTCAGAGCCATTCCTTGTGCTGAACCCACCCATCCTTGAATCAGCCAGCAACCACCCATGCCCAGCATCACAAACACCCCGTCCGCCCAGACATTACTGGTTGCCAGGACAAGGTTCAGCTGTGGTAAGCTGCAAGTGGTAAACGGCCCTCAGTGACTGACTGATGTCCTTTTTTTAAACAAGCAAATAAGTCAATCCCTGGATCACACACTGCGAAGCAAAGGCGGCTTATTTTGGCAAACTATGATAAGTGAACCAAGCCTAAATGTAATTTGGCCCTCTGTTATCTAATCTAATTTCATGCTTCTAGCTGGGAGTCAGTGTGGGGTTTGTGGTAGAACAAAAAAGATACCCGCACATTCTTTGGGGTAAGCTATTTTGGGAAGGAATTTGCCTCTACTGATCCCAGCACAGTCCAATTCAAAAACATTACAAGATTCTTTTTAATAAGCTGGAAGGGAGGAAAGCACCTTCTTTAAATCAATAAAATAAATAAATAAATAAATAAATAAAATAATAAAAACTGTTCCCAGTTTATATTAGCATTGGGTTAAACTGTGGACTTCTGGGGAAGCTAAAGTTTAGGTGGCTGTACGAATCCTAGCCAATGACAGAAACAACTTACCGTAGAACTAAGGAGAAATTTCCACCAGAAGTTGTGGTTGCATCATCACTGGAGGCTTTCAAGAAGAGACTAGACAGCCATTTGTCTGAAATGGTATAGTGTCTCCTGCTAAAGCGGGGTAGGACTAGATGACCTCCCTTTGATGACATTCTGTGTTTATGTTCTATACTACTTCTATATATTTTGCAAATTCATTTTTGCAGTAGATGTTATATCCCAAATTTGTTTTTTTTCTGAATGTCTCTGCACTAATTATTTTGAAATCTTATTCCCTTCTTCTTCATCTTTTATTTCCATCTGAATAAATTCTTAGGGTGAATTTCTGGCTGTTTTGGTCCTGTTTTCACTTGCTTCTTAAATTTTAGAAAGAATGCAAGATGGGAGAGATTACCCCCACACAGATGTGGAATTTGGCACAGACCAAACATGTAATTTCTGTCCCTTCAATTGTTATACCAATACATTTGCAAACCTTTCACTCATTTTCCTTGCTCTTCTGGGCTGTTTCCATGGCAGGCGGATCCCTCCGCCCTGGGATTTTGTGGAGAAACTTAATACGTGAATGATCACTGCTGAATATGTTCTGCTCCAATTTCTGCAATCAAAAGGAGCAACTCTACCCGATTTATAGGAAATTCCATCTCGAAATTTGAAGGCAAGGTTGAAAATCCAAGCAACATGCGTCATACATTGCAAAGTAGCTGTCAGCCCTTCCCATTTGTTTGTAAGAACTGCTTGGATTTTATAGGCAGCCATGTCCAAATAAGGTACCAAAATGAAGGGGTTCAGACGTTGACATAAATTACATCAGCCAGACCTGGCTTTGCTTTAGCTACTGGTTCTGACAGTCTTATGGCTTTCTGCCTGTTCTTT
Organism: Azemiops feae; assembly: GCA_023970755.1. NCBI lineage: Eukaryota > Metazoa > Chordata > Lepidosauria > Squamata > Viperidae > Azemiops > Azemiops feae. The sequence goes on along the minus strand of JALGBA010000172.1, from coordinate 2,044,382 downwards.
AAACCAACAGAGCAAGAAGCCTGCTCTCTGTGCTTCTCGGCACCTTGATGTCACACAGTATATGTAATTTTTTTTTCAGTAGCACCCAGTTTTAATCCATATTTATTTATTTTTTTCTTCTGTCAATCTTATATACACAGCATTAGCTTCCTTAGTAATTACCTGGCTGCCTTTCCGAATTAACTTTTGAGGATAAGACACAATTTTTATGGGCTTCCTGGCACAACAGCTCCTATCTTCTTTCCGGCATAGTTAGAAAGAATGCCTAAGGCTGAAGTAGAGAATTGGCAGTCCTCTGGTGCTACGAATCTTATACATTTCGGCTGGCCTAGTCATTGTAATCAAAAGTGATGGGGCTAGAAATTATACCTCAGTAATATGCAATGGGCCTCAGATTCCCAAACTCCAACCTGGTAAAATCATAAATTCAGGCTTCCTAGTTTTAGATCTGAATCTATGATTTCCTTACTCACTGCCTTAATCTCTGGACACTATTAACTTTTCAAAATATTCTGGATTCTATGCTTGTAAATCATGGCATTGAAATCAAATATCTTATTCTACCTTTGCCAAACACAGAGAGGTCTGCAGAGTAGGGCAAAAAACCTCAACATGGCAGCTGCAATAGTATGATTGAAGTCCTACCTGCTTTTTATGCCCATCACATGATGGACTTTTAATTACTCTTATTTTGTGAACCACCAGAAATCCCTGGCAGACTGTGAAATTTTAGAAACGTAAAGGACTGGGTTATTTGTGGGACCTCTTATGTCCATCTTTTTCCTGCTCATCTCAAGAGATCTGGCAAGACGACCATGTTCCGAATCCCTTTTATTAAGCAGCAGCATCTAATAGGATCCAGAAAATATGCCTTCTCTGTTCCAGAACCTGCCCTTTGAAATAACACCCCCCCCCAAATTGGAAGGCCCCAACCTTGCTGGCCTTTCATAAAGTGCTACGGAATTGGCTGTTCCCCTGACCATAAAGTGAACCCCTTTTAAAATGGCATTTGTTTACTCTTCCCTATGTATTGTTCTGTGTATGAAATGTTCTTTTAATTGTTATTGCTTATTGGCTGCCCGGAGTTAATTGGGCAGCCACTTAAATCCACATAAGCAAATAAACAAACAAATGAAAGGTAAGATAAAACATGTTTCACTGGATCACATCCTGTATCAGGATTTTCACATTTAATAGTTCAATTTTTGTAAGACGAACTTTCCTTGAAATTAAACCTACACATCCTCTTTGCCCAGTTTCTCTTTATTTTGTTTGTATGTGTGTGTGTGTGTGTGTTTTATAATTTTAAAGTTTTCAATATTAACAATATTAATTGGTATATTTGCTTTTTGATTTTGTTGAATGCTGCCCAAAGTGACTAAACTAATAGACCAGCGAAATACGGTGGACACAGTATACGTATTTGAGGGGCTGCCACCAAGAAGAGGGGGTCAAGCTATTCTCCAAAGCACCAGAGGGCAGGACAAGAAACAATGGTTGGAAACTGATCAAAGAGAGAAGCAACCTAGAATTAAGGAGAAACTTCCTGACAGTGAGGACAATTAACCAGTGGAACAGCTTGCCTCCAGAAATCGTGGGCGCTCCATCACTGGAGATTTTTAAGAAGAGGCTAGACAGTCACTTGTCTGAGATGGTATAGATTCTTCTGCTTGAGCAGGAAGCTGGACTAGAAGACCTCCAAGGTCCCTTCCAGCTCTATTTCTCTTTCTCTTTCTCTTTCTCTTTCTCTTTCTCTTTCTATTCATCAGGTGAAGGTGAGATGGGGGGCTATATAATATAAATATGATAAATAATCAGCCCTGCAACTGTAATCATGATGCAGCCTGTGAAATTGACATGGATAGGAAAGTAAGACAAAAAGTAACTTGTTCAAGGAGCAGCACCACTGAGCTTCAAAGGGAACAAAAGCCTTGTGGTTAGACCACAGACCTCAGAAACTGTAAATTTGGCTTTGTCTGTCAGTACCTAGCTTTGCCACAGATTTCTCACTGCAGTGTAGAGTCAAGAAGCCTCAATGAAAGCATGAGGGGAGATGTTACACCTCCCAATGGGATGGGCTATAATCGGCCAGTCTTAAGTCTGCCATCTCTTGGGAGGAAATGACAGATTTCATTGGTTTCACCTTTAGGCAAAGTGACTTTAGCATACCACTGCACACCATTGCTTGCCCTAATGCTTATGACTTTGCCCTCTTCTTCTGAGTTCATTTCATATTATTTTTGCCCTAAGAAAAGGCTGTGATAAGAGCTGTTCATTTGTGAAATAAATGACAGAAAGAAGTGGGGAGCACAAATCCAGGTGCTTTGAGTGTTGTTCTTGGTCCCACTGTTTCTCAGAATTAGTCCTGATGACAGCATAACTGCTTCTGAAGGGCATCAACTGGGAAACTAGTGGGTTTCCTTATGCAGTTCATTGGCCACTGTGAGAACAGATTGCTACATGGGTCAGGGACCCAATCCAGCTGGGCATTGCCAATGTTCTCCTTATAAAGTTGTGTTCTAAAACATTTGAGAGCTTCTTAGAAGATCAGAATCTGTTTGGTCTGATAAAAGTCTTCTATTCAATATCCAACATCGGTACTTCAAATGATTAGTGATGAGGATTGTGAAAGGAAAAACCTCACCTAGAGAAAATGCAGAGCCCATCTCAAAGTAGATAATACTAGGTTAGTTGGTCAAGCTATATGATTAGTTGCAAGTACTCGTCTATGTTTTAAATCATTCTGTGATCTGATGCAGTCCGAAGAAGCCTAATGTCCAAGGCAGGGCAGCTGGAGCAGGAAAAAATAGTATCACTGGCCTTCTTCATTAATTATAGCCTTCTCAACCTGGTGTGCTCCAGGTATGTTGGACTTTAATGCTCCCCATCCCCAACTAACTTGTTTACCAACTAACTGGAGCAAATGGCTGTTTGGCTCCTAGAGAAATAGGCACCAAGGCAACCATTGTTTCCAGAGTGTTAGAACTCCCGTGGCTCTTAAAGTCATTTACAGGAGGTAGGAAAGCTTTCATATAGCCAACATTTTAATGACTTGGACCCAAGCAGCTGGATCTGTTTGCAGATCAAATATGCCCTGGGAGCTGCCTGCTTTGTTGTTTGTTGGCCCTAAGCCACTGAAGCCGCTTACTTGTTCGATTACAGTACATGGACTGCAGCAGGGTGACCTGATATGCTTTCAAGCTGCTGTTGCTGCTTGTGAAAATAAGACACTCAGTGGCTTTCTGTTCCTTAGAAGATCAGTGTCTTCCAGCTATAAAGACCTAGAGGTGTGGCCTTATTAGTCTGCTACAGCGGAGTCTCTTGGGGCTTTCATAAAGCAAATTCATTGTGTCCTATTTTTGTGGACTTTGTCAGATAAATGAAGTTGGCAGAATAGATATAACTGGTGAAAGGGCCACGATTAGGAAAACATGGCTGCACAACGAAAGAAAGACAAATAGAAGGCTGTTCATTTTTTTAAGTCTGGCTCATGCGAAGAAGCTGCCAGACAAGGCTTTCAGTATGCAACCACATGTAAGGACATCCCTATCACTTCTGTCTTTAAAAAATAAATAAAAAATCTACAGAATCTACCTTCAAGGGAAAAAAATAGAAAAAAGATTGAATTCACAAGATGTTTACTGCCCACTTGGGATAAGATTTAAACCAGTGCTCTGTTTACTTAATACGCTATGGAATCCTTGATGCCTTCTGATCTCAGTTGTAAGTTGCAGACATTTCATTACTCATAAACAGAGTAAAACCCACATTCACTTGTACCAATGATATTACCTAGTTGGATAATGAATGTCTGCAAGCAACAATCAAGCTCAGAGAGCACCAAGGATTTCACTGGGAAGGATGCCAGTTGAAGGTATCCCCTTGAAAGATACAGTAGAGGGTAGCAGTTGAAACCACCAAGCTTCTGTTCCAAGGCAGGAGGCAGGGGTGAACACCCTGATAGTTTATAAGAGAGAAGTTGTCAAGGTGGCCTCTAACTGTTATCACCTTATGGGTTCAGCCCTGCTTGCTAGAGCCCTGAAGTTTCCAGTGGATGCATTCCAGGCTATGAACAGTGATCCATTCATAGCCACTCCCTAAAATTCATCTTTATATTTAGTCTTCTATTTCTAACTGCTATTTTGTACTAATAACAACAGCAGAAATGTAAACCTATAGTTCCAATTACATCCAAATTAGCTAGGAAAAAAAAAAGGTCATAGGGAGAGGCGATACTCTTATTTCAGTCTCTTAACTGCAAAACAGTTGAAGGCAGGAACCTAAAAGTGAGCTAAAGGGTTCTCTGTGTTAAAGTTATATGTTTTATAAAATACAAATAACATCAGCATAGCAGGGGGAATTGATCATTAAAAACACACAAGGGGAGGGGAGTTTAATCACCCCATTCTATTGTCTTGATGGAAATCACATATTTGAAGCTGATATTGCAGATAATGCAGTGATACCTATTCCAGTTTTTCTTCAAAATAAAGAGCTATTTATTGTTGTAACAACTGTCTGAGAGAAAGAGTTGCCTTCCCACTGCAATCTTAAGAATCATCCCTCAGCTTCTGTTTACATTTTAAAGTTAATATTAAAGAATGACTTACTTTTGGATGTAAACTCATGCCCAACTTTACCTGCTCATTCAAGTCCTTAAGCTTAAAGAAATTAGGTGGGAGAGGACTATTTATGGGGGACAATCACTTCTTGGTCACCCTTCCTGTCCTTTGCCAACTAAATACCCTCTATGACCACAGGTCCCATGACCCCCAGCCTATATATACATTGCAGATGCTGGATCACATCAAATGGTGGTGAATAATAATATAGGATAGGCTTAGGAAAACCCACAATAACACTCTTAACATTGTTTCCAGAACCACCCATGGCCAGAAAAAGAAGGAACATCTATTCTCAATATGGACTTTCCCTTTTAAGCAGCATTCCTTTTCCCACCAACATTTGGTGTCATGTTCCATTCTGCTCTAAAAACTGAAACCCCCAGAGTTTCCCATACTGTAAAACAATCAAAAACTGGAGAGCAACAGAATGCCAAGATACAATTTAAAAGCAAGGTTATGGCACTATTTTCCAGGCTGTTTTGATGCCTAATCCATGATTCTGGAAGGCATTTCTGATGACTCCCTCAGGCCCAAAAGGTAATGTTATTTTATCACTTCCCATCATTTATTAACATACCCAAGGACAAAAAAAGAAATTACTCCCACTTTTGGACACGTTCATTTCATTGATTCGAGGCCCGGGGTAGGACAGTAACAGAATATATGTCTAACAATTTTTCCTAGATGTGAGGAGCACCAATTGTAAAATTGGTAGGCAGCACAACTGGGAAGAGCAGTGAGTGAGGTTGCTTTTGTGGCAGTCTCATTGGCCTCAGGTTGGCTTTTATGGAGAACTGGAGTACTAAGCAATTTGCATTCTTATTCTGTTACCATGTTTAGTCTTTATCCTGCCTCACTCTGTTGACCTTGAGATGGGTCTCAGAATTGCCACAAAGCGAAATTATCAGCTTGCATAATAAAAAATGAACAGGTAAAGAAACTTTCTTTCTTTCTTTCTTTCTTTCTTTCTTTCTTTCTTTCTTTCTTTCTTTCTTTCTTTCTTTCTTTCTTTCTTTCTTTCTTTCTTTCTTTCTTTCTTTCTTTCTTTCTTTGAGCTGGTGTTGTGGGACATGGCATTGGACTGGAAACTGGGTAACCATTAGTTCTAGTCCTGCTTTAGGCATGAGGCCAGTTGGATGACTTTGGGCCAGTCACTCTCCAAACCCCCAAAAAGAAAGCAGTGGCAAACAGCTTCTCACAATGTTGCCAAGAAAATTGCATGGATTATCCAGGCAGTTGCTAGTAGTTAAGATTGCTTTGAAGGCACACACACACACACACACACACACACACACAGGTGCACACACGCAAAAAAAACATTATGTAAATGTATTTATAAATATTGTGTGCAAATATTAATGGTTAAGCTGCTTGCTAGACGTCAGCTGAAACACAAAATTATTTTAAATAATATTCAGCAATTTTCAAGAATAAGAATTTCTACCTTAATAGAGAAGTCACTTTCTTTCCCATTGTATAGGAGGGACTTTTAGAAGTGTGTGTTTGGGGGAGGGGAGGGGGTGGATTTATATACTTTATGAGCCAAAAAATAGATGGTTTCTCTAGTATTTTAGAAACATTGGCTGGATTCACTTTAACATGTTCACCCATAATTAACTGAACCATTGTTTACTAAATTAAGTCATAAAATACACCAATGTAAATTTAAGGGATTGTAATAATTTTAATTGATGCAGTGTAACTGTATTGAGATAATGGCTAGATATATGTTATTTCTAGCCCAATGATCCTGTTTCGTGAAATCCAGCAGCCAGCTTTAATAGTATTAAGAAGTCTTACTGTGGGGATCTCAAGGTAACATCTTCTCAAAACTGTGTAATGCTGTATTTATATTAGCAATTTGTCCCAAATGAAGTTGAAGAATTGAACAATTGAAAACACTGCAATCTTGGAAGAGTTTATTGATTTCAGCATGTGTTCACATGGATATATACTGTACAAAAATCTTCTATTTAAATGATGAGGTTACAGACTGTACATCTGGGATAGATGATTAGCATAGCCTACTAATGAGCCTAATTCAGGATGTAGGTTTTGGTACATAAAGTCTTAAATAATTTGAGATTGGGTAACTGCAAGGAACAAATGACAGCCTCCTAGATATCTAACCTCTTCAAAGAAGTCCTGCTCTCTGTGTCATTGGTTACAGATTATTGTTTGGTGGCAATATAGAAGAAGCTGTCCTCTCCACGGGGGTAGCCATCCTGTGAGATGATCTCCTGTATGCAATATACCAGGCCTCAACTCTGATATGTTTTAAAAAGTGAGGTGTATTTTTAAACTTGTCTCCTCCAACCACTTACTGCCCCTAAGATTACCTTTTTTAAAAGTCTTCATTGATTTTTTTTTAATTGAATGTATAATCTGCTTCTGGATTCTTTGTATTAGGATAATTTATAAACAATAATAAAGGCTGAATAAAATCAAACAAATAAATAAACAATCACTGTTTTTAAAAATAACTGCTTTTCTCCTTTTGCCACCATTGGGGCTGTTGGTAGATTACATTGTGGTTTGCTAGAAATCACCTCAAAATGCTGGCATTTCTGGAAATGAAATATATATCCACCTAAGGTGGATATTTCTTGTCTTTAATATACATGCATGTAAATAAGTACGGATAATCCCTGCTTAACAACTCTACTTGGGATTGGCAACTCTTGTTGCTAAGCAAAGAAGTACTTAAGTGAAATTTCACGTGACCGTGCCACTAAGCGATGGCTATCCTGGCAGTCCTGGGTGTGATTGTTATGTCGATGTAATGTTATGAATCATGTCTGATTGTTAAGTGAGGACCCTCTGACAAGGACTTCCTGCTGGCTTCCCTGTTGACTTTGCACATCCTGCTGTTATAAATAGTTAGTACTGTAGACTCATTCTGAACTGTTAACAATCATGCTGGTTGAACATGGATGTGGATGAATGTGGAACTGTGGATAGCTTCTATTCTAGGGAAGGTTTATCCCAGGATAGAAAGGACTTCCACATATTGCTGAACTCGTATCTCCTATTTGCCCCAGCCCAGTCCAGCCAATTGGGGGGGGGGAGAGTTTGGAACAGCAGCTCAACAACATCTGTATGGGTCACCAGATATTTAGCTGAAAGCAGAACCCCCCCACACACACACACACAAGCATTCTTGCCTTGCAAAAAGTACAAGAAATGCAAATTCAGGTAGGTTAATACAGCTGAAAGAGTCTTAATCCTGCAATGTGGTAAGCCTCAGGCAGGAAAAATCCCTAGCACGAGGATGGCACTGGGGGTAGACTAATATCTTTTGGAAAAGAAGAATATAACTGGTTGACTATTGGCTAACCAATCCCTCTTAGCCAACTCTGATCATAAGAAGGAAGGCTTAAATGGAATGCAAGTCATAAAGAAGGCTCACAACCTCCACCCATCCCTGTGAGCTACACATACTGGCCACCCTACCACAAGCAGCATGGGGTCCCACCCAACCCTGCATTTTTCCACTCCCATTTATAGCCTCCTTTAACTTCCCCGTCCAAAGCACTGCTATTTGTTTTATCACTTTTCAATGAATGCTCCATTTCTTTTTTACCCAGAGGAACGAGTAGCTGGCTGCTTGCACCGTCCATCGTGAGGCTGTACTAAATTCCACGTTCTGTGCATGGGTTTGTTTGTTTTTTGAAGCTGAATCTTGCAGCTCTGCCCAGTGGAAGAATGGATTCCATATGGCTGACACAGACACTTGGTGGGACATTGTTATCGTTGCGGATATGCCACTACTTCTGTGAGCCACAAGGTCACAGCCATGGCAGAAAGCTAGGCCTTAGCTTCCCTTATCTCAGCCCACATCTAAGGGCATGCTGAGTGGCAATAAAGCAGAAAATGCTGCAAAGGGTATTGATGTTGTCTTATGCAGGGCTCTGTGCTTTAAAAAGAAACACATTCCTCTTGGCAGGCAATACACATTCCATGCTTGTTTTTTTTTTTAAAGTAGCAGAATTCAGCTTTAACATATGCTGTAGCTGAGCAAAACTTGCACACCTTATTTAGTCCAGTTTTGACTAATTAACAGTACTTAATGCTGTCATCCAGTCATAGTGACTAGGAGCTGGTCCAATACCACTACAGAATGGCAAAAAGTAGCCATCTGCATCTGGAAGATTGTCAGTGCCTCTTTGCAGGAGTGGGAATTACCAGCAGTCTTGAAGGAGGCTGTGGTGTGCCCACTTCTATTTGGATTCTGGGGTTTTGAATAACTAATGCCAGGTCTCTAACTTCCTTTTTTACGGAAGGCTGTCAAGACAGTGGTGGAAGACTAACTTCACAGTGCCCTAGATAAAAGATACCCTTAGATGGAGTCTTTTTGATAGGGTTTCAGGCCTGTGTATGAGACAGAGAGGGTATCAATTGCACCTTTGGTGACTTGTGTCAGGATATGGATTGGGGTAGTGCACCCCTTCTAGTCTGTTGGATTCTTGGTGGCATTTGATATAATCAATCATAGTATCTTATGGGGGTGGGTAGGAATTGAGGCACTGATTGGCAACAATTCTGCTCTTTCCTCAGTGGGATGGTTTCAGTAAGAAGTGGAGAGGCATATCTCTGATATGTAGGGTGCCATAGGAGCCAGTTCTTTCTCCCTTGCGGTTGAAGCTGTTGGATGAGGTAATCTGTCAATGTGACAATCAGTATTGTCAATGTGATGGTGATACCCAACTTACATCACCATGCTGGAAGATGCTATTGATGTCCTATAAAGGTGTTTGGAAGCTGTGAAAATATGGATGGCAGACTGAAATTGAATGCAACTGAGACAGAGTGACAATTTGTACATTGGGATTCTTTACCAACACCAGTATGATTTCTAAATGGATAGGTAAAGGAGGTTTGAGACTGGGATAGGTTCTTCTGAACTTGAGATACTTGCTGATAGAACCTGGAGGAGTTTTTGCCCAGCTCCAGCTGGTTCACCAATTGCAACCTTACCTAATACAGAAAGACCTGCCCAGCTCCAGCTGATTCACCAATTGCAACCTTACCTAATACAGAAAGACCTATCTACAATCATTCATATCCTCTCTACCATCCAGTTGTACTACTGCAATGTACTTTACATAAGACTGCTCTTAAAGACTACTCAGAAACTCAGCTGATCCAACAAATGTAACAGTCTATGTATTTACTAGCTCCTAGCAATGGGAGCAAATAATCAAGCCTACTGAATTTGTAGGCTTTGTGCTAATTGCTGATTGGTTTCCGGATACAATTTAAAGTGCTGATATTGATCTATGAAGCTCTTTGTGGCTTGGCACCTGGCTACTTGAAAGGATAGCCTGCTCCAGCCAGAATCAGTCCAACTTCCAGATCTTAAAGAGAGCAGCTACTTATACTTCCGGAAGATGAGGGTGCATGAAATGAGAAGGTGCTGCTTTCCTGTGTTGGTGTTGATGTTCTGCACCAGGGAGATCAGATTTGTCCCACCTGGCAAAACTTAAGAAACTATTGAAAGCAAAACTATTCTGAAAGTCATTCTCTTAATATAAGCATTGCACCACTTTTTTTGTGCCTGTTTATTTTATGGTCTTTGTTGGGGTTTTGCGATGTTTGTTTTAAATTGTATCATAGATATTTTAATTATTATATTGTGTACAGTACTCTAAGCCAGGGGTCCCCAACCCCCGGTTGGTGGACCAGTACCGGGCCGCGGCATGCCAGCAACCGGTCCGCAAAAACAAGCAAAGCCCCAGGCAGCACACAAAACCACACACTCTCTGGTCCGTAGAAAAACCTCTCTCCGCGGAACTGGTCCCTGGTGCCCAAAAGGTTGGGGACCTCCGCTCTAAGCCATGGAGAGTCATTAGACTATAGCAGGGTAGGTTCAATCAATCAGTTTATAAGTTGTGTATGAATGTATATATCATACTCAGGCATGATTTATTGAATGACCATAAAAACCAAGTTTATAATGGAGTGGGCAAACTCTGCCATGTTACTTTCCATAATGTTAAGTCTTCCTAATTAGTCTGAACTTCAAATAGCCATGACTTGATATTTCTAGAAACTACCACTCTATAGTAAAGACAAAAGCATTGAGGCTTCAGATAGGACAGTAATCTTATGTTTTTGGTTATACAATAAACAGCCAGATGCCCAGGGGGAAGCATGATTGTGGGGAAGTATTCATTAACCAGATCTTTTGGCTAAGCATGAACCCTGTTGGAGTTGGCTATCTAGTTGACAGAGCAGGCAGCTTTCCAGACAGTGAAGCTCAGATCCTTCTGTTTTGGCTCAAAATGCTGAAAATCTATCCACTTTTGAGACTTCAGCAGATATTCACATCCTATAGGAATTGGGGGAGGGGGACAAAATAATTACTACCAGATTTTTTGTTAAACTACATCTTCCACAAAACTGTCACAATTCAATGGTTCTGTTATTTTTGAGAACGGCCTTTTTTTGCCGAACAGAAAAGTGTGCGCTTGGAGAGCATAATGACCTGGATTGCAGGCAAGTACATGCCAGAGTATTTTATGAGGACGATTTGCTTCAGCAACTTTGCAGGTCATGTTCTCTTGCATTAGTTTATCATGTGCCTAACATTAACAAGGAAGGCAACAAAAGAGCCACCATTTTCTAGAACAGCACCCTTTTGATGTCGTGTAGAGTTGCAGAGCCACATACTGTATCACAAGGATGGAGAATGGAAAATGTCGCCCTTCAAGTTCTATAATATAAAGGAAGCTTAGATAAATGGCAGACACCGAAAGAAAGCAGCCCCAACGTCTCTATGGCAGTATTTCTCAACCTCAGCAACTTTAAGATGTATGGACAAAGTCAGATGACTAGAAGTAATCATAGTTGTATCTTGTATTATACAATACAAGATAAGCTCTCTCCCCTCTGGCCACTTGAGAGCCTCTACCATAGTCCTTTCTCTCCCAGCCTTTGTTCTTTCCGTTAGTATACTTCATTTTCAGAGTCCCTTTTTGACGTATCACCCCTTCACTTCGTTTTTGACACCAGCTTGTCTCTGCTTCTATGCCACTTTCTCTTTATTTGGTAGGTTCAACCACACTGCTGCTCGAGTTAAAAATTAGTGAATTTCAGTTTCCCTGTTCTGCAGGACCTATTTGTATGTTTACAATCATCCCGGGGAATGTCTGTTGCTCTTCTATCTGGGACTATTTCTATCCTTTTTTTTTTTTTAACTTGGAAAATTAAAGAGGCAGAGCAGGCAACTGCGTCTAGAGAAGAGAGGCAGAACCCTAATTTATTCAGACCCTTCCCACTCTTGTCACGGTCTGATTGGTGGCACTTTTCCTGCAGGCTATGATATGTTGGAGAGAGATGGCAGCAAAGTTAGAGGAGAAACTAATACCCTTGCCTAATGCGTGTCACACTTGCTAATAAGGGCACTACCATCTGGCAGCATCTCCGAATAGACAATAGAATCAGGGTAGGGGTTGGCAATAAAAATAGCAATGTTTGTGTCAACATTTTCTGCTGACTCAAGGGTGGATGGATAGCCCTTCAACTCAATAGTGGGGAAAAGTTCAAAATCCTCTCTCAACAAACCTTATTTCCCAATCACAGCGAGAATAAAAAATATTCACCCCGTACAAAAAATGATCACATAGGCTAGTCTTTTATGTCAACACATTTGGCCTAGAGAAAAGGATTGGATTTATTTCTGTTAGCAGAGGTAACACTTTCATAACGGCCACTAAACAAGTTGCACAACCAGGAATACAACTTTTATTTAAAAGTAATCTCTGTAGTTGGAGTTGGCTGTACTTTACTGTCTTCTTGCATCCTTTGCTCTGTGAAAAAATACATCCATTTATGGGGAGGGGAAAGAAGCAATTAATAAGGGGTAGGTACTTTAAGGGACAAATGATAGATGAAACAAGTCCTTTGCCCTCAAACCTTAGTATTTCTTCCAGCATTTTTCTTACATGAAACCAGTTTCAGGAGAAAGCTATAATTGTTTAAAACAAACAGGGCAAGTAAGCCCACTTTGCAAGACAAGACTGGAAAGCATATTGCTGGATCTCCAGCCCCAGCATCAGCATCCAGTTGATTTAGTCTATCTTTCTTGCTTGTCTGTTGTTCTTTTCTGCACAGAAGAGAGATTGTGCAAGAGAGAAGTTGTCAAGGGCTCATAGATGATACGAAGCTTAATGCATAAGCCACTTTTACCCATGAGTTTCAGTCCAATATGTGAACTTTCACTAACATACTACTGTATCTTTTTGATCACGTTTGAAGGGCTGAGAAGCAACCATGAACCATGAAGAAAACAAGGTGCTAGGTATAGGTTAAACAGAATGGAAATAGTAAAATACAGTATAGAAAGAAAGCAAAATAATAACCAAGAGCATAATTTATGCATTCAGATGAGCAAGCTTGCAGAGTAGTAATGTAACTACAATAATGGAAAATGTCAGTAAGGAGCTGATGGCATTTGTTTATTCACTGCTATAAGAGGTTATCTGTGCTAAATATGGCACATGTAAACTAAACATTTTTGGTTCAGAGAGAGAGGGAGAAAAGGAGGGAGGAGGGAGATAGAAAATACACTATTCTAAAAGTTTTCAAACTGCACAATAGTAGTAACCTGTATTGTATATACCACAAATTAGAATCAATTTGCATCTTTCACCAAACAGCAATAAGATTCCCAGAGCAGGGAAAACTTAAATCAGTTTCAATATTAAATGGATTTCATGAAACATGTACATATTTATAGGGGAACTGTTACATCAACACCTTCAATTCCTTGTCTAACAGATAACAGCTTCCCATAATTCAGTTTATTCCAGTGAAGAAACTGATTCTGAGACCTACTCTAATCTTGATTTCCTTCCATTTTGAATTACTTTACGATCCTAGTCTACATCACTTGGCGTGCTCCATACTTATCCATTTAAATAATGTGTAGTGGACTGTGTCCAAAAGAAGTGTGAAATTGTTGTGAGGATAAAATTAGGAGACAGTCGTGTAAACTGCCTTAAAAAAAAGCAGAATATAAATATAATTTTTTGAAAAGCAATGCTACAATTTTTCTCAAGTTTTTTTCTTGGCCCAGACTTAAGGGCCTCATACCTAATAGTTGCCTTGGTAGATAGATGGCTCTTCCTCATGTCCTTTGAGGCCAATGCTCTTGACAGACATCCTGGTATTCCTGACATATACTGTGTCATGTTGGATGATCCTGGGAACAGCTCAGACAGAGAACAGCAGGATCCTATGGGATCTAGCTCAGAGTTACTTCTCCGTTTTAGTGACTGACTTTTAAGAAATGTTTTAATATCACATTTATCTAATTTTGTGTAATTTAAATAAACTTCAGGAGGCTATGATTTCAAATATCAAATACTTTTAAGTGTCTCTCTAGCAGAAAAACTAGGACCGAAATCTAAATGCAATCAAATAATCCTTTAAAAAAAAAAAAATTGAACATATTGCAAGTGAGCACTTTTATAACTTTAGCTTCTTGGCAGCACTTCTTGCAGTTCTTCAGGGGGGGGGGGAGCAGAGGGGAAACACCCAAGATGTAGCCATTATGAGGAGCTACTTCATATTTCAAGTGGCAACCCTGTCAGGTGAGTAGGACTGAGTGAAGTGGTTGATTTGAAGTCACCCAGCCGGCTTTCATGCTTAAGGGAGGACTAGAATTCATAATTTCTCAGCTTCTAGTCCAACCATTACTATACATAAAACTTTCTCTTTATTTAAGATGCTGGTATTCCTCTGCTTGCAGCTGCTCAAGGAGAAATGGCTAATATACCATGTTTTATATTGATTAGAAAAACTGCTCTTTGAATGTACGGTTTCCTAGCCAATTAATTTGCTGCCAGTTTAATTTAACAATGTTTTACCAAAAACATATATTCATTCTTTTGAATGGAAAGTTGTACAGGTAGTCCTCGACTTACAACCTTAATTGAGCCCAAAATTTCTGTGGCTAAGTGAGACATTTGTTAAGTGAATTTTGCCCCATTTTACAACCTTTCTTGCCACAGTTTTAAGTGAATCACTGCAGTAGTTAAGGTTAATAATACAGTTGTTAAGTGAATTTGGCTTCCCCATTGACTTTGCTTGTTAGGTCGCAAAAGGTGATCACATGACCCCGAAATATGGCAACCGTAATTAGTCAGTTGCCAAGGGCCTGAATTTAAGTCACGTGACCATGGGGATGATGGGGATGATGCAATGGTCATAAGTGTGAAAAATGGTCATGAGTCAGTGCCATTGTAACTTTGAACAGTCACTAAATGAACTAAGTCAAGGACTACCTGAATTCAGATTAAAATAAATAATCATAATATATCCTTCTAATTTTCCGATCCTCAAAATGCAATGATTAGTATTTGCATACACCAGTTGCAACTCGGTTAATTAGGACAGCTGATTTTCCACCAGAGACTTGGAAATTTGGACCATGGATCACAATTGTGTGTTGATACTGCCATTGGTGGGTTGAGGAAAGAAGTTCTATTTATTTCTAAATGCAAGAGGTACAAATTAAAAGTTCCTTGAAATCCGCCCACATCTTAATCCAAATTGTTTGTGCTTGGTTCTAATAACTGAAGAAATGTTTAATGGTTGGCATGCTTTTAGCAAGCACTACGTGTAGGGAGAGTGTAACTCAAACAGCAATTTTTCTGCAGCTGTATTTCATTGATTTATTTACTTTTGGACTACCTGAGAATGTGACACGCAACATCACCAGATGAGGTAAATCCTTTGACTTGCATTTTTCTCCTCTGATGCCGAGGGGGGGGGGGGGCAGAGACATTTCTTCTCATTGTTATTTGTAACAAACCACAGTAAAGAAAGAAAATAATAAATTGGTGTTTTATCACTGAATTTTAGAAAACCAAGCTTTGGGGTTCAGGCCACTGTACAGCCTATGGGCTACATGTTCTCCCGATTTAATGCTGCATCTCTTATATTAAAGTAGAACCCACAAAAATAGAGTTTTTAAGACCCCTTACAATTTTCAATGGATTAGGTTTATTATATTTATAGCACAATTATTTTTATGCTACTTCTGTCCTCCAAACGGCTCATAACATGAAAACCAGGATTATAGTTCACCCAGACTAGCATTACAGAAGACACAAACCTTTGAAACGATAACAGTTTTCAGTGAAAAAGGGAAAGTTCATTATTAACTACAGAATCCTGGAAAACATAAAAATACATTCTGGACAGAAACCATTTTTGAAAACAAATCAGCAAGACAGGGACAAAGGGGATGCAGGAGAAACTGAAAGTTGCACCCTTTACTTAATGAAAGAGCCAAAAGGCACTACTAAACAATGTCTCTACCCCCCCCAGCCCCTCCCCCCACAAAACCAAAATTGGAGGAAAGTCTCCTATGACTCATGGCTGTTCTATTAAGGGGCAGAGATAAAAGAGGCAGCTTTCCTACCCATATAAATACAAAACTGGATCAGAGAAAAACAGCTGACCAGGCCTGGTCATCTAGCAGAGAATGACATACTGCTTAGTAGAGGGATTTGGAGACAAGTCAAGATATAGCTAGACTTTGAGCTGGAGTCGCTGTAAAACATTCTGTATATTGTACTCGACTTTTCAAACAAAGTCAAAATGGGCAGATGTGCCTTCTCTCTCTCTCTCTCTCTCTCACACACACACACACACACACACACACAGAACTATTTTGTTGACTAAAATATTCTTGGGCAGGCTATCAAAACTTTGAAAGCACAGAAAGCTACCATCAGGCTGTGAAGAACCTAACTACATATGATATCTAATAGATATAAATAATTTCCCAAGCACAGCTGACTGCTCGGGACTCCCAGCAGAGTGAAGACATAGGACAGAGGTGAACTACTTGACATGTAAGATCTGATCTTTAATGATGAGTACCACACCCAAGGAAAATAAGTTCATATACATATTTTATTCCTTTGATTAATTACACCAAAATATTTAGGACAGAATCCATTCTAGCCAGGTGTATATACCAAAGACTAGAATTTTAACAGACTGGGTCATTTACTGAGGGTTTATGTAAGTAAAAAACACCAGCCAGTTATTCTTTCATGAAAGGGTCCTTGGTGCTCTCTGAGTTTGCTTGTTTTCTTGCAGACGTTTCATTACCCAAACTAGGTAACATCATCAGTGCTAATTAAGGAGTGTTGTTTGCTGTCAGTTTATATTCTAGTGGCTTGCCTGTCAGTGTTGGTGGGGGTGATCTTAGAGATTTCTTTTTGATTGGGCTGTTTGCTGTTGGCTTCTATCTCAAAGACCAACCACCCCCACCAACACTGTCAGGGAAAGGCACGGACTAGAATATAAACTGACAGCAAACAGCACTCCTTACTAGCACTGATGATGTTACCTAGTTTGGGTAATAAAATGTCTGCAAGAAAACAAGCAAGCTCAGAGAGCACCAAGGGCCCTTCATGTCAACCCTGAGCTACAAATATTCTCCCTTATTGTTATTCTTTCACCCTGGCCAAATTTTTGACTTTCTTGGGGAAGGGCGGAGGCACTTTCTTTAAATTCCTGCTTTTTGTCCAACAGTCATATTCTTCTTTCCCTAGCACTTAACAGTTAAAGTCATCAAGTTATTACAAGGCATCTGACCACAGTTCTGTGCATAATGACTTTATCCGCAAGAATTATAGATGGATATATAGTATTGCTACAGATGAATACTACCATCTTTGTTACAGTTAAGATATACCACACTTAAGCCCCAGTTGTTAGCCAGAGTGCTTCATCCCTAAATACAGAAAGTACATGCTAACACTGATGTCTGGTGGGAACTATCACATCCCAAAACCTGGACACATTATTCTAAGTTGAAAGTCATATTCAGACTTGTTAGATGTATCTGGGACTTTATGAAAAGCTTGCTATTATGAATGTTAAGTGGTATTGCATTCTCTAGCTTTTTTAGCAAGCCAATCATTATTTTATTTTGCATGGGGCTCCATTAGACCAGTGGTGGCGAACCTATGGCATGCGTGCCAGAGGTGGCACTCAGAGCCCTCTCTGTGGGCACATGCACGGTCGCCCCAGCCCCGCCTCCCCCTGCGGCCCCCTCACCAGCAGCCCCCCCGGAGAGTCATCCCCAGGCGCAGCCCGCATGAAGCAGCGAAGCCAAGGACATGGCAGCCGGGCAGCAGGGACAAGACTCCACCCTTGCGCCCCATCGCGCGCAGATGATGCGGGGCGCGGGCAGAGGGCATGGCCACCATGGCGCTGCAGGGCTGCCTGGGCAATCTGCTGCGGCGGGCCGTGGAGGCGGTAGGTGGCCCTGTGGGCGGGGGGAGTGCAGGGGCGGGGCGGAGCTTGCGAGGTAGTTTTTGGGCACTTGGTGTCTAAAAGGTTCGCCATCACTGCATTAGACCAAGAAAATCGCAGAGATAAAACTACAACTTCCTCGTCCTCTTTCCCTTGTTTCTTATAAATACATTTCATTCTTTTGCCACTTTGTCTTTACTTTTATTTTAAACCAATTTAGAATAAATTTATGTTCAACTGTTGCAGCAATTTTGTTAAATTTTTTTGAAATGCTGTCTGCACCCCCTAAAAACAAAACAAAAAAAATGAAAACCAGAAACCCTGCAACTAGTGGTGAGATTCAAATATGTGAACAACCGGTTCTGTGTGTGGATGCTGCTTCTGGAAGGCCTGGGCAACAAAAAATTAGCTACCGGTTCTGCCGAAGTGGTGCGAACTGGCTGAATCCCATCACTGCCTGCAACTTGTCTAGCTGGCTCCAAGATCATAGAGTACTTTGTGCAGGTGGACACCAGGATAGTCAGAGATCAGGAAGAAGATACAACAGAGGAAAGTTGGCAATAGCAGGAATTATGAAAACAGGAGTGGGGAGGAAGACAAGAGGTGAATGGTGAGGTTAAAGTGCCTGGCAGCTCATTGTAGAAAACTCAATGCTTCCCTACTACCATTTTTATGTGTCACCAAAATTTGGTTACACACCCAAGTTATACAGTCCTGGCTCTAGTTCCTGTGGACTGTAAATTCTAATAAAGGAGAATATTTGTAGGTCAGGGTTGAAAAGAGGGGTCCTTGTTGCTCTCTGAGCTTGGATGTTCTCTTGCAGAGCACTGATGATGTTACCTAATTTGGGTAATGAAACGCCTGCAAGGAAACAACCAAGCTCAGAGAGCATCAAGGACCACTCACTGTAGATTTTGTTTACTTAGTGGCAAGTTTAAATGGATTTTGAACCTACTCAATAGTGCTTTCATTTACTGTTTTTTTCTCTCCCTTATGTATTATTATGACTGATAACCACACAGAAAACTTATGGGGCATCTCAGTCCTCCATAAGCCACTCCTCTTATCATTTTTCAAGCAACTTCATCTTGTAAAATGACTCCAGGAAAAAGCTTATCTTAGGAACTGAGATAAACAAAGATCCCAGAAGGACTCAGTGGAATCTAAGCCCTTTCATGATTAAGATTACTACAATAATGGACTCTACTAATGTCAAGACTATAAGATTCCAGAGTGATGTCAAATGAAGCCAACTTAACATTCCAGCACATATGAAGCATTTAACTCTTGAAGGAAGTAACTGTGCTACTTAAATGTCTGTCCTTTACTGTGGCAGAAAAGGAGGAATGCTGGTGTCCTCACATAAACTACCCCAAGTACCATTAATTGCCAATTCACACAATGTAACCAAATGATCCTATTCCTCTGAAGAGTCAAGTATGACTCTGAGGAGGCCACTTCTTAGGGAAGCTTTGTGACTCTTGAGTAATGGCTTTTAAGTCTATGATTTAGAACAGAAGTGTCGTACCTTGGCAACTTTAAGACTTGTGGACTTCAGCTCCCAGAATTCCCCAGTCAGCCTGAGTTGCAGTCCACAAGTCTTAAAAGTCTCCAAGGTTGGACACCCCTGATTTAGAATCTTCTGTCCAAGTACTGGTAGTAATTATATCAATTATCATGTTTTTATGTTTTCCTAAATTTTAATCAATGTTTTTTCCAAGTTCCCTGAATATCCAAGAATAAAGACTAAATTAATATATAAATCAAGTAAATTCGGTGTCACATTTACAGATTTAGGAATAACTGCATGCAAAATGAAGGAGCATGCATGTGAGAGAATGAACTGAGAGTCTTGTTGAAGAAGGAATGAAGAAATACTTTTAGTGTTTTGGACTGCCCTTGTGAAGAAGCAAACACCCTGCAGTTTGAAAAGCAGATGGCTTCATTTACAGCCTGAATAGCTGAAAGAAAAATATGTTGAGTAGTTGAGTACAAATGCCTCTTCTTTGGATACTCGCCAGCATCATTTTATCAAAAGAGCTTAACAATGGTCTAATTGTTCAAAGTCAAACACTCATCTTAAGAATCTGCTTGATACTGAGGAACCACAAATTAAGACTTACTTTCCACCACTCTCCAAGAAGTTGAGTGCAGGTATTTTGCAAATTGAGAAGACAGCAAAATGAACATATGCCAAAATCAAAAGAGAAACAGGATTGTCTTGGAGAAACAGGATTTAACAAATAATGCCTGTGTGATATCACAAAAGTTTATTTTTAATGAAAAAAATACTGAAAAGTGTGCCACAGTGTCCATAGCTCCATTGAAATAGTACAAAGGTATGACATATGTCATCTGAGGAATAAAGTCTTAACACTGTAGAAAATAAATGTGGTTGTTTTTTTAATGTTCCTCTGCTTCAAAGAAAACAAAAGGGAAAAAACTGTAGAAAACATTTTTTAATACATTGGAGAAAACAAATAGTAAGAAGTAATAATAAATTATTGTTACAATATTTCCAAAAGACTGCTTGCCAGTTTAGTACATGGAATGAGTTGTGTTATACCCCTTGTATCTGCCACTTACATGATGGAGTTTCAATGCAATCGAGGGCAACGGTACCCATTTGCTTCTTAATTTAACTCATACAAAGGACACAGAACATGGCTCTTTTAGATCTGCAGGCATTTCTCTTAAATGAAAACAAATTCCATTATAACAGATTAACCTCTGTATTTAAAAAAAAGCAGCTACTCTTAAACAGATATGTTAATCTGCAAAGATGTTATTCTACATGGATGCTAAAACAACTACTGCTGGCTTGTCTGAAAGCTGGAAGGGTGGGAGCTGAGAATGATCTTTCAAGAAGGCCTCAATTAGCACAGAAATGGATATGTGCATTGAAGGACAAATAACCTTGGAAGGAAGGAAATCAGACATGCATTTAAACTGAAACCACCAGGCCTTAAAAACAGATGTTGTCTGACTGTTTTTGTGCCAACTGTCATGTTTCATCCTTTCTCCCCTTCCCACTCCTCCCCAATTCCTGCCCTATCCCTAATCAAACAGGATCTAAGTGGGGCTTGATGTTATCCTCCTCTTGGTCCTGCTTGTACATGAAGGTAAGAAGGAAGAGAGCGATGTCCATTGATGACCAGTAAGCTGTATGTGATGTAACGGCAGACCAGTACCTGCTTTCCACCAGGCCTTCCCTGAGCTCAAAGTCGATCCTGTGGTCCAGCTCAACTAGGCAGGAAACAAAACCATTATTGCAGAAGAACTGTCCTCTTGTCCTTTGCTGCATTTTTTTATTCTTCACATCTACTTAACATTTGAGGGGGGTGGGGGGTGGAAATAAGATTGGAAGCAGCACTATTAAGTGGCACCCTTCATCTCCTAAAGTTGCTAAATTAGATACAGATCTCAAAAATGCCCCCCAACCACATAACAGAATGGAAATTGTGAGGCTCGGCAGCAGTGCCACTAGAAAGTAGTTTCCAGCCAAAATATTAGAAGCTACGTATCAGCCAAAGAAGCTATGCTAGTTGTCTCTGGATTGAAAAAAAAAACAATGGTGTGTATAATAAGAGCAATTGAAGAACAGGGAAATATCAGTAAAACTGAAAACTGAAGCAGCAAGGATCGTCTCATAAGAGCAGGAGCTAAAAACTGGAGAGTGAGATATTTAGGGCTTAGATATTACTTTGCTTTCTAACTTGTAGGGCCAGAACTTCTAGAGTTAAATGAACTGGAATTCAATTCTACATTGAAGCTTGTCATGACTCCTTCTCTTGTCAACTCATAAGGCTTGCTCACTGCTAATCAAAATCCTGCTTGCAGGTCAGGAGGAAGCAGTTCTTAGATCAGTGGTCCCCAACTTTTGGGGAGGGAGGGATGGTGCTACCTAGATCCTGCGCATGCACAGATGAAGCATCGCTCACTTGTGTGGTTCCTAGTGGGCCAATACTAGTCTACCGACCAGGGGTTGGTGATCCCTGCCCTAGATAGAAAGGTGAAAACATAATTAGCAAAGTAAAGAACCAAATCTACTTACTTGTTGGATCTAGGAAGCCAGAACTGCTGTGTGGAAAAGTCTGAGTCCCGACTGATGTTTGACACAGAACTGGCTTCTTGTCCTCCGCTTCTGTTCCTTCTTTTCCTGGCTCAGGCACTTGTGAGATGGGCAGATTGGAACGTCCAAATCTCGAGAACAGCATCCCTCCGAGGCCTTTCCCAATGCTAGCTGCCCCTATTCAATTAGCACAGTAAAACAAGTCATGTTATTCTGCAGCCACAGCACTCCAGGATTAGTGACAGGTTATGATAAGACCACAACTGCTCCCTGTAACAGAAATCACAGGTTTTCTCTACATGCTACTTCAAGTATAACTGACCAGTGTCCATACTTCATGACTATTTTTTCACAGTCTGATTGTAACATTCAGTGGCTGCTTTTTTTGTCCATTGCCACCCCAGAGCTTTCCTTCATCATGCGTATAGACGTATTTGACTAAAATAGTGTTACCGAAACTGCAGTTATTCACCCTTAAGGACTATAACACTGAGTTTTTTTCTTTTGTGTCTGCTGCCCCCATGCGGACAGTTTTACCCTGAAACTACTAGTGTCATTCTCAGATACTGTATTCCAGGGTCACTATTTCATTAAAAATGCATCAATTGGAACTGTCTACTGCACCTATTAATGCCCATGTATTAACAAGTAATCAATGGAACAACCTGCCTCCAGAAGCTGTGAATGCTCCAACACTGGAAGTTTTTAAGAGGAGACTGGACAGCCATTTGTCTGAAATGGTATAGGGTTTCCTGCCTGAGCAGGGGGTTGGACTAGAAGACCTCCAAGGTCCCTTCCAACTTTATCATTATTATTATACAACCCATTCACAACCAAGTTGTTACTTGTTTATTTGGGGTGGGATCCAGGCTTTATGACAGAGTTGTGCTAATATGGAAAACAGTCCCATCCTCAATCCAAGGGTTCTTTCCTTGATTAGTTTCCATCCATTGCTTCTTGCTCTGTCTTCAGGTGTTTTGGAGAATAGGTTGACCCCCTTTTCTCTTCTCAAATATTAGAAGACTGCTATCATGTCACCCTTAGTCCTTCTCTTTGTTAGACTAGACCATGGGTCGGCCACCCGAAACGTCGAATGAGCCGCACGGACCCGTTTGGCCTAAAAAAAAAAACCCCTGGGAGCCGCGCCCGTTCGTGCATGCGCGCGCGCCCGCGCGGCCCCCGTTCGCGTATGCGCACCTGTTCGCGCATGCGAGCGCACGCACCCGCACGCGCACCCGCCCGCGCATGCGCGCATGCGCTCTCCAAAATGGCGGAGGCGGCTCCGGAGCTGCAGGTAATGCCTCAAAGAGCCGCATGCGGCTCCGGAGCCGCGGGTTGCCGACCCGTGGACTAGACATACCCAGTTCCTGCAACTGTTCTTTCATGTGTTTTAGCCTCTAGTCCCCCAATCATCTTCGCTGCTCTTCTCTGCACTCCTTCTAGAGTCTCAACATTTTTTTATACCATGGTGACCAAAACTGGGTGCATATAATAAATCCTTTCCTCCACTTAGTGGAATCATGAAATGATGTGGAACTGAGTTGCATAAGAGTCATCTATGGGACAGTGCTTTTAGCCCAAATGATTAAAAAGTGCTATCCACTAGCCCACAGAGCAATGTTTCAAATTTCAATATTCTATATAGGATTATGAACTCTTGAAGAAAGTGTGTGTCTGAAATGTAATACAGGTAGTCTTCATTTAGCAACCACTATTGGGACCAGAACTTGGTCATTATGCGAAGTGGTTGCTAAGTGAAACTGCGCTTATCATCTTACTACAGCTTTCCTTTGCTTTACAGATGTGAAAAGGTCATAAATGTGAGGACTGTTTGCAAAGTTACTTTTTCATTAGTCAGAACTGTGAACGGTTGCTGTACAAGGCAGTCACTAAATGAGGATTAAACTAAACATTATGATTAAACATTTATGCTTCCTTGCAGCAGCATTTATAGGAGCACATTTCTTCTGTCATATTTTCATTTTTTATTTAATATATATCTTTTTTAAAAAGCAAAAATATCAAAGAAAACCATACCAGGAAATTTAAATTATCAGTATCTTGTGCTTATGCTGCCTCTATTATTTCTGTGCAGTAGATTAATCTGAGATACAGTGATTGGCCCAATGTCACTATAAGCCTCCTGACTCCAGGAATTCTATTTTTTAGAGCGGAGGGTTTTAAAACTATTTCACCCAATTACCCCTTTTCCTGATCTCAGGAAAATGTCATTACTTCATAAAAACAAACAACAAAAAAACCCAAAAGATCCTGCTCTTCACAGCAGCAGTCTCAAACTCGATTTTGAGTCATAAATAAACAATTACATATTGCTCCATTACCTCCAGGATAATGCCTAAATTCTCCTCAATGTAAGAACCACTGCTTTAGAGGAAGACAAACACATCAACAAAGAAAGGTTTAATTTAGCATATAGTTACCCAATATGCTTGCTTTGCCTATATTTGTTATGGACTCCCCATAATGCCGCCGAGACATGACAGGGGATGTTGTTGGACTGGGTAATGTTGTGAGAGATTCAGGGTCAGAAACAGAGGTAGATTCTTTTGCTAGATTGAGAAAACTTGGCTTCATGTGTTCGTAAGGTAGTGGATTTGTAGTGTTATACCAATGTATCTGCACAGGAGAAATATTACTGTAGTGCTTCAGAATTAAAGGTTCTAGTCTATAGGCCTGCAAATAAGACAAAGAAAGAGACTGTGAACAGGGAACATTTTAGATATATACATTCTTCATCTGGTCAAATATCTACCCATTTATCACTTAAATGCTTAAGTAATGTTCCTTCTCTTTTCACCTCCATTTAAAAGTTTTAAACAATATGACTGATGCAGAATCCAATCTGGGTCAGTCACCGGGATCAGAGGTTTGGTCTTCTGAGTTTTCGGACTTCTGCTGGAGCCCATCCCCAGGGAACTTCTCTATTCCATTCGAGGGATTATTCTATGCATAGTATTTACATGGTGCCACACACAACCAGGCACCACATAAATAGTATGCATAGAATAGTCCAAAGCATATATTCCGTTAGAGAGAAGTTCCCTGATGGGCTCCAGCATGAGTCCAAAAAATTGGAAGATTAAACCTCTGGTCCCGAATGGATTCTGCAACATTATCCTGGGACACATATACAGTATTTGCCTTCATTCGTAATATGACTGATCTAAAGATCCTGCTGCCTAGAAAAAAAAAAGGATTACTGTCCTGCAGCTTCATATGAGCTTTATACAAACAATCATTTTTGCTTATGTTAGAATTGAGAATATTTTAAATTAATTTGTACTACACATTGTTTTAAAATAAGCAACATATGTTGATTTGGCACATTTGCACAAGTGCAAGAAACATCAGCAATATACATGGAAATAATGAGCAATTTGCTTTGCTAGGTTTTGCTAAGGATACTAGTGCATTAAAGATCAAGTAAGTTTTTGAATAAATTGTTTCCTTTTAACATTTCTAAAACAACCATCCCCCAATTATGAAGAGAAAAATGCAAGAATTGATGCTTTGATTTTCTACTAGTATAATACATCTAGTTCATGCAGTTGATGTTTCTGATGTTTAGACATTTCTTCGTATTTTCTTTCATATTTGAGTTATTGGGAGTTAGGCGGCTATAAATTTAATAAATAAATAACCACATGACCAAGAAAAGAAAAAAAGAAAGTGAGACCCTGAAGAAAGACTGAAGGCCAAGACACACATTATGTACTAGAACAATAGTCTTACTATGGAAGTCCCTTTGCAGAACTTAATTTAAAAAGGCTATTCTTTTGTGTGACTGAATTCATTAAGGAAAATGTTTCTGCCAAGTTCAACTAGAAGTGACAATTGCTTGGTAGCCTGTGATATCCAACTTCAAAAAAAAAAAAAGAAGTTTATAAATGTGTGACTTATCCTTGTACATTATCTTCAAGTCCATCAACTCTGAATTCATCTGTAATGGGGCCATCAAAAATGGTCATCGTCCAGTTTACCAAATGCTTTACTACAGTCTTAAATATACTTCATCCATAACATTCTCTTGGCCTACTAATCTAGTTATTTTGTAATGTAAAAATGTAATAAAATTTGTTTGGCACAACCTATTTTTAACAAATAATACTGGGTTCTAGTAATCACTCTGTTTCTTTCTAAATGCTTGCAAACTCACTACTTGATCAACCTTTCTTAAATTTTCCCAGATGTTAAGGTGTCAAGCTCATTGGGCTGTGTTCTGGGCCACTTTTTTCACTTTTCATAAAACTGCAACAACATTATCTATTCTCCAGTCTTCTGGAACTTTTGTGGTTCTGAAATGGGGCAGAAGAGACAGCGGTTTCTTTAGCACCCTGGGATGTAATCCATCCAGGCAATTAGACTTGAATTTATTCAAAGCAGCTAAGTGTTCTATCACAAATTCCTGGCCTATTTTGACCTGCATGTCTCTTCTGCCCCATTTCTGAAGCTGAACCATTTTTCTTTTTCTGAAAAGACAGATGCAAAATAAGAATTAAGCAGTTCAGCCTTCTCCAAACAGCAGACTGACCATTTCCTTCACATTCTTCCTGTTCTGCATATACCCCAAAGAGCATTTTTAAAAAAGGGTTTAATTGTAATATTCAGTTCATTCTAAGCCTTAGCCTTTCTAAAAATTGTAAAATAGGTTTTAAGGATTTGAACTATTTTCTCATTTTCTGCTTTTTTTATGATTCCCTCTTTCCATGTTTAAATTCCATGTTTTGTTTCTCTATTTCTCAGAAAGCTCTTTATGCCACCATACTGGTCTCATTAGCTGTTTCCTATTTTTCTTTCTCTTTGGTATTGTGTTTGATCCTTAATTACCTCATTTTTCAGAATTTCCCAACCGTCTTGAATTGTTTTTTCCCTTCAGGACTTCCATCCATGGAATCCTTCAATTTATTTCCCTTAGAAAAAAATCCTGATGTACTATGGCCTAATTCACTGCCATTTTAATCAAAATTTTGCTATCTGAGCGGCTACCTCATCTGGCTCCATGATAGCTGCCTCTGTTCTGTGAAAGCTTGCTACTATACTAACACTCACCACTGGATCTGTTGGATGAAAAATGTTTAGCAACCGGTTACAAATTTTTCTGGGTAGAATGTGATCTTGACTTCCACTGTTTCCTGGTCGGATGCCACGCAAGGCCAAAAACACTGCTAATGGAGATCCCATACAGAAGAAATTGTCCACCTATGGAAACATTTCATTTGATATTAACAGGCAGAGTAATAGGCAGCTGGTCTAGCACATAGCAGGAAACTTTGAGGTAAGGAAGAAGAGCTGTGATCTCATTGCCTTGAGAAACAATACAAATTGAGGAAAGCCACAGTTTAATAATGAATTGATAATCTTTTTGCATTGTATGATAACCAAAGAAAGCTATGTTACAAAAATACTATAGCATGTTTTTGGTTTCCTGAGAACATTTCAACTAAAAGAAATATTTCATGAAAAGTTGGGGGAACCTGGGTGCTTAAAAACAACTCTTCAGAATATTTCCAAAGCAGAACAGAAATCTGTTTTGCTGTGTCCCTATTAAGAAGGTTGTAGCCATTACTTAACTGCAACTTAGGAAAGCTGGGGTTTTTTTTTTCTCTAACAAGAAGTTCAAGGAAGATATAGAGATATGAGGGAAGGGCCATGGGAAACAGGGAGTGGAGCCACAGCTAGGGGACAATCAGATATGTTATATGCCTGCACTTGGGGTCCCAAACATTTAAGGACCTTTTCCTGGTTATATTGGTAGTTACAGTTACAATTTTTTGCAGCTGATAGACAGAAACATACATTTATTTATTTATGTGTTGTGTTTGCACTTGGTTCTAACTGATCTTATGATTGTTACAGTCCAGAGTCACTTGTCTGAGATGGGTGGCTATAGAAACTGAATAAATAAACAAATAAGAGGCAGCTTAATCAGCAGCAGGAATGTGGGTGTGGCAAGCATCCCAGAAGGGACCTTCCCTAATTTCTTGGGTTCTAAAGGCAACTGGGGAGCAATTACTTTCAGACTTGCAAGATTTTGTTGTTGTAACCTTAAAGTAAAACTCTGGCTCATCTGGGTGTGCTTTCTGTCCGGGTTACCATGCAAGGCTGCCAGAAGATGAACAACAAATATGTCTTAACATTTTTAATATCCAAGATCCTAGCGAATCCTACATGCCAGGATATAACGATTGAAGATCTTTAAAAAAGTCCAATACCAAATATAATTATTGTACAGTAATTTCTCATAAAATTAAACTACAGTTATTAAGCTGTGTTCAATATCAGAGATGTGAACTTCTTCAAAACAATCTGATCACAACTTGCAGATATACTGATTAGTTGATGGTAATAGATGCCAGCTTCCTATTAGGCTCATATTCCTTTGTATAAACTGCTTTTAAAAATGATTTTTTAAAAAAACATACGAACTGCTAGTTGGATTGAGGTGACAAGGGAGAACAAAATTGGGGAGAAAAAGGTAAATTCACAGTATTTTTGGTGGTGTATCTTTTAATGTTGCAGAGACAAAAAGGCTTGAGGCAAAAATACTATCCAAATTTGTGCAGCTTCTCTTCACTGGGAGTGAATATATTGAAAACAATTCGTGATGTACAGCCAAGACCAGCTAAATGATGTTTGATAGCCTGACTCAGGTCAACAGGTGCCACACCCTTCACTCCTTGGTTATTTCCTCCTATCCTCTGTTATATAATAAGGACAACAGTGCCTTTTCTGTTTGAAAATAATCCATTTCCTGGTAATATTTGAATTGAGAAATTTTGTGTATGGAAAATGTATTTGTAGATATATCTAAATTGAAAGTAGAATTGGTAAAAAAAAAAAAAAAGTTGACCAGCTTGTTAAAAGTCACTTATCAGAAAGAAAAAACATTCCTTATCTATTCATACCTTGAATTTTAAGGCAGGTGTTTTGGCTACAGTTGATGTCTTTAGTCCATGCAATCTATCTTCTATCTCCTTCAACCTAGGAGAAAATTAACACTGGCATGAACGCTTTTAATTAGAACACCCAGTCCATTTTATTTAAATCAGTTATTTTCCATATATATGGCAACAGTAGAAGAGAAGAGATTTTATTTAGAACAGTGGAGAGAAAAAAATCATCCTTCTCCCCATGGTCCATCTGGCCCATCCCCTAGTGAAGTACTGAATGATTATTAAGAAATGTCCCTGACCTTCCTAAAAGGCCTTTATGTAGACTGAAGCCCTCTGTGCTGCATGCATCATTACATTACTTCTGCCAGTGAAGCCTAAAAATAAAAAACCATGGATAGAAATGGCCTTCAATAGTTATTTTACCAAGGCACAGCTGAACTAAGATCTGCCTATGTATCAAACCTCTCCTGTTTTCTCAAAATGGTGCTGAATCTACTCATGCATTTTCTTCATGCCACAGATCTCTTTAGTAATTCAAGGATATTTTCTTACTGTTTCTTGGTTAAGTAAAACTCTTCTAGCAAACGCTGCTCCTCATAGGTCATCCAAGAGTGCTCCAGAACATCATATTCCTTCTCAAGTAACTGTTCATAGAGCCTGACTGGATTCCATCCTGTCATGATATCATACGTAATCACACAACCTAAGGAATGTGATACAATAGACACTTTTCCTTCTTTTTCTGTAAATTCTGGATTCCGGGAACAGAAAAGTGTGTACAAACGATTCATCTCTTGCTGAAGGCCTTTTACCAGCTGTGTTAAAAGTGTCAGGAAAAGAAACAGAGAGAGAGGGGAAAAATCATTTAAAACTATTCTGCATATTGTTAGGTTCTTCATTCCTGCAAATTTTATGGCCAATCAGATGGTCAGAAAAACCTATGTAGAGCAACCAGTTATAGCCTCCACATTTAATGGAATAGTAGCTTTTAAATGTATCATTTAAGTGAACAAAGAGCAAAGTCTTCTAAAAAGCTAAAACATAAAGATTCCTACTTAAATTATCACACTTGCATCTTAACCCCTTGAAATGCCAACTATTTAACAATGTGTATTAATCCACAAGCAACCTGTCTCCAGGTAGAAGATACCGAGGCTATTTAGATGATTAACAAATTAGAACAGATTGAGACAAAGTAATTTGCAACAGAGGATTAAAATAAACTTTGTGGAACATCTGCTTGGAGGCACCAAGTATCATCAAGTTTTCTACTTTGATGTAATCAGATCAAGCGGCACAAATACGTAAAGGAATATCTCAGGTAGCAGCTAAAGGGTTGGGCTAGAAATTTGCATGCCATTTTAGTCCTCTTAGGAATGAAAGCTAGCTAAGTGACTCTAGGCCAGACACTCACTCTTAGCCCAACACATCTCACAGGATTGTTGTTGGGAACATAGGAGGTAGCAACATTGAATTGTCCCAACATAAAGATGGGATAAACATTTAATAAATAAGTAAATAAGCCCCATCTCAGAAGGTCAGAACAATCAGCTCTTTAGCAAGCATATTTATGATCTGTTTCTGTTGAGCGGTGCAGTCCATTTGAAAAGAAATAGTTTTTTAATGCATAAGTTCCAAGCGTGGGGGAGGGGGACCTGAAATATGATTTGTGATATGAGATAAAATAAATGGCCTGGCTATGAAAAAAGAGAAAAACTGCAAAATGAGAAAAAGATAGTAGTGACTTTTTGTAATATACAGTAGTATACTTAATTTGTTAGAAGTTGATACTGAAATATTTATTTGGTGTACCAGAAGAATCTGACCTGCTTTCGGCCTTCTTCCTACTATGGAAATTTCTTACTACAATGTTAGCCTGACCCTTTCTAAGTAAGTAAACTTCAGATGTGTGGCCGACCCTGCCTAGTTTTTGCTTTCTGACTCTATCGTACCTTTTAAAGATCTTTCTCCTTTTTCATAGCATGACCACTGAAAGTTGTACACCTCTTTGCTATATAAATATTTATTCTATTTATCATACCAAGAATATCCTGGATGCTAGAATCCATCTTTTGTTTATTATTTTATTATTCTTCAACAATAGTTTCCTTTCTTCAATTTTAAAATGTCTACTGACACTACACTATCTGACTGAATTTTTTTTTTTTTAATGTAGCTTACAAAGCACATTTCTCTCTCACTCCTACAATCAAATTTCTCATCCCAGTTGCTGGAGTACCTTCTTAAACCATTGAACATTTTTGAATTCTTTAGAAAAATCTCTTAAAGTGATTGTTATCCTCTCATCCAATGCACAGTTAATTTCATTTGGAACTGAAGGAAATAGCGTATTCTCATGCAAAAATATTGAAGGGGGATTTATCTCCTCATACCGTAGAAGTATTTCCTACTTCTACATTGCAGCTTTTTGCTGCAGCTAACAACTGATTCTTTGTAGGATAAACACTGTGATCTCATTATTTGCAAACTGCTCCTTGGTCCACTTCCTAGTCCATGCCTACTAATTAAATAAGCAATCCAACACACTCAAACAGCAATGGAACTACTGTGCTTATACTGTGTGAGAAAATTATCAGTGAGAATTCCGTTAGAAAAATCATGGAATTATTTTTGTAAAGCATAATTAAAGTTGCATTTTTACATAAAGTTGGATTATTACAGAAGTTGTAGAGGATAATTAAAGTTGGGTTTAATTCCATATTCAGTCATACAAAATATCCTGCTGAATCTGGCTATAAAGCCCAACATATTTGGCTTTTTGTTCAAACAGTAGCCAACCACACTTAAAGTATAGTGTGAAGGCAAGAAACGTTACCACTGATGTTTTTTGTTGAAACAATATTTCATGCCACTTCTAATCTTGGAATAAGGTAGCTCCTGATAGATTTATTTGTTATAGAAGTATCTAAATCCCTTCCAAATCAAACTAGTTATCATTACTGCATCTGTGATACTTACTGTAATTCCATAATTTCATGGCATATTGGGTGTCTAAAACTACATCTGCAATAACACAACAGCCTAAGGCAAACAATTTTCAGCCTCATCTAGCTCACAAGTCGCTGCAAATAAAACATGTTGACTTAGACATGGACAGTTATATATTTGATAACCTGTGTAGCCATCACATTATAAGAATGGACTATAAAAATTTACCATCAATAACCATGATTAATTGCACATTCCCCCCAATGCTGACAAAAAAAGGTGAGGAGATTTATTTAATAGATCCACTCCACAAATTACACGTGCTCTGAATCACGTCTGTATTGGGCTACTCAATTGCTTCACTGCGCAGCTGGACTGTAAACACTCAAAGAGGATGACATATTTAATTATTATTACATCCCACTATCACAGCATGACTTACCATACTTATCAAATTATTTCCAACATTCCAACTGATGTTATCATTGTATCTTTGGGCACACACAGTCTGAAAAAGTTACTGACCCTACACAATCACAGTTTGTGATTTGACTGTAGAACTTCCAACCGCAGTGTCAACGTTGCTAACATCGGATGTTCTTGCTTTGACAACAGATGAAAAAGCAGCCATTTTCTCTTTTCCTTTTTTCTTGCTTTTAGAGTTAGTTGGTGCAGGGAGGGGGGATTGGGATGTGAGCTCAGTTAGCCATAATAATAACTCTGCCATGGGAACTCAAGGACAAACTGGGTCCGGAGCTGATAACGTTTTGGCAGGCTGGAGAGCTGGGGAGAAAGCCCACGCTTTAAGCTTATTGGGGAATGTGCTTTATGACAGGTTATTGAGGGTGGGAATTGTACTTTGAAACTTTGTATCCAGGGAAGGGGAATTTAGTTTTGGGCTCAACTATGTAGTGCCGATACTTTGTTTCCGAATAAAAGACTCTTTAAGGAAAACAATGCCTCGAAGTTCTTTTGAAGGGTTTCATCTGTCAGAACCATGACACGCAGAGCCCTAGCATGCAGGAAATATGAGGTCTCAGATAAAGAAGCGATGAGTGTGGAGGTGCTCTATGCAATAGCTTCTTTTCTAGACAACCTCTCTTCTCTTTCTTGTTTACCACTAAGGACTGCCCCTTTTAGAGTCCTTCTATTAACCTGAAGCCTGGTTATCATGAGGCTAAGATCCAAATTAGAGAAACTAGGAGGTCAGTTCTAAACCTTCACTTTTCCTTCTTGATTAGAGAATTCCATTGAATGGTTTGACCCAAGACATCATTTTTATTTATTTATTTCATCTAATTTATACAGCATTTATATATGTGCCATTATTTCCTGCAGGATTCCCTATCATCTGTACACTCTTTAATATTTTAAATGATATAATCATGCCAATCTGACTGAAAGACAATCTTTCCTGACATTTTATTTGAATTTCTCTCACTACTGCTTTTGCCACCCAATACTCAGTTGTCATTTAGTTCACCCATATTCAAAATAAAAATTTGAAAACTGTGACATACAGAACATATGTCCTTTTATTAACTGAAGAGTATAGTAAGAGGATTGTGCCTGGTTTTTAAATAAAACAGAGGACAAGCAATTATTTTGTTCCTATGCAATGGAACTTCACACTGGCCAGACTCTCCTTTAATGTAATAGAGAAACTGAAGTATGTTTAATTGAAAAAAGTTTTGCTAGCCCATCATTTGTCCACACTTAAAAAAAGATAAGATAACCTTTATTGTCATTTTTATATTGTGGGCACAATGGCACACATCAAAAATGAAATTTAGTTGCCCGCTCTCAAAGTGAAACACATACATGACACACACCTAAACATACTATGGACAACATATATATAGACCCACATCTCTACATATACGTAGCAAATAAATATTAAATACTGTCCATCTTGAATATATAACGGAAGGAGGAAGCTTGAGAGTTCGCAAGGTTAATGCTGTATGGAATGAAACTATGGCTGAATCTGGATGTTCTGCTATGTTAACAGTTAACAACACACATAACAGTACAACACACATACCTCATCTCTATAGAGGGGACTTGTGTAATACATTATGTCCATTGCACTACTGTTAAGCAAATCCCTTAGTCCACGAACTTTATCTGGAGTAATAGAATCAACAGTGTCTAAAATGAAAAAAAGGAGAACCAGATTAAGGTGTGATAAAACCTTAAATAGTTCAAAATCAACAATTCAAAACATCTAAATACATAACTATGGAAAATAATAATAATCATCATAAAAAAACCATAATCATAATAATAGAGTTGGAAGGGACCTTGGAGGTCTTCTAGTCCAACTTCCTGTTCAGGCAGGGAACCCTATACCATTTCAGACAAATGGCTGTCCAGTCTCTTCTTAAAAACCTCCAGTCTTGGAGCATTCACAACTTCTGGAGGCAGGTTGTTCCACTGGTTAATTGTTCTGTCAGGAAGTTTCTCCTTAGTTCTAGGTTGCTTCTCTCTTTGGTTAGTTTCCATCCGTTGCTTCCTGTCCTGCCTTCAGGCGCTTTGGAGAATAGCTTGACTCCCTCTTCTTTGTGGCAACCCCTGAGATATTGGAACACTGCTATCATGTCACCCGTAGTCCTTCTCTTCATTAAACTAGACATACCCAATTCCAGCAACCGTTCTTTATGTTTTAGCCTCCAGTCCCCTGATCATCTTTGTTGCTCTTCTCTGTACTCTTTCTAGAGTCTCAACATCTTTTTTACATCGCGGTGATTAAAACTGGATGCAGTATTTCAAATATGGCCTTACCAAGGCATTATAAAGTGGTATTAACACTTCACATGATCTTGATTCTATCCCTCTGTTAACACAGCCTAGCACTGTGTTGGCTTTTTTGGCAGCTGCAGCACACTGCTGGCTCATAATATTTAAGTGATTGTCCACTAGGACTCCAAGATCCCTCTCACAGTTACTACTATTGAGAAAGGTACCCCTATATACTATACCTATGCATTCGGTTTTTCTTGCCTAAATGTAGAACCTTACTTTTTTCACCATTGAATTTCATTTTGTTAGATAGCACCCAATGTTCAAGTCTGTCAAGATCCTTCTGTATCTTAAGCCTATCTTCTGGAGTGTTGGCTATTCCTGCCACCTTGATGTTGTCTGCAAATTTGATGAGTTCCCCATTTATCCCCTCATCCAAATCATTGATGAAGATGTTGAAGAGCACTGGGCCCAGAACAGAGCCCTGGGGCACCCCACTATACACTTCCCTCCATGTAGATGCAGTTCCATCGAGTATGGCCAGCCAGCCAGCTATGAATACATCTGGTGGTGATGCTGTCTAACCCACATTTTTCTATCTTATCAAGTAGTAGGTTGTGATCTACTTATCAAATGCCTTACTGAAGTCCAAGTAAATTATATCCACAGCATTCCTCTGGTCCACTAATTTTGTCACCTGGTCAAAGAATGCAATAAGATTTGTCTGGAATGATTTGTTTTTGACAAACCCATGTTGGCTTTTGGTAATGACTTTGTTTGCCTCTAGGTGTTCGCTGATTCGTTGCTTGATTATCTTTTCCAGAATCTTCCCAAGTATTGAGGTCAAGCTGATAGGTCTGTAGTTTCCTGGATCCATTTTTTTTCTTTTTTGAAGATGGGAACTACATCAGCTCTTTTCCAGTCCTCTGGAAATTGCTCAAGTGCTGTGATAATTTGCTAGTTCATCACTACCAATGTTTTCCTTTTATATCAGTTTAGGGAGCTGAAGGATGTTTGGGATTAAGTTTAGAGCCAACTGACCTAAAAACAACCCTATATTAAAGTGAGCAGATAGTATCCAGAAACATTTACAATATGGATAACTGAACAAGTAAAATTCAGTGCTAGAAAAAAATATAAAAATGCTACTTTCCAAGTGTCACCAATCAGGTTTAAAAAAAGAGAAAGAAATACCTCCATCAAGTGTAAGTTTAGATCGCCATTCCACTGGCAAGAATTCAACATGTGTTGCAAGGTTGCTAAAATATTTGTCTTCAATTTTTCTTGCAGTTTCCCGCATCCTAGAACATTAAAAGGAAACAAACAAATGTTAGATTGAAAAATGAGTACTTCCCATGAATAACAATAATATGCAAAGCAGACATTTATAGGAAATGATCTTGCCCAAAACTACCCAACAAAGGATATTCTTGGGATCTGGTTATCTTAAGAACCACCTTTCTCCTATTGTTTCTGCTTGAGCAGAAAGTTCTGGTAAAATCAACAGGCTCCAGGTCCCAGCTGTAAAGCTCCATCATCTTGCAGGACCCAGGAGATGCACCTTCTTTATAGCTGTATCTCTCCTGTGGAATAGCAATCTTCCTGAGATCTGCATAGCCCTTAAGCCTGTTGTGCTTTCGCAAATCTGTTAAAAATCTGGCTTTTTCAGCAGCTCCTGGGAGAAAGTGAGGTGATTTGTTCTATGATAGTACATTTTGGTGTTCAATTATGATTTTGTTTAAATCCCTGGTGACTTGTATTTATTATTGTTTGCTTTTTCTTATTTTTATGCCACTATTTTTAACCCTCATATTGTGCAACCTGTGCCTCCCTGGGGTCATTGTTTCAGTAACATTTTGTTACCTAAACAGGGAAACAGAATGACTATGGGTTGTGGGAGTGAGAGCTCCTTCCTTCCTTCCTTCCTTCCTTCCTTCCTTCCTTCCCTCTCTCTTTCTCTCTCTCTCTCCCACCCTCTCCTTCCCCCAACCTCTTATCAAAGTCTGATTTAATTTCACTTCTGAGAAGCAAAGATTTTTGCAGTATTCAAAGGTCTAGATCAGAGCAAAACACTGTTCAACTTTCTAAATATCATGTAAAAACTCCATCATGTTTATCTGATAAATTTAAAAAACCAGTACTGTAAAAGCATCTAACATAAACTGTAAGACATTGCAATTTAAAATCAGTACAAAAAGATATTTTGTAGTCTAATTAAATAGCACATACAATTCCTTAAACAGCTCTTATGTATACTTAAACAAAAGTAACATATTTATATGTTGCAGCATTCTTCCCATTTACTGATGCAAATTAAAAACACAGGTTGCAAAAAACAAATGAAGAACTTACATGGCAGTATTCCTTATAATCCTTCCTTGCTCTATTTTCTGTCCAATGCCATGCACAACAAATACAATGTGAGTTGTTGGAGAAGGCTTGTCTTCTAATGTAGCTTCTTCAACATAGCCTCTATGAAGTCTGGTCCCGCTACTTGAAGCTGCAGAATGCAATTGGCATCATTTAATTCTATCTTGAAAAGCCAATTACTTTGTGCAAAACCATCTTTCAAGTGCCCAAGTAGAAAAGTTTCTTTAAATGTTTTTTCTTCATTTGCTTTAAATACATGTTACAGCATACTGAAAAATATACATACACAAGATATATATATGTGTACTGCAGGAAGAAGGGTTTATAATTTGAGTAGACTTAAGAGCAAGATTAACTTTAACCCTGCACTGTTATTACTTCAATAGCAGATATTCGTATGTAATGAAATACCGAGGTTATTAAGACTGAGGAAATCCAAGTTTAAACCATAAGCTCACTAGATAACTTTATGCCAGTTGTTACATTTCTGCCTATTCTACTTAAGAGTTTGTGAAGATAAAATGAAAGGAAAACTCATACAAGACTTTGGATTACGAAAGAAAAGAAATATAGTTGCTATGAATAAATAATATTATATATATAAAATACTGTATGTTTCTTTTATCTTAGATTTGGGGTAGCGAAAATATCTTGGGCTAGTCAGCTATGTTACAGTTGAAAAACATCCCTTTATCACAAACATTTACTAAGTTTGGCAGAAACAAAAAAAAAACATACTTTATCATTTTAGGTTAGAGAGCTAATTTTATAGTTGTCTTTCCGAATATCATAGGTTCATTATTAAGTAGAGTTCAGGAAAATAACCAATTCAGTTTTTCACATTTTTCTCAGAACATACAATATATTCAGCAGGGAGATTTTGACAATACACACAAAACTCTAATTAGTTTTACCTTTAGAAAAACCTAGCTTCTGAGAAACTGTTCTTGCAATTTTTGAAGTTGTTGCATCACTATACAGATATACCTCATCGACACTGTGCCAATCCACATGATTGCGACTCAGCTTCAAACTATGAACAGCTGTACCAAAAAAAAAAAAAAAAAGGCTTTTAATTTAAAAAAAAATAAAACAGGAACTGCACCTCTTCCGGAACTAGGCATAGCAAAAAACAGGGAGAAGGAAACCCCAAAACAAGGGTATCGATACTACATATTAGCATGTTACCCAAATATCAAATTGTGAATAATGAAAACACATTTGTAGCCAGTAATTTCTAAAATGATTCATTTTTTCCCCTAAAAGCTCAAAAACATGTGGGAATTTTTTTGTTGATCATAGTTAAAGAACCCTTGTCCTTATAAGCTCTATACTCCATTTTCATCACTTATTTCACTGCTTCTGTTTAAGTATTGTAATTTTAACTATGCTTATTTTGATTTTAATAACTTGTTATGAGTTAGCATGGCACTTCCAGCTATGCCATTTTCATCTGGACAGATAAATGAAGAGTGTGTAGAAGAGTATACACTTCCTGGATATAACTGAAGATGAGACTATTCAGTTCACATAAAAATATTCAGCACTTAACTTCTGTGTAGCATGCATTTATTATTTAAAATAGGGAATGTTTGGTTAAATGTTTGGTCCCTCTGCTGTTCCCTAAATAAATGTTAACTGCCTGCAGTTCTCAAAAGTCTAATGCCATCATCTAGGAGTTTAAAATATTTATGTACTACTAAAGATTCCCACGATAGAACAAAGACAAACAAGATGACACATCTGTTGAAAAGACAAGATATTCACATGAATAGTTTTTGGAGCAAAAGAAAATTGTGCTTTAAAAGGTACACATTTTTTAGCCATTCTCACATAAATGCTACTGGATGATAAACATAAGATAATACATCATGATGTGGTAAATTAGATGTTATATAAAAAAGCAGTCTGAATCCCACCTGTTTCATTTTTATTCTTTCTAAGGAGTAGAAGATTTGGGAGGAGAATATATGAAGTGGCAGAGTATTTCGCTGTTAGTAGTTTCTAACTTCTATATCCAATCTCATTGGATTTTTTTTAAATGCACTTCTTCCTTAACAACATTTAGCCTACAGAGTAAAAAAATTTGACCTTAAAGATTGAATGTTATGAATTAAATATTCTAATTTCACTAAGATCAACCAAGGGTTTCCTCAGAGGTGTGGAATTACCCCATAGATCATTAAATCATCAACTCTTACCCTGAATTGTATAAATAAATGCAGGATATATACATATGAATGCATACATATCTAAATGTTGCTGATCAACAATAAGATGATAAAAGTCCAAACTTTGAAATGGATTTTTCAGAAATTATTTCTGAGACCAAATATGCACACTGAGCACAGCTCTGATTTTTTTTTAATGGTTAAAATAGGTGTAAAGAATAGAAAACTGCCAACGAAAGTATGCAAGAATGTCCATTGTTAAAACAAGCCCAAACAGTGATGACTCTTCCCAATGTTATTTTACTGGACCTGTGATAAGCATGAAGCCTGAGAAAACTTATGGTTGTTTAAACAGTAATTATTTTCTTATGAGTCCATGGTAAAAAGATAGGAAAAGTATTTTTTCCTACTTATGCTTTGAGAATTTTGTTCCTTTCTGAGAATGAGAGCACTGTTTTTATTCAGCTTTTATTCAAAACTCTTATGACAAGTCTAACAAAAAATGCAAATGAGCAAAGAAGAGCAATGAACTTATTTCTATGATGCCTAGGGGCAAAACATCTGGCCCAATACCCATTTCTCTTCATTTTTTAAAAATCTCTTACATTAATCCACTTCAACATTTTATAAATTATTGTCAGGTTTAATCCAAGCAATTTGATTAAAGTATCCAATTAGCTGAACAGGCATTTAATTATGATCTATATCAATCTTTCAGTAAACAACTGTTAAACAAATCATTACCTGGACAGGATTTATTAAAAAAAACCTTGCCCTTTTGTGGAAAATGGAGGGCATTCCATGGCCAATGTTTATGTTAAGTAAATAATGTACAAAATATTTTGGAATTTTAATTATTAGTATACTTTGTCAGAGCACCACCAGCTTCTAATTTTCTTTGTTAGAAATAAAGCACGGGTGGTTTTGTTAAGATCCACAATGTCTCCTTTTTTGTTTTGTTTTGGAATCAGGAAATATCAAAATTGTGCAGAGGGGAAAGCATTTGGTTATCTAAATGCTCTACAGTGCTAGCTACAGTGTAAAGCTTCCTATACAAGGAGAAGATAAGAACACAAATCTGTGATTACTGTACCTTCAGACCACTTGCGTTTAACCCCTGTTGCCTCTGCATTCTCCTTATATCCTCTCCATTTGAACAGAGAATGGAGGGAGAAGGTAGGTAGATAGTTGACAACTAAAAGTAAAAAGACCGAGCTTCAAAGTGAACTTTTGAGAAGGTTCATAATTGGGAATGATAGGGAATTATCCTAAAAGTTAATGAACACAGAAAACAGAATAAAAATACTATGGATAAATGCTAGCAAAACAGAAAACCAATGATTTTATGGGGAACCAGTTAAATATGTAAATAAATAAATAAATAATTTCCCTTACTTGTTCATTGATACAAGTAAGATTATGTTTAAAGAGCAGAAAAACAACAGATAAGCAATGTAAAAATAAATGGGTTCATCCATCACCTGTGAATTCATAGATATATCACTCAGCAATTTTTACTGGGATTATAAAGCGCAACTCTGTAACATAGGCTCAGGATATTAGGCAGCCTAAAGAGATGGCTAAAAACAAGGGAACAAAGTAAAAGACCACTGGTCGCTTTCCAACTCTTGAAAGAAAGACAGGAAATTCCCAGCATGCATTATCTATAACAAGACTTCCATTCCTGAACAGCACTGGAGTTTCCCTGTGGTGGTAAATGCACATCCACTCTGATGCTTTCAATACTCATTTTAAGCTTCCAAGCTATTCAATGAGAATATTGAAAAAAGTGAAACCCCTGAAGATTACTGTGCTGTAGTTTGATGGACTTACCTTACCCCCACAGGTAGATGCCAGTGCTGTTCAGTGTAGGAAGGGACATCACAAGGTGAATGAATGCTGAGGTATCTCACAAGTGGCAAGTTAGGAATGAAGAGGAAGCTGCTGTGCCCCACCTAAGAAACAGGAGAACAATAAGCACCACCAAGGTCAGTTGGCATTCAAACAGGGAGTCAAGCTCACTTGAAAGACAAAACGTGACAATTTAAAAAACTGAGCATAGGTTTGGAAGTCTCTGTTTGAACCCAAAACAAAAACAAAACCTTAAGTAGGTTACTGAGAATTAGATTCGGTGGTGCATTTACTGGACCCAACTGATCTAATCAAGAAAACATAAATTAAGATATTGAATAATGTTGTCCAAACCTCTGAATGGTCAGAGAAGTTGATAGCTGCAACTAATTAGTAGCACCAAAAGAAAGATTTCTATATACAAGTGACTCCCTCCTATCAGATTGCTCAGTAGTCATTTTCATAATTTCCAAATGGCAATTATACATTATAATGAAAACTTTAACCACTAATGCTGATCCATTGCTCTCCTTAGAGAGAAATGCTCATTGTACGGCATTTACTCTACCTCATCTCCTTCCAATCAACGACTGCTGATGATATACGTATTATTGTGTATATTTTTCCATTTGCTATGGT
The DNA here is from genome assembly GCA_023970755.1 of Azemiops feae. Classification (NCBI taxonomy): domain Eukaryota; kingdom Metazoa; phylum Chordata; class Lepidosauria; order Squamata; family Viperidae; genus Azemiops; species Azemiops feae. Next base: position 2,002,768 of record JALGBA010000172.1, on the reverse strand, counting down.
TGGCATGATATAGAAAATTTTGTGTAAAATATTATCCTTTAAACAGGGAAGATGGCATATAAAATCGTTGTAGAAATTTCTGTTCCAGGCCCAGAATAATAATTAATGCAGAAACAAAAGTATTAAGAGTGATGAATCTCAGAAGTTCTAAGATAAAATGTTATTGTTAGCTTTGAATTCTGATTTCCTACCTATTTAACTGTACAATCATGCTGTAAAATTTCTGGTAATTTACCAACTTCCCATTGTCCAAAGTCTGAAAAGACAGCCAAGAAATTAACGAAGCAATTGGAAGCTGGAGGGTGAATTGTGCCAAAATATACAACATGATGGGGTGTATGGAAGACTACTTTTCATCTCATTATGGAATCGAGGAGCAAATACAGATGAAACATGTTTTTCTTTGAAATATTTTTTCTCTTGTCTGTTCCCAGAGTCTGACCAGCAAGTAAAGAGAAAAAAAGTATCTTTTGTGTATTTGTGTGTGTGCTTGACCTAGGACAATGGGGGCAGCTGGCAGTGGCGGATAAGTGGATGGCCAAAAGGCCAGAGATAGTGGAGGGGGAGATAGGCAGGTGGGGGTAGTTCAAGAGAAGACAGAAGAGGCAGCCCTTTACATAACCACGGTTTGGGGTTGGGAGAGACCAAGCTGGGAATCACTTGGATTGGGCTGGGTCCTTGCTAATGACAGATAGGATTTATTTAATGACATCAACCCGGACTGCCAGGATTGCCATCACTAAGGAATGCAATTATGTGAAAGTGCATATTATGATTGCATCACTTAGTAATAGACATTCTGATCCTAATTACCATATTACCTCTATTATCAATATGCATACTAATACTTATTTTTAAGCTCCTTTCTCCTATGTTATAGTTCTACTGTGAACCTTTAACCTATCCCAGCTGCTATTTAACACAGAAGATAAGCTTGGGCTAGCTTCAGCTCCATGCGAACAGTTTATGAAAGAACCTCAATACAGTTATTCTAAAAGTGAAATAAAGTGATAAGAAAAATGCTATATAGAGTTATACCAAACTGTACTATTTATATACTGTAATATGTAGCTTTGCCCTAGATTACACAATAAGCCAAACTAATGCCAAATAATATGAAGGACCTAGGGCTACAAATGCAGTAGCAAAGAGCAGGAAATGGTATTGGCAGCATTCCCAGCACTGATTAACCATTAACTCTGGGCAAAGAGCATTAAAGCTTACCAGTATCCTTTATGCTGACTGGATTCAATCAGAAAAGGAGGGATAAGATCAAGTGCTTTTCCTATCTTACAATGTAAAAGGTCCCTTGCAATTTTTATAACAAGCAAAAGAAGATTCTTAGGCTGCACCGAAAGAAACATGTGATATCTTCTATTCCTAGTAGTTTTAAGGTTCAATTTGTACAATAGGTAAAATAATAAGATCTACAGTAGCTGGTAAAACTGAGAGCACTCAGCCACAAGAACCACTTCAACTTTTGCAGAAAAAAATAGAACCTATCTCTTGTGTTTCTATTTCTATGAATTAAATCACCTTAAAAACTGCCCATCAGTGACTCTAGAAATTGCTTGCAACTGAGGCTCAAAGCTGTGACACAGTAAACTGATTGCAACTGATTTCATGAAGTCTCAAATAGCTTTGCTATTCCTGGTGATGGATAACAAGATCACCCAATACAAAAAGGAGGTATTTTAAAAAATGTTGCAGTTTATTATATTTTATTCTTCCCAACATCAAGAAATCAAACAAAACATAGTTGATAAATCTGCTGGTCAACTCGGGATTTATCCAGCAAGCTTTATGGCTGCAAAATCCAACTCTGTGTTCCATTGCCAGTTACATCCACCTGACCCACTACATCAGGGAGGCAAGAAAATGTTGCAGGTCCCATTCCCTAAGGAAGTGGGACCCAAAAGAAGGGCCTTCTCCATGGTGGCTCCCTTCCTTTGGAATATCATCCCTGCAGAAATTAGACTGGCCCCCTACTTTGACACTCTTTTGCAAGGCCCTGAACTGGTTTTGCCAGTGGACCTGGGGAACCCAGAGTGGATTGGAGCCCATCAAGTGGCTCATTGACGTGTTGTCGCCGGGGTGATGGCAGTGGGTGTTGTTGTTTTTTGTTTTTTATACTGTGTTTTTACTACTTGTAAGCCTGCCAAGTCGCTGTGAAAGATGGGTGTCCACATAAATATATAAATAAATAGTCACCATAAAAGTTATGGAAGCTTTATGTGCATTTGTTTATTTGTGTCCTTAGATTCATTTAAAGAAAATATTAAAATATGTGAGGTAGCCTCAGGCTTTGTAACTTGTATGAGTTAGACCCAATCAGGGAACTGATTCTTCATTATTTATACTTTACTGAGAAAGGTTACATTAACAATCACTGGATCATAGAACAAATGAATCCACAGTTCTCATTCAAAGCACAAATGACGAGGCTCAAATTATCCTGCTGTACTTTGGACATGTTTTGTGAAGATGTAGCTCTCTGGAGAATTTTGTAATGCTGGGAAAGATGCAAAGAAAGATAACAGGAAAGAAAAATAAGCAGCAAGATGGATGGGCCCCCAATTGCAGTTGGGATGGGTGCACCATTGGAAGATCTGCTGTAAAGTATCAGAACAGGGACAGAGCCTCCTGGAGAAAATTTATGTGGCTATTAAGGGTCAACATTGACTTGATGGCACATAATCAATACAATAAAAGTATATGATTATAATATTATTATAAAAAAGGCAATAGTAAACCACTTCTGAAAATCTTGCAAGGAAACTGCAAGGACTAGTCCAAGCAGTTATTGGAGTCAAGACTGACTCAAAGGCTAATAATGAAAGAATGAAATAATGTGATAATTTTTAAAACTAACATAAAAGTTCCCTGTTCCTGTCCCATTAAAGTGATGCCCTTCAGCTGGAGACATTATAGCACGGAACATTTTTGTATTCATACCTCCAGCTGGACAGAGACAAACTGTACTAAAAGGTTCTCCTTCTCCCAGGTCAATCATTGGGGTTATGCAAGTTGCAGTTTCAAAACTGCTAAAATTAACATTTCAGAAGTGGGAGTAGAACGTGGTCTCTTCTTTCTTCATTTCTCCTAGTAGTTGATTAGCAATTGTGTATTTTGTTAATTATTTTATTTTGCTTTAAGGCAGGAGTTCTTAAATTGTGGGTTATGATCAATTTAGATGGAGGTCACAACAGTTTTTGACAGCTGCTCAGGTTAGTGCAGGCAAAGCAGTAATTTAAAACAGCTTTTGGTAGGTTTATGCAAGAACAGTGAAAAGCAAAGCTTTTAGAAATATCTAAATACAGATATCCTTGACTTACAACAGTTCTCTTAGTTACAGCTCAAAGTTACAACAGCACAGAAAAAAGTAACTTATGATCATTTTTCACACTGATGACTAATGGTATATTTATTTCTTGCCCTAAACCCAATGAATTCATCCATTTTATTCACTGAAGGTGGGGTCATGTCCCACAAATTTAGTTATCATTTTGAGAGACACTACTTTAACTGTAACGTTTTGGATCTGGATGATAAACCATTGATTGTGCAGTCAAATGGCAAATGTTAATAAATTTACATTTCTGTGTAAATTTCCTCATGTAGAAATCAGGTTGCAATTCAGGTATCTTGGGTTCATTTTTGTGCTGTGGACTCTATTAATTACATGATTTCTGTGAGGGAAATTTAACTAAATGATTCAAAAATAGTAATTCAAAAACAACTACTCTGCAGTTATCTTAACACTGACAGTAACATATAATCTATAAATCAAAAAAATCTAGCTATCTATTATATTTCACATAAATTATTTATATAACTTTATATAACTTTACATTTTTAAAGTTATAATAAATGTTGCATTTTATTTAACAGTATTAAGTAGAATTCAAAAGAAAATGTTGATTTTTGTTAAGCCTTAAAAATTATTATAGTATTAATTATGAAACTCAGAAATAGATTCTTCATAAAAATAGTTTTACAAATTAAACTCAAAAGTTTACAGAAGGAATGTATATTATTTGTTTACTCTTTTAAGCTAATCTGCTTTGAATCTAAACTTAGTAATGCTTACTGCAGAAGTCCTGTGACAAATTAATGAGGTCCAACCTACAACACTGAATTAAATGCACACACCCCAGAGAAATACTACATGCAATGTGAATAAATCCAGACGTCATGGAAGCAGGATTTTGTTTTTAAGTTAGATAAAAGTTATGCTCTTCTAAACTAGGCTTTAGAAGCAAAGCATGCTTTACTTATTACTTAATACAGCCTTGTCCTTTACCAATTCACCTGAAAGACAGAAAGGAAAAAGGAATTCCATGTGTTCAGCAAGTAGATTGGTAGAAAATGAAAATATAGAAATTACCAGTCGCAGTTGGGACTGGCAACTCCACAACTAAGCAATGTGGTCATGAAGTGAAACATCGTATGATCACGCTGGACTTATGTCATTTCCACTGTGATCATTAAGCAAATCATTGCAGCTTGTTAAGCGCGACATCACTCGACTATGACTTGTGACTTCCTGCTGGCTTCCCCATTGACTTTACTTGTTGAAAGTCAGCTGTGAAGATTGTAAATAATGATCATGTGACTGCGGGATGCCATGACTGTTGTAAATGTGCATCAATTGCATATGACTGCAGGGATGCTGCAATGGCCACAAATGCAAGGACCAATTGTAAACTTACTTTTTGAGCATTGTTGTAGCTTTGAACAGTTGCTGAACAAGGCAGTCAGTGAAGACGACCTATATTTCTTCTATTAATATGTTTAGTAGTGTGATATATTTTTGAATTTCAGTTTGGTGCTGGAAGAAAGGCTAAAGTCTAAAAAATTGCATAGAAGTATCAAGTTTTTCAGACTGGGACAGCTCTATGGATAAGCTTACCCATAACTACTGACTTTGCTGAAGAAGCTTCATGATTCAAATGCAGCTATTTTATGAGGTTGATCAAACAGGTTTATCATACAGTCCTTTAAGATTAAGAATGTGACTAGTGAAAAGAGATATGACCAAATTGTTATTTAATTTTTCAAATTCTGTCTTAGTAAGAATAAAATAATTTAATCACGAACCAGATTTGTATAAACTACAAAAACAGATCACCTAAAGTTCCAGGGGTAGGCAACCTTGGCTCTTTTATGACTCGTGGACTTCGAATCCCAGAATTCCTGAGCCAGCCATGCTGGCTCAGGAATTCTGGGAGTTGAAGTCCACGAGTCATAAAAGAGCCAAGGTTGCCTACCCCTGACCTAAACAATGATCTCTTAAAAAGATTGCAAATAATTACAATATAACAATTAAGCAAGTTTTCTGTTAACATGCACTGAGCTTTTATGTGCAGGGTAATTAGTAGAATCAATTTGTTCTGACTCACTTCAGATCAGTGTCTCTTAACCTCCCCACATTTAAGATGCAAGGATTTCAACTCCCAAAATTTTGGTTGGCTGGAGAATTCGAGGGGGAATTATGGAAGGTGAAGTCTATGCATCTTAAATTTACTAAGGTTGAAGACCACTGCTCCAAACACACTGAAATTAAAGGCAGGGTTCTGCCTTTGTTAAGTCATGATATTATCATGAAATTTAACCAGTAAAACAGAATGTTAGCTTTACTGAATAGTTGACCAGCCAAATAAGTATTTAATTAACATTACCACTAAACTAGTACAAACTATTATTATTCAGAACAGACCAAATGGTTTGTCAAGATTCAGTCGAATCACTTCAAATTTTATTCTAACGAAAAGGAAAATAAACCAAATAAATGCAAACAAGTCTGCTTAACGCAGATGGATGCAGTTTTAATAAATCATTTTTTTTCTATACCGTAGCTAGATTCAATAAATGGATCCTTTAAAGATTATTCAAGTTACTACATTTTTCAGATATTAAAAGCAAGCAACTAAGCAGATTTATAGAAATGCCACATCTTAATATATATTTATTGCATCATATTGTTGATTTAAAAATGTTGAATATATTTTTTGAGAAAATATATTCATGGAAGAACAGTTCCTGGCAATTCTGTGTAGGCTGAGGAAGACTTCTGATATTCTGGGAGATGTTCTGTCCATTAATGTGGAAATATAAGTGTAATTATCTAATTAAGTATCAGATGTCCTGCAAAAGCTATGACCATCATAACAAGGAGATATCAGGAAATTTTCTGCAGCAAATCTTACCCTCTTTTCTATCTATAGGTTTTGACACATTTGTGTCAAAGTTCTGCATCTGTTGCCCCTTGAAACAGCGGAGATGTTCCTGTTCTATCAGATTACTTTCTTCTTCTTCTAGTGGTTGCCATGTGCCATCAATAAACCATTGTCCACGCATCACAGGAATCTTTTCAGATTCTAAAATGGGAAGAAACAGAATATTAAGATCCAATGTAGGCTAGAGCAATGTGGTTGAATATTTAAACAACAACGGACACCACATGAATGTATTTATTTTCCTAAGATTATACAGCACAATATAATAAACTCTGCTGTATTATAAAAATAAATAATAAGAAAATAATTTTATTAGTAGGCATCTGTGTCGGATGATTGCTAATAAGGATGAAACTAGTGAGTGATCAATGTCGCTGAAAAATATCACATAGAATACTGGTAGTCCACAAACTATGATCACAAATGAGCCCAAAATTTCCATTGCTAAGCAAGACAGTTGTTATGTGAATTTTGACCCATTTTACTACCTTTCTTGTGACAGTTAAGTGAATCATGGCAGTCATTAAGCTAGTACCACAGTTGTTAAGTGAATCTGGCTTCCCCATTGACTTTGCTTGTTAGAAAGTCATAAAAGGTGGCCACATGACCCCGGGACATTGCAACTGTCATAAATACATGTCAGTTGCCAAGCATCCAAATTTTGATTTCATGACCATGGAGATGCTGCAACGTTGTAAATGTGAAAAAACGGTCATAAATATTTTTTCCAGTGCTGTTGTAACTTTGAACAGTCACTAAATGAATGATTGTAAGTAAAGGATCACCTGTATTCATTTCATCCTCCTCATTGCTGCTTGAGCTGCTGGAATTTACTATAGGACTGGAGTTCTTGAGACATATTGGTTTTAGGAATTTCAACTCATCTTCCCTGGGAAAAGAGTCAACTCTGGAGTTCATGACATCATGATAACCATGAACCTGTCCCAGGTCATATAATACATACATAGTTAGGCCTAATCTTTAGCAATAAAACAGCAAACTGATATTTCTCTACTCTCTTCTTTCATAGATTGATATCCAGTTGCTCATTTCAAACTGATCCAGTCCCTACTAGTCAGGGATGGGGGAAAAATCATCTAAGGAACTCTGTGAGCAAGTGAGAAAACAATGTTTAGATTCCCTCATAATGTGATATTAGCTGGGAAAGTCCAGAGGAAATGGTTCAGGCTTCATCTTGTGAGGTAATCTGAAGACAGTTTGATTCAATGAGTCCTGAGGAAGTACACAGGGTCTTTAACTCATCAACCGTAGTCTGAAGCATTGGCCTTCCTGGAAATATAGCCTCAAGGGAGGCAATGGGAAGCTGGGTTGGGGTAGTGTTGATTGCCAATTTGAATGAGCGTGAATTATTTCTGTTTTTGAAAGAGGCAGTGGTACACACCTTCTCAAGGAAGTCTGGGCTCCAAGTGACACATAACTTCCCAGACCCCTCAACTGCAAAGAGACTCAGGGCTCAATATTCTCCATGCTCCTATTTAATATCTATGTGAAATTGCTGGGTGATATCATCTAGTAGTATGGGGGTAGATTTCATCAAAATGTTAATTTTCACATCTTGACCTCTGGCCACAAAATTGGTCAGTCAAACTGCAACCCAGGAGCCTGCTGCCTAACCACATATCAATGGAAAGGGACAGGCTGAGATTAAATTTCTGTAAGATGGAGTGACTCTGGATTCAAAGGCCTACCAAGTCCAGATGGATTCCATTCTTAGGTTTGAGCTGCACTCCCCCAGGGGGAGGAGAGTCACAGCTCCTGCTTGAGAAATCGATGGCACCTGTGGCCAAGAGGGCTCTTGCTCAGCTCAGTCTTATATGTACTAAGTTTGACCTTCTGGAACTGGAATCAATACTAATTGTCATTCACGCCTTAGTCGCCTCTCAAATGATATTGCAAGGTACTCTGTTTGGGGCTGCCTCTGAAGAGGCTACAGTCCACCCAAAATGCAGTGGCTTAACTATGAATGAGCTGAAGCAGCCTTGTAACAGCTCTTCTTCAAGAACTGCACTGACTGTCAGCTGGCAGTTAAGATGCTGCTTATCAATTTTAAAAACTTTTTATGGTTCATGACCTGGGAATTTATGGAACTGATGAAAAGCTAAAGTAGATGTTTCACTAAGCCAGGGGAAGGGGTTGTTATTATTATCCCTCTGGATCACAGATTGGGTTTGTTTTTTGTTTTTGATCATGACTCCCATTTTTATGGGATGACAATGTATGCTGTGTCCTTTGATTTGTAGCTATTGTTTTAATCACAATTACATATTGGGAACTTGTATGCTGCTCAGAATTGGCTGAATGGAGTCTACAAGCGCTATTAATAAGCAGGCAAGCAAATAAACACTTATACTGTATCTAATTATAGGTGCATAAAAACAAAACTACTGGTTAATTAATTACATACAAAAATGAAACATTAGCAATCAGCCAATTAATTCCTCTTTCATCACTTTACATAGCATTTATTAATTTTAGATGTGCTTTTGTTCTCATCTTAGATCGTAACTAGTTCAAAAACTGAACTCTTCCTCAACTGATAAAAGATTATTTGTTCTTATATACAAGGTATACGAAAACTCTTGGATTTATTTATTATTAAATTTATATGCTGCCCATCTTGCCTAGAGGATGAAGGTGTGATATATTGCGCAAGGCTACTACACAAAGGAAATTCCTGTCAAGAGGGGAGTGAGACGGGGCGTTGTCTTACCTGAACGCCTTTTCTCAGCGTGATGAATGGAGAATCCACCAATGGGTTATCTTGGACCTCCTGCCCACTTAGACCAAAACAATCAAAGCTGCCACGCCTCTCTGGTTGAGGGCACGCCCCCAGTTTCGAAAGGGCGAAGCCAATGACTGTACGACGTGTTGGCTCCCAGACCCTAAACACTGGACCTGACTGCATCCAAGGGATGGGTGTGGATTCTCCATTCATCACGCTGAGAAAAGGTGTTCAGGTAAGACAACGGCCCTTCTCCAGCGTGAAAGAATGGAGAATCCACCAATGGGACTTACCAAAGCCCTACTGTCCCAATGGGAGGGGAGCAGACTGGGCCAGTGTCCCTGCCGCCGGCACCACCTGTTGCAGTACCCTGCGGCCAAAGGATGCCTCCGCCGAGGCAAACTTATCAAGACGATAATGGCGCACAAAAGGGGAAGGCGAGGACCCTGTCGCCGCCCTGCAAATGGCCTCAATGCTGGCCTGTGTGGCCCATGCTGCTGAGGTAGCAGCACTGCGAGTGGAATGGGCAGTCAAGTGACCTGGAACTGGGAAAGAAGATGTCTGATACGCTTCGGAAATACAGGCCCTAATCCACCTGCCAACGGTAGAAGAAGATACCTTCTTACCCTTGGAGGCCAGATGGAAGGAAACAAAAAAAGGCCTCAGATCTACGAAAGGACTCCGTCCGCTTGACGCAACAGCGCAACGCCCTGCGAACATCGAGTGTGTGCCATTGCCTTTCCAAAGTATGAGACGGATTAGGGCAAAAGTTCGGTAACACAATCTCCTGTGCCCTGTGGAAAATGGTGTTCACCTTAGGAACACATGAGGGGTCCAGGCGTAGGACCACTCTGTCCGTGTGAAAAACACACAGGTTTTCTCTGACAGAAAGAGCTGCAAGCTCCGAGATGCGCCTAGCCGAGGTAACTGCAACCAAGAAAGCAACCTTAAGAGACAAGGACCTAAAAGTGCAGGACCTAAGGGGTTCAAAAGGCGCCTGAGTAAGGGCCTGTAAGACCCGGAGCAACTTCCAAGTGGGATATCTATGTACTACCGGCCGTCTACTGTTGGTGACCCCTTTTAGAAAGGATCGTACCTTGGGGTGATGGGCCAGTGGCTCTAAGGTGTCACAGGTAAACACCGTGGCTGGAGCCGAGACCTGTCGGCGAATAGTGTTGGGCGCCAAGCCTTTATCAACACCCTCCAACAAATAGTCTAATATCCGTGGAATGGTTACCTCTGAGATAGCTAAGTGATTGCTGTCACACCAACGGCAGAAATGTCTTGAAGTGGAGTCATAAATGCGATTGGTCGCCGGTCTCCGGGAGGCCTGAATCATAGAAACCACTCCCGAGGAATAAGATTCTTGGGTCAAGGCCCTGCGTTCAAGTGTCAAGCGGCTAACTGCAGCCACTGAGGCTCCGGTCATTGTATGGCCCCCTGCACTAGGCGAATCCGATTTGGAGGAATCCTCCACGGAGGGACCATGGAGAGGCTCACGAGGTCGGCAAACCACGGTCATCTCGGCCAGTGCGGGGCAATGAATATGACCTCTGCCTGTTCCTGCAATACCTTTCTGATAACTGCTGGGATCAGAGGGAGAGGTGGGAAGGCATACAGTAGTCCCCCTGGCCAAGGGCTGCGAATAGCGTCCGTCCTCTCCGCCCCCGGAGAGGGGAACCTGGAAAAGAACCTTTGAAGTTGGGAGTTCGCCGGAGAGGCGAATAAGTCTAGGACCGGCAACCCGAATCTGTCCGATATCTCCCTGAAGAGATCTGGATGTAGGCTCCATTCCGAATGGTCCACTGATGCCCGGCTTAAAAAATCCGCCTGACGATTTGCTTTCCCTGAGATGTGTTCGGCTTTCAGGGAGAGGAGATTGCTTTCTGCCCAAGACCCCAATAACATGGCCTCGGCCACGAGAGATCGGGATCGGGTACCGCCCTGACGGTTCACGTGGGCCTTTGCCGCCACGGTGTCCGTGAGGACCAGCACGTGCTGCCCTGCCACCTGGTTGCAGAGGTGGCGAAGGGCCAGATGAATGGCTCTCAGTTCCAGTCAGTTGATATTGTGTGTCAGATCTGCTCTGGACCACCGACCCTGAGCCAACTGAGATTGGAAATGGGCCCCCCAACCAAACAGACTGGCGTCTGTGGTCAATGTCAGCCTGCTGGGCTCCTTGAATAGTGACCCTTTTGCCACCTCTGGGGAGGCCCACCACAGAAGGGATCTTAGGGTCTGAAGGGGGACCCGTACCCTTTGGTTGGAAGAGCTTGTGCCCAGTCTTTGGAATGGGAGCAAGAACCATTGAAGGTGTCTGGAGTCTAGTCTGGCCCAAGGCACTATCTCTAGGCAAGATATCATCTTTCCCAGTAACTGGGAGAGGACAGCCAGTGTTGCTACACGCTCCCTGCGGATCTTGAGAACCATGTCTCGAATGTCGTCTTGCCTGTCTCGAGATAGATAGACCCGGCAAAGGTCTGTGTCTATTATCGCGCCCAAGTGTAGTAGGCGTGTTGTGGGAGTCAATTGACTCTTGTGAAAGTTGACTGAGAAACCGTGACCCTGGAGGGTCCTTATGATGAGGGCCAGTTCCGCCTGGGCGGCCAGAGCGGAGGACGACTGGATGAGAATGTCGTCCAGGTAACATTGGACGCGCACCGGTACTAGTCGTAGGTGTGCGGCAAGTACCGCCAGGATCTTGGTGAAGACCCTGGGAGCTGAGGATAGGCCGAAGGGGAGGGTCCTGTACTGGTAATGATTGTTGGAATAACAAAACCGGAGATATTGCCGATGGTTTGGATGAATAGGGATGTGAAGGTACGCCTCTGTAAGGTCTATGGATGTCAGAAAGTCCCCCCGTCGTACGCTTGCCAAGATGGACCGAAGCGTCTGCTTCTTGAACTTTCGGTACGACAGGTGAGAGTTCAGGCCCTTGAGGTCTAGTATCGCCCTCCATCCCCCTGAGGCTTTTGGAACCACGAATAGGATGGAGTAAAAACCCTGTTTCAGCTGATCGACTGGAACCCGTTCTATGGCTCGTATGCATAACAGATGCCGGATGGCCTCCCCCAGGAGGGTCTTCCTGACTGGCTTCCTGAGGAGGGGACAGGAAACAAAGCGCCGGGGTGGCCTGGCCACAGACTCCAGAGACAGCCCGTCCCTGATGGTGCTTAGCACCCAAGAGTCCGTGGTGGTGGTCTCCCATTGGTGGAGAAAGTAAGTTAGTTTGCCACCTATGGGAGCTTCCCTCCCCGAGTCACCTGGATCTACGGAAGGGACGGCCGCCCCTACCTCGAAAGGGTCTCTTACCCTGAGCCTGCTGTCTGTATCTGTCCCTGTACCTGGACCGGTCAAAAGAACGGTCCGAGCCTGCGGGAAATGGCCGGGCGACCTGTGCTGGGGCCGAATCTGATCCCGTCCGAAAGGGCTGTCGACGGATGTACGGGGAGAAACGACGGCCTGGTCTCCTGGAAAGGTGATAGAGAACCCTTCGTTTCTCCTTGTTTTCGACTAAGTAGGGGTCAGGACCTCCCCAAAGAGGCGGGTACGGGGCGGAAGCTACGCGCCATTTGTGTCTAGTCTCAGCCTTCCAATTTCTACGCCATAGAAGCCTGCGTGCGGAGACGTTGGATGCGATGGCCCGGGCAGAAAATCTTGCCGCCTGCAAGGACACGTCCGCCATGTACTGTGATGCGGCCCTGAGCTTTGCCAAGTCCTGGTGGACTCTTACCTTTTCCGGGGGAATTCTAGCCTGCAATTGGCGGAGCCACATAAGAGAGACCCTGGCGAAGAATGAGGCCGGGGTAGAAGCTCTTATAGACCAAGCTGAAGCTTGGTGTGTCCTGCGGAAAGAAGCCTCGGATTTTTTATCCTCGGGCTTCAACGCCTCCACCATATCTCCAGGTACCCTGGAATCAGAATATAAGGGTAGTAAGGATTCATCAACCTCAGGCACCTCCAGGGCCTCATTCAGAACTGGTTCCGTGTCAAGCAGCCTGCGGTCTATTCCCCCAGTAGAGGGGGGAGCACCTGGGGCCTCCCATTGACCCCTAATGGATTTTTTTTAAAAAAAAAACATGGGGGGGCAAGGTATATGTTTGTGTAACACCACCGGTTCTAAAAGCAGCGGATCCGTGTCTTGGCCAGGAAGCTGTTCAGGCACCTGTTCAGGTACCAAAGGCTGAGCCGAGTGTATCCTACCGGTCGTACATTTAGAGGACTTACGCTTTCCGTGTCCACTGGAGGTGGTAGCCTGTGGCTCGGTGTTATCTGCCATTGTAAAGCGAGAGTGTTCAGTGGGGTACTGAAGCGTCTCGGTCTGCAAGAGATGCGGCTGTTCCCCACCTGAGTGGGACTTGCCTCCACGTGGATCAGTGATGGTCCGGCCCACCGGCAAGCGCAGACTCACACTTAGCGACGGCTGTCGCGGGTCACCAGCGATGATGAGACTGAGCGTGAGACCTACTTTGAGGCCAATGTCGCGCTTAGTGACGGGATCAACACGTGTCTCACTTAGTGACGGCAAGCTCAGTATTGACCGTTCACTAGATGCAGACTGTGGCAGCAGGCTATGACTGGCAAGGCCCATGTAAATGTGGCTTCTGGAGCCTTAGGGTCCTGAAGTCCCTGTTCCTCTTCAAAGAGGGAAAGGAGTTCCTGATAAGGACCAGTTGAAGGAGCCCCTTCTGAATCCCGCTCTGGTGACCATGGGGCCTGAGGCTCAGGTTGAGGGCCACAAGGGAGTGCCACCATTGTGGTAGGGGGCGGCTTAACCGTCTCCCCTACAGCCAGTTATTGCGCACGTGAGAACTGTCTCTCCAGGGCACGATGCCTACGATTGGCCTGTTTGTCGGCCGCCTTGGAGGCTGCTTTCTTTGGGCCGGCCTTGGCCTTGGCCTTGATTTTTGCGGCTGCCTCCTGACTAGAGGACTTACGCTTTCCGTGCCCACTGGAGGTGGAAGCCTGTGGCTCGGTGTTATCTGCCATTGTAAAGCGAGAGTTTTCAGTGGGGTGCTGAAGCGTCTCGGTCTGCAAGAGATGCGGCTGTTCCCCACCTGAGTGGGACTTGCCTCCACGTGGATCAGTGATGGTCCGGCCCACCGGCAAGCGCGGACTCACACTTAGCGACGGCTGTCGCGGGTCACCAGCGATGATGAGACTGAGCGTGAGACCTACTTTGAGGCCAATTTCGTGCTTAGTGACGGGATCAACACGTGTCTCACTTAGTGACGGCAAGCTCAGTATTGACCGTTCACTAGATGCAGACTATGGCAGCAGGCTATGACTGGCAATGCTCAATGGCTGTGATTGTGTTTAAAGACCTGGAACTCTCTGGCAATCTCTCATCCAAGTACTAACCAGGCACAATCCTTCTTAGCTTCAAAGATCAGTCAAGCTCAAGTAAATGCTGCCACCTGCTGAGGCTGGCTTGCATATACAATAAGAGGACCCCTATGTCCCTTGTGGCCTTTTGAGTCTATGTTTGAGTGAACTGAGATGGGCCAAGGGAAAACGAAAGTAGGCTGATCGGCCTCTTCTTAGTCAGGAGAAGGCCGGCCTGAAAGCTGGTGAGGTGGGAAGGTGAAACCGAAACTAATTCAGTCTGTGCTCCACGCAGTCCAAAAACGGAGGCCGCAACTCACAGGTAAATTTGGGCACCCTGGGACAGCTGGAGAATAGGGAGCAGCCCCCTTACATCCACAGCTCTCCCAAATTGACCCAGCACCTCACAGGCTTGTAATAAGGCAGCCGATCCAGTCGCGGCGGCCAAAATGGTGGCCGCGACGATCGGCCGAAATTTCCAAGGCTCTAAGCAGTCCGGAGAGGAGGGGAATGCACTCCCACCCCCAGGGGACACCCCCCAGAGAAGCCTAGAAGGCTAAACAAGCAAGGAGAAGTAGGAAAAAACCGATTGGGATCGGATGCTGCGCGGCGCCCAAAACGGCAGCCGCGACGATCAGCTGTGGGGGGGGGGGACACAAATTCAACGAAAAGGCACTCACAACGAATAAAACCTATTTTCCCTTCTAGAACAGCGCTGATCCCAGCGCTGTCCAGAGGAGAAAAAACAATGAAGAATCCACCAATGGAATAGTTTTAAATAAAGCCTTATTCTCAAATAGATTTAAATAAAGCCTGATTCTCAAAATAGTTTTAAATAAAACCTGATTTTCAAATCGCTGGGAGCCAAAACTATCACGTCTGTCTGGGCTGAAGACCAAAACAAAACTGGGGGCGTGCCCTCAACCAGAGAGGCGTGGCAGCTTTGATTGTTTTGGTCTAAGTGGGCAGGAGGTCCAAGATAACCCATTGGTGGATTCTCCATTCTTTCACGCTGGAGAAAAGGTGTGTTCTAGTTCCCCTTTTTAATCTATATATTAACTACTTTACAGCCAAATTAAATAAAGATAGTCCTCAACGTACAACAGTTCTTTTAATGACCATTTGAAGTTACAATGGCAGCAAAAAAAGTGACTTATGATCATTTTTCACACTTAAGATCGTTGCAGCATCCCTGTGGTCATGTGATAAAAATTCAGACACTTGGCAACTGACTCATATTTATGATGGTTGCAGTGTCCAGGGGCCATGTGATCATCTTTTGTGACCTTCTGACAAGCAAAGTCAATGGGGAAGCCAGATTCACTTAACAAACGTGTTACTAACTTAACAACTGCAGTTATTCACTTAATAACTGTGGCAAGAAAAGTTGTAAAATGAGGCAAAACTCACTTAACAAATGTCTCATTTAGCAACAGAAAATTTGGGCTCAATTGTGGTCGTAAATCGAGGACTACCTGTAGTCCATTTCTTCATGGCCCAAAATTGGGAAATAGACATATTTTTGTTGTTTTGTATGCAATGATGCTATGCTGCTTTCTCAGACACAGATTGGCTTGAAATATGTGTGTGTGTTATATATTTGCTGAACACTGTCAAGAAAAATTAGAAATTAATTACTCCAAAACTCAGGTCATAGTTTTTGCTAAGTGTCCTAAGACACATCTGGTAGCTAAATAACATTTCAACAAAGCAGGTTAAGACCTTTAACTATCTGGAGATTTTTTTCCCATGCTATGGGGCAACCATACATCTCATGTCAATTATGTTATCTCAAACATAGAAAAAAAAGTGCTGTTTTTACAATCCTACTTCTCGAAAGGAACCCAGCATATACCTGCAGCGACTGAAGTCTTTTCAGTTAAGATCTGAGCCTAGCTCCTATGTGGAGTTCAGTTGGGCCCCTACAGGTGATTCCTTCCTCTTAGTTCAATCCAAGTTTTTGAGATCAATTTTTCCAGTATTTCGCTGCATTCAGAACAGTGAACCTGGCTAACCTAAATTAGAAATTTCTGCCTGGATTTTTATTTTCTCCAATTCGCTTAAGCTCTCCTTTTTTTCAGCTGGCTTGTTCCCTTTAATTGTGACTGACAGCTTTCAGTCTTCCTGGCATCAGTCAATATATGACAAACTGCAACTTTATGGCTTTTCATGACTTGACATCACCCTGATCGGCTATGCCAGTGATGGCGAACCTTTTAGAGACTGAGTGCCCAAACTGCAACCCAAAACACACTTATGCATCGTCGAGTGCCGGGTGGGTGTGGCCCATTGGGTGGGCGTGGCTGCAGTGGTAACGGCAGACTGGGTGGGACTAAAATGTTCAATCAATCAATTCCAACTTTGCAAGATCTTTTTTTTTCCCACGAGAAGTTGAAATTGACTGATTGAAACTTTTTTTTTGCACACGGCGGCGGAGGCCTAAAGCGAAAAGGTTTTATAAAACCCAGCTGAAGGCCTAGGGCTGGGGCGACGGCGCGCGTGCCCACAGAGAGGGCTCTGAGTGCCGCCTCTGGCACCCGTGCCATAGGTTCGCCACCACTGGGCTATGCACTCGCAGCAGCTGATCTCAAGCAGTGGACGATTTAGAGCTTCAAGCAGATTTACCAGTTCAACCTAGAAACATCTTTCTGAGCCACTCTGCACAATCAGCTGGATATCTTAGTCACATAGCAGTTCCAAAATATAGAAGGGCTTTATCCTTGGCCACATTCAATGTACTCTTAACAGCCATTACTGAAGGGAGATACCAAAAAATCCTCTTCAAACAGAGACTATGTCCATGCGGTGGAGGAATAACTGAAACAATGGAATGCAGATGCTTGTCCAGAATTATTATTTAATTTTTAATTAATTAAATTAATTATTAATTATTATTTAATAATTATCACTTAATTATTTTTGAAGGCATTTTCAATGGAACACTGTTCTCATTCTACAGTGCTACAATTCACATGGTAAAAAGATAAAGGTTTCCCCTGCCCAGTTGTGTCTGACTCATCTCCGTTTCCTAGCTAAGGGAGCCAGCATTGTCCAAGGACGCTTCTGCGATCATGTGGCTGGCATGACTATATGCCAAGGCACATGGAACACAGTTACTTTCCCACTGAAGTGGTAGCTATTTATCTACTTGCATTTGCATGCTTTGAAACTGCTAGGTTGGCACAGCTATATTATAAAGAACTAAGAAACAGCAATGAAAATTTACTGGGGAAATGAGAATAGATAATGTGAGAGCAGAACAGGAAACAGATAATCAATAATGCATATATGATCATTCAAAGGCCTACATAAAGCAAGCATTCTCTTTTTTAAACTGCACATTTAAGGGAAAATGGTAAGTTCTCTCAAAGAATATTAGATATGTGATCCACCAGGAATATTCGTCTACTTGGAGTCTTGGGAGAGTATGTGTAAAAAAAGACCGAAAGTCTTTGCAAAAGAATGAAACAGATCCTGCCTACAGATTTCAGCCTTGGCGATGAAAACCCAATAACCAGCCCAGCATCCATGAAATTAATAAAATGTCAAATGGGCAAGATGTTTAGGAAAAAAATACTGACAGAACTAATCATGGTTGAATAACTTTAGACAACAAGATGCCTGGGCTAACACTGTGGTATCCCTATGTAAAGTCAGGCAGTTGTCTGACTCATAAGACTATAGGTATTGCAACATCCCCATGGTCGCATGATCAAAATTCAGATGTTTGGCAACTGACTCATATTTATGACTGTTTGCAGTGTCCCAGGATCATGAGATCACCATTTGCAACCTTCTGACAAGCAAAATCAATGGGGAAGCTAGTTTCACTTAACAACTGTGTTACTAACTTAACAAGTGCAGTGATTCACTTAGCAACTGTGGCAAGAAAAGTCATAAAATGAGGCAAAACTCACTTAACAAATGTCTCACTTAGCAACAGAAATTTTGGGCTCAATTGTAAATTGAGGACTCTCTGTAATTCAATAGGCACCAAGAAACAACAGGTGCAAGTCATAAGTAGTGAAGGGCTCATATGGTTTGGATATGGCTTGTAGAAAGACTGCAAAAAAATATGAGAGAATCCTGTGGTGGAAATTGTTACTTGTTCTATAAAGTGTTCCTACTAAGTGAAAAAGAATGTTTACCACTTAGCAGTGAAAGGCATAAATTGTCACCAAAGTGTCACAAATGAAACTCTAAACATATGAGTCTTAAGAGACAGTAAATATGTCAGTGTGTGATATCTAGCAGCACAAATTCTATCATAAATTTCAGAAATTTTCTTGCATGAGAAGTTGATTCTCATGGCAAACAATGTCAGAATTCAGAAAGAGGTGTGTTAAATCTGTTCGTCAGAAACTCAAGTGCCTATTCAACTATAACAGAAGCTTCACAACTTAGTGATAGCTAAATAAATTGCTTTAATGGAAATAAAAATCAAATTATGCATCTAAAGATTTGCATCTGCCCAAGCACATACATACATCAAGCCCTTTAAACCTTATTAGTCATAGATTTAAATCCTAAGCCTTTTATTTAGTCATTCCAAATTAATAGATTTTGAAGCACTCTTTTCTCAGCTTCAAGATCATGTGGCACCTACAGTACTCAATGTTTATTCAGTGTTGGGTCTGGCTTGAGCACTGATTCCCACCTTGCCTGCTTCAGCTTTTACATGCAGTATTTTGACATTCAATGGAGATTACATATTATTCAATGACTATTTGGTCAATAGAATCAATAGTGTCAAAATGTAATGATCTAGACCAGTATTTCTTAAAAAAGTTTTTCCCTCAGGACCCCTTTTTACTTTTAAAAATTATGAAAGACCCCTAAAGAGCTTTTGTTTATATGGGTTATATTCATCAATATTTACCGTATTAAATATTAAAATAGAATAATTTGCTGCTGCTACTGCTTCTCATGATTGCTTGATGCGATTTTAGTATTATATACATGTCATTTTGATTCTGAGAAGCCCTGAAAGAGTTTTGGGGGGATCTCCAAGATCTAGGAGACACACTTTAGGACCACACTTTAAGAAACACATCTGGCTTAGACAAAATCTTTTTTTCAAAATAAAAGAATAAAAAAAGAATAAAAAATACAATCCGAAAGATACAAGAAAAAAAAGGGTGGTGAAAATAAAGAAAGAGGAAAGAGAAAGAAATAGTTTCCCTCTTCATCCCTCTTCATGTAAAAACAACTTTAGTAACTTGTCACTATCTCTAAATTAAACCTAATTTCTGTTTTCCCCATCACTCATCTCTTAGTTAAAGAAAACAAATTCCAAATGCTACATCTATCAATTGTCAGCAAAAGTCCAGTAAGGGTATCCAGATGTACTGTAACTATTTTCTTCTTTTAACTTAGTCAAACAAATCAATCTTATAAAACTTCTCTGAATTTTTAAATTTATTTATTAACCATTTCAAAGTCCCGGAGATAATTTGCTGATCATCTGTGTTTCCCAGTGAAAAATCTTCAGGATTTTAAGAGATTGCTTTATATCAATAAATAAATGTTATCCTTTTGTTTGTCATTGCTAAAAACATCTTTCCAAATCTCAGCAGAGCTTTCATTTAGGACCAGAAGAAACAAATTATCCAAATCAGTTTCTTGGTTTAATATCTGTTCTCTCCTCCAGGGAATAAGTCACCAATCACATCCATTTGTATTACATTTAAATCATCCTTTAAATTAATTTTATAGACATCCACTGTTCTTATTTTGTAACTTCATTAGAACATGTTCTGTCAATTTTATCAAACATTTGGTCTATTCTGTCCAAAAGCTTGGCTGAGAGATATTCAAAACTTTGCACTAAAGATTTCTGTTTTGTTTTCCTTATCCTTTGGTTCTAGTGTCCAGCCTTCAAGGTCTCCTTATCATAAAAAAACCAACCAACCAGCCAACCCCCCCTAAAATCTCCATTTCCCCTCAAAATATCTTCTAAATAATTCAACACTATAATTCCAAATCCCTCTGACCTCTTAAGCCACTATTAACTTTCCAAAATCTATGTACTATGCACTCTTTTGCTGCATAGTCCAAAAAAATCATGTACTCTAAAAACTTTTAAAATCAATTTTACACCATCATCTTTTAAGGAGGAATGCAGTAAAATCATGCCAGTCTGAAGGGTCTTAATCTTTCCAATATAGAAAAATAAATAGATAAATATAAAGTTGTTAAGATATAAGACTCAGTCAAACTTAATGTCCATGTAGGCTGCTTTATGAGTGTGAGCTTGATATCATAAACTCCACTCATAAGCAGACCATAAAAATAGCAGTTTCCATGGTCTTCTCATGAAGAACAGCTGTCCAAAGCCATGTGGATGATCTAAATCAGGGGTGTCAAACTCGCAACGTGTCGTGATTTTTTTGCCATTGCCGGCAATGGAGTGGGTGCGGTTTCGCTATGATGCATCCGGCTCACGGGCCGGCAGTTTGACACCCCTGATCTAAATGATCCTTGTTCTGCTCAGACCCAGCATCCAACCACAATTCCCCTCACAAAAGCTGTCTTGCTTGCAAGCAGAAGCCAGCAAGCTGTTAGCTTGCCATAGTGCTCATGGGAACTGTCTGATTTAGACAAAATCTTAAGCATTATGTTTGGCCTTAATATATGCAATGAGTATATATTTGAGTTCTGCTTGGACGGTAGCCATTTGCAGTTACAGTGGTTATGAAAAACTAACTTTGTAGCCAATACCTGCACTTATGAGTTTTATAGTGTCATTCTCGCAACCAAGTGATTACATTACAGTAATTTAGTAGATGTTCTCCTGTGCCTGACATTTTCTCCACCACCCCCAGTGGATATTGCCTAAACAAGCTGTCTTTCTGACTTGCTTTTCTCTATAGCTCAGTCAACCCTTAAAATGTACTAACCACCAACCCTTAAAATGTACTAACCACAAGCTTGGTTCTGCAGTTTTTTTCACAAGATTTTGGAAGTGGTTTGCCATTGCCTTCTTCCTAGGGCTCAGAGAAAGTGACTGGCCCAAGATTATTGAGATGGCTTTGTGCCTAAGGCAGGACTAGAACTCCCAGTTCTCAGTAACTACTGCACCACTAAGGCCTTGAAATTCAGTTTCACACGGAAGGCTTTCTTTTGCCTCCTAAGCAGTTTGCAGAGTCTCTAGTGCAGGCATGTCAAACTCGTGACGTCACGTGACGTCGCGCGACGTATCGCGACTTTCCCCCCATTGCCAGCAATGGGGTGGGTGCGGTTTCGTCATGACGCATCCGGCCCGCAGGCCAGCAGTTTGACATGCTTGCTCTAGTGCATTCCTTTCGATGTGTATTCCCAATGTGTGCCTGCTTATTTTCTTGTAATCATTTTCTTCCCGATACATGTAAATATGAACATTAATTCTCTTCTTGATAATTATCCCAGCATTGGGTGGGGCATTCCAAAAAGCATGGGAATGGATGAAAAGGACTATAAGATTTGTCCTTTTCAACAACTTCTTCATGAATCAAATTCTGGAGACCTTTCCTGATATTTGGGCCCACCTGGCTATTTGGCGTCATATTTTGATTTTGTAAAAAAGAAAAAAGAAAGCTGAAATAAAATCATAAGCACAATTGTGATCACATAATTTTCCATTTAGCAAAGGTTTTGCTTAACCATTCAGTTGCCAGCCCCAATTGGTTAAACTACGACTACATGTACTACATATTCCTGTGCCACTCCTTATAGCCTGCCACCACTTCAAAACATTACCACTAAAATTCCCTCCCACTCCATTTTTATCTAACAAAACCCAAGATAACATAG
Source organism: Azemiops feae (assembly GCA_023970755.1). Classification (NCBI taxonomy): domain Eukaryota; kingdom Metazoa; phylum Chordata; class Lepidosauria; order Squamata; family Viperidae; genus Azemiops; species Azemiops feae. The sequence goes on along the minus strand of JALGBA010000172.1, from coordinate 1,980,670 downwards.
AAAAAAACTGTCAATCCCACCTGTTTTGTGATATAACCACATCCCCAAATAACAAGAGAATCAGAAGGCTATACTGCAGCTCACATACTTTAGACACTGCTCCTTATGCTGCCAGAGGTGTAGTATATGTACAAATCATTTGGTGCTCTGTGTCTCAATGATAAAATAATGTTAGCACAAATTATGTGTGCCTTTCCAAAACATTAAAAAATGTGCTCACTGCCTTTTTGCTGCAATTTCACTATCACAAGACTTCCAAAGTGAAGAGACATCTAGAGGTACACGTGACTGAAATAACAGAAAATAAAACTAACCAACTGAAAAAAATAGAAAAAGTAAACTTAAACAGACATACAGGTAGATCTTGACTTCTGACTAATTGCTTACCAATTGCTTGAGGTTCTGACAGACCCAAAAAGGTACTTATGACCCAAATTTGAAGTTCTGATGGCAGGGCCCCTCTGCAGTCACATGATAGTATTTTGAGTGCTCAGCAAAAGCCCACATTTGTGGCTATTTGCAACGTCCCAGTCACAGGATTACATTTTATGAGACTTTTACTGGAAATCGGTGTTTATTTCCGGTTTCCAGCAAAAAAGTCCCATAGCGAACAACGGATTTAATGACCATTGTGTTCACTTTACAACTGCCACAAAAAAATCTCCCTTAATGACTGTCACCACTTATGATCATAATTGTGGGCTCAATTATAGTCATAAGTTGAGTACTACCTGTAACAATAGACCAGGGCTCTCCAACTTTCTCGTTTGGTGGCCCAGTGGGAGAGGGAGGGGCAGGCGCCTTATGCGCGCATGCACAAACATGAATGTGGCCATATGTGCACACGCACGCAGAAACAGGCCATGAACATGCGGATCACGCAAACGGGGCTTGAGCATGCGCGCAAGGCTCTCAGCGACACCGGTGCCTGTGTGAGGTTTCTGCCATGCTCGCAGAAATGCTACCACCAGCGCAAGCATCACGCCCCCCCCGTGAGGCTCACACCACAGCCCGCAGCAATGCCACCACCAGGACGAGGTTCACGCTGCTGCCCCCGCGCGTGGCTTGCGCCACCGCCTGCCTACTTGCGGCACTGCCATCACATGCACAAGGTTCATGGCAATGCCGCCACCTGAGTGTGGTGTGCCACCGCCCATCTGCTGCTTGCAGCGCTGATGCCGCCCGTGCAAAGTTTGTGGCAATGCTGCCGCCCGCACGATACTAGTGGCACTACCGCCACACTTGCAGCAACAGTGACACAAGGGCAGGTGAGCACGCGCACACCAGCGCATACACTGCCCAGCTACTCATGCGGCCCTGTGGCCAAGATGCCATGGCCCGGTAGTGGGCCTTGGCCCATAGGTTGGGGACCTCTGCAATAGACTATTGAATCTATTGGGAGGACAGAGAGTATTTGTAGCTGGATGGAGTCACTGAAGCAGTAGGCCTGAGCTTAAATGGACTCCAGAAGATGGTAGAGGACAGGAAGGCCTGGAGGAACATTGTCCATGGGATCGCGATGGGTCGGACACGACTTCGCAACTAACAACAACAACTAGTGTGGAATCTATCTATATACTGTTGTACTAAAACTCAGGTTCTAATCTTTAATTAGGCAAAATGGTGCATTATTAGGCAAAACTTTTGAACCAAGGTACTTCGAACTTACAGAATACCTTCAAAATCCAGGACCCATGACTTCTGTGGAACTGAAATTTGACAAATTTGATTGAACATTTTATAACATAAACATTATCATAAAGCAGTTTATGATATAATGGAAAATATCATAAAACACTTTGTCTGTGCTATACAGTTCAACATGGGTGGTTTTCAAGGCAAGTACATTTCTGAATGTATCCCAACTTTTCCAGTGAAGGTCCTACATTAGAAGCTCTGCCATTGTTGAAGACGTTAAAGAATCTGATAAGGAAATATCTCTAAAATCATGACCCAGCAATCCATGTTATATGGTAAACTTTAAGAATAATTATTTAAAAGATTTAGTATTCATGATGCATATTGTTAACGTGTCACTAGCTTCCTGTTTAATGATAATGATAATGATAATGATAACAATAACAATAATAATAATAATAAGTTGGAGGAACCTTGGAGGTCATCTAGTCCAATCTCCTGCTCAGGCAGGAAACCCTATACCATTTCAGACAAATGGCTGTCCAGTCTATTCTTAAAAACTTCCAGTGTTGGAGCATTCACCGCTTCTGGAGGCAGGTTGTTCCACTGGTTAATTGTTCTAACTGTCAGGAAGTTTCTCCTCAGTTCCAGGTTGCTCCTCTCCTTGATTAGTTTCCATCCGTTGCCTCTTGCCCTGCCTTCAAGCACTTTGGAGAATAGCTTGACTCCCTCTTCTTTGTGGCAGCCCCTGAGATATTGGAACACTGCTATCATGTCCCCCCTCGTCCTTCTCTTCATTAAACTAGACATACCCAATACCAGCAACCGTTCCTTATATGTTTTAGCCTCCAGTCCCCTGATCATCTTTGTTGCTCTTCTCTGTACTCTTTCTAGAGTCTCAACATCTTTTTTACATCGTGGTGACCAAAACTGGATGCAGTATTACAAGTGTGGCCTTACCAAGGCATTGTAAAGTGGTATTAACACTTCACGTGATCTTGATTGTCCTGCCTTCCGGCGCTTTGGAGAATAGCAAATTCTCCAAAGAGAATTATTTTTCTCTTCTTATCAGCAGTCCTACTAAAACATACAGTATACTACTATAAAACCTTTGCTAGGATTTTTCTTGGTCTTGAAACTATGTAAATTAACGAACAGCCTTTATGTACTTTTGTAAAAGCAACTAGTATAATGGTAAAATTTCATCAGACTCATTGGAAAACTATTTTGTTATGCTAGCTCCCACTTACAGTAATCTACACTGTCAATAAAAGAGAGCTTATATCAAATTAGAGAAAGTAACAGTATTCGTGTGTCCTCTGAAAGACTATAAACGATATAATAAAACAAATACACACATAATATCTCAGGATCAGTGGAAATGAAACTATTTATCCTATACTTCCTTTTCCTATCAAAGGAAAAGGCTGAATTTCTCTGGATAGCAGAAGGATAATAAAACAGTAAGAGAACTGACGGAAGCAAAGATATTGATTTGAAGGATGCAAATATAAGAAAGCTTATAAGCAACAATTAAGAACATGCAACTTACTGTGGCAAGTATTCAACAGCACCTTTCATCAAGTTCTTTCAAAATTATCACATTACAACACATACAATTTAATACGTGGGAAATCGGCCCTTCCTTTCTCTGAGTCATGAAGGAAACATCTCCATGGATATTTCACGACTGCATGGAATCAGTGAGCTTTCATACACACATACACACACACACACACACACACACACTCACACACTCCTATGTAGTTGGAAACTTGCTGTATCAGGATTTTGTGGAAACTTTCATGAATATATAAAAATTCCTCATTGTAGATAATCATGCTGTATATACCATGATTTAGAGAGGTGAAGAACTGCACATATTTTCACACTGAATTATTATGTCAATATATCACTGGAACAAGAATCCATTAGACCAGGGGTGTCAATCTGCTGGCCCATGGGCCGGACGCGTCACGCGGAAACTGCGCCCACCCCATTGCCGGCAATGGGGGAAAAGCTCCGATACGTCATGCAACGTCATGTGACATCGCGAGTTTGACATGTCTGCATTAGACTGCCAAGTCCAAACTCTTGCTCACTATAAGAATCCATATTAAAATATCCCCTGCCCAGCCTTTACTTGAGCAAAAAGGAGCAAACTATAAACTGGCATTAGAGCTCAGCACTAATTTCAGTCCAGACATATATTATGAGATTATTGATGGTAAATGTAACAATGGTAGATAGCACTATAGAGATGAGGTCTTACAGATTGATCAAATACTGTAATTTTCTCAGGATCATATGATTCTTTTTTAATAGAACACTATTTTAGGAGGCACTCAGGTCGTGATATCAGGCCACAGCCACTTCCACAGACCAATAACCAGTCATAGAGCCATAGAACACCACTGAAGCCTGTTGGGCCTCATGAATCAAATAAGGATCTCCATGCCAAACCATGTAGAACTGTAAAGATTTAAACCAGCACTTTTCATTGCATTCAGAAACACATGGGAAGCCACTGCAGGGCCCAGAGCAGAGATCTCATGTGCTTATGTCATTCTGCACCAGTCAAAACCCAACATAATGTACTGTATCAATCAAATGGGTGATCTTTCATGGCAAACCGTGTAGAGTAGCATTGCAATAGTACAAAGAAGAAGTAATGGTATGCGAGTTATTCTTGGGAGATCCTAGTACTCCAATAGAGCTACAACTGGTATAACAGCTGGAGATGCACAAACCCTACCCTGGACACAGAGTTCATTTCCTTATTCAGTAGGTCCTAGAACAGTGATGGCGAACCTTTTAGAGACCAAGTGCCCAAACTTGAACCCAAAACCCACTTATGTATCGCCGGGTGCCGGGTGGGCATGGCCGCCGGGTGGGTGTGGCCTGCCAGGTGGGCATGGCTACAGTGGGCATGGCAGATGAGTGGGCGTGGCCAGCTCCATGTTGCTCCTGGGGAGGGATGCCTGTGGGGGCCGGGTAGGGTTGGGGGAGATCCAGGGGGTCTCTGGCGGGTGGGGTGGTGGACAGGAGGCTGGTCCTGTGGGGTGAGGCAAGGCGAGGCAGGGCGGGAGTGCCATTGTCGCAGGGCGAGACAGGGGCCGAGGCGGCTGCTGCCTGGCACCATTGGCCCCCGCACACAGAGGCCAGCAAGCGCATGGGTGTTGGGGTGCATCCGGCCACGTGGGACCTCGGCGAGTTAGCGGGTGGCTGGTTGAAGATGACGGTTGCCATCTCCGGGGCATGGCGCGTGTGTGCCCACAGAGAGGGCTCTGAGTGCCGCCTCTGGCACGCGTGCCATAGGTTCACTACCACTGTCCTAGAAATTACATATCTTCTCTTTTGGGACTAATGCTAGTAGTACAAAACGTAACATTGGCAACATTAAAGAATCTGCTGGGTAGCGGATGTCCAACCTATGCCCATAGCCTAATTTAACATATTAGTATTCACATTTTGACCCAAAACCCAAAAGAATAATCTCAGGAACATTATTCTTGTCCCACCAGGTTTCAATAATACATGAAACAAACAAGCACAGAAAAGGTTTAAGAATTAGCAAGCCAAAGAAATTAAAACCCAAGACGATGAAAAATATATAGATAAAACTAACTTGCAGCAATAATGTTCAGTACACCTCTCTGTACCTTTCTAGCTGACAAATGTTCACTTCCACAAAGTCCATAAACTGTTCCTACAATGCCTCTCTCATCTTTTTCAGGATATTATCAATGGCACAATCCAAAAATGACCCTAGATTCCTTATTGCTAGATGCTTAATTTAACAATGAGCCAACAGGTACTAATGATACTTGAGAAGAAGAAAAGAGCACATTCATAAAGAGATAAACCAACTTTATTTTAGTTAGTTAGTTCTTTTCTTAGATTTTGAGATCACTCAAACTACAAAAGGCCTCAGGTTATCCAATAGAATACACAATCACTTGCATATGGAAGTGTGTCTGTGTACGATCATTGTCACTTAGGGAAAAATAATAAACAAGAGATATAGGCATATATAAAAGAAACAAAATAAAAAAATATTAACAAATTTGGGGAGGTGCTCCATAGCAGGAAAAAATAATACGATATACAGAAAAGATGCTGACATGTATTTAAGACATGAGCCTTCTTCTTACTTGACAGATCAAGAGTCTGTCTATAAGATGAAGCAAGTGCTCAGTGATTGTGCATATTTGAAGAATGGCCAATGCAAGCAGAGGGGAAAAAGGGACACTCAATTAAGGGCAAAGATGCTGGATATCCATTCTTCTTCATCCTTCACCTGCTCCTATGCCTATAGTGTTTATGTTATATGCTTACAAGCAGGATTCTAGCATTTTATTGTTTAAGGAACAAACACATTTATACAGAATCCTAAACCTACAAATACAATGCATGTTTGGTTAAGTAATGACTACTGAATACAGGGGAGCTGATTTTCTTGTGCAAGGTTTAGAGAATGATCATTTCATTAGCCTTCCAGTCTTCTAGCTCCAGCCAACTCGGCCACGAGCCGACCATCACCCTACTGGATTCACTCTTAACCAGGCACGCAAAGGATTTCAGCACCTTAGTAAGTGGTTGCAAGGCGTTCCCTCTCCGGAGAGAATAGCAGTGAGTCCCCAAAGGATGCGGTCACTCACTTGCTCCAGGAGGAGCAACGATAAAACGGAAGAGGAGGAAGCCACTTACGGTTCCAATAAACCGGATAGCACTCGGAGTGGGCCACATCCACCTCGTAGAGACCTCCACGGACACAAACCGGCTCAGGGGTCAGGATGCTCGAAGAAGGCGCGAGTTTCTCAGGCCCACCTGTGGGGCTGGACGAACCCTGGTCGTCAAGAAGCAGAAGGGCGCGATAGGCCAGTTCGATGCGCAGCGAGTCGTAGCCGATAAACGGCTTCCAGCCCTTGCGGTCCTCGCGGTAGAACCAGCGCACCTCCTCGGCTCCCAGCTCGCGGACGACCTCGTAATTGCGGCCGATACAGGAGGAAACCGAGATGCCCCCGCCGCTCAGCCCACTGCCCGATCCGCGGGCTCGCTTGCGGCGCTCGGCCACGGCGCAGCCTTGGGTAGAAAAACCGCTGCCGGCGCTCTCGCTGCTGGCCAACTCGCCGGCGCCTTCCTCGTCGCCCACTCCGTCGAGCTCGTCGTCGTCGTCGTCGTCATCGTCCTCCTTCTCGTCGTCGTTGTCCTCCTCCTCCCCGTCTTCCTCACGGCCCAACGGCGGGTAGAGCAGCCCGGCAGCGCCGCCCGCGTCCATCAGCGCGGCGCCGCCGGGGTCGAGGAGCAGGAGGCGGTTGCTGCGGCGCCGGCGCCGCCTCTGTGGGGGAGAAGCGTTAAGTGGGGAATGGTGGCGGCGGTGGTGGTGGTGGTGATGCGGCCGCCGGTGGGGGGGCGGCGGGGGTAAGTGCTGTGGACCGTCCGGGTGGTCCGGCACCGCTTCCTCGGAGCCCGAAGACGACAACCGCGCCGGCGGCTGAGGAGAGCGCGGGCGCGGTGACTGCTCCCCCGCTGCCGCCTTAGAATCTGTCGGCGGTTTCTCCTCAGAATCGCACATTCTCCTCGCGCCTTTGCGGAAACCGCCCAGGCAGGCAGCGGTCGGGTTCGAAGCGGAGGAGCTCCCGTTGGCGGCTGCCTCAGGGTTCTCCATGCCGCCGCGGAGGGGCAGGGGGGGGAGAGGGGGGGGCGAAGGAAGCAGAGGCCGGGCGAGGCGGTCTCCGGTTCGGGCTCTTGCTCCGGCTCCGCCTTAGCTCCGCCTCCCGCACCGCCCAGGTTTGCAGCCACCGGCAGGGAGGAAGCGCATGCGCACCCGAGGGAAGTTATACACTCCTCGCGGCGCAAAAATGAGATCGTAGAAACGCCACGTTTACGGTGGGCAGGAGGTGAGGCGCCTCCTCTTTCAGTGGGTTATTCGCCATTACTTCCGGAGCCGTCCCCTCTTTTCTACCCTATAGAACGTATTTAAGCAATGGATTGTAAGAACTCACAGGGTGTTAAGTAAGCCAAACATTTCCAGTCTGAGATGAACTTAAACGAATCACGTTGTAATATAACACTATAGAGACAATCCCATGCCCCATTGAGTCATCGTTTCAGAGAGATTTCCTTATCAAGATTCCTCAATGCCTTCAACAAAGACGGAACTTCCAATGTACTGTCTTCACTGGAAAAGAGGTGTATCTGCTTTGAAAAGCCCATGTTCAACTGTATAGCACAATCGGACAGCCCAGGAAATGTTTTAATTTATGACATTCTGTATTATGTCATAAACTGTTGTTGAAGGAAAAGTCTTCATCGTGGTTCAGTCCAAGCCAGGAATAAACAACATGGCCACTGCTTTAGAAAGAAGGTTGCAGTTTATTGAAGAGGAGAGCCAGACAGAAAAATGGCTCTGGAAAAAAAAAAGAAAAGAGCACATGTAGGGAGTGGGTTTTTATACCCTCTGGGGCTCTTGAGGTTGTTTCCTGTTCCTGTTTGAGGCTTTGTATTTCCTGTGTCATGTATTTTGACCTGTGTCTCTGGCATCTGTGGGTTAATCCTATTATGTCCTGTCTTAGAGTTTGGGTGGGGTATGTAGATTTTAGGTGTATTTGTCTTCTTAATCTTCTAACTGGGGGCCTTCAACCTTTCTGGATTATTTACATCTGCATTTCTACAGAGCTGGTTTCTGCTTGGGGGAGGGAGACTTGGGGCTATTAAGAAAACTGGGCATGCTTTTCTGCCTCTTTCAGATCCTTTGAGGAAATATATTTTTCTGCCCTTTTAATATTTCCTTCTCTGGGGGGCTGACTTCCCACAAATCCCCCTTTTGTGCCAGAATAGTGTGGGTGACACACTTTTACTGGCACAAGATTAAGATTGATCTGATCAGGGAGACTTGGTAAACAAGCTTTAAACTGTTAATAAAAAAAAAGGGAGGCACTAATAGAGTTCAACCATGAAGGCCTAACACCAGAGCAAAAATTCTGTTAGATGGAAAAGAAATTTATAGTGTCCAATATTCTGTGCCAATTCTTTTTAAATGTTGGATGTCACTTTGAGCTTCCAGTCAGGTTTTGAAGCACATGCCTCTCAAAATTCTTCACAGCCACGATCTTCATCAGTACATAACCACTGGCTGCCCATTTTCAAGGGTTGTTTCCTGCCTTAGCTCTTAGTTCAGTTCATCCAGGTTAGTGATGTCCAATTGAGGTTAGCCAGTATGCAAGCCAGGCTATTACATTTTCTTAAATTGCACATAGTGAGCCCTAGGACTCCCAATCTGAGTCCACCAATGCAAGATATTCAGGGCTTAAGTTTGGAGATCTCTTTTCTGCTACTTCCCTAGTCAGGGCATATGAATTGCAAATCACCTGAGGGGGCCTGATTCTCTTACCCTTGGAATTTTGCTGGAAGTTGTTCCTACAAAGTTTTAATGACACAGGGCAAGAATCAGGCTGGAGCTTTACTGAAGGCAGGTGAAAGAGATAGACTCAGTGTGATTATGAATGGTGTGTGTGTGTGTGTGTGGCTACTAATACAAAACAGGCAATTACAAATATTCTGGATAATTTTTTCTCCTACCAGACAGAAATCCAAGGTGTTCAGGACTTGCTGTGCCAACTATTCCCAAATGCCATCACTCCATAAATACATTCAACTGCTTAATTACAACACAAATGGGGCAAGAAAGAAAACCTTACAATAAGTTTCCACCCTCCCCCCATAGTCTTCCTACTTTTCTTCTGAGGCTTCACGTGGGGACCAATGACTCCAGGACTCCTTCCTTCCTCTGCAGCTTTCACAGGCATCTAGGGGAATGGTAGAACTTGGGAAGATCTGTTCCACTCTGGTTGCATGGTAGCTTTTTAGTGGATGGCTGGATTCAAAACCCAATTCCATGGCTCAAATGGATGGAGGCAGTGTCTGGGTCAGTGTGGTCTGCTTCCAAAAGGTTGTTGAGTCATCTATACAGGGCTGAAAGACATGAGAACAAGATCTCCTCCCCCCTTTCTGGGTGGCCTCTCCCAGGAGAGGCAGACAAAGGCATGGAGAACAGAGGATAAGAAAAGGAGAAGTAGATGGGGGGGGGGTAGCTTGTAGACAGAGTTTGAAAAGGCATTAATACTGCAGTGGTTAAAGAAACAGATAAGATGGGGACAACACAGATGTGGACAGAAGACAGGCTGGATTCTGGTAAGAGAACAACAAAATGAAAGGTCTGAACTGAACATTTGTAACATGTTAGAGAGGACTTTAGGACTTGCAACTTGAAAAATGCTGGTCATGTTTCAGGAAAAGGATAGACAGATAAAACCCATTTACAACACATAAGTAAATGCAAGAATGAAACTTTTCCAGCAGATGAACTTAAAACATTCCCTCCTGGTAACTTTGGGCTGTTCTTAAGAGTACAGAGAGAGGAAGAAGAAAAAAAACCACACATTTTTCTTCATTCTGTTGGTCAGACAAACAGAGTGAGGATATTTTACTTTTGGTGGCTTAATTTAAGCAGAATTTCTAAAAAAAATTCTCTTTGGATTAGAAACAATTAACAGTCACATTTACCTCACACACAAAGACTTTGACACACATATACACAAAGACAAGGAAAAGAGAACAGAAAAGGAAACAGAACTTTTAGTTTTACACATCCTGGTCATTCCCACCATAAATCTCAGTTAACTCAAATTAGGGAAGGCACAAATCTTAAACATACCACATGGTTGCAGAGAGAGAGAGAGAGAATCACTATTTCTTATATTTTAATTTCCCTTTAAGTACCTTTATTTAGCCAAATTGGTTTCCCAGCAAAGCCCTGAGCAAAGCCCATTCTTCACAAATTTCTCTTGCTCGTTTCTCATACCATCCAGGACGGGCACTCGCTTCTCATCCCACACCTTGAGCAAATCTCCAATAGATCTAATTCCAACCCTCAAACTACAGCTACCCATGTTCCCCTTCCGATGTGGGGTTCAATCGGCTTAGTCGGGTCCCTAGTGGCACTTCCCAGCCACTCTTAGCGACACTATCCCTGCTGCCCTGCATGTCAGTTTTTTGGGCACACAAAAAAATGCCCAGGAGGACTTTGGTTCCCTAACGAAGTACTGGATCCTCCTATCTAGGGAACTCCCCGCAGTCACTTTGCAGACCAAAAAGGGGTCTGGGGAGGTACAGGTACGTGGCCTCCTCCTACCTCACTGCCTTCAATTTTCAGACTCAGGAGGAGTCTGGGAGGACCTGTGCTTTGTGCCTTAGTACGAGTCCCTCCTACAGATGGGCTTTGCTTACAGGGCCTTACCAGCTGGTTGCCCAAATCCAATTCTCTCGTTCACTCATTCCATTTTCATACAGCCTCTCCCTTTTCCCTAACAAAAGGTCCTGCACTCTGGCCAAATCCCCATGCTTTCCAGGGTCTGCCACTTGAACAGATCCTTTCTGCGGTTAGGAAAGACCAGAGGGAGCAAAATCAAACTGTGATTTGGAAAAGGGTCTTCTCACTCACGCACACACAGAGACATACACACATTTCCTTTGCTCCCCTGGGCATTAAAGTTAAAATTTAGAGGTACTCACCTTCACCTTCTTTCCAAAGCAGCCCTTGAGCTCAAACCCAAAACTCCCTTTACTACCCTGGCTACACATGGGCAGGGCCTGGGAAACCCATCCACAGATACAAGGGGTCTGCTGCCGGCAAGATGGGGCTTACCAGTCTCAGTCCATTGGAGAGGTTAGCTTGAAGTCCCATCTGGGGTGCCAAATTGTTGAAGGAAAAGTCTTCATCATGGTTCAGTCCAAGCCGAGAATAACATGGCGACTGTTTTAGAAAGAAATTTGCAGTTTATTGAAGAGGAGAGCCAGACAGAAAGATGGCTCTGGAAGAAAAAAGAAAAGAGCACATGGTAGGGAATGGGTTTTTATACCCTCTGGGACTCTTGAAGTTGTTTCCTATTCCTGTTTGAGGCTTTGTATTTCCTGTGTCATGTATTTTGACCTGTGTCCCTTTGGCATCTGAGGGTTAATCCTATTATGTCCTGTCTTAGAGTTTGGGTGGGGTATATAGATTTTAGGTGTATTTGTCTTCTTAATCTTCTAGCTGGGGGTCTCCAACCCTCCTGGATTATTTACATCTGCATTTCTACAGAGCTGGTTTCTGCTTGGGGGAAGGAGACTTGGGACTATTAAGAAAACTGGGCATGCTTTTCTGCCTCTTTAAGATCCTTTGAGGAAATATATTTTTCTGCCCTTTTAATATTTCCTTCTCTGGGGGGCTGACTTCCCACACTGTATAGCCCATGTTGAAGTGTAAAGCACAATCAAACATCAGCACAGGAAATGTTTTATGACATTTTGCGTAGGCCACAAACTGCTTTATAATATTGTTTGTGTTATAAAATGTTTAATCAAATTTGCCAAATTTCAGTACCACCTGGAATTTGGACACATTGTGTAAGTTAGACTACTTTAGGTAACTTGATTCAAAAAGTATTACCCTGTGGGTAAAAGTTAAAGGTTACAGGAATCAGAATTTTAATAATGCATACATGAAATATTATTTTGTTCATTTAATTTGGGCTTAGCACAGCCTGCATTCGGAGCCATTGTTGTTTATGGCTAGATTCAGCCATTGTGTGCTGGCTTACTAATGACCTAGTCCTAGTATCTTAGAACCCAGCTAAAATATAGGGGTCTGTGTGGGTATAGCAGCAGTTACTTTGGACTGAGAAAAATGTGGCCTCGCAGAAGGATGTTGGGAGCTATCCCAGTTTAGAGGGATTCAGATTACAGATCTTTATTATATTTTGCTCATGGAATCTGCTACTGTATATTCATGGAAATTGTGTGTCCCGTTCTAGATCAACCTACAAACACACACAAAGATTCTTTTTATCTTTACTAAATGAGGCTTGCAAACACACATGCTTGCACTATAGAGACAAGTTCCGTCCAGAGTTCAGCAAGTTCGGCTTACAAAAGTTCCAAATCAAAGCGGCACACAGGAGAGTAGTTAAGAGGAATCTAAAGGTCAGAAGCTTGTAGCAGAATTATCAGCTGGTCCAGGTTCAAAATCAAGACAAGACACATGGAATGGGAGTTATCAGGCAGCTGTCATCAATGTAGAGCTTGTGCTTGTTGCTGAATTTTAACAGAAGCAAGACACCATGTAGCTCATTTAGCAGGTGGGATTTGTATCACGAGAGCAATCTGCAGAGCACTTTTGCTTTACTCTCCTTGCAGCCCACCAAGCTCTTGCATCCCTCATCTTTCGAGAGCAACAGCAGCTGTGTTTGCTGATAACTGGTCTGTCCGATCTCTCAGACAGTGGTCTGCCTGGTGGTGCTAGAGCTAGTTGCTCATTGTCGGCCCTTCTGGAGCTGAAGTGATAATACCACTTTATAACGCCTTGGTAAGGCTACACTTGGCATACTGCATCCAGTTTTGGTCACCACGATGTAAAAAAGATGTTGAGACTCTAAAAAGAGTGTAGAGAAGAGCAACAAAGATGATTAGAGGATTGGAGGCTATGAAGAATGGTTGCAGGAGTTGGGTATGTCCAGTTTAGTGAAAAGAAGGACAAGGGGGGACATGATAGCAGTGTTCCAGTATCTCAGGGGCTGCCACAAAGAAGAGGGAGTCAAGCTATTCTCCAAAACGCCTGAAAGCAGGACAAGAAGCAACGGATGGAAACTAATCAAGGAGAGAAGCAATGTAGAACTAAGGAGAAACTTCCTGACAGTTAGAACAATTAACCAGTGGAACAACCTGCCTCCAGAAGTTGTGAATGCTCCAACACTGGAAGTTTTTAAGAATAGACTGGACAGCCATTTGTCTGAAATGGTATAGGGTTTCTTGTCTGAGCAGGGGATTGGACTAGATGACCTCCAAGGTCCCTTCCACCTTTATTATTATTATTATCTTTGGTTTCCTCCTCTGACTCCAAATCAGAGCCCATCATGACGCTCTGGGACAGAAGCAGCATTTTCACAAGACTGCAAGGAAAACTTGAATAATGTTGAGTAACACCAAAGAAAGAGAAGGCCTGGGGCTATCCCTTGTCCTCTGATGACCAATCCATTTTTTAAAAAAATAAATAAATAGGGTGGTGTAATAGTAAGTTGAATGTGGACTAGGAAGTCTAAGGTCTCACTTATTTTGCATTACTCATAATCCCTGATTTGAAAGTATTCTGCAGGATTGTTGTGAAAATAAAAATGAGGGTAACTCTATGGACACCACCTTGAGAAACAAAGAGGAAATATAAGATAAATGTGTTACAATAAATAATAAATAAATTGATATTTCAGAAAAGGAAGAAAAGGAGCTAGAGTTTATGCCTTGGTACAGGAATAAGGACAGCCTGTCGGGCTACCTACAGTCTCCAAGCCCCATTTTTTGTGGGTCCCAATGCATCTCCAAATTGTGTTGCTGAAGTTTGATAACAATATACTGATTTTAATAGCAATTAAATAGAAAATCCCTAACACCAACAGTAGGTATGAAAGCCAACTGGGTAACTTTGGGCCAGTTACTCTGTCTCAACCCAACTTACTTCACAGGGTTATTGTCATGGGGAAAATAGGAGGAGGAAGGAGTATTAGATATATTTACCACGTTGAGGTATTTACAAAAATAATAAACACAGGATTTAAAAAATCAAAAGAAAAGTGTGTTAAGATGCCACTGCATTTCATATACTTTTCTGTGCTCTGATTCCACAAATACCACAAATTATCCACATAACTGGAAAGATAAGCCCAAAATGTCTACCTACTTTTCAATAAAGTCACCATATCTTTGGTGAAGTCCTCTGTGGTCAACAAAATGAAAAAGATTGTCTACTTCTGTATTAATGTATGAATTCAACTAATTCAATGCAGGCAAGGAATAAAACCAGAACTGGTCCTAGTGGATGACCTGCATTGAGACCTAGATGGAAGGAGTGTTCCCCTCCCAGAGCAGAGCTGTGACACATGAGTCCTGTTAGGTTCGTGGCTACTTCTAAATTGATATGTAGAAGCCATGGCTAGGGGTTGATTGCTGGTAGCTGTCGCTGGAAGCCCTGGTGCAATTCCTATAATTTGTTCAGGCTACTTTTGAAGATGGTCAGTGCTCCCCTGGAATAATGTTGGGAGACGAATCTTAAAAAGCTCTTGCTGGTTTAAGGAAAGAAATTGTTCAATTTGATGTGGCTATTAAGGTACTTTTTAAAGCTATTACAAAACCCTGAACAGCAATATTGATATAAATACAAACAGCAGGCTAGTTGGAGCAATAGTCTTCCCTATAATGATGTATGGATGTGAGAGTGGCTAAGAATGGCTGATCGAAGAAGATTTGATGCCTTTGAACTGCGATGCTGGTGTAAATTATTGCATATACCATGGACAGCCAGAGTAGCCAATAGAGAGGTGTTAAGTCATATAAAATCAGACACATCACTAGAAGCTAAAATCATAAGACTACGTCTGGTTTACTTTGGCCATGTCATGGGTGCAATTTCAATGGAGAAGGCAATGATGCTAGGAATGGTTAGTGGAACAAGAAGAAGGGACAAGCAAGAACACACTGGCTTGTTAACATCAAATATGATACAAAGTTGAATATCCAACAATTGAAAGAAGCGGTGCTTGATAGGGTAGCATGGAGAGCACTTGCCTATAAAGTCGCCAAGAGTCGTATACGATGAAATGGTTAAAACAACAACAAAACTAAATCCTGAAAAAAGTTGAGCTTCTTTAATGTATGATAAAGAAGTCATGCGTTTATGCAAAGTCAAAAACATTTCTGAATTATTTTCAAAGAGTGCACAGCTCCGATCTATGGGATATCAGAGAAAGCTGTAAATACAGGATTTTACTATAGGCCAATAAGTATTCAGGGGTAAGCAGTCTTCACTCTCCAAACTGGAGAAACACAGAGTGTGTTTCACTTCTACAATACTGTGGATGTCAAAATTCTATGACTCTCTGATGTGAAGATCTGTGATTGTCACAGATAGTATTAGAAAACAATCCATTTCTCTTGCTAAGATTTTTTGAACAAAGAGTTTAACTGCCCCTTCTGTGTCTTGCTGTCTTCACACATCAATAAGATTTGTTTATAAGATAATATACATTTATACCACTTCCCATGTAGTCCAAAACCAAAACAAAGAATAAAATTAAAATCTCCCAGGGAAGGCCTCCCAGCAAAGCTGAGCAGCCATGAGCAAAAACAGAACCAGACTTTATATACCTTTGGCCTACTACAATTAATTACACATTAATGGGGGGGGGGAGTGTATCGTTTACCACGATAGGTGGCGCTTTATTTTTTCAAACAATAAAACCTGGCACCACAGCCAGGTATCACAAAGGGAGTTGATAAATCATCCAAAATGGAAAATAACTAGTAAATTGTAGGTAATAATTATCCAGCTCGACACCAAATATATCTTGGGTTGGAACTTATATTCAAGATGGAGGTCTCAGTGTCACATTACAGAGCCACTTTTTCAAACACTTTCTACTCTGAATTAATTATGCAACCATCATTGATACAACTCATTTGTCCAAGAAAGTGAATAAAAGGAAAAAAGGTTTGCGACAAATATTAAAACACACCTGCCCTATTAAAGCACAAAGAAAAATGACTGAACAAATGTCATTCTGGTTAGAAAAAACCGGCATATTAATTTTTAGAAAAAAAATTTCTCTGTTAAATCACGTATGTATTCATACTTAGGTTTGTTACTGTTTTGGGGGGGGTTGTCCCTGCTTTATTTTAATTTCTGTGTTTTTGCTTTTGCTTTTTAAGATTTTGGCTTGATGCTCCATTTGTGCTTCTCTTTTCTTTTTTAAACAAATACAAAACATCAATTCAGAAATAAAAAATATGTATACACACATATGGAAAAAATGTAATAAAACTTCTCTTTTCATAACACTGAGAAAGAGAATGTCTTCACACACTATTTCCTAATATAACAGTGCTCTCCAGAAGGGTGACAAAAATGCTACTGTCTTCGAGAAGAAGCTTCATGTGGAAGGTTTTATACGTCTTCACAAGCCCAAACTTCTGGCAAGTCATCAGCTCCTTCTTTGATGAGATACTGGGGAAAAGCATAGGACAGATCTGGTCACTTGAGGTCCAGAACTTAAAATGAACATTTTAACTACGGGGATTTTGACAGTAGTTACTATATTATGTAGAGTTTTTTTCTAACTTCCACAATAAATCAAAAACCCTCTGTTTTTCCCAGAAGATGTCAGCACTGAGGTAGAATTTGTACAAGTATCTGCTCTATGGATTGTTGATTTAGCTGTAACTTGAGGGTGGAAGTTCGTTCTCCGAGCTTGTGGGTTGGTTTCCGAACGTTTCGTTACCAGGCTAGGTTACATTTTCAGCGGAATTTAGGGGATGTTACTGTCGGTGTTCTTCTGTTTGTAAGGGCTTTGTGTGGTCAGTAGGTCTGTAAGTCTTCACTTCTGCTCTCTTGTTACTTACCCATTTCTTTAAAATCACAAAACGGTGTCCCCTTCCCTCTGCAATAAGAAAATCTAGTTTCTTTGGAAGTTCTCTATCACCAGGTAACCACTTCCTTTCCCTTCAAAAGTCAATCTTACTATGTTGTAGTGTGTAAAGTATATATTTACAAATATTTTTGGCAAGTAGTGAATCTGTTTTGTGGGAGAAGCTACAGTAAAAGAGCTGCAGTATCTTTTATCAGAATTTGATGGGGTTTCCTTAAAACCACAAAAGAGGTGGGCACTTCTGTGCAAGCAAAAAAACAAGTGGTGGGTTCTGTGTTTTGTAATTTGCACTGCCTGTGATAATGGGAGCATCAGCTGGTTGCAGTATCTGCTGACCTTGTCTTGGTTCTCAAACTAAGCAGGTTTGGGTCTGGTTAGTACTAGAAAGGAGACCATCATGGAATTGCAGGGCTGCTTGCTAATTTGAGAATTTTTAAAAAAAAATCACAAAAGGCAATAGCAAACCACGATATATTATTGCCCAGGACTGCATAATTGCATATCCTTGAAGTGATCAAGCACTGAGCTCAATTCAAAGATTTTATTTTAGGTGATAAAGGACTTCATTCAACATCCAAGCATATTGAGGCTACAATGAACATTTTACAGGCACTTTTTTAACAACTTAATTCAGTCTAGTGATCAGAACTATGTTCTGCCACCCTGTTGATGTAACCTTAGTTATGTTACCCAAAGGACAGTTCTCTAAAGCAGTGCAATTTTTCAGAGATTACACCTTTTAAAAGAATTCCTAGCTGGTTCTGCACATTGTAGTCCTCGCATATCTGATGAAGAATATCTGAATTATCTGAACTCAGATGATCCACCTGCCTTAGTTTCCCAAGAAAAATTGGATTACAACAATTACCCTGCTCAGCTGTTTGTTTAGCACCCAATATCTGCAGTTAATTGCAGTTTTTCCATTGGGCCAGAAGAGGGCAGAACTTTTGAATGCTTCCTCTATTCAGAATCATGTATGAAAAGCTGGCTGTTTTCTG
Organism: Azemiops feae; assembly: GCA_023970755.1. Taxonomy (NCBI): domain Eukaryota; kingdom Metazoa; phylum Chordata; class Lepidosauria; order Squamata; family Viperidae; genus Azemiops; species Azemiops feae. The sequence goes on along the minus strand of JALGBA010000172.1, from coordinate 1,962,522 downwards.
AATTTGAATGGAGGGGGGCAGCGGCACCAAGCAGCCTAGACGCCTAGTCCTTAAGATGTGTCAACTAGGTATGATGATTAGGAGAAAATCCTTTGTGTATTCTAGGACAGACAGCAGAGATTGTTATCCATAGGTTGGGCTGCAGCCATGGCAATTGTACTTTTTGTTATGGCTAGAACAGGGGTAGGCAACCTTGGCTCTTTTATGACTCGTGGACTTCAACTCCCAGAATTCCTGAGCCAGCCATGCTGAGGGGAAAGGGAGAGGTTTCTAAGCTGAGCCATGCTGGCTCAGGAATTCTGGGAGTTGAAGTCCACGAGTCATAAAAGAGCCAAGGTTGCTTACCTGTGGGCTAGACAATCAGCATATTACATGATGTATTCCAAAGTGCTAACTAGGCTGGAATGTTGTAATAAAAATAATATAAATGCCACACATTTAGGCAAATGGCCTTTCCCCACTGCTGATTAAAGTGCTCCTTCTCCTACATCCTATTCTTTCATAATTAAAATTGAGCAAAATTAATAACTCAGGATAGGAGTTATCCTCTTTACTAAGGTGCTCCCTCCCTTCTTTTCATTCCTTTATATAAGTCTTAACTCTTTGCGGTAGTCCAGACAAGTGCAACCAAGAGGACTATTTTTACTGTAAGGTTACAGTAACTTACAAGACTGAAAGTATTTCTTCCCTCCTTTCTTTTTACTCTCCCAAAAACTATGAAGGATTCCTTCTGAAATGTTTCCCATGCCCTCCCACCACCTGTGGGCTATTTTTTTGCATGCCAGTTCTCTAGTTTGTAACTCTTCCTTCTGTCTCCCAAGGTCATTCCCACATATTATACCATTACAATAGGGCAGCAAATACCAATTGTCAGATTAATCCATGTTCTGTGTAGAAGCAATTGTGGTCAATCCTTGTTTTGCTATGACAATCTTGTACTACCTTTACAAGGGTTATAAAGCTAAAGTTATTGCTGGTTGAGCACTCTTGTGTTATTATGCCATTCTGATAGATTCCCAGTACAGCCTTGCTATCCTTAAGGTGCTTTTTCAAGAGGCAACTGGACTTTCTTGTTTTTTCTTTGAAGATGTTTCGCTTCTCATCCAAGAAGCTTTTTCAGTTCTGAGTGGATGGTGGGGAAACAGAAGGATTTATACTCCTTGCAGACAGCTGGTTTCATTTGCATTCTTTTAGAGAATCGTTGAGGCCACCCGGTGTCCTCAGGGTCACCTGAGTAGTGCAAATGGATATGGAGCCTTCTTGGAACTGCTGAAAGGACTGTGTTGTAGACAGGAAATAGATGATGTCGGCTTCCGGTTCGTCACGCAGCCACCATGGACGGCTGGGAGACTTGCTCTCTCTCCCCCGTTCAGTTTCGCATCGCTGGGGGGGCCTGAAAAGGGCCGAAGGTCGCCCCAAAGAGGTGACCAGCAAGGAGGGGCGTTTGCTGGATCGTGGGAGAGCAGCAACTCTCCCACTAGAGCTGGCAATCCCTCCAAACCGGCGGACGAAAGGACCGGCCATAGAAATATGGCTCATCCCTAGGCTGCTAACAGCCAAAGTCACATTACCATCTGGCAACTTCAAAGCAGCGTGGACAAGACTGGGTGAGGTCTGCCTCTCTTACATCCTAATTACTTAATTACTTGCATAAGCTGCTAAAGTACTTTCCCCCCTGTGGTGAGGGAAGGGGGATTTTAGCCCTCCCTCCAGAAACAGCGGCGATTGAATATACAGGGGAGCTTTTTTTTGAAAATGTTGAAAAAATAATTGGATCCCAACTGCAACTTTATTTCCTAAAGCTTATGGACTGAAAGACCTTTTACTTTTTATTTTTCATTATCTATTTCTGTTGAAAATCTAGGTTTTTTCCCCTTATAAATAAGAAGAAAAGCTGAAAAGATTAAAATAACTCTGGGACTCAAAGGGGGACTTTAAAAGGTAGAGGAGACACCGTGTGGTCAAATTTGGTATTTTAATCTGTTTTTTCAGGGGCTTGGCTGACAGCCCAGAGAAATAGATAAGACACATAACCTTGAAAATTTTGAAACAACAGCTGTGAAAGGCTTTGTGTTCCCTACCCAGAAAAAAAACAACTTTCCTTTTGTTTTGGATTTCCTAATTGTAAAGCCTTTAGTCTAAAATACCAATATGGAAGAGGATCAAGAACAAAATCTCCTTATGGATAAAGATCAACAAATTCTCTCTGTGTTGAAAACAATAATTCAAACTCTCACCACAGCCAATGAAAAATTAAGAAGCTATGGGAAGGAACAACAAGACAGCCCAGATATGAAAGCCCAAATTTTGATCACAACTAAAGAATCATCTATACAAAATACAATAGAAAAAATGAAACATTCAAATACCATGACAGAAGAATCAACTATTCAACAAATATTGACATTTAAAAATCCAGAAAAGACACCGACAACTTGGAAAAAGGAAAAGGTTTCCTATATAAATCAGAAGGAACTAAAGGATCCAGAAAAAGAAAAGTTGGATGAGAAGATAAACAACTCAGAACAACCACGTCGATACAGAAGAATAAAGAGACGACCTACCAGATTTACAAGTCCTCTCAAAAAAATGGTGACCAGACGGATTCGCCAACACCAAATAGTATATATGACATTACAAGAAGATTGGCTTGATGACCCAAAAACAAGGACATGGAAGATGATTTGGCAAAGGAAAAAAGCTAGAATAAGACTGAAGAAGAATAGAGTTTCGACCATCTTATCGAAATTTAAAACAGAATATATTTAAATAGATAAGATGTGTATGTTGAACATAAGAAAAGTTTTTGGTCATTAAAACTTAGCAGTATAAATACTAATAGTTAAATTTGAATTTTGATTTGTGTATAAAGGTTATGTAAAGGTGAATAGGATGTAGATAAGCTAAAAACGTATTGATGAAAGTAATAAACAGGCCTACATGGAACGTCAGTAACAAAAATTATTAGTTTAAGCATGAGATAGCAGACACAAAGAGGAAGAGTGGAAGCATTAAATACTGAAATAAAAAGAAATTATGATTACTACTTAAAAAATTGAAAACTAGCAGAAAAGAAGGATATTATATTGTATTATAAATTTGCTGATATAGAGGGTGAGAAGTTAAACAGATAAGATGTGTATTTTGAACATTAGATTTTGTGAGGAATGGCGATAGAGGAATTGGAGGTATATTAAAAATCTTGGGAATGATAAATATTAAACGTTAAATTTAAATGTTAGTGGAAATTAAAACTGGAAAAATTTATTAGGTCTAATAAACATTGATTGTCTAAAAGACATTGATTGTCTAAAAGATTGTATGCTAAAACAACTAGAATATATATAAACTAAAAACTATCGATATATGTAAGAAAGTTATTTTTTATGTGATTGATAGAATAAAACTTGTTTTAAATCTACAAATAGACAGTATATATGAAGGAAAAAAGAGAGGAAATGTTTATGATAGCAATTTGAAATCTGTACTAATGATATTTGTATGTAATTGAGTTACTACTATCCAACCGCCACATTGCTTTTCAAATATGTGAATGTAATATTAGAAAATCAATAAAATTTGTAAAAAAAAAAAAAAAAGGAAATAGATGATGTCGTATCCCCCCCCCCCGTTGCGAGAGGGCTGTTCAGTTTTGACGTAGATGGCCTCTTTGACCCATCTTTCAAACCAGCAGTCCTCTCTGTCCAAAACGTGGACTTTGCTGTCTTCAAAAGAGTGGCCTTTGTTTTTCAAATGCAGATGGACTGCTGACTCTTGTCCTGATGGGTTTGTTTTCCTTTGTTCAAAGAAAAACAAGAAAGTCCAATTGCCTCTTGAAAAAGCACCTTTGGGACAACCATGACCTGGATGACTGAGAATCTCCATAGATACTTACAGTCTTACTACTTTCAGATTTTAGAAAGGCAAGGGCAGAATGGCCATAGACAAAGTTGACCAAGAACTGAATTGGGAGGGAGGTATGCCTGTATCAAACTGAAATGAAAAATAAGCACCACCCTGATCCTGCCTACTACTGATTACTTGACCTACATTCCAACCTAATAGGTGTTAAAGAAACTTTTACACAACTTATGGCTGCTGTTGAAGGGTGTGAACTTAAGAGGGAAAATGCTACTATTGCAAGCACAACTAAGATTACTGTTTCACACACAGGCTGAAGTGTCAGGGGTGACACAGCGGAAAAGGGAGGTTTGCCAGCTCACGGTTATATTATGGTTATGTACAAGTGGAGACAAGCCCTAAAAAGATGTTCAGTTCTCATTCACCACCACCTTCCAAACTCAGTTACCATTTTGGCATCACTGAGTCGGCCACTGAGTATGTCCAAGAATATTTGAGATTCATTTTTTCCACACCCCACAGAAGAGTTTTTAACGAAAAAGATTTCATTCCCTTCAGTTTTCTAGTATTTCCTTTTGGCATTTGGGTCATGTTGTTTGGGGGTTGCAAGGAACAGCAGTTACCTCTACACCTAAAATTAGCAGATGCCAAGCTATCTAAATCATCACTTTGCTTTGGGGAAGAAGAGATTTTCAATAGACTTCTTTAGTGGAACTTTCTGACATATATTCTATGGTGATACATCTCTACCCACTCTCTGAGATCCATAAAAGGAGATGTGGGTGAAGGAACATTTTGCATCTGCCCACGCATAAATGCCTGTGCTCATGGGTAAATAGCGTGTGGGTGACTCTCACAAAGCCTTTCACAGCATTATGTCAAAGTAGTGTGCCAGAGAACACTCCTTCCCCACTTTCCAAATTAATATAGGATACAGTTCTCTTTTGCAGAAATTCTCCCCAATTAAATGGGGTTGCTTTTATTCCTCCTCTGCTAACTGCTTCTTTCTCTAGATTCAGAGCAATCTTGATAAAGTTCTTGTATAGATTATATTGGATCCCAGATTTGATCCATAATTTCTGCCTCATGTTATATGAGGGTCTCAGGAGAGACCCTTCCCATACTTTATTACATATGTAGAAATAAAAATTAGTTAGCTTGATTTAGGTACCCTGACTTACTTTACCCAATTGGTTGATTGGCTAGAAACAGACTGGGTACTTTGTAGAATATTGTGAAAACCTGTAATATGGTTTGTTTACTTGAACTCAATCCCGTGACTGTTATTTTAACCTGGGATGAAGATTTATCGTATTGAGCGAACATCATTTCTCCTTTATTAGCCAAGTCAATTACAAAAGTGTCCTTGCTGTAAATGAACACAGGGTGGAGATGGGGGGAAGGAGAAAGGAATTCTCTTGCCATGCCAAAAACTGTCCCTTTTAAAGCATGGTAAAACATTGTGCTTGGAAAGGGATCCAATATGAGGGAAACAGGTCAGTGATTTATTATTACATTTATACATTCTAATGAGCTCAAGAAAGCATACGTGATTGCCTTATTTGCCCCATTTTCCAACAAACCAGTAGAATAGGATAGGCATCGAGGTGACTAAGATTCTGGAGGAGGGGAAGGAAGCATCGAAATATAATATATGCTAAATAAAGTGGCTTGCCTCTGAGTTTTCAGAAATTATTTAGTTAGCAACCATTCTGGGAAATTAGGTAATAACAATAACAATAAAGTTGGAAGGGACCTTGGAGGTCATCTAGTCCAACCCCCTGCTCAGGCAGGAAACCCTACCATTTCAGAGAAATGGCTGTCCAGTCTCTTCTTAAAAACTTCCAGTGTTGGAGCATTCACTGCTTCTGGAGGCAGGTTGTTCCACTGATTAATTGTTCTAACTGTCAGGAAATTTCTCCTTAGTTCTAGGTTGCTTCTCTCTTTGGTTAGTTTCCACCATTGCTTCTTGTCCTGCCTTCAGGTGCTTTGGGGAATAGCTTGACTCCCTCTTCTTTGTGGCAACCTCTGTGATATTGGAACACTGCTATCATGTCACCCCTAGTCCTTCTCTTCATTAAACTAGACATACTCAATTCCAGCAACCGTTCCTTATATGTTTTAGCCTCCAGCCCCCTGATCATCTTTGTTGCTCTTCTCTGTACTCTTTCTAGAGTCTCAACATCTTTTTTACATCGTGGTGATCAAAACTGGATGCAGTATTCCAAGTGTGGCCTTACCAAGGCATTGCAAAATGCTATTAATACTTCACGTGATCTTGATTCTATCCCTCTGTTAATGCAGCCTAGTACTATGTTGGCTTTTTTAGCAGCTGCAGCAGTAACATGTAACATAGATTTCATATATGGTTGGTTATTTATTTATTTAAACATCTGTCTGTCTATCATTATCTATCTATCTATCTATCTATCTATCTATCTATCTATCTATCTATCTATCTATCTATCTATCTATCTATCTATCTATCTATCTATCTATCTATCTATCTATCTATCTATCTATCTATCTATCTATCTATCTATCTATCCACCCACCTGATGTAATTCTGACTAGTGTTCCAAAAGAAAAGAAAAACCCCCATAAACAACCAATATAACATATCTTGTTCAAAATTACTTTTTATATATGCATATAATCTTTATTATTTTTTATTAAATAATTTTAACAAAATAAAAGCAACATAAATATTACCCAAGAAACAAAAAATAAATGAAAATACGGAACATATAAGAAATAGAGAAGAAAAATAAAACATTATAAAGAAGTGACTCCAATTTTCATGATAGCAGTTATAAAAGCATTTATATTTTTCTTCTTTCTGTAAGCTATCATTTCTAACACATAGAACACATTCATTTTTTTTCTTTTTTCAAAAGGTCCATAAGAGATTTCCAGTCTTAAGAAATATAGTATCGACCTTTCTCTAATCAAACAACTTCATTAAAAATTATTTTAAAAAAAATGCTGATCAGAACTGAAATTTTCCAGTTCTCATCAAGTGGAAATACTGTTCATTCAAACTGCAAGGTGATAATCAGCAAGTTTAATTGTATCTGGAAGTCCATTGTGTGCTACTGTAGCTTACAGGGCAGAGTTATTACATGGCATAATGACAGATGCCTATAACTACTTATGATGCTGTATTCTAGACCAATTGAAGCTTTTGGATTGTCTTCAAGAACAGCCCCATGCAGAATACATTGCAATAATCCAATAAGAAGGTGTCCAAGATATAAGTGACCATGAACACGTACTACAGTCCAGGAACAATTGCCACCAAAACAAAGTTGTGCAAAGGCCCTCCGGTCATAACAGCTACCACCTGCTTTTCAAGCAGGAGCTATGAATCCAGGAAGACCCCACAATTGCCCACTGAATCTGAGCAAGACAGGGCAACCTCGGTGTAGTGTACTGAGTTGTTAAGACAGCAGGTGCAAGGCGTGCACCAATGACGCTAGCAGACCACGTGGCCTGCTAGCTAGACTGGGTGTCTGAAAACCCGGCAATGCATGTTTAGCGTGGGAAGAAATCGTGCATCTATTGGTTAACAGTTTCCTGGCTCCTTGTATAAAAGGGTGGAGTCAGTTTTGCTTTCTGTTCTGTTTTGTGTGTGTGTCATGAATAAACTAAGTTCCTTTACTACTGAGTCTCTTCAATGTCTACCTCCGTAAGAACAGAACACTCACCCAGATTCAAGGATTAAATCTCTCCAGTTTGAGGATATATAAAACCCCAAACCCACAGTCACTTGGTCTTAGAAGGGTTTAGCTAAAGTCTGTTCTTCCCCATCCAGATACAGCTGTAGACACTGGGAGAGAAACTTAATAACTTCACTTGGGTGGCCCGGGAGCAGAAATATACAACTCTTAGCATACTGATGAAACTGTACCTCATGCCAATGGATGACCTTTTTCCCCACCCCACAGTTCATGTACGTGTTAAAAAGGAGAGAACTGACAGTTCAACATGTCAGTTAAAAAAAAAAATCCTAAGATTTTTACTTGCCTCTCTCAGACTCAAATTGTCTGAGTCATGAGCACACTGCCTCCCCCCCCACCTGGGATAAGGAGTTTTGAATGTCAGCTGACAAGCCTTGCCCTTTTCACTAACACCTCAGAGAAACTGTTGACCCTGCCTGTTATGTCCTGGGCCTTGCTGAGTCATTCAGCAAGGCTCAGGAAGGCTGCAAAAAGGTTGCAGAGACCTGGACAGACCACGTGTCTGCCCAGGACCCAGACAGGCTGTCTCCAGCCTTGCGCGCATGCGCAGGGTGGGAAAATGGTCTGCAATGATTGGCTGTGCATCCCCTTGCACGGGGAGTATATAAGGGCCAGTTGCCATTGTGTTATTGCTTCTGTTCTATGAATGTACCAAATAAAGAGATCCTTTGTTGTGAACCTGCCTCGTCTCGATGTCTGCTTTGCAAGAACAGAACATTGGCGATGAAGGTAGGATTCTCCGCATAGGAAGCCAAAGGAAAAGAAGCTAGGGCCAACTCACCTGAAGGCCTGAAGCGAAGAGAAGCGTGGCGTCCAGGAGAAGCAACCACCTGCCAGTACGAAGATGCTGGAGGTGGGCTTGGCTTCATGGGATCCCTTCTCCTTCCTTGCGGCGAGAGACATCAATGAGGCTATCGGTCACAACGATGTCCAAGTCTTGTCGAGTTCGATACTTCGCACCCAGAACGGTGGAGCTCTTATGCAGCTCGCGTTGAGAACTACTTCAGGGTGAATAAGATCCAAGAAGATGAACTGAAAGCTGCTACTTTGCTGTGTGTCTGTGGGCAAGAGACTTTTGACATTGCCGAGAACCTTGTAGCCCCAGCACCATTGGAATCGATCGCATATGCCGATCTAAAGAAAATGCTGCACGAGCATTTTGAGCCCAAGCTGTCTGTAATAGCTTGGAGGCACCAATTCGAGCAGCGGGATCAGCAGCCGGGAGAATCAACTGCAGACTTCGTTGCGGCTCTGAGGCAAGCTGCTAGGCCATGTGCATTCCAAGACTTAGAAGAGAGGCTCCGAGATCGACTCATCTGCGGATTGTGAAGCTGCAAGATGCAACAAAAGTTGTTTGCTAGAGCCGATGTCTCATTCCAAGATGCCCTGAGAGAAGTTGCAGCTGAAGAAGCAGCCGGCGGCGCAGTGAAGGCCTTACGGTCGATCAAAAACTCTCCATCAACAGTCCCCGTCCATCAGGAGGTCGTGCGAGAGGCATCCGGAGAAGAGTCCGAGGAAGAAGAGGTGGACAAAATTCAACAGTCGGCGGAGAGAAGACTGCAGGAACGCAGAGGACAGACGCCTGCATCCCTTCGGTGTTTCGGCTGTGGGGGTCGCCACAGGAGAGCTGACTGCCGTTTTCATTCTGCTGTTTGCCGGGCATGTGGCAGGCAAGGCCACATTGCAGAAGCCTGCTTGGGTCGCCAGAAAAGCAGGTCCCCCGAAGAGTTGCCTCTGAAAGGTACCAAGGTCCCCAGCCAACACAGGGTGGGTTTCTGCGCGTCCCGTAGGGGGGTATTTAAAACTGGAGTTCACCGGCCCCTTAAGAAAAAGCTTCGCATTGATGTACGAGTGCAGGGAGTTCCCCTGGCTATGGAGCTGGACACAGGGTCCGCTCTTTCTATTATTTCTGCAGACACCTTTAAAAAGGTTTGTTCCAGGAGTGGCTCACGAGTCAAACTCAGGCCCTCCAATCTCATACTCACTGACTTTCAGAATTCACGAGTCAGTGTGAAGGGGGAGGCCATGCTTAGAGTACAGCGTAAGGAATTTGATGGGTTATTAGATGTGGTGGTATTTGGGGGTGATCGCACGAGTCTTATAGACAGATAGATAGATAGATAGATAGATAGATAGATAGATAGATAGATAGATAGATAGATAGATAGATAGATAGATAGATAGATAGATAGATAGATAGATAGATAGATAGATAGATAGATATATGATAATAGATAGATAGATTAATAGATAGATAACCTTTAGTGTCCATTTTTATATTGTGGGCACAATGGCACACATAAAAAATGAAATTTAGTTGCCCGCTCTCAAAGTGAAACATATACATGACACACACCTAAACATACTATGTACAACATATATATAGACCCACATCCCTACAGTACATAGCAAATAAATATTAAATACTGTCCATCTTGAATATATAACGGAAGGAGGAAGCTTGAGAGTTCGCAAGGTTAATGCTGTATGGAATGAAACTATGGCTGAATCTGGATGTTCTGCTATGGATACCACGAAGCCTCCTCCCAGAAGGTAACAAGGAAAACAGGTCGTGAAGAGGATGTGTAGTGTCCCAGATAATCTTACGGACCCTGCTCAAGCAATGCTTCTATGCTATGTCCTGGATGGTAGGGAGGGAACTGCCAATGATCTTTTCGGCCATTCTCACCACTCTCTGCACCGCCTTCCTGTCTGAAGCAGTGATGCCTCCAAACCAGACTGTGATGCTGTGTGACAGGATGCTCTCGATTGTCCCCCTGTAGAATGTGGTCAGGACAGGGGAAGGAAGATGTGCTTTTCTCATGCGGCACAGAAAATGCAGGCGCTGCTGTGCCCGCTTCACCAGTTTCTCACTGTTTAGAGACTAAGTCAGCCTACTCGTTAGCTGCACACCCAGGAATTTGATGCTGGTAACCATCTCCACAGGTGAATCATTAATGCACAGAGAAGTGTGGGTGTGTCTGCCTTTTCTGAAATCAACAATGATCTCTTTGGTTTTTCCTGTATTTAAAACTAGGCTGTTTTCCTTACACCAGTTCACCAACCCCTCAACCTCCTTGCGGTAAGTTTCCCCCTTGTCATCCTGAATAAGGCCCACTACTGTTGTATCATCTGCGAACTTCACAATATGGTTGGTGGCAAACTTAGCACAGCAGTCATGGGTCAACAGGGTGAACAGCAGCGGACTTAAGACGCAGCCCTGAGGAGAACCTGTGCTCAAGAAAATGGTATTAGAGGTATTTGTTCCAACTCGCACATATTGGGGCCTGTTGGTAAGAAAATCCAGAATCCAGTTGCACAAAGGAGTGTTTAAGCCTAAAAGGCCCAGTTTGTCTACTAGATGCTGGGGAATGATTGTGTTAAACGCCGAACTGAAGTCGACAAACAGCAAACGCACATGAGTATTTCTTTCCTCTAAGTGCTTCAGGCTCAGATGGAGAACGGAAGAAATAGCATCCTCCATAGAGCGATTTGGTCGGTAGGCAAACTGAAGCGGGTCAAATGCCGGCGGGAGGCTAGATACAATAGTGTCCTTTATCAGCTTCTCAAAGCATAGGACTCGATTGGTTCGAGGCACTTGGGATCCAAGTGACTGGGCTTAACCATCTACAAACTGCCAGCCTTGCAGGAGTCTGTAAGGAGTTTGCTGATGTGTTCAGCCCAGAGCTTGGCTCATACAAGGGGCCTCCCATTACTTTAAGGTTAGATCCAGCCATCACACCCATCAGGGTTAAACCAAGAAGGGTGCCTTTTGCCCTCAAGAGTAAAATAGATGCTGAGTTGGACAAACTGCTCCAACAAGGCATTCTAGAACCTGTGGATTCTAGTCCATGGGAAACCCCCATAGTGACACCATTAAAAGCAAATGGTGAAGTCTGAATCTGTGCGGACTATAAATGCACTCTAAACAAAGCCTTGTAGCAGCATGCATATCCAGTGCCTGTGGTGAGCCACATTTTGGCCTCACTGAAAGAGGGAAAACTGTTTGCTAAGCTCGATTTAGCTCAGGCCTACCAACAGTTACCTGTTGAGACAACAGCTGAGGCACAAACTATAGTTACTCACAGAGGGGCTTTTAAAGTAAAAAGGCTGCAGTTTGGGGTCAATGTAGCCCCTGGCATCTTCCAAGGGGTGATGGAGCGAACGCTCCGTGGTATTCCTGGGGTCTGCCCCTATTTCGATGATGTCCTCATTGCAGGAGAGTCATTGGGGAACTTGGCTGAAAGGCTGAAAGCTGTCTTGCTGCGTTTCCGCCAAGCTGGGCTGAAGTTACAGCAAGACAAATGTAAAATTGGTGTAACATCCACCGAATTTCTAGGATTTCGTATTGATGCTGAAGGCATCCACCCTGCAGAGTCTAAATTCCAGGCCATTCAACTGACCCCTAGTCCCCAGTCAAAAGCTGAACTCCAGGCTTTTCTGGGCCTACTTAATTTTTATCATTCATTTCTCCCCCACAAGGCTGCAGTGGCTGAGCCGTTACACCGGCTCTTGGACAAGCAGGCTCCATGGACATGGACAAAGGTCCATGAAAAGGCTTTCAAAGAAGTCAAGGCTTTGCTATCTTCAAATGCGGTACTGGCGCACTTCAATGAGCAATTGCCTGTGTGCATCGCATGTGATGCCTCCCCTTATGGGGTAGGAGCAGTGTTAAGTTATCTCAAGGCTGATGGGACTCAAGTCCCTGTGGCCTATTACTCTAGAACTCTCTCATCTGCAGAGCGTAATTACGCGCAGATTGACAGGGAAGCCTTGGCAATAGTCTCAGGCATCAAGAAATTTCATGATTTCTTGTATGGCCGCCATTTCACAGTCTACACTGACCACAAGCCTTTGCTGGGGTTGTTTACAATCAACAAACAAACCCCTCACATAATATCTCCTAGAATGCTGAGATGGTCAATTTTCTTGTCAGCTTATGATTACACTCTGGTTCACAAACCAGGGACAGAGATGGGCCACGCTGATGGCCTTAGTCGGTTACCTCTTAAACAAATAGAGGCAGACCCTGCTCCTGCTGTACACATTCTTTCTATTCAGGACTTACCAGAATCTCCCCTCAATGCTAGGGATGTGGCTGCTGAAACCGCCACTGATCACACGCTTGCACGCGTGCTGACATGGGTGTTGTCAGGGTAGCCTGACACGTGTCCTGGTTCAGAGTTCCAGAGTTTCTGGCGTAGGAAACATGAATTTTCTAGATTCAAAGGGTGTATCCTGTGGGGTAGCAGGGTAGTCATCCCGGCCTCATTGAGGACTAGAGTCTTGCTCTCTCTGCATGAGGGACATCCGGGAATTGTAAGGATGAAGGGGCTTGCGCGTAGCCATCTTTCGTGGCCTGGACTCGATAAGGACATCGAGGCCCAGGTTCATGGGTGCCAAGTGTGCCAACAGTCACGGCCTGAGATGCCCCAGGCCCCTGTACATAGGTGGGAGGAGACACTCACTCCATGGTCACGCGTACACATTGACTATGCTGGGCCCTTTCAGGGGCAATTCTTCCTTCTCCTCGTGGATAGCCATTCCAAGTGGCTAGAGGTCGTTCCCGTATCCTCCACTACTACTGCCAGGACCATCCAGGTGCTCAGAGGAATATTCGCTTCCCATGGTCTTCCTGATGTTCTTGTATCAGACAATGGTCCCCAATTTACCTCTTCTGAGTTTCAGGCATTTCTTCAAGCCAACTTGATCTGGCATGCCACATCTGCTCCTTTTCACCCTGCCACCAACGGTCAGGCTGAACGCATGGTGCGCACCACCAAGGAGGCATTAAAGAGAATCACTCAAGGACCCTGGCATCACAGGTTAGCTGATTTTCTCCTTGCACACCGCACCACACCTTGCACAGCTGCAGGAAAGAGCCCAGCTGAACTCCACTGGGGTCGCAGACTCATCACAAAGCTGGACAGGCTACACCCAGACCAGGTGGCTTCACAGGTGTCACAACCACGGGCACCTAGGAGACTCCAAGTGGGTGACCCGGTTTGGGCCAGAAACTATGGGCATGGACATCTCTGGGTACCTGCTGTAGTATGTAAGGTCTCTGGGCCACTGTCCTACGAAGTGGCCTTGGAGGATGGTCGTGTGATTAGACGCCACATAGACCAATTGCGCTGGAGGCTTCCAGGCAATGTTTCCGCTCCTGGCTCTGCTCTCGGGAGGGAGGGGGACCCCAATTCCGATTGTGGACCACCGTCTCTCCACGAGGGCGCTTATCCAAATCTTCCTACACGTGTCCCAGGTGGGGGTCTTGCCATGGAGGCGGCTCATGACTCTGGCAGAGGTCCCTGGCTAGGGACAAATGGCCATAAATCGGCTACTCAGGGTACTCCTGCTGCTGGCCTTGGGCTCGAGGGACAGTGCTCCCAAGAGGAGTCCCATGGAATTCTGGGGAACTCCACCCCACCAGGGGACTCGGGGAACTCAACCCCACCAAGGAACTCTGGTTTGGGTCTAGTGGATCCAGCCAGTCAGCAGTCAGGGGGAACCCCTGAGTCTTCTGGGCGACAAAGTCCTGGTTTGTTTTGCGCAAACTGGGAGCAGGCACTCCAGGCACCTATTCCTAATCCCACACCTAAAATTACACCCGCACCTAATCTGGCTCCACGGAGATCAGAGCGGGTCAAGGGTCCTCCTAAGTATTTAAATGAATATGTAAGGTCCCTGTTCACTACACGGGAGGGTTAGTAGTCCATGCCTTCTGAGGAAGTAAACAACAATTATAGTGTTGTGGTGCAAATATTGTCAAAGAGTGAAAGTTCGTGGACACCACGGGGACCTGAAGGGAAATAGGTTGCCAGGAGTAAGGTTGACTGCGTAACGTGTCAACCAGCCAGCCACGATGAGTGTTTGTATAATGTCAAATACTATGTGTATTATTGTTTAATCCAAGAGGGGAGGGGTGTTATGTCCTGGGCCTTGCTGAGTCATTCAGCAAGGCTCAGGAAGGCTGCAGAAAGGTTGCAGAGACCCGGACAGACCACGTGTCTGCCTGGGATCCAGACAGGCTGTCTCCGGCCTTGCACGCATGATTGGCTGTGCATCCCCTTGTACGGGGAGTATATAAGGGCCAGTTGCCATTGTGTTATTGCTTCTGTTCTGTGAATGTACCAAATAAAGAGATCCTTTGTTGTGAACCTGCCTCATCTCAATGTCTGCTTTGCAAGAACAGAACACTGCCCATGTTCAAATGAATTTTGGGAGGATATGTGTGCTTACTCTCTCATGGAATCCAATCAGTTTTTCACAGAGCCCTAAAGCTTTGCAGAACAGTGTGAAGAACCCTGTCCTAAGAGGTGAGATACCTCCTCACATCTGCAATAGTTACAGTCTTGTGCCATGTCCCCTTCTCCTCTTAGCACCCCATTTATTTTTAAATTGTGGTTTACAATGTAGACTAATGCATCTGCGTTTTATGCCTTCCCCCACAAGCCTTCTTTTGAAAGCAAGGGAGGCAGCTCTGCTGCCCACCTCTCTGCTAGAAGCTGTGCAAGCTAAACAACACAGTAGTTTCTTCCCACAAGGTATGAGTCACTGCCTGAAGGGTGGTTAATATATGGCTTGGGAGAAGAGCAAAGCTGTTCCAGCCAGGAAAATGTCTTGCTGCTTTTTTTTTTGCTTTTGGCACTTTTGTTTTTTTTTAGGATACATAGGCAATAGTTGTACTATAGTTATACTTGCTGCTCTGGGGCTAACACCAAATACTGTACAGTAGATTAGGTTGTCCTACGTTCTCCAAAGCAGCATAACAGAAACGAGAACTAAGTGAATGATGAGTGACTGGCACATTGCTCATAATGGCACTCATGGCCAACTTCTTCACAACAGCCACATATGAAAACTCTCTTCAACACAGTTATAGCATGAACAGCAAGAAAACATTTCCCGGGGCATTCTATGTGTTGTCTCTCAGACAAGTTGACTGCCAGGAAAAATCCATAGAAATATTTCCTCCTGTGATCCAAGGGCCTTGGTGTAGATGCTACACAGGGGAGGAAATCATACTGCAGCCTAGAGTCCGCATAAGCTTAGTGAAAGCCTGCTAATGGCTATAGAACAGCACTGGAGAAGGTAAAACTGAAATGAGTGAGTTAGAGGCAATATAAAAGCACACAAACAGCCATATTGTTTGTAGAATAGGAACAAGAATTTTGCAACGGGGAAACCACATGGATACTGTAATACTGTAGAATGATGCCATAGGCAGTAGTGTTATGAACAAAGGGGATATTGGCTGGAAAGATCCTCAGTTGCAAAAAGGTGCAGATAGGATCCAAGTGGCTTCCTTAACCTCCAGGAAGTTCTGTTTAGTTGACTAAGTAGTATCATTTTGAAGGCAAGCAATACCAGGTATTTAACAGTTCATTACTGCTGCCAACCTATGCTATGGGTTAGTTATTTTTGCATTTTATAATTAAATCAGTTGCTTGGTAACACTGAGAAAGTTATTCTAATATATTCTGTGTGATGATTATTATCTTATCATTAAGTCAGGCATTTGGAGATAGGAGGGAGCATCTTTGTTAGAATTATATATGTAAAAGTAGGCGTCTTAATGAAATTCACCAGCCCTTCCATATCTTATCAGTTTGAATCCAATCATGACTTCATTTGTACCCTTCTGAACCAATGACTAACGGGGATTCTACAGTAGGTGCAGTGATTAAGCCATGTCCTTATAATATGAGTATCAAGTATCCTCCCATCAAACCGAACAAGAAAAAAGCAATCGTTTCTTCAATGTACATAATTCGTATCTAATTATTCTGATAACAGCTTTGCAGAGTACATGAAGTTGAGAAATCTTGGTCAGAGAAAGCTTCTTTCTTACCTTGTTTGGTCCTGTAATTGCTTCCTGTTCCATGTACCAGCAATCATGCAATTGAATATTTCTTAATTGTCCCTTAATATTCCTGTTCATTTTTTCCCCTCCAAGTGATAGGGATTTCTACTGAGCCAGTTTGGTCTAGTGGTTAAGGCATCCAGAGAGAAACTAGGAGACTGTGAGTTCTAGTTCTGCCTTAGGCATGAAAGCTGATTGGGTGATTTGGGACCAGTCATACTCTCTCAGCCTATGATGTCAGGCTTGGGTTACAAGCTGGTCAGTCAATTCCTGTCACAAACAAATGGATCAACATTTGGTTGGTCTGAAAAAAAAACACCTGGAACTTGCACCAGGAAGAAAATATAGGGATTTCTATTATTATTATTAGTAGTAGTGGTAGTAGTAGTAGTTGAACTAGCAGTAGTATTTTTACAATTCTGATATAGGAATTCATACAGGAAGCCAGTAATTAAAGTCCTGCTTTCCAGACAAATGGGAACTGAATAGTTATGGCCAATGAAAATATAATACTTTGCCATCACTGAACAGGAAACAACTTTCAAAGCAGAAATATTTAATATAATAAAATATAAGATATAAATAAGATATTTAATCTTCCAGATATGTTTAATGTAAATTGCAGGAATTCTTTGCTAATGGTGGTTTTTGCCATATAGGTTTAAATAACAACAACAACAACAACAACAACAACAACAATGTTTGAAGGGACCTTGGAAGTCACCCCCTGCTCAGGCAGGAAACCCTATATGTTTGTGTAACCACCATTTTAAATCCACTTCAAATGACATATGCCTTAGCCACAGTTAATAAGGAAGCAACATTTTTAGTCCTTATGTTAAGTGAAGATTTACTTACTTACTTACTTACTTACTTGGCATATAAGCCACTATAATATAGTTGACTTTTACCAGCATAAATACCAAAACAGCAATTAAATTAATACAACACGCATACACACACACACACAAACACATAGTGCCCCAGGCACTATAACAACAGATCATAGGCAAGTTTGTGAATTTGATTTCTAACTATAATCATATAATTTCATCCTCCAAAACTGTCAGTACTGCTCCCTGCCTCTTAACTCTCAGCTATCTAAGGACAGAACTAGCCCCGATTCTGTTCTGAGCACCTGAAAGGATCACCTTCTTTGATTTCTGGGATTCCAGCCAGCATTGCCCACACTCTACGTAGAAATGTCACTTAATTTTTTTTTTTTAAAAAGCTGAGATTTTCCTCCCCAAGGATCTGAATGCTGCAGCATTTTCTCACTCGTTGCCCTTAACCGAGTTATTTGCAAGTTCTTATTTAAGTGTTCTGTTTTGTTGCCAGCTTGAGGGAGGAGAGTCCCAGTGAAATTATTAAATAGAGCTATGGGTTTTGTGTTTTTATCCCTGAGCCCACATTTGATCTGTTCCAACAAGATGTTTCAAGGCCCACGGCCATCTGTCTACCAATTTGCTTAGGAGTGATGATGTTATTGCTGTTAATTTTCCTCTCTTCTCCTTCTCCTTCTCCTTCCCCTTATCCTCCTTGTCCTTTCCTCCTCCTCCTCCTCCTTCTCTTCTCCATCCTCCCCACTCCACATTAATTGAGAAGACAGGAAGTAATCTGCACCATGTTGACATCCCATTAAGCCTTGCTTCATATTTGTGTATTATACTGGCAAAACATAGTGCAAGGCAGTGCTTCTCAATCTTGGCAACTTTAAGATGTGTGGACTTCTACACCCAGATTTCTGGGAATTGAAGTCTATGCATCTCTCAGGTGCCAAAGTGGAGAAACACTGATATAAGAGAAGTGTCCATTAAAATGCTATGAATAAACTCAGGTCTCCAGAATTAAGTTGGCATTTAGGAATCCTTACAAACTTCTCTCATCCAGAATTCCTCCTTGATTTGGGGTCCTGAATGGACTGGATTTCTTTCCAGTAAAACAGTGCTGACTAGTAAACAGTCATTCTTCTGTTTTTAATGAATGGATTTTGTTCAGATTGTGTCTCTGAGTGCTTTCCTCTCAAGGGCATATGTGCCCCATCAAATGAAAATTGGGAGAGTTGATTCTGATTTGTCCAGCAGTTAAAAGCTGTCATTGGGTTGCCTAAAAAGAAGCATTCCTGTTATATCTGTGCAAGAGATTGGTTTTATAACTACAGTTTCTTGCCAGGGATTGGGACTATTTGAAGCTGTGCTGCAAATAGCTACAGATCTCTAACCAAGGATTCATAGTATTCTCCATAAGGGATGTTGATGCTTCCCTTCCAGATCCATCCCAATAGGTAGAGATATATATATTTAATAACCAAATTGTCTGTTTCCAAACAAACAACTCTTCTCCTTCTATTAATAAACTAGTAATTAAAGCTGCAAGACATAAGGCTCTGGGAGAGAAGGAGCAAGGAATTCATTGGCACACAGCATACTTAATCCAGTTAATGAATTTACCCATTTTCTGGGGTTGCACGATGCTTTGAATCATAAGCAAACTAGCTGGGTTTTCACAACATGTTTAGCCACAAAGAACATGCTCAGCCACAAAGAACAATTTTAGCATATTGTGTGAATGCTGACACGAAATCTTAAGAGGTCTGGTGAAGTGTATTCCATGAACAAAGCAAAGCAACTGGTGATGAAGAACATTTGCTCAAATGTATACATTTCAAATATGTACAGTATATACAGTATGTGTTTGTGTGTGTTTCTGAAAATTAAGGAACGATAGAGGTAAAACTATCGAGGTTAGAACAATATATTTGTAAGCAAAAACATCCAAAATATCCAAATTTCCATTGGGTAAGATCAATATTTGCTTCGCCTTATTGAGCATGTTATATGAATTCATCCAAGCTATGCTTATTAAGCCTTGGTTTAGTGTAATATATGAATCCACTATATTGTCTACTGCTCAACCAGCTTTAGGAAGACATTCAATAACAAAGACTACACCAGCTGGGAAGTGAAGAGCCCCTTCCCATTGCAGAGTGATTTATTTTAAAAGGGAGCAATTAAATTCAGTTTCTTCTAAAATTATTTTGTTTTAGAGCCTGTGATCTTCTATTGTTCAGTGGTCATGTAAAAAATTAAGTTTATTTGATGAAGAAACTATGCCTCCCTAGTTCCATTATAGTTGGATAGACTTCAAAAGTTCTCTCCAGCTACATTCAAAACAAATTCCAACGTCATTTTCCACCCACATGTAGTATATAATTGAATCTGGAAGACTCTCTATATCTCTACGTTGTGTGGGGAGGAATTATGTTGTGTATGTAAGAGGAGAAAAGACATTATTGATTAATGAAAGTAACAGTAAAACTCCAGGATATAATCAAAGGCCCTCTCTATGTGTGTTAAATCAGCTTGTGGCACCGATTTGCTATGTTTTTAGAGACAACATGATCATGTAACAAATTAGATTTCTCAGGTAGGAATCAACTGTGTTGACTATTATCCCAAACCTTTGTTCTTCCCAGCTCTACCCAGGTTATTTTGGGTTTTATTGATTGGTTATGTGCTATCAAGTCAGTGTCGATTCTTAGCATGTACTTTCTCCAGGTTGATCTCTTCCCAACCAGGCTCAATCCATCCACCTAGCTACTGGTCATCCTATTCTACTTTTTCTTTTCAATTTCAATTTCAATGACTACTTGAAACCAGAAAGAGTTTATAAGAAATGGTGCTTAGGACATTCAAGTTAACCATGTTTTCATTATGACTTAATATGCTGTGGTTCACAATATCAGTAACTTAATGAACTCTCAGATGGCAAAAAAAAGTGGTAAATAGTTTTGTTGTCTTAGAATCAGGAATAGGTAAAGATGGACATTTTGATGGAAAAGTAAAAGGCAGATTAATCCTTGTAAAGAAGCCAATACCAAACTTAAATAAGAATATAAGGGGTAAGAATGTTTGTATGACAAAAATATTCTGAATTAATGCAAGAAGATGGATTCAGATGATGATTGCATTCAAATGACGGATTTGAGACAGTTACTAAAAGTACATGGATATCAAAAAGAACTGATCACTTGGGCTCAGAAGAAATAAAAATTGACTGTTCTCTTGAGATGATTAGCAAGTAGAAGCTCACATACTTTGGCAATGCAGGCAGATGATTGACTAGAAGAAATAACTGTGTTTGGTAAGGTTGAGGAAAGTAGAAAAACTGAAGACAATGGATAAAGTGGACAGGCTGGCAAGGAGACCACTAAGATATTTTTGCAATAGCTATGGATTACCATAGAAAGATCAAGATCTATGGAATTGCTGTCTCCCAGTAACATCTGCCTGCCTAATAAGTTTAAGATGGATGGACTCTTTCCAGGATCTTTTTCTCAGGGGACTACTAGCTGCAGGGATATCAGAACTGGGCATTTTCAGTTGCATAGTTTATCCTTAGATATCTGAAGCCCCCCCCCCCTCCCGCCTGGCTTTTAGACAATCCATAAAAACATGGTTGCTACCTCAAGCCCAATTGGCCTGGAATCTTGTGACTGCTTCTTCTGGTGAGGAATGGGGTAATTGCTTAATAAGAGAACCATTTCTGGCTTCCTGCTTCATTTTGGAGCAGCCTTCAATTCAACTGAGTCTTTTCTGGATTGCACAAGGATGAATGTGAGTGCATTTATTTTATAAACATTTCCAGCCAAATTAATGAAATACTGTACTTAGAATACAACTAATTTGGTATAGATGCTAGGGTTCCAAACTCCCCTTTCCCCTTAATTCTAACTGGAAGCCCATTTCATTCTCACAGCTGATATTTCCTTTAGGAACATGAACAAGACCTGTACTAAGCAGGATGTTGTTCTATCCTTGAGACTAAAACCAAGTCCTTGGATAGATATAATATGGGCAGAATTATTAAGTATGCTGGAGCATGATGGAGCAGAATAACCCACTTCCTCAGTCAGCTGACTGACACTTTTAGTTCTGCCTTTTACAATCACTTAAGGACCCAGCAGGTAGTTCTTCAGACATACAGAAAATGCTAAGATCGTTTTTGTACCCAAAAGAGGACTTATTTTGTGATCTCTTGAATAAGCCATAGAGGACTGGTCAGGGCTATCAATCGGGAGAGTCAAAAATATAATATTTTATCTATCTATCTATCTATCTATCTATCTATCTATCTATCTATCTATCTATCTATCTATCTATCTATCTATCTATCTATCTATCTATCTATCTATCTATCTATCTATCTCTATCTATCTATCTATCTATCTATCTATCTATCTATCTATCTATCTATCTATCTATCTATCTATCTATCTATCTATCTATCCTTCTATCTTTCTATCTAAGTATCTATCTATCTTTCATCTACTTCTATCTTGTGTTGAGTGCCCAGAGGGTAAAACAGAAAAGTACAAATAGGAACAATAAATTAACTAGCATAAATAGGATGGTTGGTTTCACACATATTTCACACACATATGAGACACAAACAAATGGTGTAAAAGGTTTAATGCACGGGTGTCAATCTCGATTGCGTCACGTGATGTATCCTGATGTTCTTTGCCTTTGCGGAGCCAGGGTGGGCGTGGCCTGCATGTGATGCATCCAGCCCACGGGTCGCCAGTTTGACACCCCTGGTTTAATGCAAACGTGGGAACCCAGAATTGACCATGCTGATGGGTCTGTATGGGATTGATTGATTAATTTAAACACATTATATGTCTGCACATTTCACAATAGGGATTCTGACTGGCATAACTGAAGCCATCTGGAGTAACCCAAGTTAGGAAAAGCAGATCAAAATATATCCACACTCAGTTCATTGAGTCTAATTTGATGTTCCTTGACATTTCCTAGGAAGGAGGACAGCCCTCTCCCCATCAATAAATGCAAACGCTCAACAAGGCATCCTTTCCCCCAGTGAAAAGACCCGTAAATAAATGCCGAGATACAGGGAGATGCCCCTCCCCCTCCTCTTCCAAGCTTATGATCCTGCCACAAATCCATCCTGAGCTACACAGGCTCCACTAAGGAACTAAAACAGAGGAGCAGCTTTCCTCCTGCAGGCTTTGCCTTGGTAACTGACATGTTTTATCAGCAGCCCGAAGCTGGTCTCTGAAGCCTTTTGTGGTGCCTCTGCTGCCATGGCAACCGCAATAGATTCTGGTCACGGTGTCAGCCTCCCTAGACCACCAAAACATAATCTAAATCAACGTGTGCTTTGGCAGACGTGAGCTGAGATGAGAAAGGGATTCATGAGAATTCCCCCTTCTGTAATGTTCAGAAGCAGTAGGTTGCATTGTTTTGTCTTCCCAAGGAATAGAAGTTCCAGATCAGACTCCTTGAGAAGCAGCTATTTCCTTCTGTGACCCAAGCATTCTTATGATTCTGGTTTCATCATTATCATCACTTCAGCCACTGTCTTTCCACTGGAGGATGAAGGCCTCTTCTGCATGTTTCCAACCAATACAGCCCTGAGCTTTCTTTTGCCATTTGGGCCCGCAATGCTTGCTAATGTCATTGAGTCTGGTTTATTTACAAATAATTACACAGGCCGAGCCAGAGGAAGAAGGGCACCTTTGTCTTTAAAGGTTACATCTTCTCCAAAGCAGAAGACGTTCCTTTGAAGACCCCTGATACAATTGTTCTTATTGCCAGCTTCCTGAAAAAAATATCTTTTTTGCTAACTATTTTGAAAATGGCTACGGTATATTGTTCTTCTCTTCATTCTTTACAAGGTGGATTTTGCATAATTCTAGCAGCTTTGGGACTGACTAGTGGCATTGGCACCCTGTTGGGGACAGATCATCATGGAGAAGATCTATCTATGTGGTCACTAAAAATTACCATCAAGTTGATGGCACAAAATCATTTTTTTCTCGGAAGAAAACTCTAATCCTGAAATTATAGCACATACGAGCCAATATTACTGTCATGGTTCTAAGTTGCCAATTACTTTCTGAACACTACATATCTAACAAGTAACTGAATTCACCAATTGTTTTGCATTAAAGATCTTGAGATATGATATTTTTTAATTTGGAAAACTCAGACTGGATGTTTCTGAGGTCATGATGGGTTTTCTGGTCCACAGTCTATCATCTTTGGAAATGGACAAAGGCACATAGGTAGAATTATTGGTTATTTACAAATTTGCTTCACACTGTGCAATAATCCAATATATGCTTTGTTTGGTTTTAGTTTAGTAAATCAGCAATGTTAAATTGGACACTTAAGGCTTATAATGCTGCACAAGCTGAACCCATTGTGATTTACAATATTCCATAAATCAAACATAATATGACACAGAGTAGGGTAAAGCTAGCCAGGCTTGCTTTGCATAATGAAATAGGCAGCTTATAAATTTAATTAATTAATAAATAAGACAAGAGAACAAGCTTGATATAATGGATAAGATATCAGGCTAGAAATGGGAGACCATAAGTTCTAATTCTAAAGCTGGTTGGATGGTCCTGGGCTAGTCATTCTCTCTCAATGCCAGGAAGGAGACAATGGCGAGCCACTTCTGAAATCTTGTCAAGGAAACAGCTAGGCCTTGTCCAAGCAGTTGTCTGAAGTCAACACTGACTCAAAAAAACCCTTCCACAAAGTGTGAAGATCAGCTCAATGAATCTTTAGAAAGTCTGATGAGATCTTGGAGTGTCAAAGGAATCTTTAAAAATACTGCTTGCTAGTCTGCAAATATATTTGCAACAGACAAGAGTATACAATCTCCTGAATAATATTTTTGGTGGAGTCCTTGGTACTCTCTGATCTTGATTATTTGTTTGCAGACATTTCATTACCCAGCTGGGTAACATCATCAATGTTGGGTTCATTACCCAATCAGGTAATGAAGTGTCTGCAAGCCAACGACCAAGCTCAGATGGCATCAAGGATTCCACAGTTCAGTTACATATGAGCAACATATATTATCTTCTATTGGAATAATTATTTTTATTAAACATAAATAACATTAGGTTATTAAACAAACCTAATAGAAAAAGCTATTCCAAATGCCTAAATATAAAGAATTTTTGTACCCTGCTGTTGGAAGGCCTTCAAACATCTTGCTTTCAGCTCCTCTGCTAATTAAATGTGGCATCTTAGAACATTGTTACAGAATCATGATTACAGAGTTGAAGATGGATATATTCGATGACAGGATGAAGTGTGCCAGAATTTGCCATTTAAGGTAATACTTTTTATTTTTAGCTAATTTGGTTGCTATGACAGCAATAAAATTTCAGCAGCAGGATAGAAGAGAAAATTAACTTTTTTTTCCTGTTGCCTCCTACTCAGTGTATCCTAAAAACCCTACAGTGGAACAGATTGAACAAAATTAGATTGTAGACATCCTGAATATTCTCCACTAACAAACTAACATGCTGACCTACTTTTCCTTTATCTAGTTGAGTCCATTGTCCTCAGAGCTCTTGGTCCACTCATAAGCTTTGATGGACATTTTTTAAAAAAATCCATATTGTCCAAAGGTTTCTGTGATGAACACTGGATAATAAACAAATAATGACTTATGTTAGTTGAAAATCATGGACTTGAAAGTTTATGATACCAGATGGGAGCATCAAATCAGAAAAATTGCTCTAAATAACATGGCAGTCATTCTGCATGCATCCATAGTTACCTTACTTGGATATGTTATTTCTTTAAATTACACAAACACTTAAAAATTTCCTGGAGTAAAATTAGTCAGCATTCCATATCCAATTAACATGCTAATCTGAAGCAAATTTGGGGAGGATAAAGAGAAGACTATCCTGGAAAGGATTTTTCCCCACAAACATTTTTGTTCTTTTCGAATACCTCTTAAATAGATTCTTTCAATGTTCTAATAGGTACATTTGTGCTTTTGGGAGTTAATGATGACTATAAAAATAAATTATGTCCCGAAAATCATGGATTATCTTTGCTATCTGCAAGCAACTGTTGGAAACAGGATCAAAATACTCAGTTGATTAGTAATTTTGAGTAAAATTGTATTAATCTCATTCATGCATTGATATATTACCAGTGAAGCAACTGAAAGCTAATGGATCCAGATTTATATATTGCAGGCCTCTATAATGACCCTTTCAGGACTAAAAAAAAATTACTTGAAACATTTAGACTATCCTCCCAATTTTTAACAGAATTCTACCTCATCACATAGCTCATTAGATTGGGATAGTGTGTAGCTTATACATGCTTCAAAGGCAATCATAAATAACTAAAAAGAACTATTGGAATATACTAAAACCTTTCTAGTCCTGTTTTTGTTTCCAAAAGTGACCAATAGATGTCTCCAAGAAGCTCCAAAAAACCTATAAAACAATAGCTGTCTTTTCCTGTTTTCCCCCAGGAATTGATATGCAGAGGTATGCTGTTTTTATTCCTGCATGGGTCTGATAGTGGAATTCATTCATATAATGAGACACTATGGCAGTGTCCTTTTTCAAAACCTAATTACTATTCTAAACACAAGGCATGTATCTTACAATTATAAAAGATAGAAAGTACAATGCTAGAAAGTCCATCTCTTTGATGGTACTACAATTGCATAGTCCAACTGTTGCAAATTTTGTTGGCTTGAGTCCATTTTTCTGACTATGAATGTGAGCAGATTCCAATCATTATTCTTTAATTTCTGGAATCAATTTCTTACAGGGAAGCAAATCCATGAGCAATCCTTCTTTTCATTACTCCCTTGGTGCTTTTCCTGGGTGTGTGTATTGTATGTATGTAAATGTCATCCTCTATGGGAAATAAACCAATGGCTGAATGAATCATTGCTGTTTTTCACAGGTTTCTTGGAACTTAGCTATACAATCTGACCATTCTGTCTGGGTTAACTGGAACTATGTAATCTTACTACAAGTCCATTATATGTCTTCTCACTGGTGCACAGATTCTTCTCAAACTTACTTTGAAGTTGAAAAAGATATTTTGATGCTCACTTGCTCTAGTTCAGCCACTAGTTTGCCCTTTGCTTCTGCCTCATTTTTGCATCCAGTTCCTGGATAGTCTCACAATTCCTTGTTTCTGTCTCCTGATCCCACCCCAGACTGATCTTAACTGCTTTGCACCACCCCAGTTAGATAAAATAAAGCAATCTAGATTGACCAATATTTCCTCTTATCCAGTGATGACTTCCTAATATATGAGAGAGAGAGAGAGAGAGAGAGAGAGAGAGAGAGAGAGAGAGAGAGAGAGAGAGAGAGAGAGAGAGAAGCTACTTAACTAACATCATTAGCAAACCTGTAGGCCAGTTTTAATTACTACTTGATTCAAATTAGGAATAATTAAAAAGGTATCTGATTATTTCCAAGAAAGTGATAGAGCTTCTAAGATGAATGGACTGTAGTGTCACAATTGACCTTTTACCTGAATCACAGTTTGAGCTGGGGAATTTCTGTCTCAGAGCTTTCCTTTTTTAGTTAGGAAAGAAGAAAGAGGCGATGCGATGCAATGGAGATTTCATACACAGTTATTAAATTAATGGCAGGGATTTTCTCTCTCTGATAAGATGATTAAATGAATGGAACATCGGTAAATTCCAAACCTAACTATATAAAACATGCATTCATAATAAAGTACAGTTAATTGTCTTAAAACGTAATAGATGATTAGCAACTGATTTTAATAGCAAATGTGATGAGTTTATAGCAAAGAGCAGGAATCCAATGGTTATTCACTTACTGCATTCTTGCTTTCTTGTAGGCACTTAAGACCACACACACACACACACACACACACACACACACACCTTTCTTTCTATTATATTTGTAACAACCCTGTGAAATACGTTAGGCTGAGAGATAGTGACTTGCCCAAAATTATTTAATGGACTCCATGGATGATTTGGAGCTGTAATACGGTACTAAAGGCATTTTCATTGCCTGGGGCAGTTCACTTCTAAGGATCAGATGCTGGGGGGAAACAAGTCATTTCTGTCATACTCTGCTTATCTGTTCGGCCGGGATGAAGAGCTGAATTCTGGACCCTTGAAACTAAAAAACATTTTCTGTGATTTTACAATGAACTAATCCAACTTTATAGAGAATGTTTGGACAAGAAATACTTTGGGCACAATGCTCTTGCTGCCGAATTGGGAAGGAGGCATGATTCATGCAAAATGGCTGAGTCACACATCTTGGCAAGGAAAGCAGCTATCCCAGAGAATGGAGAGGGCACTCATTAATGAGCTCACAGTGTTTTTAACAGATGCCCTGTTCTTGTTAAAATTCAACATTCATCATAACACTAGCCTACACTAAGGAAATGGATCTTTGATCCTGTATCTATAAGGAAACGCTAAGCATAGGTAGACTGCATTCCTGTACTGCAAAAATTTGGATGACCATGGGGGGAGGGCGAGGGGGGGGGGAAGCAAAGAAAGAGCTTTGTATCTTCCTTTGTTGCTATTTAGTGGCATTAAATGACCCTTTTGCAACCTCAGGATGCTATGCTAAAATGGATACACTGCTTTGTTGTTATTATTGTTTATTCTTTCAGTCAATGCTGATTGACTCGTGACAATTGCTTGGCTATGTCCTTGCAGCTTTCTTGACAAGATTTTAGAATTGCGTCTAGTCTAGATTGCCATTGCCTCCTTACTAGGGCTTCTGAGAAGTGACTGGCTCAAAGTCACCTAAGTGGATTTGTACCAAAGGCAGGATTAAAATGTTAATATCCCAGTTTCTAGCCTGATCTCTTAACCATTACACCAGACTGACTCTTTCCTTCTCCACTGCTGGATCCCAAATCCATTTATTCGACTAGAGGAATAGAATGGTTGGAGTTTACACTAGTTCTTCCCTGCCTCATTACCCCTATTGCTGGGATAATCACACAGTTCATGTCCTGCTTATTTCCACAGCTAGTATTGTGACCAGTCTACTATTTTATTATTAAAATTAGAATAGGAGGAGAAAGGAAGAGATGGTGGTTATCATGGCCTGATATGAAGAAGGTTGCTTAGAAGAAGAAGATGGATTAGATGATCCAATTTAATGTTCAGCACTGTAAGAGTCAAGCCCTAGCATAGTCTCTAGATCAGAGCCCTCTCCTCAAGGTTTTAATCTAGCCTCATCAATACCCAATTCACATAAATGGTACCATCATCAGATTGAATACCCAAAGATGAATAAGAGAGGAGCACCTTGGGAACAAAGATTTACTTGAGAGGAGCACAATATATCTTGATAGCTTTGCTATCAAGGTTTCAAGAGTACTAGTTAAGAGTAGGATAATGATAGGATGACTATAACTTCTTGTATGAAGCCTCTGCTTGAAGCAGTATCTAAAACTTGTGATTCTGTGCTACTCTTGTATCTTGATTCATGTCTATCTGATAGACTTCTCTAGTGTCTTGGCTGTTTATTTTCTGAAATCTAACCTTTGCTCATTTGTTTTCGTCTTTTAACCCCAGTTGGGACAAAGACTAATTTGACTTCTGCATCAGCTTACTGATTATTCCACATCACACTCTCTTTAAATAACTTTTTGTGGATTTTCATTTCAGCACATATAAAAAATGCTTTTAGTGCTCCAATTTCAGAATCCAAGGCATGGCAGTAGTACAAAAGCAATACATAAAAAAATAGACTGAAATCCTATTCTGAATTGAAAGAAAGACCAACTCAATATATATCAAGCAACAGGGCCTAGTGATATATTACTATAGAAATAGTTTCCATGCATTTAATATAGTAGAGAAAATACTTTTGAAGAAACCTTGATTGGAACCCTCTATTAATTCACTAAGGTTTGTATTTAGCAGGGCATAAATATGTGAGAAATACAAACCCTTTAAGAGTATCTAAAGAAAACTATTTAAAAACCCAAGGAATAAGAAAAATTAATTAAGAAAATTATATTTTCTAAAAGAAAAGTGAGCCACTTTGATATAATGGTTAAGGCACCTGGCTAGAAACAAGGAGACAGTAATTTCTAGTCCTGCCTTGGGCACAAAGCTAGAAAACTGCAGGGACTTGAAAACACAATCAATCAATCAATCAATCGATGGATGGATGGATGGATGGATGGATGGATGGATGGATGGATGGATAGATAGATAGATAGATAGATAGATAGATAGATAGATAGATAGATAGATAGATAGATAGATAGATAGATAGATAGATAGATAGATAGATAGATAGATAGATAGATAGGTAGATAGATAGGTAGGTAGGTAGGTAGGTAGGTAGGTAGGTAGGTAGATAGATGATAGATAGATAGATAGATAGATAGATAGATAGATAGATAGATAGATAGATAGATAGATAGATAGATAGATAGATAGATAGATAGATAGATAGATAGTAGCATGTTCAATATGTTTTCTTTGTGGCAAAGGATAGAAGAAGAAAGAAGGACAAGAAGGGAAGAACCTCAGAGTCTCAGACTTCCAAGCAGAAAAAAGCAGAGCAAAAACAAAGGAGTCACTTATCTTTGCACTTTTCTTCTAGAGACCGACAGGATGAATAGTGCAAAGAGTTTTTGCTTCTGGCATTTCCTTGCCAACAAAAGTGTCCTCAAGCCACTTCCTCCTCAAACTGCTGTCAGAATGTCTGTATGATCCATAATTTTCTTAGAAAATGCTGCATGCCAACTGGTTGTTCTCTTGAGTTGGTACTTTTTAATCCTCTTTACTGCCACATCTAATTAATGAGCAGAGTCCTGTTATACTTTGTGCAGCAAACCTATATGAGTGTTCTAAGGAGAAATTTCCTGACAGTTAGAACAATTAATCAGTGGAACAACTTGCCTCCCGAAGCTGGAAGTTTTAAAGAAGAGACTGGACAACCATTTGTCTGAAATGGCATAGGTTCTCCTGCTTGAGGAGGGGGCTGGACTAGAAGACTTCCAAGGTCCCTTCCAGCTCTGTTCTATTCTATTCTATTCTATTCTATTCTATTCTATTCTATTCTATTCTATTCTATTCTATTCTACTCTACTCTACTCTACTCTACTCTACTCTACTCTACTCTACTCTACTCTACTCTACTCTACTCTACTCTACTCTACTCTACTCTACTCTACTCTACTCTACTCTACTCTACTCTACTCTATTCTATTCCCAAATTTTATTCCAAATACTTTAATTCAAATGTTTTCCAATTTGGTGTTGCCCAGATAAATTGGACCAGTGTACTTCAACAATTGTCCAGTTTTCTGAGCAAAAACAAGGAGCTACCTAAATTGTGATTTCTATAATTTATCTTTCCTGTCAACGTAAGGTTGAGATGCCCATAGACAGCATTTACCCATTTTCACTTTTTTTTTTTTAATCACAAAGTTTAGAAAGTTGCTTTTGAAAATGGAAAAAGTCTCAGGATGTTAAGCTGTGCCATTATGTCTTCAAAAAAACCAAAGGAGACATATACAGTATCCCTGTCACAACAGCAAGATCTCGCTTCTAGACCAGGGGTGTCAAACTCGCAACGTCAAGTGATGTACTGCGACATATCGCAACTTTTCCCCCATTGCCGGAGCTGGGGTGGGCACAGTTTCGGCATGACACATCCGGCCTGCGGGCCGGCAGTTTGACACTCCTGTTCTAGACCAAGACACGCAAGAAAACAAAAAACAAAACAGAAACTGCATACACAAGGAATCAGGAAATCTTTCCAGCTTCCATTCATTCCTGAGTCTCTCCAAAGAGTTAGCAACCAACCAACAAATATTACAGTCACATTTAAAAGTATTGTTTCTTTCATAGTCAAAACAAGAACTATCAACATTTTGTATGATCCAAAGCCTTGTTTTTGCTAAGTAATAAAGTTGCTGCGATGCTGTCTGGGAGCAAATTTCAGGGTTATATGATATATATGATCAAGAGAAAGGTTAGATAAAGAGCAGCCTGTGTTTTCCCCAGTTCTTGGCAGGTGGGTAACCAATTTGTATGTTAAACAGAAAAACTCCTACATTTCTTATCCAGGTTTGATGAAAAATGATCAAGGCAATCCTAGGGAGAGAAAAAGAGAAGGGAGCGGGGAATGATTCTTTTACTCACCAGAGGAAAGACAGGTTTGGAATGAGGGGAAGAATGTAGCTAGAAAAAAGCAATCATGATTACAAATGAGCATCTGGGAACTGTTGTCAAGAGGCTTCACTAATACATACACAGGATCTTGTAGCTGATTCCAGCCAAAAATGACCATGTATATACTGTTTTGAGTTATTTATAAAAATAATAATGTGGGATAATAATATATAAAATGAAAGGATGGAGTGAAGAAATTGGAATTTCCTGCTAGCAGGAAAACAACAATTTGACTAAGTAAAGCTGTCCTTACAACTGAGGTATGAACCATGGGATCTGGGATTTGAATGTAAGAATCTAAATTGCCAATGATATAGTCGTTATTTGGTTACAGCTGTTGCAAAGTGGATTCTATTGGGGGTTTTATCTTCAGATATCCAAATGCCATTATATTGGAAATTTTATAACCTACCAGCCTAAACTCGTATTCTTAAATTTTTTTAAAAAAACCCTTCTATTGGATCTACATGCTAGAATTATGTCTTTTTCCAGGAAAAAAAACCCATGCAAAATGTGCTTTGAGTTTCCTGGTTAAAAAAAAAACCCTCAAACTTGTATACTGCTGTTTTTAGAAACCTGGGAAGTTTGTAATATTCTTTTTGTTCTTATTTCAATAATATGCATTATGAACAAGTTTGGCTATCTGACTGGTCTCACTGATCACCTAATCCAGACTATTTATGAAGACAACTAGTTCAAAACTAAATTCTTGGCTGACCTCACTTTACATATGCTTCCATAGTGAAAATTGCCTGTGTACTTTTACTCTCTGTTTATTCTCAATTCACTTACTAGTTCATGAGAAGATTTGTCCTATTATTATTCCCAAAGCTGCTTAGGAGTCTCTAACAAGTAACATTGTGAAATACTTTCTAGAAATCTTTGATCATTCCTATATTACATTTCTTACTAGTGGGTTATACTACTTCCTCTAGCATAGTTATGTTGGAAATAAATGCTGGGGACAAACTGAGGTTTGTAGTGGTAATGGAACATATTATCCTAAATAGTCACACTGTTTTTGAGCTTTTTGTGTTTCTCTGCATTTTGAGTTTATGAAGATAATTGCAGGTTGATTTCAAATTCCTTTCTAGGATATAGGGATTGGAAGCACAGTAAACAGAAAAGTGCATTGTTCTGAATAATGTCACATCCTTATCCTTCCCTTTGGAAAAAATGGAAACAATGATCAAGCAGACATGTGAAACACACAATAAGGAATGTTGTATTGAGCATATGTGCTGTATTTAAATTCAGTATTTTAGCATTCAGCCCAGTTCTGTTCATTACAATCAAGAGAAAGAAAAATAAATGAGTGACTGAATGTACAGAATGCACACTCTGTTATTGAACTATGAATGCCCCCTTAGATAAATGTATGGGGAGAACATAATAGAGTTTTATATTACATTGTAAATGGCAGAATAAATAAGACCCAAGAATTGTCTTTGTTTCCTTCTTGTAATCCCAGTTGAACTTCCAGCAAATAGATCAGAACATCTTTTACCCAGTGGCATAATTCGTTAGAATGTTATGATGTGTGATGGATATTCTGAGTGCTTAAAATTGGACAGTGTCAAAGAAAAGGACAGCAGAATGAGCATCCAATGTAACTCTAAATGAAATATAATCTCCCCAACCGGATGCTCTTCAAATACGTTAGACTAAATATCTCAAAATTCGCTGCTAGCAATCTCTGGCTGGGAATTGCAAGTTTCTGACCAACCCATCCTATCAATTCAAGAATTCTGATAAACTATTTGAGAGGCGGGGTACTTCTGAATGCTAACTGGTGCGAAGAAAGAAAACAGAAAAGGACGGCTGTTGCCATTAAGTCCTCTACTCCTCGCAGAAGAAAAAGGGAAGCGGTTATTAACGAGATTAATAACTAACTCTTTAGTTTCATGGAACGGGGAATTTGCAAGGAGTGTATGTGTGTTGTATACTCCACACACTGTCTCACGCAGACATACACACACACCTCCCCCCGCCCCCCCATGATCACCAATTGCATGTCCGAGGATGTCTATCAGGCTCAGGCGCTCTCTGCCTTTCACGGCAGTACCGCCGCCTGCCTCTTATTCATGCAGTGGAGCAGGCGGGGTTGAAAAACAGGCCGGTGAAGCGAAGTATCCCGAGGCAGGCGGGGGTCTAGGAGACTGCCTTGGTCCAATGGCGTCTCAGCACTCGGCGCAAACGGCCAATGATGAGGCAAAAGGGCGGAGCTCACAAAGCGGTGGGAAGACTGCAGGAGTTCAGAGCTGGCATTGCTTATCTAGCTTGGCTCGGGGTGAGCCAAGCTGGAGACGAGCGCGGCTCGCTTGGCTGGTTCGCTGTCCGTGGTACTGAAAGCGCGCTCACTGTTCAACTCCTGTCCTATCAGGGCCGCTGAACCGCGGCTCGAAGGCGTTGAGAGACCCTCCATGGAAGAGATGGAAGAGGAGCTCAAATGCCCGGTATGCGGCTCCTTCTACCGAGAACCTCTAATCCTACCCTGTTCACACAATCTGTGTCAGGCATGTGCCCGAAACATCCTGGTGCAGACGCCAGAGACGGAGTCGCCTCAGAGCCGGCGTGCCTCGGGGTCAGCTGGCTCCTCATCTGACTATGACTACCTGGACCTGGACAAGATGAGCCTGTACAGTGAGGCGGACAGCGGCTATGGCTCATATGGTGGCTTTGCCAGTGCACCTACTACACCGTGTCAGAAGTCACCCAATGGTGTGCGTGTCTTCCCTCCAACTGTCCCTCCAGCTGCACATTTCCCACCGGTTTCAGCCTCTGCCTCATTGGCACCGGTGCCACGCAATTCCTGCCTCACCTGCCCACAGTGCCATCGCAGCCTGATTCTGGATGAGCGGGGCCTTCGTGGTTTCCCCAAGAATCGTGTCTTGGAGGGTGTCATTGACCGTTACCAGCAAAGCAAAGCAGCTGCTCTGCGCTGTCAACTGTGTGAGAAGATACCCAAGGAGGCCACGGTCATGTGTGAACAGTGCGACGTCTTCTATTGTGACCCATGCCGGCTGCGCTGCCATCCGCCACGGGGCCCCCTGGCCAAGCACCGTTTGGTCCCTCCAGCTCAGGGCCGGGTCAGCCGGAGGCTCAGCCCACGCAAGATCTCCACTTGCACTGACCATGAACTAGAGAATCACAGCATGTACTGTGTGCAGTGCAAGATGCCTGTTTGTTACCAGTGTCTGGAGGAAGGCAAGCATTCCAGTCATGAGGTGAAGGCGCTGGGCGCCATGTGGAAACTACATAAGGTCAGTCCTGGGATGGGGGCACCGACTAATGAACAGAGCAAGTATGGTAGAATACCTTGGCAAGAGATGAAAATCCTCATTTCAGCCTTTGCACTGGTTCCCTGTGATCTTTCTCCTAAGTATCCATTGATCTCTCTTCCCTCTTTCTTACAGCTGTCTTTCTTTCTCTTACTTTTTCTCTAAAACAATTTTATTCCAAGCCTCCTGTTTTAG
Organism: Azemiops feae; assembly: GCA_023970755.1. Taxonomy (NCBI): domain Eukaryota; kingdom Metazoa; phylum Chordata; class Lepidosauria; order Squamata; family Viperidae; genus Azemiops; species Azemiops feae. The sequence continues at coordinate 1,927,573 of JALGBA010000172.1, read as the reverse complement.
TGTACCTTTTTTTTTACTTGTTGTCCATAAATGTTTACTGGAGTACTGCTCCCATCCTACTCAGTCAATGATGGAGTTGTAGCCCAGCAATGCCTGAAGGCATGCTGTGAAACATAACAACAATTCTGGTCTTCCTTCTCTCAGCTCTTGATTTCTTCACCAATACTACAATCATAATCCTTCATGGCTAGATGACTCGTTCATCCATCCATTAGTCTATCTTTCTTTTCCATCCCTCTCCTCCCTGTTCCATATTTTAAGCATTTATGGAATGTGTAGTTTTTATTCTCATCAAAGAGCTGCTTCCTTACCTTTTCATCATTTTCCCTCGCTTGATTTCCTCCATCTTATTCTTCCTCCTACCTCTAATGAGTCAGTCTCCCTATCTGTAAACAGATTTCACTTCCCAGTCTTTGATTCTCTTTGCTGGAATGCTAGCGGTTCTATCCTGCCAACTAATGTATGTGTTCTGAGAATGCATCTTGATTTTGTATTCAAGAAACACCTGAGCTGGTGTGTCACATATTTTGCCCGGCCTGCCCATCTTCTTTGTTGGCTGCCATTCAAGTGTTTGCACCAAGATGCCTGCAGTAGCAAGCAATAAGATACTGGGGGGCTTGGCGGGGTGAGTTTTACACTGATGGTGAATGCAGCTGGGGGAGGAAGAGGGGAAAAAACAGGGATGAGATTGCTGTATTTTTCCAGTATCCTATGCTCATAGGATAGGATTAACTGGCCTTCCATTTCCTTTTAAATGTCCCTTTGTCCCCATTTAGGCAATGTTATCATGGACTTCACCACAGAATCTTTGTATAGCTAGAGGTTGCCAGGCAGATTGTAATCCCTGAAATGGGAAGAGCAGGGCTTCTACAATCACCTAACTCTCTTTGTGCTAATATAATGGTAATGAGGACAGAGTTTATATTGCTTCAGTGACGGCTGGATGATGCTAGAAAATGTTATAAGTCACTAGTGAAAAAAAATGGTCTGAATATAGAAAATGGCTCTTTCTACTTCCAAGTACGCAATGATGTGTGTTGTTTTCTATAAATGGAGAGAAGGTATTTTGGACACAATTAAAGGAAGATTTTTCACCAATATTAACTCTGAGCATTGAGCACTAACATAGATCCCAGGGTTTAGTCTGCCTCAGATTAATCTCTTAGTTGGCTAGCTGATGGGGAAAGGTCCTTGGAGAAAGGGGCACACAACTAAAATGAAACCTGTTGGGGGAGACTTTAAAGATAGCAGAATGTGTGAATGTGATGTAGAAGAAAGAAGCAGAAAGAAGTTGTATAAGAATAGATTTCTTCTTTGAATATGAATTGCTTCTTCTGCCACGAGGAAGGTGTGTTTGCCTATTTCAGTTTCTCCATTTTTAATTTTTCCATGTACCATATGTCAAATCTGATGTGTTGAATTTAAAGATTTCTCATCTTCCAAAAGAACATTTACACACAGACAAAAACTACTTTGGGTGCACAGTTCTACTGACATATGCCTATTATCCTAATGAATCTACCTTTTACAAGTAACTTCACTAATAGAAATTTGTACATAATTCTCACAAATATATGGGGTTTTGTATTGATTTCCCCTTTTATCATGGTGTAATTAGGAGAATTTTAAATTTTGAATGATAACTAAATTTCAGGTTGTGTGTTGCTTTGAAATTATGGAATTAGATATATTTGCATCTGATTTCTCCCTATCTCTACTCTGCTACTTGGTAATGCATTTTCTTCACAAACTGGGCTACATATTCATGACGTATTAGAAACAGGACCAATATGTGCAGAGCTGAAGTAGGGATATTCAGTTCATAGGGTAGCAACACATTAGCTTTTATAATGTGTTATGGATAACAATACAATACAAGGTGTCCCAAAAGACAGTGCAGTTTTAAGCTTTAAAAACTGCACTAAGACTTTTGGGACACTGTATAATTCTTATGACTATACCAGGTAGAATTGTAGCTAAAGGATTCTATACCACATATTGTAATCCATATTTTATTTTTTTCTCAATGGCTCTACATTGAGCTTTTGTAAAGTGTATTTTTTGTTTGTTTGAATTGAATTATCCCACAAAACATGTGAAGAGAGTGAAAAGGATGTAATTTTATCTCCCATTTAAATATCCATTTCTCCTTTCCACACTCTTACCACCCATCCTATTTTTCACATAGGATCTGGCTACATGGCAGCAACCCCATTTCTGAGGTAACTAGGCAGAGATATGTGACTACAAAGAGGATGGATATCCTCTCATCCTACATATACCTATGGAACATGCAGGCATTTTTATTTACCCCTTGCTGTGCTGTCCAGGTACAGAGATAGGATTGGTATTTGCGGTATTACATAGTTAGGATTTGGTGCAGGAGATGACTGTCCAGTAGCCTCTGCCAATAATGGGCTAAAATAAACAATACAACAAACCACAAACACTTCATGGATGAAAACCAAGTAGACCTTCAATTGTATCACTGAAGCCAAACCACCATCTTAACTTATTCACCACACTTTGAAGACACCCCTGAAAACACCATAACTTATTTAAGCACCCCTTGGTATAGCCAAAGTTGACTGGATTGAAACCATGGATTAACTTTTCAGACACCTGCCAAAGTCTCCCCTGCTGGCTTTTGGTCTCCTAGTCTGGCTGCCAGTTCTCATTTTTACTCTTTATGCAAGCATTGTGAAGAGTCAAGCAGAGTCCTCCAGTGGTCTTGTACTCTGTTTCTGAGTAATTATTTTAGACCAGTGTTTCTCAGCCTCAACAACTTTAAGATGTGTGGACTTCAACTCCCAGAATTCCCCAGCCATTGATGCTGGCTGGGGATTTCTAGGAGTTGAAGTCTACAGATTTTAAAGCTGCTGAGGTGGAGAAATATTGTTTTAAATTAAGGATGAAAGGAGAGGGTAAATAAGTGGGTAGAAATGAAGAGGAAAAGAAAGAAAAAACATGTAAAGAAGTAGAGTCTGAGAGCATCTCACTAGGGCCCCCTAAAATGGGAAATTGCTAATGGAGAGGAAAAGTGAACTTTTCAGCTACTTTTCTTTACTGCCAATTGGTTCTGCCCATTAGGATATAATGTAAAAAGCCCTTTGTGGCCCTTTGTGGCCTATGGCCAATAATCTTTTCCTGTCAAAACAGCAGCCTAAGACTGACCTTTGTAGATAGATTGACATCATTTCATGTCAGGGGCCTGCTAACATACTTTAACCATGGGAAATAGCTTCACAGCCAGCACAGGAACAAAGCTCTGTTTGTCTTGGCGAACGACAATGTTTACTGCTCAGGCAAGCAGAAGGAAAGAATTCCTCATAATTTATATCTGTCAACTGCTTACACAATTGACAATAATTTAAACTATACCTGGAGCCTCAGTGCAATTTCAATAACCTTTTATTTTATTCATGTACTAATTTTATTTCGTATTTCTAAGCCCAAAGGCTTCTGGGCAGAAAACAATAGAATAAAAAACAACAACAATTTTTTAACCGATATCGCCTAATCCCATAGACTTCTCATTCCTATTAAAAACCATTGTGGTGCCCCAATCAATTGGACTTCCAGCACAATGAAATAAGTTTTAGCCTGCTTATGAAAATGTGTGGGCTACTATGACAAGATCTGCCATTTGGTTACCCCCATATAACCTGGAGCAGACTTTCAACAGGCTCTCTTGTGATGACTAAACTGGGCCTACAGACTCTATTCTGGCAAGGTGCTGCTTGCTATATCTTGGTGCTCTGCTATGTAAGGCTTTAAAGATAATGTCTAGACCAGGGGTCTTCAAACTTGGCCCTTTTATGACTTGTGGACTTCAACTCCCAGAATTCCTCAGCCACTCCTAGAATTCCTCAGCCAATCTAGAACTTCAAATTGGGTTCATAGTCTACTGCTAACCAGTGTTATGAGTCTCAAATAGATGTTATTCTGCACTGGTGAGATTGTCTTACCAGGATTCTGGTTACTGTGCTTTGCCCCAGCTATAGTTCTGGGTTATCTACAAAGGGAGCCTCACATAGATTGTATTGCAGTAGTCCAGCAAGTGATGATAAAGGCATGAATTATGGCAGGGGTCTTCAAACTTGGCCCTTTTATGACTTGTGGACTTCAACTCCCAGAATTCCTCAGCCAGCACAGCTGGCTCAGGAATTCTGGGAGTTGAAGTCCACAAGTCTTAAAAGGGCCAAGTTTGAAGACCCCTGAATTATGGACACCAAAGCATCCTGCTCTAGGTATGGTACACCAACCACATCTGAGTGAAGCACCCCCTCCCCAAAATGTCACTTACATGAGCTCAAGATTAATTATCCCTTCCCTTTTTTTTATTCCCATAGCTTAATTTCAAGTGCTTTTAAAGTCAGCTAATAAATATTAGTCACAAAAGAAATGAAGCTGCACTTTAACACACATACATACATACATTGGTCCATAATCCAGACTGGTGTCAATAGTAATAGGTGGCAACATCTATTACTTGGCTGATCCTAGAAAACAATTAGTAGATTTAAATGTGGAAATCCCAAGGCTGTAGGCAAGGAGGTTTCAAAGAAAACATCCTCAAAGGAAGGCAGTACAAGCTATTTGCACTGTTATTAAACAACAGCCCGACATGGATGTGTCTACGGAATTATGTTAACCCTTCAAGTTAAGCCAGACTTAAACATCAAAAACATGAATACTAAAACTACTTTTACTGTAGGATTGCAATAACAGAATTTTGCCACTCTACAAGAATACTAAGGAGGATCAAGTCTGAAATGCTTTCTCCATTCTCATTCCAGCTTTGGCCTCAGAGTTCTCTTATCTGACCTTTGCCTTTGTCAGATAAGATAAATCTTCCTCCTTATCTTCCTCCTCTTCTTCATGGTTACTCTCACAGTCCATTACAAGTTGTGACACTTCATTGAAAACACTTCATTGATGCTGTTGGTGAAAACATGGTCAGGAGTTGCTGTAGGTCTCTAATACACATTCTTCCCCCCACACAGACTGGGGAATGCCTTCCAAGGCCATTTTGGCTGGGGATGCTAGAAAAACTGAGCACTTGGCTCCTACAGGTGCCTCTGGCTGCTAATGCCTGATTGAACATTATAAACAAACACTTTATTTAAAACAAAAACAAAGAGCCAGTGGCACTCTGGTCAATTTAAGCCAGGAACAAGAGCCAGGTTCTGTCCACTGTTTGTTGCTCATTCTGTCCCTAATGACTGTTTCTGCCAACAAAAGGGTTTTGGGTTGCCATATTTTCTATTTGGGGGTATTACTTTGTCATTTTGAGTACTCCAAGGGCTAGTGGCAAATGATATATTCTTTAAAAATGGTTAGCAACGTCTTGGTATTCTGTGTTTAGTGGGACATGAGGACTAACCCTCTACACTGGCACCTGATATTTGGGCAAATATAAAGGTGGTTAAACCCTGCGTTATGGATATGCAATAAAGCAAGAGATGGTGATGGTAGTTGCCTGCTTTGAAAACTAACGTACAGGCCATTATTCTGATTTGTTGTTCTTTAAGTACTTTCTCCAAACCGACAAAAAGTGTCTCAACTTTGGTGAAATTCTTGACATAGTTCTACCCATTTGGCATGATTGCTCTGCTCTTTGCAGCCCTTAGCAACTCCCGTCTCCCACACAGACATACTGTATACCAAATTGTATACATACTATATACTGTATAAGGCTGCAGGAACTGGGTATGGCTAGTCCAGAGAAAAGAAGGACATGGCAGCAGTGTTCCAGTATTTGAGGGTCTGCCACAAAGAAGAGTGGGTCAACCTATTTTCCAAAGCACCAGAAGGCAAGACAATGGATGGAGGCTAATCAAAGAGAAAAGCAACCTAGAACTAAGGTGAAATTTCCTAATGGTGAGAACAATTAACCAGTGGAACAGCTTGCCTTCAGAAGTTGTGGGTGCTTCATCACTGGAGGTTTTTAAGAAGAGACTGGCCAGCCACTTGTCTGAAATGGTATAGGGTCTCCTGCTTGAACAGGAGGTTGGGCTAGAAGTCCTCCAAGATCCCTTCCAGCTCTATTCTGATTGATTAATTGAAATGCAACCAACATATAATTGTCCACATTTAACCCACATCAGCACAGCTTAAAAATCATAATCATCCTTTTAAAGTGAATTAAAGTGATACTATTTCTGTTTTCCCTAAATTATCAACTGTAGGTCCATCAAGAGCCTAAGAGATATCAAGGGACTGGTGACAATACACAGCAGCTAAGATTCTAATAGGCTTCCAATCTTGCTTAGGTTTTCTGTTCAGCGTAGAAAGACAGCATATTTCCTAATTATTGTTACCCACACTCTCTTTCTTTCTCACATATGCAAACACATGGCTGCATCTCCTTCCAACTTGTTTTTCTAAAAGCCTACCCTCAGCCAGTCACATATCCAGTGGGACTAGAGAGAGTACAATTTGCTCATCAAGCAAAGTATAATTAAAGCTAAATGTGGAATCAGTTTAGTTGGGGGGATGCCTGGATGCCAAACCCATTAGTATTAGGCACAACACTGTGCAAATGTGGAGGTTAGTGCACAGGAATAGAATCACGCCCCCTCAGACCCTTCGCCCATACTATTGCTTGGCATACTGTGTGACCCATATCTGAGCAGTACATGTGAGTGGCACATATTTATACACGTGAGAGGGACAATATTAAGATACAATTGGGCACACCTCTCTTCTCCATCCCCCAGTCCAGCCAAATATGTCTGTAAAGAGATATGCACATTTTAATCACCTCTGGCAACCAAATGCCAGAAAAACATTGTACGCCGAAGAAAAAGCAATATGTTCCTTTCTGGAACACACCTAACTACAGTACCTCATTCTTCATTATATTTTCCTTTTCATTTGAAGCCCTTGGCTGAAGGGCTGGTGCATTTAACTAATCCTCCTTCTGTTCTCTTGCCCTTTCCCTTCCTCCATCCAGCTCCTCCTGCCTTCCTCCCTCCCTAGAGGCTTTTTTTCACTCTGCTCCAGTAATCTCATTTCTCCCTTAAGCAACAGTGGGCATCCAGGCACAAAAGATGGCGTGCTAATTACAATCTGGGGGTGGCGGGATCTTCTTCAAGGTCATCTGAGCTCAGGAATCCCTTCCACGTGACAGGCGAAGTGGTCAGTACAGGAATCTAATGGTTGGGAAAGGCCAAAGGGAGCAGCAGATGATTTAGTCAAATTGTGTTGCAATATTTTTCAAGAAGAAACAATAAGGCAAACAATTTCATCTCTCTCAAAAGCTGAAAAAAATAATCCATCTTTTTAAAAGTAATCTCTCAGAGCGGTTGAATGAAAGATGTCTGGAATGAATGAGATGGGGGGGGGAGAATATTACTAAATTGTCCTCATACCTAACAGGCAGCCTTGAGGAAATTATGAACTTCTTTGTTTCTGACTGGATTTTAGGACCGGTCTGGCCCCCATTCTTCCCATTTAAATCCTATGAATGGTCTCCTAGCCTCTGATTACAGGTAGTCCTCAACTTATGATCACAATTGAGCCCAAAATGTATGTTGTTAAGTGAGAAATTTGTTAAGTGAGTTTTGCCCCACTTTACAACTTGAGACTCTAGAAAGAGTACAGAGAAGAGCAACAAAGATGATCAGGGGACTGGAGGCTAAAGCATATAAGGAACGGTTGCTGGAATTAGGTATGTCTAGTTTAATGAAGAGAAGGACGAGGGGGGACATGATAACAGTGTTCCAATATCTCAGGGGCTGCCACAAAGAAGAGGGAGTCAAGCTATTCTCCAAAGCGCCTGAAGGCAGGACAAGAAACAACGGATGGAAACTAATCAAGGAAAGAAGCAACCTAGAACTAAGGAGAAACTTTCTGACAGTTACAACAATTAACCAGTGGAACAACCTGCCTCCAGAAGCGGTGAATGCTCCAACACTGGAAGTTTTTAAGAAGAGATTGGACAGCCATTTGTCCGAAATGATATAGGGTTTCCTGCCTGAGCAGGGGGTTGGACTAGATGACCTCCAAGATCCCTTCCAACTTTATTATTATTATTATTATTATTTGTTAAGGGAATCACTGTAGTTCTTAAATTAGTAAGACAGTTGTTAAATGAATCTGGTTTCCCCATTGTTTTTGCTTGTCAGAAAGTCGCAAAAGGAGATCACATGACCCTGGGATACTGCAACCGTTATAAGTATGAACCAATTGCCAAGCAGCCGAATGTAAATCACCTGACTATGGAGACGCTGCAACGGTCATAAGTCCCTTTTTTCAGTGCTGTTGTAACTTCAAACGGTCACTAAATGAACTGTTGTAAGTCGAGGACTACCTGTATTTGAAAAGCCCTTTGTGTGTGGGTGTGGGGTGAGTGGGCCTTCGGATCAATTTTTGGCTCCAGGTGACTGCCTGAACTACTCCCGGCAGTTTTCTTGGCAAGGTTTTTTCAAAAGTGTTTGCCATTGCTTGCTTCCTAGAGACAGAATGACAGGCCCATGATCACTCAGGTAGCTTTGCACCTAAGACAGGACTAGAACTCACAGTCTCCTGGTTTCCAACCTACTGGATTCAAATCTGTCCAAACCATGCAGTTTATCTACAGGGGAGAAGTTTATCTACATGCAGTTTATCTACAGGGTTTGCAAGGAAAGAAATATATGGAAGGTTGTAGTGAGTGGTAAGAGTATGAACTAATTTTGAGCTACGTTTCTGTTCTTTCTCTTACATCAGGTCTTTATTTGATTTGATTTCTCAGTCTTATTCTCTCTGTTTACCCTGAAAGGGAAGAGCACGGTGGTATGTACATGTGGTTTCAAAGCTATGTTCAGACATTCATTCAGCGAATGGCTTTTTTCGGGAAGTTATGCAAATGGTCCCATTCCATTATTCAGAAATTGGGCATAGTAAGAACCAACTTCAGTAGCAATGGCCAGAAACAATCATGCACACTTCCTTCTACATTTTATAAAGGTACCACTTCCTGTCATGAGTACTGTGCTATATGCCAATTTAAAAGGCTGGCATCCTTAGCTATACCCTGGATATATTTTGCCCTAGTAAAATCCCAGGTGCCTGCTAAGGGAGTCTGATTTTATTGCCACCTTAAATTATACCTGTAAAACAAATATGCATATAGTATACTCATTGGCATCGTTAGTTCTATCGCTTGTCGAAATGATGCTCCAGTTTCAGTAGGCTTTAATTTTCACCTGCCACGGATGTTTTGATTTTAATTTTAATTTAATTAAGTTTAATTTGGGGGTTTATCATGGACCTTTTATTGTATTGGTACTGCTGTTAACCCGCAGGAGTGATAAAAATAATTAAATAAATTAAAAGTATTTCTCTGGTGTCTTAAATTTTAAAGTGCTTAACGTGCACATAATTGTATTTAAACAGGCCAATCAAAGTCTTTTTTTAAAAAAAAAAAAAATCTGGGCTTCTGTAATGCTAACTTTTGTGCCTTTTATTAAATCTTGGAATTGCAAGCTGCAGTTGCCAGCGCTTAGATGCAGTTGTATCAATGATTTCAAAATGTGTAAACATTAATTGGTTAAATTTATTTGTTTATTTTCCCACCTTTATTATTTTTATAAATAAGTCAAGGCAGTGAGCATACTTATTCCTTCCATCGCCTATTTTCCCCACAGCAACATCCCTGTAAGGTAGTCGGGCTGAGAGAGAGTGACTGGCCCAAAGTCACCCAGCCGGCTTTCATGCCTAAGGCAGGACTAGAACTCACCGTCTCTTGATTTCTAGCCTGGTGCCTTAATCACTAAGCCACGCTGGCTCCTTGATCCTTTTCAGTCAGAAACCTTGTGATGCTAGCTCTGAAGCAGCTTTGCAACTTTGGCTGAGTCTTCAGAATCACTTGAAGAAGCTTCCAAGGGAATCCAAGAACTGAGAATAAGGAATATCTGTGGGAAAAAGCTAGGGAGCCATAATCCAAAAAGCTTCATCAACAGCAGCGATTAAAAAAAAATAACTGTTCACTCACACCCTGGTCACCTTGTGGCTTGATTACAGGTAAGTCCTTGACTGACCATTCGAAGCTACAACGGCACTGGAAAAAGTGATGTCATGGTTCCCATAGATGAAACCAGTAAAAGAACTTCAAGGCAAGAATTCTTCCCTAAAGAACATTTTATTAGGAAACAAAGTATCGGCACTTACATAGTTGAACCCAAAACTGAGGTTCCCTCCCCCCAGATACAAAGTAACAGGTTGCAATTCTCACCCCACAAACGCTGTCATAAATCACATTCCCCAATTAACGCAAGTCTCACTGGCCCCTCAGCCCGCCAAAACCTTATCAGACCATGTCCTTGAGTTCCCACACTTCTACATTGTTATGGCTAGCTCAGGGGTAGGCAACCTTGGCTCTTTTATGACTCGTGGACTTCAACTCCCAGAATTCCTGAGCCAGCTATGCTGGCTCAGGAATTCTGGGAGTTGAAGTCCACGAGTCATAAAAGAGCCAAGGTTGCCTACCCCGGGGCTAGCTAAACCCTCAAGCATTTACCCCATCCCCCCTTCTACATCTGAACTCTAAAAAAATAGAAAAGGCACCTTAGAAGCAAAAGTAAAAATGGTTGCTGATTCTCCGCTGTTCTCAGCGACGACATCCATTGTCACAGCGTTGACAAGTGACTTATGACCATTTTTCCCATTGATGATCATTGCAGCATCTCCATGGTCACGTGATTGAAATTTGAACGCTTGGCAACTGGCATACATTTATGAAGACCAGGTCCTTTTGGGACCTTCTGACACACAAGAGTCAATGGGGAAGCCAGATTCACTTAACAGCCGTGTTACTAACTTAACAACTGCAGTGATTCACTTAACAACTGTAGCAAGAAAGGTGATACGATGGAGCAAAACCCATGTAACAAATGTCTCACTTAGCAACAGAAATTTTGGGCTCAACTGTGGTCTTAAGTCGAGGACTACCTGCACTCAATACACTATACAGGAGGCAGCCCAGAAGCTTCAACTGGTCTGTAATGTGGCACTGATGGGCATACCTCAGTATGCCCATGTAAACACCTCCACTTCATGACTTGCACTGGTTGCCAGTTTGCTTCCAGATATGATTCAAGATGTTGTTTGTTACTGTAAAACCCTACATGGCATAGAGGCTGGTTTTTTGAGGGACCACCTACCTCCCAAACTGTCTCAATCCAGCAAGGTTGATACACTCTGAGTTCCTTCAATTCAACAATCTATTGGAACCCTGGAAGTTGCACCTTCTCTGCTGCAGCACCTCTTTCTGGAATGAGGTCCCACCTGAGATACAGGTGCCTGCAAACCGCCGCCCCCCCGCTCTTTACCTAGGCCTTTAGCTAGGATGGAAGTACACCTTTCAAGGAGTGGGTGTATTTTGATGCTGCGTGGGTTGTACTTTTTTTACTGTATTTACTACTTTATTTAGAGTCATTGGGAGTCGGACAGTGTACAAATTAAATATATAAATAAATAAATTTGATTTAGGCAAACAGGGTTGAAGCCATGGTATACTTTTTCCTCCTGTCCTACATAACGGGCATCTTTTCAGTGGCTGTCTTTTTCCACTTGTCGTTTTATGGTGACCAGATTTGTTTTTGTCTTGTTTTTTACTGACAGTGTAGGAACTAACTCTCATATTTTGCTGTGTTGCTGAAGAAGAGGTTGCATCAGAGCAGGTGGACCACAAGTAGGTTCCTTTCCAAAGGCTGATTTCTACACAAAATAGAAGAGTCAAATGGAAAATGCGGGGAAGTGATAATTCTCTAACCTAACCCTAAACCTAACGGCTAGTTTGAACTGAGCCCATTTCATCTGCAGGGATTGGGCATATCTAGTCAGGTTAAAAGAACTAGGGAAGACATGATAACAGTGCTCTAATATCTGAGGAACTACCACAATGATGAGGGGGTTGAACTATTTTCTAAGGCACCAGAAGGCAAGACAAGAAACAATGGATGGGAACTAATCAAGGAGAGAAGCAACCTAGTGGTGAGAACGATCATCCAATGGAATGGCTTGCCTTCAGAAGTTGTGGGTGCTCCATCACTGGAGGCTATTAAAAAGAGATTGGACAGCCATTTATCTGAAATGGTATAAGGTCTCCTGCTTGAGCAGGGAATTGGACTAGATGACCTCCAAGGTCTTTCCAACTCTGTTATTCTATTCTATTCTATTCTGTTCTGTTCTGTTCTGTTCTGTTCTACTCTACTCTATTCTATTCTATTCTGTTCTGTTCTGTTCTGTTCTGTTCTGTTCTGTTCTGTTCTGTTCTGTTCTACTCTACTCTACTCTACTCTACTCTACTCTATTCTATTCTATTCATTAGTGATGGCAAACAAAGGTACTTAGAAGTTAGTGTGCATAGCCTATGTATGTAGCCTTGAAAGTAGGTATCATTAAATGAAATAGACGTGGCTTCCAAATAAATGCATATAGGATTGCAGCTTCAGTTCTAAACATTGTCAGAGAATGACTTTACATTTCCAAGAATTCCCCCTCTCCTGAAATCAAAGGGACTATGTACCCACTCACCCACTTCCATTATCCCTTAGTTTATGAATGACTATAGATCTAATTCCTACACTCCTTGGAATTGCTTAGTCCCTAGAAAGCTTCCTTATAAGCCTGCAGAAGGTTTTTTTTTTTTTTACATTTCTTTGTGGGGGAGTTAAATGGGGCAAAGCTGATGAATGGTGTCATTATAATTAAAAAACCCAGCCACTGGCAAGCTTGTTCTTAATGATGACATTGCTATAAATTGTCCAGAAAAGAAGTAGCAAAGCATTGCATTGAACGTTCCTGCCAAGCTAAGGTCAGGGTCATTTTCCTGTCTATTAATTTTCTGCCTCATCCATTTGCCTTCTCATCTCAAAACTCTGGCACCAGCACCTTTTTTTCTGAGCAGGTGGGAAGGAGATAATGGAATGGGAGGAAGAAAGAACAGTGTTTTAACTTAGTAATGTTTCCAGTCATTGCACACTAGATGATCTTTCCAATTCCAATGACCATTCCTGACTCATTTTTTTCTCTTTGCACAAATTAAAAAGGGAATGAAATGGAAAGAATGAAATCCACCCTCCAAAGATGAGGATAAATTTTACAATGGGGAGTAAAGTTCTTAGGACATATTTTCTTAAAATATGATGGATCCTCCCTCAGCTCAGTGGATGTTTCAAACATCAGGTTGGAGAAATACCACACACTTTTTTATTGACCATCCCATTGTGCCCAAACCTGAGGTTGATCATGGCTTAATTTCAAAAATCCTCTGAACAAAAATCAAGGGATAGCCTAACAGTGGTTTTAATGATGCCCACTACCGGCATGTTCTCTATGAGCAGATTTACTACTCTCTGGAGAGAAAAGGTTTTTTTACCCCTAGACCGTGTGATTCCAAGCTGAACACGTCAACATTGCCAATCTCTCATCTTCGCCTACACCATAATTCTGAAACTTTTTCTTTTTACTTTTGTTTCTCATTCTTAAAAGAACATGCTACCTCTGTCTGTAACAAGCCAGAGAGAGGAAAAAATTTTCAGTCAGTCTAGATGATTCCAAGACTATTGATACACCTAAAGAAGAGAAGAAAAGATTTATATTTTACTGCACATAAAATTCCTGCTCTGTTTGTCCAACAAGGCAGACTCATTTACTTGCCAAGAACTGCTTGGCTATTGGCATTCAATTTTGGTGCCCAGGTATAAGTCTTTTTTTTTTTTATAACAAGTTTTATTGATTTTTTTTGTTTTACAACCAAGTGCTTGAAACTCATCGTGGAGATAGGGCACTCCATGAAACAAAGTAAAAAATATAATCATACATAAACAATTTGAATTACTTCTTTAAAGGTTCCCTCTCTATTTTATCAGTCAAGAAAAGAAAGAAAAAAAAACAGGAAAAAAAAACACAATATCAATAATATTTCCACCCGTTTTCAGGCTTAACTAACTTACAATTAACATATTCCAATTTGGCCTTATATAAACATATAGTATACAATTCGGGTACCCATATAGTATAGATTGTTTTTAAGATATACATATTATTCCAATTATTCAATTTATACTTCTCTGTTAAATTCTATCTCTTATTCTATTCTATTTTACATACATATATTATAGATAAACATAACTTTAAGTATTTTAAAACCATTTTACATTTTAGCCTAAAATAATAAAACAATAATTATTTCTAAGATAGACTTATAATATACCTATTATATATATGTGTGTATTTTAATATTTCTCAACTATATTCTATTTCCTATACTCTATCAAATATTTTTATAAATCATAGTTAAATGTTTCACCAATCTCGATCCAACTCCTAATTTTAGATTTTCCAATTTTCCATCTTGCCATTCCAGACCATAATCAAATCAATAATTTACATCAATATTAACTCAGATCAAAGTCTTAAACCTTAAAAATCTCAAACATATTAGCTCAGTCAAAGTCTCTAAAAGCCATTTTTACCCGTCAGATAAAATTTTAACTCTCACTTTTAAACCTAATTCTAGCTTTCTTTTTGTGCCAAGCAGGTTTCCACAATAGGGCCTCTAGTTCCTCCCATAGTATTTGGCCATACACATTTTTCCACAATTGAATCCAATCATAGTCTTCTTCTCTTTTTTCCAATGTTGTCTGCACTATGTAATCAGTCTTAGTCAATATGGTGATTATTCATTGCTTGTTCGTATTGTCAGCATTTTTAATGTCTCGTATTTGAAAGTCTATTCCTGTTGCTTTTAGAATTATAGATGTTTTAGTTGAATTCTGCCTTTGGTCATCCAAAGTCTCCGTCATTTGCATATAAGATGTAGCATCTTCCTCTTCAATAGATTGTAAATATGTTTCCTCCATATCGTTAAGTTGTAAATCTGGTTGTGTGTCATGTCCAGTAAGTTGAAATTCAGTTTTTAACTCTGGAACATCCCTTTTCCGGAGCATTCTAAAATGTTCTTTTAATTCCTCCTTCGTTTCCAAGATTTTTTCTAGTATAAGTCCATAGTTAAGCTGTGAGTGGGATTCCATTCTTCATTTTTTTTAGTGAAATTTCAGCTTAAAAGCTGAATTGCAATTTTATAAAATATAAAATCCAAACAGAAATAGGAAAAAGCAAGTACAAAAATAAAAACAGCAAAAGTCCCAATCAATGTTATGAATATCTAATTTATAATCCAAGGAAATAATAGCAGAGGGTGCCTCAATTATTATATTGTGATCCTGAAGCGAAAAAATCCATTTTTCAGGAAAGTATACTTTGTATTATAAAATCAAAAACAACAGGCAAAAACTTAAGCAAGTTCCAAAAGAGATACAAGCGTCTGGGCGTCATGCCAAGTGCAGGGAGTAAAAGTTCAAAATGGTTACAATGTTACAATAGCGCTGTCTGGGCTTCACGCCAAGTTCAGAGTTACATTGTAACCATACAATCCACATAAATTTGCCCAGAAGCCGTAGAGTTGTTTTTTTTTTAAAGTAGATAACACTGTTCGGAAGGGGGGGAAGAAGAAAAACACTCCACCCCCCTCCCTAAAGATTTCCACTTAAGCTGAAAACAAGCAAGCAGAGAAAGAGAGTCACAGTAAGGCTTTTTTTCTTCTCTTTTTTCTTCAGGATCCCCCGAATTCCAGCAGCTCAAATAAACAATAAAAATTAGGTGTTTTGTTTTTTCCCCGCAGCTCGTTTCCCTGAGTATTCAAACGCTGCTTTCTCAAGGAGGGGAAATAATTTCTAAAAGCTTTTCACAGGGAAGTGAGTAAAATAGCAAGAGGGAAGGAAAGGTCTCACCCGGATCTTCCACGGTGGTTCTTTTTGCTTAGATGTTGCTGTGACTTTCGGCTGGAGCAGCTGAGTGATCAGCCATGTTACTGGCCGATCTTTTCCCCGTCGGCACAAAGGTGATTGCTCGGATTGCAGAGGGAGCTGCCGCTCCCTCCGCAATCAACGAGTGCCCTCCTCCATGGTAGTCGCCTCTCCGGGGCGACTTTCAACCCTGTCCAGGGTCTACCGGTGGGGGGAAACCGGCCGGCAAAGAGAACATACTCTTTGCATGACCGCTGGTGCTGCGACCGGAACCGGAAGTCTCCCCAGGTATAAGTCTTAATGTCCCAGACACTTAAGTAGCATTTTATAGGCTAAATATATTAAGACTATGGGACCAACATCACCTTTTTCTCTTACAATCACTGTTTCCAAAATGGTGTGGGGGTCCTTGATGCACTCAAAGCTTCATTGTTTTCTTGCAGTTGTTTCATTACCCAATTAGGAAACATCATCAGGCACTGAGCTGAGCTACAAATGTTCTCTTCCATTGATGATTACTCATCCCAGACATGTCAGTTCTAAGATGGTTACTCATTGTTTGTGCCTTTCAGTCATCCCAGAATTT
The DNA here is from genome assembly GCA_023970755.1 of Azemiops feae. NCBI lineage: Eukaryota > Metazoa > Chordata > Lepidosauria > Squamata > Viperidae > Azemiops > Azemiops feae. Next base: position 1,911,187 of record JALGBA010000172.1, on the reverse strand, counting down.
AGTAGCCCTCCCAATGATTGCCATGTGAACTTAGTCCTAAATAACACAACCAAGATCATTATCTGATCCAACATGCTACATTAGCATAGACCAGAAGTACAGTATGCCTTTTCCTTCTGAGAGCCCACAAACAAGAGAAATCTGAAGATGATGGGCTTTTTCCTTTGGCTCATTCTCAGCATCCCCTGCTTCTTCCCATAGAATCCTATTTAACTATCACAAGTGAGCTACCTGATATTGCCCTGCATCAATATGTGAAATCTTTTTTCAGCTCCTTTAAGCCAAATTTCCTCCCACATTCTATGGATAATGAATTGCATCTAATGCAAAATCAAAACTTAAACCTAAGCAAACATTATTTTTGTACTAGATCACTTTCTTTAGGGCATGAATCACAATCTTAGGCTAGGAAAATGGGAGAGGATGAAAAAAAAAGTCTTTTCAGTTGTCTTTTCCTTGTAATACAAAAGTTCCCGTGATTGTTACCTTTCTGTCGCACTGAAGATCTTGCTAAACGTTTTCCAAAAGAGGACAGTCAAGCTGTGAAAAATTTTCCTAAGGCAACTTCCTGGAAGATGTATTATGGAAATTTTGGAGGATCTGGTTGCTTTATTTTAATATTCCTTTCCAAACTCTTTTGGGCCCAGGAACCAAAAGCTGGGAACCAGAAAGCTTCCTGAAAATGAGACCTTCCAGAGTGGACTGCAGCTCCCAGCATTCCCAGAAAAGTGTGGTTAATAGCTTGAAATTCTGGGAGTCACAGTATCAAAATACCCGGAAGGCAGCAGGCTGAGGAAAGCTAAGCAAATGGTTAGTCAACTCAGAAAGGAAACAGCAGCTCTGCTTCTTGGAAAGCACACGGAGATTGCCAATTTAATGGTTCCTGGTATTTGTTTTGCCTTTGAGTCCTGCTGATTAATCTTCCTCATCATTAAAAACCTTCCCTGGTTTTTTGATGCACATTTTGGACTCAGGTTATTCTAGACAGATTGCACTATATCTCCTCAGGCCATGCTAGCTGAGGATTCTTGGAGCTAACTCCAACATATGAATAGGGCCCCAAGTTGGGAAAGGTTACATTGAATCATCTTCTTAATGTCCAATTTACATCATGTGGAAGCAATTGATTGCAAGGAACAGATAACTAAACTGAAGGTAATTTGCCAGCCTCAGCTCCATCTACTGCTTTCTTGTCATTTTCCCTCTAGCAATCAAGGCACCATCTTGACTGAAAGAGCTTGACTGCTAAAAGTGTATAGATTAAAGAAAAAAGAAAAAAAAGGAAATTCCAGTTCTGAAGCAGCTGCTCTCTTCTCAAAATTGCTCCTGGAACCATTCAAGAGAGACCCATGGACTAAAATATCCCTCCTTCACCCCATTTTGTACGGGGTTAAAAATAATATTATGCCTTAATATTGAATCTAATAGTGTAGATGAATACAAAATTTTGGAAACTGCAAGAGGAATTTCCAACTGTTTATTTCATTTGTTTAATTTACAAATTAACAAATTTGACAATTTGTTAAGACAGGGTCTCTTCCAAGTTTTTTTCACCAGCGAGATTGAGTTGACATTGATGAGATAAAGCTACCAACACACATCCCTTCTGTTTCTTGGTTGTGTAAGTCTACAGTTCCTTCCATTACCATCTCAATCTTCCCGTCCCACAACCTCTCATATTATTGATTTGAAAGGTGGGAGGAAAAGGCCTAGAATTTAAACCCTGGGGGAGAGACATAAACACAGGGTATGATTTCTAAGCAGCTCCTGAGTGTGTTCATTGTTGCCTGCAGTGAAGTAGTTAATCTAGCTGTGTTGGGTCTGCCTGCCTGAATGTGGGTTAAATGTCAAGTTAGATGTGCCATGTTAGCTGTGAAACATGACATTTCCGCTGCATGTAGCCTTTTAATGGTTAACATTGTGGGAAGAGTCCACATAAAACAATCACCAGTAGGCAAACTGGTAATTGTTTGAAAATATTTTTTTTTATTCTGCCTTTATTCTTTTCATAAATAATTCAAAGTGGCGAACATACTTAATACTCCTTCCTCCTCCTATTTCCCCCCCCCCACAACAACAACCCTGTGAGGTGAGTTGGGTTGAGGGAGAAGAGTCTCCCACCCATTTTTCATGCCTAAAGCAGGACTAGAACTCACAGTTCCGGGTGTCCAGCCTGGTGCTCTACAGACTGGGTCTTCTTTTTTTGTGCAAAATGCACTGCACTAACATTCTTAGCCTTCCAGCAATCTATTTATGTATATTTTTTCCATAAGTAGTCTTCCAAAGAAAACACTATGCTGAAGCCACCTATCATTTTAGTTTTCTAAACACACCTCTGCTTTTCATCAAAACTTAGAGGCATTACTGGAAATACACATTACATCTGAGGTTAAGCCTTTGCTTTGCAGCTTGATCATTATGAAAAAAATTATGAGAAACATTTGAGGAACAGTTGGATGAGCTGGGTATGTTTAGCCTGGAGAAGACAAGACTGTAGGGAGACATGATAGCTGTGCTGGCATAACAGAAAGCTGTATTGCAAAAGGTGGAGCAAAAATATTTATTTATTGTTCCAGAAAACAGAGCAAGAGACAATGGGTTTAAATAACAAGAAAGTATTTTTGCTTGGACATCAGGAAAAAATTCCAATTGTAAGAGCTGTTCACTAATGAAACAGCTCTCTCAAGAGGAGGTGGGTTTAACTTCACTGGGGGTATTCAGCAGAAGCTGAATGGCCATTTATTGGGGATTGTCAGGCACTAAAGACCAGGACCATAGCTTAAGTTGCAGTTCAGAAATATTTATTGTTCAAGTCTGTACACAAGAATCTAGTCAACACTAAATTGGTGCTAGATAAGGTTAATAGATTCAAGGGGAGCTGGACTAGGATCTCTTGCGGCAATCCAAGGACTTCAAACTGATGATATGTTTAACTCCGCCCTCCAGCTCTGCCTGCTCTTCTCGTAGGTTTATATTCTTGCACTGGGCAAAGACGTTGGACTGGAAGATCTCCAAGGCCCTTTCCAAAACTTCCATTCAGATAATGTTCTAAACAATTACAATTCATTTCATAATTAAAAGAACCTTAATATAATATAAAGCCAGTTTTGTGTATTGGTGAAAGCACCGGGCTGGAAACCCACTTGCAGCTTCACCTTGGACACAAAGCCAGCTGGATGACCTTGGGACAGTCACTCTCTCAGAAGCTTAGGAAGGAGATGGTAGCAAGCCACTTCCAAAAAAAACCTGGCCAAGAAACTGCAGGGACTAGTTCAGGTGGTCACCAAGTCAAGGAGTGAAGACTGACTTGAAGGCATCAAGGAGAGCAAGAAGCCCATCACATGCTGAGGGAGATAACATCTGACATTTGGTTCACCTGAGCATAACACTGAAAGATCCAGGCCTGGCTCAGGAATTCTGGGAGTTGAAGTCCATGAGTCATAAAAGAGCCAAGGTTGCCTACCCCTGCCTTAGACAATAATATAATTTAGAGGCCCAAGACATGAAGTAGAACAAATACAACCATTTGCGCATTTAGGAGGAACAGCCAGGAAGTTATCACCACCACCACTTTCCATCTTCCACCATCCATTTAACTTTATAGCCAACCCTGAAACAAAGCACCGATGACCTTCTTCAGTTCAATTTGTGGGATATACTAACTGTATATTTTAAAATACAGAGTATGAGCAACATAGGTCAGGAGGAGACAATGTTTGCAGACATATTTATAATGTAGTTGTTAAGAGAACAAGATTGTTCAAAGCATGTTTTTTACAAAAAGGCCATAATAACAAAATCCATAGGAATTATTAAAAAAATATAGTGATAGCATATTATGAGTACTAGTTGTAGCAATCAAAGAGAATAATGTCTGGGGGAGCTTTTTTTCCTACCTGAAGATTTATCTCTTCTGTGGCTGGAGTTGGGGTGGAATAATTGAGTTGATTAGTTGACATAAAATAACCAAGAAAAGTTAAAATTTAATGTATTTATTATTTTGTAGATCAGCATTTACATCTTTCCCAATCTGGTACCTCCAAATGAAGCAGGCTATAGATCCCAATATCATCAATCAGTACAATATTGCCTTTGGGCTGATTCACTCAACTATAATATCATATTTAAGGAAGACATCCCCAAATTCTGCTTTGTTTTGTTTTGTCTTGTTTATTTATTAGATTTTCACCCTGTCTTCATTTACTTCAATGGACTGAATTACACTGAGAACTCAATTAATTAATTCCCTCCAGTGTTGGTACTTTGGACTGAGTGCATGCAGAATTACTTTATGCTTCCTGCACTTTCTTTTCCTCCTTGTAGTCATGGGATCACTGAATTTATTTTTGGCTTTCCATCTTGCTGGTCTGTAAAAAGTGGCTAATAGAATGAGAATAACATTTCCAACTGGATAGCAACCATTTTTAGGGAAGGAGTGTAATGGAATATAATAAACTAAATCATTTAACATTTTGGTGGAAATCATTTTGGTGGAAATCAATTCTGATTAATTTCCTGCTCTGGGCTTTAACTGATGGCTTGGTTCCCTAACATGATTGGGACCGGGATGGGAAAGAAGGAATTCTGATCTTCTGCTAGGATATAAATCAGTACATCTAGGAAACGTATATGGAAATAAATGCTCTTTTGATTCCCATTTCTTCTTCCTTCCTTGTTTTCTGCAGAGCCAGCTGTCCCAGGCCCTGAATGGACTTTCAGACAGAGCCAAAGAAGCCAAAGACTTTTTGGTACAGCTACGCAACATGGTTCAACAAATCCAGGTATTGTGTTGACTCTAATAGTCATGAACAGAAGTAGAATGTGAGCAGAGCCACTATGTGGCATTCAATTCCCTGAGCTTAGAATACACACAAACAGCACAGCAAACCACAATTGACAACAGATTGCCAGTCCTCCTCCTTTTCAGCAATAACCCAATCACATTTGTGATGACCAATTCTTTAGCAAAACATCAAAGAATGGAGTGGGGGTGTATTTGAGGGATGACTCATTGCATTTAGAGTTAAAAAGGGCTGATCTCACCCACCTCTCTGTCTCCTTGATGGGTAAATTGCACAAATAAGAATAGCTTTATTTCCCATGCAACCATGGTAGAGAGTCTAAACAGATGAAGAAGTGGAAAGTCTCTTGCAGTAGTGACTTTGTTCTAAATCCAGAATATGGAGACTAAAGTTGATTCTTGGTTAAATCTCTATTTTGGGTGATACACTAGACTGTGCATAAAATAAGCTAATAACACCCAGGCTGTAATTACAGATTGTGATTAAGGCATTCTGTTGTAATCATCTTGACCCCGGTCTAAATTTGGATTACAGGATAAGGCAAATTACAACATGGCATAATATGGGATGCAAACATGAGCAGTTTTGACTGACTATCAGCCAGTAATAAAGATCAAGCTCTTTTGTATTAAATTGTGCATTCCATAATATTAGTAATAATGAGGATAAGGATGATGGTGATGTTACTATTAATAAATCATCATTTTATTGATTGTGTGTGTGTGTGTGTGTGTACCTGGATGTGTTTTCCCCTAAGAGCAGTGTTTCCCAACCTCAATAACTTTAGGATGTGTGAACTTCAACTCCCAGAATACCCAACCAGCATTGCAAACTGACGTATTCTGGGAGTTAGCAATAGCAATAACACTTAGACTTATATACCACTTCACAGTGCTTTACAGCCCTCTCTAAGCGGTTTAGTGAGTCAGCATATTGTCCCCAACGATCTGGGTCCTCATTTTACCAACCTCGGAAGGATGGAAGGCTGAGTCAACCTTGAGTTGGTCAGAATTGAACTCCTGGCAGTTGGCAGAATTAGCCTGCAATACTGCATTCTAACCACTGTGCCACCAGGGCTCAGTGTTGAAGTTCACACAGCTTAAAGTGGCTAGGCATTTCAAGGAACATATTTGTCAGACTCTGAAGTTAATTTTCGCTCCTTGGAGTAATACTCTACTGCAGTGTTACTCAACCTCTGCAGTTTTAAGATATGTGGACTTCAATTCCCAGAATTCCCCAGCCAGCATGCCCAGGTTTAGAAAGACTGCTCTGTTGGAATAGCTGACTACCATCTATAAAATAGAGTCATATTTAACACACTGAAGTCACCTATATAAGCTCAGTATACTTTATTCTCACCCTCCAAAAGTACTTTCGTGTCTCTGCAATCTGATAATCGTACCTGTATTTGGCAGCTGATTTTTCTTCTTCTAGCTGACCTGCACTGTATCATAAATCACACTAAAAGTGATAATTTCCATTTGCTACACACAGAGGATGAATGGACGATTTCCTTTTGGATCCTGCACTGTTGCAACCATTATCTCCCTCCCTGTGCCCTATTCCTTTAGCATCCCTTCTTAGTGCTCATTGGAAAAGTATTCTAAACATAGCCTCTCTCCCACCTTCCACCCACTCTGACTGTCATAGCAGCACATTACCAGGATTAAGGTATTGGAAAACACGTCTAGCCACAGGAAAATGCCAATGTGCTGTCATTTTACCATGATAACTTGCAAGAGGTAGCAGAGGAAGGTTATCTTTGGTGCTGGAAAGTTTCTTCTTATAACAATTGATTAGGTTTATTTATTCACGTATTGCAATTCACTCTCCAAATGCTCATAACAGCCTTGTTTCTACAACATGCTTAATCGTATTACCTACAAACTCAACCAAATCTTCTTAGTAGTAATTCTGTTAGTAGTAATTCCTCCTAACAGGGTCAAATACCATCACCTGGAAAATACAAAATTCTAGGAAATGAACTCATTTAAGTGTGTTGTGGGAAAGGGGTTAATGTAACTCAGGAGTCTTCAAACTTGGCCCTTTTGTGACTTGTGGACTTCAACTCCCAGAATTCCTCAGCCAGCGTGCCTGGCTGAGGAATTCTGGGAGTTGAAGTCCACAAGTCATAAAAGGGCCAAGTTTGAAGACCCCTGATGGAACTGAAAATGGGGATGGGATATTGGGAACTGACTCTTTGGAGTACTTTTTCACACTGTATTGTACTGTTGATCAATTAGTGGTGAACACCAATTGGTTCTTAGTGTTCTCTGTGTTAATCTCAACATTTCAAGCTCAGCCTAAGTGACAGTTGCAACAGTTCAGCTTCAATCCACTTTGTGGGAAATTGGGGAGGGGGGAATGGTGTCATGTGGAAGTCCCTTAAACTCTGGCTGGTCTACAGCTAGTCCTTGATTTATGACTACAATTGTGACCAGAATTTCTGTTGCTAAGCAAGGCAAGAGAGTCACACCCAATTTTACTATCTTTTTTGCCACAGTTATTAAGTGAATCACTGTAGTTATTAAATGAATCATGCAGTCATTAAGCAAATCCCACCTTCTCCCATTGACTTTGCTTGTCAGAAGTTTACAAATGGGGATCTCATGATCCCAGGACACTGCAACCATTGTAAATTCATGTCGGTATTACATGACGATGGGGCTGCTGCAACAATTCTAGGTGTGAGGATCAGTTGTAAGTCACTTTTCTCAGTGCATTGTAATTTCAAATGAAATTACTGAATGAATGGTTGTAACTTGAAAACTACTTGTATGTTTTCCCAAGGGCATGTCTACGGAGATTCTCAGTCATCCAGGTCATGGTTGCCCCAAAGGTACTTTTCCAAAAGGCAACTGGACTGTCTTGTTTTTTCCCTTGAAAACTTTTCACTTCTCATCCAAGAAGCTTCAGAATCAGAACTGAAGAGGCTTCTTGGATGAGAAGTGAAATGCTTTCAAGGAAAAAACAACAACAAGGAAGTCCAGTTGCTTTTGGAAAAGCACCTTTGGGATTCCCAGGTGTATCCATAGAGGGGCCAATGATGTCCAAATGGTAAGTACCAGTGGATGATTGACATCTCACCCCTTTTTAGATGTATGAGATGTATCTAACACATATTAAAAGGGGAGGGGGTTCAATTGCCTGGTGGTGCCCATAATTTTGAGATTATTGGAACATCCCCCTCCCCGTGACACCTTCTACCCTCTCCTTCCCATTCCCTACTTCTTCAGGGAATTCTAGTTGTGGACCTAAAGCCAGGATAATTACTTGCAATCTTCTCCAACCTGATATCTTCCAAAGTATTGGACTATCACTGCCATTAGCTGATGCTGGTTGGGAATAACAGGGCTGGCAGTTGGCAACATTGGAGAGTGCCAGAGTTGGGGGGAAATTGCTCTGTTAAAACAAAAGTTTCAGGGAGAGAGGAATGCTGGGAAGTAGGAACAAAGGGAGACTCTTCGAAAGATCCAGCCCAGTATAATTTCCTCATTGCCTCTCTGCCACCCCAACCCAATAACCCCAAAGAAATGAGCTTGTTGCATTAATGCTTTGCATTCTTTCCGGTGGAATCAGACCTTCAGTCAGAATCAATTTAAATTTCGGTGGCACAGATAATTTGTCTTGGCTCTTTAGGGATACTGCCTCCTCCCTCCATCATTTTGAGTGAGCAGGAGTCTAATCCATCAAGTCACTTCAACTCTGTGGCCAAATCATTCCCTCTTTCCTTGTGGCTGCCTCCCCCATGAGCACACTGCTTCTTTATTCAGTTCAGTGGAGGCACATTCCTCCATGAGCTGCTTCTCCTGTCCTTCCCTTTGTCCATGTGCCGTGGGACTCATCCATTCTGAGACTTGTGGTTTTCCCTTAAGAGAATGATCATGGCTAGATAGAGACATAAACGCTTTCAGGGCTTTCAATTTCCAGGAATGTCTCAGGTTTTAGGAGAATTTCTATGTGAGCCAAATTAGAATAATAGGACTACTGCTGGCTTGGGAGAACCAAATTCTGCCCAAATCAGAATTTTATCCTATGAACTTTCAGTCTGAGAATATGAATATGCATTTGGACTTGGGAGACCAATATTCTGAACTTTCCTTCTGCAAACGTTCTCAGAGACTCTTTGGGCAACTTGGAACCTCACATCTGATTCTGTAAGGTTCTTTGGGAAAGGTTATTTTTAAAGTAAATATTATAAAGTGGGAAAAAAAACCATTCTTTGTTTGGAATAGCAGCTTTTAAAACACTGTAAGATATATGTTTTACAGATGGCATATGACACCAGTGAGATTAGCAAAAATGTTTAAAAATCCTTCAAATAACTGTTGGAAATGCAAACAAAGACCAGGTACTTATTATCATATCTGGTGGACATGCCCTAAAGCAAAAAAGATTTTGGGTTAAAATACATTTATGGTTGGAGAAAATGACTAAAAAACAAATAGACTTTAAACCAGAATTATTTCTGTTAGGAATAATAGGAGCTAATTATGAGAAAGATTGCAGATATTTAATACTACACGTACTAACGGCAGCAAGAATTGTATTTGCCCAACATTGGAAAAATGAAAAGTTACCAGCTGAAGAAGTACTAATTAAGAAAATTCTAGAGTGTGTAGAAATGGACAGATTGACTTTAAAGATAAAAGAGAAAGAAGACTCAGTGTACTTTAGAACATGGGATAATTTCTATCAATGGCTAGAAAGATGAATTAGAGAGAAAGGAATGTGATATGTAATTTTGAATATATATTAGCAAGAAGAAGGCTATTGAGTGATTAATTAACATATTGTTTATGATAATTAACTATTATCTATTATTGTTTGTTAAATACATGAACCCAGCCATTATGCTGTTTGCTAAATATTGAGAATGTTATTTGGAAAAACCTCAACCCCACCCCTAATCTTAATCCTAACCCTAACCTAAATCCCAACCCCAACCCCGACCCCACTTTATTCCTAACCCCATAAAAACTAATAAAATCTATACAAAAAAAAAACACTGTAAGATAGAAATGATAAACATGTACAGGTAGTCCTTGACCTATAGCAGTTTGTTTTGTGACCATTCAAAGTTAGAACTGCACTAAAAAAAAGGGACTTATGATCATTTTTCACACTTATGACCGTTGCAGCATCCCTGTGCTCACATGATCAAAATTCAGACTCTTGGCAACTGACTCATTTTTATGACGGTTGCACTGTCCCGGGGTCATGTGATCACCTTTTGCGATCTTCTGACTAGCAAAATCGATAGGGAAGCCAGATTCATTTAACAACCGTGTCACTAATGTAACAACTGCAGTGATTCACTTAACAACTGTTAAAAGGTTGTAAAATGGGGCAAAATTCACTTAACAAATGTCTCACTTAGGAACAGAAATTTTGGGCTCAATTGTGGTCACAAGTTGAGGACTACCTGTATATGTGATTCAATATCAGTTTATCAGTCTTCCCTATCTTGCCTCATGCTTCTTTAAAATCTTATGTGAATCTTTATTTATATTATTTTACTCGAAAATGATTTTTATCTGGAAGTTACTTTCCCAAGTAAAAAAATATGGAGGTGTTCTGTTGACTGTACATACATTGACCAACTAGTCTCTGCAAAAATAATGGAAATTGTCTTCGTGATTAGGATGTGTCTTTGGCAGCCACTGGTTGGTTCCATTTGCATGATATATTTAAACATATCATTTAAAAGCTGGTGTGTGAATTGAAAAACACAGTTATTTCTGAGCCAGGGAGTGGGTTTCATCTCCTCTCCCAAATCACCAGGGTAAGTTATAGGGTTGTCTATAATCCAGCCAAGGCCTGTTGTTTAATTCCATTATTGAGGAATCAGTAGTTCCATAACTCCATTATTATCCAACTTCTTCCATGTATTTTTGAAGATAGGCAGGCAGAGAGAAAGAGATAAGAGCACAACTTGCTGTAAGCATTTCTTTTTCCTTCCACCAACTCCCTTCACCACTAGCTCCCCAAACATCTATAGGAATGAAGCAAAGACAGAGAAGAGATGAGACTGAGTCCAAATAGCATCAGCCCATGCTGATTGCATATATGTGTGTATACCAACATACACATGCATGCATGAAGGAAATGACAATGGTTCCATCACAACAAAGATGACTGTAATATGATCAGAGCAGCCATCTCACTCCAGGACTGTCTAGCACAGGGGTCGGCAACCTTAAACACTCAAAGAGCCACTTGGACCCATTTCCCAGAGAAAAGAAAACACTGGGAGCCGCAAAACTTGCGTGCGCGCGCGCATGCACGCACACGTGCGAGGGGGGGAGGAGCTTGATTGAAGAGTTTAATTAAAAAGAAATAGTGGCTGCTGTGCATGAGTTCTCTCTCTCTCTCTCTCTCTCTCTCTCTCTCTTTCCCTCCCTCTCTCCCTCTCTTTGTCTCCCTCCCTCTCTCTCTCTCTCTCTCTCTCCCCTCTCTCTCCCTCTCTCCGATCTTCTGCTCACCTGGCAAGCTGGCTTCACGCTGTTCTCCGACAAGCTGACACACATTCTTATTGGGCTGGCTCTCTCCTGCCCTTGGTCTGCCAGTCCTCTTCCCCCACTCAGTGTGTGTGTGTGTTTGTGTGTGTGTGTGTGTGTGAGAGAGAGAGAGAGAGAGAGCGAGAGAGCTGCTGCTGCTTTCTGCTTTCTGCTGCTTTCTGCTGCTTCCAGCGTGAGGCCACTCTCTTTTTTACAGAGAGAGAGAGAGACAGACAGAGAGAGACAGAGACAGAGAGAGAGAGAGAGAGAGAGAGAGAAGGGAAGCGCAAGTGCCTCTCTCTGTCTCTGTCTCTCTCTCTGCAAATGGCAGAGGAGGCTGGGAGCTGCAGGAGAAGGCTCAAAGAGCCACATGCGGCTCCGGAGCTGCGGGTTGCTGACCCAGGGTCTAGCACCAATTAATTACCTGTAGATAGAGCTAGACTGAGCTTGCTGTGTAGTGCAAGAAAAGCCCCTGTATTTACACAATACATTGAATCATCATTAATTCAACCTATGCAACACATTGAACCAGAAACTATCTAACTTAGCCTGACACAGTATGTGAACCCAGCTGGAATGGCTCCTAGAAGCAGTCTGAAGAGAACAAAGAGCCCAGAGTATTTAAAAAACAACAACAACAACAGATGATGCTGAAGATCTCAAGAAGTTGTTGCAGGAAAGTGTGACATTAGTCTCTTGTGATGGCAAATCCAACAAGTCAGCTGCTTTCCCGTTCTTTGACTGATGAGTATTTTATTTTGACTGCAGGAGAACAGTGTGGAGTTTGAAGCGTGCCTGGTTGCCCAGTGTGATGCTCTTATTGATGCTCTCAACAGACGGAAAGCCCAGCTGTTGTCACGGGTCAACAAAGAACATGAGCACAAACTGAAGGTTAGTCTGGGGTAATGAAACTTAAGCGATGAACTGTTCTTGGGTGGAAGCGATTGGTGGACATGGCTAGAAAAATGCCTGTGTCCATGTAAGGTGCCAGGTATGTTAAGCCAGGCACCTTGAGACACTGTTGCAGTGTAAGGGTGAATAAATCAGCTAGTCCTATTGAAAATGGCGAAGATATGCTGCTAAAGCTACTGTCTCAGTAGGAAACTTGACCAAAAAAAAGTCTTTGTTCTAACCTCTTTTCCAATAGGAATGCTTGCTTCATTTCCTGTTCCTTGCATAAATATTTCCTTCCCTGCAGACATTTTATCCTCATGAAGAAAAATCTATCTACTGATTGCTAAGAGTCCACACTGACTTGAAGGCACATAATCAATCAGTCAATCAATCATTCAGACAGCATTTTGGGACTCATACATCATGCTAAGCCATGCTATATTTATTGATAACAAAACTCAATTAGATGGTTTGCACAATACACTAAATCAAAGCCAAATCAATATATATGATGTCTTAGAGCAGCCACAAAATTCAGAGAACACACTAAAGTACAAACTAGTCAATCATAGCTTATGCGATGAATTTATGGTTATCTTCCATAGCCAGAAAATTGTGTTATTGAGCAAATATTGGTTCAATAATTATTAATAAACACATTGTATGCATCTACTATAGATGAGCGTTAGGTGTGCTAATAGGAATCTTTGGCATTAGGCTAAGAATATTGCAAGTAGTTATATACGAGAGGAGATACAGAATGTATGTGTGAACTGCAAACACAAATTTGCTTTTAGGGAAACTCAAACCAGCCTCCTCACTAATCTCTAGGTTGCATATGTTTCAAAATGATTGGAACAACTTCAAATCCATAAAAAAAAAAAAAAGCCTGCCTTTTCTCACACTTCTGCATCAGGAATCTACATTTTTTTAAAAAGAAATGCACCTTTTTTCGAGGCTTGTTTAATGAATAGCAGAAAGATGCTACGTTCATCTTGTGCGGTCCAAAGGCTTCTTCCCAATCCTCTCTGAAGCGTGCAAAGCTATATTGATTTCCCCTTACTCCTTGGTTTAATGCTTTAATTAGAGTGCCTTGGTCCAGCTTCACCCTGCCTCCCAAGTACCTCTGAATCCACCAGGGAAGAAGCGGGGATCCTTATAGCTATGCAGCACTCAGACTAATGTGGGAGCTGAAATGAATTAGTAGTGGGCGCATGAGTCCGTGTGAGGGAGGGCCTGAATATTTGCCATGGCAGCTGTTGCCATAGAGACTTCCTAGGATGGATGGAGGGAGGGAGGGAGGGAGGGATGACACTGTAGCTGCTAAGGACCAGCAACAGATAAACCCAGAGGAGTAAACCTGAAAGGGGAAGACAACCAGTTGGCCACAATGTATATTTGCTGTGAAAACATTATGACTCTCTTTGAGGTTTGTGGCTGCCTAAGAGAACTGATGGAAAGAGAATTGCTTGTGGAGAAACAAGGATTTGCAAGATGTTTAATGGCAGATTGGAAGACAAGTAGGCAACCCTAGAAAGTTTCTCTGCATTGAGTCAGTGATATTATAGTTTCCCCCCCCCGGCATTTAAAAAAGCACTGAGGTCTTTTTCAGCCAGTTGACCCAGATGGCTTTTGTTCAACAGGAAAAAAAAATAACCAAGAGCTTTCTGGGTCTCCTTTCTTTGCATGCAGAGACATTTCAGTCACAGTATTTAGGATTCCTTAAATGTACTGTATGTCCCTCGTTCCATCACTGGTTTTTATAGAGCAGTGTCAGAATTACAGAATAACATAGTTGGAAGGGACCTTGGAGGTCTTCTAGTCCAACCCCCTGCTCAAGCAGGAGACCCTATACCATTTCAGACAAATGACTGTCCAGTCTCTTCTTAAAAGCCTCAAGTGATGGAGCACCCACAACTTCTGAAGACAAGCTGTTCCACTGGCCCATGTTGCCCATGTTTATGTTCAAAAGGAAGAACATGATTCACCCATATTCTTCCTTTTAAGAAGTATATAGGGGAAAGGTTAAGGTTAGACTTTTCTGGATTCATGGAAAGCATTAAATCATGGTTTACAGGCTACAGAATCTGAGTCCCCACAACATGCTAAGCCAACATGCAGACTGTTAGTTTGTGGTTTAGTGTGGGAATCCGGCCAGTGTTTTTATAATCTTAACTTACGTTTAACATGTTGTACAAACTGAGCCAATTGTGGTTTATTCAATAATCACTTAGTAACAGTGTTCTATGAGACAGCTTCTGCCTTCTCACAACATGTGAAGGCAGACCAACATTTTTGCTACCTTTAATGGCTCTTCTGCTATGACATCTGAACCACTTATTAGCCGACTACAATATTAGTTCAGTGTGTTTGGCAAACACAGTCTATGTGGTTAATTTGTGGTTCAGTCTTTTGTGTGAATTCAGAAAATTAAATAAACATAAGTTTAATTAATTATTGGAAAGTGTCTTGTGTGAACATTGCCAGTGCATAAATTATGATGTTCTATGGTTTAGTAGGTCTTACTCAGATCAGGGAAATAGATGGGGTGGAATATTTCCCTGAATCTACTGTAACAGGAGAGTGGGAGAAAGAAACAGTTAATTCTGCAAAGCTGATAATGAGCTTTGTGGTTTCTTAAATGCCTTGGACATAAATGCTGAAGGAAAAACCATTAATTAACTCAACAATCACACATTGTCAAGAAACATCAAGTCCCTCCCTTTGGTTCTTTATCCCATTTGTTTGTTGTTTGTTAGCTATAAAATTATTGAGGATTCAGATATTTTACTGCTGGAAAGAATTCAGTTGTGTAAATAAAACATTCAACCCTATGGATCAATCTCCCCTCATATAACATCTTGCAGAAACATTCATCAACATGGATGAAGGTGCTGCAGCCCAACCCACCTGAAGGGGTCCCAGTTAGAGAAGACAAGACTGACATACATATTTTAGCCTTTTGAGAACCCATCTTGATCATTTCCAGCTTGCAAAACGAAGACTTATTTTGGCAATTAAATCTTTTCAAATTATTGTCAAAACTCAGGAGGTCAGTGATGTCCCCATTAACATTACTAAGGGCAAGACACAACTTCAGTACCACCTCAATATGATCAAGGTTTTTCTTTCCAAACTTTTTTGGGAACCCTTATTGGTTCTGAGCCTCTAGACAACATTCTTTACATTTCTGCTTCTTTTGTATGCAGATAGTTCCTACCATTATTTTTTTTCTTTTTACTGCCCTTTAATCCCTTTATTTGGGGTGGAGTCGGGACGACTGAATGGAGATGAATTTTTACTGGCCGGATGCCCTTCCTGATGCCTATGTGGAGTTCACACAGCAGATATTTTCTCTTTGCACCCTGAGAGAGAAATATCTGCCGCTGCCTCGGATTGAACTCTCAACCTTCCAAGTGGGAGGCAAATGTCTTCACCTCTAGGCCACCACGTCATACCATTTATATATTGCCTTAATTTTCTTGGTCTGGCACCAATATTTGACTTGATGATCAGGTGTAGCTAGCCTTTCAGATGGAAAGAAAATGGCTCTGGAGAGAAATTACAGAGGAGAACAAGACAAACTCCAATTATTTATCAACTCATTTTTCTTGCTCGCATACAGAGCTGTTTTTGGTCCTTCTGTGGGGAACTGGGTTTATGCCACAGCTTCCTCCTTCCACTTGTCAGGCAGAATCTTGTTCAGTGAAATTAGCTAGCAGGAAATTCAGTCATTAATCATCTCCCTTGCAGCTCCATGCCCAAGACAGACATTTTGAAGATCACCTTAGGTCCACTTGCTTGTTAAGTGCTGAGATGAATTGCCAGGGAGTGGAGAGAAATGAAGTAGAGGGTGGGGGGAGAGAGAGGCATTTAAAACTTTTAGCAGTCTGAGTTTGGCAGCTATGCAGAAGGACATTTGTCTGTGTCATTGATGTCTGTATTCTCCCAAAATGGCAAATTATGGTTTTCTTATTGAATAAAGCACAGTTGGATGAGTTTACCCAACAGGCTATCATACAATACATTTTACAAATCATGATGCCTGGGTTCACCAGTACGCTAAGCTACAAATAAATGAACTACACTAAACATGTTGTGGATGTGTGTTCCAATGTGTTAAGATTGCAACTCCCATACAGCGGCATCCATAGCAAACTGCCATGAGGCTAAAATGATTTGCATGCAGTGGAATTTCATATGAATGTGGCAATTACAATGTGTTATTTGCCCTGCACAAGAACATAATTATGCACATGTACATAATTTGTTACATTAGCATGATGTCATCATGCGTGTTTTGTCATCCCTCTCCCCATTCCCATGTTCCCAGAATTCCCATGTTGGGGGATATGGTAATAGGCCTTGCCAAACAGCCCTCCAGTGCCTTACATAATAAATTAGAACAATAAAAAGCATCATGCATAGTTTGGCACCGATTATGCAAATATATTGCCTGTGGTTTATAAGCACCATTCAGTTAGAGTATAGTTTTGATGGCTTGGGACTTATGCTGTTTTTTGTGTGTGTGTGTGTGTGTGTTTTGTTCCTCTAAAATTGTGCACAATATACCCAAATTATTAATGCTCTATTGCTAGAGACAGGATTAAAGAAAGGAGATGCCAGATAGCATAAGTACAATTCTTTAAGCAATTTAGAATGTCATCAAGACATTTAAAGCTAAGAGACCATTTTTTTGTAGTAATGTAGAGATTTTGCAAAAATGTACACAACAGTAATTTACTTTCATATGCAGATATATTGGTCTCAGGAAGTGGTAACATTTAGCTAACCTTGTTTGGGTTCCCATGTTAAACAGGATCTGACCTGGTCGGTAATTGGAGTGGGGATGGGGGTGGGGCTAAAAGGGAACTGGAGGGCTGTAGACTAGTCTGGGAGATTGAAAAAAAAGATCTGAAAATAAGCACTGATCAACTATTTCCATACTGTTGCCAAGAAAATTGCATAGTTATGTCCCTGTAGTTACCAGGACTTCAATTCAACTCAAGAGTACATAGACATGTTGATTAGCCCTGTGGTTGGTGAAACAAAAATGGCTGGTATCATTCTGTTGGTGCATTCAAATTGGCTGTGGATAACGTGTTTGGCATTTATTTATTACAAGATTTATCCCTTGCCTCCTGAGTAGCTTTAGAATTCAAAAACAAAAGCCAATCAATAAAAAGCTGACAAGATGCAAGCCACTATCAAATAAAAAGACATAAAAGCAGCATAAAAACCAATTTACAGAAAGTTGTTTAATAGATTATGGAGGAAAAGGTATGTTCTGTAATGGTGCAAAAACAAGGGCAAACCTCTTCTCTGGAGAAATAATTCCAAAGTTCAGGTGCCGTCACTGAGAATCGTCTCTTGCTGGTGGCTCACTTCCCTTCAGATGGCATCTGGACAGAGCTTCCCAAAAAACAATGTTCAGACAGCAGACTTAACTTTGGCAGCCACTAATTTGGCCAGTTTTCCTTTTTGGTAGTTCTTGCCGGCACATATCAAAAGACTAAATGTCACCTGGTTGCAAACACAGACCCTTCCAAAATCTACCTGTCAAGAGAATCCCAATGAGTTCTGCATTGGCTGGGGAGGCAGCTGTGGGCGTGGCTAGGTTACTGCAGCTAATTAATATTTGTGAGGGGCGGGTTCTGGGATGTCACTGGCATTGGTTTTTTCTCTCTCCCTTTCTTAGAAAAGTAACTATAGTGGATGTTGGAAATTATCCCACTTTAATTTAGTTGAGTCATGGTATTTGTGTGAGAGACCAATCCAAAATAATTTCAGGGCTGCTTAGGGGTAAGGCTAATCTCTCCTGCCTCACTGCTGACTAAATGATGATGTTTGCGTAATGTGTGTACCCTTAGGATGCGCGAATTGAGTGACTTGGGTCAAAGAGTTTAAAAGTTTGATGGTCCTTTTTGTGTGACCCTTCATTGGGTGCACTTAACCCAGCCGAACAATTTCCATGCAGATTATCATTCACAGGACAACAGTGACTTTGGCAACAAGCAAACCATCCAAAGATCAACTTGCTATGCATAGCCTGGCCCAATACAGTGATAAAATGCCCCCCAAAAGACTGCACCGTTATTAGGGGAGTTTACTAGGCAGTAGATGGGCAGCTGTGTTTCTTTTTCAGAAAGTCAGCAGAGTGTCGCTCTGAGCCAAGGCTATGATTGCCTGGCGCCTTATTTCTCCCAGAATGCTTTTGTGCTTTGATTTAGGAGTCATTCTGGAAAAATGAAGATGGATGATGGCCACAGCTTTGGCATCTGCTTTGCTTCATAGTATACTGCTCGCATCAATAAACATTTTTAAAAAGGATGATGGGAGATTTTTTTTAAAAAACTAGGTTTTCCATCTTTGGCATTTCTCCAATGAATGCTAAGTGCCTGTTAATAATGGAAGAATTCCCTAATGCTGGCTCATCTGGCCCAGCTAGACTAATAGCAAATGACTTTGGAAATTTGTTCAGCCATCATGCTAAGGCAGGGGTTGCTTAACCATGCTCTGTTGCCTAGATGTCTTCACACAATACACTGAATTTGGGGTTTCTATCATCATCAGATACAACTTAAAAAAGCATACAGATATACCTGTAATTTGTTAAATATTTCCCTGAGATACATACATGTGAGGCAATGTATAGCAGATGGTGATTCCTCCAATGGTATTCTGAAAACGTGAACTCTGAGTAAACAAGGGAATAATGATGACATTATCTGAGGAGAACAAGGAAGCTCAGCTTAAAGAACATAAGGAGATAATGGATTATTTCTTATCCTAAAACATAGATATGATGTTACACTCCAGATCGCCTTTTCTTTCTAGAACAGCATTCTAAGAAGTGTGATGGTAAAAAAGAACATTTCTTCCATGTGTATTTCTAAGAGATCAGAGTAAAAGGAAAATGCAGTGAAAACCCTGTATTTTGTATTTTGCTTGGGCAACCAGTGTGGAAATCAGGATCAAAACCTGATCAGGACAGGACTTACCCAATGACATGCTTTTCGGATCAGATATGAAATAGAGTGGAGACTAAGACAAAAAAGTCACTGTATTTTCCTTTTTTAAAAAAAATTGAAATACTCAATGAGAAGCTACCTGTTAGATTTATCACTGATTTTGTAGCTGGAAAATGATTATTTCTTTTTTTTTTTATGCATTAAAATGGTTGTATACTATTAGAATCGCCAATCAGGAGATTTGATTGGGCTAGCAGCCAAGTGGGTTATGCACATTGTGAGAATGGGGTCAGCGAAAAGCTGTCGCTAATCCCGAAAGCCTTAAAAATGTGACTTCCACATGTTCCTGAGCTTCATAATTGAAGATGTCACATGAGTCCCTCTAGTGGTCAACTGTGGAATTAAATTACAACGCAATTGTAATGCCATCCCAAATTGTAGCATCGCCAGTCTTTCTACCTTCCTAAGCGAAGCCAGTATAAGACGTAGCTCCCTTCCCTTTTCTGATTTCAGAGCTAGGAGGAACGGTAATGTGAGCAAACTCCCACTAAGCCACACAGGAAAGGAAAAGGGATTTATGGGGTAGCTGGCTTCCTTTCTTGGGTTTGACCAGGACCTTTCAAGAATAAGAGTTGGAAAGGACCTTGGAGGTCTTCTAGTCCAACACCCCCTTCCCCTAAGCCAGGGGTAGGCAACCTTGGCTCTTTTATGACTCGTGGACTTCAACTCCCAGAATTCCTGAGCCAGCAAGCTGGCTCAGGAATTCTGGGAGTTGAAGTCCACGAGTCATAAAAGAGCCAAGGTTGCCTACCCCTGCCCTAAGCCATTGGACCCATTTAATATTTGGAATAGTTCCTATGGTTTCCTATTGCCATTATTTATTTAGCTGCTGAACAGCACAACTAGTGTTAGGGAAAGAACTTCTCCTGCATCTTCTCTACCCATTTTCTTTTAATCTGGTGAAAGAGTATTTGCTTGGAAACTTCTTAAAAGAGAAGAGAATTTGGTAAAATTCTAGAGCAGTGTTTATCAACAACAGCAATAATAATAATAATAATAATAATAATAATAATAATAATAATAATAATAATAATAATAATAATAATAATAATAATAATAATAATAATAATAATAATAATAATAATTTGGAAGGGATCTTGGAGGTCATCCAGTCCAACCCTCTGCTCAGACAGGAAACCCTATACCATTTCAGACAGCTACTTTACGTTGTGTGGATTACAACTCTCAGGAGCTCCAATGGCCCACAGCTTCTCTGGCTTCCCACATTTCTATTCAGTACAAAGGGGGAGGGGCAGTGGTGGGATTCAGCCAGTTTGCACCAGTTCAGCAGAACCGGTAGCTAATTTTTTGTTGCCCAGGCCCAGAATGGACTTCCTGGAAGCGGCATCCACACAGAGAACCGGTTGTTCACATATTTGAATCCTACCACTGGGGAGGGGTATATTATGAGAGAATTCTTCCGGTGGGGTTTTTTCAAGTCACCCTCCAGGAGAAATTGTGCCTTTGAGAAAATTTTCTTTTCCTTGGAAGGAATTTGTAGATACTGTCCACCAAATTTTTCTGCTCATATATTTGGTGGAGAATTTAAATAAAGACAGTGTCCAGCTTCTGCTGCACCCCTCAAGAATGTACCCCAGAAATCATCACAAAAGAATATACAGTGAAGCTGGCCTAAGGTAATACGATGGGGGTCATAACCAGATTCAAACAAGTATGGGACTACTTGAAGATTTTGACCTTGATGCTTTTTCTGAGTGTTGGCACATAATGCTCAAGTGGTTTATGTGATTGTAGAACCTAGAAAAATAACATTTTTCAGGGTGAGCAACGAATAACACTGCTAGTCCCAAACAACCATGGACATCTTCAGAGCAAAAGAAGGTATGGTTGGCGAGAAATGCAAGCCTAATCTTGAATCATCAGCTAAGTTTCTTGCACTCTGGAATGTTTGGAGAAAACCACTCTAGGATTATAATACTGAAGGTGGAAGAACTTGAGCAGATTCAGGGTCAAATTTCAAAACCTCTCTTTTTCTTTCCAGCCATGAATGCTGTATATTTCCAGAGCCTGAAAATGCTCATTTAAATCCTGCTCCAAGCTTCCATTGTACATAATGCACCAGAAGCTTTTGATGTCATTGTTGATATATTTGTCTTTCAAGAGCAAAGACGCACAACAGATATTCATCCTCTGAAGACAGAACCTTGGCGATAAAGAGACAGCTCAGAAAGTTTGGAAAACAAGATTCTGATAGTTTCAGAGGTGGCATTGGGATAGCCTCTCTCCTTTGCTCCAATGCAAAGGTCCCTGAATGTCCTTGCCTATGAGGAAATATAACTGATACCAGTTCTATTAGTGGTGCCCAGTGGAATAGAGGCAGGGCTGGAGCTGCTGACTAGGCCTCTGGAGGATCTCACCTTTGGAAATTTGTTTTGACAATGCTAAAACTGGAAAGTGTGGTTGAAGAAATGCCAGGACCCTTTCCCGCTCCAAAGAGTGATTTGCCAAGCTATGATTTATTTAATCATTTTTGATGAAATGATCATTGGCCAGATTCACCCCATATGTTAAACCAAAGCCATATAAACACTGTTGTTGTTATGTCCTGGGCCTTGCTGAGTCAGTCAGCAAGGCTCAGAAAGGCTGCAGAAAGACTGGGCCTTGCTGAGTCAGTCAGCAAGGCTCGGGAAGTCTGCAAAGAGGTTGCAGAGACCTGGACAGACCACGTGTCTGCCTGGGACCCAGACAGGCTGTCTCCAGCCTCGCGCGCATGTGCGAGGCGGGAGAATAGCCTGCAACCATTGGTTGAGCATTCCCTTGCAAGGGGAGTATAAAAGGGCTTGTTGCCTGATTCTGTCAAGTTCTGTTCAATCTCTCTCTATGCTTCTGTTCAGTGATAGTACTCAATAAAGAACCTTTTTGTTGTGCACCTGCCTCGCCTGATGTCTCAATACGGAGAACAGAACATTGGCGACGAGGATGGGATTCGCCGCCTCGGAAGGCTGCTACGATGCTGCTAGGCCGACTCACCAGAAGGCCTGAGTGATGAGAAGTCGGCATCCGGTGGAAGCGACTGCCTGCCAGCATGAAGACGCTGGAGGTGAGCTCGGCTTCAAGGGACCCCTTCTCACGCCTTGAAGCGGAAGGAATCGAGGAGAAGCCACCGCTTGCCAGTACGAATACGCTGGAAGTGGGCTCGGCTGCATGGGACCCCTTCCCTGAGAAGCGTGGCATCCAGGAGAAGCAACCGCCTGCCAGTACGCATACGCTGGAGGTGGGCTTTCAGCTTCGTGGGACCCCTTCTCCGAGAAGTGCGGCGTCCTGGAGAAGCAGCCGCCTGCCAGTACGCAAACGCTGGAGGTGGGCTTGGTTTCGTGGGACTCCTTCTCCTTCCTTTCTCCTTCCTTGCGGCGAGAGACGTCTACGAGGCTATCCGTCACAGCAATGTCCAAGCTGTCAAGTCCAACACTTCGCGACCAAGAACCCTCCAGCAGCAGTCCCCGTCCATCAAGAAGTCATGCGAGAGGCCTCCGGAGAAGAATCCGAGGACAGACTTCAACCGTTGGTGGCGAGAAGACTGCAAGAGCGCAGAGGACAGACGCCTGCATCCTGGCGGTGTTTCGGCTGTGGGGGTTGCCACAGGAGAGCCGACTGCCGTTCTCCTTCTGCGGTTGCCGGGCATGTGGCAGGCAAGGCCACATCGCATCAGCCTGCTTGGGTCGCCAGATACACAGGCCCTCTAATGAGTTGCCTCTGAAAGGTACCAAGGTCCCCAGCCAACACAGGGTGGGTTTCTGTGCGTCCCGTGGGGGTGTGTGTAAAACAGGGGTTCACCGGCCCCTTAAGAAACAACTGCACATGGGTATTGAGTTGCAGGGAGCTCCCCTGGCCATGGAGCTGGGCACAAGGTCCGCTCTTCCTATTATGTCTGCAGACACCGTTAATACGGGTTGTTCCAGGAGTGGCTCACAAATCCAACTCAGGCCCTCCAATCTTATCCTCCCTGACCTTCAGGTTTCACGAGTCAGTGTGCAGGGGGAGGCCACGCTAAGGGTACAGAGTAAGGAATGCGATGGCCGCCATTCCACGGTCTATACTGGCCACAATTCTTTGCTGAGGTTGTTTGAAACCAACAAACAAACCCCACACATCATCTCACCTAGAATGCTGAGATGGTCTATTTTCTTAGCAGCTTATGATTACACCCTGGTTCACAAACCAGGTACTGAGATGGGTCATGCTGATGGCCTAAGCAGGTTACCTCTCAAACAAATAGAGGCAGACCCTGCTCCAGCTGTACACATTCTGTCTATTCAGGACTTACCTGAATCTCCCCTCAATGCTAGGGATGTGGCTGCCGAAACTGCCACTGATCACACGCTTGCACGCGTGCTGACATGTGTGTTGTCAGGATGGCCTGACACGTGTCCTGGTACAGATTTCCAAAGCTTCTGGCGCAGGAAGCATGAATTGTCCACATTCAAGGGCTGTATCCTGTGGGGCAAAAGAGTAGTCATCCCGGCCTCATTGAGGACTAGAGTCTTGCTCTCTCTTCATGAGGGACATCTGGGAATAGTGAGAATGAAGGCGCTTGCGCGCAGCCATCTGTGGTGGCCTGGTCTCGATAAGGACATCGAGGCCCAGGTTCAAGGATGTCAAGTGTGCCAGCAATCACGGCCAGAAATGCCCCAGGCCCCTGTACATAGGTGGGAGGAGACACTCACTCCATGGTCACGCATCCATATAGATTATGCTGGGCCCTTTCAGCGGCAATTCTTCCTCCTCCTTGGGGATAGCCATTCCAAGTGGCTAGAGGTTGTTCCTGTGTCCTCCACTACTACTGCCAGGACAATCCAGGTGCTCAGAGGAATCTTTGCTTCCCATGGCCTTCCTGATGTTTTAGTATCAGACAATGGTCCACAATTTACCTCTTCTGAGTTTCAGGCATTTCTCCAAGCCAACATGATCCGGCATGCCACGTCTGCTCCTTTTCACCCTGCCACAAACGGTCAGGCTGAACGCATGGTGCGCACCACCAAAGACACATGAAAGAGAATCACTCAAGGACCCTGGCATCATCAGGTTAGCTGATTTTCTAATTGCACACCGCACCACACCTTGCACAGCTACAGGAGGAGCCCAGCTGAATTCCGCTGGGGTCGCAGACGCATTACGAAGCTGGACAGGCTGCACCCAGACCGGGTGGTTTTCACAGGTGTCACGGCTGCAGGCACCTCGGGGACTCTAAGTGGTTTCATCAATAAAGGGGTTACCTTAACACTTGGTTGTATGTATCATGTTACTGTGAAGGAAAACCATCTCCTTATTGTACCAAAGAGAATGTCTATTCTGTACATGTGTTAGTCACTGTAAATAGTCACATCATTGAAGTCATGAGGAAAACAAGGGTTTCAGTATTGCAAAATGTATGATTCCAACTTAGACTGTATTATTGTGGACCTACCATTGCTAAAGCTACAGATGCTAAACCATGCCTGGAATCCTCATGTAGGAAACTTCTGCAAATTTTGTACATTCTCCTCATGCTCCTATGTTCAGGATGTGAAAGTGATGGTGACACATTCTATTCATAGTGCGTTCATTCAATGGGAGGAATCCAAGTCCTTTTCCATCTTGTGGCTCATTTCGACGCCACATCCACCAGTTACGCTGGCGGCTTCCAGGGCACGGTTCCTCCCCTGGCTCTGCTCTGGGGGGAGGGGGACCCCAATTATGATTGGGGGATCACAGTCTCCCCACGAGGGCACATCTTCCACTGCTCCGATGGGGGTCTTGCCATGGAGGCAGCTCCTGACTCAGGCAGAGGTCCCTGGCTAGGGACAAATCCCCGTACATGGGCCACTCAGGGTACTCCTGCTGCTGGTCTTGGGCTCAAGGGACAATGCTCCCAAGAGGAGTCCCAGGGAATTCTGGGGAAATCCACCCCGCCAAGGGACTGGGGGAACTCAACCCCTCCAAGGAACTCTTGTGTTGGGTCTAGCGGATCCAGCCAGTCAGCCGTCAGGGGGAACCCCTGAGTTGTCAGGGCAAAAAGCCCTGGGGTGTTTGCGCAACCCGGAAGCAAGCACTCCAGGCACCTACTCCAGTGTAATACCTATCTCTACACCTCAATACCTACCTCTACACCTCTATATTACAACTATACCTGGACCAATCTGGTTCCACGCAGATGTGGGCGAGGTAGTGGTCCTCCTAAGAAATTGGACCATGTTAGGTCTCTGTTGTATACACAGGAGAGTTAATAACCCTCGCCTTGAGAAAACAAATATGTATAGAGTTGTAAAAGTAAAAGCTGTATGTATAAAGGGCCAACCGGCCTGATATGATATTGTTGTGTATATTGTGTTAAACAATTGTTTAGTATTGTTTAATCCAAGAGGGGAGGGGTGTTATGTCCTGGGCCTTGCTGAGTCAGTCAGCAAGGCTCAGAAAGGCTGCAGAAAGACTGGGCCTTGCTGAGTCATTCAGCAAGGCTCAGGAAGTCTACAAAGAGGTTGCAGAGACCTGGACAGACCACGTGTCTGCCCGGGACCCAGACAGGCTGTCTCCAGCCTCGCGCGCATGCATGAGCATTCCCTTGCAAGGGGAGTATAAAAGGGCTTGTTGCCTGATTCTGTCGAGTTCTGTTCAATCTCTCTCTATGCTTCTGTTCAGTGATAGTACTCAATAAAGAACCTTTTTGTTGTGCACCTGCCTCGCCTGATGTCTCAATACGGAGAACAGAACAGTTATGGCTTAGTAAGAATGCAGCCAATTTATTTGTTCCTCTGTTTATGGGAGAAGCAATTGTTAAAACAGAATCACTGACAACAGAATGGTTAACCCCCATACTCTGAATGCCAACAGGCTCCTGTCAGATTCCATCAGGATTGCACACTGTTGCCTCCAAGCACATTAGCAAATACTATGGCTTGAGGAAGCGGTTGTGATTTTGTGTAGGGCTAGAATTAAGCAGATAGCCTGGTGTTTGCCAGAATTACAATTCCAAGCCCTTAAGGTTTCTTAGACTTTGAGGGACCCAGCAAAATCAGCTCAGGGGCAATGAGGAATAAGTGATCCATTGCATTTCTGGCCAGAACACTCTCCCCAAATTCTCCAGCCATAGCTCTTATCTGCCAAAGCATCTCTACCCGGTCTAAGCACTTTTATCATTTCTGTATTTTATTGCAGGTGGTACGTGATCAGATCTCTCACTGCACAGTAAAGCTGCGCCAGACCACAGGGCTGATGGAATACTGTCTGGAGGTCATCAAAGAGAATGACCCCAGTGGATTCTTGCAGGTGACTGCTTGATTTTCTTTTTTCTTTCCAGTTAGGGAAGTATGTATTGGCTCTTCTCATGGCTTCACCCACTGTGAGCTGAGTAACGTGTGGTGATGTTTCAAAAGGGCCCGTTCCATGATGTCACAACAATTTTCTAAGGAATAGAATGGAAACTAATCAGTCTATGGTTGGAATTGTGCTGTGATCCTCTCGTTCAAAATTTGTTGAGGCAAGAATATATGAAAGGGGGGAAGGCTATATTATTCAGAGTCCTTTGATAAAATAGCTTTAATGCATCTCCCCAAACACCTAGATCCATTTCCCATTGAATCCAGTGGAAGTCATTACAATTCCATCCATATTTGCATCTCCCTGCCTGGATTATTTTTCTATCTTACAAGAAGTTGGAATCAGGAACATAATTTTTTTTAAAGCGATAAATACATTGAAAAGAGAAATAACAATGGAGTTGGCTTGAGAAAATAAGCTACGTAGTCTTTTTAGCATTTAAAACATTCTGTCAAGAATTAGACAGAATTAAAGCTGTGTCCCTTTTTACATCGGTCATGACAGAAAAGGAGCAGAGCTTCAACTGCATAATTAGAGTCAGCATTTTTACTTTTTTGACTTCCTTGTTGGTGGATCACCCTGTTCTTTCCTCCTTGCAGTTTAGGCAAATGAGTGAAATCCCTCTCTATAAATACTTTGGGAAGTGTTGCAGATCAATAGACTATCTTTGGATGATTTGATCAGTAATCGAGTTGTCAACTTTTCTGACCTCCCAGAAATCACAAACGATACTGAGAGACTGATATTTCCAGTCCCATTCATGAGCTCCCCCAAATCAAACACACGCTTGCATGATGAGGGTGTGTATCAATCATTGCTTAGGTTTTTTCGCCCCCATGTGACTGGTGATAAGGGCGAAAAACAAAATGGCCACAGAGATGTTAGTCTCAGTTTTGGACAGAATGGACAAGGAAAAGGTGGTTGACTGTAGGGAGTCCATTTACACCCCCATGCCCCCACCCCCCAAAAATTTGGATCTATTTATGGCTAAACTAAGACCCTCAGGGTTAATTAGCTATGCCATAGTCCTATTAAATGATTTTGTATATGTGAATGAAGATGTCATTCTACCACGTATACCACATCTACCAAGTTATACCACATGTATACATGGTAGCTACTGGTTGACTGACTGATTTCAAGCCAAGTCCTCCAGTAACTGTCTTAAAGCAACAGGCTCTTAAAGTTTTATCCCTTTTTTGTGAAATCAATATTTTCCCCAGTGAGTAAACATTATTCCAAAATATGTTGGAATTGTAATGAACTACATCTCCGTAGCAAGCACTGGGTTGTATAAACAGAGGCACAGAATCAAGATCACACGAAATATTAGTACCGCTTTATAAAACCCTAATGAGACCACACCTGGAATACTGCAACCTATTTTGCTCACCATACTACAAAAAAGATGTTGAGATTTTGGAAAAAATTCAGAGAAGAGCAACTAAGATGATGAAAGGCCTGGAGACTAAAACATATGAAGAACGGTTGCAGGATTTGGGTTTGGCTAGTCTAGAGAAAAGAAGAAATAAGGGTGACATGGCAGCAGTATTCCAGTATTTGAGGGGCTGCCACAAAGAAGAGGGGGTCAAATTATTCTCCAAAGCACCAGAGGGCAGGACAAGAAACAATGGTTGGAAACTGATCAAAGAGAGAAGCAACCTGGAATTAAGGAGAAATTTCCTAACAGTGAGGACAATGGATCAGCTTGCCTTCAGACATTGTGGGTGCTTCATCACTCGAGGTTTTTAAGAAGAGACTGGACAGCCACTTGTCTGAAATGATACAGGTTCTCCTGCTTGAGCAGAGGGCTGGACTAGAAGACCTCCAAGGTCCCTTCCAGCTCTATTCTATTCATATTTATTTATTTATTCCATTAATAGGGGTACCTAACTGAGAACCTATATTCTCACTTAGCCTTCAGTGCAACCAGGAACATACTGAGTTTGAAAATGTGTTTTGTATTATCTATCGAGATTTATGATCCTCCCAAGCTGTTCTTCTCCCAGAAGCTTCTCCCAGAGAGCTATGTATAAATCTGACTATGGTGCACATTGATTCTTGGATTTTCCTTTTCAACAGATTTCTGATGCACTGATACGAAGAGTGCATTTGACTGAGGATCAGTGGGGGAAAGGGACACTCTCTCCAAGGATGACCACAGACTTCGACCTCAACCTTGATAGTGCCCCTTTGTTGCAGTCCATCCACCAACTCGACTTCATGCAGATGAAATGTAAATGTATTTATCTGTTTGCTTTCAAAGTTGCAATTGACTTAAAGTACTATCCAAAGCTATCTTAAGAATCCATATAATTAAATATATATATATTAAAATACTGAAGGTTCTACAGCTGACAACAGCTCAGATTTAAATAAAGTCAAAGGGAGAATGAATTATGTCCTACACACCATTCTTGGCCTCATCCCATCTGTCTAATCTGGATTCCAAATCCAATGTTTGCCTATCAGTATCCTTCATTCAGTTCTCAGAAAGAAATTAAGCTGGCCCCAGCCCACCAGGAACACAATGGAGGGTGTATGGCCAATAGATGTGATTTTATAACTATATTTATAAATTATAATTATATATATAATTATAATTATATAAATTATATACATATTATATACATGTAATATTATATAAATATTACATATTTATATCATATGTAATGGGTGGGATGGGTGGGGTTGCATCAGTCGTAATTCCTGGCAATTACATGGGCAAGTCAATGCAGTTTTCTAGGTAGAAGTTTTGGAAATTGTTTACCACTGCCTTTTTCCTAGAGTGAAAGTGACTGACTGAAGTTCACCAAGTTAGCTTCCATGCTTAAGGCAGGACTAGAACTCAGGTCTTCTTACTTCTAATGCAATGGCTTAACCACTAGAGCAAACAAATCCTGTAATATATGAATAGGGCTTATGTAATAGATATATCAAGTCCACAACAGCTAGATGTTTCTCCTTCTAGGACATCTCAGCTGTTGATGGTCAGAATAAAATAATTGAGTCTCACATTCCACAACTGAGACTTCCTATTGCAAGGGGCAGAACTGAGCCTGTGTGGGGTTTTGGTTTTTACTCTTACTTGAGATGATTTAAGCCAAACTATTGGCTTACGTATCTTATTTCTTTGGAAAGCAATAAGAAATGTCATCATTATTTGGGATTTGCTCTCTTTAATGAATAAAAATACACAAATAATTTGGGATATACTACTGAATTAATGATAGAATTTTTGGAGACTAGTAAAAGGGGGTAGGGAACTTTTTTGACCCACAAGCTAAAAGTTGATTATTTTTTAAACATATTAAGATTTCCCCTTTATAACTGATCTTGGAATAAGATGGCAATGCTGTGGCAACATCATTACAAGAAAATAGTCCCAGTCTTGCCTAACCTCAGGTTTCCTCTGGCAGCCTCCCTTCCAAATATTAACCAGTCCTGCCCGGAGCTTTTTTATCCATTAAGAAACCATTAAGAATGATTGTGAAAGCTCGGAGTTTGCAGGTTTTAATAGGATGTGCTTGCTACTATATGTCTTATACTGTTGGACAGCTTTAGTGTAAACAACAGCTCAGAAATCTAGGAAGTGTCACATTCATTAAAAACTATTTCATCTTATTTTTCTGCCAAGCTTCTTTGCTACAGTGTTGAGATACAAAGTTTTTACCACTCTGAATTCCATCTTTTTTTCTGACAGGGAGAGAGGAAATATATTACTGGGATTTCTTTATTTGCCAATTCATTTTTCTCCATCCATACCCTCAATCACATTCTTTCTTTAATCTGATTCTTACTGTGCTCCCTTTGTACCAGAGCACAATGAACAACAGGCAGGGCTGCCAAGTAAAGAAATATTGAAACTGTCTTCAAACATGCTTTGAATCAACAATCTAACAATAAAAAAAAACTTCTCTAAAAATTAGAAAATAAAAGTAGGCTTTAGCTTGTTTTCTTAGAACCAACAAACAGGTTTCATGAACTTTTTGAGGCTTTTAATTTCTAGATTTGCTCTCAGATTAAAACATTTTAGCTGAGTTGGTCTTTGAGCCCAAATTCTTTAGCTCACAACTTGCTGGCTCATGGAAGTTAGCCTCTTTCTAAACTTCCAAGAGAGGCTTCAAAATGAGATTATTTCATAATGTAGCCTTGTTCAATAAAGGCATTCCAAAAGATGATATATAGACAGAGTTTTGCAGCAGCACAGTACATCTGTTGATGTTCTTCCGATGAAGTATTCGCATTGCATATCTTTGCTATTAAGTGAAATATTCTTAAATCTCTCCTCCAGGACCAAGCTAACTCTTACAGAATCCAGAAGCCACAATTTGCATCTTGGCTGGAGGTAGAAGTCAGGGTTACACTAATTTCTGTTTAGCTTCCTCCCCAGTGCCAGCCCCCCCAATCCTTCAACTGGAAGAATGTTGTACCCATAACAACAGTGCCACATTGTCATGGAAGCAGCCACCTCTGTCCACAGTGCAGGTGGAAGGATACATCTTGGAACTGGATGATGGGAATGGTGGTCAGTTCAGGGTAAGCATTTAATAAAGAAAAGTGAGGTGAGTGTGGAAAGGATGATGAACAAACCTGATTGAACAGTGCTTGAACTGAAGCTATGTTTTTCAAACATGGCAATTTTTAAGATGTGTAGACTTCAATTCCCAGAATTCCCCAGCCAGCATCTGGGGTTAAGGTTCATACATCTTAAAGTTGCCAAGTTTGAAAAACACTGAGCTAGAGACTTGCGGGCTCATAGCGGGCACATAGCCTACGTTCACAACTACGAAAAATACGCGTGCATAAGTGCATAATTTTTTAGGATTAATTCTAAACAACTGTGGAACACATTTGTGATTAGCAAAAAATAGTCAGCATACATGGGCATAACCATCTGTTACCAAGGTTGCACGGGAGGAAGACTTTGTCACTTAGGGATTCAAAATTGGTAAGGAAAATCTACATTATCTGCAACCCCCAAATCCTTTAGGTGTGGCCTTCTAGAGCTCTTCCCAAAATTGCCAACAAATCATATTGTAAAATAATTTACTCCGTTTGGAGTATTTATATTACTTGTACTTTTGGATCCCCATCTTTGTATGGGTTCCATCACTTTTTTGGCATGTAGGCTCTGGCATCACATTCATACTCCAAGTGTCACCTTTGACCTGGAAAAACTAGCCCACCTGTGATGTAGAAATCTAATCCAGCCTTCTGCTCACAGAGAGATAGCAAGTTAGGGGAGGCTAGTTGTTTCCAAATTTAAGAATGGCATGTTGGGAAACATGAGAACTCCTGCTGCTATTTGGAAGAATTATTACCAGGCAGAGAAGTCAGAGCTTGACAAATTGGAAAAGAGGTCAACTGACCCACTACAAGGCAATTTTGTCTGTTTGGTGTTTAGGAGGTTTACGTTGGGAAGGAGACAATGTGCACTGTGGATGGTCTGCACTTCAACAGCACCTACAGTGCTCGGGTAAAGGCTTTCAACAAGACAGGGGTCAGCCCCTACAGCAAGACATTGGTCCTGCAGACTTCAGAGGGTAAGTTCTGATTGGAAGGCTTTTCAATGGAAGAGAATATATGTAGCTCAGGGTTGAATGATCGAATATTTGGTGCTCTCTGAGCTTGGTTTTTTGCTTGCAGACATTGCATTACCCAATTAGGTAACATCAGCAGTGCAAGTGCGGCTGGGGTTTTTGAAAGAATTTTCTCCCGGAGTATAACTTTTCCATATGTGCACCTGAGGAAACAAGCAGATATTGCCCATCTTAGCACTGCCTCTTTGAACCACATTTCTTATTCTGTTTGCCAGTTGGAGTCACATTTCGTCCAACCCCAAAATTAACAGAGAAAGAATGAAAGTTGGTCAAGGGATACTTTTTTGCTCATTCTTAAGATAAATTGCAAAAGCACTTGGGGGAGGGGCGCATGAATTGGATATGCCAAAATTCGTACGGGTCTGTACGGGTGTTTGTTTTAATTCTTGGACTTCTCTTTAACTTCTCCCTGGCCTTTCTTGTACCTTGGCAGCCTCTTGTGCCTTCGTTTCTACTTACGTAATAATAATTGAGTTAATTGCTTGGTATTTGAATTATAAAATTCCATCAGAAAGCACAAAATATAATATAGAGCAGTCTTTCCTAAGCCGGTGTCCTCCATATGTGTTAAATTAGGACAATATTTGTAGAAAAACCTGTTGCACAAAGATTTATATTTCAAAATGTGAGCAAGTGTCTAACATAGAGCTTTTATAGGGGAAAAAAGCAATGTGGGTTTCTTATTGTCAATTTGAATGTTTTTCTTGATATCTAGAAAAGAGAAGATGTATTGTGTAAGCCACCCAGAGTCTTCTGCATTGGGTGATTGTGACAAACCTAATAAATTAAATGAATATGTTAAATATAAAGTATTTTAAGAGAGAGATGCTGAAGTATTTCAGTGTTGTTGAAGCAACTTATCATCGTTTCCTTCCATTGTTTAGCCATACAGTCTCTTCCTATTTTATTACTTAGGAGACATTCCCAAATGTGAATTGTTAAAACATAAAATACTTTAAGGATTACTCTTTACTAAAACTAAACCTCATTTATATCTGTTCTAAATAATTTTTACAACTTTGAAACTATGTTGTCCCATTTTCTTCCAGAATAGGCTTAAGCCTTATTCTATAAACCAGGTACAGCTTTTCCACATTAGAAGATCCATTTCTCTTGCAGTCTGGTAGTTGCTTTCCTAAGGACGGAGGACATGGTGCATCGATTAAATGTCAACAATATATTTACCACATGCTATATTATTGGTCCATTTTCTCAGTTATTGATAGCACTAATCTGTGGTTTTCGCTCCCCTATCCTGTTCTAGCTTGGTTATAAATTGATAGGTGGGGAAATCTGTTTTGAAATAGACAGGGTCAGTGGTTTAAAAACAGGTAAGATGAACCTGGTAATCTCAGCTGTTTCAGGACCTCAGACAGCTCCATGGCATGCAGACATTGCTCCAGTAGTGCTGTTTGTGAACTAATACTGTAACTGTTACAATCCTTCAAGTAAAGTGGTGACTAATTTACACAGGAGAGGATTGTGATATGTAGGCGTGAACAATAAACGATTGCCACTGTGGCCACTTGCCTTTAAGTCTGGGCTTTTGTAGTGATTCAAACTTTGTGATTTCCTGATAAGTTTTTTTCCCCCTATCTAACCTGGGAAATTGAGAAGGGTATCAGACAAGAAATGTCAACTTGCAGCTATCAATAAACTGAACATGTGGGAATTCCTGATAATGAAAGCTGAGCAGGAAAATAGAGAGTATCTATCACAAACCTGGATTTTTTTTTTTATTCAATTGTTTCGAGTTCTTGGACACTAGTGACTGTTTCCTTCCTAGGGCTGAGAGAAAGTGACTAGCCCAAGATCACCCAGTTGGCTAGATGCTCATTTTGAGATGACCTTACCACCTTCCAGTTTCTAGCCTGATGCCTTAACCATTACACCAAACTGGTTTCTCCTGGAAATTGTAACTCTGGGAAATTTTATATGGACTGTAGAAAGCATACTCATTTTGGTCAAGGAAAGTGGGATAACTGGACAAGAAATTCAAGCATTCAAGCAACATCTACCATCAGAGCTTAGGGAGGCCATTTAGGTGTAACTAGAGAAGGCCAATCAAGTAAAGAGCATCTTTTCCTGAATTGTAGTTTATGAAATTTTCATGGAGCGTGAGTAGAGTGAAACTCAAACTAAAATTTCATTTAGTTGAAATATAGATCATTAAACATCTAGGTTTGCCCATCAATCCACCATTAAAAAATGCAATGTTCTCCTCCTGAATAACAAGTTCACTGCTGTTGTATTTACAATGTAAACTCATGCTTAAAATGCAAGTTGTGGGCACTGACTGGGCATTGCGAATTAAGTGCTTGCTGCCTGTATTAGAGTCTTTCACTCTACCATCCTCTGCCCTGCTGTAAGGGATCCTGGGATACCTATTTTAGATTATGCTGCACAGAAGTTATGTACAGAAAATTGATCTGATGTGTTGGACTGACCTGACCGTCATTTAAAGAACCCCATTCTTCCTACTGCTACTGAGATGTATTGGCTTGGTTAGGACATAGCACCAAGCCTTTTTTTTTTCTTTTGGTATAGTGTGTTGTGTGAATCCAGCCATTTTAGTTTATTGAATGTACTATGCTTAAAGCAAACTATGGCTTGGTGAGAATCCAGACATTCAGCGATTGTGCAGAATTCTTCCCTATCTTTAATACGTTAGTTGCAATAACAAAAACTTGTTATATTTCTTTTTGAAGAAAAATGGAAAATGAGTGTTGAACAACTTTTGGAGAAAAGAAATGGAAATTACACAACCTAGGCTTTTTTTTTTTTTTTAAAGAAATAGCAGGAACTGGAAAACCTACTAGAGATTTGTATGGAAAGTAGTGGGGGAAAAAACCCCATGTTAGTTAACTTTGCTACCTCTTCTGCAACATTTTAATATAGGTAGTCCTCGATTTATAACTATTTGTTTAGCGATCATCTGAAATTACACCAGCACTGGAAAAAGGACTTATGACCACTCATTGCACTTAGGACCACTGCAGCGTCCCATGGTCATGTGACCAATTTTTGGGTGCTTGGCAATTGGCATTTATTTATGATGGTGGCAGCATGCCTGGTCATATGATCACCATTTCTGACCTTCCCAGCCAGCTTCTGACAAATCAATGGGGGAAGCTGGATTTGCTTAATGACATAACAACTGCAGTGATTTGCTTAACAACAATGGCAAAAAAGGCCATAAAATCAGTCATGACTCACTTAACAAGCACCTGGTTTAGCAACGGAAATTCTTGTTCCAATTGCAATCATAAGTTGAGGACTACCTGTACATCCAGGTTAATGGCGGGGTGGAGAGTTCTCCTTCTCTTCGTCTCTGCAGTTGCTCTGTAAGTACTCACTGGGGAGCCAACATTTCTTCTTCTTTTTGTTCTAGAATTGTAATCTTATTATTTAGAGCAGCAATCCCTCCTATCCCACTGCATTTACGCCAATGGTAGCTGTGGTAGCTTGTTGGAAGTATGTCTATGTAATGGCATACCATTTTTTAACAGAGTTCTGACCTTGAGTTTGCCTTGATCTTACATTTAGACTCTGAACCTGAGGAGCAGGCCCTGACATTCCCAGTGCCTTTGGAAAGGCTGCCGCTGCGTAGATCAAGTCCTTTCTCTTCCACCCTTAACCTGCAAAACAGCTTTCCGGGGAGATCCTACTTTGAGCTAAGATCCTCGTCCCACCAAATGAGTTTGCACTCCTCTTTACAATCTCTGAATTCGGCCGGTGGGTGAGCCGAGCACGCTTAGCATTGCCTCATGAGCTGCGCTTCTGGGCATTTTTTGTTTTGTTTCAGGGTGTGGTTCTTCTTTTGTTGCTGTTTTGCTTTCGCTTTCCTTTTTGGATATTTTTTTTTTTGAGGGGTTCCCCTCTTCCTGCCCCCATCCTGCCCATGACATCCACATGAAATGGGACCAAGTGTTCTATGTTGTCGGTGGCCTGCTGCTTTCCAACTGTGGAGAAGACTGATGATGTAGATGTGTGACATGTTTTGTCTCTCTGTGACAAGGCTGTAGTACATTGAAATGCACTAGTGAGCAAGCAAGAAAACCCTCACAGAACTAGTGAAATAGCTGCTTCTATCAGGCTGGCTGTGTAAGCATGGATCTCTAGTTCACCATTTGTCTTCCATTGATTAAAGAAACTCCATTTTGCCACCCCCTTTACCATACACACACACACACACACACACACACACACAAATTAGCCAGGTGCAAATTACATTTAGAATATATATTGATTCCAAAATGTACATTAGGTGACTATATTAGGCAAATTTGGAGGTTATCAAAAATGTTCCAGATTTCTATTTTGCAACCTCAGAGTTAGCTTAATAAATATTTTAACCTAATAGGGATTTTGGCATTTTTCTTATGGCTGATAACCTTTCCTTTTCTTACTGCGTGGCTTAGATATACTAATGGATTTCAAGATACCATTGAGATAAGATGATACAGGATTTATCATTACTTAGTCATTCTCTTGATTTCTTGCATGGTTCCTCCTACCATATATAGGGCACCCATACATTTATTGTAAGTCCACATGGATTGGACATAGATACCGAGTTGTTCCTGTCTCCTTTTTTCTATAGATATTGATAGGCCCTATCTATGGGACATGTTTGAGAAGGCTGCCATTGGGAAAACTTTAGAAGAAGGGCAAGACTTGTTAACTTGGCTTTGCTACTACAACCACCATAAGAATCTGGAGTAGAAGAAAGATGTGGCTTTTATGTCTCCTCTGTTCCCACATGCCACGTCCCCCCCCCAAGAAGTCAATGAGAACCATTTATGGTTACAGCTGAAGTGCTGTCTAGTGGTGGGCATTAGATTATCTGCATAGACCTGATTCTCAAATTATTTTTATGAGTTGAAGGTTTCATGGGAGGATAGTTTTGGTAGAATTGCATCTGCTGTGTCCAGATAACCTATCTTGATACATTCCCCAAACTACAAGTACAAATATTTTTTTAAGAACTATTTTTGGCGAAATGCTTGGAATATGCTTTTTCTCTCCCCTGTAAATGGTTGGGGTTGCTAATACAGTACTTTCAGAGGGATCAGAAGGTAAGATCCAATGAGATCAAGTGTGATCCATTTTTTATTGGTTAATTTCTGCTGAGTTTCATTGCATCCAAAATAGTATTATGCATTGGGATGCAAATACATATGTGTTATTACACATACAATTATTAACGTTCAGTTATACAGAAATCCATTCAACACTACTTTGAATCTATAAAAGAATCTTAGAAACAAACACAATGTAAGCTTGGTAGGAAGAATTCACATTATGTTCTTACCAGGGGAAAAAAGAACTTCCTTTCTCTATTGCAATAGTTCCCCATAAGTAGTTCCCTGAAGGATATTACTGGCACTTTTTAAAATATGCCTGTTAAATGTAAACATAAATGAAATCAAAAGCATAGTTTGGTGATCAATATTCCCATTTTACATATGAGTAACTAATTTGATCAAGACACCCACCATGCTCAGGATAAAGCCAGACTCTGACTTAGTGCTATGTCACAAGGCAATGATGGATTATTACAGAAACATTTATTTACTTTATTTTTATTTATTTATCACATTTCTACATCACCCATCTCACCTAAGTGACTCACAGGTATAGTAATAAACATGTAATAATAACTATGCTAAACAATAATATAATAGTAACTGGAAGTTACGATTTACATTTAATGTGTTGTATGAAATCAGTCGATTGTGATTTTTCCAATTTGTTATGGCTTTGCAATTCATGGCAACAACCACAAAATGCTGGAGCAGAAGTTTTTCCAAGATATGCCAGCTTCTCACTGGCCTTGGACAACATTCAGTAAAACAAGCCCTAATAACTCTGATTAAGATTTGATCAATTATAGGTGAGTGCCTGGGATGGAGAGCTTAGCTGTCTTTTTAATTTTCCACGTGACAAACTGGAGGAACAGAGAGTGTTTGCATCAATGAACTTTCAGTCAGGCTATTATTCAACATGATTTTAGTGTCCTTCAGGAAGGCCATTAGATTTTGTTCTAAAATAAATTAATTGAATGGTCAGAAAGTATGAAGAGCACTTGAGGCACCTTGTTCCACTTCATCCAGTTATCCTCTGCCATATAGTTCTTGTCAATTTCACCCCAATTCTTTTTACATGGGCCCCTTTATATACCAGATGTCAATTGCAAGATGTTGATAAAGTTGAGGTTGCTGTCACATACTTATCCCTGATTGGTAAATATTTCAAGGAGATAGCAAGCCTGGCAGTGAATGGAGAGAAGTTCCCTGCAGATGGGCTCCAGCACGAGTCCGAAAGCTAGGAAGACAAAATGTCTGGTCCCGGGGACCGACCCAGATTGGATCCTGCAACATTATCCTGGGACACGTGCCAGTATATTCGCCTTCATTTGTGAATGGCCATTGTTGGCTGAACTTGGAAAGAGTAATCAACTTACCATAGAACTAGGCCAGGGGTTGGCAACCTTGGCTCTTTTATGACTCGTGGACTTCAACTCCCAGGATTCCTGAGCCAGCCATGCTGGCTCAGGAATTCTGGGAGTTGAAGTCCACGAGTCATAAAAGAGCCAAGGTTGCCTACCCCTGAACTAGGCAAAGGACTGTAATAAAAGGAGACAAAGGTAGAGTCATGCAAAAACTCTTCTCAGCAGAGCTAGAAGAACATCTACAATGCATTCATTGGGCCCAAACCAGCAGAAGGCAGCCCTCTTTTCCAGACTTTCTATGCAATACAGAACTAACACCCTTCTTTTTTTAAAAAAATACAGATCTTTCAAGCACTATTGCTCTTTGAACAAAGCACAAACCCATGTATTCTGAAGTGTCAGCTGGACATATTTTTCTTTTAGAAAGATACCTCTGTGGAAGCTAGATATCCAGTCCAAATCAAAGTTGGCCATGAAAGGCAATGCCCAGCTTCTGGAGAAACCTAAAAGGGCCAATGAGGAATTCTTCAGGAATTGCTATATATCATATCCACAGCAAAAGAAATGTGTCTAGAAAAGTGGGAAAACATGATTTTAAATTGGGAACGCAATGAAGGCAGCCTCATCAGAATATGTTCTTTAAAAATATATAGGAATCATACTGCAGTGCCAAATCCTGTCATTTTTTTTCAATCTTTAGCAAGAGGTTGCCCAAGAAGGAAAGCAATTCTACATATTGGCTCTGTGCTTTTGTCTGAAGTCCTAACCCTCTGCTTCTTTCTGAGATGTGCAGCATTATTGGATTTTCCAGAGGTCTATAACCTTTTAAGCCAGCAGGCACATTTGGAATGTTCAGAATATATTGTAGGGTCTACAGCAGCTCTGGAGAAGGGGGGGGGTGCTTTCAACACTAAATGACTGTCACAATGACTGGAACCAGTCATAAAACAAGAAAGGCGGGTAGGACAGGAAACCTGGTGGGCCCTAAGGGAAGAGTGTGTGGACAAATTGGATTCACAGTCATACTATTGGGGTTCCCAAGAAGCCATCAGTTCTTAATGTATGTACCAAGACTTAAGCAAAGTTGAGGTCCTTCTGTAGTTATGATTAGCTCTGCACAATAGCCAGTGTCTTGTCTTTTCTTTTTCTTTCTGGATTCTCCTGTATCACTAGCTTACCCCACTACTCGCATCTTCCTGACATTATCATAAATGAAGGAACGTAGTTCTGACACATCTGTATATCTTCAAAGGAGGAACGTTGTAGCGCTTCAGTTGCTGGGCTACACCAGGGGCCACCACCTGGCCTTTGTTCTCTTTGTTATACTGTTTCCCCATTGTGCTTTTATGGGTTTTGCATCCCATTGCCTTGGCTTTCAACATTTTCATACTTGAACGTTTTGATCTTTCGTCCAGTGTACTAAGTGTTAATGACTCTTTCTGTTTTCCTGTATGTGGAATTTATATATTTTGCAGGAGTCTAATATTAATATGGGCACAAAGTTTGGAGGGGTGGGAGGGCCTCATTCCCAAACTGAAAATGTGTGCTTCTGTTTGTACTATTTATGGACAAAATGTACTGTATAATATATGAGTTCTCAATTTTCCAAGCTGGTAAAAGTTCATAATCATTTAAAAGGCCTTATGGGATCCTTATAAACAGGGCTGTGTGCATTTTCCATATTCATGTGCAAAATTCTACAGCCACATCTCTAATCACACATTTATGCAAACTAAATTATGCATACAATTGCTTACATTATTGTACATTATTGTTTCCAAGTCTCGATGCTCAGGGGAAAAAAGTACATAAGAGCGATAGAGAAAAAGGCGGAACTCTTCCTAACTCTGCTTTAATTGGAAAAGAAAATTAATGGGGGAGGGGGAGGAAGAGGAGGAAATAAAAGCAGAAATTTCCAATACAGGTATATTGAACTCCACTCTGTATTAAGAACATCTAACTCTGCAGCTTCATTCCATCAGTTCAGCATCTCATTCCATCCTAGGGACATGCCAGATGCTTTGGGGAAGCCTTACAAGCAAAGCTTCAGCCATTTGGTGTTCTCATTCTCTAGCAATTGATACTCTGAGGTACACTGCACATTGAATGTGGAAATTTCATTTTACATGGCTAAGATTTTCCACTGATCCATTCCATGTCACTGAACTAACGAAGCACAATGTGAAGACCAGTTGTCTCGGTTTTGCTCTGACTCTGCTGCTACTTACTTCCAAAGGCCAACTGGGAATTCTGGATATCCTGGTTCATGTGCGACATCCATAGGCCACCTCCTGCTCCTGTGCAGATACCTCTGTTTTTACATCAGGTCTTCAGCCTTTGGAGTAAATCTGGCAGTTTGCTTGTACAGCAAGTCCCAGGGTTAAGAATACCCCATTTTAAGGATAGACCCATAGTTAAGAATGGCGACTATTGTAGAAAAATTAGAGTTAAATACCCAATAATGCAAGTTAAATACACAGTGGTTAAAGTTCATTATTTACACAGTATTAAAAATAATGCTGTTCTGGCTTATATACACATCCGACTTAAGGACAGGCCTTGGGAATGGAACCCGTTCTTAAACTGGGGCTAGCTGATAAACGCAAGCACCCACTGTTGCCTGCGTCTGGTTGCAATTTCTTGGTGTCAGTGTGTGAAATGTAGTATCTCTTTATAGGTTTTGAGGCTCAGTCAGGACCTTTCTCCCAATTAGGCAAGTATATTTGTTCCACTTCAGTGATGTGGCCTTTATTCTGGTCTCTTGTTTCTCCAGCTTTCTTGTTTGTACAAAGATCTCCATTCAGTCTAAGACAATGTCTGTTCTGCTATAGTGTGTGACCGTTCGGAGACAAGGGTGTTACTGCAGAATATTCCATGGAGGGGATTTCAAAGTGAGAGAGACTTGGAAGATCACATGGGTTAGTTTGTTGAAGAGAGAGCAGGCATTAGGCTCCAATGGATACACAACTTAGTTAATACTCTCCCTCATTCAATTCAGTGCCCAAAATGTCATGCATGCTTCCTACATATATTCTATGTACATTCCTACACTCTCCTATAATATACTAACAAGTTCCTGAATCCCCTTTGTCAGAGCCTCTCAGGAAGACAAGATTTAGATCCCTACAGGTTTGAGGCTTTTCTATTGATTAGGTCATCTAAGTGAGATATTCAAAATACCGTAGTAGCTCAGAGTGGAGAGCACCAATCCAAGCACACAGGTAGAGGGAAATGTATGACACAAGGGTTGTGGAATTTTACAGTGAAAAGCCAACACAATTAGCAAACAAAATGGGCTTCCAAAGCAAGCATAGGCAGGGCATTCCAAGTCTATGAGATGCAATCTGTGAAATGCATCTGTTTCATATTTAGTTTGCAGACTGGAAGTTTATGTAGGGCTGGGGAAAAGTTGTGATCAGCTGTAACACACCAAGAAAAAGTAACATCTCAAGCCTCAAGAAGCCAGTGGCTTGCCATCAAGATTCAATAGCTCAAGGTTCCTTTCCAACACCTGACCCCACTTTTAGCCAATGAACATGGCTACAAAATGGTGGACTTATTGACTCAAAAGCAGTCAATGACTGATTGAGTTATTAAACCAGGTTCCATGAACTTGGATTCAGCTATTGCAATATAAAAGTTGAGGGCTGAATATTCTTTTTACTGAATCATATGGAAACTGAGGAATGTTCAATTCCCATTTGGTTCTGAAAGAGTTTTTGGAAAGGCAGGTGATCCAAACCAAAAAAAATATCCATTCTGGTTTAAGTTGATTTGCTCATACCTTTCCCTTCCCATCTGTACAGCTATGTGGTCCTCATTGTTCCTTTTGTATAATTACATAGGGTTTTTGTTATCACCCAACTGATGGAACAGCTCTGGAAGCAGAGCTAAGTAAGAGAGAAATGATGCAGTTAACCTCCATGTGTGAATATTGTAAAGATCATAATTGGAAGTTTTGATCTGTGTATAATTGCCAGTTTTACTTATTGTTTATTCTTCTTCATGCATTCCACTTGGAATGACAACAGTTGATATTAAAAAAATGGTAGCAGGTATGAGCTCTCATGGGTGCATGGGGAACATGTGTGTGTACGTGTGTGTATAGGCAAACTGCATTGATTGGCATTGACTGGATATGTGTGTTTATCCTACATGTTTGTGGCATGACACCAAGAATTATGTTCCTCTTGTGTTGTAGACAAGGTGGTAAGGTGGTGTCTTTTCAAGTATGCAGGTGGAATATGCTAGGTAGCTACATAAAAGTTCCATAGCGTCAGGAAGGCAGTTATAAGGAGGAAAGGTGACCAGGTGTGTTAAGATGTCTCTTAAGATTTCTCCTTTGTATTTCACTCTGATAACTGCCTTCCTCTGCCCTCTCATTTTGCAATATATATCTCCAGTTCTGCCCACTGACTGACATGCATG
This sequence comes from Azemiops feae, assembly GCA_023970755.1. Lineage (NCBI taxonomy): Eukaryota > Metazoa > Chordata > Lepidosauria > Squamata > Viperidae > Azemiops > Azemiops feae. The sequence continues at coordinate 1,868,161 of JALGBA010000172.1, read as the reverse complement.
AAGTAAATATACAGTAGCTGCAAATAAGGAAGTTATATGAGATGATTCTATATTATTTGACGGGACATAGAAATTGCTTTAGGATATGGCTTTTTCATTTCTGACATTTGCTTGGCTCATCACCATCTGAAGTCTTGCCAGGTTTAAAATATTGATTGTCTTTCCTGGTGCCACTTAAAAAAGGCCTTTAAAATTTCAGAATAGAATAACAGTCAATATTTTTGCAAAGACTCGACCCTGAGTAAAATGGTGTTGTTTTTGTGCTTTTGTTCATTTTCTCACAAAATGCATGAAAGTCTGATTTATGAATTTACAAAGCCTGATTTAATTTGGTTATCTGCAATATAGTATATCCATGTGTTTGTGACCCCATCTAAAACCATTAGCTGAATATTAGGCTAAATCTCCAGTTTAACAGTGGGACAATGTTAGAGAGGATGTGTTTGGGATGCATTTTAATCTAGATTCCTACACTGAGCAAGGGGCTGAACACAGTGGCCTAAATGGCCCCTTCCAATTCTAAAATCCATAGATCGAATCCTACCAGGTTGATTATTATGCATGTTAGCTCCAGGAGTTCTAGTTTTTTGCTGCTATGTAATATCCTTCACATGGTGAATGGTATAATATGTGGCCACATTCTTGGTCTTCCATTTCATTTCAGCTCTTCCATTCACTAAGCGTTAGGCTTTTTAGCAGAACTTTCTCTAAACTACTGTTTCTCAACCTCAACAATTTTAAGATGTGTGGACTTCAACTCCTAGAATTCTGGGAGTCGAAGCCTGCACATCTTAAAGTTTCCAAGGTTGGAAAACATCAGAATAGACATTTTCCAACCTTCTTGCTTTTTAAGCTGACCCAGTTTGCCTCTGTGTCCCACATTTTGGATGTACTGCAGAAACACTCATCAAAACCCTCTTAGGAGTCTTTACTGAATGCAGACCCAAATTCTTCCCCTGCATGGCAGCATGCAATGCTTTTGGCGGCAACTGTGTGTCTCTGCCTACCATCATATTCACACTGATAACTGTTCCACGCTTGTGTGCATTGCAGTGGCTTGGTTTTCGTTTGACCCCAGCACTGCTCACTCCGACATCATCTTCTCGAATGACAACCTGACAGTTACCTGCAACAGTTATGACGACCGGGTCGTGTTGGGTAAAACTGGCTTCTCCAAGGGGCTCCACTACTGGGAGTTATCCATCGATCGCTATGACAACCACCCAGATCCAGCTTTTGGGGTTGCCCGAATGGATGTTCTCAAAGATGTCATGCTAGGGAAAGATGACAAGGCTTGGGCCATGTATGTGGATAATAACCGAAGCTGGTTCATGCATAACAACTCACATACCAACAGGTACCTGCCTCCAAATTGGTTCCGTTGTTCTTGTTTTGTGCACTTGGAATCTTTTTAATTAAAATATCTGGGGATGAGGGACTAAATTGTCTTCCTAAAAAGCATGCAACATTGTATTATTGAGCAGGAGAGTCCATCACATGCTAGACCAAATTGTTCTAACCAGACTGAAGTCAACAGCTTTAGTGAATCAGAAGGAACTCTGTTCCCCAATCCACTTGACCCCTCCTGAATTGGGACATTCAAATTGGCATTTATAACATCACCATTTGCTACCTATAGTGGAAATGTTTCAGATCATTAGAGAGTGTGCTAGAAGTTCCCCATCCTAAGGTAGAGGACAGAAAGGAAAGTAGTTTCCAGTTCCAGGATTTTAAAGGGGAGCCAGGCTGGCAGATCCAGAATCCATTCCATGTGAAAGGACCTTGACCTGACTTCCAAACCTTGGTGGTGAAGTCTAAGGTATGCTCAGCCTGTTTTTATTTTCTTGAGCCAAAACTCCACTTGCAATAAAAATGCAACAAAGCAAAGCTTATCCAACAGATAAGAGGTAATCTTTAAACAAAATTTTAGGCACTTAGCCCAGCAAAAGCTTGCTGGAATAAAATTGTCTTTCCTCATCTGATGAAAGATAGCTAGACTAGGGACAACCTAAGCTCTATGAGATAACTAAGAATGTTTTAACTTTTCCCCCCACCCTTTTCCATATTTTTACCTTGGTGGGTAGATTGTCCCAGATGATTTCGTAAATGGATATATGGATCTTAAATATAATTTCCAGCTAGAATGATCTTCAGCTGATTTAGGACTTTAAATGTAATCACTAAAATTCTGAATTCAGCCTGAAGCAATGCATAATAAAACTCAACTAACATTTTACATTCTGGACCAAGAATCTGCACCAAAAAGAACCAAAAGACTCTTCAAAAACAGGCCCAGTTGGAGGCCATTGTAGATATACAATTTTGATGTAACTAAGGCATATATTACCACAATCAATTCTAACTTGCTCAGGTACAATAGCTACTGTTTAGAAATTCACTGAACAAGCCAGTGCTGAATCCTGTTCCAGATTCTTCAACCTACCTACAGTGTAGTCATTAGACCAAAAACACTGGCTTGTCTATTGGGCATCTAAGTAGATGGCATGTCTCTTTGTGGAGAATGTATGTGTTCCTCTGCAAGTGGAACACATACGTTCTCCACAAAAAGCCATACCATCTAAAAGACCAACTTGGATGTGCTTGCAGGATGATCCCTCAAATGTCAACATGCAACAGTGGTCAAGAACATTGAACTAGGATGGGGAAAGTGGGTTTATATCTTAATTGGACCATATATCTCACTGAAAAACTAGAGGCAATCATTATCTCTAAGTCTGACTTATCTCTCAGAACTGTTGTGAAAACTAAATATACGGGTACCCATCTAACCTACCTTTAAGTTGGAAGAGGAGTAGTGTAAATTAAATAGATGCTAACTGGCATTTCTTTTCAAAAGGACTGAAGGAGGTATCACCAAAGGTGCCACTGTAGGCATATTGCTTGATTTGACCAGGAGGACCTTGACTTTCTCCATCAATGAAGATCAGCAAGGACCAGTGGCCTTCGAGAATCTGGAGGGTATATTCTTTCCTGCTGTCAGTCTCAACCGGAATGTGCAAGTAAGGATGGCTGGTTGAGAAATGCCACTTGGAAGTTGTGTCTTGATGTGTGAAGTGGCAATGGGGGAGGACAGCTGTACAGAATGGCAGGAGTAAAATGCAGGGCTGAGGTAGATGACAAGGTATGCAAGAATGAATACTGTAGTGCTGAGTTTATTATGAACAGTGCTACGAAGTTGCATCTAGCCAATATTCTCCCACAATATCTATTTATTATAAGCCACCTAATACCACGTAAAAGTGAGATAGGAGGCTATATACATTGAACATTTAAATAAATAATAATAATTTGACAGGCACTATGTTAGGGGCAATTTAGAAAACTAAATGGATGTAACATTTGTCTGCCTGGTGGCCAAAGAATTAAACTGAAAAAATTAAACATTGGAAACTAGAAAAGAACATGTATAGTTCAGGATTGAACCATGGGTTCTTGGTGCTCCTTGAGGTTGCTGATATTTGCTTGCCAACATTTCATTACCCAACTTGGGGAAATGTTGGCAAGCAAATAACCAAGTTCAGAAAACACCAAGAAACCTAAATATTGAAAATTAGAAGACAAATTTCAATTGTGGGACTTATTGAAGCAAAGTTGAACTCTCAGACTATGTGATCTGATACTCAGAATCCATTTCTCTATCATTTAGGGTTAGGCAAAAAATGTTCTAAATTAAAAAAAAATAACATTAGTAAAGAGGGGAAAAAATCACCTTAACTTTGCTTTTTGACAGTCGTCATTTGTTTTGCAGCAAAGGGTAATTGTATGTGGGAATGTCCTCAAAAGACAGGAAGAAGAGCCACAGGTCTAGACAAGGGGTCTCATAAATCAAATCTGAGTCCAAAAGAGGACCGGTGACAAAAGAGTCTTAAAAAGGATCCTCCCTTGTTCTCATGGAAGTAAATGTGAGGGGGACAGAGATATACTTTCAGACTTGCAAGATTCTGTTAATGTAACCTTACAATAAAATTACTCCTGGTTGTGCTTCTTGTCTGGACTACTTCACAAGGATAACATTAATCTTGCAAGTCTGAAAGTACCTCTCCCATCCCTCATTTTACTCTCCTGAAAACTAGAGAGGGTCCCTTCTGAGATACTTTTGCCACTTCTCCTCCTTTGGTCTAAAGTTTTATCAGCCACTGTCTTGGCTGCAGCTGTTCCTTCTGTCTCCCAAGGTCAGTCCCACAGATCATTACATCAAAACGTTTACCAAGCCTGAACAGGAAGCCATTGATTTTTCCCCACACTGCTCTCAGTAGCCATTAAATTTTGTAGATTATTAAACTTCAATGGAGCATTCTGGGGATGGGAAGGAGGAATGGGGAAATTAATCTCCCAATAGATATCTGGGATTATTATCCTTCTAAATTCTTCTCAGAACAGTGCTTTTGCAAACCTCCCACCCAAATTCAACTCAAAACAGTGTTCCATAATAATATAGGTCAGGAAGCTTGGAGGACTGGGACATAAGAATGCAGGGAGCTCCATGCTGCAAATGGTAATTTTACTCTGGACCAAAATAGTCTCCACCCCTACAAATTCCATCTCTTTATCCATTTTATTTCCTAGGGCACCATTCAGCTTAAGACTACTTTTTGCTTTTCTCTGGAATTAAAAAATTCTCTACAGTTGTAACTATGCATAATCCAGTAAAGGGCTCACTTAAAAAATATGGTCTTGATCTAGCCAAAGTTGGGCAGGGTAAGAAAAATTTAAACACTAGTTTAGCTGGCTACTTCAAAACCCTAGGGGACTTAAAGTGTCTTAGTTGTTTACATTCTGATGTACAATTTAATATTTTCCCATTTAACTATTATTTTTGTACCAAATTATTATCAATTTGTTGTATATTTGTGAGAATGTTTGTTTTTATGGATTTGTACACTGAGAGTTGGTTCTGTGAGCATGAAAAAGCAAAGTCTAGCTAATTAAAAGTTGTTTTAAAATACTATTCAGGTTGCACACTCTCCAACTGTCCTTGGTTTCAGGTAACACTTCACACTGGCCTGCCGGTCCCAGACTTCTACAATGCACGGGGATCCCTGCAGTAGAGAAGCCCCATGCCATTTTCTCAGGACACAACAAGAGAGCTGCACTGACCTTCTTCAAGAATTGACCTCACAGGAGCAAGAAGAAGAATATCTGGTCATCTGGCAATTCCAGAGCAGCAAAAAACATTTTTTTAAAAAAGCAAAGGGGCAGAAACTAAAGAAAATAAAGGACAAACCAGACTTTGCACCTCAACAAGGTGCACCCCCATCCCCTAGTTTCTCTAACCTCACATGCTGTGCGTGAGTTAGCTTTGCTATTTTTGCTTTTTGGTTGATCACAAAATTCCTGGACAATCTGAGGTGTAACTCTTTTTTCCAGTTTGGTTTCCTTCCTTGCCCGGGTTTTTCCTTTTGTTGAATGCAAATGAAACGTCATGACATAGCAGATGTGGTTGAACCACTTTGACTCCCAGAGAAGGGATGGTTGTGTTCATATTGCTGTGGATTAAGTTCAAAAATGGCATGCCAAACATTTATATGACTAGATGGCTTGCAAGAATTGCTTTCTCTGGGTCCAACTATTTCCACCTTCTCCTCCTTTGCAGCCTTTCTCAATGAAGAATATCATCAAAAAATATCAGACTTGGATTGCCGTGTAGTTGGTGTTGTAGGGACAAATAATAAAAAACATATCATAATGGAACCTCCAGCCTTGTCATATTTGCATGCAATGTTGCAATGCAGGTATGAAAGGGTGGAGTTTATATTGTGATACCACAGCACATATCTTGTTTTGGCATCTTCCTGATTACCGGAAGTTATGGAAGCTTATGTATGTCTCCAAATATCATCATGAAATCCTTCTGAGACAATTGCATAAGCAGATGCCATCAAACATAGTGGTCATGGGATCCCAGAATTTGGTTTTTAAAAATGGCCCAAACTTCACAAGATTGCCAAATCTCATGAGACTAATTTGGAGCAGGAATGCCCAGATTTATTAAATTTTTATTGGCTTCTTTAAAAATAAATTTATATTGGTAGCCATGACAGGGATGACTTGTGTCTTCTGATGGACTATCACTCCTCCTGAGATTAAAGATTGAGAATCTATATGTAAAGTCCTGTAGAATTAATAGTTTTTAAAAGTCAGTGTTTCATTTTTCCAGCAAATAGAAAGAAGATCATATTATTTCCATAGAAATGGTAGGCAAGCGCTTGTGTTGTAACAAAGAGAGCTCACAACATCCACACATTTATTAAAGGAATTTATTCTTCACTTTTAATTCATAGACCACTTTTTGGATCAGAACAATAGCCACTGCAGATCATCAGCAATGCAGAAAATGGGAAAGTAACAGTGTTATTTTTGAACAACAGCAGGAACTTCTAGGGTACATGCAGTGAGACTGCCATGTTTGTTTCTTATGATAGCAACAACAATAGCAACAACATTAGAGTTACATTACATATTTTCTCTTGGATATCAAACTGGCTTATATAGGAATTCTTCCCTCACTTTATTTCCCATAAATAATAGGAGACAGGCTGAGCTGAGTACGTGGAAGATAAATGCAAAGTTGGCTCTAAATTTAAACCATGGTTGGTTTACCCAGTCAACCTTCTGAGATGGCAATTCCATCAAATACTCTTGATTCTCTTTTGTTCAAATAATCTAGTGCAGCTTTTTTAAATTTTTCCTTCCAGTCTTGAGAGTGTGTTGAAAGCAAGGGAGATCTAAACAATCTAGGATTCTTAGTTTGTATCAGTTTTGTCATATGAAAGAGGTCCAAAGCCAGATTTTCCTATATCGTCATCATCATCATCATCATCATCATCACCACCACCACCACAAAATAATGGAGCCAAATGCAATAAACCCCAGCTATGTTGCAGAATCAACATCCTGCTAGAGAAAACAAGTGGGCATCATTCATAGATAGCCATTATCTACTGCCAAACCATCCAAGATGGTTCTACCTCTCCATGGCAAGCTAACAGGGAAAACAGATGATTCAGAGAAATTCAGCATATGATTGTGTCTGAAGAGCCCTACTGAGCCATCAGCCTAACCTAGACCAAATGTTGCCAATCTGCTATGCTCCATGATAGTTGGGAAACATGCGGTCACATGCGGAAAACACCATTTTGGAGAGCCCTGTCCAAGACTCAGACTCCTGCAGAGGCAGCTGGGATTCTGGATGCTGACCCTTGCTTTGAATTCCTGGATGGTTTGCAAAGCAACCAACTCACCTATGGCTTCCAACAGATGTCACTTACCACTTTGGGAAGATACAAAGATACATCCCTTTTGCTACCATTATTGTTCTTAAACAAAGGGAAATTATAAACACAGAGCATTATTTCTTCACAATATTTCTAAATAAACTTTGGGGATGGGGGAAGTATCTCTTGAGGTGTTTTTCTGATTCTGTAAGCAAACTATTATATGGGTATGTCTTTCTCTTGATTGTACACTGGCACTTATCACGCGTCTTTTCTGCTCACATAAACATGAGCAGTTTGTTAGCCATTTTAGGTAACAGCATTTTTTCATAGCTATAGTGAAAGTGTTGCATCTATAAAAAAAAAAAAAGAGGGCGTGCTGTATCAGACTGAGCACATGTTTGTGGCTAATGTACGGAAAGGCAAAAATGCCTCCTTTGTGTGTTCTTCTTTTCAAGAAATGAACTCTGCCATGGTAACATTTCAAGATTCCTAGCTGTGAAACCAGGTCAATTCGTGTTGGGTCATCAAAAGATACTCCATGACTTTGTTAACATTCTCCTTTATCTTGATCATTGCTTTATTTCCCTGTCTTGGCATTGTTAACATTTTGCAATTGCAATGCTGCAATCCTATGTTTCTGCTGGGTCAGAATGAATGGTTTTTGCAGTGGCCTATCATTCCAGAAGACCTACATTATGTCTGGCTATAGTGCAAAATGGGAGAAGCACTGGTGCATAATATAGGTGGAGATCGGTGCACATTTAATTCATTAGCATGAAAAATTAGTTATGGCCTAGAAACTCGTACAGTTGTATGTATTCGTGGAACTTTGCTACTTTCTTTGGAAGATCTAGACGATTTCTAGGCAAAGAGAATAGTTTGTTATAAGATTATATTCAGCAATGAATAAGGTAGCAAAGCAGTAAGTGAATATCAGATAGTAGAAATTGGTAGATCTTGGAAACAGCTAAGATGCAGGAGACAAAGTACAAATGAGCCCTGGTGTTTTGATGGTGCAGATCTGAGTTCTCCTGATGTCCCTCAACTTGGAGACAAGGACCTGAAAAGAGAGGGACTTCTTAAAACTTAGTAGTTTCATGGCAGTTAGAAATAGTTAAAATTGTAAGGCTTGGTCTAGCTCAAAAAGAGATTGTGCTGCCTGTATGGGCTGTGGGTTTTAGAGTTTGACATCACTTTCATTGAGATTGTGGTGGATGGTCCTTTGCAGTTTGGGACTACCACTGCTTCTACGCCAATGTATGTGGCCCATTTGGGGGGTTCAGATTGGTGCTATTTTAGAGGAAGTCACCTCTGAAAGTTATGCTTATTACTCTCTGCCAATGGATCTTGCTCCCCATTTGAAGGTGACTGATTATTTAGGCTAATTATGTACATAATCCATTCCCCACATTCATTCATTATGGTTGCTGCCATTGTATTGTTTTATCTCCAATCACAGACAGCATGCTGGACTCCATAGTGTTTGCTTTCAATTTAGTGATGCTCTCTCTCTCTCTCTCTCTCTCTCTCTCTCTCTCTCTCTCTCTCTCTCTCTCTCTCTCTCTCTCTCTCAAACACACAACAAAGCAACAAAAAAGACAGTTGTGTTTGACAGCGGAAATAGTTTTTTTCTTTACCACTGTATCACATCATAAATAATTAATGATTTTTTTTATTATTTTAATGAGGAGTGGAGATAAGCAAGAAGGAGCTGAAGAAAAAGATCATGTGTAACAACAAGACCACAAAAATAAAACAAAACTCTGAAACAAAACAAGAAAAGACATGTCTGTAAATAAGTTGCTGGTTCCCACCAAGAATTCCTTCCCTGTAGAATTCATCTTTCTCTGTGGTGATGGTATTCTTGATTTGTTTGCCTTGTTTATGTTTACCTAATTTATTCAATGGGTGCTATTTTGCATTCGTATTGTTAGTTTTCTTTGCTGCAAAGGAGTCAGGTTCCAGGGTGACACATATCTCCTTACGGTTTTAAATTTATAAAGAGGCTTGGTGGCTGGGCCACTACAGCCCTGTTTTCCACAGACATCTGTTCTGCTTCCTTACAATGTTCCTGATGCTTAGAATAGATTCCTAGTGATGCATTACATGTCATTGGCAATTGTTAGCTCTAAACAGCTGCCCTCCAGGCCCATCGGGGTCCTATGTATTCTAATAAAAAGAATAGGTGGAGAACTACAAATTTCTGTGGTGTTTTGAATATATATTTAAGGAAGTTTGTGTGTGTGTGTTTGTGTGTGTGTGTGTGTGTGTGGTGTTCATATTTGAACAAGAAAGCTATAAAAACACACCAGCAATATTCCCAGGGGTTAAAAAGTCAAGATGGTGGCCACAACTGCTCAACCCTTTCCCTTTTTTGTATACTGCAGAAAGAGGCGGAGATTAGAATGTGCAGTTACAGCCACCATCTTGCCTTTTTAAACCTCCTCTATGGACGCCCATATTGCTGAAATTAGATTGGAAGACCAGGCATATCCACGGATACATCTAAATGGAGCTTATCCTCCCTAAAAAAGTTTAAATATGGAGCCCTAAGAATCAAAAGGAGTAACTCATGGGAAAGTCTTGCAGTCACATCCTATAGCTTTGGTGCATTACACAGAATAACAAAAAAATTAAATATATGTTTACGCGAACTAACTATTTCGTTTAGATTTACCTTGCTGGGCTCACACTGAATCATAGTATGATAGGAATGAAGGTGAATATACGTGTCCCAGGATAATGTTGCAGGATCCAATCTGGGTTGGTCACCAGAGGTTTTTGTCTTCCGAGCTTTCAGACTTGTGTTGGAGCCCATCCTCAGGGAACTTCTCTCTAGCAGAGTGTGTGCTGTTCTGTGTGTGGTATTTATAGTGCCTGTTGCAAGTGGCTTTTTAGATGTTGATTGGGGTGTCTTGATGGCTGGCTTTTAAGTCGTTGGCTGTCATTTGCTTGTGCTGTCCAACCTTCGCCTTCTAAGTACCACTCGATACTGGTAAATCAGCACTCCTGTGACTGACAGGGGTGGGTGGGTGTAAGGCTGTTTCCCAGGCTTCAATCACTTCCCTGGATGTTTTTGAGCCTGTTTGTCCAACAGCCTATCAAGTACTTAGAACAGGCATGTCAAACTGCCGGCCCACAGGCCGGATGCATCACGCCAAAACCGCACCCACCCCATTGCCGGCAATGGGGGAAAAGTCCCGATACGTCGCACGACGTCACATGATGTCACGAGTTTGACATGCCTGACTTAGAAGAACACACATTCAATTTTGCAGCTACTAAGATTGTGATGATTGCCTGCACAAGTTCCTGCAGTTTTCTTCACAAGATTTCAGCAGTGGTTTGTCCATACCGGTTTCCTAGGGCTGAGAGAAACTGATGAGCCCAAGGTTACTCAGCTGGCTTTGAGCCTAAGGCAGGACTAGAACTTTCTAGCCTGAAGCCTTAACTGCTATGCCAAACTGGTTCTCCGCATGTACACTTTAGCTGATGTGTGTTTAAGTTTTACCTGTGAGAACAGCCAGCATCAAAATTTCATAAGAGCAGAATGGTTTTTTAAATTGGTAAAATGAATAAGAAATAATATTTGGAGGCATTAATTGGCAATATGCAGTCTCATTCATTTCAGTGGTCAACATGAACTCCGTGTTCCCCCATTAAATGAAATGCAGGCTCAGGGGATATCTACAGGTCACTTCTTTAGGGTATAGGGCAGGGGTAGGCAACCGTGGCTCTTTTATGACTCGTGGACTTCAACTCCCAGAATTCCTGAGCCAGCATGGCTCAGCTTGGAAACTCTCCATTTCTCCTCAGCATGGCTGGCTCAGGAATTCTGGGAGTTGAAGTCCACGAGTCATAAAAGAGCCAAGGTTGCCTACCCCTGGTATAGGGTTTCCTATATGGGAAGTCAGCCCCGCCCCCAGAGAAGGAAATATTAAAGAGGCAGAAAAGCATGCCCGGTTTTCTTAATAGCCCCAAGTCTCCCTCCCCCAAGCAGAAACCAACTCTATAGAAATGCAGATGTAAATAATCCAGGAAGATTGGAGGCCCCCAGCTAGAAGATTAAGAAGACAAAGACACCTAAAATCTACATACCCCACCCAAACTCTAAGACAGGACATAATAGGATTAACCCACAGATGCCAAAGGGACACAGGTCAGAATACATGACACAGGAAATATAAAGCCTCAAACAGGAACAGGAAACAACCTCAAGAGCCCCAGAGGGTATAAAAACCCACTCCCTACATGTGCTTTCCTCTTTTCTTCCAGAGCCATCTTCCTGTCTGGTTCTCCTCTTCAATAAACTGCAACCTTCTTTCTAAAGCAGTTGCTATGTTGTTTATTCCCGGCTTGGATTGAACCACGATGAAGACTTTTCCTTCAACACCTGCCTGAGCAGGGGGTTGGACTAGAATCACTAGATGACCTCCAAGGTCCCTTCCAACTTTATTATTATTATTATTATTATTATTATTATTATTATTATTATTATTATTATTATTATTATTATTATTATTATTATTATTATTATTTATTTTTATTTTTATTTTTATTTTTATTTTTATTTTTATTTTTATTTTTATTTTTATTTTTATAATTTTAATTTTAATTTTAATTTTAATTTTAATAATTAGTTTTAATTTTAATTTTAATTTTAATTTTAATTTTAATTTTAATTTTAATTTTAATTTTAATTTTAATTTTTTTTATTTATTTTTATTTTTATTTTTATTTTTATTTTTATTTTTATATTTATTTATTTATTTATTTATTTATTTATTTATTTATTTATTTATTTATTTATTAATTAATTAATTAATTAATTAATTAATTAATTATTTTACCCTGGCCCCATGCCTGTTATTTTCCACAAGATGGCGGTGTAACCATGCTTTACTTACTAATTATTTATATGGTGTTCTGCAAAGAAAAGTTTCTTTCTTCCAAAGCTTTATGCCACTTTTATTGCATTCCACATAGAGCCTAGATTCACATTCTCATTTAAAACCATGGTTTACTTAGCTTTGGTTTGTGGCATAAATTACAATATGCTGAGTTTGCATTACATGCAACGAGAAAACCAATTAAATCACATTCTATCTTGGTTAATTGCTTACAGCAAGAGTAGCAGATGAACATAGATAGAATTTTGTTCAGAACTCATGTTGTTAGATGCATTAATAATATACTTAATGGTAAATATACTTAATGCTTAAGTATATACTTAATTCATTTTCATAAAGTTTCTAACAGCTCAGGGCATTCCTGCATATATACATATACTGTACACATATACATACACATACATACACATACATATACATGCACGCGCACACACGTTGCACACCCGATCAGTCAAGGAATTCCAGCTGGCAGGGTCCAGAAGAAAGGCCTTTTCTGCTATGGCCCCTGCCCTCTGGAACATTGTGCCCTTCAAGGTGAGATCCACCCCACCCTCTTGGCCTTCCGTAAGAGCCTCAAAATCTGACTCTGCCATTTGGCCCTGGGCCCTGACAGGCGCATTCCACGCTGGGAGTGTTTAATAACTAGGAAGAAATCCCCACCCCCATTGTAGCCCGTTTTAACCTTTGTTCATTCTAATATTTGTTTTACTATTTTCTATCTTTGCTTTTATGATGTTAAGCTTGCCAGAGTTACTTACAGTGAGATGGATGGCATCTAAATTTAATAAATACACGAACGCACCAGCAATGTCTTCAGAATCTGGTTATCTTACACCCAATTCTGTGAGCACCACCCAAAACACAGAGCTACCTTGTTTGCCTTCCTTTGAAGTGAACTGAGTATTTTGTAGCATCATGTTTATTCACAAACATATAAGTCATGTTTTTAAAAAAACTGCAAACCACGTCCTAAAACTGACTCCTCTCGGATTTTGCAGGGACAGTTAGTAACTGGATAACTCTAGAGCTCTCAAGCTCTTTTTTTTTCTCTTCTGGTACTCAGCAGCTATCAAGATGAACCCCTTGGTGAGCAGCTATTAGCTCTGGCTTCTTATAGGGTTTTTTTTTGTCTCCTACAGCCTTTCAAGCAGAGGGGACTGGCATTTTAAAATACCAGGCCCAAGTAAAGAAGTTCATATTAATCTTCAAAGCTCAAGAGGTCTTCTCCTAGAACCAGTTAACCCCTACACTACAGCTAGCTAGTACAGGCTCACTGCCCAATATAATCAATATTCCTTAAAAAAATAATCAAATTCCATGATTTTGGTAATATAGTAGTATTCTCACTTTTATCTTCAGAACATTTACCCAGACATTTACTTATGGAGTTAACAGTTTCTTGATCATATAGGTAGTCCTCAACTTATGACCACAGTTGAAACCGGAAGTTTCTTCCTAAGCAATGCAGTTATTAAGTGTGTAATGCCCGATTTTACCTTTTTTGTTGTGGTTGTTGAGAGAATCAGACGGTCATTAAGCAGATCCAGCTTCCCCCATTGATTTTGATTGTCAGAAGCCCCCTGGGAGGATGGCGTATGGTGATCACATGATCCCAGGACACTGCAATCATTGCAAATACATGCCAGTTGCAAGTGGAGAGACATTTTGTCTCTCCACACTGGCTCAGGAATTCTGGGAGTTGAAGTCCATCGGTTATAAAAGTGCCATAGCTGCCCACCGCTGCTCCAAAGTAACTGCTGAAGTGAATGTGTTTTTCAACGTCCCAGAGTTTTGCTCCCCATATTTCCGGATGGCATCCATTCAAGTACAAACCAGGTCAGATCCAGTTTATTTTCGAAGTCTTCACAAGGTCAGCCAGATGATGCTACTCTTCTTAGCAGGATTTCCTCTGGCAACTAATTAAACATTATGTTTATCTCATTATGAGATAACCAATTGTCACTATGTTCTTTTATTATGTCTACAGCCAACTATTATTAACATTTCCAAAGGATAAAAAAAGAGTATCTTGTAACACTTTAAAGAACACAAAAAAAAAAACACAAAAAAACCAGATGTGGTCTACAAAAGTGTTTGCCCTCAGTTTAATGACTCTTCAGACTTTGTTACATAACGTATTGGCCATTCTGGTTACATTTAACTGCAACTAACTCCTCATTGACCCATATTTCTGCTTCTCCTGGCTTCTATATAGATACACATTATCCCTTCATTAAACCCCACAAATCAGTTCTGTGCTCCACGATGCCTTTATTCCCAGAAGTAATGCATGAAATGAAATGGTCCTAAATCTTTGCTTTCCAGTTTCTTCTTACTACATTTTCTGCATTTTGGTGTCAGAGAGAAAAGACAAAATGGATGGGGGCATATCATGAATTTTATGAGGAGCGTGACTGTAATGCCAGACATTTATAGTTTTTAAAAAGTTACCAGAGAGATGCTATCATCCTGATAAAGCCTATAGGCGGTCTTGTAAATAAATAAAAATTAGTGTTTTGCAACATTCCAGTTCCCCCTTTTAAAGTTTTTTATTTGTAGTTACTCTTTTAATGGCTTATTTTAAGGTCCTTGGGTCAGGATGCCTGGAAGGCAGGAATTTAGGCCACCTTACTGCCAGTCCTACAGTCTTTCTTTAAAAGACAAGACACAAAAAGCATAACCCACAAGCCACATATGCCTTCTTGCATTGCTTTCATGGTCCCAAGAGAGATTGTGTTTTCTTTGGGGGAAACAAAGGATCCCAAAAGACTCTGACCCTAACCAATTTTGCAGTGTAGCCTTGCTGGATGTGCCAGGAAGATCTTAATACAGTCCTCTAGTCCAGGGGTCCCCAACCCCCCAGTCCATGGGCTGACACCGGTCCGTGGCATGCCAGCAACCATTCCGCGCAAACAAGCAAAGCCCCATCCACAGGATGCAGGCAGTATGCAAAACCACGCCCCTTCCGGTCCGTGGAAAAACCGCTCTCCACAGAACCCGTCCCTGGAGCCCAAAAGGTTGGGGGCCACTGCTCTAATAAACAGACGTTGAAAATCCCTGCCTAAAGGATTCCTATGGAGGTGAACTACTATACAGTATAAAGGTAATCCTCAACTTACGATCACAATTGAGCCCAAAATTTATGTCGCTAAGTGAGAAATTTGTTGAGTGAGTTTTGCCCCATTTTACAGCTTTTCTTGCTACATTTGTTACGTGAATCACGGCAGTTGTTAAATTAGTAACACGGCTGTTAAGCGAATCTGGTTTCCCCATTGACTTTGCTTGTCAGAAGGTTGCAAAAGTTGATCACATGACTCCCCCCCCACACACTGCAACAGTCATAAATGTGAGTCAGTTGTCAAGCCTCCGAATGCAAACCACATGACCATGGGGATGCTGCAAGCATCGTAAGTGTGAGAAATGGTCATAAGTCACTTTTTTTTAGTGCCGTTCCTTTCAAACAGTCACTAAGCGAACTGTTGTAACGTCGAGGACTGCCTGGGTAAGTTTGGCCCGTTGAATTTCTTGGTGGCAAGTTAACAGCCGAGGCCCCTGAGACGGTCTACCTTGAGTGCTCCTCCCCTTCTCGCAACCTTTCTTTGCCCTTGAAAAACGTCGCTCTGAACCGCTCCTGTCCAGCAGGGCTCGCTCCTGTCCTCTTACTACCCAGGGGCTACATTTGCTCCCCCCGGACGCCTTTTCCTTTCCAATTGCCTCTCCGGCTTCAGTTCTTCGGATTTCCGCCGTCACGTATTCTCCCGCTGCTCTTCCTACAGAACACGGCAAGGTCCTGCCAGTCCGCCCAGTCCGAGCAACCGCAACGCCTCCAAGCGGGCTCGGAGCCCAGCTCTGGAGCCTGGCGAACCCAGAAGGGCTGGGCGCGCTTCGGGCAGGCTGAATCCCGCCCTCCGGAGCCCCGAATCCATCTCCCGCTTCCCTTACCAGCAGCCCAGCTCGCCACTCCAGCCCCTTCCCTTCCTCACCCCACCCCGCGGACAAGGAAACTTCCCCTATCCAACGATGAGGAGGCGGTGCCAGCATCCGGACAGGCGTGGAACCTGACGAATGGCAATCTATAAAAAGAGGGCTTGGGTCTGCCCCTTTCCTGGAAGAAAACTACTTCGGCTAACTCAAGCTCGAAGAGAGGAGGGGAAGAAAGATTCCACGTCCTAGGATCGAGAGCAGGTAGAGTGGCTGTCTTTGCTCTTGAACACCAACCGGGCTCTGTGTTTGCCTGGCGTGGACTTTTGTCCTGCGTGGACAAGGTGCAGGCAGGGTGGATCTGGGGACACGCCCTGAGGCTCCTGGAACGCGGAAGGCTTCGGAGTAGTTACCTAGCATCGGGGCGCCGGGGGAAAGCGCCGCGGTCTCTCTTGCGAAGGGCCCTCTCGGCCCCTGATACCCCTTTCTCGCCCCGTAAATGGAAGAGGAAGGGAGGCTCTGACCGCTTTCTCACAATGCCGCTTCCTCCAAGTGGAAGTCAGCGAGTTTAGGAAAGTCACTGCTCACAAGTGACATGTAAATACGACCTGCAAGCGTTCACACCTCCGCAGTAAGGAAGTGAAAACGCTCTTCCGCAGTAGAAACTAGTCGGTAAAGTGTTTGATTTTGTCTTGGGTCGAAATGTGTGAACTGAAGCGTTGTGCTTTTCCAATTGGTGGTTTAGCTTGAGCATATCCACCAAGCTGTGCCCTGTATAGCAGCTCGTGGTGAAATAAATTATGGCTTAGTGGCATTTGAGAATCCCGTCATAGTGTTGGTCTAGGATTGGGGAGAAATGAGTTCGAAATTTCCACTTGCTTATGGGGTAGTTTCTTGGCCCACCAGGTGTTATAGGTGCACTGTATAAAATGACAAGAAATTATGTGCAGCACCTTGAGCTTCTGGAGGAGATATATATATAAAGTAAAAATAGGTTTTGCCCTAGGACTGAGTCCAAAGCATTTTTTTTACCAGTAAGAGGCTACAAATATTCCATACATCCTTGCTGGGAAATAAATCTCATTGAACTTGCTGGAAGTGACTTTTCTAACTAATTTTCTGAATAAGCAACTGCCCTGAACCTTCAGTTAAGATGCCCCAGTCTGCAGAGTTATGAAGAATCACAGTAAGGTTAAAACTAAACAGCATATTATGTGAATTTTGTAAGCCAGTCTTTCTCAACCCTGGTCATTTTAAGATGTGTGAATCTTAATGCTAGGCTGCCAGGGGAATACTGGGAATAAAAGGCCAGACATTTTAAAGTGACCAAGGTTGAAAAATAGTGCTCTAGGCCTTTCAGTAGTCAGGTTAATCTTCTAATTGGATATAACTGGTGATATGGGTTTATATGGCTGCAGTACCAATTGAATTTGGCAAAAAATAAAATGTTATTTCTGAATATATGTGCTTAGAAAGAGCATACTGTGCTTCTGTGTTCCTTATGCGGGGGGGGGGGTGATCCATAAACTGGTCAAACTAGCTTTAGTTTGAATTTTTCAAATCTAAATCGTCTGCTGATTTTATTGTATGCCATGTATCTGCAAATCAGCTTTGAAGCCGGGGTTTGTTTGTTTGTTTGTTTTTTGCAGTTTTTACATTTTTAACAATTTTTGCCATTACTATTCATGATAGTTGGGAATGAAAGGAGTTGTAGTACAATATACTTGGAGGGCATCAAATTGAAAAAGGAAAATCTACAATTAAATAACATACCCTCTTGGCTGAGATGCACTTTCAGTAAATTTGAGTGTGCCTCTTGCGATGTTTATGCTGCAATAGTGTTGCCCCACACCAGACAACAAAATGAATGTATGCTAGCTACCAAAAGGACACTCGTAGCATTTTTTGGACTAACTTTTTTTTTTCAAAGGCATAAACTTTGATGTGTGGGAGTTCTGCAGTCTCAAGCTTGATTTTGCTCTTAAAAGTTTTTTTTCCCAAAGGGATATTGATATCTGTAATGGAATGTCTTAGGAGATGAAAATACCCTGACATTTTATGCATTTAAATATGTTCTTCTGAGAAGGGATCCTTAACTTTCATGAAACTCTCAATGGAGTCCACGGCACAAAAAAAGTTAAGAAGCCTTGATTTGGGGTGTTAACCTGTTTAATAGGTCCTTCCTGGGAACTGATCTACCTTTGTTGCATTATCGTTGTTGAAGTTACATATATCAGATTTCACCTAAGAAAGTGTTAACAAACACTTTCTAATTACATGGAAAATGTGGCACTTGTAATCTGCCACCTGTGTTTAACTTGCACTAGCACAGGGATAGGCAACCTTGGCTCTTTTATGACTCGTGGACTTCAACTCCCAGAATTCCTGAGCCAGCCATAACCACTTTGTCTTCCCCTCCCTCACTTTAATATATATCTCATATCAGTTTAGCCACTGTATGCTTCTGGTGAAATGTGATGCAGCTCACAATAGCTAATGCCTTTTAACAAAATATATTAATCTGGAAAAAAATGCCTTTTTCAGATTTCAATTTTCCTTCTGATTATTGGCCATCACAGACTAACACGGATCTCTTCCTAGTAAGTTACACCCAGTTTAACATTTTAGTTTAAGTAATGGCTCTCCCTATGTGAGCTGTCTCTTGGATTAATGCCAAAAAACAAAGAAGTCAGATCTTTTCTCTGATCCCTCTCTGTAAGCAACAAACAAAAAATTATCCCACTATCTCAACTTCTCCCCAACTTGCTGTCTACTGGATATTCTGGACTATAACTTCCACCAACTGCAGATATGATCTTGCTGGCTTGGCATGCTAGGAGTTGCAGTTTGGACAGCATTTACCCTTCCCTCTGACATTGCTCTTTTTTTCTCCAAAATGGACAACTTGCTTCCGGATTGCACTACCTAAAGCTGCAACCAAGGACTCCTATAACATTGTTCCTCATAAGAAAGAAGAGAAGCTGATATCGTTGTCCCAAACTGCTCTTTTTTCTTTTTTATGTATATAGTGTACATCCTGTCCTACAATCTCTCTGTAGTGTTATAACCAGAATTCAGGATTCTCTCTGTTTTGGAGGAAAGACCTTTTGGGTGGATAGTTTCTCCTTTTTGCTTCTCTTGCACTCTTTGAACAGGGTCAGCGTTCAGATGTGGCAAGTTTCTTTGGGGACATTTCTTTAAATGTGGTTTTATTTGCATTACTAATATAATAAGAAGAATTACGTAGAGTTGGACCCAGGTCAATGCATTTGAGTTTGGCTGTGGATCTCTGACACACACACACACACACACCCCTTTGGAGAGAGGCTGTGATTCAGCTTTGGAGGCCTGCTTAGAGCTGGACACTATTAGCATTAAACTCCTCCCTTCGAGCAGAACCTCGTCCCAAAGAGAGGAGGAGAGAAGCTGGCTGCAGGACCCGAGGTCAGTGCTCTGTTGGTGCTGCAAGCAGATCAGATTAAAATCTTCCTGCTCTTTTTCTCCAGATCACAGCCTTGGCAGCCATGTCTCGGCCCCTCACCGACCAGGAGAAACGTAAACAGATCAGCATTCGTGGCATTGTTGGAGTGGAGAATGTGGCCGAGCTGAAAAAGGGCTTTAACCGACATCTACATTTTACCCTTGTTAAGGACCGCAATGTAGCCACCCCTCGTGACTACTACTTTGCCCTGGCCCACACTGTACGGGATCACCTGGTGGGCAGGTGGATCCGCACCCAGCAGTACTACTATGAAAAGGACCCCAAGGTGAGACAAATAAAGTGGGAGAGATTGGGAAGCAAAAAAATTCATTGGTTAGCATAAATGGTCAAGTATTTTATGTAAGTCTTCATTCAGCATGGAAAATGATCTATGGGAGTCTTGGGCAGCACACTCAACCATGTTCTGTGAGTGACAGTATGAGTGCTCTCTGTTGACATTTAGAAGGAAGAAGAACCTTGACCCAAATCAATAAAATGAGAATTGAAAATGAGAATTGGAGAAGGCAAATAAGCATTTTCCTTCCCAAGCTTTGTAAAGGAAAAAAAGAGTTCTTCATACAAGACAGAATCAATAAATCAGTCATGTTTCAAACATCTGACGTCCACCAGATTAGAAGACTTTTAAAAGATATTAGCCCGTGGTCCCCTCCGTGTGGTGGGTTTACAACTGAAAATAGCTTGCAGCTTTGGCCCCATTGGCCAGGAATTCTGGGAGTTGTAGTTTCATCTCAACTGGGGGTGGGGGTGACTGCAAAGGCTGGTAACTAGAAAAAGACACACATTCAGAAACAGTATATGTTCGAATAGCATTTTTTTCCCCCCGAGAAGAACAAGCCATGTCTTGTAAATTTCTTAGAAGTACCTATCTGGCTAGTGCAAGTGCCTGTTTGTTTGTTTGTTTGCTTGTTTAATCGTATTAGATGAACTCAATCTGATTAAATGAGATTCCCATGTAGATAGAAATTCCTTATCTGTTCAACTGATAAATAGAGAACATAGTTACTCTTAAGCTTTTTGTTTTCCTTCCTTGCCTAAGTGATCAAAGGAATTCATCCTTCAAAACAAAGAACGTGTTATATTACTTGTATTTTTTTTTAAAATGATAACATCACACAAAAACACTGGCATACCTAGAAGGAAAAAATAAGGCAGGAATGTATCCGTCATCATAATATGTATATATATAAAGCTGCTGCAAAGCTGCTGCTCCTTTTTCATCAGATTAAGTGTTGATGCCACTCTTTAGGGAATTCAAGGAGAGCCAGTGTACATGCAATACAGCAGGTATACACAGATAACAACTCAGTGAATCAGAGAAACAGTGTATTTGAAATTGGCTTTAGCAAATTTACCTTCAGAATTAAAATGCAGATTTTGGATTGATTCTGTACTCTCCTAGTTCCTAATATACAGCCGAACAATATACTGATAGAGTCAATCAGTAGGTTCTGGGGGGACTGAGGTCAAAAATTGTTAAGGCAAAAAAGGAAAGAAGGTGAGATTATATCCAGTACTGTGTGGAACTAAGTTTTTTTTGAGGAGGAGAGTTCACCTTGGTTTTATGGAGAGGGTAAGTTCCTTATTTTATTTCAAAATCTATATTGGGGAATGCAAGGGGCTCATCCTTGTCTTTCATCTGTCATCTTTGAACTGAATCTTCAGGACACCTACACGTTTAAGTAAATTAAGTTTGATCAAACCACATATTTGTTAAAAGACCTGGCCTGGCTCCTTTATTTACTTCAGTTAGGCCAGCCAAATCCATAACTGCAAGATTACTGTGGAGTATTTGGCTCCTGAGATGATTTTTTTTTAAAAAAAATGTTTGCTTACTAAACAGTGAAAAAGCAAAGCTAGCTAGGGAAATACTTTTGGAGTGCTACACACGGGGCTGGCAATGAATGAATTACCTTTGGGTTTGCTAGGCTATTCCTTGAAAGTGATGTAGAATCATCTGGGCCAAAGGTGAGTTTGAGCCAATTTCACAATCTGGTAATAGTCTGTCAAGTGAATCTTTCTAGATAAAGTCCAGCATTCTTTGTACCCATCCTAGAAAAAAAAAAAGCAAGTCCTCAAGTGGACCATAGAAATTCTGAAATACACCCAGGAGAATAAAAAGCCATCCTGTACTGTCTTACTGATCTAGCCCACTGCTAACTACTGTGCTCCAATATCGATGGTTCTGCAGAGCTTCTGGATGAGAAGACTACATACTCCCCATAATCTGCTACCTGAACTTTTCCAGGGCTTCTTGCAAACCTTGAAAGCTGCAACCCTCAGAGACTCCAGAGATTATTAGATAATTATTGCATGTAATAGTTAATACAACAAAGGAGGGAATCATGGCTGTAATCATATTAACTAGATTGCATATTGCTTACATTGAATTGCAATTCAAACATTGTCCCAGCCATTTAGACTATTGTTTTTAGAGAAGACCCCCAGCATGCTACTCAGAAGCTGAGTGAAACTTAGAAACTTAGCATCTGAAGAGGTTTTGCACCCTAAGATGGGCCCTGAGATGCTCTGCATTCCTTTGACTTAAACTCTTTGGGGTTCCATTGATTGAGATCATTCCAAGGCATTGTTTCATTGGTGGATTTTTTTGTTTTGTTTTGCTTGTTGAAGGACCTTCTCTTTAGGTTCCTCCAAATGTGGACAGGTTGCAGTCATGGAATCAGGAGTCCCAGTCTGAGTGAGATTTTATTATATACTGTTTTTTTTCTCCCAGAGAATCTACTACCTTTCCTTGGAATTTTATATGGGCCGGACCTTGCAAAATACCATGATCAACCTAGGACTACAGAATGCCTGTGATGAGGCAATTTATCAGGTAAAGAAAGAAAGTTGCCAGTCATGTCCTTCTGAAGGTACAAGGCACCCTCTCTCTGATAAATCTCCTATTCTGCAATCTGTCTAGTTGAAATGTAGACATGGTTGTTCCAGTTTTCACTAGATTATAGTCTAGCTAGCTGGAGGACATGAAGGAGTAAAATTTTCTTGAGCACCCTGGATCAACCAACACTCTCCCGATATATTTGATCTGCATCTCCCTTAATTCCCAGGCAGGAATAGAAGTAATATAGATAGAATATAGAAATTGTTATAAGAACAGAATATAGGATAAAAGTAATAGGAAGCACTCACTTGTAGATTTGTTAAGTTTCACATCTCAATTATATATTTTTATATCACAAAATAGAACACCTTCCCATGTTTTATCCTATAACAGTGATGGCGAACCTTTTAAAGACTGAGTGCCCAAACTGCAACCCAAAACCCACTTATGCATTGTCGAGTGCCGGGTGGGTGTGGCCCATTGGGTGGGCGTGGCTGCGGTGGTAACGGCAGACTGGGTGGGACTAAAAAGTTCAATCAATCAATTCCAACTTTGCAAGATCTTTTTTTTTCCGCGAGAAGTTGAAATTGACTGATTGAGCCTTTTTTTTTTTTTTTGCACATGGCGGCGGAGGCCTAAAGCGAAAAGGTTTTATAAAACCCAGCTGAAGGCCTAGGACTGGGGCGACGGCACGCGTGCCCACAGAGAGGGCTCTGAGTGCCGCCTCTGGCACCCGTGCCATAGGTTCGCCACCACTGTCCTATAACATCTTATAGGAGATATAAAGAATCCACCAAGGAGCTAGTGGTTTTATGTATCTCTTGATTCTGAATTAATATAATTGGCTATGTTTTAAAAAAGAACCCATGATGAGTACCTATGAGATTCATGTGACATTTTCAGTTGATGGTGGATCTGCTATCATCTCTTGCTAGGGGTTTTGCTGGCTAGGCCTGATTTCGGTTGAACTTCAATAATGTCTTCTCCATAGTTTCCGCACTTATGATCTAATCTCCCCTACATTGGAATTGTGTTCTTTTCAAAATCTACCATAGCTGGATTCTGCTAGTCGCAGGAAATGCAGTCATGCTGGGCATTGAAGTGAGTTAATTGATACAGAACACCCCTGTCCCCGGCAATCTAAAAACTATAGGGCTATTAGTGCATGTAACATAGATGTGTGTGTGGACAAGAATATCGACCTTGCTGTCAAGCAAAATCAAGCTTTCAATAGCGAGTGCCACACAAAGTACACTAACCAAATAGGAGGTAGGACAATAGGGGAACTCAGGCACCACACAGGTTATGTAGAAAGTAAACACAGGGTCAGTCATAAAGGACTCAAATGTCTTTACACCAACGCACAGAGTATGAACAGCAAACAGGGTGAACTAGAAATTCAGGTTAATGAGGGCAGATATGATATTGTTGCCATTATGGAAACATGGTGGGATGAAACCCACAAATGGAACACACAGCTAGAGGGATTTAAATTATTTAAAAGAAACAGACCAAATAAAAGAGGAGGTGGAGTTGCTCTCTATATAAGAAATAACCACATCTCTACAGAAATAGAGCACAACAATGATGAAAACTGTCTTGAATGCATTTGGGTCAATATAAAAGGGAGAAAAAATGACATTGCCATAGGTGTATACTATAGGCCACCCAACCAAACAGAGGAAATAGACGAACTTTTTGCTAGTCAGCTAACTAAGGTATGTAGGAAGCACATCACAATAGTAATGGGGGACTTTAACTACCCTGACATCAACTGGGAGACAAACTCTGCACCAAGTGGAAGATCAAACAGTTTCCTGACAAACCTAGCAGACAACTTTGTCTCCCAAAAAGTAGAGAAGGGAACTAGGGGATTAGCCATTCTGGATCTAATTCTCACTAACAGAGATGAAATGATAGAAGGTGTTGAAGCCACAGGAACCTTGGGAGGTAGTGATCATGTAATATTGGAATTCAACATTATGGAAGCACAAGCAATAGAACACAGTCAAACTAGAGTCTTGGACTTCAAGAGAGCTAATTTCAATAAACTTAGAGAGGGCTTGGGAAGGATTCCATGGATGAGGATCCTCAATGGGAAAACAACTCAAGAAGCTTGGGAAATTTTGAAAAGCGAGATAATAAAAGCCCAGTCTAGCACAATACCAACAAAGAGGAAAAATAACAGCTCTCAAAAGAGACCAGCATGGCTGCATAAAGAACTCTCTGATAAATTGAAAGATAAAAAGGACACGTATAGAAAGTGGAAAGAGGGGCACATAACAAAGTCAGAATATCAGCAAATAGCCCGAGCCTGCAAAGATGAAGTAAGGAAAGCTAAGGCTCATAATGAACTAAGGCTTGTGACCAAAGTCAAAAATAACAAAAAAAGCTTCTTTCAACATGTAAAAAATAAGAAAAAAGTGAAGGAAATGATTGGTCCATTAGTGGGTGAAAGTGGCAAGAAGGTGACAAGCAATAGTGAGAAAGCAGAACTATTTAACTCGTTTTTTGCATCTGTCTTTACACAAAGGGAAAAAACAGACCAACCTATCAAAAATAGTGCCATAAAAAACAGAATAGAAACACAAGTTAAGATAGGCAAGAAAATGGTAAGTGAGCATCTGTCCAGCCTAGACGAGTTCAAATCACCAGGACCAGATGGATTACACCCCAAGGTTCTCAAGGAACTGGCAGATGTGATCTCAGAACCACTGAACTATATTTTTCAAAGATCCTGGAGCACTGGGGAAATACCAGAGGACTGGAAAAGAGCTGATGTAGTTCCCATCTTCAAAAAAGGAAAAAAAATGGATCCAGGAAATTACAGACCTATCAGCCTGACCTCAATACCTGGGAAGATTCTGGAAAAGATAATCAAGCAACGAATCACGAACACCTAGAGGCAAACAAATCATAACCAAAGCCAACATGGGTTTGTCAAAAACAGATCATGCCAGACAAATCTTATTGCATTCTTTGACAAAGTGACAAAATTAGTGGATCAGAGGAATGCTGTGGATATAATTTACTTGGACTTCAGTAAGGCATTTGATAAAGTAGACCTACTACTACTCAATAAGATAGAAAAATGTGGGTTAGACAGCATCACCACCAGATGGATTCTAGCTGGCTGACCGGCCGTACTCAGCGTGTGGTCCTCAATGGAACCGCATCTACCTGGAGGGAAGTGTGCAGTGGGGTGCCCCAGGGCTCTGTTCTGGGCCCAGTGCTCTTCAACATCTTCATCAACGATTTGGATGAGGGGATAGATGGGGAACTCATCAAATTTGCGGATGACACCAAGCTGTCAGAATAGCCAACACTCCAGAAGACAGGCTTAAGATACAGGAGACCTGGACAGACTTGAACATTGGGCGCTATCTAACAAAATGAAATTCAATGGTGAAAAAAGTAAGGTTCTCATTTAGGCAAGAAAACCAAATGTACAGGTATAGTATAGGGGGTACCTTGCTCAATAGTAGTAACTGTGAGAGGGATCTGGAGTCCTAGTGGACAATCAATTAAATATGAGCCAGCAGTGTGCTGCAGCTGCCAAAAAAGCCAACACAGTGCTGGGCTGCATTAACAGAGGGATAGAATCAAGATCACGTGAAGTATTAATACCACTTTACAATGCCTTGGTAAGGCCACACTTGGAATACTGCATCCAGTTTTGGTCACCACGATGTAAAAAAGATGTTGAGACTCTAGAAACAGTGCAGAGAAGGGCAACAAAGATGATTAGGGGACTGGAGGCTAAAGCATATCAGGAACGTTTGCTGGAATTGGATATGTCTAGTTTAATGAAAAGAAGGACTAGGGGAGACATGATAGCAGTATTCCAATATCTTAGGGGTTGCCACAAAGAAGAGGGAGTCAAGCTATTCTCCAAGGCGCCTGAGGGCAGGACAAGAAGTAATGGATGGAAACTAGTCAAGGAGAGAAGCAACCTGGAACTGAGGAGAAACTTCCTGACAGTTAGAACAATTAACCAGTGGAACAACCTGCCTCCAGAAGCGGTGAATGCTCCAACACTGGAAGTTTTTAAGAAAGACTGGACAGCCATTTGTCCGAAATGGTATAGGGTTTCCTGCCTGAGCAGGGGGTTGGACTCGATGACCTCCAAGGTCCCTTCCAACTTTATTATTATTATTATTATTATTATTATTATTATTATTATTATTATTATTATTATTATTATTATTATTATTATTATTATTATTATTATTATTATTATTAAGTTTAAATCTGAGCAAATGCTGCTCTGATTTTGGAGAGGGAGATACTTATTTGTATCACTTACCTGCTTTGGAGCCTCTCTTAACAGCTGTAAAGCAGGGTTGGGCATCCTGTTTCCTCAGGCTATGGAGGCTTCTAGATCCTCTTTTTGTGGCCCTTATTTCCCACCAGCCACGATTACTGAAAACTGCTAGCAAAACGTCCTGTCATTTTCACTTGGGAAACAAATGAGAAATCCAATGTGAATTCTAGAATGAGCATACCATGGTTAAAACAAAAGCAATGCTCCTTTCAGTTTTCTAAAAAAAATTACTCTTCAAAAAATATTCCTTAACCTCCCCAAAATGTTAGGTGTAAATCTGGCCATCAGAATATTACCCACTCTGCTCTAAAAGGTAACATGTTTTCTGTGAACGTGTATGTGAGAATATTTTTAATAACAGCTTTGTTAGAATGCTTGCTGTGTAGAACCTAACATTCCACATGAAAGAAATCTAAACAGGCTTGCTGCCTTTTTCTTTATGCCTTCATGCCTTGTTCACAGCAAATCAGAACTTGTCTTGGTCACCAAATAGCCAAAGAGGATACTGTGGTTTATAGAGTATTTCTGCAATGAGGCCTTCCTGGAAAATAACTGCTTTCTCTTTAAATTGAGAGTAAATGAACTCAATTTTCTCTAAGTGGCACCTTTCCTAGCTCACATAGGGCAATATATGTTGCAAATCAGCTCAATTTAGATGTACTATGGTTCTTCTTTTATGATAAACCTAATTAATTCTGAGCACTGCTTTAGATTTTGCAGATGTCCTCATTCTTTGTACATCTGTTGAAGAATTAAATCCAGTCTACATTTCATTTCTTTTCTTTTCTTTTTCCTGTTTGAATGCACTCCGGAGTGACTCCGTTATTTGTAATGAACCGCTATGTGAAGCAATGGGCAGAAGGAAACTTTGGAAATATGCAAGTGATAAATGCAATTGAGCTAAATTGCCCTGCGGAAATTTGACTAATCCACAATAAAACTACATTTCTCTTACAAGCATTTTCCCATTTTAATCCTAGCCAACTGTGGTGAATTCTTTCAGAACCCCTGTGCAGATCTCCGATGGTTCTGAACCTGATGCTATGAAAATTGAGCAAGCTAGGAGAACCTTAATGGCAAAAGCCTTTCTCTTTATTTTATTTTTACTTATCAAATTTTGAAACTGTATTTACAGTAGTATAGTGTATAGTATATACAATATTTATAATAGCTCTTCCAGCTCTCTCTGACTTTAGCACCCAAGCACAATTTTGAGTAGATTTAATTTGTCTCTGTGTGGTTCTTTAGCTAGGGCTGGACATAGAAGAGCTGGAAGAGATTGAAGAAGATGCTGGTCTGGGCAATGGAGGTCTTGGCAGGCTGGCAGGTAAGCAGCCATTGCGTAAACATACATACCGTACATTGTACATAATCATTGTTAGGATGTAGCAACGGCCCATTGACAACCTGTCCCTACTCTTGCTCTTCCTTTAATGTCAAATTAAGATTGTAACAGGGGTGGACAGGCAAACCATTTGGGGGGTTTCCTGACTCCCATGATGCATTTATGATAAGCTTCTTCTCTTCTTGCCATCCAAATTTGGAAATAGTAATCCGTTTGAGCAATTGTAATGCTTTTGGAAAGAAGGGCTAAAATGTGTAATGATCTCTCTCTCTCTCTCTCTCAGATTTGTCTTGGCCCTGCCCATTTTCCTTGTTTTAGCCCTACCCCCTTTTCTGAGTAGCACCTAGCATGCGGCTTAGGCAAAATGTTGCCATCCAGGTGTGCCTTCCCTCAGTCCTGGTTTTGAGTTTTTAATAACGCAGTGAAAAGTGTGTATGGTGGAAGATTCCAACTTCTTGCCCTTCAGCTTGTGCTGGAGACATTTCTCTCAGCAGTGAAACTTTTACACCCCCCCCCCAATATCGCTTCCTATTTCTCCCCACTCCCATTAGATCTTCCTAGAACCTCTTTCTCCCTAACTCCTTGGTTGAATGTTGAGGTGTTGAGGTGTGGCGGATGCTGCCAAGGAGCTGAGCCCAATTTTGTTTCCCTTTCAATAGCCTGCTTCCTTGATTCAATGGCCACCCTTGGGCTTGCAGCCTACGGTTATGGAATACGCTACGAGTACGGCATTTTCAACCAGAAGATCAGAGAAGGATGGCAGGTAACTACGAAGCCTTAAACACTTGGAGGTGCTTCCCATCCAGCATTATCCACTCCAAGGACTGGACAAGAAAACTAACGTATGACACGTGAATGAATGAACCTTTATTATCAAAGTATAACATGTATACAGTGAGATTGGCTGAGCCTCCCTCCGTGCCCCCCACCACCACCACAACTGACAGTGACTACAAACCCCCAACTTATTACACCCTGTGAGCACAGCACGCCAGCCTCACGGGTCTGTCATGCATGAAATTATTATGTCCCATTCAAGAGCCTGACAGCCCATGGATAAAAGCTGTTCTTCAGCCTGTTGGTACGGCTGTCTATGTTTCTGTATCTCCTACCTGATGGTAGCAGAGTAAAGAGGTACCAACCAGGGTGTGAGTCATCCCTGAGAATTTTCCTCACTCTACCAAAGCAACGGGCCCTGGCGATGTCATCCAGTGGTGTCAGGGAACAGCCCACAATGTTTTGTGCCGTGCTCACCACCCTTTGTAATACCTTCCTGTCCGCGGCTGTCAAGCCAGCATACCAAACCACAATACAGTATGTGAGAACGCTTTCAATAGTAGACCGGTAGAAGAGGATCATGAGTCGTCGTTGTACCCTGTTCTTCCGCAAGACCCTGAGGAAGTGGAGTCTCTGTTGGGCCTTTCTGGCCACCTGGGCTGTATTACAGAAGATTACAGAAATGCATATTTTCCTGAGCCTTTTTATTTTTGTTTATTTTTAATCCCACTTTTATTATTTTTATAAATAACTCAAGGCAGCAAACGTACCTAATACTCCTTCCTCCTCCTGTTTTTCCCAAAGCAACAACCCTGTGAGGTGGGTTGGGCTGAGAGAGAAGGATTGGCCCAAAGTCACCACCCAGCTTTCATGCCTAATGCAGGACTAGGTCTCCAAGACGATTTTATGTATTTTTTTATTAATCAAATTTATATAGCTGCCAATCTCACCGAAATGACTCTGGGTGCCACATAACAATTAGATAAAAACAATATGTGTAAAAACAATATAAAATATAAAAATCCATATTAATCATAAAAAAACCAAAGATGCAAACCATAGACGAAGGGAGGATAAAAATGGCCATTTGAACAATGATAAAATCTTAAGCAAGATTTTTGTTGATAAGCAGCAAAATATGTGCAAGGGCTTCACACCTAAGTAAGTGAAATCATTCTGTCTGTTCTGTTGCATGAAGTGTTCCATGTGGTATACTCTTAAGGTTCAGGACTTTCCAAAATCAGAGTATTCAAGATGCCTATATGAACAGAAACAAGGGGGGATTGAATGCAGTTGCACCCATCTAGAGCATCAAAGATCTAATTAAGAACTGCAGGTTAATAAAACTGCAGGTTATTAAGGAATAAATTGTACTAGTTGAGATCCTAGAATATCCAGTCTTTAACATCCTTCAGGAATGTTAAAAATACCTTCATTTTGTTAATGAAATAGTTATAAAATGTCAACATGTTGGAATGAAGTTGTAATTTTATTCTAAGTGTCCTTTGATAGTACAATATTTTTATTATCTGTTGCTGTATTTGGTTTTCTCTTGGCTTTGTATTGTAAGATGGATATATATTTTGGTTAAAAATGCCAAATGCCATTATACTGCAGCCAAATTCATTTCCTGCTCTACTATTTTTTTTAAGGAATATCTTTATTCAAAGAACTATATAGAAAAGAGTGAACATTTACACTAAAGTTTGAATTCCTGGATTGTGCAAATAAGACAGGGAAACCTGTAAATGGTTAGATTTGTGCTCTGTCTTTCTTTCAAAGGCTTCTAGGGAGTGTTAAGATAATGATTAACAAAAAATAATCTGACAAGTAGATCACTGGGGTTTAGGTGAAAGGATTACAACGTGGCATGCATTGGCTAATTCTTGATTTCAGTGAGACAACTTTCTTCAGGTGACAGACAGGAAGTTCTGTTGGATCATTGATGTACAATAGTGCAAAGGGAAAATAAAATTATCTGTTCTTGAGCAAGGAGAGGAGAATTCTATTTTCTCAACTTTGCTCCAACACTGGAAGTTTTTAAGAAGAGACTGGACAGCCATTTGTCTGAAATGGTATAGGGTTTCCTGCCTGAGCAGGGGGTTGGACTCGATGACCTCCAAGGTCCCTTCCAACTTTATTATTATTATTATTATTATTACATCGATAGTCAACTGATGAGTGCCAATTAGCTGTTGAAGAGAGTTTTGAAAAAGCCAGTGATTGAAATGGGAGATTTGTGCTTGCCATATACGAGTTCCATCCCTCATCATGTCAATGAAATGATATGGCTGCAAATTATCTAGAAGACAAATAAAGACCAATGGGCTCATTTCTTCTTGTCCTGCATAGCTTGAACTATCTTTCTAATGCTTGGCCTCTTGTCATTGCAGGTGGAAGAAGCTGATGATTGGCTAAGACATGGAAACCCCTGGGAGAAGGCTCGGCCAGAGTACATGCTTCCTATTCATTTTTATGGAAGAGTAGAGAATACAGAGACTGGTGTGAGATGGGTTGATACTCAGGTAATGTCCCTTGGAGAAGGGAAGCACATTTCAGTCATGTTAGTTGTGGGGTGGGAGAGTTTCAAATGTTCTCTGTAACCATCAAGCTTAATTGTGCGAACTTAAGCAGATAATTCCTACCAAGCAAGTCTAATGTGCAGCCATCTTGTAGAGGAGAATCATGCCTGGTGGCCCAAATTCTTTATGTAAATAAGATTTAATATCTAAATGCATCACAAAATCTAAGCAGGGGAAGACTTTGTTTCAGATTAAAATCCATATACCACTTTTGTTTTCATTAAAATGCTTAGGTAGCTTAGAACAGTGGTCCCCATTCTTTTTGGCACTCGGGACCGGTTTTGTGGAACACAATTTTTGTGTATAGGCATGAGCAATAAATCTTCTGAACTGACATGTGATCCTATTTTTCGCACATGGCAGGAACCACTGAATTTTATAATATTCTAATGTTAGAATAACATTCCATTTTAAACCCAATATAACTGGGGCAATCTCTGTCTTTAGGTTGTTTTGGCTTTGCCCTATGATACTCCTATTCCTGGTTATATGAACAACACAGTTAATACAATGAGACTCTGGTCTGCTCGAGCGCCCAACGACTTTAATCTCCGTGACTGTAAGTATTGTCAATGATTTCTCACTCTTTGGCTGGAGGAAATGTTAGGAAAATTGTTGTCTTCAGGCGTAGGCAGACCTAGTTTTGCAAGCCACCAAGGCCCACTCTGACCACACTGCCAAAGTTTGAAGGTAGTTTCCTCACTGGAAGAATGGAAGAGCTCATATCTGCAGCATTAGTGTAAAAACAAATACTTTGGATGGTTATTTTGTATTTTGAAAGGATTTTCCATTGACCTTCGTGCTTTCATTATGGGCCTATCCATGGTGGCCTTCATTACGGATTGAACCATGGCAATGACAGGACTGAAGATTATAGCCCATAATAATTTACTATAACAAAATAGGGCTTTTTTTACCTAGTCACTGAAGTGTGTGGCAGTAGTTCCTAGTGTGGTCAACAGTTCTCAAACCCAAATACAGATTGGAGAGTTTCAGGGATTTGGGGCAGGATACAGCATTTTTCTGACCTGCAGATAGCTGTGAAAAACAGAATTCTAACTGAGTTCCTCTTCTGCAAACTAGTATATTGTCAGACTAATAATGGGGAAAGAGATCTATTTTTCTCCCTCCTAACCCTCTTGTCAGGGTTTTTTCTTTCCTAAGGAGAGTAGAGGCTATTTTCTGCCTTTAGCAATGTTGCTATGAAACAACTAGAGACATGGAAGCTTGGGAGAGAAGAGAACATCCCTGGAACCAGGGATCGGAAACCCGTGGTCCTCCTCATGTCGCTGAACTACAGTTCCCAGCAGCCTCTGCACAGAGTCAAATGCTGGGAATTGGTATTTAACAACAATTGGAGGGCCACGGCTCTCTCCATCTTGCCTTAAATGCAATAGAACAGTGGTGGCGAACCTATGGCACGGGTGCCAGAGGCGGCACTCAGAGCCCTCTCTATGGGCACGCGTGCCGTCGCCCCAGTCCTAGGCCTTCAGCTGGGTTTTATAAAACCTTTTCGCTTTAGGCCTCTGCCGCTGTGTGCAAAAAAAAAAAAGTTCAATCAGTCAATTTCAACTCGCAGGAAAAAAAAGATCTTGCAAAGTTGGAATTGATTGATTGAACTTTTTAGTCCCACCCAGTCTGCCGTTACCACCGCAGCCACGCCCACCCAATGGGACACGGCCACCCAATTGGCCACACCCAGCCAATGGGCCACACCCACCTGGCACTCGACGATGCATAAGTGGGTTTTGGGTTGCAGTTTGGGCACTCAGTCTCTAAAAGGTTCGCCATCACTGCAATAGAAGGAGTAGCTGCTCCTTGCAGAGTGTCCTTAGGAAACATCTCCCAAGCATTTTCTTGGGGTCTAGGGATTCATGAAGAAAGCTGGAGATACTAAATAAAGAGAGAAATAAATAGATAAATCAAGGAAGCAGAGATGCTTGGGAAATTGATAGCGCTTGGGGCAAAGGAAGGTCTAATAAAGTATTTCCCACCCTTAGCTATTTTAAGATGTGTGAACTTCATCTCCCAGAATATCCCTGCCAGGAATGCTGGGTGGGGTATTCTGGGAGTGGACGTTCACACATCTTAAAATGGCTGAAGATGGGAAACAGTGGTCTAGTAGTCTATTAGCTCAGCATCAGGAAGAGAGGGAAGAGACAGTCCCTTCCATTTCCTTCCTCTGATATATTAACACTTCTGGTGAGGGAAGACTGAAAAGAAACTAGAGCAGGCTTCCCCAGCGTGGACATCCAAATTTCCAATCTGCATGACTAATGGCTGGAAGTTCTGGAAGTCGTCGTCCCAACATAACTCAAGAACACCAGATTGAGGAGAGCTGGGATAAAGGACTTCTTTTGAGGAGCTGGAAGGAAACTTGATACTTCACACTAGCAAATTTACTCTTTAAACGCTAAGCAAATGCCTTGTTTTGGAAAGAAGAAGCCCTGCACATTCCTAATATAATTCTGCGCTAAGTAGACAGGAAAAAAGTTGTTTGTTTTTTTTCAACTCTCCATTCTCCCCTCCCACTGATACTGAACAGCTGTGCATGTTTTATTTCAACCTCCCTGTGCAGTTAATGTTGGTGATTACATTCAAGCGGTGCTGGACAGAAACTTGGCAGAAAACATCTCCCGCGTCCTCTATCCAAATGATAACGTAAGTTCCAAGCACTGTGAAGTGTTGCCTGCTGGTGGGAGGGAATGAAAGGAGTGGGGCTGTGATCAGTTTACTTCTTAAGTGGGCACCCTGCTGTTCATTCAGAACCAAACATGGTGGCAAGTTGCCTCTTTTTGTGTATGTTGCAGAGCTGATTGCCTGAGTCAGTGGTGGCGAATCTATGGCACGCGTGCCGGAGGCGGCACAGTCAGAGCCCTCTCTGTGGGCACGCGCGCCATCGCCCCAGCCCTGCCTCCCCCCGCAGCCCCCTCCTCGCAAGCAGCCTCCCCGGAGGAGAGTTGCCCCCGGGCACGGCCCGCACAAAGCAGCGCGGCCAAGGACATGACACCGGGCAGCAGGGACAAGACTTCGCCCCCGCGCCCTATTGTGCGCAGATGATGCTGCGGGGCACGGGCGGAGGGCATGGCCACCATGGCACTGCAGGGCCACCTGGGTGATCTGCTGCAGCGGGCCGTGGAGGCGGTAGGCGGCCCTGCGGGCGGGGGAGGAGCGGGGGCAATGGGGCGGAGCAGGCGGGGACGGAGAGGGGGCCGGTGGGGCAGTTTTGGGGCACTCGGTGTCTAAAAGGTTCACCATCACTGGCCTAAGTCATCAAGCCCATAACCAGCTAACTCAGGGCCTGGGAGAACAACCAGGATTTAAACAGTTTATGAAAGGTCAGAAGGTTAGGAACAGTCTGAATATCCAGGGGGACATAATTCCAGAGAGCAGGAGCCATCCCTGTAAAGAAATGCTTCCTAGGCCCCACCAGATGATACTGCTTAATAGGACACAAAGCATGCATGCTCTACCAACCCTGATCAGATGGACAGAAACATATGGAGATAGGTGGTCCATCCAGTAGCCAGGCTAATGTGCACATTTATGTGGGGGTTTATAAATGATAATCAGCATCTTGAATTGCCCAAGAAGCCAACTGGCAAATCACGTACTCGTGAAGCAATGGTGTAATGGCACATACTGTGACACACCCATCAGAGCCACCCCAGTGCATTCTGGATCAGTTGTAGCTTCTGAGTGGTCTTCAAGGGCAGCCCTTATGGTAAACCAATCAAGAAGTGACCAAGGCATGAGTGACTGTTTGAAGAGCCTCCCAGTCCAGGAATGGGCACACTTGATACACTTGATAAACCCACACAGAGACCCTCCTGTCCATAGTTATCATCTGCTTTTTGACCCAAGGGAACACACATACAACCTGATTGTGCATCCATTTCACATGGGGTAATGCTGCTCCATTGATAATGAAATATGGAGGGTCCAGAAGACAGACAAAGGCATCTGGTCCTCTTAGGATTAAGCCTGAGCCTGTCCCTCCCCATCCACACCTCCACCACCTCCAGGCATTGGGTCAGGACAGCATCATTTGGTGGTCCTGGGGTCAGGTTGTATAATTGGGTATCATCAGCATATAAGATGATTTCTGACTCCAGACTGATGGATCAACAATTTTCATGTAGAAATTGAACACTCGTTAGAGGAAGTGTTGCAATACTTCCCCTAACAAACCCACAATGTAGTCACAGTTTATCTCACTATGTAGAGAGGAAGTTGGAACAGAGAGGGACTTATGCAAAATTGCCAGTTACATTCAATTACATTCATAAGGGATCTACAACAATTTATACTAAAAAGCATAAAATTCCTTGTAAAGTAAAGCTGAAATCTCTGACATATATCAACCGTGTGAATTTTTCCACTGATTAGCCTATTTTGCATACAGACTCTGCTGCTAACCATTAGAAAATATCCTAATTTCTGTGATTATTAACCTGGCTTTCCTTTTTCCAATACTGAGAATTTAAATTAAAATAATCTAATCCAACAACTGAAAGAAGCTCTCCTTGGCAGGGCAGCATGGAGAGCCCTTGCCTATAAAGTCACCAAGAGTCAGACATGACTGAATAATTAAAACAGCAAAATTTCTAGATCCTGTATCGGGGGTTGCTGCATTCTCCCAGTCTATGCAGTATTTCAGGTTAATTAAATGAAGTTACTACAGGTGTAACAGCATGGATAGGTCCAACCAATGGGCTGTCTGTGCCAGCCTTCCAGCTCCCCCCAAGGACTAATCAAAGGTCTCCAGGAAGATGCCAAGAAAGGCAGGAAGGCCATAGCACACTTACGCAATTGTCTTCTAGCCCTGGCATTTTGAGATTTAGAATATTCCCATAATAACAAAGAGCCACTGATTGACCTCCCTCTTTTTCCATAATTTATCTAACTCTTTTCTTAAGTCATTAGTGGTAGTTCTCCACTTACGATGATATTGGGATTAGAATTTCAATTGCTAAGTGATGCGGTTGTTAAGTGACTCATCGTGTGACCAGGCCCAATTTTATGATAATTTTTACTGCAGTCATTAAATGAATCACACAGTTAAGCAAATCCAAATTCCCCAATTGACTGTCAAAAAACTGGCTGGGAAGGTTGCAAAGTGAAATCAGAGGACTGCAGGACGCTGCAACTAGTCGTAAAAGCGAGCTCGTTACCAAGCACCTGTATTGCAATCAGGTGACCATCGGGTTGCACGAACATCCTAAGTGCGAGGACAGGTTGTAAATATTTATTTTCTGAGGTTGTTGTAACTTTGAATTGTTCTTAAACGAACAGTTGTGAGTCAAGGACTACCTGTACTTCATTTTGAAAATTGAAAGTCTTAAGAGAAATGAGATGATACTGGCGGGATATCAGAGTTGGCATTTATTGTGTGGTCCATGGGTCAGAATACATCAGAGGGACAAATACACCAATCAACCTCTCCCAATTTTTGTGTACAGCTGTATGATGATGTATGACTGTAATATCCCAAAGATGCTTTTTCACGAGGCAACTGGACTTTCTTGGATGAGAAGCGAAACGTCTCCAATGAAAAACAAGAAAGTCCAATTGTCTTGTGAAGAAGCATCTTTGGGATAACTATGACCTGGATGACTGAGAATCTCCATAGACATATGACTGTAATAAAGATTTGATTTGTTTATAGCTGCCCAAAGGCTCACGATTGGATGAAGGGGACAACCTCATGCTGGCTCACTGCAAGGGAGAGGGAAATTACTGAAATCAAACAGATAATGCCACCTTTTCTTCAAGCCTCTCCTTGTCCTTGTAGCTAAAACTAAATCTGAGGGTTTTGACTATACCCAAACTGCTTTTCTTATCTGCTTATATAATGTCATTGATGCCTGGGGGACCAAGAAGGGCTTATACGTGGCAATTTAAGAAAATGTAGCCTACCGTCAGGAATTGATTTACCCTTATAAACGTGATAAATACCATTAATGGACTTTGATCCTCCTCAAACTCACTTTGCATTTTTCTTACCAACCTGACATTCTTGCTTCATCTGGTAGTTTTTTGAAGGCAAGGAGCTGCGTCTGAAGCAGGAATACTTTGTGGTAGCTGCCACCTTACAAGACATCATCCGACGGTACAAAGCCTCCAAGTTTGGGACTACTGAAAGTGTCCGGACTGCTTTTGATTCATTCCCAGACCAGGTCATTGCTTTGGGGGTGATATATCTGGGGGTGCGGGGTATTGGGCTGAGACATGTCATATCTGGCAGGCAAAACGTGGTCGTGAAGGGGGATGCCATCTTGGATGTAGAAAACCAGTGGGATGGAAGTCAGGAAAATATTAGACTAGGACAGTGGTTCCCAACCTTTTCTATACCCTGTACCCCTGGAACGCTTCTGATATATGCTTGCGCCCCTTACAAAAGTTCAAAATAACAGCAACAAATTATGCATATACACTATAATTTTGAAAACCCAAGTTTTCGCACCCCCTGGAATATCGTCTCGTACCCCCAAGGGGTGCGAGCACCCCTGGTTGGGAACCCCTGGGCTAGGATCAGGCAGACCCATGATCATAGCTAGGCTCAGTCTTAGAAGCTCATTGGGTGATGTTGATCAGACATTGTCGCCCCACTCAATCTCACAGATTGAGGATAAAATTGGAGATGGGAATGTTAAGTGGGCTACCTTAAGTTCCAGAGGAAAGGCACGATGTAAGTCAAATAATAAAACAAAGGCAAATTGAGAATAATTTACTTATGCAGTTCAACCAGGGCTCTTGCTCAATAAGATTATCTTCTGGGAGATGTGTAATAGTAATAACAATGGCATGCAATCATATAAAGTCCATTGCTCTCCCTAGCTTGATTTAAGTTTTAGCTCCTTAACTTCTTGCAATTACCCAGCAGATTGATAGATTTGAATCCATTTTTCTGCTTAAACTTTTCCCTCTGGATTTTTAACACATTTCTTTTCTTGGTTTTCAATAGGTTGCAATCCAGCTGAATGATACGCATCCGTCAATGGCTATTCCTGAGTTGATGCGTGTGTTTTTGGATATAGAGAAGCTGCCCTGGTCCAAGGTTGGGATCACTTTTCTGTTTCAGCTCTGTTTCTAGGGTTTGCAAGACTCCCACCTTCACTCTGTTTTCCAGAGCCTTCATTTCATTCAGCCTCTTGCCTAATTCTGAAGCCATGGCTTCAAGTCTTCTTTTGCTTCCCGTTTCCAGTTTTCAGACAAACACAAGCTGGTTTACAAAATATGCTGAAACCTAGAAAAAAATCAGTTGTTGTGCAAGGCCCAAACAAATAAATTGCTTAATTTGATGACTTGGTTCATGCAACATGTTAAACCTCGTTTTGACCTAGTCTAGTATATTGTGTAAACTGAATCATACAGTCATTGTCTTAGATCTCAAAATTTGGGAAATAGTGATATTAGGGGTACTAATACCCTCAGGTTTGCCTCAAGAGTATAATCTTATGATAACAGTTCCATGGTGATGAGGGCTATTGTAAAGCAATAACCCTTCAGGCTGCATTCAGCTCCAACATAACTTCAAAGATTGCTGTCAAAGTCTCCAGGCTGCTTACAGTCATAAAAGCAACAAGATGAAACATTAAAACAGTAAATATTTGCACTAAAATTGATTTCAAAATTAACAAAAAGGAAGAAGATGCATATGGGGAGGAGGCGGGGTATTAGTCCATTAACTACTAATTAATTAGTCCATTAATAAGTTTTAATTAAATTTAGATGTAAACTAAATTAAATTTGATCTTTGACTTGGCCCAACTTTTAATTTGGTGGGAATGTGGCACCCTGCAAACCACTTAAGGCTAAGGGTGATCTTCAGCCTAGCCCAGGGGTAGGCAACCTTGGCTCTTTTATGACTCGTGGACTTCAACTCCCAGAATTAGCTCAGGAATTCTGGGAGTTGAAGTCCACGAGTCATAAAAGAGCCAAGGTTGCCTACCCCTGGCCTAGCCCTAGAAGGTATGTAGTTCTGCTAGAAAGGGTTCCATTGTGGCATGGAAGTTCACACTAGCTCCACCTGCTGGGCATTGTTGGCAAGGCATCAGTTGCTGCTACATACAGTATTCCATTGTATTTCCCTACTTTGCACATCTAGATGTATTAGAACTGCAATTGCTAGTTAAACGTGTGTCATAGAACACACTCCTTATTACTTGGGTTCTAGGGAAAAGCCAGAAAAATGTTGGACAGTCTCTTTGGCTGAGTTAAAGTTTTATAGTGGTATGGTAAAGTTTCTGAGTTGAGCTTGACTCCTAATGATTTCAGGGACATGGATGCTAATTTTTTGGGAAGTGATTTTCCAGTGGCACCCTATAGAATATATTTGTATTTATATAATTATTTTGAATTTGATTCCGAAAATGCTTCAGAGGGTGCAAGGGAATGAGCATAACACATGCCCCAACTCCTTAAAGCAAAAGCGTCAGTTCTTAGGATCATGTGGTTGCCCTCTGCCTTTTCCAGGCATGATTATTTAATGTGGTTGGGATTAACATTCTCATATGGGGAAGTTTATGACTGTGTGGCCCTAGCTGAGCAATCTTTTCCTACTATAAGTGATGAGGAGCAAGCAGCAAGCCAACTTGTAGTTCACCTAACTCAGGGGTAGGCAACCTTGGCTCTTTTATGACTCGTGGACTTCAACTCCCAGACTTTAACTCCCAGAATTCCTGGCTCAGGAATTCTGGGAGTTGAAGTCCATGAGTCATAAAAGAGCCAAGGTTGCCTACCCCTGGCCTAACTCAATCAATTTGTTCGCATACTCAGACAATAAGAATTGAAGCTCATCCAAAGAAGTCTAGCCAAACATGGGACTGAATATTTCTAAAGTATTATCATGATGAATTTGGTTTTATCCTCCAAAGTGTCTAGCATATATATCACAGTGTCTACTGGGGACTGTATGTGATCTTGACCAAGGTCAGATCTTAAAATGGCCTGAACCACTTGAGGAACTCCATTGCATGACACTGAGAAAACACAGTGGTGGAGGAGAAATACTACTTTTTGCCTCCTTCACCTCTACAAAGTAGATGTTGATAGTACATAATATGCTCTTTGTAAAGCAAACCACTTGTATCACTAAATTATATTCCGAGAAATCCTTGGGAGGAGCTGTCTTGACTCTCTTCCTCCCAGACAATCTAAACTTTGCTGTTTCTTGTACCTCTGGAATGCAGCCCCTCCCTCCTCTTCTAATTAACTCCTAGCTTTCATTATTACTCTCACCTAAAATGAGAAATGCTGTGGAGGTACTGTTTGGGTGTTTTTATTGTTTGGACTGTTTTATAGACTTGTAAGGCTCCCAGAGTCACTTGACTGAGATGGGCAGCTATAGAAATCAAATGAATAAATAAATAATATTTAGACTTCTTAAGGCAATTGATAAAGTTGACCATAACCACTTTCATGATAAAATGGAATGCTTTGGAATGGATGGTCTTGCTACCAGATGGATTTTACAGTTGGTCGAACCATATGGATCTATGTCTACATTCAAGCAGGCGTGTAGTGAGGTATCCCAAGGTTCTGCCCTGGACTTAGTGTTGTTCAACATTATCAATATGATTTAAACAAGAAGATAGAAGGGATGCTTATCAAATTTGCATACAACAAAAAGCTGGGAGCGTTGGCTGACACTCCAGAAGATAGGCTGTGGGTTCAGAAGAATATTGATATCTAATAATATGCGCAGTTCTCAATAATGAGAAATGTAATGTAAGATTTCTGCATTTTAGTAAGAAAACTATATGGTCAGATACAAAGTAGGCAGTTTAACAGTGGTAGTTGGGAGAGGATGCTAAAGAAAATGCATAAATTGTTTTTCTCAGTTTGCCTTATTATCTTTCTCTTCAAAAACACAAGGCCTGGGATATCACCACAAGGACCTTTGCTTATACAAACCACACAGTTCTTCCTGAAGCTCTTGAGCGTTGGCCAGTTGAGCTGGTGGAGAAGCTGCTTCCAAGACACTTGCAGATTATCTATGAAATCAATCAGAGGCATTTGGATGTAAGTAGGGTTTTATTAAACATTCTCTGACAGCTGTTTATTTTCTGGATGTATTTTTAAAAAGACAAAGGAACGGTTTTATGAAAACTCATTTCCCCCCCTCCCCCCAAGGCCCTTTTCAAGTTGGAAAAGTTGGATTATGCTTTTGATTCAGTCAAGAAATCTTTGTTCAGGTAGCCATATTGAAATGGAAAAAAAAATGTTGCATAGCATTTGCCTTTAAAATGTGCTTAGTCCAAGGATCCTTTCTTGCTAAAAATCCAAACTGAATTGAATAGTTGGGAATGCACTTGAACGGGATTAACTGATGTTGTTTTTCATCTTCACACATACTCAGAAAATCAGAGCCCTGTTTCCCACGGATGTTGACCGTCTCAGGCGGATGTCCTTGATTGAAGAGGAAGGGGTCAAGCGTATTAACATGGCCCACCTCTGCATTGTGGGCTCTCACGCAGTGAATGGAGTTGCAAAGATTCACTCGGATATCGTCAAATCTCAAGTGTGAGTAGTGATGTGTATTTTGTTTGTGTACAGCAACCAGGGACAATTTCCTTTTACTTTTGCCAACGGAAAAATGTTAATTTGATTTAGACTTCTCAATGTTCTACTGTGGGATCAATTTTGAAGTTGAAGGCTGAACTCTGGGTGCCACTGAGTTTGTGCTAATATATAATTTTGTCTGTTGCTATTATTGCTTCGATAATTTTCTGCCCTCCCAAACTTTGTGTTCTATAATTACATTCTTGACAGTTGCCGTATGCATTTTTTGGTGAAAGACTGCAGGACAAATTTCCCCAAAGTTATTTCAACTCTAGTACTTTGAAATCTTCATTTTCAATTTACTTTAGAGTTTGCAGGGAGTGCCACAATTAAACACCCACATGAATAATTTTAGGTATTTATGCTAAATATTAAGATTCAGATATGGGCCACTTTTGTTCTTCTGTGATGAACTGGCTATTCTCATTCAACATACTTTACATAGTTACTGAATTAACCCATTTTCAGAGGACCTACAATACACCGAATCATGTGTCAATTAAGGTTAAAACTAAGACTCTGTGCAGGGACTGCCATTAAATCTGCTAGTTCTTTAAATGACCTAATTAATCAGATCATGTGAACATAAACCTTATGTGAGCAAATAAATCATCAATACAGCAATGGTTTGTGAAATAATTTTGTACTACATATAATATAAGTACATAAAAAACTTATGCTGTTGCTTTCAGCCTTGTGGGCTTCCGTCTATTTACGCAAAAATTAAGTATATAAAAAAAAGTGTAGGGTAATTGTGCAATTAGTATTAATTGAAAATTTAAAACATTGGATGGCAAATATTTTCTATCACATCTGTTTAACTAGTAAATCTTGAGGATGTTCCATGAATATACTTCCTTGTTTTTTGTTCAGGTTCAAGGACTTTGCAGAGTTGGAGCCAGAAAAGTTTCAGAATAAAACAAATGGGATCACTCCTCGTCGCTGGCTCCTGCTTTGCAACCCAGGACTTGCAGAATTAATTGCAGAGGTAAAAAAAAACAACTGCTCAGTTGTTCTGCTTAGCAAAATAATTATTGTAGTAATTTGTGTGTGCTTTTTTATAAATTTTATTTTTTTTAAAAAAATAGTTCCTGATGTATAATCAGGCAGTTTCCATCTCCTTTCAAAGCTATGAAAACACTTTGTAAGTAGGATGTCTGCTTCTGCTGTCTACTCGTCTACTAACATTCTGATTAAATAGTCTTTGTAGGCCTTGATAGCATTTCACAACCTGCAGAACTTATTGAATAATAAAAGGAAAGATGGTTGGTGTATTGTAGGCCATGGAAGAATGTCTGTGGAGTCCTTGGTACTCACTGAGCTTAGTTGCTTTTTGCAGTCATTTCATTATCCAACTAGGTAATATCATCCTCTATCATCCAGGTATTGAAAATGTTACCCGTTGGGTAATGAAATGTCTGCAAACACACAATTAACCTCAGAGAGAATGAAGGACTTCACAGTTCAGCCCTGAGCCACATGTATATTCTCCTTCATAGGAATGCCTATATCAATCCATTGAGCCTAAAATATTTTTGAGAGGTCAATATAGCAATAGCATTTAGATTTTTATACCGCTTTACAGTGCTTTACAGCCCTCTCTAAGTGGTTTGCAGAGTTAGCATATTGGCCCCAGCAATCTGGGTCTTCATTTTACTGACCTCGGAATATGGAAGGCTGAGTCAGTCTTGAGCCGGTGAGAATTGAATTGCCAAACTGCCAACAGCTGTCAGTCAGCAGAAGTAGCCTGCAGTACTGCACTCTAATCACTGCATCACCATGGCTCTTATG
Organism: Azemiops feae; assembly: GCA_023970755.1. Taxonomy (NCBI): domain Eukaryota; kingdom Metazoa; phylum Chordata; class Lepidosauria; order Squamata; family Viperidae; genus Azemiops; species Azemiops feae. The sequence continues at coordinate 1,824,366 of JALGBA010000172.1, read as the reverse complement.
CTTAGATTCATTAGGTACCACAGTGAGTAGGTACCACAATGAGTATCAATGGGGAATGACAATGGAATGACTGGATTCTTAAAGGGTTCTGTCTTTTGAGATGATGCATATGTGAAATCTCTTCTTTGTATAGAAAATAGGAGAGGAATATGTGAAAGATTTGAGTCAGCTAACAAAGCTGCATCGGTTTGTAAATGATGATGTTTTCATCAGAGAGGTGGCCAAAGTCAAGCAGGTAAGGGGAGTTTCTCCCTTTTTAAGAATTTTCTATCTCTAAATTGCTTTATAGATAATCCTTCATTGCATTTTGTTGTATCTGGCAAATACAGGAAGATTCAAGTGACAAATTCAGTTCATCATCATTCATTTTATCATACCAGCACCAGGTTAGGCTAAAACAGATAATTTGTTCAAAGTGATGTAAGGAGCTCTGTGCTTAAGTAGATACCTGAATCCAGGTCTCTGGGAATTATTGTATAGAGAGGGAATTAGAAGGTAAATGTAAGTTGATTGTTACTTGGTAGGAAATCTGGAGAGTATCAGCTTTTGGAAGACTGCAATGCAATAAGACTTAGAAAAGCTTAAAGGCCATTTAAGAGGCACTGTTGAGCAAATGTGCCACGTTTTTTGCTTTCTGCTTACCAGACAGAATACACACCTCAGGGAAGACTCCTATTTCTACAAAGTCCAACATATCTTCTATCAAAGGATGTTGGTGTGGGCAGGCTACACCAACCTACATATACACAAACAAGAAAATAGTTGCTGAGTAAGCTTCTGCATTCTCCACAGATGAACTACAAGTGGCTATGGTGCTTAGAGCCCAGTGACTAGATGGGAGGAAGCAGTTTGTAGTGGACCAGTGGAAGGCCAGCAGTTCACCAATCTCCCAAAATGATTCCTGCATGCAACCTAGAATGTCCATATAGGAGATTTTACTCCATTTTCCTGGGGAAAACATTATGCTCAAGCTGTAACATTATGCTCAAGCTATAACTGCTTCATCTTGCTTCAACAGTGGTCTGGTTACAAGATGGAAGTAGTGTTTCAAGGACATGTCCTTAGCTAAAAGCAAATAAATCGTGTTTTTGCTGATGCAAGAAAGTTGTGTAGATGAGCACTATGTTATCAGGCTTCCTTCAGGGACAGTAGAAGAATTTGTTCCATTGCCAATCTAGTCGATCTTGGCAAGTAGAATTGAACACCTAGAGCAAAAGGTTTTTGGCTGGCTCTCTCTTCTTTCCATTTGGTTATAAAAGTATCCTATCAAAAGAGTGGCCATACCTCCCTTTCTCTTCACAGGAAAACAAAGTCAAATTCGCCCAATATCTGGAGCAGGAATATAAAGTGAAGATCAACCCAGCTTCCATGTTTGACGTGCAAGTCAAGAGAATTCATGAATACAAGCGGCAGCTCATGAATTGCCTACATGTGATTACCATGTACAACCGTGAGTAAAATTGAGCCTAGTCGAGCAAACGGAGCATTCTTATGGCTTTTCTGCTTGCATAAATATAACTGCACTGCTTTAAAATAGAATCAAATGATAAACAAAAATATTTAATGGTTTTTAAAGAATTATAATCTGAAACAAAAACCCTACCAATAAATGGGAATAACAGAACACTTTGGGATGCTCATGTTAAGCTTTTCATGATGCAGAGTCAATAAAAATAAAATAAGAACTATTCAGATTGTGAGAGTCATAAGGAAAGAGACTGCTTCCCTGGCTTAATTCCCGGTCTTACCTGCCTGGATGCGTTGACTTCTTTTGAACCCTTTTTCAAAGCCAATAATTTTCATCAGCTGCCTGATGTAGGTAAAAACTTCAGAATTACATTCCATTTTATCTCAATCCTCCTCACTTCCAGTTTGTAGAAACTGTTAATTGCCAGTCATTCTAGGCACAGTCTCCCATTTTTAGTACAGTTGTATAACAGTTCACAATTATTGCTCATTGAGCACATGATTAATAGAGCACTGCAGAAGCAGACAATGTAAACGTGGGTCACACAGTAATGCACCAGGTTTGTGATTCCTTCTTTTATACTTTGTTTTGCCTTTTTCCTTGATTCCTTTACAACAGGGGTCCCCAACCTATGGTCAGCAGCCCGCTACCGGGCCATGGCCTATTGGCTACTGGGCCACAGGAATACCTGGCAAGCCCCCCCCCCACTTCTGGTAGTGCTGCGATGGTGCTAGCAGCCCCATTTGTGCATGCGTAGGTGCGTTAGCACCGGCACCAGCGTCACACGGGCCTAGTGGCTTGTTTGTGCATGCGTGCACATGCCAGTGGCCCATTTGCGCACACGCCAGCAGCCCATTTGCACATGCACGCGGGCACCAGCACGCCGCCACGGGTGCACGCAGCTTGCTTGTGCATGCACATGGGTGCTAGCACATTTGCGCATGCAGCAGGTGCCGCTGTGCCACTGCGGATGCACGCGGCTTGCTTGTACATGCGTGTGGGCGCTAGTGCCACTGGCGCGCAGGTGCCCATTTGTGTGTGCACACGTGTGGGCCACACACACGCACATTTCCCTGCTCCTCCCTTTCCTTCCAGGCCACCAAGTTGGAAAGGTTGGGGAACTCTGCTTTACAGTGTCCACTATGTTCAGGAACTGATACCTGAAAACACTTGAGATTATTAAGATAGGATGAAACGCCTACATGATTCCTCTGTGAATAGGGAGAAGAAGGGCTACTTCGCAAGTTCCCAGGGAGGAACTTTGGGACTCCCTATCAATACTTCCCTTGGCAAGTGCCAAATTTCATGCCCTAATTTTATTTAGTAGGTAGTCTTTGACGTACAACCATTTGTTTAGTGAGTGTTCAGTGGCACTGAAAAAAGTTACAACCAGTCCTCACAACTGACACAGCATCCTCATGGTCATGTGGATCCACATTCAGGTGCTTGGCAACCGGCATAGATTTACAGCTTCCCAGGGTCACATGATTTGCCATTTGTGATCTTCCCAGCCAGCTTGTGATAAGGGAAGCTGGATTCCCTTAATAACCAAGTGATTTACTTCACAACTGCACTTAACAACCATGGCAATAAAGACTGTAAAATCAGGTGTGACTCACTTAACAATCACCTTGCTTAACAATGGAAATTCTGATGTCAATTGTGGTCATACGTTGAGGACTACCTGGTATTAACATTCTTTAATTAAAAATAAATGGGAATGTTGCATTTCGTATACAAAAGAGTCAGTGTTAGACTGGCTGTTCCCACATAGATTTCCAAGCCTTCACAGGAAAAAAAAACCTGTGAGTGATTTCAATTGTGCCCTTTATCTGGAAGTATTCTTCTCAGTTAGAAATATGACATAGTGGCAGAGGAGCTGGAAGAATGTGGGGCCATCCAGGCCAGTTTGCCTTCTGCTAAATGGGTGTTTTGTGGTTTGACCAAGTGCATTATGAAAATCACTTGATGTTGACTGTCCTACTCGGTCATCTAGTAAAGAAGGATTCCTGCCCCATTGTTTTCATCAAGAGTATATTTTACTAAGCCAAAGTGGTTACAGAAGTAGCAAAGCTGGATCTGGCATTTTCACATGCAAACTGCACAATTAACTTTCCCTTTTACCTGGCTATCCCCCTGTTATCAGTCAATGTCCAATTGGGTGCCTTCATATTGTTTGGGTAAGGGACCCTCTGTTTGTGGCTTTCCAGCTCTGTGTTCTGATGGGTGACCTTGGGTTGGCTGGTGTCTCCCACACCTCAGGCTGGCATGGCTTGGTTCCCATTCCCCCATGATTCCTCCCTACATTCCAATCTCTTCTCCCTCCCCCCGTTATTAATGTCAGGCTATCAGCTTGCGATGTAAGGTTAGCAGAATGGCAGCCATGACACTTGGAGAAAATGTTCATAACATTATCTGAGAATTCCAAAGATCTCCATCAGCACCCTCAAAGTTGGAGATCTCTTGGCAAGAAAAGGAAGCCAAATTGGCTGCAGTCATTCAAGAAAGAGCAGAGCTGGCATGATGGGCCTCAAAGAAAGCAACTCCAGGGAAGCAAAGAGAGATGAGGGGTGGAAGAGGCAAGGACAATTACTTTATGCCTGGACAGAAGTCAAGCTTGGGGTCTCTTGTCTTTCTCCTTTGCAGGCATTAAACGAGATCCAACGAAGCCATTTGTGCCCAGGACTGTGATAATAGGTGGAAAAGTGAGTGATGAATTTGAGGTTCAAGATTCATCTTTTGGGTGTTCTGCAAAGCAAATTGTAACATTGCTGGAAATGTCATTTTCTGCCTCTATCCTGGACTCTCATTACTAATCCATTTTTAATTACGCAAATAGGTAGTATTAAGAGAGTCTTTCTTGTTTTTTCACTAGGTTAAATTTGTGTGTGTGTGTGTGTGTGCGTGCATGTGTTTATGTACATATATATAGAGAGAGAGAGTCTAAAGTAGATATGGATGCATCTTATAAAAAGTAGATTATCCAGGCCTTTTAGCTTGCTTCTTATGGAAATGTCTGCCGTTGCCTTCTAAGATTTTTTTTAAAAATCCTTATCGAGCCTATAGCCCTGAAATTTCCTGATATTTTCCTATTGAACTCCTAACTAGATTCACATCCATTTAACATTTAAAGGGCAGTGAAGATGGCAAGAATATTCATCCATCCATCCATCATCTATCTATCTGTCTGTCTGTCTGTCTATCTATCTCTCTGTCTACCTGTCTATCATATCTCTCTTTCTCTCTCTCTCTAATTTAGTGAAAGTTATTCCCCCTTAAATGTATGCAGCTTTTTTTTTAAGTTTTTTTATTTATAATACAATTAAAAAAACAACAACATTGGACATGATGTAACATTCCAGTTTGAACATTTCTATCAAATTATTTCTCCTCTTAGATTTAGTTCTTTATCTCTATAAATATATACAAACTTTTTGTACAATACTAAATACATTTTCTCTATTTGCTAACCTACAAATATACATATTTCCATTTATGCAGCTTTTAATATCCCATTTTTCCCTGCCCCCCACCGTGAAAAATCCCATGCATTCTAGCTCACTTTTTCCAAATGGTGCTTTCTAGATGCATTGGAGTTATGTAACTGTCCAAATTCTTTCAGGCTCTTTGGGAATTCTGGGAGTTGTAGTCCCATTTCATTTGAAAGCATAGCAGATTGGGTAAGGCTGCTCTAACAGTTTCTTAGATGCTGGTCAGGAGATGCTAGCTTGATTATTTTGGTTTTCTGCAGCTTCCGCAGGTTTTATTCAGTTGGGAGTAGAATTCATAAACGTGACCATCATAATCTCAACTCCTTACTGTTGCATTGCTTTTTTTTCTTCTAGGCTGCTCCTGGGTATCATATGGCTAAAGCGATAATAAAGCTGATCACTTCTGTAGGCCATGTAGTAAACAATGATCCTGGGGTTGGAAATAAGCTGAAGGTCATCTTTCTGGAGAATTACAGAGTCTCACTGGCTGAAAAAGGTAATGCCAATCCATCTTGAGATACCAGGCTGGGAAATGTAGGAAAGAGAGCAGTTGGATGACCAGTAGCCAAGGTGTCCCTAAGGAACTAATGAATAGGACTGACCAGAGTTTCAGATATGATTCCAAAAGGCGGCTTCAGAGCATTGAACATAGGACCCATCTGCAGCTTTTTCAAGCATCTTCAACATTTCCTATGAATGTGTGGCTGCCATGCAATCTAGGAATAATGCAGCTGCTTTAAAGAGTTTTGGAGAAATGCTCCTTTTATGCAGCTGTGAACTCTAGAATATTTCTTTGGAAATGAATCTGTAGTGCTTCACAGCACAATACCATCTACACAGAAAAGTAATCAGCACACTGAAAAGTACCAAGGTTTTCAGAATTGGGGGGGGGACACAATATATTTAATGAGCTCAGAGTGCTGACTGATAAGTTATAGAGAATAGAATGAAATGTTCAGTTGGACTCTTTAAAGTCCTTGAACAAAGAATTAAACTGGGTGCTGTTGTGGTATTCATCCAATGATGGATTAGGAAGTGTCCTGGATGCATAGGTTTTGAATTTGAATGACTCCTTGGATTTTATACATCCTGTATATATACTCTACTTAATATAAACAACAAGAACAATAACAACAAGAAGAAATATTTTCTAACTCTTATACTGAACCTCCTCCAGACCACACCATTCATGGGAGCAGGTTTTTGGAAATAAAGTCCCACCTCAAAGTAATTCAAAGTGTTCCCAGACATGGCTTTCCAGACACAGTAGTGTCTTTCAAGACCAGATCATTCCCAGAACACCTTAAATCTTTTGCGGTTTAGAGGATTTGTTTCCAGAATCTTCTAGACTACTTCAGTTAGTTGAAGGAGAGCAAAATACTCTGGCAGTTTCTGCAAAGTTGTATCTCAGATTGATAAGCTTTGTATATCTCTTTTACTTGTATTACATAATTATTCGTAATAGCAATTTGTCTTCTTTTTTTACTATTTCATAACAAAGGGATTAAAAGGTCTCATTTTTGTGCATCTCAATTAGGCCCCATAAATGAGATTTTAAGGGGGATACAAATAGACAAGCCTACCTAGTTGTTAAAGCTGGCATTGAAATGTAACATTTTCAAGATGCTGAATAATAACCTCTTATGAACAGAAATATCTCTGCTTTCTTAGATTTTTTCCAAACTAATGGGCAGGAGCCTGGCACCCACCACAAGAAATTTTGTCTTTTGGTGGGCTTAGTTCAAAAAATGCACAAATCAGCAACAGGGAGTCAGCCTTGCTACATTGCCAACCAGTTGCAATGCAAATGAGGGAAAAAGGAATGCCCAGATACTAAGATAATATTTTCTTGACAGTGATCCCTGCTACAGATTTATCAGAGCAGATTTCGACAGCTGGCACCGAAGCCTCGGGCACTGGCAACATGAAATTCATGCTCAATGGGGCTCTGACCATTGGGACCATGGATGGTGCCAATGTAGAAATGGCAGAAGAAGCTGGAGAAGAGAATCTTTTCATATTTGGCATGAGAGTGCCAGATGTGGCAGAGTTGGACCAGAGAGGGTAAGACTGGTTAGCAGCTCAACTGGGGCACAAGTGGGTGGAAGAAAAATCCTCAATTGTCTGAAGTGAAATTGACTTCCAAAACTTGAATGGAGGAGGAAGACACAGAGTAGAATAATGGTGTTTGTGTGACCTCACATTTTAATGGCATAAGATTTAGCATTATGAGTGCTATGAATTTATAGTATTGGGGTGAAAAAATGTATGGGGTTCTATTCATGCCTTATTAAGGCACCTAGGCCTGGAGATAGAATGTTCTCTTGAACTTCCAACTTCCTACAGTCATTTTTTTTGTCCACATTAAAAAGGGGGAATGGGTGGAATCAGCCAAAATGCTGAAATAGATATTGAGTTATATTTTTCATGGATTAATTGCTTTGAATGAAAAACATCTGAGCATTTCAAATAATAAACCCTCATGCTGTGGATCCCATCTGTAGGGGAACTACATTTGGCGGGTCTCAAGAGGTGGGCCTTTTCTGCCCTAGTGCTCACTTTGTGGAATCTTCTCTTCCTGGAAGTGAGGTTAGCTCACTGCTAACATTCTGCTAGTCCTTCAAGAACTAGTTGTCATCTGCTTGGGGATCCTGGGGGACCTGTGAGAGCTTGTGATGGCTCCCTTACCGTGGCTATCTTCTCTTATTCTTGTGCTTTTAATATATTTTTAGAAATGAATATTTTTATATGTGTATTGTTTTAATTAAGTGTTGTGTGCCATCCAATGTTGCTTTTTTGTGAGAGGGGCAGCCATACAAATTTGATCAATCAATACCATAAATAAAACATCTTTTGGATTCAGTGCCATTCTGCATCTCACCTCCACTCTCTGGGCACCTTTCCTGGTCTGCTGTCAAGGTGAATATTCTGTGGCACCTGTTGCTCATCTAACAGTGATGGCTCCACCTTCTTCCACCAGGTACCATGCTCAGGAATATTATGACAAGCTTCCTGAATTGAAGCAAGCTATGGATCAGATCAAAAGCGGTTTCTTTTCACCACAACAACCTGACCTGTTCAAAGATTTGGTCAACATGTTGTTCCACCATGACCGGTGAGTAAAGATGCCTTACAGATTTGTTTTTTAAATGACCATATGTCCCCTTATCACTTGTCAGACAAACATTTGAGTCCTGTTAAGGACTCAGCTAATATTAAGGTCAGTTTTCTTTGGTCTATTATGTAATTTAAAAGCACCAAGAAACTTAAATCCATTATGAGGTTCTTCCCTTAAATCATTTTGTCATGCCAATGAAATTCAGGGTGGAGTTGCAGGGTAGTGGTATATGCGTACAATCACAGTTTTAATGTTTGGGATCACCAATTGTTAAAGAAAATGTGTTACTCCCCACCCAAGTGGAGACTTGTCAAAGGATTTTTGCAGTATCCTCTTTTCTTGGACAAGGTTTTGGACTACATTAAGATTAAATATCCTTATGGGCCAGTAGACTAATTTTAAATTTTGGGAACATACTTTTGGCTTGTTCACAAATTAAATGATATGGAGGTGATTTGTTTTCATAGAGTACCCAATTATCAGAAACAGACTGGTGTGGTTGTTCCCCACCATTCTCCCGTGCCTTCGTGGATGCTTATTACAAGATATGTTAAAATTTATTGTTCTGGACCCTTCTGGAATACAGTATTTATTTCTATTCTGATTTAACAATTCTATGTATGGTCTGGCAGTTTCCCAGAAGCTAATCCTCTGAACAAAAATTAATTTGTGGTGTTCTAAAGACAATGTTTTTGGGATAATGAATTCAAGACTAATTGAAATCTAAAACTCAGATTGCCTTTAAAACATTTTTGGTTTTCTTTTGGATAGGTTTAAAGTGTTTGCAGACTATGAAGCTTATGTCAAGTGTCAAGACAGTGTCAGTCAACTCTACATGGTAAGCTGGGTGTGGAGAAATTTCTGTGTAGGACTTATAAACTAATGACCTGTTACTAACTTAATTTGTGTCCAAATCCAGAACATTTACAATGATTACTGTATAAGCATCTGAATGAATAATCAAAGTGCAAATCTCCAGGGTTCTGTCCTGTGTGTCTCTGACCAGACAAATTAACTACCTTATCTACAATGAATTTGTACAACACAATACCCAGTTAAATTAACCATGTTTACTGGACCAAATTTTCTGAGTTTGCATGACATACTGGACTAACCACTAACTGAAATTGATGGATTAACAAAAACTAGAGTAAAAGTTATTTATGTATCATGCCAAGCTACTCAGAACTTTTATTTTTTTGAATGCCTTACACATGCATCTGCTTAGTAAGTTTGCTGGAGGTGATCAATTTTATTCACTACAGTGACTAAATTTGTGTGCTTTTAAGTCTTTCTATAACTCAAATTCTATTGCTCTATAATTAGTGACCAGGATTCTACAAGTGAACAAATAATTAAAATAATTAAGCAGTTTTTACAGCCCAGAGAGTGCTGTAAAGCGCTGTGAGGCAGCATATAAGCCTAAAATGCTAATGCTATTTTACTTAAAATAAGACAGCATAAAATTATAGCTAGGTCATTAGGGTGATAAGAGTATGTCTAATTTTAAAGACAGTAGCACACTATATAGTGCATTCAAGGAAATGAAAGCATTACTGATCTGATAAAAGCAACTGTGCATAAAATAAATCAATTGTTTGGGTACTTCACTAGATAGGAATTATAAAATGGGCCCTTAAGTCTTTTTAGGAAGGTGTAGTATAAAAAAACGTGTGGAATGTAGTCCAGAGTTGCAGGAGGGAAGGGCTGTTTTCCCAGGGAACAAAGAGACCACATAGCTTGAAATCTTTAGTATGAAAGGAAAAGATGGAAGGCAGACGTCGCTCCCCTCCATCAGCGGTGCACAGGGTGTATCTAATCGTCATACAGATAAATGCTTTAGTTTTTGGCAAGATGTCTGTCTGTAAGCAAACAATAAAATACTCAGATTGTTCTTGGTTCCTTGGGCCTGGTAGGACAAGAGCTACAGATTTGATAGCTTCTTCTCCACAAGAGTATAATCTTAGCTCATAAGGGATGATTTTGTATTTGCTCCCAAGAACAGTTTTTGGGAGGACATTGGAATATGCTAATGTTTGTACTCTTCAAAGTTATATGATTTAAATATTTAGCTAACCTGCAAAAAGAGCATGACTGCTCAGGAATGTGTTCCTGGATAAAGCAGATTGATCCAGTTGCAACATCTCCACAGTCAAATGATCAAAATTTGGATGATTGGCAACAGGCATGTATTTCTGACAGGTGCCAGATCCCGGGGTCATGGAATCAACTTTTGTGACCTTCTGACAAGCAAAGTCAATGGGGAAGCCAGTTTCACTTAACAAACATGTGACTAACTTAACAACTGCAGTGATTCACTCAGCAACTGTGGCAAAAAGGTCGTAAAATAAGGCAAAACTCAACTTGACAAATGTCTTACTTAGCAAGAGAAAGTTTGGGCTCAATTGAGGTTGTTAAGTCGAGGACTACCTGTACCAAACATGTTAAATGTGCTCAACAAGCAACCAGTGGAGAAGAAAAGGCTGAAATACAGTATCTCTAAACCAGGAGTAGGTAACCTTGGCTTTTATGACTCGTGGACTTCAACTCCCAGAATTCCTGAGACAGCCATGCTGGCTCAGGAATTCTGGGAGTTGAAGTCCACGAGTCATAGAAGAGCCAAGGTTGCCTACCCCTGCTCTAAACCCACTAAGAGGAGGGGGGAAAAAGAACTGATAGATCTGTCAAAACCACGAAGAAGCTCCAAATGCTGTTACTGTTTAAGCAACCTATAATTTCAAGCATGTGGTTAAAATGTTTCCCTTCTTGAGCAATTTCCTCAGTATTTCCAATACAGCTGTTTTGTTCCGATAGTCCTTTGACTTATGATCACAATTGAGCTCCAAATTTCTGTTGCTAAGCGAGGCAGATGTTATGTGAGTCATGCCCCATTTTATGACCTTTTTGTCATGGTTGTGAAGTGAATCATGCGGTCATTGAATATGGCTTGCCTCGTGGACTTCGCTTGTCAGAAGCAACTTAGGACTAAAGCGTAAAATCATTCATAGTTAACTAATTTGCCAAATAAAACCTTAAAAGCTAAAATAATATGTAATATAATAAGACTGAACAGCTTCCCAGCAAGCTCCTGTGCCGTCAACTTCCTCCTGCCGACACTCCGTAGAGATGTGGGTTTTCAGCAATGAAATCCTTTTCTGCTCATCTCATCTCACTATAGACAACAGCTGCCTGCCCTACGTTCTTTCATCTTGATACTCTCTTTACTGTCTTCAAGCCTTACAATGCATCCTACACCTCTCTTGGTCAAGCTCTTCTAATATATTGAATTAACTTCCTCCAACTAGGTTTCCCTTAGAAACGGAGTTGAACTGACTCCTGTAATTGTTCCCACCGTGCACTTTGCCATCAGATTAGGAAGGCCACTGTGTTATACATCCATTCCTTCATCTATTCTTGTCTTTCACAAATGAAGGTGAATATACGTGTCCCAGAATAATGTTGCAGGATCTGGGTGGGTCACCGGGAACACGAGTTTAGTCTTCCAAGCTTTCAGACTCGTTCTGGAGCCCATCCACAGAGAACTTCTCTCTAGCAGAGTGATTCTTTCTTTTCTTTTCCTTCTGTATTTTGTTTTCATCATAGCATTTACCAGCAAGAAGGACAGTTTCTTTTTCATCCCTGCTGCAGGATGCAGGGGACTTGGCAGTGACATGTGCCATCAGAGGAAGTTAAAATAATGCTTATCTGTTATTTTTGATAATGCAAAATAGATGTCATTGAGCCTTTGCACTAATTTAACCTTCTTTTTCCATCCAAAATTAATAATTGGCCGTATTTTTTATGCATTCTTGGAAGGACAGCAAAAATGGGGTGGGGTTACCTACAGGCTGTTATTTGTTTACTCCTGATCTAACATGTATTGCTTGTTAGGAATTTGAGGTGAATTATAGTGTGTCATGCAGGGCTGTGCCATGTAGGTGGCTGTACCATGTTTGATTGTCATGCAAGAGCCAGGTTCACATAAGCTCTTTCTTACAGAACACCAAAGAATGGACCAAAATGGTCATCAGGAACATTGCAGCCTCTGGGAAGTTTTCCAGTGACAGGACCATCAAAGAATACGCCCGTGATATCTGGAATGTGGAACCTTCTGACCTCAAGATCCCGCCACCCAATGTACCTCGCGATGTTGCTGATGAGACGCTGGCCAATGACTCAGCTGAAAAGTTGCGTGTGTGAATCCGAGCAGTCCTGCAAGGCTTAACTCCACATGGATAATGCACAGTACACCCTACACTGGGAAAAGCATGCATAGATTTAACAAGTAATGGTAATAAAGTGGCCTCTTCTCTTTTGCTTACAAGCACTGAGGGCAGTTGGGGTATCTTATGCATTGTCTACATTTATCTGTTCTGTCCCTTCCCTTCTTTGGGAACTCTGGGAATTGTTCCCAAAAAATTTGCTCTGATACATTCTATTTCACCTGATGGCTCCTAAGTGTGCCGGACCATTTATCTCTCATGTTAGCCAATATGATCTTTGGCCATGCTAGATAGTAGTCCCAGCACAGCTAGAGAGTACCAGCTTGAGGTAGCCACCCGAACAGTTCAAAGGGCACATTCTTTACTAATTTATAGTAGATGTTATAAAAAATGCCATTAGTGAGACCAAATATTCTATTTTGCTCAATTGTTGTCTTTTAAAGAAAATGAAAGGGGTTGTCCAAGATGTATATTCATGAAATGAGCTATTAGCAGAAAGAATACATTTTAAGAAAGGACAGCGTTAACACAGAATTTGTACTGTTTTCTATACAATCTGGATTACATGTTCTTCCTTCAAAGGGTGAGCATATGCTCCTACTTAGCAATGATAGTTATTTGAAGTATCCTGAAGAACACCTTGTGCTTTTCAGCAGGTATTAATGACAGCATTGGGCCTTTAAGGAAGTTGCCCTATATAGTACACTATAAATCAAATTGATTCATACTGGCAACATAACTGTGAGTAAGAAGACGTGCTGAGACAAAAAAGATGTTCTGCTGAAATAAGGCTTATAGCACCCAAGATGAGGTGCATTTATATAGAAAGAAGAAATCTTTGCTAGACTCAAAAGCTCCTGTATTTTTGCCCAGTAATGTTCTGTAATGTACACCTGCAAATTTCACCTGATAAAATAAACTGAAATCCACTTTTTTATCTTCCAACTGTTCATTATTTTAATATCCGTGGCAAGAACCGATGTCTCCTTGAGGTTGCTGTTGTAGTCACTGTCTACTTGATTGCTGATCCTATGTAATGCTCTTGAGGAAGTCTCTGTTATGGAACACACAGAAAGAATTTATGTTCTTTGGATTTGGTGCCATATAAAATCAACCTCCTGCTCAAATTGTCTGATTCACTTGGCCAGGTTTGGGTAGGATATTTTATGCAGAAAAATTATGAAACTATGTACAAATTATGGCAGCAGAAGCTTTACACACACATCCTTCAACATAATATCCTGCCTTTCTGCACATAGGCAGCTAGAAGGTAAGAATGAAATATTAAGCAATTAGAAACCATCCAAACAATAATAATATATCTGAATATAATCTTTTATGCCCTGGTGATGCAGTGGTTAAAGTGCAGTATTGCAGGCAAATTCTGCCCACAGCCTGGAATTCAATCCTGAAGAGGCTCAAGGTTGACTTCCGAGATCGGTAAAATGAGTACCCAGATTGTTGGGGGCAATATGCAAATAATGCTTCTACACTGTAAAGTAGAGAGTGCTGTAAAGCATTATGGGGCGGTATATAAGTTTAAGTGCTATTGCTATTGCTTTTTAAACTGGGGCTAGAAAAATAAATAGTCCACTGACCACTCAGTGGTGGTCATCTGAACTTTTCCATTCATTGAAATTCATCATCCCCAACCCCGTCACAGCAGTACAGTATGTAGCAATAACAATTGGCCAATTTGAGCATGCATGGGACAGAAGTATTCCATGATAAATTTTCAGCCACTGCTGCTGGAACGCCTTTCCAAAATGACCCCTCTCTTGAAATCTCAGAAGCACAAGCTCATCTACTTGATTAAGCTACTCTTAATTGGGTAAGAAGAAAATCTACATTTTGCCATTAAAAATGGATTTTCTGTACTATGGCCTAGTTTTATATAACAAACGTGAAATTTATATAACATGAAACCGTAATGTGGTTGCTTGGATTTTCACTTAATATATTCCATGAATTCTGTCCTTTGGGTTTATTCAGTAAACCCTGGTAAGCGAATCATGGCTTAATATAAATACAATCACACTTGTAGTGTATTCTGGGTTGGCCTGTATTCTGTGTCCTCCTCTATTTCAAGCCACTGAAACATCAAAAGAGAAAACTATTTTCACAGAAGTCTTAACAGTAGCATAAACTTGGCTCAGTGTGCTTACTTGAGAATGGAAGCGAGCTCAGGATGAGAGGAGATGTGGTCGTGCCCCAAACCCATGGAAGGTGGGAAGGAAAGAAACTTGATGTTGTCTTTCTTCTCAGAGGCACCGTATGTGATCTCAAAAAGCTGTGCATGTAGAAAAAGAGGAGTGAGAATGAATCTCCAAGTGGACTGTAAGTACTGCTGCGCAACTGATTTCCCCCCCCTTAAGAATGGAATTAAATATAGGTAGTCCTTGACTTATGACCACAATTGAACCTAAAATTTCTGTTGCTAAGCAAAGATGGTGAATTTTGCCCCATTTTATGACCTTTCTTGCCACGGTTGTTAGGTGAATCACTGCAGTTGTTAAGTTAGTAACACACTTGTTAAGTAAATCTGGCTTCCCCATTGACTTTGCTTGTCAGAAAGTTGCAAAAGGTGATCGCGTGACACCGGGGCACTGCAACTGTCATAAATACATGCCAGCTGCCAACCATCCAAATTTTGATCACTTGACTGTGGGGATGTTACAACAGTCATAAGTGTAAGATATGGTCATTAAGTCACTTTTTTCAGTGCCACTGTAACTTTGAATGGTCACTAAACAAATGTTTGTAAGTCAAAGACTACCTGTATGATTTGGGCTCCACCAGTTCCCAAGCTCCCACCCTTGGCCAAGTTGCTGGGAGCTACTAGTTATGGTGGTTTACTAGGCTCTACAAGCCCCCTACCCTCTCACACCATTAATGACAATTACACAGCACAATTCAGAGAACAAAAGTGAGTACTGAAATTACAGCTGCTACCTACAAAGAAAATGGTCGCATTTAAAACTACATCATCCACTTTTGTTCGATGCCGGGAGAAGGGTTCACAAGATTGTCCCACCTTTCTTCAAATTTTATTCTTGCAAAAGCTTTATGAGCAAAATCGGTCATGCAACACAAGGCCCTTAGTTCTAGCTTGTGGGTTAGCAAAAGTATTTATTTTAAATCAATATGGCAGGAATCTCACAAAACCTTTGTTCTCCTTGGTGGAGCTAGCACCATGCGGGTTGTGGGGCCCATTTGTGCATGTGCACAGGTGCTAGCAGCGGTGGCAGCTAGCGCACGCACGCATGCGCAAACAGGGCTGCTAGCACCATGTGGATGTGCGCGGCCCCGTGCACGTGCATGCATGTGCACACAAATTTCCCAGCTGCTCCTTTTCCCTGCGGGTCGCCAGAATGAAAAGGTTGGTGACCTTTGCTGTAAAGCACTGTGGGGCGGTATATAAATCTAAGTGGTATTGCTATCTCACAAAAGGAAGACCTGAATTTTATAATGATTGATCTACACTGAGGAAGAAAAGAGAATCCTCTTTTTTCTAGTACTAGAACATTTCACAAATGACCAAAGGTGTGCCATTTGGTTTTTTTTCCAAAGACTGCTATGAAAACATAAAACTATATTGACGATGCATGTTGCAAATGTACAATTCACAATTAGCAATAAAACAAAACCTGTTAATATATGCAGTGACTTTCCAGTTGTGTAGCTTATTTTTATAGAAAGACTGATCTCTACACTTTTTTGTATATTATCCCTTTATATGTACACTTTTAAAAGAGTAATTCGTTGCAGTTACTGTTTAGTTACCTTTTTTCCTTGTTGTATAGGTATCATCTTGTCATCTTCTGAATGCAAGATCAAAATAGGACTGGATAGCACTTTGACACTATGGACAAGAAAAACAACATTTTAGCTCAATTCAACTATTTTTGGATATCTTCATCCTGCTTTTCAATCAAAAATTGTCTTCCAAGTAGTTGAGTAACATTTCTAACCATTAATGAAACCTTAAGTGATTGTGGGCTGTCATCCTTTGATTCCTGGCAAAGTATCCCATGAAGTCACAGGACTACTTAGCTCTTCCACTCCAAAGATGGAGAGAGATCCACCTTTATAGGTCTAATAAAGGGGAATATTTGTAGTTCAGGGTTGAAATGAGGGGTCCTTGGTGCTCTCTGAGGTCGGTTGTTTTCTTGCAGACGTTTCATTACTCAAACTAAGTAACATCATCAGTGCTACTAGTTTCCTAAGTTGGGTAATGAAACGTCTGCAAGGAAACAACCAAACTCAGAGAGCACCAAGGACTTCTCACCCTTGTAGGACATCTTAACTTAGGAAAAGACTTCAGAAATCTTTACAAAATTTTAAAGTCACTCATTTTTCTTTCTACAATAGTACAACATATTTGCAGTTGTGCCTTCAGTATCCCGTTACCCTGAATTTCCCATCTTTCCTGAATACTTTTCCCTTTCTAGACAGTGGATTTCAAATCACTGGTCAAGCCTATCTCCCATCTGAGTTCATCAAAACCTATCTGACTCTTCTCTATTCCTCCTCTCCTGAATATCACAAATGTTATACATCAAGTAAATAGGATCAGCAGGCAAATTGCGGAATCCATGCCTTCAGATACTACCTTATTCAACCAAGAGTGTCTGCAGGATCTTGTTGCTTTTATCACACTGATGAAAGCACTGAGGTGGCATCATATCACAACATCTCCCTCTTTTGGACAAGTGTGTAATATCTCTGCATGCATAGAGAAGGGGCAGGGCTGGCATAGTAACACTTGTCAATCTGTCCCTCCATGCAAATGCCACTGGATCTACCATTTTGAAAGAAGCAAACCAAGCCTATCATTTGATTGCAACATAAAGTCAGTTCTCAGAATAGTAAAGGGCAACTTATTCCAGAACCTGATTATCTTCCACATAATTTGGGACTGTGTAACTCTGAACTCACTTTTCGTCATTCAGAAAGAACATGTCAGCTCGGGCCATGGTGTCCAAAATGAAATAGTCAAAGCCAGGAAACCTGCGGTAGATCTGGTAAAAGAAAACAAAAAAAGATATTTTCCATTCCTGAAAAGTCCTTTGTCAACTGCTATAAGAAATATCTTGATTTAGTTATTTATTTACAATGATTATGTGCCACTTCAGTGAAACTGACTCTGAGCAGCATGCAATTCCCATCTTCACAGATTCAGATGAAAAGCAAAATTAAACATATAATTGAACAAAAAAAAAATTTGAAGTACCAGAGAGATCCAACCTAGAAATAAGGAGAATTTTTTTGACAGTGAGAACAATTAATTAATGGAATGGCATAAGGTTTCCTGCCTTAGGCATGGGGTTGGACTACAAGACCTGTGAGGTCCCTTCCACCCCTAGGATTTTTTGTTGTATAAGGGCATATCAAAGCATTCACATTACTTGAATTGCTGCATTGTGGAGTAGCTATATCTTCCCAATGCTCTTCAATTGCAAACCCATGTACAGTGCATTCCAACAAGAGGTGATTAAGACATACGTTTTAATCTCCCATTCCAAGGGGCTTTGTAAAATCTCCCACTCCAAGGGACATTGTAACAGGAACAGAAGGTGGAGGTATGTGAAAGGCTTCTTGGCCAATGCTGCCACCTGCTCAAGCAGCAGCTCTGAGTACAGGGGGACCCTCAAATTATGGTCCAGGTCTATGTAAGGAATGCAATCTCATTCAGAACTAAAGATGGAATCTCTCCAGACTGAAATGGTTTATGAATGCAGAGCCATTCTACTGGATCTTGATAAAATTAAGCCTCCACTTGTTTTTCCTCAATCAGACCCTAACGAACTCCGGCACATCAACAGCATCACTTGGCTGATCTGAGAAGTAAAGAAATAAGGTTGATATCGTGTCAGTAGATGACCTCATTCAGCTCAAGCAACACTGGAATAGTCTGATTCCCCCATGCCAGTTTTGCCAGAGATCAACTACCAAGTGTGATCAATTTGGTCTCTGTGCCATAACCAGGTCTGAAACCTGATTGAAATAGGTCTGTAGAACCTGTTTCTTCCAGGGCTCTCTGTAGCTGCAACCCCCACTGTTTTCTCAACAATTCCCCCCCCCCAAAAAAGGTAGGAGACTGATAATAATCTGCATTGAGCAATGGTTTCTTGAAGACAAGATGCAGCACTCCCTCACTCAAGGATATGTTGTTATCACATATATGCTGAAAACCTAGTACCTATTTTGTTCTTAATAATAAAAGTAAGACTATTAACAGAGAAATATACATTATTCCTCCTATCAGGAATCCTTTTTCTTTTGCTAATTGTGTTTCATACAATATGGAAGATCCTTGGAACATAAATGTGACCTTCTAATGGCTGCTGAACTACAATTCCCAGCATTCTTCATTGCTATACAGTCTATGGCAGGTCAGAGTTTTTGTTCAGCAACATCTGAAAGGACTCAATTCCTTTTCCTTCTTCTAGTTGTGTTCTGATATCTATTTTCTCTTCTGCATGAACACATAAATCCAGATTGCATAACACATAAATCCAGTCCCCTAGGTCAGGGGTAGGCAACCTTGGCTCTTTTATGACTCGTGGACTTTAACTCCCAGAATTCCTGAGCCAGCATGGCTGGCTCAGGAATTCTGGGAGTTGAAGTCCACGAGTCATAAAAGAGCCAAGGTTGCCTACCCCTGACTTAGGTGGACCCAACTGCAGGAGTTCTCACAGTTCAAGTGAGCCAGGCACATATTTTCACCACAGCTTGGCATGCTGCTACATAAAGAATGTATATATGGAACTAAAAATAAGAGTGCCAAGACTTACTGTTGTTAGTGGGATGGTAGCAGCTGCATCCCGGATGGTGGTATAAGCAGCCTCCAGGATGATTGCATCCACTAAGATACCTTTTAGAGGAAAAAAAGAGATTATATCAGGAAAACAAAAACCAGTGGAGAGAAACCAAAGGGGAGCAGGTTGTTTTCTGAGACTAAGGCCCTCATCCTGAAAAACAAATGTGAGAACCAGAGAAACAAGACACACTGGTCTAGCAGAGACAAAGTACATCAAAGCCTCAAGGCTAAATATACAATCCACAATTCCCAACATCAGTTTATAGAAGCAGGATTAAGGGAGAAGGCCCAATTAATCATCCAAAACAATCTTATCAGGAGCTGAGTTTTATTACAAGCTATTCTCTTCTTACCCACAGTTTTCTTGAAAAATTAAGAGTGCTGCTGGCATTCCTCCCATCTATTTGACTCTAGCTGCTCTCAGCTTTCTAAACTGGAGGACCTTGAATGATAGGCTCCCAAAATAGGCAGAATAAATAAGTAGGTGGAGCTAAACCAAAACTAAATATGTTCGTATGAAATTAATTCAATGCAATTACTACAATTATACTCTGGGAATGTGATGATTTTCCCATTCAAGTATCTCAAAAAGTACAATTTGACGGCAGATTTTACAAGAGCTCTGAGACCACACTCAAAGGAGCCCAAAGAAAACAGATTGCACACTTTTGCTTGAAACATTGGGGCAATTTGCAAACAATTTGTCAATGGAAAACATGCCTGGCCCTTCCCCATTTCTTTCCATTCAACATTGATAGAGTCAGTGAGAAAAATGCATCGCAACAGTGTTAACATGCTCAAACAGCAGAAATAAGTTACACAAGTTAAGAACTAGGAACTTCCATTTCTGTTGCTTGTTCCATTCTTCACAGGTAGAAGTGACTGCAGGAAGGGTGTCAAAAAAGACAAGATGGCAGCCATGATCACACAATAAAACCTTGCTCTCCTAAGCACTTGCAAATTGCTCAAGTGAATGATCCAAACTATAATGTAGATAACAAAAAGGTGCATGGGCCACAAGGTCAACTGGGCGCGCACACACACACACACACACACACACGCACACACAAAACTGGGTAGTCTTTTGGTGTATGTGTAACATGTAATGGTGTTGGGGAGGGCACTTTGCATGAATGGGCAACAATGCAAAATGAGTGAAGCTAATCATGCATTAAATTTTCAGATTTCTCTCTCTTTTTTTGCTGTTTGCAGATATTTGGATTATATTTGTTAACAGTGTTAAACATATATTACAGGGTTTGTTGTTGACCTTGGGCCAGTCACTTTTTCTCAGACCTACTCACTTCACAGGGTTATTGTTTATGGGGAAAACAGAAGGTGGAAGGTGTATTGGATATGTTCGCGGCCTTGACTTATTTGTAAAAATAATAAAGGCAGGATACAAATAAATAAGTTGCATTCCCCTGCAATAGACTCATTCCCAAGCCAATTTTACAGAGGAAATTTTTTTGAGATTGGCCCCATTAAGCACTTGGGATATACCATGATGCACCTGGAAGGGAGGTATAGGTTACCTACAATTATGTAGGTAACCTATATAATTGTACCATTTTGACTTAGCTGAGAGACTAGAGAAGAAGCTATAAGGAACTGGAAAGTGAACATTAAAGTAGGAAAGAATATTATGTTTTACAGATTCTTAACAGCTTTCTGACAACTCAATCATAACAGATGGATAGCAGGGGATAATTTCTAGATCAGTGTTTTTCAAACTTGTCAACTTTAAGATGTGTGGACTTCAATTCCCAGAATTCTCCAGCCAGCTACTGCATGCCTGTCAGGGTCAATGTTCCAGATGTCTAATATTTAATATGTTCCTCCTTCCCTCTGCATCTACTTTTATTATCGGCTTTTACCACATTTCCAATATGCTCTTTGTGTAAACCAGTGTTTTTCAAACTTGATGTGGACTTCAACTCCCAGAAGATGTGTGGACTTCAACTCCCAGAAGTTGAAGGGAGTTGAAGTCCATACATCTGAAAGTTGACAAGTTTGAAAACAGTGTTCTAGGTCATACAGACTATGCAAAAAGAGACAGAATCTTCCACAACAATTCAATGAGAAATGTTACTTTCTCCATTCATATAATAGTTACCTTGTTCTTTCAGCTTTCTGGCAGTATTGGTAGCAATTCTACAAGGAAAAAAGAAATTGTGAGGATACAAAAAGTCTTAACATATCTATTCTGAAGTAAGTCTCATCTATGTTGTTTGTTTTGGCATAAATTAGGGAAGAGTTACCGCCTTAAGCTACACCCTAAACCACTGGTTCTCAACCTGGGGTCCGCAGAATCCTGGGGGGGGGCCACAATGTCATCAGAGGGGGGTCTGCAAAGGCTTGAAGAAATGTTATGATTTAAATGCTGAGTTAAGGCTTGGTGGTCCATGGCCACAAAAGGTATTTAAAGGGGGTCTGTGGTGAAGAAAAGGTTGAGAACCACTGGCCTAACGATCACGAACTTCTTTCATGACTGCCACAAAAGCCCCTTCTCAAACCCATTGAAAGCTTCTGAAATCTGTGGTCTTAGTACATTTTAGCTAATTAAGCATTTTAGACTTCAAAAAGATTGATTTTATTTTAAAATACTACTGAGGTCGAAGTTCAGCAGGTTTTGTACTGCTGATCCATCGCTTATATATTCCTTTCAAGTCTTCCTGACTTTGATAATGCTATAGTCCCTTTGTTTGTAAAAAATAATAATAATAATAAAGTATTTATAAAGAACATGCACTCACACACACCAATGTCCAAAATATAGTCATCAATTTTCAAGCTATCAGATGGAAAGAAACATTTTCTCTTGCTCTGAAGGTCAAAATAGCAACCTACCCGGTGCCCAGGGAGTGTCCCCAGAAGATGATTGTGCTATTTCCACTCCGTGCTTTTACCCAGTTGTAAAGGCAGAGAACATCTGTTGTAAAGCCTTCTTCACTAGGTTTACCAGTAGAGTCTGCATAGCCTTGGAGAAACCACGAGGCAAATTAGAGGGAAATATACTGAACACCTAGAAATCAACTTTGCATTGAAACTTACCTCTGTAGTCCACAGTCAAGACATGGAAGCCACCATCACTCATTGCCTGTATTAAAAGTTAGAGAAATTTCAAACACATATAGCTTTCTAAAAGGGAGAAAGTCATATCTCAAAGTTAATTATTCACAAAATCCTACCACTAAGACATAACGTCAACCTTCAAGGCTATCAGACTAGGAAGCCAGTGAGTGTCATGTAGGTCAGTACTAGTTTTTTGATAAAGTTATACAAATAATCCTCAACTTATGGCCACAAATGAGCCCAAACTTTCTGTTGCTAAACAAGAGTTTTGCCCCATTTTACTACCTTTCTTGCCACAGTTCTTAAGTTATTCACTGCAGTCGTTAAGTAACACAGTTAAGTAACACAGTTGTAAATTGAATTTGGCTTCCCTATTAACGTTGCTTGTCAGAAGGTTGCAAATGTGATCACATGACCCTGGGGCACTGCAGCTGTCATAAATAGGAACCAGTTGCCAAGCATCCGAATTTTGATCATCTGACCATGGGGATGCTTTAAGTGTGAAAAACTGTCATAAATTACTTTTTTCGGTACCGTTGTAACTTCAACTGGTCAGTAAATGAACTGTTGCAAGTCAAGGATTACCTGTAGCAACAGAATCTTGAAGTCTGAATGTGCTTCCCTCCTCCCTCCCTTTCTCTTTATGAGAACGAGGAAGAGTCTTCCCAGAGACATTTACTCAGGTTACATTCCAACCCACCTGTGTTCCTTAGATCTGACCACTGCCTTGGCAGTAGCTCTTCTTCCTGTTCCTCAAGACCATTCCTACTGTCATCTATACATAATTGAGTTGGGTTGGGCTAGGTAGGATTGGAATTGTCCATCCAGCTATTTAGAAGAAAGCCTGTGGTTTACAACTGTGTGTACTATATAAACCAGCGGTCCCCATCCTTTGAAGTAGTGAGCTGAGGATGGGATGAAGGCAATGAGGATATGCCATACAAAAATAGTTACCAGGACATATTTGTGCTGGGGTTTAGGGCAACACAAGGATGAGCCCCATGTAAGCTACAGTCTATAAACCACTTCTAAAAAATTTGCATCAGTAGCCATATCATAGCTGGACAATCCAGACATCTGTTGGGTTCTTAGTGTTCTCTGCTGATGTTGTTTTCCTGCAGATGTTAGCAAGTTGGGTAACATTATCAGTATAAGGGGGTGTGGAGTTTGCTGATTATTTATATACAGCAACTTGCCTTGCTAGTCTTGGCTTGTTTAGATGTTGGTTGCTAAAGAGGATGTGTTCTGGGCTATTAGTTTTCATCCCTGATTTTTTATTCTACCTTTTAAATATATGTAGATGGAGTTTAGCCCTATGTGTTAGTTGATGGCTGATCTGTTAGAATGTATTTATTTAAATAATTTGTATAGCCACCCATCTCACAGGCAGTGACTCTGAATAGCAGACAGAGGATTAAACTAAAAGAAACAGGTAACATGCAAAATAATGGACCCAAATACTGATAAAAGCAATAGTAATGATAATAATAATAAGACATAGCCCAAGGTCTAAACACATCCCATTTTCTATCAATAAATAAACAAATCCAACACATGCTTCCAGGAATGTGTTCTGTCAATCTTACCTGTCTGTTCTACATAGTGGCTGTTATAATCTTTACAGTGTATGTTGTAAATGACTTCCGTTTCTTTTTCTTTGGTTATTGGGTCTTTGGGTTTGCTTAAGATGTTTCAGAAGGTTTTCTTTTATTTTCTTTGTAAACCAACAAGTAATAGTAGTCTGCTGGCTGTCTCAGAGATGTTTCTGATATAGGGCAGTTATACTTTTCATCGTAAGTATCCCTGAACATCAATGAGCAGTCTAAAGAAAGTTCATCTTGTCCTCTGACTGCCCATTGATGTTCTTGGATGTTTAAAATGAAAAGGATATCTCTCCCAATACACAGTAAATTTCAAACTGGGAAACTGTTGACAATTTACTTCAAGCCATACCCAAATATTCTAGGGAATCCAATTTATTATAATTATTTTAAATTTATTATAGCTGTCCACTCTATAGACTCTAGGCAGCTTACACATACAAACACTAAAAATCATTATTAAAACATTTAACATCATAGGCAACCCAGATTAAAACAATCAAATAATTCAGACAACCAGTAGATGACACTAAAGAGACAAGGATTTCTGCACCTCTTTGCTGCCACCTACTGGCCAATGTCATATGGGAGGACCAGGCATTGAAATGCTCTACACAGCATTGGATATGCTCAAATGAGTATTTGTAATAGAAAGAAGAACAGATTTTTGAAGAGACTATAACATGTTAATGTCATGCAGTTCAAAAATAGCAATAAAAGTATCTGTATCTGCAGATTAAGCAACAGGAAGATCAAGGTACTTAATTTGTTTAACTGCTAAGAATAAGACCCTCACTCCTAGGGAGTGAAAAGGAATGCACAGAACAGGTAGATAAAATGGAAGTGGTTTCAAACAGCATTAGGATATCAAGAAAAGTATTATTTCTGCCCATAAGGCTGGTACATTCACTAATAAACTAGTCAATCCCAGAATAAAAAGACAAGCATCGGACAAGCATCTGTGAAAACAAGCATCTGTGAAAACAAAGACAAGCATCTGTGAAAACAAAGGCAATGCAGCCCAGGCAGAAACTTTACTAATCACAGATTCTTTAATACATACCTTTATGAAATTAACTCGGTGACTTGTTGCCCTGGAAGAGAGTTCAGAAATTAGCTACCACAGAATACCTAAGGAAGAAGGATGCTGTAGCTGCCCACTTCACTACTTCCAGAAGCATCTAGTTAACGCTTTTGGTCATGAGGAAACTGGTCTAGGTGGGTATTTGGTCTGATTCAGCAACCAAGCTCTTTGGATGTTCTTTGATAGCCTTCCACCAATAGGGCGCCCTCCAGCTGTCTTGACTTCCAATATAGCCATTCAGCCTAACAAATATGGGAATGAAGGTGTAATATAACTGGAGGGCATCAGACTGAGCAAGCTGTATTGATATCCTCAAAATATTTCTTGGTTTTATTTTAAAATTCTTATTTCATGAAAGGTTCTTGAAGGGAAAAAGGGAAGAAATGTGTTATTTTGTTCCATAACGACAGGTATTTTAATGTAAGGATCTGAGTTAGAAAACCTTGCATTGATGATGTTCCCTAGGCTGATCTAAAAAAAAAAAAAACTGAAAGAAGAAAATCAAGCTCCAACATCAAGACAAGAACTAATAAAATGTAGTCAACAGCTGGAATTAGTGAAAGAACAACTATAGATGGTACTGATTGACTGGCATCTGTAATGTCATCAACCTATTTCTCCCCACATCTATACATTGGTTTTTTAATTATTTTTTACTTCAGTTTTTAATGTTCTTATAAGGGAAAGGAAGAATGTGTATATGAACAAGCATTCCCAGCTGTTTCAAAAGAACAAATCCAGTGGAGGAGAATGAAATAACTCAACTCTAAAGTTTGCAATAGAAAGAGAATCTTCTACAAGTCCCCTTGAAATTCTCCTTTGTCTTCTCTTGGATGCAAGCTATGAAGTTTCTCTACTTTCTATTTCCAGTTGGAAAATTTGAACTGATATTCTTGTCACTAAACATGCATTTAAGTAATATTAAAGCATATCATAAATAAAACACAGTAATTAAACAATTGAAAGAAGCCATTAAAAGGACTAATAAAAATTGCAGACTTTTACAAAAAAGAACTAAATCTGCAAAACAAATTCAGACTGACTATTTGCAAAAACGAGCAGGTGTTATGAGCACCTTTGCTAAGACAGACAAGGTTTTTTGTTTGCCCACATAGATTATGAAAACCTCTCCAAGATGAAGGATGACAAACCATCTCTTTCCTTTTTTTTTTTAAATGTCAATCAGACTCCTGCTTATGCAAAAAAAAAGGCCTCTGGGTATTCACATCTTGCTGGATGAGAAACCGGATGTGTTTCCCAGACTGTAGCTAGCTTGTGCATGCATTCTTGCAAAAGAAGTTGGAACAATGCTTGGAGAGGGAAAGGTTTTGCTCAGTCCTCCTCCAGACAATAAAAGCCCTGATGAGCACAATTCCAGTTTCTTCTGAATGACTGTAAATGCCAAATCCTGGCTGTCACTATTCCCAGGATAATAATTTAAAATGCAAAAGGAACCAAATACATTATTAGCCTTGCAGATGACCTCAGATTTCACAAGAATTTTGCCACTAAAATCACTGCTCAACTCCTCCAAAGCTTTTCTTGCTTAATCCTAGGCAATAAAGGTTATCATCTATCTATCTATCTATCTATCTATCTATCTATCTATCTATCTATCTATCTATCTATCTATCTATCTATCTATCTATCTATCTATCTATTATCTATCTATTATCTATCTATCTATCTATCTATCTATCTATCTATCTATCTATCTATCTATCTATCTATCTATCAAAAAGATCAAAATGTTTTTTTTCCCCAACCTGGTTCCAAGCACATGAAGACTAAACCCCAGAATTTGGATAGTTATTCCAAATTCATTCTAGGCTAGGGTGTAGTCTTCATGTGCAAGCTACAACGGACAGTTGCCATATCATAAAGTTTGAGAAATCCTACAATATAGATTAAAATGGCATATTTATTTCTTGAACAACTCTAACACTAATATAATTCTTAATAAAATTATTCTTTAAATAAAACTCTAGCATTAATGAAATTATTAGCATTAGTCACAGGAGAGTCATATTGCTGACCTCTGGGGGAAAATGGAAAAAGAAAATAGTCCCACTAAAAGTGGAGCCAACAACTGCAATGGAATTAAAGCCAATGAGCAGATGGGCTCTTTGAAATTCTTCTCTGGACAAGAAAAGGACTTGGGATCAATCACAAGTGTTCCAGAGAATTGCTCCTCACAAGGAGACTGCAAGATAGCAGTCTTCGGGGGATTTAGTTCTCTAGTCTAAGAGATAAAGGAATGCCATCTCCACCTAAACCAGTGGTTCTTAACCTTTTTGAACGAATCGCCCCCTTGAGCCAATGAGGAAGTTGTCATCGCCCCCTCCCCCAACATAACCTCTCAATCACAACATAGGAAATAATTCTTCAATTTATGCAAACACTTTTTTTTTTTTCTTTAAAATTGTCATCAGGACATATCGATGCAAATAATTTATTTCCAGTCTTTTTCCCATATCTCAACTGTGTGAAAAATTTTGGTGCCACCCATCACTTTATTCCCAAACTTCATGATACATGTATTTCATTATTATCTTATTTATTCAAGACACTTAAATGTAATGACCACTGAAAACAAAATTCAATTGCAAGAAAGTGAAATGCCCGAAAAGAAAAACAGTAACATTTAATGATTGAATTACAAGTGAAATTTAAGACGCAAAAAGAAATATAAAAAGGGCATAAGAACAAACCGCAATGCAGGAACTAAGAATTTCAAGACGAAAACTCTGAAACTAAATTAAGATTCGAGGAAAGTATATATAGTCATGCACACTGTAAAAAGGATTAAAAAGACACAAAGAAAATATAATATCGAACTGGAGTGCACGCTAAAAAAGTACAATACAAAAAGACACAAAAAATGTTTTACAGAGCAAAACAAAAATTCGAAAACGAAGCTGAAAACTCAAACTGGAACATGAAATCCAGTGCAAGCAAATACTACGATAAAAGCTCAGACAATTATTAACGAAAAAATGTATGTACACAAAAAGCAAAAAAAAAGAACATCAATGGCTGCCTTGTGCTTGGTGAGCTGATGCCAATTTCTTGATGTCTGGAACCATTTTTGTTAATCGCATTCTTAAATCACCGCGCTCAGAGATCTTCAACATGTTCCTTGACTTAGAAAGGATCTGTTGGACAGCGCTGAAGCCCCTCTCCACTAAGTAAGTGGAAGGAAAGGCTAAAAGAAGCAACTTAACTTCCTCCCACAATATTGGGTAAGTGTTCCTCATTTTCACCCAAAAAGCTTTGTAGCCGTAACTCTGAAAATGTGACTGGGCTTCACAGTCGTATTTTAGATCTGTCAGTGGCTCTTGCAATTTGGGATGAAGTTGTGCAAAGTCTGCTGTCAAAGGGATGTTTTTCTCATTAAAAAACTCTTCAACCTTTTTAAATATCGAAGAACCTTTTGTGTCGGTGGCTAAATTTCGAACAAATAACAGTTCTTCCCCGATCTCTTCATTTCCATTGATGAAATGGACATAAGCCAATAACAAGGCTTCATTTTCACGAATTGTTGACTCGTCAATCTGCATCACGAATTCTGTATTTTTCAAGGTGTCAATAAGCCTTTCTTCCACATCAGCAGCCATTTCATCAATTCTTTTTGATACGGTGTCATTGCTCAAAGGAATCAATTGCGTGATAGTGCTTGCGCTGGGCCCCAACATGGTGGCAACAATCCGTTTCACTGCTGGTAAAATCAGCGTTTCTCCGATAGTGTGAGGTTTGCCACATTTTGCTATCAACGAAGATACTTCATAGGAACAAATGAGCCCCTTGTCGGCGTTGAGTGACGATTTTCCAAATAACTTCCCAACAGTGCTGCGACCCTCAAACTTGGCCTTTAAGGATTGGAAAAACGATGCCAGTTTGTCGGCTTTATCCGAATGAATTCTTACCAAATGGTCTTTCAGTCGGAAAGGCTTCATCGCTTCATTTGAAAATGTTTTCTCACAAAGAAGACAAAACGGAAGCTGTACGTTGGAAGGAGATGGAATGAATCCCAATTTTAGGTATTCCGTCGAATATTGGTGACACTTCCTCTTCTCGGCCATGTTGAGAGGTCTTCGAAATGAAAGGCACTACCTGCAAATTAAATTTTCGACTCCACTGGAACACTAGAAAAACACACGTGGACGTCGATAAACCTAGTTTCAACAGTTACATTGACATTACACCTGACGTCACAGGGGACAGCCACTCAGCATGCGATGTTTTGAAAGAAGCGCTCCCCCCTCCATCACTGCCCATTCTGGCCAATGGCATGCCACTGTATGGGTAGAGGCTGCTGCGCAACGCGCATGAAGATAAGCGATACGTATTCACATATGTACGGCGTTCTGTACTGAAGCTAGCTGGAGGAACATTTGAAAACACAATTCAATCCACTAATAGCGAGCGATCTGATGTTTTTGTACGACAGATATACAGCGATTCACTGTACGAAAAAGTCTCAAAAGTGTCCCCAAAACTTCTCGCTCCATCGCCCCCATATCGCTCCCTTTTCATTCCTTCACCCCCGCATCGCCCCTTTTCGTTCCATTGCCCCCCTGAAAAATGAAATCGCCCCCTGGGGGGCGATATCACCCAGGTTAAGAACCACTGACCTAAACCATGGTTGGAGTGTTTATGGACAAAGGATTCACCTACTTTTTTTTTCTAATCACTTTTGGAAATTGCTTGTTGATTGCTTTTTAGATATTAGGAACCTATAGATTGGCAGGTAGTTTTCCTTCAATCCTTAGTGAAAGAAGTTTGAAATACAAGGACTTTAAAAAATCATTTTTTGCAAAAAGGTAATTCTAGAAATGCACTAAGGATCCAGATAGATTTGAAATAACATTTGAAATTAATTACAAGAATCGTTCCCATTCAAAACAACAAATGCTGTTTGATAGGTTGGAACAAAGAAAAAAATGAAAAGAAATTATATTCTAGGATATTATTTGAAGGGATTAGAAAACAAGATTGTCAAAAGTAAAAGGAAGGAATATAAAGTTAGTTTATTTGATCAAGGTTAAAATAGATAGGTTATATCTTGTAACCCTTAATGGTCTTTTGTTGACCACAACTGAACAACTTTAAGGATTCATTTATAGATAAAGAGATATGGAAAAAAGAAATCATTCACTACATTTTAAGAGAAAGTGATAAATAACTAAAATTATTTATACTTGTTATCAGAGAGGAAGTATTTCTTCATATAAAGATAAGAAATAAGTTAAGTTAAAAAGATAAGTTAAAAAGATAAAAACTAATTCAATAAAACCCTAAAAGCACAGAAAAGAAAAAAATATAGAAAAAACAGAAAACGGAGGGGAAAAAAAAGAAAAAGAGAATATATATATATATATATATATTCTATTTTTCTTTTTTTTTCCCTCCGTTTTCTGTTTTTTCTATATTTTTTTCTTTTCTGTGCTTTTAGGGTTTTATTGAATTAGTTTTTATCTTTTTAACTGTAATGTTTAATAAAATTACTACAAAAAAGGAAAGTCATACTGCTTAATTCATCATTTTATGGGATCTCTGTATTGCAAGTTAATAACGCTGGCAACTAACGGTAAAAAATTCAGCCCATAATAAAGGACGTGTGAAGTCCTTGCTTCTCAGCCCGGCAGAGACTTGAAGCCACTTTCTCCCTCCCTGGGTTGCCACCCCAACATAGATCACATAGGATAATCTCAGCATTAATGTTTCTGCTGAGAGTACGAAATTCACCTGGTACCCCCATTGCCGTGGAGATAAATGATGATGGGGTTATCATCTGTGAGGGCCTCTTCATACCAGCTGATGTCTTTTCCTTCAGCTTCCTTCCGTCTGTTGTCTGCTAGAGTATACCTAAGACAGGAAGCCAACAGGTCAGACAGGCCTCTTTTTAGTCCTCCAAGGTAGGCCAGACAAGCCTACCTCAGAAGTACTAACTTTATGTTTATTGTAAGGTTACATTAACAGAATCTTGCAAGACTGAAAATATTTCTCCCCTTCTTTCCTTTTACTCTCCAGGAAACTAGGGAGGATCCCTTCTGAAATGTTTCCCATGCCTTCCCTCCTTCTGCAGCTGAGATTATCTTTTACATGCTGGTTGTCCAAAGGAGGTAAGCTACCTTTGTCCAAATTACTTAATGAACTGGGTCACTGAATTAATTGAAGTAGCCAAGATGTTTATTTTAAAAAAAGAATTAGATTCATACATGCATCAACAGAAACAAAGCAAAAATGGGAGAACACTGATCCAGCTTCTCTACTAAGGATATCACAGGAGATGTCAAAAAGATCAATGTGGCAACTTCACTCATGCAATCAAAGATGCTTTGTGCATGCATAAAAGAACAGGGATCAATTGTACAGTTGTGGCCACCATCTTGTCTTTGTTTACTCTTCCATGAATGCCCCACATTGCTACTTTGAAGTAGAATGGAACAATTCACTGAGGCCAACTCACCCCAGTCGACTCACCGTAGCCAATTCACCCCAGCCAACTCGCTGCGGGACAATTCAAGAGAGGAACAAGTGAATTGCAGCGGGCCTTGTCTCACTTTAGGTTTGAACCCTCTCATGTTGGAAGTCCTCGAGGCTGGGTGAGCTGCAACTCATTTGTCCCTCTTTTGAGTTATCCTGCTTTGAATTCTCCTGCAGCAAGTTGGCTGGGCGAGTCTGTTGGAGCGTGTTGTCCTAGACCAGGGGTAGGGAACCTTGGCTCTTTTAAGACTTGTGGACTTCAATACCCAGAATTCCTGAACCAACCATGCTGACTCAGGAATTCTGGGAGTTGAAGTCCACAAGTCATAAAAGAGCCAAGGTTCCTACCCCTGTCCTAGACCCATTTGAAGTATGGTCTCTTGGCCACAGATCTGATCTCAAGTGAGCCTGACCAAGGGAACTCCAAGTTGGACCTATATAATCTATGCCAAAGAGGCTGATGGAGCCAGGTAATTACTCACCAAATGCCAAAAGTGATTCCTGGTTCAGAGGTAAGATAGAAGTTTTGGGTGTTCTTTAGAAATACCTCAGGCTTATTATAATCTACTCCAAAAGGGTAAGCCACTGCAAAAGAAAATAACGTTGACGTTTGCTTTCTGTAAAATCAGTCGACCTCCCCTCCCATTTCCAGCCCCCTATGCCATGACAAAGACTCTGAAAACGTCAAAAACTTAAAGTTGCTTTAACTGAGGTTTTTTTCCCTGCACCCACAATGCTGGGGGTTAATAATATTGTGATGGACAGAACCACAAGTTCTTCAGAGAGAATGATCTACAGCAAGGGTGTCAAACTGCCGGCCCATGGGCCGGATGCATCATAGCAAAACCGTGCTTAACCCATTACCGGTAATGGAAAAAAAAGTCATGATACGTCGCAACATGTCACGTGACATTGCGAGTTTTGACAACCCTGGTCTACAGTTATCCAACCGCGATTCTGGTGATATTTTGAACCAAGGACTAGCAATGTTTTCATGAATCAAGCACTGTTGTGTGATTTTGTTTAATAGTAGGGGCACCAAATTTCTTGAAAATGT
Organism: Azemiops feae; assembly: GCA_023970755.1. NCBI lineage: Eukaryota > Metazoa > Chordata > Lepidosauria > Squamata > Viperidae > Azemiops > Azemiops feae. The sequence goes on along the minus strand of JALGBA010000172.1, from coordinate 1,791,937 downwards.
ATTTAAAGGGGCCAAGATCTCCCACAAGATCAACAAATCTTATGTCAGGTTTATGACCTCATACCTGGAAGAAAGGCACAATCTCAAAGGATCCTGTGTTTTGCAATAAGATGAGAGCTTGGCCATTTCTTCTTTTAAATTCCTGTTTATTTAAATGGATATAATCTGAAGCAGTCCCCAATTTTGGAAAATCAGAATATCACTTGGAAACCAGTGATAAACATCTTAAAATCCCTGCAATTATTATTAGGCTAGTAAGATAAATGCTGTTTTTAAAACAGAACAGAGCATTAAAAATATCAAGGGAAGCACTTCCTTTATCTACAGCTGTGGCCTAGGAGTATATTTAGAAATTAATGCTATGCAGTTGTTAACAATTTAACAATGTTTATTTAAACAAGCCTCTTTTAACTATTAGCATGACTTTGGAGAGCTTGTTTGGCATCATGGTTAAAAGCATGGAAGTTACAACTGGAAGTTCCAGCCCTGGTTTAAGCATAAAAATCAGCTGAATACCTTCGCCAACCGGCTTCTCAGTTACCAGGAAACCTACATGAACTCGTCCACATATCTACATAATACTGTGATCATCCTTCATTAAAATGTTTACGCAAAAAAGTATATTCATCACTTTAACAACATGGTAATTTAGAAACCTTGGGGACACTATTAAAGTTGATCTTTTGCAACAATATTTTGAATGGATTTCTTGAGCAAGGTGTAGATCCACCCTGTATTTGAGTTACAATTGCATTATCTGACATTTTCAATAAAGATTAACTTAGTCAATTTGGGAAAAACAAAGATATTTTGAGTGGTTTCCAACAAGTCCTTAATTAATCATTTATCTGTGAATGATTACCTGCATACAGGAAGAAAATACTTCTATTTTCAATTGAGATAGATGGATAAAACAATAGGAATACTTACAAAAATTGAGATATACAAATTTTCTTATTATTGAAGGGAATAGTCGAACACTCAATGGTACAGAGACATATACAATAAATAAATACAGTAACACCGCCATGACTATAGAGATATAATTCAGAAGTTCCCTAGAGAAAAAAAGATGGAATGAGATTTAATGTATTGCTAAGTATAATAATTATATTGTTTACAGAGATAATCCAACGACAATTGGCTAATACTTGTGAAGGTTACAGGTAGTCCTTGACTTATGACCATAATTGAGCCCAAAATTTCCATTGCTAAGCAAGGCAGTTGTTAAGTGAGTTCCACTCCATTGTACAACCTTTTTGCCAGAGTCATTAAGTGAATCCAGGTTCCCCCATTGACTTTGCTTGTCAGAAGCCAGCTGGGAAGGTCACAAATGGTGATAACAGGATCCCAGGATACGGCCACTGTCGTAAGTACGTGCCAATTGCCAAGTTCCCGAATTATGATCACCCCATCATGGAGATGCTGCAACAGTCATTAAGTGTGAAAATTGGTCATAAATCACTTTTTGCAGGGCTGTTGTAACTTCGAACAGTCACTACACAAATGGTTGTAAGTCGAGAACTACCTGTATATATTACCTCCAACATTGGAAGCAGTGACTTTTTCAATTTAAGTACTGGGAAACCTAAAAAAGAGAGACAAATGATTGAGCAGAAGGACTGTACTACCGGTATAGAGTAGTCCTCAGCTTAGGAACCCGTAGCTTAACGGCTGTTTGTATTTACAATACCCCCCTCCCCAAAGTTACTTAGGACCCAGTTTTGAAGTTCTGATGGCTGGGCTCTCCCTGCAGTGCCGTAATTGTATTTTGGATGCTAAGCCACTGGCCACAATTATCACTGCCTGCAATAAGGCATTTGATAAAATAGACTACAACCTACTACTTGATAAGATAGAAAAATGTGGGTTAGACAGCATCATCACCAGATGGATTCATAGCTGGCTGACTGGCCATACTCAGCATGTGGTCCTCAATGGAACTGCATCTACATGGAGGGAAGTGTGTAGTGGGGTGCCCCAGGGCTCTGTTCTGGGCCCAGTACTCTTCAACATCATCAATGATTTGGATGAGGGGATAGATGGGGAACTCATCAAGTTTGCAGACGACACCAAGCTGGCAGGAATAGCCAACACTCCAGAAGACAGGCTTAAGATACAGGAGGATCTGAACAAACTGGAACACTGGGCGCTAACTAACAAAATGAAATTCAACGGTGAAAAAAGTAAAGTTCTACCTTTAGGCAAGAAAAACCAAATGCACAGGTATAGTATAGGTGGTACCTCACTCAATAGTAGTAACTGTGAGAGAGATCTCAGAGTCCTAGTGGACAATCACTTAAATATGAGCCAGCAGTGTGCTGCAGCTGCCAAAAAAGCCAACATAGTGCTAGGCTGCATTAACAGAGGGATAGAATCAAGATCACATGAAGTATCAGTACCACTTTACAATGCCTTGGTAAGACCACACTTGGAATACTGCATCCAGTTTTGGTCACCACGATGTAAAAAAGATGTTGAGACTCTAGAAAGAGTACAGAGAAGAGCAACAAAGATGATTAGGGGACTGGAAGCTAAAACATATAAAGAAAGGTTGCTGAAATTGGGTATGGCTAGTCTAAAGAAAAGAAGGACTAGGGGTGACATAATAGCAGTGTTCCAATATCTCAGGGGTTGCCACAAAGAAGAGGGGAACAACCTATTTTCCAAAGGACCTGAAGGAAGGCCAAGAAGCAACGGATGGAAATTAATCAAAGAGAGAAGCAACCTAAAACTAATGAGAAATTTCCTGATAGTTAGAACAATTAATCAGTGGAACAACCTGCTTTTAAGAAGAGACTGGACAACCATTTGTCTGAAATGATATAGGGTTTCCTGTCTGAGCAGGGAGTTGGACTGGAAGACCTCCAAGGTCCCTTCCAACATTATTATTATTATTATTATTATTATTATTATTATTATTATTATTATTATTATTATTATTATTATTATTATTATTATTATTATTATTATTATTATTATTATTAATCATCGCACAGTCAGCCAGATGTTCAGACTGGATTTGACATTTTTGTCTACCTATCGAGTCCTTACCAAGGACCTGAGATAGGCAGATGTGGATGTTTGATGGTATTACAGATATCGTCGCAGGATGGAAGCAGTTCCTAGTAAGGCTGCCTTTTGCAATTGACTAATGGCAAATTTGTCAATGCCAATGGTGTTCAAGTGGTGCTCCTGTTGTTTTGGGATTGCACCCAAGGCGCCTATTACTATTGGTGTTACCCTTGCTTGCCTTTGCCACAGTCGTTCTATTTCTATTTGTAGGCCTTTGTATTTTGTTATCTTCTCCAGTTCTTTCTCTTCTATTCTGCTGTCTCCAGGCACTGCCACATCCGCTGTCCAGACTTTCTTCTTTCTTCTTTTTCTTCTTCTTTTTCTTCTTCTTCTTCTTCTTCTTCTTCTTCTTCTTCTTCTTCTTCTTCTTCTTCTTCTTCTTCTTCTTCTTCTTCTTCTTCTTCTTCTTCTTCTTCTTCTTTTTCTTTTTCTTTTTCTTATTATTATTATTATTATTATTATTATTATTATCTTTTATTCATTAAACATGAACCTCAGTTTGAATGAACCTCATTCAAATTGGCTGGCGCTGATGGTTCACATGGGTTGCTACCAGCATCTTAGGTGTCAACCAGGTACCTTCTTAAAATATAAGATGTTCCGAGTAGCGCAGTTTTTTGTAACATTGCTGGAGTTATTGCAGGAAGCTGCAGTTTCTTGATGTATTTTGCAAAGTTTTGGGACATAGTTCCCAGTGCCCCGATGACAATGGGTACCACTGTTACACGTTTCATCCATAATCGCGCAGTTTCGATGGCCAGGTCGCGATATTTCGTAATTTTTTCCAGTTCTTTTTCTTCGACTCTGGCATCTCCTGGTACAGCAATATCAATCAGCTGTATGCTTCAGTTCTCCACAACTACAATATCCGGCATATTGTGTTCCAAATGGCGATCTGTCTGTATTTGAATGTCCCACAAGATCTTCACCCTCTCATTCTCAACAACTTTTTCCACCCTATGTTCCCACGACTTTTCGGACACAGGCAAGTCGTATTTTTTACACAATGCCCAGTGGATTAATTTAGCAATTCGGTCATGTCTAGATTTGTAATCAGTTTGTGCGATTTTGCTGCACTCACAGATTAGGTGTGAAACAGTTTCAACTTTGTCATTGCAAAGTCGGCAATTTGGATTGTCAGTGGATTTTTGTATCTTCGCTTTCATGGCATTAGTTTGTAATGCTTGTTCTTGAGCAGCCAGTATTAAGCCTTCCGTTTCTTTCTTGATGGTTCCCATCTTAAGCCATGCCCATGTCAAGTTGTTATCACATTTTCCTTCAATGTTTTTCAGATGCTGTCCATGCAAAGCTTTGGTTTTCCATCTATTTAATCTGTCATCCAGCCATTTTTCCTTATATTCTGCCTTTGTTTCTGTTATTTTTATAGTGCTCTCTGTTTTCACAGCCTGCAGCAGTTTTTCTGTACTTTGATTCACATAGTCATTCAAACTTCGTTTTTCTTCTTCTGCAGTTTGGTGGATTTGCAATAGTCCTCTGCCCCCTATTTTTCTTGGCAGGTACAACCTGTCGATGTCACTTCGTGGATGTAGAGCGTGGTGTATATTCAAAAGTTTACGTGTTTTCCAGTCTAGGTTTTCCAGTTCAGCCAAAATCCAGTTGATAATTCCAGCTGGGTAGCGTATCACTGGGACTGCCCATGTATTAATGGCTTTAATTATGTTTCCAGCATTCAGCTTTGATTTTAAAATTTTGCGGACTCTCCTGATGTATTCCTTTTGTGTTGACTCTTTGACTTTTCCATTCAAGATGTTATCTGCTTCCAATATGCCTAGATATTTGTAACCGTCATCCTTTGCTAGGGCTTTCACAATACTTCCATTTCCCAGTTCTATTCTTTCTATTTTTGCCATTTTTCCTCGTTGCATGGATAGTACAGCACATTTTCCAAGTCCAAAGTTCATTCTGATGTCGCTGCTAAATAGTTGGACTGTGTTGAGTATTGATTCAAGTTCAGTGTGGCTTTTTGCGTACAGTTTTAAGTCACCCATGTACAGAAGATGGTTTATCTTGCCATGCTGGCTTAAGATATAGTATCCCAGTTTTGTGTTTCGTAAGATTATTGTCAATGGAATTAATGCAATGTTGAACAGTAGTGGTGAAAGTGAATCCCCTTGGAAAATTCCTCGTCTGATGTTAATTTCACCAATGTTCTCCCCATTTACTGTTAGGGCTGTTTTCCATTTTTGCATATTTGCTTTCAAAAATGTAGATATTTTTGCTGATTCCAAAGTTTTCCAAACACGCATTAATCCAACTATGGGGTAATGAGTCGAATGCCTTCTTGTAATCAATCCACGCCATATTTAAGTTCGTTTTCCGTCGTTTTGCATTTTTAAGTACCATTTTGTCAATGAGCAGCTGATCTTTTGTTCCTCTTGATTTTTTATAATTTCCTTTTTGTTCTACCGGATACAGACTGTTTTTCATCAGATGATTGAATACTGAATTTGCCAGTATTGACTGCCTGCCATTCGTGAAGTACATAGCAAATGAGTGAAAGATATACTACTACTACTACTACATCATCATCATCATCATCATCATCATCATCATCATCATCATCATTATTATTATTATTATTATTATTATTATTATTATTATTATTATTATTATTATTATTATTATTATTATCATCCCACTGTCACATGACCGTGAATTATGTTTGTGCTGGAAAACTGGCATTTGTTCTGGCAAAAAGCAGTCACTGTGAACAATGGGTTAGCTTAACAACCGTCTTACTTGCTTAACAGCCTCAGTGGTCACTTTGCAATTGCAGCATTTGCTTAACAGCATTTGCTGCAAAAAAGGTCATAAAATAGAGCGTGGTCATGTGATGACCCACTTAATGACTGCACAATTCACAAAGGTAATTCCAGACTCAATTAGGGTCGTAAGTCAAGGACTACTTGCACATGGCTTTTGGACTGGCACAATATAAAATGGGGAGAACTATGGTTCCTCAAATGTTGGGCAATTGGTCTCATTGTCACTGATTGTGAGCCTTGAAATCTAGGCCAACGGCTATTGGACTTGGTTATTTTCAGCCACGTTACTTCTTGTGGTTCAAAATTACAATTTCTGCCATACAAAATTTCCGCCCCAAGGCAAACTGAAACCTACAAGACAACACTGGAACTGCAGAAAGCTCTTCAGCTTCCAGTTGAAGGTTTTCATCATGAAACTAATTATCCAGATTTTGGTGCAATAATATGTATTAGTGACAATGGTGCCTATGCAAAATCCAGCTAATAGAGCATTTTTAAAAGGATACTCAAGACCATATTAAAAGGATGCTCCAAAAAAATACCTCAACATGTCTAGGCAATATGTGTACAATGTAGGCAACATTATCAGTGTCATCATCTTCATTCTACATCAGCTAGAATCTGTTGCTTTTCCATCTGATCTTCCAAACACTATTCCCATAGATCATACATAGTGATTACGACTACAGTCTGGTTTACATAACTGTCTAAGCAATAAAGTGACATACTTCACTCAAATTTAGTACATTATTTCAACCCAATTATATGTGGTTTATATAACAAGCACGGTTAAACAAACTTTGGTCTACTATAAGAGGTAAACCAAATCTAAATAGGACAACCCTGTCAAGCTCAGGAAACCAGGAATCCAGGAAGTTCAAATGAATATATAGGTTTATTGCAGGATCCAATCGGAGTCAGTCACTGGGACCAGAGGTTTAGTCTTTTGAGCTTTCGGAATCATGCTGGACCCATCCTCAGGGAATTTCTCTCTGGCAGACATTCTGTTCTGGGCTTGTCATTAAAAGAACTTAATCTGGGTGCCTCAACTTATGACCATAGAGACTTACAACCATAAATACGATCTCATTGGGTTGTAAATCAAGAATTACCTACACACAAACATAAACCCACACAAATAAGAATAAGAATCTCTGAACTCTGGAACTTGTACCCCGGTAGAAAAATGAATAATAGGTTCTTAACTAGGTCAAAAAAATTATACTCTTGAAAACCTGTTTCCTTAGCAGAGCAGGGAAAAGGCTTGTTCAAAAATGCAACTCCAGTTGGACTTCTGGGAAAGGAGTGGCAAACTGAAGACAGCGCCACTAAAAGCAGAGTAGACAAAGAGAGTGGAATGAAGAGCCAGCGATCAGTTCTTCATAATTCTTTTCCAAACAAGAGAGATCTTGAGATTGTGTATTCCAGACATTTACTCTTTGGGAAAGAGATTGCAAGGCAAACCTGTCTCCAGCAAGTTACAAGCTCTGGGACATAAGGTGACGAAGATGATGCAACCAGTCTGTGCTCAAAACGTGATCAACACCTTTAAGGATATTGGGTTTGCCTATTTCCTTTTTAAATCACTTTTGGATTTGAAAAGCTTGTTAATTGCTTTTCAGATATTAGGAACCTCTGGATCACCAGTTCTTTTATAGCACCAGGTAAGTTCATGTAAATTTAAGTTCTAGGACAATTATTTGAGATAAAGATTGTTAAAAGTAAAAGGAAGGAATACAAACCTGGTTTATTTGACCAAGTTTAAAATAGGTATATTATCTCTGTTAACGCTTAATGGATTTTTGCTGACCAGAACTGAACAAGGCTTTAAGGATCTATTTATAGATAAGAGATGAAACATGGGAAGATTATTTGTTGTAGAAGATATTAGGTTACTAAAACGACTTATACATGTGATGAAGGGGAAAGTCATTTCTTTATATATATATATTTACTATATTCTTACTTTTCTGTTTTTCTTTCTTTCTGCACTTTCTATTTACTTCTTTTTATGCTTTTAGTTTGTTTTGTATTAACTTTTATCTTTTTAATTGTAATATTTAATAAAATTACTAAAGGAAAAATGCAACACTAGTTTTAGGACATGGCAATTTTCTAAGAATAGGGTTTTTTTCCCAGTTACATTTATTCCACAGTAATATTTCTACTTAATTTTGTTAACATTGGTTCTCCCTCTGCAGCACAGAAGACTTTCATAAGACTATGACAAGCAGAAGAGGTTACTGTGATTAAGGAATCATCTTGATCCTAATTTCCCCATACAGCTAATAAATCACTAATTGCAATCCACTACTGTTACATCTACCTTGTTTCTTAGGAAGATATAACTAACTGTTCAGCTGATGATCCAATCCTAGACTAAAATTCTGTGGAGCTCTTGGTGCTTTCTGAGCTTGGTTGTTTGCTTACTACGTATCTTCCATTACTCAACTAGGTAACATCATCAGTGTGAGTATGGGATTTGCTTTCTGTTTATATACAGTAGCTTGCCCTGCCCATATTGATGGGGGCATGGTCTTCTCCGTGGTAGTTCCTTGATTAAGACATTGTTTTCTGCTTAACTGTTTGTCTGGTGTTAATCCCTGCTTACCTGGATGTTGGCTGCTGAAGAGAATGTGTTCGGTCTTTTTGTTTCCCTCCTAGCTTCTTTACTGTCCCTTTTCAGTGGTGTGTAAATATGGTTTACTTCTATGTTCTATGGCTGATTTGTCTGAATACCAAGCTTCCAGGACTACAATTCCTATCACACCCCCTCCTAACCAGCAGAGGCTTTAATTTAGGGGTGTCAAACTGCCGGCCTGTGGGCTGGTTGCATCATGTTGAGGCCGCGCCCACCCCAGCTCCGGCAATGTGAAAAAAGTCGCAATACTTTGTGACACGTCATGTGACGTGGCGAGTTTGACACCCGTGCTTTAATTGGTCTGGTTGGAGATGATGACAGTTGTTCTCACATATCTGGAGCGTGCCATATTGTGCAAGATCTATTCCATCTTACTGCATGTTTGTTATAATATGCAATATGTTCCGAATATTTATGCTTTGTACCATGTCCTATTCAAAAGAATAAGTCAAGATAAGCAACCCTATTTTTCCAATCTTCTGGGATCTGATAACCAGACTAAGCTAGAAAATAGAAATGGGGAGGTCAGGGAAAAGAAGAAATCCTATAAAAGAATGCATATGTACTCTGCACAGTCTCAGGGGCCCTAAATTACTAATAGAATGTGGATTAGAACCTAGTCAGGGGCATCCACAATTGGGATGGGGGGAATATGTCAACCATGTGAAAACAGCTGGCACAACTGGACAGTTGAACCCCCAACAATTGCATGTGTGTAAAGGAGGCTTTATTGATTCAACTGACACACTTCCCTGGGCCTAAGACTAACTTCACACTCTAATCTAGTGGTTCTTAAACTTGGTGTAATCTGGGTTTATCGCAGAGGTAATGGAGCAATTGGCAATTGTGAGTCCTATTTGGGGTTGCTGAGACATGGTGTCTGGGGTTTGGGGGTAGCTGAGAGATACTGACATTGAGACCAAGAAAAGGGGTAATTGGATTAAGCAGTTTAAGAACTACTGGTATAATCTCCACACACACGTGCTGAAAAGAGTCAAACTGAATGCAATGATAAGGAGAAGGGGATTTTTTCTATAAAATGGCAACTCTAGGGATCTTAGGCTCCCTCACTGTGGTGTGACATAAGGGAGTCAGGCTTTTGCCTGGAGGAAAGGTGCAAGCCAGCATTCCCAAGGAGATGGAGAGATTTATCTGATCAGGTTCAACATCCCTAAAGAACTGGGATCACACAGAGAGACTCAGAAGGGAACAATGTGTGAGCCATGCCAGTGGAGGAAGAACAGATGGCACTCCAGCAGGGAAAGGGGCCAATCCTTTGTCTGGTTACCAGGCTGGGTTGCTTCAGTTGAAAAATTTACATACTGATACACTTCACACTGTTTTCATTCAACCACCCTAGTATAATCATTGTTTTGATACACCTTTGGCTTGCCAAAATACTCTGAAGGGATTTTCTTAATTGTTCAAAGCAGCTTTAAATGCCTGTGTCACAATGGATGAGTGTCTTAATGAGCAGTGCCTGCATTATCAGAACTCTCATCTCAGCACACCTGAAAAGCTATCATTGGACATGCCTTACGTATTTTCAAATCTGCCCAGCTTGCATTCTGCAAAGTTTCTATTCCAACTAAACATATGAAGTCCCAAATCCTGGTAAATAAGGTGGTTATCAAATATCAAATGTTAAACCCTAGTTTGTTTTAACATACATTGTTGAACAAGACACAGTTGAGTAAATTTCTAAAATGAACTAAAATGTGAGGGGAAATAAATCATACATTAATCTACACACTACATTTATATAATATATAATGGTAATTAAAATGAATTAAGACTGAAAGAAAAAGTTCTGTAGATTGATGCACATTTAACTCAATCTTGACTACTTTTAAGATATGTGGACTTCAACTCTCATATTTCCCCATGCTGGCTGATGAATTCTGGGAGCTGAAATCCATACATCTTAAAGTTGCCAAAGTTGAGGAAACCCTGTACTGGAGGACCAACAGTTGCTAAGTTTGAGACTATAGCCTGTTCTATTTTCCATCACCAATTCTTGGGAGGATGTGTTTGAGCACAGTAGTAAAATAGTTGGATTTTAGTGAGAGGTATTGCCTAGGTTTAAATGACACATGTAACCAGGCTACTGAAATATCCCATTTATGGAATATATTGGATCATAAGCTAATCAAATGAGCTGGATTTTGTCCACGAACTAACCAGCCCTGATTATGTTAGAATCCACCAGATTCTGCCAAAGTCAACTCAGTACATTGTATACAATAACTTAAGGGCACAAAAAAGGCAGTGGTGGATTTTGGGCACTTTATGTACTTCAAATAATGACCACAAACCAGAGATAATGGAGGTGGAAACCTCTTAGACTTAAAAAGTTCACCGGATAGCCTTGACTCAGCTTCCACCACTCAGCCCATTTCACTAGGCTAGGGGCTAATATAAGGATACAAAAGGATCCCTTCCATTTACACTAATCTGGAATCAGGCTGAGATTTGAACTGGAGTAGTAAGCAAAGTCCCCAATGCCAGCCTCTTGGAGTATCGTGGGACTGCGCGTCAGGAGCGCGTTTCGATCCGTCTCCACCTCCTTTATTTTGCGCGCTTCTAAAGCGCGCCGCGCTCGCCGGCGCAAGGGCGGCTCATTTCTCAGACCCATGCGCTTGTTTTTAATTTTATCCATTCGAAAAACGGTTTGGAATTTAATTCTGAGAAAAAGCTCAGCTCGCCTCGACTCCTTCATCTCCTCCACCCGCCCTTTCTCTGCGAGACCGACCGATGAAATCGGCAGCAAAAGGAGCAGATGTCCAGCGACGCGGAGGCGAGACGGCCGGACGCAAAGAGAAATCTCAGAGACCGGCACCGGAGGCAGCAACCCCGGCTTCCATCGCTCTCCGGACCTTGCAGCAGCGCCTTACCCGTCAGACAACTCGGAGGAAGCGGCGTGGCCCATGGCAGCCGAGGCGATCGAACCGCTTTTCTTGACGTCCGAGAGGTAGCGCGGATACCGGCACCTACGCACCTCGCCGCTTCATATTCTGCTGCTAAGGAAGAAACCAGCAACTCTCCGCCTTCAGCAAGGGGCGGATTGGAGCTGGAGTCCGCCGAGGTCGCCCAATCGACGGATGGGCGGCCAATCCTTGAAGAACCAGCTCACCTGCAGCCTCCGCAGAGCCGGCACGGGAGGTTACGCCCTCAATGAGGGTTGAATGGTGGGAGGCGGGGCCAGTCGCTCGAAGCCACGCCCAGGGCGCACATAGACTGGAGCCGAGTTTCTTCCCTTTCTGAGTCATTTTTGCATCTGCTATACCGGATGTGGTGGCGGCGGGGGGGGGGGAGGTAGGGGAAACTAGCAATATGACGATGATGGTGAGCTGTTTAAAAAAACGTGTATAAGTGCATGTACACACAAATATAATTTATCCGTGGACTCCTGCAACATCCAAAATTGCGAAAAGGCAACTGCTAGGGAGAAAGCTGCTACTAATTTTTTAAGGCCTATAAGGTAAACTTTTCCAGACGAAATAATCTTGTAACCCTTGGGTAACAGTGTGACACCAGTTAGATGTCAGCGAGATGAATCAAACTTGAATTCCAAAAGTTTGCAAGGGTTATGTGCACCATAGAGCTATAAAGGGCAAAATGTGGCTCTTTTAGGCTCGTGCCTCGGCATGCATATTTTCCAATGAGACAAACCGAGACAGGAAGATCATTTTATTACAGTTTATCAGAATATTCAGACAAAAGGGACTCCTCTCATTCAAAGAGATAACCCCAATTTTTAGCTTACAACACCTTTTATAGTTAGTATAACAAAGAAACATCCAAGAGGAAAGTTGATTGGACAGGATAAAAGTAACCTCCCCTTTGCATAGGAAATCAGTTACATGTGGTGAAGCATGTTACACATTTGCATCCCATAATATCACACATGTTCATTAAAATGAGGTCTGACGTCAGAAGAGGCGTAAATTGTTAGGAAAAAGGTTGTTTAGAGTTTGCTAAAGAGATAAACCAGACCCCAATTTGTATTAACAAACTTTTTCTTATCTTCAGATAATCTTCAGCCTGTTTATCTCAATTTAGGAATGTTAAAAACTATTCCTAAATTCCTGTCTGTATTGTACCTGAACAGAGAAAATAATCAATCTGAAGATTTATCTTTTCAGTTTAGGAATGTTAAAAGCTATCTAACCAATACAATATAGGACTATCCTATATTACAATCTGTAATGAACCAACATTATTTTAAAAGAGAGAAAATACATCAAATTAAAATACAAAATACAAAATAATTGTTGAAGGGGTTCTGTAACTGGAACAAAAAAAATTGTTTAGCCTAACTATTGCTATCTCGCTTTTGTAATCGGTGTTTGTGTCAAGGACAAATTTCATGTAAGCGTGGGAAACATGTACATAGATGGGGGAATAAGGGAGTGTACAGGAATGATTGATGTCTTCCTTATGATGTAATGGCTGTGTTGTCTGATTTTCATTGGCTAACAAAGTTTATAAAGCAATGCTACTAACTTTCTAAGGTGTGGCACTTCTGGACGTAACTCTGCCAGCGTTCCAGATTGTTTGCCACCCAGCTGTTTTATTTGATCAATTAAAGCAGGGCTTTTCAACTGGTGGTATGCGTACCACTGGTGGTACGTCAGCACCTGGCAGGTGGTACGCGTAGGACAGGTTGAAAAGCACTAAAAAAAGTGTAAAAAAAAGTGTAAAAGTGGATGTGTAGTGGCGGCAGCGCCGCACAGGACTGTGGGAGAATCAGCTGGAGCTGCGTGAGGTATCGCTGGGACTCTGCTGCAAGCCCAGGATCGGTGCACATTGCTCCAGCTGATCGGCGGCGGGCTTGGGGGTGGCAGACAACTGCACGCAGTCTTAGGGCAGAGATTCAGCTGGAGCTGCGTGAGGTTTGCCAGGGTTCTGCTGAGGGCCCAGGATCGGCACGTGCAGCTCCAGCTGATCAGCGGCGGGTCTAGGATCTTTTGCCTCCTACCCTTGGCCACGCCTCCTTCTCCTTGAGCTTCCTACCTCCACCCATTTGCCTCCAGCGTTCCTCCTCGGAGCAGCATGCGATTGCCGATAGGTGATTGCCGGGGCTTTGGGGGAGGTGCGGCTTCTGCAGTTGAAGTGGGGGCATGGGGGGCATTAATAATAATAATAATAAAGTTGGAAGGGGAAACCCTATAAACCATTTCAGACAAATGGCTGTCCAGTCTCTTCTTAAAAGACTTCAGTGTTGAGCATTCACCGCTCTGGAGGCAGTTGTTCACACTGGTTTAATGTTCTTAACTGTCGGAAGTTTCTCCTCAGTTCCAGGGTTGCTTCTTTTCCTTGACTAGTTTTCCATCACATTACTTCTTTTCCTGCCCTCAAGGCGCCTTGAGATAGCTGACTCCCTCTTCTTTGTGGCAGGCCCCTGAGATATTGCATACTGCTATCATGCACCCCTAGTCCTTCCTTTTCATTAACTAGACATACCCAATTCCTGCAACCGTTCCTTATATGTTTTAGCCTCCAGTCCCCTAATTATCTTTGTTGCCTTTCTCTATACTCTTTCTAGAGTCTCAACAGCTTTTTTACATCATGACCAAAACTGGATGCAGTATTCCAAGTGTGGTCTTACCAAGGTATTGTTAAATGGTATTAATACTTCACGAGATCTTGATTCTATCCCTCTGTTAATACAGCCTAGCACTGTGTTGGCTATTTCAGCAGCTGCAGCACACTGCTGGCTCCTATTTAAGTGATTGTCCACTAGACTCGCCGAGATCACCTCTCACAGTTACTACTATTGAGCAAGGTACCCCTATACTATACCTGTACATTTGGTTTTTCTTGCCTAAATGTAGAACCTTACTTTTTTCACCATTGAATTTCATTTTGTTAGATAGCGCCCAATCTTCAAGTCTGTCCAGGTCCTCCTGTATCTTAAGCCTGTCTTCTGGAGTGTTGGCTATTCCTGCCAGCTTGGTGTCATCCGCAAATTTGATGAGTTCCCCATCTATCCCCTCGTCCAAATCGTTGATGAAGATGTTGAAGAGCACTGGCCCCAGGACAGAGCCCTGGGGCACCCCACTGCACACTTCCCTCCATGTAGATGCGGTTCCATTGAGGACCACACGCTGAGTACGGCCGGTCAGCCAGCTACGAATCCATCTGGTGGTGATGCTGTCTAACCCACATTTTTCTATTTTATCAAGTAGTAGGTTGTGATCTACTTTATCAAATGCCTTACTGAAGTCCAAGTAAATTATATCCACAGCATTCCTCTGATCCACTAATTTTGTCACTTGGTCAAAGAATGCAATAAGGTTTGTCTGGCATGATCTGTTTTTGACAAACCATGTTGGCTTTTAGTAATGATTTTGTTTGCCTCTAGGTGTTCACTGATTCGTTGTTTGATTATCTTTTCCAGAATCTTCCCAGGTATTGAGGTCAGGCTGATAGGTCTGTAGTTTCCTGGGTCCTTTTTTTTCCCCTTTTTTGAAGATGGGAACTACATCAGCTCTTTTCCAGTCCTCCGGTAGTTCCCCAGTGCTCCAGGATCTTTGAAAAATATAGTTCAATGGTTCTGAGATCACATCTGCCAGTTCCTTGAGAACCCTGGGGTGTAATCCATCTTGTCCTGGTGATTTGAACTCATCTAGGCTGGACAGGTGCTCACTTAACCGTTTTCTTGCCTATCTTAACTTACGTTTCTATTCTGTTTTTTATGGCACTATTTTTGGTAGGTTGGTCTGTTTTTTCCCTTTGTGTAAAGACAGATGCAAAAAATGAGTTAAATAGTTCTGCTTTCTCCCTGTTGCTTGTCACCATTTTGCCACTTTCACCCACTGGGGACCATCATTTCCTTCACTTTTTTCTTGTTTTTACTTTTGAAAAGCTTGTTTTGTTATTTTTGACTTTGGTCGCAATCTTAGTTCATTATGAGCCTTAGCTTTCCTCACTTCATCTTTGCAGGCTCGGGCTATTTGCTGATATTCTGTCTTAGTTATGTGCCCCTCTTTCCACTTTCTATATTTGTCCCTTTTATCTTTCAATTTATCAGAGAGTTCTTTATGCAGCCATGCTGGTTTCTTTTGAGAGCTGTAATTTTTCCTCTTTGTTGGTATTGTGCTAGCTTGGGCTTTTATTATCTCACTTTTCAAAATTTCCCAAGCTTCTTGAGTTGTTTTCCCCTTGAGGATTCTCATCCATGGAATCCTTCCCAACTAGCATGTCGGGTTGCTAGTTGGTTATCCCCCCCCAAAGATTCCCTAACCTTAAAACAGCTCTTGGATGGCAACAATTACCCAGCACGAGGAGCTGAGGAGAAAGAGATGCCAGCAATGCTAACTCCCAAGAATGAGGGGCTCAGAGGCAGCTACAAGCAGGGGAGGCAGGGATGGAGGGGAGGGGGGGCAAAGAAAGGAAATCAAACCTGATTGACAAGGAGCATAGTAACTCTGCCCCTACTCCGCAGAGGGCAGATCCCCATCATCCCCAGCCCGGCAGGGGTCTTCCTGCCACACCGTTGCAGACAAAGGGGGGCTCTGGTGAGGAGGAGGTAGAGGAAGAGGGTTTAAGCAAGCTTAGCAACCGGAGTGGGGATCCCCCCCCAAAACAAATGTGCTTCGTGGGTAACCTCCCAGCACGACGGGGGGAGAGGAATAAAAACCAAACACACACCCCCTGCTGCCAATCCTCAACAGAAATGCTCACGACAACGAAAATCTCGGACAGGAGGAAGAGGGCGGGCAGGCGGGTGTCTTGCTCGGCTGTGGCTTGGAGGGGAGGAAAGGGGGCAGCTTCACCCCCCCCCAAATGCTGCCCTCTCACAAAATATTCCCCCTTCCTCTTAAATCTACTTTTATTACTGGCTTTGACAGCATTTCTATCAAGCAGTTGCAATTTTTATCTTTGTGTAAATCAATGGTTTTTGTTTTTTTTTTAATCTTGGGAACTTTAAGATGTATGGACTTCAACTCCAGAATTCCTGGGGAATCCTCCTGCCTTATGCTGGCCAGGGAGTTCTAGGAGCTAACGTCCACACATCTTAAAATTGCCAAGGTTGAAAAGCACTGGTATAAACCCTTTCGTAAATTTTGAACTGAAATGGGATACAAATGATATATATCCTCAATCAGCACATCAATCATACCTGTCATTGCAACAGAGCATCCTGGGAATCCTTCCTCCATGTTATACCTTATACTTTTCTGGGTGCTGGTACATCATCTGCGGTTTTTCCGCATCCAGAAGGCTTCTCATGAAGTAATGCCGAAACAGTGAAGGAAGACTCCACGCAGGGTTTTCCTCGGGGTGAGAATGCCCAGAACAAATCTCAGGCAATCTCTTTTATTAGTTCAGCAAAATATGGGTAGTTACATGGGGCAAGCAAGGGGGGTTACATTCTAGCTCAGCAAACTATAGGTGATTTCATGAAGCAAGTAAAAACAGTTACAAAAGGCAGGCAATAGCAGTTTTCATGAAGCAGGCAAAAGCTGTTACATTCTTTCAGATAAGCATTCCATTCGAAGGCAGTTTGTGTGTGTGAATGTCTTGTGTGTTTCTCTCCTCCGATGGACAATTCACCATTGTTCACAGTTTTTATGCCTACGTGGTGCAGTTACTTTGTTCAGCTATTTGCTTATGTTACAATTTGTTGCAGTTTATTGCTAAACAGCTTTGTGCGGAGTTTCTCATGTCCTTGGCTCCTGTTTCATGTGAGAGCCATTGGCCTAGTCACACTGCAGGAGCCTGAACCAAACATTTTCCCAACAATCATCAAGGATATTAAATGAGTTACTGAGAGACTGGCAGGCAGCGATAAGTTTGCATGTTGTGAATTGCAACATGATTTCTGCCATTTGCAGCAAGAGGCAATGTAGCAACACTGAGTTTATAGCAGGTGACAGTGTGAGTACTTAGGCCTGTTCCAGCATGCAGTTATCATTTTAGGGCTTGTCATCTCATGAAACCTTTTTCTCAAAGTCAGCTCTAAGTTCTGATCTGGAAGATGTAATCAGAAAGAATGTGCCTCTATTAGCTGATACTGAATCTTTAAGTACGGTATTTAATTTTAGCTATCTATTAAATCCTGCCCTCTCAAGTCCTGCTATTCTGCCTCATCGTGGCAGGAGAAAGTTGCTGGAAGGGATGAACAAAGAACATCGGAAGGGCATATCAAGAGTATACATTGCCCACTAGGGTCACCCAAGGTGTGAAGGTCATCCCAGCTGCCTAGCTAAAGCAAGCAGACACCTAAATTGGGCAGCAGCAACATAGATCATTGGAAGATGCCAGAGGCAGATGATCTCTTTATTGACCATCTCAAAGGCATCAATTCATACTGTGTAGGAGAAGGCAATGGCAAACCCCTCCCATATTTTTACCAAAAAAATCCCACATGAATATAAATTATTAAATAATGATGATATACAACAGGATGATTGGCTCCCTCAGGTCAGATGATACTCAACACAGTATCAAGGAAGAGCTGAGGATCTTTTGGAGTCCTAATGGTATTTATGATGTGGCTTGATTAAAGCCTTTGGGATGTCTCGTTGTTGATGTTGTCATATGGGAACGGAAAACGTGAAAAAACAGAATTACAATGGGAAGAATGGAAGATAAGAAGCATGAAAATGAGAAGGCGGAGTAAAAGATGAAAGGAAACAATTACAAACGGGCATGTTTGGCATCAGCAAATTGAGATGGACCAGGATAAGGGCACTTTCAGTCAGAATATCATATTATTACTCAGGACATGAAAAACAAAGACTCAACAGAATGTGCAAACGGTCGTACAATATCCTTAATTTCACATGCTAACAAAATAATGTTTAGAATCATCCAACAAGCCCTACGTGGAAAGAGAGATGCTAGATGTGCAATCTGGCTTTAGAAAAAAAAAAAACTGGGAATACAAGACATTATTGTTGAAGAATGCTAGATAAATGAGAAAGTAAAAACAAAAACAAAGTTACAGAAAGGCCTTTGATTGTGTTTATTACATCAAGCTGTGCAATGCACTTAGAAAATTGGGAATCCGAGAACATCTTCTTGTCCTATTGAGAAACCTATATACAAAGTTGGACTTTGAAGAAGCCCAGTAAGAAGGCTATTCCACCCTTTTGAATTTTAGTGTTGGAGTAGACTCCAAAGCAGAGGTGGGCAATTAATTTTCCCAAAGGGCCACATGAGAAACTGGAACTCTTGTGTAGAGCCACTGCTGTTGTCCTGACCTTGTCCTGACCTTGATATATTATGAGAAGACCTAATTCTCTGGAGAAGAATCAGAATCGAGCTGGAAGGGACCTTGGAGGTCTTCTAGTCCAACCCCCTGCTCAAGACTCTAATGCTGGAAAAGGTGGAAGAGGACAACCAGTAACAAGGCGGATGAACTCAGTTATAGCAGTGATGGGCATTGGAACACTGATGGGGACAGATTGTAATAGATAAAATCTTTCTGTGTAGTTGCTGATAGTTGATAATAACTTCATGGTACATCAATCAATTACCCAACCATTAAATTAACTAACTTATGACATGAACTTATGCACTTATTCATAGCATGGGCCTGAAATCTAGGATATTTCAGCTGTTACCAAACTACAAGTCCCAGAATGCTTCACCCTTGAGTTGCCAACTAGAGCTACTGAGTGCATAAGGGCCACACATTCTCCATCCGTGACTTAAGTTTCATACGCCAGCCAGAATTTAGTTTTACAGTTAACGGTCACCAAACTGCTCCCATATTATCACTAGATTGCATCCATGGATCTTCAGAATATTTCTCAAAAACCATAAAGTAAAATAATAAATCACAAAAGTGAAAAATACCTTCAAATCTCACAAGACTGCGCAATCTTGTAATAAATGTTTTCGCATATGTTTTCACATGAGTTTTCAAATGATTCACATGTGAGATCTGGTGATATTTTTGCGTTGATTTTTGTTAAATGGTTTAAATTTTTACTTAACTTTTTAATCATAGGTGACTAAGCCAACATACAAAATTACATGCTAGCAAAGTAAAGTTGCAGATCCCAGCTCCAGGAGATCAGCCTTCTACTGAAGAGAAAATATCCTGCTGCTTCACCACAAAGCAGGCAAGTGCCGAAAACCTCATTCATTTTGGCACTTGACATCCCATAATAATAATATTCCATTTGTCATGGGCATAATATTAAGAGCCTCACTTTACATGGTTGGAGGCATTGTCAGCTGCATAAAATGTACACAGCCTGGAGATGCACATCATGACACATGGCCTATAATTTTGTTTTTAAAAAGACATAAATATACACTGAGGCTTCTTCCTGTGCCTTACCTTAAATACGTATTGTAGTTGCTCACCAGCTGTCATACACTAACAATCATTAATTTCTAAAGTATTCTTTTAGCTCCCTTCTCATGAGTCACTATAACTGAGTTGTTAGAATTTGACTTAATCATAATTTGACAATCTTTGAGGGCACACAAGCATATTTTTAGACAGAGGGTGGCTTCAAAAGTTTCTTGTCAGAAAAGTGGAAGCAAGGGATCCTGGCACAGAGCAACACCTTTTGGAGGTAACCCTTTTTTTCAATTCTTTTATGTGCTTACTTTATTAATCTATATCTAATCTCTACCTACCTACCTACCTACCTACCTACCTACCTACCTACCTACCTATCTATCTATCTATCTATCTATCTATCTATCTATCTATCTATCTGTTTATTTGTATCCCGGGTTTATTATTTTTACAAATAAGACTCATTTGGACACACCCAGAAAAAGGAAAGAGAAAACACAAATTGCTACTGTGAAGGAGTTGAAACAATTGAATGCAAGATGGGCATTTGTGGAGGAAGGTCAGAAAAGTCAAGATGGCAGCTTCAACCACAAGATCAGACATATCCCTTTTTAAATGGACTGCATATTAAAAAGGGAATAAGGCTTCAGTTGGATAGCCATGGCTGCTACTGATTTTTTTTTTTTTTTTACATTCTCCTCATCCCCAACACACATGCATAGGTGCATTTGAATAATAAAAAGCTTTTGAAAATAAGCCAAGCATCCTTTCTGGTCTCCAGAAGTAGGTCGCTCACTTCTGATGTAGCAAAAGGAAATTCCACACCAATATATTCTGTCCTCAGCCCTGGAGCAGAGATGATGCTTATCCCATTTTTTTCCTAGTATACATTTTCTGTGTGCATTTGATTGTATTGTCTCAGCTGTAGTGTGGTGTTTATCACCCCATTAAATGGACTGGATGTGCCCACCAAAAGGAGTGGAGATCAAAACACCTCCTCACCAGCAATCAACAACCAGTTTAGAGGAGATTAATACTAAGATTAATACTAACTAGACCATCAATCAAGAAGTAAACAATACCCCCATCAAGGAACTATCAACTCAAACAAACAAGCTATCAGTAAACAACAGCTTAATTAAGGAACCACCAAGAATACTCCCGCCAACTGCGACAAGCAAGCCACTGTTCATTTATTTGTATCCCACCTTCCTTATTTTTACAAATAACTCAAGGTGGGAAACATATTCAACCCATCTTCCTCCCATTTTCTCCACAGCAACCCTTTGAGATGGATTGGGCTGAGAAAGAGTGACTGGCCCAAAGTTACTCAGCTGGCTTTCATGGCTAAGGTAGGACTTGAGCTTACGTCACCTGCTTTCTAGCCTGCTGTCTTAACCACTAGCCAGGGGTAGGCAACCTTGGCTCTTTTATGACTCATGGACTTCAACTCCCAGAATTCCTGAGCCAGCATGACTGGCTCAGGAATTCTGGGAGTTGAAGTCCACGAGTCATAAAAGAGCCAAGGTTGCCTACCCCTGCTGACCAAATTTGCTCTAATATATAAAAAGAGAGCAAACCCCACTCCCTTCTAGCACTGATGAGGTTAGCTAGTTTGGTAATAAAATGCCTGCAAGAAAACAACCAAACTCACAGAGCACCAAAGACCCACACAGTTCAAGCTACAAATGCTCTCTTCCATCAAAAGCCAGTAAATGTAGTGATTAAGGCATCAAACTAGAAACTGGAGACTATGAGTTCTAGTCCCATCTTAGATAAAAAGCTAGCTGGGTGACCTTGGGCTAATAATCATTTCCTCTTAGCCCAGAGAAATAGGAATGGCAGACCACTTCTGAAAATCCTTACCAAGAAAACATCAGTCCTTCATTCAGACAGTTACCAGAGGTCAACACTGACTCAAAGGCACACACACACAAAGATCATCTAGGGAAAAAGTACTCCTACTGCCCCAACTATCAGGAAGTAAAGGGAGCTGAAGCAAGGAGATGCTTTTCAGTGGCAGTGAGTTCCCCAACAGAGATCTGCCTGGCACCAGAAATGAATACATTGAGAAGGATATTGAAATCGGAGCCTCTTTTGTTTTACATATTTTTGTTTTGTTCTTTCACTTATGAATTTTTGTTTTATGTTTTTAAACATGTAGCAGATGCTTTGAATTTATTTTCTATTATTTATCAGTTGCCAAGAGCTGAATCGTGGTGGGGTCAACATGTAAGAAGTAAATAAGCAAAGCTCAGTAAGAAGGTAGGGATCATAGCAGTAAGGATGCTATTGCTAATGAAGATGAGGGCCAATTATTCGTGGATTAGGGCCCACTGGCTTTGCAAGCTCCTTTGCTTACTAGTTAATTCTGCAGTTAATTACTCCATCAGCTGTGCATGTTTTTACTCACTAGAGGGATTAAATCACTTTAATACAAGCTGCATAGAACAGAAAATAGCCTCTCTTTCAAAGACTTTATTTCAAAATAAGGAGCAATTGTATTGCCAATTTGTAAGAAATAAAATGCTCTCCAAAATGATGACAGCTGATGTCTAAGTAAACAAAAAAGAAACGGTTATTGCCACTGATGCAGAAAGGAACAATATGCCATGCATGTGTGTGTGTGTGTGTGTGTGTGGCACATTGTTCTGGTGGCCCGCAGGCCAGATGGGTCATGTGCAGGCCACACCCACCACGGCTCTGCAAAGGCAAAAATGTTGTGATATGTCACGATACGTCATGTGATGTGATCGAGTTTAACACCCATGCTCTAGTCTAGGGGAATGGGATTGTATTTCAGAATAACTGAGTTGGAAGGGACCTTGGAGGTCTTCTACTCCAACCCCCTGCTCAAGTAGGAGACTCTGTATCATTCCAGACAAATGGCTGTCCAATCTCTTCTCAAAAGCCTCAAGTGATTTCAATACAAGTGAGTACAGTTCAACTTAAAACCATTCATTTAACAGTTCAGAATTATGATGGTGCTGAAAAAAATAATTTACAACCTGCGCTCAGAGTTACCACCCCCACGGTAATGTGATTGCAATTTGGGCACTTGGCAACCAGCTCACATTTATGATGGTTGCAGAGTTCTCTGTTCATGTGGTTGTGATTTGCAACCTTCCCAGCTATGTTCTCACAAGCAAAGTCAATGGATGAAGCCAGATTTATTTGGCAACCATGGTAAAAATGGTCATAAAGTCAGGTCTAGTCATGTGATGACTTTCTTAATAACCACATCCCAGTTCCAATTGCCATAAGTGGAGGGTTGCCTATATGACTAAAGGGCACCTACATGGGAAATGCTTGTTTGGAATAATCATTACCCACATATTGTAGGGAGGACTATCCTAAATCAGTATTTCTCAGTCTCAGCAACTTTAAGATGTATGGACTTCAATTCCCATAACACCGATGCTGGCTGTGGAATTCTGGGAGTTGAAGTCCATATATCTTAAAGTTGCTGAGACTGAGAAACATTGTCTTAAATAGATAGAACGGAAGCAGAAGAAAAATCTGGAAATAGTTGTAGTTGAAAGTGATAAGTACATTTAACTCTTTTTGTAATGCCTAAAAAACCCGCTCCTTGTATATTTCTCCTCCTCTGTCTGGTTATCACTTCCTCTGCATGTCATGCAGTTTGAGGGGGTATACATGAGGTCTTGTCAAACAAGTAAAGCTCTGCTTTTTATCTATAGCTGACTCCTGTCCAGTTTTGTCTTTCTCTTTAAGGGGCAGTGCGCTGGCTCAGTGGTTAAGAGGCCGGGCTTGTTGGCTGGAAAGCCGGCAGCCCAGGTTTGAGACCCAAATTTCATGTGATGGGGTGAGTTACCGTCCTCGTCTCAGTTCCTGCCAACCTAGCAGTTTGAAAGTATAAATATGCAAGTAGATAAATAGGTACCACTTCAGTGGGTCGGTAATAGTTCTCTGTGATGTCATGCTGGTCACATGACCACAGAAATGGCTCAATGGCCTTGAAACGGAGATGAGCACCGCCCCCTGTAGTCGGCAACAACTAGCAGAGTAAAATCCTCAGGAACTCCTTTACCTTTTACCTCTTCCTCTTTCCTTCTTCTTCCAGTACAGCTGCCTTTCCTCTTCTTTCATTTCCATCTTGCGTTTCTCTTCTTTTGTTCTTCTGGTGTTTCTGCTGAAAAGCAGACAGGGAAGATGTGTGCGCGTACTTGTGTGTATCTCTGTGTGAGACTGATTGGTACATGCAAATGGAGAAAGTCACTTAATTTTATAAATGGGGTAGCTTATTTACAGGCAATTAATTTTAATCATAGATATTTGCTCAAGCATTATTGCCATTAGACTGTGCTTTCCAGCAGGGATATATATATACACACATGTTTACAAAGGAGAGGAAAATGTTCAGAAGTGGTTTCATCTGAAATGGGCAGCCTTAAGCTGAAGATGAAAGGAACCTGTGCATTACAAAGGACAATTAGCTTTGGGACATACATTCAGTAACAAATAGCTGAATTTGAATTTCATTGCTGTTTTTTTCTTTGATTAGCTACCTTAAGCGAACTCTGCCAGTGAAAACAGGATAGATACAAATCCTGGAAAGAGTGACATGGGTTCAGGAAAATAAAGACAAGTGATTTAATTTGCTCAATGGTTAGTGAATGTCCCCAGCCTGAGTCTATTTGTATGCCGGGGAACTTGGATAATGATGGCAAAAATAACAAACATGGCTAAAACAGATGGTGTTTACATTAAAATAAAATATAGTTTATGTAACTACGGATTCTCTACTTAGCTAGAATAGGCTGGATGAATAGATCAGTTTTAAGCATATAAGCAGACTTGGGCAAGTTATTTGCTGAGCAGTAGTTTGCCCTAAAAACCATCATTAATAAAGTTCTCTCAAAACTAGAGGTTCTGCTAAAAAAAATGGAAGTGTAGCTAAGATAGACAGTTCTTTACCTAGTTAATGTAGTCATGGACTGAGTTATTTATTTAACAGAATAACAGAGTTGGAAGGGACCTTGGAGGTCTTCTAGTCCAATCCCCTGCTCAAGCAGGAGACCCTATACCATTCCAGACAATTGGCTGTCTAGTCTCTTCTTAAATGCCTCCAATGATTTTATTTGTTCACTCACACATTCATTTTTGTGACTTCAAGTCAGTGTTGCCCCCTGGCAACCCCTTAGTTTAGTCCCTGCACTTTTTGGGGGGAACTGGCTTGCCCTTGGCTTTTTTCTCCTAAGGCTGAGAGAGAGTGAGTAGCCCAAAGTAGTCCTTATGAACTCTTACGAACAGCTGAACTCTCTCAGCCCTAGGAAGAAGGTAATGGCAAACCAATTCTGAAACCTTATCAAGAAAACTGCAGGGACTTATCGACATAGTTGCCAGGAGTCAACAATGACACACGCACACATCCTCAAAGACTGATTTCATCCTGTTGTGCCATATCTGCTGAAGGTAATTCTAGTATTATGACTTTAAATCAGCATCTCCACCAGTTGAAAATCAGTGTTCAAACAGTGGGGCCAGTAAGAGGATTTAAACATCCATTTATTTGGGATTCTACATTCACCTGGTTTACCCATTTTATGAGCTGTGCTGAGAATGGAACCTACTCAACAAGATAGTGTTGAACTACCACTTTAAGCATCCTACCCTTGTTGGTGATGGTCAATGCCTCACATTCCATGCTGTCCTCTGAAAAAGGCTCTTCTCTACAGGAGACATTCCTGGTTAGTTGGGTTCTTCCCAATTCAGCAGAAGATAACAACTCCTGATGCCAAAGGATGGGGACAGAGAGTGGTGGGGGGCAAATGGAATGAATGTATTCACCTCCTCGCTCAACCCCTTTCCCAGGTCTTCACTTGTTATGCTTCACATCATCCTGGATCTTTCTGGCATATGGTTCCCGCAGGTTGCTCTGCTGTCTTTATTTTCCATTACCAACACCACAGCTACCGAAATGTGCCTCTGCATTTTCTCTTCTCATCTGCCCATGTGTAGTAGGCCTAATGAGCATCCCCTAGAGCTGAAAAACAGAGTATCAGGTGCCTCTTGGGGGGTCATAGTGTGTTCAGCAAAACACACAGCTGCTGGCTCTAAAAACACAGAGCATAATGTGAGGTGTGATATAACAGTGGGCTTAAGATTTAGAATAAAAAGATATCTAGACTGTTAGCATTTGGCTTGCCACAAGGACAGAATCTATGCTGGAATCTTTTCCATATAGTGAGCCACCCTACCCCACCCCAGCAATGAGAATTGTCCAAAATTCAATCAAAAAATGCAGAACTTTGAAAGACACAAGCAAAG
Organism: Azemiops feae; assembly: GCA_023970755.1. Classification (NCBI taxonomy): domain Eukaryota; kingdom Metazoa; phylum Chordata; class Lepidosauria; order Squamata; family Viperidae; genus Azemiops; species Azemiops feae. Next base: position 1,765,875 of record JALGBA010000172.1, on the reverse strand, counting down.
CCTCCCCCCCCCATGAAGATGAATAGCAAAACAATGCAACCTCTTTACTTTTGAGACAAACCACAACATCTCTTTATTTTGATGAAAAGAATCGTAGCACCACCAAAGTGCTAAGCTCTTCAATAAGTTGAAGCCAAGGTGCCTTAACACTAGGCACAAAACATAACATTCAGTCAGTAGACACAGGTAAGGAATGCCCTTTGCAACTATGGGAGAAGGAAGAGGTATCCAAAATAAGTTGGGTTCCGGACCACCTACTGAAGTGCAGATGCAGATTCCGCATATTGCTAGACAGAGGTGTCTGTAGGGCATGGACAAAAGAGTCAAGATGGTAGACATGATGGTCCAATCACAGGTTTCCCCCCTTTTGATATATTGTTAGGTATTTTGGAGACAGGATATGTCAGGCCCAAGCCCATAGATGGGACAGTGAAATCAAATCAAGTCCAATCCTTTATTTGCTTACAACTAATGGACAGAATCTTCCCAAGCTAAAGCTGTAACCATCTAACATACTAGGGGTCAGGGGTAGGCAACCTTGGCTCTTTTATGACTCGTGGACTTCAACTCCCAGAATTCCTGAGCCAGCATGGCTGGCTCAGGAATTCTGGGAGTTGAAGTCCACGAGTCATAAAAGAGCCAAGGTTGCCTACCCCTGTACTAGGTGTAACCTGAGAGATTCTAGTCGGGGATACACTGAGCTCTTCCCTCCTTCCCCATCCAGCTTGGAACTACACAGTCGCTTAACACAGGCCTCTCTCTGGGAAAGCTCTGGGTTGCCAGGAGTCTCTTCTGCTGCTCCTCTGGGTGCACACTCCCTCACAGGTCAGGAGGTCTTGTCTATCTGCTAACACTGACAGCTGCAAAACATTTCCCTTTGTTTTGGGGCATTTATTATACCCTTTCTTGCCCACAGCCCCTTGGGTGAAACAGAGAACTTAATAGCGATAGGACTTAGACTTATATATTGCTTCATTGTGCTTTAAAGCCCTCTCTAAGCGGTTTACAGAGTCAGCCTATTGCCCCCCAACAATCTGGTTCCTCATTTTACTGCCCTTGGAAGGATGGAAGGCTGAGTCCACCTTGAGCCAGTCAGGACTGAACTCCTGCTGTGGGTAGAGTTAGCCTGCAGTACTGGATACTGGATTCTAACCACTGCACCACCCAGCATCTTAATGCCTAATTATTTGCCCCCCACCCCCTTGCATTCCCAGCTCTCTTGTCAATTTCCAGGGTGATGGGAGGATTCTATTTTAATTCTTTCTAGTCAGTTCTACAAAGCCCATAAGAAGCTCCTGGCCTGATGCTCCCTGCTATGATAATTAAGGCACTCTTTCCTCTGACAATGCTCTACTCTGAACCAAGTTTGCAGTAGGAAAATTATCTCACTTCCCCTCCACTCAAGAAAGAAACAAACCCCACTAAACCTAGCAGTGCTGAAAAGGGAAGCTGACAAAAGAGCTGTCAATGACAACCTTCCCCCCCCACACACACTTCTGTTTGGGCTACTGAGCTACTGGATTACTAAAACCCAAGCCACTACTACAGTGGTGGCGAACCTATGGCACGGGTGCCAGAGGCAGCACTCAGAGCCCTCTCTGTGGGCACGCGTGCCGTCGCCCCAGTCCTGGGCCTTCAGCTGGGTTTTATAAAACCTTTTCGCTTTAGGCCTCCGCCGCCGTGTGCAAAAATAAAAAGGTTCAATCAGTCAATTTCAACTTCTCACGGGGGGGGGGGGGAGATCTTGCAAAGTTGGAATTGATTGATTGAACTTTTTAGTCCCAACCATTCTGCCGTTACCACCACAGCCATGCCCACCCAATGGGCCACGCCCACCCAATGGGCCACACTCAGCCAATGGGCCACACCCACCCGGCACTCGACGATGCATAAGTGGGTTTGGGGTTGCAGTTTGGGCACTCGGTCTCTAAAAGGTTGGCCATCGCTGCACTACTAGGTAGCAAGGGAAAAATCCTTTACTGCCACCTAGTGGTCATTTTGTATCTTTGCAGCCCAGATACAGCAGCCTGGGACAAGGGGCAAAGAGGTTAAATTAACATTTCACTTTAGGTCCTTAAGTACAGAAACTAGGCAAAGAGGTAAGACAAGAGTTCCCACCAATGAAAAAAATGAAAAATAGAAATAGTCTAGCTTTGCAGCAATATGCTGCACCTGAGTCAGAAATAATAACCCCACTCTCCAGTGCTGCAGTTATCACTGGGAACATAGCAGTCTGGGGTTGTTTTCAAACTTGATGTGGAACCCACAAATGGTAGCATAGAGATATTCATGGGCTATGTTAGGGTTTGACTTATATAAAGTTCCACTCTGGATAGCCACACAATGTGAGGGTCCAAACAGCTCTATACTCCTCTGAGATCACCAGTGAGAAGGATTTGCTTTATGAAAGATTGCAGACTGCCACCTGGCAGGAAGCCCACAAAAGTTTCTATCACAGCTTGTTAATCCCTTTGGAAACTCAAGGGAGGCTGAGCACTTTTCATTAAAAGGTCTTAAAATTTGAAGGGGAAAGAAAAACTGTTTCTTTAAATGGGGATTACAGAATTCTCTCTTCATACAGGCACTTGTAACAAGCACTGCTGTCATACAAACCTACAGCCAATCAGAATCTTCCCTTTACTTTCAAAAGCAACACCACTAATCAGCAGCGGTCATTGTAAGCACCCATCCTGCTCTTGAAGTTGGCGCCGTATCAAAAATGTCGGAAGCTGCAGCTGTGTGGAGATGAAATTGGCCTTGTGCACAGAACAATCACATTGAGCATTGCAAGTTCTGAACTAGGTTTGACTTCAAGCAGAAATGTAAAGAAATCTTAATTATCTAAGATTACTATATCCAGTTTACAGAATTTCAGAATATCACTTGATAGCAGCAAACATTTAAAAAAACCTATATTTTTTGCCATCTAATGGACATCCATACTTTTTCAGTCTTCTAGCCTTATAATTATCTCCATGGGTTCTTGTTGATTCAGTCATTAACTTTGCACAAGCTCTCCTGAGAATGACTGCTATAGGGGGAAAAAACCCTATTTTGCTGCATCTTTCTCCCCATTTTCCCAGAGTTTAGAATTTTCAGAAGAACGGTCCTGCAAACCTCCAAATTGGAGCAGGGATTTCAAAGCAGTCGAAACATCAGTCTTGGACAATCTCGCAAAAGCCACAAGGGTTGGATGTAGTTAGTATTTGGCCTGTAGACCAACGGGAAATCTGAGATCTGCAGGTCACATTGACAAAAACTACACGGTTGTTGATGAACCTACCAGGAGTTCAGCTCAACTCAGCTCAAGTGAGTCTTAACTTACTATTTAAAAATGGTGGGTAAAATGCCTTTTCTTCCATTACTGATTATTCCTTTTGAAGAACTCTTAATACATTTCCACCAATATCAGCATTCTTCCAGAACATAAAGATGTTCTTCAGAGAACATCTTTAAATGGTTCCTGGAAAGAGGTCAGGAGTCCGGGGAGCCTTCTGACTTCCTCTTCTTATTGTTGCTCTTTGCTGAGTCATAGAGGAGAAGTAGGTGATGAAGCAGAGAGCCCAGAAGGTTGAGACTGGGGCTTGCAGATTTTTGTTTTCCAGATGTTACATCTGTCCATTACTTCTTCTCCTGCCTTCAGGTGCTTTGGAGAATAGATTGACCCCCCTCTTCTTAGTGGCAACCCCTGAGATATTGGAACACTGCTATCATGTCACCCCTCGTCCTTCTCTTCATTAAACTAGACATACCCAATTCCTGCAACCGTTCCTTGTATATTTTAGCCTCCAGTCCCCTAATCATCTTTGTTGCTCTTCTCTGCGCTCTTTCTAGTGTCTCAGCATCTTTTTTATATCGTGGTGACCAAAACTAAATTTAGCTTCACACGAGCCCAGGCTGTACTTTTTTTTTTTTTGGCTCCCTTGCAAACAACTAAGTGCCAGTACAGTACAGTACAGAAGGCACAATTTGTGGTTGGCAGCCCCAGCTGACCTTCTGATGTTCTGATGTTTGCAGAACATCCATCTAACAATGCTGTGACATCACTGAAGGGGTATACCTGATTAACCCCCCCCATTTATTTATTTTTTTACTTATAGTGGTAGTTTTAAAGGTAGGGAAGGAAACAGGAAGCCATCCAAGGGCAAATCAGTCACATTGAAAAATGTGCCAATGTTGCAGATGAAATCTGGCAATTTTGCCACTTAAAGTATCTGATAATACTCTATGCTAATCTGAAATTGCAGAAAAGGAGGAAGGGAGGGAAGGGAAGGGAAGGGTTGGTCATACTCTCACAACAGGCTTAGAATCATTCTTGTTGGATACATAATTACATCTGCCAAATTATGTCCTCCATGCAGAACTGAAGACTCCCCTGGTGTCTTACTTTCCATCTTTTTTCCAATACTCTTAGTACATAAAAATGTAAAAGTCTGAACAACCAAATGCCATGCTCTTTGGGACTATTCTTGCTAATTAATCAGACTTGTTACCAGTGGTTTTATAGAGTTCTGTACCTTTTTATATAGACATTTACATTATAGATAATGTAAAAGGTCACCTGTTGTTCTCCCTGCCTTTGCCTTTTTGATGTTTGAAAATGTTTAAGAAATTAATATCAAGCTGTATTTTTGGCCAGGTGTATGGAGTGGTGTGTGCTTGCTCAGATGTGATTGAATGGGAATGCACACTAAATTGGAAATTATTCACAATTCTTACCTTAGCTTTGATCTAGGCATTCAAGAATGAAGAAAGTCTTTCATCCAGCTTTGTAAAATTGGTTTTGAACAATATCCATACTTGTTTGTTTGTTTGGGAAGTTGGTGAATCTCAGCATCCGTAACTGGCAAATCTCAAATCACATCGTCCTTTTCTAAACATTCACAAAGAAAGAATAATATTCAGCAAAGGCTGGACATTTGCCGTGAATGTCAACCTACTGAAACAGCGGATGCTTTTCTGATTTCCTTATGTTCTTTTAATGTCAGATACAGCTTACTTGCTTTGACCTCATATCTTGTTATTTGCTTTACTATCTCACCTCTCCTCTTGCTGGGCTGCAAGGAGATGCCGAACAAGAATGGAGAAATGAGTGTAAAATGTCATGAATTTAAGACAGGGAAATGAAGTCTTTCATGTCATGGAATGAATGAATGAATGAGATATGCAAATGAAAGCACATAATGGCAGCTGTATTAATTCCACATTCTGAGCCCTCTTTTGTATCAGAAGAATTTATTAAATAAACAAAATTAACTGGATTCACAATGCCCACAAGAAAAAATGATGCATCTAACCCAGGGGTTCCCAACCAGGGGTGCGAGATAATATTCCAGGGGGTGCGAAAACTTGGGTTTTCAAAATTATAGCGTATATGCATAATTCGTTGCTGTTATTTTGAACTTTTGTAAGGGGTGCAAGAATATATCAGAAGCGTTCTAGAGGTGCGGGGTATAGAAAAGGTTGGGAGCCACTGATCTAACCACACACTTCACGGGTTTTTTTTCTTACAACATGCCAAGTAGAGGCATGGAGGATACAAAAGCACAATCATGTAGTCACATCTGCAGCTAAAAAAAAAGTAGTAGTTGCAGCCACCATCTTAATTTTTTTTTTATACCCTCTACCCCATATATGCATCTGCTTAGAGTGCTGCAGAAATGATGTTTTAGCTGACAATTGGTGTTATCCTTGGTGAATGTTTTGTGGTTCAGTAGATTGTGTGAACTACCTGTACTGCAAGCCCAGGGTACACAATGAGCCTAGGAAATGAGTTAATTTAATGTCCAAGTGAAGCATTGTTGCATGAATTTCCCTGCTGTTTTACAAATCACAGCACACTATACTTTGTGTATTCAATCATCCTTTCACTGTTGTCCCTTACGTTCCCATTTAATCAATAAAGGAGAATATTTTAGTTTAGGGTTGAAATGAGGGAGTCCTTGGTGCTCTCTGAGCTTGGTTGTTTTCTTGCAGATGTTTCATTACCCAAACTAGGTAACATCATCAGTGCTAGTTTTGGGTTATGAAACATCTGCAAGAAACCACAAAGCTCAGAGAGAATCCAGGACCCCCTCCCCCATTCCCATTTAATGCCCACCACTTGCCAGTCTGAACACTGGGCCACTCAGCCTCCATCTGGATTGACTTGTTTGTGGGCTGCCTAGCAGGAATCTGGCTAGTAAATTTAATAGTCTGTGCATATACATTTGATAGATAGACAGACAGGCAGGCAGACAGACAGGCAGGAGAGAGGGGGGGATCAAGAACTACTATGCTGGGACTTTGCTCAGATTCAGTAGGGTAGCCCTCATGTTCATCCTGAACCCCCTGGAAGGACTGTACACAAATTTATGTTGTTCTGTGTCAAACACTACACAACAGTGAATCTTCCCATCTATATTAATCTTTATTTAAAACCACCCATTAGCTGAACACCTCTTTTTAATGATCTATTCTACAATAAAACCCACTAAAACGTAATCTAAATAAAAACATATACAGTACGATTAAATCAAATTCAAAATAAACACTCCATATAAACTAGGAAACAGCCAGGCAGTCATTCAAAAGTTAAGAACTATAATATAATTCAATTCAAAATTCTTGGATTTCCCCCCAAGTCTTCACCTGACACTGACATGAGGCTAACATGGGGCACCAGTCCAGCCCCACTGGGGAGGGAATTCAAAAAAATTCTATGGGGGCAGCACAGAAAAAGCTATCCTGGCCAGTACAAGTAGTTTTTGACTTACAACCACAATTGACCCCAAATTTTCTGTTGCTAAGCGAGACATTTGTTAAGTGAATTTTGTCCTGTTTTACAATCTTTCTTGCCACAGTTATTAAGTGAATCACTGCAATGTTAAGTTAGTAACATGGTTAGGTGAACTTGGCTTCCCCATTGATTTTGCTTGTCAGAAGGTTGCAAAAGGTGATCACATGGCCCTGGGACACAGCAAAGGTCATAAATATGAGTCAGTTGCCAAGCATCTGAATTTTGATCAGGTGACCACAGGGATGATGCAATGGCCGTAAGTGTGGAAAACGGTCCTAAATCACTTTTTTCATTGCCATTGTAACTTTGAACAAATGGTCACTAAACGAATTGTTGTAAGTCGAGGACTATCTGTACCTGCTCTTTTTAAAAAACTGAAAGCCGCTCTCCGACTGACAAGCCTTGGTATAGTTTCTCTATGAAATGGGAACGGCCATTTATCCACGCGGTGGAGAACAGGAGCTATACGAAGCATTTATTGAGGAGCGAAGGTTGCTCGTCTCCTCATCTTGGTTGCTCGCGCGAAGCTGCGCCTGCGAAGGGAGGTCTCCGGCCCCGGCTCTCCTCCTCCCGGGCGTTCCCAGCGCGCAAGCCCGCCCTCCCCTCGTCCTTTCTCGGCCTGCTTCTGCTTTCTCCCTTCCCCGTCGCCCAGTTCCGCCTCGATCGTCCAGAGCCGCCCGTGCGCCGGGGAGCTTCAAGGGGCAGCGCACAGGCAAGCGATGCCGCCGTGATCGCTGGACGGAGCGCGGAGCCCTGAGGCTGGTAAGGCCGGCTCCGTTTCGCACCAGGGTCATTTGCGTAATTGCGCGCGGTTGCCTCTCGCCTTCTCGGATAGCTGGGAAACGTTAGCCGAGGGCGAGGTGCGAAGCGACCCCTACAGGGGGGTCGGGGGTACTGTGGGAGGGAAAAGCGAAGAGGGAGCCGGGAGGGAAGAAGGCGAGAGGAGAGATCCGGGAGGAAAGTGGGCAACTGCCCGTGCCCGCTACGCTCAGTCAGGGTATGTGAGTCGTTTGAAGGCAGAGAAGGCTGCCCTTTGGATGGGGGGTGGGGGGGCAGAAGTAGTTGGTGCGGGAGGGGATCGGCCAGGGGGGAGAAGTGGTGTGAATGCAAAGTGGCTGTGGGAGAGGGGAGGGAAGCCAGAGAGATGCACCCCCAAGGAGGGGGCTATATCCACCAATCTTTTCCAGCACTGTGGCGTGCTGGCTGGGGAAGATGGGGGGGGGGATGTAGTCCAATATATCTCGAGAGTAGCTGGTAGGAAAACATCAGTGTAACTAGTTGGGCGAAGGGCTGGATGCGTTGGAGAAGTGGGGTGCCTTTCTAAAGGCGAGGAATTAGCCAAAGCTGGGAGAAAGCGACCGTGCCAGAGAGAGAGTAACGGGAGAGCCCGGCAATAACGGGAGGCGATAGTCGGGCAAACGGTCTGTCTAGTAGACTTTGGGCTGACGCGCGCTGAGAAAGGGGGCCGTTCTCTTGAGCGGCTGGGAGAGAGATTCAAGGTGCGCGGGGGAAGAAGCTACTCCCGGCTACGGAGGGCGGCTGGGATTCGAGCGAAGGAGCAGCGATTGTGTGCCCGGCGCGGATTTGTCAGGTGGATGTGAAGGCGGCGTTCACGTGTGGATGGGAGGGGAGGAAGGGGGGGCTGACGACCCGAGGGAGGGATCCAGACGGAGGAGAGGAAAATCGGAGGCGGCTCACCTCTGCCCCCCTCTGGGGCCGCCCCTTAGAGATGCTAATATCCTTCCAGTCCTCCCCCACCCACCCCCCACCGCCCAAGACCCCGGCCCCGAGACGGAGGGCTGCAACAAAAGCCTCGTCTTTGGGGCCCTGGCAGGATTGCTGAAAGCGGCGGCGACAGCGGCGGCGGCGGGAAGGGTGACGTGTGGTTCCCGAGGCAGGTGAGATTTCGGGGTTGGGGGGGGGGAAGGTAGAGGTGTCCGGGACGCAGCTTTGGAGGAGCCGGCGCTTCGTTCCCACGGCACTTAGAACTAACTCCCGCTGAAAGGGAGCCCCGTCTCCCCAAACATCATCTCCGGAAGCTTTCTGTAGATCCCTGGCCGCGTTTCCACTTTTAAGGTGCTGCATCTTTCTTTCTCCAGCACTCATCCTCACTTCCTCTTGTAAGCCCACCTGTCTCCTGGAAAAAACTGACGGCGAACACTCTCCCCCCCCCTTCGTTTTCCTTTTGACTTGGACAATGGAGAAAAGGAGGGGGGGACTACTCGGTTTCATTGTTTGTCAATTGCGCGCTGCTGTAATCTCTTGTAGCTATAAAGAAGTAATATTATTGGGAGTAGAGACAGTAGCAAGGGGATGGTTTAGTAAAAGCTTTGGGTTTTTTTTCCCTTTAGGTTTGCTTTTCCTTAGAAAAGTTTAATGCCTCTTTGTGTTTGTGCCTCTGTGGGAAAGACAGGCAACTTAAAATGCAGGGATGCCTACTAGAGGGATTTAGAACTGCAACTGATCGGTCTCTTTCAAAGCTTGCTCTTTAAGTAATTTCAGAGGAAGCGTTTGTGATTGGGCAGATGGAGAAGACAGATCTTCCAAGCTTTAGAAGGTAGCAAAGTTTCTGTCTTCAAGGAAAAAGAGGATCAAATCAACTTTGAAAGAATAGAACTCCTATTTTCATGGCTTAATATAATCTCTTCCTCCCTTCGTTCCCAATACTCTGATTTCTTTCATTTTTTTCATGCTTGGAGTAAAGAAAAGCATGAGCAGCATTCTTTCTCAGAACAGATAAAGAGGAGGGAAAAAAAGTTTATAAGGTAATATGTCCCTACAAGTCATTTACTAGTGAACCTAATCATGGGTTACTCAGCTAATGTAATTTTTTTTGGGGGGAGGGGTTTGCCATACATTAAGAAACTAATGTAATGGACTGAGTTCACACAATATATTGGGCTAAAATATGCCTGGCTAATTTGTGTTTCAGTAATTGAGTTGTTCTAATGTAGTAGATAAAATAAAATAAAAATGGATCATTTGGGATCCAGCTGTTTTAGTATTTTGTGTAAATGAAACCCTCAGATTAAGCCAAGGTTTGTCAGAGCACAGCACAGAACAAATAATTCATTTACGTTTAATACGGTGTATGCATCCTTTGTGTGTGTGAATGTGCTTTATTGACTACACGAGCTTGTTCCTTGACACCTTTAAACATTTGTGTCAGCTTTGCCAAATGCTAAGAAAAATATTGCAACTAATGCTAAGAAAAATATTGCAACTTTCCAAGTTCTCAGAATCTCCATGTTTGAAGCAAACTCTCCCATAGGCTGAAGAACAAAAGATTATTCAGAATTACAAAATGGAAACTCTGATAATCATGTAATTGTTATTCCTGGACACAAATGGGAGCTTATGGGATAAGGAGGGTTCCCCCCCCCTCTCTCTCTCTCTCTCACCCTCCCTCCCTCCCTCTCTCCTCCAGATCACCTTTTGAAAGTAGGGGAGAGTTTTTGTTTTTTGAGGTTTTTTGAGGTTTTTGTCTAATGAGAGTTGGGTGAGTTAATTGCTCCATAGTTCCCTTCTCTAATTTCCATTCACATTTCACAGAATTAAAACTGGTGGGTGTGTGGATTCCCCCTTTTGCTTATTAATGGAAAGGTTTATTATGGAAAGACCCCATTACAGTGAAGACACTTAAAAATTCACAATGTTCAAGTCTGTTTCAGGGCTATTATTATAAATTTCTAAGGCTTTTGAGGCAACTTTATCTTTGGCTGAGCTTTTTAGGAACTCAGCCTGGTTAATCAACCTTCTTTCTTTGCAAATGCAAAAGAGGGTTTTAAAATTATTGGAAGTATTGCCTGACCTGAATTAGTGGGAGGGGGAACATGGAGATGGCAGTGATAAATGTTCAAATGCCTGGCACTGGGTGGTGGAAATGATTGCTCTGCTCAGCAAATGAGGACAGTTATCAGCTGTAAAACTGATTTTCTTGGTGACCCTTGAAGTGGCTTGTGACATGATTGACTGCCATCATGGGTGCTGCATGCTTCTTTGTGTTCTAACCTCCCCTTAGAGATTTTTTTCCCCTATGTTGCTCTGCTGAAGCTTTTTCAGGCAATTTCTGTTCAATTTATGAGGCAAGAGACATTGTAAAATAGCTGATAAGTTGACCCAATGTAGAAATGGTTGGGAAACAAAATTACATTTTGTCTGAATTATTCTCCTATGCTCATTTTTTATTATCTACTTGGTGGACATTTAGGAGCAACTTTTCTTTACAATACATATTGAATTGTTTCATGATTTATCCATCATGATTTACTAAATAAACAACAGTGTGTTCTAAGTGAGATACATAAGCTCAACCATTGCTTCTGTAAGAGACTGTAATTTGTGGCCTAAACTTGTACATTATTAGAGGAGCATTGAAATGTTAGTAATAGCATTTAAAGCTAGTCAAGCATATTTTAGCTCAGGATTAGTAGAGTTAACCTTGGATGTAAATATTATGTGCAGCCAGATCAATACAGGTGAGAACTGCTTAGTTCAAAGCAGAACAAGTTCTACCATTCCTTCTCTCTCCCTCCCTCCCCCCCCCCCATATTGAAAGATCATTTCAGTTCCCTTCTGCCTGATTCTTTTTTTCTGGTTTACCTGAGATCATCTTGCTTTGGGTCCTGTACTAAAAGGTATAAAACGATTCATTCATAAGCCAGATTGGTTAGCAGCCATAGTTAATTGAAGAAACTGGTGGCTGGATAATCCAAACATGTGAAGCCAAAACCCATATACCATTTATAATTTACTTTGTAAGTTACAAAGTACAACTGAAAATTACGTTTTCCATCATTTTTAGGAACACCCTGAAAATAGGCATAAAATAATTAAAACAACTATATCCCCCCCCAAAAGTGGAACCTCCTCCCCAATTTCTGCTACATGCATAATTATATCTATTCCTTCTGTGCTCCATAAATCCTCAATGATGGTTCTTGGTCACCAGAATATGTTCTCTTGTGCTTTGCATTTTATGTAAACACTGTTAAGTAAACTCTAATGTTGTACGCTGCATTAACTCATCCTACTGCTGGGTTCATATCATTCAATATGCCATGGTTTCAAATACAAATGGAAAGTCTTATGCAACCTGCTAAAGCAAACCAGCCATATGTTGGCTCACTTCAATGTATGAACCCAGTTAGAATCTGACTTTCTAATCAAAGGGACAAAGCCTAGTTTCCTAGGGTGAGTATAAATGTCTTCCTGGTAACCACCCTGAAGTAGTCTTTGTTCTCTCTTTAATCCAGGCTGTTAGGATTGTGCAACACTTCAGATTAAAAGACCCAAAAGTGCTTTGAAAGGTAAAGGATGCTAATGTAAATCTGTCCTGCCATTCATTAAACTAAGTACATCTTTTTCTGAGATTAAGGGGACACATTCGCTTTAAGAAGTTGAGGACAAGTACAGTGGTTGTAACAGCCTCCTATTCTGAAACATCTTTTGAACTTGAAGTACTACTTGGCCCATCTGGCTGGTGCAAATTACTAATATGCAGACATATCACTAGAAGGGTTGATAGAAACATGGGTGACTCACCATAGACTAACTGTTCCCCTTATTCAGTGCCTTCCTCATGTATGACTGAAGTGGCAGCAGGTGATGGGACTTCAAATCCAAGTTATTGGGGTAGAGCAGGGGCCTCCAAATTTGGCAACGTTACAACTTGCGGACTTCAACTCTCAGAATTCCTCAGTCAGCAAGTGGCAACTTGGCAACTTTATGACTTGTGGAGTTGAAGTCCACAAGTCGCAAAATTGCCAAGTTTGGAGAGCCCTGAGGTAGAAGGACCAATCCATTGGGGGAGGCTGCCTGCACCAGAAGCATTCTTGTGGCTCTGCCCTCTTTCACAATCTAGTGTCTGAACTGCTGGAAACAACTGTTAGAAAGTTCTGCTGGTGAAAATCAGATACCTGATGGTTGGGAATTGCCTGACTTCCTGACAATTAATCACACCTGCAGCCAGCAACACAATAACTGAGAGCAGTGGGAAACCACTGGATGATTTTCCTGTCTTGGAATTGCTAACTAGGGTTCATTTTCATCGGCACCCCGTAGAAATTGGTTCATTTAAAAATGGCTGAGTTTTGGCAGAGCAAGCCCACTTTCATGGATGGACCATCGCAGGAGAGCTAGTTCAGCACCACAGTGATTCTATGGGTGAGATATCTGGGGTACCCTTTTTCCCCAGGATCTAATGGGAGACTGGGAGCAGGAAGCCAAACCTTCCCAGCTTTAAAGGGCCAGCACCCTCTTTTCTGTGTGCTTTGGAAAGGGCCTCAAGGGTTGAAATGAGAGGAACCTACTTTCAATACCTTCCCATTCTGATCTTCTCTCCAGGATGACAAAGCAGATAAAATGGAAAATTTAGTTTAGCATGAGAGGGATGTTGAAAGAGGATATGAAAAATCATGCTGCTGAAATGTCTTTATTGTAACACTGAATTTCAATTCAGGAGTTCTAGAGGTCCCGCAAAAGAGGGTGCTGCTGAGTGGATTTCATGCAAGCTATTGTCCTTTGCTTTATCCAAATCTGAAGTGAAGGGTTAAGCTTGGAGAAATCAGCTTAGTGCCCGTCCAGTTAATTTGCTAGCTTTTCACAGACAAGATTTTGATGTCTTTGAGGGAGAAGCATTTTCAAACCATGTTTGTGTTTGAGTGAATATATATGCAAAGTCCCAGTTTATATTTCTCCAGATAGGTGGCTTTTTAATTGAAGCTATGGGCTTACAATATTGTGGCAACCTAAAATGGCTGCCATGTTGGATTGTTTGTGAAGCAGATGTTGCAACAAACAATAATCCTCAGATCTAGCAACCAATTAGTTCCTTTGGATGGGCAGCATATAAATTTAATAAATAGAATGGTCCAGGTGGCAATTTGGGCTTCATATATCATAAAAAGTGTACCTTGTTGAAAAGCTTTACAGAATGGGTTCATCTGTGTAAAATAGAAATAAAATATATGTGCTGGCTAATTGAGATGGGTGGCTATAATAAATTGAAATGCACAGAATAATTGAGGTGGGGAGTTGAACATATTTTGTAAACAGAACTAATATTCCATACATCTGGAAGGTCTCCAAATAGGAACAAAAATATTTTGAAGGATAAAAATAGCAACAGAGCTTGGCAACATACCAGAAGCTGGTGCAAAATCTGTTGGGAGGATTTGCTTGTGTTGTTGTTGCACATCTGTCAGGAAAATATGCAACCATGGATGCCAGGAGCTTTCTGGGAAGTTGAAGTTTCTAGGGTTGGAATGATATTGCAAAGTGCTAGGATAATGAATGGGGCTTCGCCTTTCAGGTGGGATTTTAAGAGAACCCTTAAGATTCTTACTTTTAATCCTAAAATAGGCTTAATTAGTATTTACACTGCTGTTTCCTACCTCAAAATGGCAGGAAACGGCTGCTGATTGTCACTAATCATAAATACAGGAAAATACAGGAAAATACAGGAAAATACAGGAAAATACAGGAAAATACAGGAAAATACAGGAAAATACAGGAAAATACAGGAAAATACAGGAAAAAGGTCTTGGGTTGTTTACTTACTTGGGTACCGGGAGACTGTTTAGTATGTGATTTATTTCCAAATAATCATTCCCAGATTGGGTGAAGATGTATTTTTTATCCCTTTTAAGAAGTTCGGGGATATTTTGATTCACATATATGTAGTTCCTCATCACTTCTGCTCAGGTCTGTTGCTGGGCCAGCTGTCTGCTCCTGAGATGTTCCAGGTATTTAAAAGGCTTTCGTGTTCCTTTGAATGGAAGCAGAATTCTCTGCATCTCTTCCTCCTGTTTGCAGACTTATAAGTAAATGTTGATTTAAAATAAGCTAATTCTATTGTTGTTAGTAGTTTCTGGAACTACTTTATCAACTCAGTCACCTACCTCTTTGTGAGCTTTGGTTGGAACCTTCAAGTTTGCAGTGGATTTGATCTTTATACTTTAATAAGCATTTCTCACAATCCTAACAGTTGATCCTTTCTTTTGTCTTCTCTTCCCTTGCTGAATTAAGACTGGAAAGAAAACTTGCACATCTAGAACCGCCTTTCCTAATCCAGCGTCCTTCAGATGAGTTGGTCAGCGTTCCCAGCCTTTTCTCAGCCCTTTGCCTGTTGATGGAAATGTAGACCAACCATTTGAAGGACACTTAATTAAGGAAGACTATTCTGAGTGTATAATTTTTGTCTTCACTCTTAACTCAGGAATGAAACGGAGAAAGAAGAAAAAGTATTTTAAAATAATAGAGGAGTGATTTGATAGCTAAACGTGACTCCAGTTTTATATGTGTTTGCCTGAATGGGTGAGCTTGGCTAATGAATAAATGCTCAGATGCGTAAACTAGAGTGTAAACAAAGTACTTTCACCTACGTTGTTCTATAGTATCTGAGCCCAGTGCTTTACACTGTAGCAACCTCCAGGAGCTGTGGCAGTGAATTCCCCCCCCCCATTTCTCTGCTATCTAGAATCATTTTAAAGTTAGGACTTTGCAAATGCCAGAAATTGTTTCACTATATCTAAGCTTGATGTAGCGCATGATGTTTTTCTGTTTTCCTTGAAAATCTCTGCAAGATTTCCCAGTAATCTAGTAGGGAGAGAAACAGATCAAGAGATTTGCTCAGTTTGCAAACATTGCAAGTCCCAACTCTATGCCACCTTGAGTGATTTGAAACTGGTTAGCCAATGCCACTCCTATTGCTATATTTTGTGGAATGGCCTTTTAGAGTTGGGAGGACTTTATTTCTTTGTGAAGAAATGTATCAGTTCTTATTCTCTCTTCAGGAAACCTGATGTCTTTCATTAAAATCTACATGGAACACAAGTCAGGGAGCACATGACTTCTCTAGGACAAGGGGCCAGGGGGCTGCACTTCAGTCAAGGCAAAACACACACACACACGTTTGTGTACGTGCACGTGTGTGTGCGCGTGTGTAAATATACAGTATACCAATACGTAATTGAATACCTTGTGTCTTTCCTTCTTTTCACATTCTGTCTTATTAGAAAGATTATAGTTTCATTATAGTTCCCAAGGGCTTTGGAAGCAATATCTAAGTCTTCCAAAGACCATGTGTAATCCCAATGCCTAATTTAAGGGTAAGAGGAGTTTCAGGACAGCTGATACCAGGAACTTGTTTGGCAAACTTATCTAGCTAAGCACTTTGTTCCAAGTTCTCCTATGTTTTGAGATGCTTGTAAGCTTTTGTTTTGCTTTGTTTGAATTTTGAGCTTGGGCATCCAAGTTATGCAAGGATGGATGACTGAATGGAGGCTGTGAGACTTACTTTGGTGGCAATGATGGGTAAGGGGATCTGTTGACATAAACCAGGGGTCTCCAAATTTGGAACTTTTAAGACTTGTGGACTTCAACATGCTGGCTGAGGAATTCTGAGGGTACATGGTGAAAGTGCTGGGCTAGAAACCAGGAGACTGTGAGTTCTAGTTCTTCTTTAGGCATGAAAGCCTAAACTGGCTCTTGTATGTACCCTCTTTGCATATAGCCCCCTCCCAAACTTGGGTTGTTAATGTTGAATTGGAAAAGACTGTTGAGGCTACAAGGTGTGTAATGAACATCCTGAACCATAGAGAGGAGGGAGCAATATCTATAACAGTGTTTCTCAAACTTGGCCACTTTAAGATGTACGGCTGGCTGGGGAATTCTGGGAGCTGAAGTCCACATATCTTAAAATTGCCAAGTTTGAAAAGTAGTGATCTATAATCCGAACTGTTTTTCTTCTTTTTAGGAGCATTGTTTTCCAAATGGACTCTTAAACTTTCTGGACTGGTAAATTTATTGTGAATTCTGAGTACCTGTTGTGAGTCTCCTCACAGGGGCCATGGCTGGTCACAAACCACATCCATTATCACAAGGAACATTGGTGATGTTATATCCACCAACTTATCGCTACATCCAGGTTACTTTTTTTTTCCTGGGCACATGGGCACACTTTCAAGCAAGTTGTAACCAGTCCCCCCCCCTCCGCCCCATTGAAATATTTTTGAGTATCTTGTGCCCAGGAAGTTTCTTAGAGATAAGCTGAGAGAGGAAGGTGGCACTTTGCATCACGCTATACCAGCTTCCCATTTATTACTTTTATGTAAAAAACGTGTACCTTCAAAAAGTTGTGTGAGATTAGGAACGTGCCAGTGTCAAAAAAGATGTGCAGCTTGCTGTAGACCTCTGTCTTACAGGGCTAAAGAGTGGGATAAAGAGTTAGGAATGGAACTTGTGTTCAGATTTTGACTCTGTGATGGTACGACTGTAGGCATAAATAGCTTGACACATAAAATAGAAGTAAGAGTCCGCTTCATATAAGCTGTGAATCTCTTTGCTGAAAGTTCAGTTTCATACAGGAAGTGCAGGTGTGTTATTATCAAAAAATGAATGCCTAGTTTATTGTGTGCGGGAGGGAGTTGTGCTATGATCTGCGACTAGAACACTGAATAACTTGGCAATTCCCTGGAGTGGACAACCTCTCCAAGGAAGAATAAGCAGTTGCTAGGAGACAGACCAATCTTTGCATGTCACCAGGACACTCACATGGCTTTTAGGCTGTTGTTTAATGTACACTGTAAACTTGAGGCCGGCTTTACAACTATCAGAATTTAGACCGCTTTCCTAATCTGGGAGTTTGATCTTGCCTCAGTCATTCCAAAATGTCCCTTAAAACACTTTTCCCTTCCCCCCCTTTGCTGCTTATTTATTGGGTATAAATGACCATTCTTCAATGCGCTCAGGTGGCCTTGCATAAGATGATTATTCCATTCCTCAATTTTATTTACTAAAAAAAGAAAACCTCTAGCAGCATTTTGTGGATATTGCCCATATCTGCTCTGTTGGGTTCTGAAGTCCCTGGTCTCTGATGTAACATACAGAGCTCTTTGTCTATATAAACTCTAAAAGAAATCCATCAAGAAGTGCTGTTAGAATAGTTTATCAGAAATCTGAGTGATGGATGTGCATTACCAGAGTAGGATGTAAATCTTTATATAAAGCAAGGATAACTTTTATTGTCTGGAAAGGGAACAGATCTGATCAAGCCTGAATCAGTCGCTTCCTCCCATCAGTTAATTTCTATGCTGTCTCAAACATCAGGCCTTACACAGTTTGGGGCCAGGTTATTTGAAGCACCGCCTCTCCCCTGTTACATCCACCCAGCCCACCAGGACAGGAAGGCAGGGCATGTTACGGATTCTATTGATTAGGGATGGTCATCTGGCGGGTGACCATCAGAAGGACCTTCTTGGTGGTGGCTCCTTCTTTATGGAACATCATTCCTCCTGAAGTATGTTTGGTTTCCACCCTGTTGCTTTTCTAGTTTTGTCAGCAGTCCTGGGGACCACGAATGGAGATGGATCAAGTGGCTGATTTGATTGTGTTGTTGATGCCATGGGAAGGTGTGGGGGGGAAGGGTTTTTATTATATAGTGGAATTTTGTAGGCTGTCCAGAGTCATCTGCGTGTGAATTGGGGGTTATCTAAATTTGTTTAATAAATAAATAAAATAATAAATGATAAAGTTCCTTGCTTATAGGATTGCCCTAAAAAGATTAAATATGAGTACACTTTCTGAATATAATTTCCCCATGACTAAAGTGCTCATGAAACTATGTAAGCTGGCTTTGCACATTGCACTTATTTATTAACAGAATAACAAAATAACGGAGTTGGAAGGGATCTTGAAGTTCTTCTAGTCCAACCCCCTGCTCAGGCAGGAAACCCTACACCATTTCAGGCAAATGGTTGTCTAGTCTTTAAAACTTCTTTAAAACTTCCAGTGTTGGAGCACCTACAACCTCTGGAGGCAAGTCGTTCCACTAATTGTTCTAACTTTCTCCTTAGTTCTAGGTTGCTTCTCTTCTTGGTTAGTTTCCATCCATTGCTTCTTATCCTGCCTTCAGGTGCTTTGGAGAATAGCTTGACTTTCTCTTCTTTGTGGCAAAGCCCTTAGATATTGGAATACTGCTATCATGTCACCCCCTAGTCCTTCTCTTCATTAAACTAGACCAGGGGTGTCAAACTGCCGGCCTGCGAAACAGATGCGTCATGGAGAAACCGCACCCACCCCATTGCCAGCAAAGGAAAAAAAGTCGCGATACATCGCGACACATCACGTGACGTTGCGAGTTTGACACCCCTGCACTAGACAAACCCAATTCCAGCAACCATTCTTTATATGTTTTAGTCTCCAGTCCCCTGATCACCTTCATTGCTCTTCTTTGTACTCTTTCTAGAGTCTATTTTGTGGCAACCAAAGCTGGATGGAGTATTCGAAGTATGGTCTTACCAAGGCATTATAGAATGGTATTAACACTTCACGTGATCTTGATTCTGTCTCTCTATTAATGCAGCCTAGGACTGCTTTGGTTTTTTTGGCAGCTGCAGCACACTACTAGCTCATATTTAAATGATTGTCCACTAGGACTCCAAGATTCCGCTCACAATTACTACTATTGAGCCATTTACCACCTATACTATACCTGTGTATTTGGTTTTTCTTGCCTAAATGTAGAACCTTACTTATTAAGCTACAGCCATAAAGAGCCGGTACAAAGATCTGTGGATTTTCTGGTATACAGATGCCAGAAGGGAACTATCTCCCAAAGCATTTGACTTGGGTCTCTTTGTTCCTGTAAATTTGTTTTTCTTTTTCCTGCTATGACAAAGCATTACTTCAAACACCTAGGGACTCCATGAGATGCAAGGGGATGGTTTCTCCCTGCTTACCTCAGCTAATGCTCTTTAGAGAAACTAAAGAGATCACTTGCTGGATGAATGGCTGGAGATACTGTCTAAGGAAGGAGATTGTTTACACAGAGAAGTTCCCAAATGCACTGCGTGTATGCTTGAAGAAACTAATAGGAGCATTCTACACCACTCTAGTAATGGGAATTCAAAGAGCATGTTATTACCGTATAGCCTTGTATACAGGTGGAATATTCATGTGTAGCAAAGAAGTTTGCATGTGGCCTCTTCCTGTGCATTGGTCCTGGGGTGCACCTTGATTTATTGAGGGGTTCTGGGAGATGACGTGCCAAAAGAGAGGCCTGGGGTACTATTGGATGAAGACTCTAACTGGACATGGTTGAAATCCCATATTAGGGATTACCTTGTGGCAACAAAGGTAGCAGAATGTCAATATTTCTCCACCCTTATTGCATCCACTGATAGCCATCCAGCAACTCTGTTTTGGATAACCTGCTTCCTATAGAGCATGGGTGTCAAACTCACGACGTCATATCGTGACTTTTTTCCCATTGCCAGCAATGTGGGCGCGGTTTTGGCGTGACGCATCCGGCCCATGGGCCGGCAGTTTGACACCCCTACTATAGAGTAAGGAGGGCTCCTTGGAACATCTATCGGGCCTCTGTATGGATTATTCAGGCTATCTGATGGGTAAAGTTGCTCAGATTCACTCTGACATGGACTCTAACTGAGCAGAACAGGCTGAGGTGCCTGGGACATGGTCTGGAAGTGTAATTTGGGATAAGTTTGAGCTGGTGACTCCCAAGAAGAGGCAAATCCTGACATTTTGTAAAAAAAAAATTCTAATTGTTTTTCCTCAGTTGTAGCATCACCTGGAATAGCAATATCAATGAACTAGACTTTCTTCTTTTCAATTAATGTTATCTCAGGCATGTTATGAACAAAAGGGCTGTCTATTCGGATCTTAAAGTCGCATAAGTTCTTAAGTTGCTCATTTTCTAAAACATTCTCAATTTGATGGTCTCAGTAGTTTTTACTAATTCAGATCCAAACCTCTGGCAAAGTTTCCACTGAATAATTCTGGTAATTTGGTCCTTTCACTGCTTGTAGTCAGTTTGTGAAATTTTGCTGCAGTCATTGATCAAATGGTCAATTATTTTGATCCTTTTTACTACAAAGCCAACAAATTTGCTGTTGCTTGTTACATGTCTAATTTTTGCCTTCATGCAATTAATTAGCAAAGCTTGTTCTTAAGCCACTAAAATAAAGCCTATCTTAATCAACTCCATGTGGGTTTTTTAACAGCTTTTCCTTCCATATCTTTCAGGTATTCACCATGTATTAGCTTGTTCTTCCAAATAATCAGTTTTAAATTGTTTCTTTTCTATATTCAACCTTCATCTTTGTTGTTTTCAAGAGTTTCCTTGATTGAAAGCTGTCAGCAAGGATTCTTGGCTTTTCTTAAAAGCCATGCTTTTCTTCCTCCACAGTTTGTTTCAGCTGTAGAATCCTATATTAAGTAATTTTGGATCTTTATGATTAGAGTAAGATAAGTAAGTAAAGTATAAATCACATGTAAACCTGACATGTGAGGTCCATGATTTAGGGCAGCCAGTTGTCTCTCAGCCTAACCCAGTGATGGCGAACCTTTTAGAGACCGAGTGCCCAAAAACCGCCCCAGCCCGCCCCTGCTCCACC
Organism: Azemiops feae; assembly: GCA_023970755.1. Taxonomy (NCBI): domain Eukaryota; kingdom Metazoa; phylum Chordata; class Lepidosauria; order Squamata; family Viperidae; genus Azemiops; species Azemiops feae. Next base: position 1,744,680 of record JALGBA010000172.1, on the reverse strand, counting down.
CCCGCTCCGTCCCCACCCCGCCCACCCACAGGGCCACTCACCGCAGGTCACCCAGGCGGCCCAGCAGCACCATGGTGGCCACAACCTCCCCCCGCGCCCCACAGCATCAACTGTGTGTGACGGGGCGTGAGGGCGGAGTCTTGTCCCCGCTGCCCAGCTGCCATATCGTTGGCTATGCTGCTCCGCGCGGGCCGTGCTCAGGGGTGACTTTCCTCCAGGGGGGCTGCTGGTGAGGGGGCTGCGGGGGGAGGTGGGGCTGGGGCAATGGCTTACGTGCCCACAGAGAGGGCTGTGAGTGCCGCCTCTGCCATAGGTTCGCCACCACTGGCCTAACCTATCTCACAGGAGTGTTTTGTGGATGGGGAGCTGGAGGAGGGAGAACTCTACATGCTATCTTGAGCTCCTGAAGAAAAGCAAGATACAGATCTCATGAATGATAGCAGTGATATGCCACCTAAACTTATATTGTGGGCAACAGATGGATTGCCCAATCTTACCCAACTGGTGTTCTCCTGTGAACCTAATCTTGCTCACTTGGTGTTCTCCCAAGGTTCTGGATTTCAATTTCCAGAATCCCAAGATAGTTTGGTCTTAGTAAAGGATTCTGGGAATTGTACTTTAAAACATCTGGCTCTGTTTCTGGATAAGGAGACTTTGCTCTTAGGCAAGAGAAGAAAATAGCTCTGATGAAGACTTGAAATGGAAACTTTGTACTTTTCTGTCCACGTTTTACCTATGAATATTTAATCAAATCACATGTAAAATAAAACAAGGGAGAAAGATGAGAAGCACAGGAGAAGAAAGCAAGAGGAACAGCACAGTCTTGAAACTGCCCTCCAGGAGGGAAGTAGATTCTAGTTATAGACATTTCTGATAGGATGCCTGAATGGGGCACTTTTCTACCTTTTTAAAATAAACAAACAAACAAACAAACAAACAATCTAGCACACAGTTCAGTTGAGGCAAATAGTGTTCAAGACATTATAAAGATATACCCAGGGACATAGATCCCCATGAATATTATATTGCCTACTCTGCCTTAATTAATGGGATTGTTTGTATATTTTGGATGAATTTCTCTATCTGTAATTGATGCTAATGTTTTAACCAGGAGTGGTTAACATGAAATATTGTTTTCCAAGATTTCATCGCTAACCAGTTTAGGATTTTCTTCATGTGGCTTGTTTACGGCAGCATCATGGTAGGAGACAAAGATTCTCGTATATCTAGAGATTTCAAGTTGTTGTTTATCTTTTGTGAAAGTCTAGTCATTTAATTTGTTTCAGCAAACACTGAGAATGATTAAACAGCAACTTTCCTTGCACTGTCTCTTAAATCGGGATGCACAGAATGCACTGATTTATTGTATCAAGTGTCTTGTTCCCTTTCTATTGTATCATACTTCATTACATAGACTTGGCCTTTATTCATTCTTCATTTCACAATATTGTCGTCTCTATAGCTTAGGTACTGGACTGTGTCAAATGCACTTGTGGAGTAGCAAATCAGGAGGCAATCACAAACTATTTCTGTTCTGTTGCTAAGATAATATCCTGGTTATGTCCTTGAAACCATCAGCAGCTGAGCTCAATTCAAAGGTGAACTTGCCTGGAACTAAATAATAGCAAACAGATACTTTTAGGAAGTCTATTAGCAACTGTCAAAGCAACCTACAGGCCACTTCTTTGTTCCTAGCACTAAAATATATTTGTCCTGAATATATGGAGATCCACCACTCTTCTATTTCTGTTTCTGTCTTACTATGTATTTATTGATATAAGCTGCACATCTCCTATAAGCAGTGCAGCTAATAGTCAAATTACTTAGCTGTTACACCTAATAGGCAGGTAAACCTCTTCTCCTACTGCATGGATTTGTGAAAGCCAGCTTTCTCCTAGATTCTGTCTTCTGTATAAGTTGAGATTTTAACTTCCATTATTGCTAACATATATGGCCAGTGGGGACAATGGAGGGCACTGAGATGGGCATGGCCAATCTAATCACTTTCTAAGCTAGCTGCACATTATTGCATCAAGTGTCATTCTGAGGACCAAACTTTGGCTGGATTTATTATTATTATTTACATTAATTGGCCACCCAACTCCAGTGAACTCGGCAGTGTTTTTATGACACCCTGAGCCAAAAACCAGCAAACTATGTTATCTCACAGAGTGTTGTGCAAATTTAGGAAATTGAGCATGATTCAGTTAATCCTAAATAAGCATATAGTACATACATCAGATATCAATTCTGCATCTGTGCAAACATTGCTGCTTGCATCTGTTTGGAATTGTGTGCCAGCCCATTTGATTGCATGGCTGGAGATCTGTAATTGTGAAAGAGGAAAGTGCCCCACTTCCCCTTACCATGCCTATCATAATTTTTATAAAGCCGTCTAATTCCCTCTTTGTCTTTCCCAAGAATCTTTTTGTTTGCTTTTCCCGAAACAGAGGTATAAAATCTAGAGTCAGAGTGCCGTTGGCTTTTCCTTAGCATTCCCTGTCTGTAACACAGCCAAGCATGCATCTGTGTGTATTGGCACATGTTCACATACAGCCCTATCTAATCAGCTCTTTCTTAACCTTGGGCCGTAGGAGCTGATTTCCAATAGATTAGAGTATCCCATCCCATTGTCCTTTCTGACCAGTAGTGGCCTTCCAACCTTGTTTCCGTGGCTCTGTTTCTTAGTATTTAAATTTTTATTAGTTTATCAAAATTTAAAATACAATGAGAAATAAACATAAAGAGAAAGTAAGGGAGGGAAAAAAAGGAAAAAGTGGAGGGTAAAAGGGAAAAAAAGAAAGAAAAGCATTGATTTCTGACTCTTTTTAACACAATAGAATAAAGTAATGAAGTTATAACCATTTCTGTAACAATAGACCTACAGAATCAACAAAACTCAAAGTCAAAGTTTTATGTCCTTAAAAAGTTTTTGTCCTTAAAAATTCACGTTTTTAAATCTTTTTGTCTAGTAATAACTCCTTTATTATAGCAAGCATTTGACAGCTCAAAAGAGTGATCAGACTGTTCATATTTCACAGGAATTCAGTTGTAGGCCAGAACCCCTTTATTACATAGTGTTAAAGTCTCCCCCAAGAATCCATATCCAAAATTCAGCAACAAACCCCTAATTGCAGTAATAGTTTTCCTTCTTTTAAAAAAAAAAAGTTTAAAAAGAGTGACATTTCTGAATGGCTTAATGTCCCTGTTTTATTTTTTTAAAATTAAAAAAGTGGTCTAACCTCTCTAAATTTCACTCATTTATGTTCAGTGCAAAGATAAACGCGAGGAAAAGGATTGTCTTCTGCAGCTCTCATTCCTCTCCTAGATTAGAACATAGAACATAGAATAATAGAGTAGGAAGGGACCTTGGAGATCTTCTAGTCCAGCCCCCTGTTCAAGCAGGAGACTATACCTTTTCAGACAAATGGTTGTCCAATCTCTTTTTGAAAGCCTCCAGTGACTTTCTGAAGGTAAACTATTCCAGGAAATTTCTCCTTAGTTCTAGGCTGCTTCTCTCCTTGGTTAGTTTCCATCCGTTGCTTCTTGTCCTGCCTTCAGGCGCTTTGGAGAATAGCTTGACTCCCTCTTCTTTGTGGCAGCCCCTGAGATATTGGAACACTGCTATCATGTCCCCCCTCGTCCATCTCTTCATTAAACTAGACATACCCAATTCCTGGAATTGTTCTTTGTATGTTTTAGCCTCCAGCCCCCTAATCATTTTTGCTGTTCTTCTCTGCACTCTGCACTCTTTCCAGAATCTTAATGTCTTTGTGGTGACCAGAACTGGATGCAGTATTCCAAGTGTGATCTTCCCAGCCCAGTATCATGAGAGTGACCATTCACTCCTTCCAGAGAACTCTAAATTATGGCAGAGGCTGCTATAAAGAATGCAATTTGTTTTAAAAAGGAGAATCAGGGGAGATAAGAGATTTCTTATCATTCTTGAACATGCTTTTGCTCCAAAGTATATGTGGGAGGTGTTTGGGGGGGGGGGCGAATTATGGAGGCATTTCACATTTTGCTGTTGGCAGTTAAGATAAAGTTTGCAGAGATGAATTGAATTATAAAACTGACCTCTGAAGAGGTTGGCTTCTCTGCAATTTAGATAAGACTGGCAGTGGAGAAAGGCACAGCCAGCTGAAAGGCAATTAACTGCCGAATGTTTTTCAACAGTAATGATCTTGATTAGGTGTTTGCTTTTGCTGTCTGGCTGGAAATGTCTAAAAAAAATACTTGGCATGCAGTGGATGGGAAGGGATAATTCAAACATTGCCAAGAAATGTGAGAAAGAGACCATGAAACAAATGAGGAATTATTAAGAAATTGACCTGGCTCACAATTGCTAAGCTGTGTTTCATTCTCAAAACTATCCATGTTGGATACAGCCCAGATATTATTGTGCTGATGACTGAAGAATATATACAATGTAATCAGGATCTAGCTTAGTGTTTTTGTGACGATACAAGTCTTTGCAAAACTTTTGGTGAAGGATACCCATCCTGAAGTCATTACAGTTTATCATGTTTTAGCTATTCCTGTTTCTGAAATTAAAGGCATTCCATGGAATAGTTTGCACAGAGATTGACTTGTCCAGTTCAGAGTGTATATATATATGTATATATATGTATGTATATATGTGTGTGTATGTGTGTGTATGTGTGTGTGTGTGTGTGTGTGTGTGTGTGTATATATGTATGTGTGTGTGTATATATATATGTATGTATGTATGTATATGTATATTTCACAGAAGAAAATTAGTGTCTGTATTATTGGTGACTTTATTAAATCTTGTAATAGCACTGATGCTATGTAATATTATAAGTTACAGCTATATTTTTGTTATTTTGTATATAAAGTAATTAATATAACTTGTCATGCAACTTTTAGTTTAAAGCTCTTTATTTTATGATTTTATAATTGTTAATATAATTATGTAATTACATCAGTTGTTTTATTCTATGTTTGTACTGTGCTTTATATAAAACTGCTCCCACCACTGCTGCCAGGGGTGATATGGCAAAAGAGCTTAACTTTTATTAATGTCTTTGAGATATGCTCAGTGAATATAAACCATCTTGAAAGTGATTTACAAATGAGAGGACATGGATAAAGATGCTACACTGGACATAAATAAATCAGCTGATATTTTAATAATTAAAAGCAATATACAAATAGTAAACCAAGAGAGTAACTTGGTTGTGAATACATCTAATAGGTGTGGAGGAGAGCATATGAACATGTGTTCACTGTGGGGCAGTGAATTTAGTTAATCTGAAAGTCTGGATTACTTAGGTAGGTGTTAGATCACTTGCAGGCTGATCATCCAATAAAGGGGTTTTGTCCAGGATGGATGTAGGTCACGGAATGGTTTTAGCTGTGACCCATTGGCTATGCTATAGAGCATTTCATAGCAGTTTATCACTGGGTGCTAGTTTGGTCTTATTTTGTGTTTTATATCTGTGAGCAGGTATTGTTAAAAAATATTTGATTCATATCTTTTATCAATATAGCTTTTAAGTTAGGGGTCTTTGGGTTTATATATCACATTAAGATGTGGTGTCTTTATTCATGGACTACTGCATAAATTAAACTTGGTAGGATTTCTCAAGCAGGATAAGTCATGGTTGAAGTTCACATGCTAAATCAAAACCCATATAGCTAAACCCATTGCATCCTATGACATCATTGCAGACAGTAAATTTTATATATTCTATCTAAATGATGGCTGAAAAATGTGCACATTTTCAGCCATCATTTAGATAGAATATATAAAATTTACTACCTGCAATGAAGTCATAGGATGCAATGGGTTTAGCTATATGGGTTTTGATTTAGCATGTGAACTTAGCCATTGTAGCACTTCAACCATGACTTATCCTGCTTGAGAAATCCTGCCAAGTTTAATTTATGCAGTAGTCCATGAATAAAGACACCATGTCTTAATGTGATATATAAACCCAAAGACCCCTAACTTAAAAGCTATATATATTGCTTCCATACACTCCTAAATGTAAAGTTGATGGGATAGTTGTTTACTTCTATGGATTCCAATGTCTGGAGAAAGAGAGAAAGCAAAACAAAATAAATTTCTACTGCCAATAAGAGTTCACACATTTGGGTCATAAGAAGATATACTACTGTGGTAAGTCTATTAAGACCTTAAATTACCACAGAAATGCGGAATAGCATAAAGTTGTAGTTTTCCCACAACAATTTATAATTTGTTAAAATATCTGATTTAACACAGTTTGGAAAGGATAGCTCTAGTTAAGCCAGAGTTGGGAGAGACAGCCAAACCAAGATCTGTTGTCATCACTTAAAGCTAGTTTTGCAAGCCGTAGCTTGATCAGCTTGGGACTTAATATAATATCTAAAGTCACATTTGCCTGTGGAAAAATCCATTGCTTAGGACAGGGGTAGGCAACCTTGGCTCTTTTATGACTCGTGGACTTCAACTCCCAGAATTCCTGAGCCAGCCATGCTGGCTCTGGAATTCTGGGAGTTGAAGTCCACGAGTCATAGAAGAGCCAAGATTGCCTACCCCTGGCTTAGGAGAACATGCTGGGTTTCTCAAAGAAAATGGAGATGAGAATTGCATAAAATACAATTTACTTTCGGTTGGGAGTGCAAGTCCTGATTAGTATTATGTCTGAAACGTATTCTGTGAGGTTCTTTGGTTGTAGTCGAGAACAGCAGCTGCTTGTTCTCTAGGATACACACAGGAATGTTGCTATTTCTCTTTGTGACTTTCTTCTCTTTTCTTCCCCTCCCCCCTCCCCGTAACAGTGAAGCTTGGTGGGCTATGGGATGGATGAAGCTGAGCAGGACCAGTACGAAGCCCATCTGAAAGAGCTCTTTGACAGCTTCGATGTCACTGGCACTGGCTCTCTGGGGGAGGACGAACTGACCGAACTTTGCCACGTGTTGCATCTTGAAGAAGTAGCTCCAGGAGCATTGCAGGAGACCCTTCTGCAGGACGGTCTCCCTAGGCGGGTAAGATCATACACTCTGTAGATGGGCACAGCTGTCTCTCCCAACCTTGGAAAATCTGGTGGATCAGTGCAGGGTGTTCTTGGATCCAGAGGGAAAGTGGAGATTGGAATGGAAGGAAAGAACAAAGTAGAAATAATACAAGGAAAGGTTCAGAGATAAAAAGATAACGTGCCACGTCAAATCATAACATCACCATACAGGTACCATTGAGACTGAGTTCAAATATGATAGTAATAAATAATGGTTTACAAACCACACTGGACTGTAGGTTAATGGATTCACATAGCACACAAAATTAAAACCCAATAAATATCATTACAGGTAGTCCTTTATTACAACCACAATGGGGACTGGAATTTCTATCATAAGTTGTTGCAGTTGTAAGTCAAGTCAAACCCAATTTTGCAACAATGTTTGCAGTGGTCATTAAGCAAATCCAGCTCTCCCAATGGACATTTCTTGCCAGAAAGCAGCAAAAAAAGGCTACAAATTACAGGATGCCACAGGGTGCCGCAACTGGTCATAAATGTGAACTGGTTGCCAAGCACCCAGGTTTTGATTATATGACTACTGAGGTGGTGCAACCATGATAACAGGTCCTAAGTCAATTTTTCTAAGGCTGTTGTGACTTTGAATCGTTGTTAAACAGTTGTTAATTTCAGGACTACCTGTGTGGTCTAATCAGGGTGCTGCACATAAAACAGGTGGAGTTTGATTGCATCATCATGATCGCCAACTTGACTTTTTTGATCTTATCCCATGGACATCCCTGACTGTAGTGTAATATGCAGATGATGCTAATGTGCTTTGCTGGTTTCTACTGGGGATGAATAGTCAGCCCGTTACATTGGAGGTCTTCTAGTCCAGTGGTCGCCAACCTTTGTGGCTTGGCAGCCCAGCTGGGGTGGAGGGGACAGAGGAACTGGGCCACGTGAGTGGCAGCACATGTGCACAGCTCAATTTGCCTGAGTGGCTGGCCAGCAAGCACATGTGCAAGTGCCTGCCGGCCTGCCACTTGCACAAGTTGAGCTGTGTGCACATGCGCTCCAGCCAGCCACTCACGCGGCCCAATTCCGAACAGGCCAATTCTGGTAGTGGGCCATGGCCTGGGGATTGGGGATCCTGTTCTAGTCCAACTCCCTGCTCAAGCAGAAAATCCTATGTCATTTCAGACAAGTGGCTGTCCAGTCTCTTCTTAAAGATCTCCAATGGTGAAGCACTCAGAACGTGTCTGAAGGCAAGCTGTTCTACTAGTTAATTGTTCTCACTGTTAGGAAGTTTCTCTGTTAGGAAGTTTCATGCTGCCCATGAAATGGCTTAGGCAATTATTGCATTTTCAACTCTGTTGAAACCTCCTGACGTCATTTGTGAATGCAATCATACTGAAGCACATCCCACAAAATAGAACTTCCTCTCCCAACCTGGCATCCTTCCTGGACTACAGTTCCCTTGCACCCAGCAAGTATAATCATACTGGCCTGGAATTCTGGGAGTTGTTCTGCAACTCATCGGGATTATGCCAAGTTGGGGGAAGGCTGAGATAACAGATTTCTTATCTCCCTGAGTGAATTCTTTCTCTCTCTCTTGTGTTTCTACATCTACAATTTCTCATTTTCTTTCCCCATCTCTCATAATAGGCATTTAGAAGAAAGGCAGCTCCTTCCACTTAATGTATAATTTTATGGCCATTGCGTTATGGATCCTTAATTTATTACATGATTGGCCCTTTGTGCGAATGCACCTGCACCTTTGTATTCTTAAAACAATCTCCCTTAGGAAGACAAAGCCCACACTTACTCCACTCAAAAGCCCTTTTTCTGTCTTTTCCTTTGGAATTAATCTCACACTCACTTTGGTCTGTGATCTTAAGAAGTGAATCTCTGGGAACGGCAGGGAAGAAGCAAGAAAGGAGCTTTCTGGCTCAAAATGGGCAAATCCTTTCTTTCCGAAGGGAAGGGGAGGATTGGAGCACTCCAGCCTCCCTGAGGGAAGAGTCTGTATCTCGAAGGGCACCCGGGAGTTTGCATTGTGCGGAAAAGGAGGGGATTGGATGATGAGCAGCTTGCAGGGCCTCCATTGTGTTAATAAGGACACTGGCTCTGAGTAACCCTCCTTCTCAAATGGGATCTTCAAGATTTCCTTTTGCTGCCTGGCATGCAACAAATTCATCACTCAGAAGTTCAATGAAGCACTAGCTAGCTTTGGGGAAACACGCCGAACTCTCGGTGTATATGACACCCTGCTAATACTATCACCTGTTTAATTTTCTGAGTTTCTTTGGCTTTACCATCCTGAGTGCCCTCTAACAAAAAAGATGAATCTAGGTACATAATAAAATCCATCTCTTTCGACTTCTGGGGCCACGAGGCTCATCCAGGTAACACAGAAGGGAACTCACATGGGTGGACGGGAGAATTTTCTGTGTGTTTTGTTTCTCCCTCTTACACTATTGTCCTAAACCAGGTAGTGTAGCAACAGATACAGGCCCTAAATCTGGCAGCTTCGCAACCAGTGATGGTTGGTTCATCTCGTGTGCCTTTCTTTGTATTTGGAGAAACACCCAAGTGAAAACATTTTCTATCCTTGGGTGAAGTTTTGAAGAAGCTGATACCCTGCCACATCCTGGTTTCCCCCTAAAACCACTCGCAATGCAAAACTAGAGTCAAAGCTTTGGTCTTCCTCCACCCAAGGGATGATGTGGGTGAGATGCATAGGTTTCCAGGGCTGTGTTTTTTGCACCTGTGCTCTAATTGAGACTTGTGGTATCATCTGATAACTCCTTCCAAAGACGTTACCTTCTCCTATGCCAGCAGCATAGATATTTTAAGTGATTGTATTGATTTAGCTTTAAAGAAAAGTTTTTCTGAGGTCTAGTCTACTTGTCTTGAATTGATTTTTAGTCATGTGTGGATTACCTTCTACATTTCTTCTCCACACTGCCATTCAATTCAACACTTCACATGATTGCTGCTTCCTCTGAAAGGTAGGTTTTGACTCCTGTCAGTTATCTGATTTAGCCTCTCCTAATCATTCTTCCTTTGACCCATCAGGTTTCCCAAGTAAAAATCTCATACCCTAGAGAAGAGCAGAACTGTCCTGCCGGAGAACAGAATGCATCCATTGCATCTAGTGGAGCCTATATGCTCTAGGTTCTCCTGCTTGAGCAGGGGGCTGGACTAGAAGACCTCCAAGGCCCCTTCCAGTTCTATTCTATTCTATTCTATTCTATTCTATTCTATTCTATTATGTCTTGTCTGTCTAACTGCAGCAATTCAGACAGCTCCACACAAACAGCTATTGGGTTCAACAACAATGTAGACGCTGCAGTAGCTTTCTGTAATTTAGTTTCAGAAGTTACTTTAATTACTTTCTATAATTTAGTTCCTCCAAATATGGTGGGTCTAGTACTCTGGAATTTGGTCATGCCTGCTGGGACTCCTGGATATTTCACTCCCAACCTACCTGGGAAATGGAGAGATTTTATTTATTTATTTGATTTTGATGCTGCCAGCTCCAGAAGGATAGGTTTACAGCTCCAAGTTAGGTCTCATGAAAACACTACTTGTAACTTTTTTTTTAACCTTTTCCTACTTTATAAGCTCAACATCACCTTGTGTAAATTTTGATTCATACATTTTTAAAAATGAGACTCTCAAAGTAGAAGCTGGGCTTTTTTTTTTTAGACTTCAGAAAACCCAGAGGGACTGACATCACAAACACTTTGAAGGGAACATTAAAAATGTAATATTTTAAGTTTCTTTGGTCTGTCTTTGCTTTCCACGCTACTGTGCTTGAAATTTTAATCTGCTGTGGTTTGGAACTGGCAATGTTTTTGCACTGAACGGGCAATCCTACTCAGCGATCGTGCCTGATATGGTGTCTTTTGGCTAAGTTGGACTAGCAGAATTTTAGTCTTAAGACAGTGTTTCCCAACCTCGGCAACTTTAAGGCGGGTGGACTTCAACTCCCAGAATTCCCCAGCCAGCCATGTCTGGCTGGGGAATTCTGGGAGTTGAAGTTCACCCGCCTTAAAGTTGCCGAGGTTGGGAAACACTGTCTTAAGAGAACTGGAAGGCACCATATTGGGAAAAACCTGAAGTATATTTATTGGTGTCACTTGAACTCTATATTGGGGTAGAATGTGGCCATTTTTTAATGCTTTTGTTTAGAACATTTGTTCAGTAGTCCTCGACTTACAACAGTTTGTTTAGTGACCATTCAAAGTTACAACGGCACTGAAAAAAATGGGACTTATGACCGTTTTTCACAGTTATGACCTTCGCAGCATCCCCGTGATCATGTGATAAAAATTCAGGTGCTTGGCAACTGGTTCATACTTATGACCATTGCTATGTCCCAAGGTCATGTGGTCACCTTTTGCAACCTTCTGACAAGCAAAGTCAATGGGGAAGCCAGGTTCACTTAACAACCGGGTTACTAACTTACCGACGGCAGTGATTCACTTAACAGCTGTGGCAAGAAAAGTCATAAAATGGGACAAAACTCACTTAACAAATGTCTGCCTTAACAACAGAAATTGTGGTCATAAGTAGAGGACTACCTATAGTCCCTTTCTGATCTTGTTTTCTTCTGTGGCCTCTTTTGTCAAATCCCATGACTAGGTTCACATATGGGACAGTAACTGATGCATTTTCTGGAGCCAACCAGACAGTTTTTGCACTATAATACGCTTTGCTTTTCTATGGCCCCCTCGGCACATGCTGAAATATCCTATGGCATTGGTTGAAAAGCACTCCTTTAGCGCACAGAGGCCCTTTCCAGGCTAGTACTAAATCCCATTTATAATCCTAGTTCTTTTTCCCCCAATAGTGAGCTGTATAATGTTTCCCCTAAACTGATTTTTAAGTCCTGGTGAAACGCCTCGAGGCACAAAGGTGTTAAGATATTTTCAACTGAATATGTAGAGTGAGATGTATTGTTCTGAAAAACAATGGAGCAAGGTCTACATTTGATATATTCTACAACAGGTTCAGAGCATAATTTTTTAAAATAGCACCTCACTGTTCCTGTGTCTAATTGATGGCAAAAATGGCCTGGCTTTTACATGTCTTGTGATCCGTCCGTGTGGGCCAGGCTGCATTCCAGGAACAGAAGGATATTTCAGAAAAGAATTGATACAAAAATCCAGTGTTAAAAATAGCAATGAATCCAATTGCTAGAGTCTTGATTAGGAGCAACAAAGCCTACGCCGGGCAACTTTGATCCATTTTCCACTCAGCTCGCCCTGTCAAATAGTGATGTTGTTTCCCTCTCCACACCCCACCCCTTCTGAACTTGGTTTAAATTCACTCTTCTTAATCTTCCCTTTGAGCTTCAGTCACGGTAAAATTGCTTCATGTGATCCAAACCCTGGCCATCTGTTCTGCTTGCAGCTGCAATTTCAAGGAAGGAATTTCAACCCCAACAGAGAAATGTTCACTTCTACTCCGTCAAACAAAATACCCTTCCATCTTCTCATCCCCTTTCCTTTTTCTTTTTTAACATTACCTTAAAATTTAGTCCAATTGCATAATAAATAAAGGAGTCCTTGATGTTCTCTGGGTTTGGTTGTTTGCTTATAGACATTTCATTACCCAACTAGGTAACATCATCAGTGTGAGGAAGGTGGGGTTTGCTCCCTGTTTATCTACAAAAATATGTCCTGCCAATTTGGTAGGAGTGTTGTTTTCTCTTTGGTAGTTCCTTGATTAGATCCTTGGTCTAGCTAGCATTACTCCTTATCTAAGTGTGAGTTGCTGAATGTGCCTGGTCTCTTTTTTCCCCTTTTTTATTGTCTCTTTTTAGTGATGTGTAAATGTGATTTATTTCAATGTGTCTATTGATGGCTGATTTGTCTGATTGTCAAGCCTCCAGGAATTCCTGAATTTAGCTTGGATGCTCACAATTTCCCAGCTGAAAATATGGTTGAGTCTACCCACGTGTTGTAAGATTAAGAAGTTTTCATCCTGTCTTATGACTACAAGTTGGTGTTCGTGGATATGTTGTGCTAGTCTTCTGCTTGTCTGTCTACATAGTGGCTGTTAAAGTGTATGTTACAGATGATTCCTCTTTTTTCTTCTGGGCTACTGTACTGGGCCTTTGGTTTATTTAAGGAGTTTTGGATGACTTTAGTTGGTATGTGTACTACAGTGATTCTGTATGGTTGTTATAGTCTGTTGGTTGTTTCTGAGATGCTTTTGATATATGACAGTGCTAGCTTGTGTGGTTGTGCTATAGTGGGTTAATTGGTCAGGCAACCCTAAGCTACATATATTCTCTTATACTGAGATAATAGTTTTTAGAAAAGTGGTAGGAGAGATGCTGAGCTACTTCTAAGATTTTAGCTGGTTGTATTTCAACTGTCTCCTTTTAAGGCATGAATGTTTAGTTGATAAAGGAAAATAATATACTTCAATCTGTTCTTTCTCTATGATTGACTGGACTGAACTTTATCACCAATGTTAAGTCTCCTGTTTGTTTATGGAAACATCAATTTTCCTTGATTCCTGGCTTCTGCAATTAATGAAATGATCTCTCTGTATTGATTAGATATTTCAACAAATGAAAATGTTCAGTAACAGAATTCTTTCTTTTCATCATAGCATCCCATGGTTTATTTTCTGCCACTTTGTTTTTTGAAAATTAAAATGAGATGAGAATGACCTTAGAAAGCTGCTTTTAGTCAGATTAAGTACAGGAATGAAGTCATGGACTAAAGATTACTGGATGAGTCTACACATATGCCTAAATAAAACAAGCTACATAGTATGTCTTAGCATATTGGTGAATGTAGGCAAATGTGATTTATTCAATAAATTGTGATGAAACATAGCTTCATTGCCAAGCCTTAATTTGTTTTAACTGCAGTCCAATACATTATTACTGATCTGTTCACCTAAAATAGTAAGCTATAAACTATGGTTTACAAAGCACAATACTGGGTTCATCCTACATAATAAACCAAAACCAAACTACATTTTGGCTTATCATGGTACATGTACTCAACTTTATAGATTACTGGAGTTAGTGGACTTTTTTAAAAATTCTTTCTATGGACAGCCCTGATTCTGAAGCTGAGGGCACCCTTTAGCTCAGATGTTGTGTAAAATTGTCAGAAATAATATTAATGTGATCGTAATATTAGCCTACTTGACCAAGTGTGTAACAGTTAGTGTGATAAACATGTTCAAAGTATTGTGAACACTGAAAGCATCTGAGGTCAAAATTATGCATTACCCTTTGAAATATTTAACATTTTCCTAATTGTGACCATTGGTTTAATTGTTAATTAGAATTCTGAAAAGGTATCAGATCTTTGAATATTTGGAATTTTTTTCCAGTTTACTAGCACCTAAGTTTGAGAGTAAGTAAATAGCATCTTAAACCCAATGTGCCTGATTACTTCTGTTAAATGTTGGTGAGTGTGCTGTTGTGTTACACTTCTTAGTTAGTGCAAGTGTGCTGTGGATGAGTAGATGACTAGGTCTTGCAAGTTCCCCACCTCCCATGATTAATTGTAATGCACAGTGTGCTGTGCACAAGAGCCCTGCGTAATCTAACGCTCCCTCCTCTTATAGTCAAGCTCATTTATTTTAAATGTCAAGGTATTTTTTTTTAATCAGGAAAATCTTCCTCTCTGCAAACTGCTTTCTTTTAAGTACACCAGCATTTTGAAATATTGGTAGGATGAATGGCAGCTCTTAATGTATAAATGAGGCTACTGCTATGAAGTTTAATTGAGCTGATTCCCAAGATGCTTTTAATTACTTCTTGTGATATGCACTGACTAAGATCTGTATAGCTAGATTGCATGTTCAGTTCTGAAGTATTTATTGATGTGGCACTGTTTGCGTGCATGTAGACACATACACAATTGGCATTCATAGAATGGGCCCATATTGCTTTAGCTTATGCTAAGCTAAAAAGGGGCTTGTTGTGTCAGCCATTGTCTTAGTAAGTTGTGTGAAGCAGGTTATTGCCTTAAGCCACAATATGATTGTAGGGGATGCGGGGAAGGAGGAAGCAGGGAATGCTGTGTCAATTCAGCTATTGTGTTTTGTTAATTCAGGTTTGGTGGCAAACATGTTGTATGAACTCAACTTTAGGGCTGCTATAGTGGTTGAAATATTATCTCCAGAAGCAGAGAAGCGATCATTCAATTTAGAGAGAAAGTAAATTGAATTGGCAAACAATGTTTGCATAAAACACTTAACTAGGTTACTATGTAGTGTGAAGCCCTACGTCTTGCCAGCTTAAGCCCAGGGAAGGAGACTTCAATTCAGAACAAACCGCAGTGCCCTTCCATAGTCAGCTGTTGTGCAAATACCATAAGACAGTAAAAAGTGAAGATGTTGCTCAGTCTTGACTCCGCAATACTATACAAAAAGAGCTGGAGTTGAAGAGTTGCTGGAAAAGTCAGTGTGAAAATGTGGGAGAGTGGATTAGAAGGAGGGGGCGGGGTTCCTGGGAAGTTCCCAACATTTGTGAGACTTGGAGAAGGCACTTCCAATAATTGGAATAAGCCAAATTTGGCACCAAGTAGGGGTAAGGCACATTGTGCTACAGTATACCAGAGGTACTAATAATTCCTTTTTCTTTTTTTTTAAAGGTCCACTTTGATCAGTTTAAAGATGCACTAATCCTCATCTTGTCTAGCACACTAACAAATGAAGAGTCCTTTCAGCAACCAGGTAAGACCTCTTTTGGAAATGTTGAGATTCTGGCAACCAGCAGGAAATGAGAAGTACACAGTGCAACCAAAATTCATTTAGAAAAGTTTCCGTGTTTATAATGAAGTGTGAAGCAGCATTTGGGCCAGGTTGCTTTGATTTCCTACCCTAAATTCTCCTCCAAATAGGAACTGGTGGCTTCATAATATAAATATTCTGCTTAGTTTATATACAATTAAGGAGAAGTAGCTGCAAGCAGAAGGAGGGACATGTCAATTCATCAAAAGGTTAACAGGTTTTGATTGGTTAGCAAATGGAAATTGAAAATCTTGATATCAAGCAAATTCAGCTATTCACAGCATACTTTGATTTAATTTTTACAACTATTTTGGAGGAAGTTGCACGTAAGATGGTGCTCATGGGCCAATCCCTAATCCAGTGTTTCTCAAACTTGACCACTTGGAGGTGTATGGACTTTAAGTTGAAGGTATGATGGCCTCCAAAGAAGTAAAAGTAATAGCAATAGCACTTGGATGTATATACTGCTTTATAGTGCTTTATAGCCCTTTCTAAGTGGTTTACAGAGTCTGCATATTGCCCCCAACAATCTGGGTCCTCATTTTACCGACCTCAGAAGGATGGAAGGCTGAGTCAATTTTGATCTGGTCAGGATTGAGCTGCTGGCAGTCGGCACAGTTAGCCTGCAATACTGCATCCTAACCACTGCGCCACCACAGCTCTAGAACAAAGAAAACTGTTGCAGTTCTGATTCTTAGGAACTGGGGCAGTGTTTCTCAACCTTGGCCACATGAAGATATGTGGACTTCAACTCCCAGAAGCATGGTAGCTGAAGTCCACATATCTTCAATAATAGATTTTCCAAAGACCTGTAGAGTATTTGATTCCCCAGATTATGTTACTTGGAACTAGGTCACAAGATGTATAAAACTTTTAACATCATTTGCTTGCATTTGATGTAGTGTATTAAGTAAAAATACTATAAGCATTTGAGAGTTAGTCAACAAACTATAAGTACAGTAAACAAACTATGGCTTAGTGGAATGTATGAAAGCAATTTTTATGTGATTACAATTGTTTTCTTTCAGGGTATAACATATGACTCTTTTCCTTTGCATTCTGGCATTCACCTTTATGATCTCAGAGACAGGCTCTGTGAGACTTCTTGGCTGATATTCCAGGCTTGCCAAAAAAAAAAAGCTATTTTTGACCATCTATCAGAGTTTTTAAAATGTATTTATTCAATTTGTATGACTGCCCATCTCAGACGTATGACTCGGGGTGGTAAGCAATCATTAAATCAATTAAAAACTGAACTGTAATCACAATACTAAAAATTAAATACAGCTGACAAGAAAAACATTATAGTCTATCGTTGTTAAGGAAATGCTTCTTTTGCACAAAATAACTGAACTTTGGAAATGCCTAGCACTAATGAGTCCGTAAATCAAAAGACAGTTTAGAGAAGTGTTTCTCAATCTCAGCACCTTTAAGATGATTGGACTTCAATTCCCAGAATTCCTGAGCCCCGATCTAGGTGACTGAGGAATTCTGGGAATTGAAGTCCACTTATCCTAAAGCTGCTGAGATTGAGAAAGACCAGCTTAGAATAAGTAAGAAGACAGAGACAATTGATAATAAATGGAGGTTAGCCTCTTGGGCATGAACTATAGAATTAAAGTTACTGTCTTCTTTTCTGAGAAAAGGGCTTCTGAGTAAGTGTGTAAAATGAAAGCTTAGCTTAATGTAATGAAATTAAACTTTTTACGCTTTAAAATAGGCTCTAAAATTAAAACATTATTGTTGCAATGCTAATGAAATACTTTGGGTGTCTTTAGAAACTGAAGGGACAGCCAAGCTGACTTTGTTTTAAAGAAATAAGTTTTAAAATGCAGTATAATGATAAGGGTTGCAGCATACTGTACTTAGTAATTGCTTACAAAAATAGCTACTCGGGTTGATTAAACCTGACAGTAGTTTGCAATGAAAAGAATGTGTGTTGGGACATTTCTTCTGCCCAGTCCTCAAGGCTAAAACTAGATGTTTGTGCTTGCACAGAAAATAGTTTTAAATTGACTGGATTCATCTTGTTGAGTAGATATTTTACCAGAGGGCAAATAAAGAAGATTTATTTGGGGCATCGAAAACCCTAGGTAGAGTTTATGTTTTCTGATTGCAACTTGGAGATTCTCGGTTCGGGTTTTTTAAGTTGAAGTTTCTGAAGTGCTAATATGTGATCCAATCAAAGAAGTAAAAGAGTTCTTAATTCTAACTCATTTAGTCAATCAACTGGTCATTTGTGTTCATATCCTTGCATTTGAACAGCCAGCCCAAAATGAGTGAGAGTGGGAAAAGGAGAAGATAATTGTCCCATGGCTGTAGACTATAGAGACCACTCACTCTCACTCTCAAGCTAAAACTTTTATAGGAATCATTTTCTCAAAGGAACCATCATCTTTGCTAGCACGATGTTCAAACTCTGCTCATGGAAGTCTTGATTTTTCATTATGGTAGTTCTAACATTGCTTGACCAGCAAATCTACAAGAAGCCAGTGTGGAATGACTTCCAGATCACATGGAACCATTGGTGGGTATTCAGATGTTAAATATTGTAGGCAACAATTCTGTAAACAGGAAGACAGTCTTGTCTCTGAAGATTCTAATCATCCAGTTTATGGTTGTCCCAAAGGTGCTTTCTTGGTTGTTGTTTTTCTTTGAAAACATTTTGCTTCTCATCCAAGACGCTGCATCAGTTCTGATGAAGTGAAACATTTTCAAGGAAAATGTCTATGGAGATTCTCAGTCATCCAGGTCATGGTTGTCCCAAAAGGTGCTTTTTCAAAAGGCAAGTTGACTTTGTTTTTTTCTTGAAGACGTTTCACTCCTCATCCAAGAAGCATTCTCAGTTCTGATTGCATTCCCCAGCATTCAGTCAGAACTGAGGATGTTTCTTGAATGAGAAGTGAAACTTCTTCAAGAAAAAACAAAGTCCACTTGCACCTTTGGGTTTTCAAGGAAAAAGACCAAGAAAGTCCAATTGCCTTTTAGAAAAGCACCTGTGGGATGAAAATTGTCTTCTTCAATATAAGAGAATATACATAGCTTAAAGTTGAACTGTGGAGTCCTTGGTGCTCTCTGAATTTGGTTGTTTGCTTACAGACTTTTTGTTAGCCAACTAGGTACATGAAACCAACCAGCCAATGAAACGTCTGCAAGCAAGCAACTAAACTCAGAGAGGACCAAGGATTCCACTGTCTTCTTTACCAACACCAATAAAAATAGGAAAGAGCAGGGCCATTTTTCATTCTACATTTTGGACTGAATACACAAAAATCACATCGGAATAGGGCCAAGGCCTTATTAACATATTATCATTTTCTCAGCTCGGTGGACATCATGTGGTTACTGACCTTGATGTTCATCTTGTTCTGTTTTTTTTATTATTCATGGTCTGTCTCAGGCTTGCTCTTGTTTTTATTGTTCTTTGTATGCTGTGTTTTTTCCTGCCCTTTGAAAACTTTCCAGTATCCATCATTCCTACAATAAAATGACTACATACAAAGCGATGCTTTTTGTTAACAGCTACATATGTATTGTTTCAGGGGTGTGGGTGTTTTGTTATTCTTTCCAACCCAACAATATTTTGGAAAGAAATTATGAAAAGGGTCTTGTGACCCAGTCCATCAGCAGGAATGACTCTTTGAAACAAAACAGAATTGGAACAAATTTGGTATAGGGTGAGTAGGTGGCCAACAAGTAAAAGACTGTTTGAAAAAGTGTTGAGTCTAGCCAGAAGCTGAAGTGAGAAAAAAATGAAAGAAAAAATATATCTCCCAATGCATCCCTAGGGGAGAGGGAGATGCCCCTCTTCTTCCTCCCCATTCACAGGTCATGGATGGAGCATATGCAGTCTTTCCTGTATACACTGTACATGCATACAGATATAAATCGAGCAATGTGAGGGAAGAGCAAAAAGATATCCATGTGCAAATAGGCCACATTGTTTTGTTACACAGGAAAAAATATAAATGCCTTCTATGGCTACTGCTAGTAAAAGAGTTGGAAAGAATTCCCAAAGCTTGCTGTATGTGCTTTCCTTCCTTTGTTTTGATATGGCAGCAGTAGGGCAGAGGTGGCGCCCCTCCTGTATAGCAAGAGTTAAACCAAACTTATCTGAGCTGTGGTATCCTCTAGAGCAGGGCTTTTCAACCTTTTTACCGATTGTACCACTTTTAGGATATGGCAATATTCGAGTACCACCTAGCAAGGTGTCAAAAACTTGGTGACAAAAAAAAACCTGTTCAAAGTTGCAATTGCGCTGAAATGACTTATGACCATTTTTCACACTTATGACCATTGCAGCAACAGGGTCATGTGATTTATATTTGGATGCTTGGCAACTGATTCATATTTATGATGGTCACAGTGTCCCAGGGTCATGTGATCCCCTTCTGCAACCTTTTGACAAGCGAAGTCAATGGCAGAGCTGCTGGTGGCCAACTGCTAAGGTGGGACTTCCTTCCCTCCTTCCCTTCCCTGCCTCCCTTTTTCTCATTCCCATCTCCTTCTGAAGGAAGAATTTGAACCCCCCCCCCATATTTTTCCTCTTCCATATATTGATCAAACAAGGAAAGGCCTCCAGAGACAGAAAAGACAAGCTGCTGAGTGAATTAGCTTAAAAAGGCACTTCCCCTTTAAGAATTAGCTACTGGCTAGAAAGGAAAGTAAGGAGCCCAGCCTGCACTTAAGGAAGAAAAAAAATGTAAGTACTGGCTGCCGGCTAAGGCAGCCTCCCCAAATGGCTCCATTCATAAGTAAAATCTGCAGCTCCAGAGGACTCTCTCACTGTAAGTCTTTGCCTGTGCTGGCTCTTTCCCTTCCCCACTACACTTGGCTAGGCAGGGCTGCGTACCACCTGCCACTCATTAATGTACCACAAGTGGTACGCGTACCACAGGTTGAAAAGCCCTGCTCTAGAGCAGGGCTTCTCAATCTCAGCAACTTTTAAGAGGTGTGAACCTCAACTCCCAGAAATCCCCCCAGCATGCTGGCTCCCCCACCCCAATGCTTCAATAATGGCAGTCATGGGTTCTAGGCTGTGCTATAGTATAGTGTATTTTCAAACCGCAATGCTATTAGTTGCACCTGTGAAATTCTTCTAAAGAAAAGTAATGCTGCTTATGTAAGGAAAAAATAATAATTAAACCATGGGTTTCCGTAAGCATTGGGAAAGCAAGTAAAGGTTTATGAAATGTATTAGTTTGGATTCTTTGAAGAGATCCAGTTATGACATTTATTAGAGAAGGAGAAGAGCAACGAGAGGAGAATGACAGTACAGGCCATCTGTGATAACTACTTGTCCAAAAGGTTGGTGAGAAGAAAGCTGAATATAAATATATATATACAAATATGTGCACGTGCACACATAAAGGAACGAAACCTGTGCAAAAATGCAAAAAAGAACATTGCGCTAGAAGTCTGCAAATGCTGTGCTATTCATCAGAAACCTTCCAATGTCTTACTGTTTCTGCATACAAAGTGTGAAAACCATGATTATATTATTGTAGGAGAAGGGCAGGCAGAGCTGGAGGGTGGAGTTAAATGTGTCATTAGTTTAGAGTCCTTGCACTGCCACAAGAGATCCAAGTCCAGCCCCCCTTGAATTCTGTTGGTCCTTATCTAGTGTCAATTCAGTTGACCAGATTCTTGTCAACTTTCTTCTCAACAATCTTTCTGAGCTTGCCCTGTCAGTGTTGGGCAAGCCACTAATATATAAAATGAGAGCAAACCCCACTCCCTACTAGCACTGATGATGCTACCTAGTTTGGTAATGAAACATCTGCAAGAAAACAAGTTCAGAGAGCAGCAAGGACCCCATAGTTCAACTATGAGCTACAACTATTCTTTTCTAATGAGGTCAATATACCTATTTGCAAATTCTCTTTTAGAAAACCATCACTAAAAGTTGCTTATCCAGAGGGCTCTCCGGTGCATATTCTGCTTGAGAAGAAGGACTAGATTGACTTTTGATCTGATTCAGCAGGGTTGCCTCGGCGTTTCCTTCATGTGCTCCTATGAATGGGAACCGCCCAGCAAGGTCTCTAGCAATAGGTCTTTTAGTGGCTTTGTCACTGGATGAGCATGCTAATATGTCAGCATATACAATTGCTCTTCTGAAATACAATATCTGCTTGTTCTGAGCTACGTATCTGTTTAGTAAGATAAAATCATCTTTGAGTCAAGGTCAGCTCCAGGGGATTTCATGGACAAGTCTATGTAATATTGTTAGCAACCATAGAAAATTGTTGTTCCATTGTTATCTTCAGCAATATTTTTTTTAACTTCCCAGTTTAGCCTAAAGCTGCAGTTTTTCATCCAGATTCTAAGCACATTCAACCCTCCTCAGTTTTTCAATATTACCCAAATATGTCTATGCCCCGTTTAATGCCTGTTAAACATTGTTGCCAAATTTGAGGTGCTGATGGATTGGAATTTGACTCTTGCAGAGGCCCTAAGTGAAAAGGTAGGGGAGAAGCAGGAACACAGTTGCCTTGACTATCTCCAGCCCAGCACAGAGTACAATGGACAGGACAGAAAGGTGATCACATTACTCTGGGACATACATACATGCCAGATGCCAAGCAGCTGAATTTTGATCATGTGACCATGGGGATCACGTGATCAAACTTCAGACGTTTGGCAACTGGTATGTATGTATGACGGTTGCAGTGTCCCGAAGTCATGCAATCACCTTTTATGCCCTTCTGACAAGCAAAGTCAATGGGAAAGCCAGGTTCATTTAGCAAATGTGTTACTAACTTAACAACTTAACAACGGTGGCAAGGTCATAAAATGGGACCCACCTCACTTAACAACTGTTTTCCTTAGCAACATAAATTTTGGATTCAATTCAATACAGGGAGTAAGTTAAGGACTCCCTGTATCTACAGCCAGAAGTGAGCTTTTTCACTCCCATTTGTCCTGTTAATTGCTATGAAGAGTAACATTTCAGCAGCTTCTAGGGGAATCTGTGTTGGTTTCAGGCAGCCTTAGCCATTCTGCCTCTCTTCCAGGTGTGTTGACAATACAGCTCCTAGAATTCCCAGCCAGTGTGTAGAGAAAAGCCACACTTAAAACCCTCCTGGGACCTACAACGCGGCCGAGTGCCAGGTTTGGAAAAGCTGCATTACTCCCAAAAAGCCATTCTGGGAAAAATCTGGCAAGCAAACCAATCAAAGCTATGAATAAATAAAATACCTTTTAAATGTATGACTGTTTTATAATCTCTGGCATTGCAGTCTGAGGGATTTTTTTAAAAAAGATAAAGAAAAATAAAAGCTATGTGAAGCTCATCATCGCTCGGCGGGATGGGCATAAATATTTCATGGCCAGATCCTTGCTAGCTCAGACATCAAGAGCTTTTTTTTTCCCCACAGCTGCTCGGTCTCCATCCATGCCCCCCTCCCCCCAAGCTGAGTGTGTGAAGAAAGTTAATATCGGAAGATGGGGGTTGTCCTGTTGGAAAAGCCTTGGCATCGAATGTTGATGCATAACAAAGTATAGCCTCCGGCAATGGCTGATTGGGGGCCGTAGTCAATCAGCTGGGTGGAAGCCCACAAAAGAGCCAACTGAGATCTGATTTCATGCACTTGAAGCCCACAGGCCCCCCACCTCAGCCCACACCAAATTGCCTCTGATCTCAGCTAGATTCCAGATGCAATGCTGGCAGGAGCCCAAGGCCTCTGACATCAAGGAGGTTTTTCTGCCCATTGAATGATCTTTGGGGGGTCCGTCATTTCAGTTTAAGACAGAAAAATCTATATTTAAGAAAAGCCACAATAAGGGGAGGGTGGTTGGATTTCTGTCTGCGCCAGCCTCCCTATCAGTCTTGATCAGGAGGAAAGAGGGGCCTAGAAAAATAATCCTTTCCTTCCTTTCACTCTTTCAATATTCTCTCTTACCTTTTCAAAACATCTAGTACTCTTCTGTGATGCCCAAGGATCGACTCCAAATAATTAATTTTATTATCATCGCAATCCTAGCTATGTGTAAGGTTAAAAATGAATAAACACTTCATTATACATGAAGGCCTAGAAAATAAGATTGGAAAAAGCAAGCCCAGTAGAAATATTCCTATTTTATTAATCTTTTAATATTAGTCTAGTGAAAAGAAGGACCAAGGGAGACGTGGTAGCAGTGTTTCAATATTTGAAGGGCTGCCACAAAGAAGAGGGAATCAACTTATTTTCCAAAGCATCTGAAGGCAAGACAAGAAACAAAGGATGAAAGCTAATCAAGGAGAGAACCAACCTAGAGAAAAGGAGAAATTTTCTGATAGTGAGAACAATTAACCAGTGGAAAAGCTTGCCTTCAGAAGTTGTGGGTGCTCCATCACTGGAGGCTTTTAAGAAGAGACTGGACAGCCACCTGTCTGAAATGTATACTCCCTACTTGAGCAGGGAGATGGACTAGAAGATCTCCAAGGTCCCTTCCAACTCTGATATTCTATATTCCTGTTTGTAGACACATAACCCCAACCATATTATGGAACAAGGCAGATGCAGATGGAAAAAGGAACTTAGATATAAGAAAGGGAAATTGTGGTCTGAAAAATTATTTTCATATACAATGTATGAATATATGGGAAAGATTTGCTTGGATCGCTGGACAAAGCCCCTTATCAAATGGCTGATTAATAACTGTAAATTGCTAAGTGGGGCGAAAACTACCACTTATAGGATACTAATACAGGAGCATAATTCAATGCTTCTTATCCATTATAAGAATTGTGGACAGAAAGGTGAGAGACATACAAGCTTTGGGAGAGATCACCTTGTGTCCTTTTTTCTGTGCAGAATAAAAGTTTTTATGGTATCCACTCTGGTGTGCTCTTCATTAGGTTTTCACACACTGGGCAGTAATTCAGAGTTTCTGGGATAACATCTGCATCAGTGTATTTATGACATTTATATGGCCACCTAACTCAAAGCAATGTGACTCTGGGCAGTGTAGAGGAATTTGTTTAAAATACCAGCTAAGCCATAATAGGTGGGGTTCAGCAAGGCGACTCTGCAGTTTACAAATTATGTGGAAGATACCTGCCTATTGATGTGGGTTTATGTTGTGACCAATTTCAAACTTTGCATGAGGCCACAATATTGGTTTGATTTTGATTGGATGGGATAGATGAACCCTACCTATTATGGCTTAGCTTTAATTCTGAATCAGATCATGATGACTTTTTCAACAACTCATAGATTAAAAAAAACTTGGCTTAATTTAATGCATAAATCGAGACGATATGTCCAAGGGTGATAATTATTAAGGGCATGTTGGCACCATTTAATGCAAGTTTTTGTATATATTCACTGAATAAAACCTAGAATACTTTGAAGCAGATGTAATTCTGTAGTGCCCTTACATATCCATAGAATCTCTTCTACCATCCTAATAAGTTTCCCTCCAAAGCAAGATGGAAAAAAAGAGAACAGGACAGAGAGAATCTGCCGTTGCTAACATACCAGAGATGATAGCGGTAGGGAAGCAGTTGCCAGCAGCCCAGCTTTAATGGTAATGATAAGGTTTGCTTTTGTTCTTTGGGGTCTTATTTAATCAGCTTGTCTCATTTCTGATTTTTCCTATCTGTGTGTTTCATCCCATGGCTTTTATGCCCAGACTCCCAGCTGCAGGAAACCTTGTTAAAATTGCCTTCTTCAAACACAAGTTCTCGCTTGCATTCCCCAGGGTTTGTAATATGTATGGATGGGGTAGAAATCCAGGGGAAATGAGAAGGGGGTTATCAAAGGATTTCTGTTCCTGTGTATTTTATAATTCATTGCATAGCTAACCTAAAGAATACATTTTCACTAACAAGGTCTTGAGCAGAATCTATATAGAAAGGGTATTCAAGATGACATGAAGAGGCTGGATCTGAGGCCCTAGTCCGTTCCTTGGCATGTTTAAACATACTTCTTGCTACTTTGCTTTAAATCCCTACAACCTTCATCAGGATTCCCTTAAAATCAAATGTCATCTAATTTTGAATCACATCTTAATCATCAGCATAACCACAGTACATGGCATAAAATAACTGGTATTTTGCGGATGTGTATTCAGTGTACTTTAAAATACACTTTTTTGGTGAAGTAGCTCATACATTTTGGTATTTTATTTAACCCCTGGAATTGAGAATGCAGTCATTTTAACACCGTAGTCAGTTTTCTTTTGCATTGTCATGTTTAATAAAACTTTACTATCCCCCTTTTTTTTTTGCTTGGAGCCGTCAGTGTCATTTAGAATTTATACAAATCTCAATTAAAAGCTAAAAATAAGACTAAAACATTTAGAGCAGATGGGAGATTAAAGGATTGAGTAAATAAAAATGCATTTGCTTAATGCCAAAAGGACAGAAGCTTTCAGGGGTTCTGAGATAAGATCTTAATGTCTGATGAAATTGTTGGTTAGAACGAGTCCTACCATTTGTTAAAGAGAGGAACTTGCCTCAGGCAGCAAATTCTGGGAAGTAGTAATGATGTATCAGAGGATGCTACTTGCTACCTTAAGTAGCATGGCAAGAAGTGAGAGTCAGTTTGGTCTAGTGGTTAAGGTACCAGACTAGAAACCCTTGAGATAATGAGTTCTAGTCCTGCCTTAGGCACAAAAGCCAGCTGGGTGACTTTAGGTCAGTCAATCTCCCTCAGCCTAGCTCACTTCATAGTGTTGTTGTTTGGGGGACGAAATCGGACAAAGAGGAAGGAGTATTCGGTATGTTTTCCACCTTGAGTTATCAATAAAAGAGGTGTGTTTGTGCATACATATATAGACAGACACTGTCCCATCAGCCACACTGATGAAAGATGTATTGCCATATGGACAAGGAGAGTATAATACTGCCTTTTATCTTGGATTTGTATTTATATGTAGATCTAGTCTCATATAATGTAGTGTAGCATAATGTAATGTAATATACCTCTGTCTTTGGCTTTTATTTGACACTGAGATATGTAATCCTTCCTTGAGGATCAGCAATGATATGAGAAATACAGAAAAAGAGTAAAGAATAGTAAGCTAAAGAAATTAAATGTATGAAATAAGAAAAAGACAAAGAAAGGAAATACAGCTATACCTATTTTACAGCTACGGTATTCATTACAATTTACCATATTATTCCTAACTATTCTTGTCACTCATGCTTCCTTTCCCCATGTCTGTACATCACGTTGTATGCCTTTTGTTCTTTCAACTTCTCATTTTTCTTTTTCAAAATCTCATCAAGTTTTCATTTTTGAATTTTTCAATTGTCCTTCCTCAATCAATTACTTCTCTTTCATATATCTGCTTGATGAGTTGATCTTCATTCATTCAGCCATTGTGTACAACCAAACCACTTCAGTGTATTTCTTTCATACCAGTCACTCATATATTCAATCAGTATTCACATAGTACTAATTCATTTTGTAGTTCAATTCCACACAATTCTATAACACTCTGTAGCCTGATTATATTCATTCTTTTCCAAGCAGCTTCCACCTCTTTTTTGTATCCACTTTCCATTCATTTTGTTGGGAGATTAATCTACTGACTTTTTTCAAACCGGGAAAAAATTATCTTCCTGAAATTGCTCTACATTCATTCTTCTTTATTTCACTTCCTTCTCTTTCTTCCATGTTGTTGTTTTTTTTCCCCAAGATCCCTTTTTTTTTTCAATTTTGAATTTCAGAGCAGCTGTTCTGTAATATTGGTAGATCCTTTTGCAATACAGAATGAGCTAAGCACTAAAATAGTATCTTTGCAGAAGATATATTTCACAATGTCAGCCCGTGTATTGTGAAATTATTTCCTGGTATCTCATTTTGAGACCCAAAGGTGCTTTTTTCAGGAGGCAACTGGACTTTCTTGTGTGTTTCATTTGAAGACGTTTCACTTCTCATCCAAGAAGCTTCTTCAGCTCTGACTAGATGGTGGGGAGTGGAAGGATTTATATTGCTTGTAGACAGATGGTCATTTGCATTCCTTTAGAGAGTCGTTGAAACCATTTTGGATGTTTACCTGTGTCCTCAAGGTATCCTGAGAAGTGCAAATGTGTGTGGCGCCTTCTTGGCTGCAGGATGCTTTCTGCCCTGTGTCCCTTCACTGTTGAAAACAGGCGCAGGCTGTTGGGGATGATTCTGTGCTGTCTGAATCTCAAACTGAAGCACAAATCATTCCTGTAGTAGTTCTTCCACTCCCTACCATTTAGCCAGAACTGAAGAAGCTTCTTGGATGAGAAGCGAAACATTTTCAAAAGAAACACAACAAGGAAATCCAGTTGCCTCTTGAAAAAAGCATACCTGGATGACTGAGAATCTCCATAGACACTCTCATTTTGAGAGGCTTAAATGCCCAGAATCAATGAATTTCCCCTACACTCACCGTCTGACATTTTTGTAGAGAGAGGGGGCAATATATTTTGGCTAGCAGGTAACAGAGGGAGACATCCAATAAAATAAAGCTGTGAGGAAGGGAAATTCCCTCAGAAAGTACCCTACGATGCAGCTGTTATGAAGAAGTGCCAGTTTATGAGTTAGTTGCAAGTGATGCATAAAAAAAAGAAGGGCCAAAAGAAAAGAAAACTTTGCATTAGCATTTTTCCTGCTTATTTGATAGTATGGGCGATGAAGAACTCATTAGATGTGTCTGGGATTGTGATTTTCCAGAAGTTAAATTTTGTGTGAGATATACTACAGTAGAATGGATTTCAGAAAAAGCAATATTCTTTTTCAGTGCTCTTTCATATGATATGTTCCTTCAAATAAAAAACTGGGACGGCAGAGGGAGAAACCATCCTTCTTCATTTGAAGAGATTTGGCTTACTTTTACCATGCCAAGGCTCTGCCCCAGCTTGTATTCCTGTAGGAGTGCATTCCACTACAAAGCCGAGGTATCCACAGAGGGGTGGTGGGAAAAAATCAATATAGGAACCACTGCCATACAATGGAAAGCCAACACATTGTGAACACCCTGAAGAAGCTACAAGGAAAATAGGACCAAAATTGCTACCTTGGAATAACTTTCTCTAGTGTGGTATTTTCCAAATGGCTATACTGACGGTAGATGAGAGGTGTTACAGTTCAACCCAACTGTAAGTGGCCAGGTGAACAAAAGACTTGCATTAATCTATTTATGTTCAATAAATAAATTGTATAGGGCCACCTAGTTGATTGGCAATTCAAAACAGTTTCTGGCAATTTAACCCTTCGTTTCTCAACCTTGGCCGCTTGAAGATGTGTGGACTTTTAACTCCCAGAATTCCCCAGCCAGCAAAGCTGGGAGTTGGAAGTCCACACATTGTCAAGGGGCCACGGTTGAGAAACACTGATCTAACCCATTTGCTGTTGCAGACAGGCTACAAACCAGTCTATGTTGTTCTTAACATCATGGATTCCATCTCATCTCTAGATTCTTCACCTGAAGCCCAGCCCAAATACATCAAGGATGGAAAGCGCTATGGGAGGCGGTCCTTACCAGAGTTTCAGCAAAGCGTGGAGGAATTTGCAGAGGTGACAGTGATTGAGCCTTTGAACAAGGATGCTCTCTCATCCCGTCTCTCCAACAATGACTGTGATGAGGTAAGGATTTAAAAGCAAGCGAGGTAGATAAAGAGAAGGGAGACTGGAATTAAGGTTGAAAATCCTTCTGTATGCATATGTGCAAGGTGTTTTAATGTTTCTTTCAAGAACTATTAAATTTTAAGATATATGGACTTCAACTCCCAGAATTCACTAACTCGCATGCATCAGGTCAAAGTTCCTGAGATTGAGAAACACTGCTGTAGACCATGAGGCTGGAGTTTTGCCTCCTAAAGTCCATCTTTTCATACTGCAGCTTGTTGGTTTCTGGCTTTATAGGCACCATGGAAAAGCATATTGAAAATACATTTTAGAAGGAATTCAAAGTGAAGCAGAGAATGCAGAATGTAGAGAAACTGAAGTTGAACTAAAACAACATAATTATGTTGCATCTTAAAATCAATAGATTAGACTGGCATAGGTCTGTTTGGATCCTGATCCACTTCATAAGAGAGGCACAGTTATACAGGTAGTCCTCGACTTACAACAGTTCATTTAGTGACCGTTCAAAGTTACAACGGCACTGGAAGAAGTGACTTATGACCGTTTTTCACACAAGCGTTACAGCACTCCCATGGTCACATGATCAAAATTCAAATGCTTCACAACTGACTCATTTATGACGGTTGCATTGTCCTGGAGTCATGTGATCACCTTTTGCGACCTTCTGACAAGAAAAGGCAATGGGGAAGCCAGATTCACTTAACAACCATGTCCCTAACTTAACGACTGCAGGGATTGACTTAACAACTGTGGCAAGAAAAGTGGTAAAATGGGACAAAATTCACTTAACAAATGTCTTACTTAGCAACATAAATTTTGGGCTCAGTTGTGGTCATAAGTCGAGGACTATCTGTACTCTTGAAAAAAGAATATTGTGTTAGGGCTGTGAAAATCTGGGAGGGGTGCTTCGATTCACTCCCAGAGTTTGCAGAGTGAGCTGTGGTGGCGCAGTGGTTAGAATACAGTACTGCAGGCTACGTCTGCTGACTGCCGGCTGCCAGCAGTTCGGCATTTCGCTTCTCACCAGCTCAAGGTTGACTCAGCCTTCCATCCATCCGAAGTCAATAAAATGAGGATCCAGATTGTTGGGGGCAATATGCTGACTCTGTAAACAGAGAGGGCTGTAGAGCACTGTGAAGTGGTATATTAGTCTAAATGCTATTGCTGTTGCTCAAATTCATGATCATTGCATCAATGATACTATTGAATCATCTCATCCTCTGCTGTGCCAAGTATTAATGGAGCTATGGCCCAGGATAATCACTAGTGGCTTTTAAACTTATGCTGAATTTCTTCTTGCCTTATCTTTGCTTATCCCTTGCCTCAAAATGGAATGCAGTTCCAGTCTTACTTTGCAAAGAACATCCAGAGAGGACAGAAGCAAAATAAGAGAACTCTTATTAATGCAGAGAGAACTTTATTAGCTGCCAAGAGTGAACTGCTGGAATTGCACATGGACCAGGAGCTACAGACAGTGATTTATTTGATGGTTCTGGGAAAGATTATCTTTGGACAAAGGCCAGAGTTACAACCACTGAGCGTAGTCCTCATGTAACTTTAGGAAAGACAAAGTTGAGCCGAAAGAATATTCCGTAAATGCTTTTCAGCCCAAGTACTAAGTTGCTGCAGTTGAACCATGAGTAAGTCTGATATTCCAGTGAAGATGCCGAACTAGGTTTGAGGAGATCCATGGTCTCCTCATAGTCATGGAAGGTTACTATATGATTTAGGACTAGACATTCTTTCTCAGCCAACCTACCTGAAAGGGTTGTTCTGGAGAAAAACTGGAGGACATATGCTTTGAGTTGCTAGAAGAAAATAGGATACACATCAAGCAAATAATAAATCTAGCAAATAGAAGAGTAAGAGAAGAAAATAAATGATGGAATGTTCTTTTTACAATCCTATCCATCCATCATGGAGTTGGAAAGAGCCATTAGGGCATTGAGAAACTTTTGCTCTGTGCAGGAATCTAAATTAAAGCATTCTTAACAGATGTATGCCTGGTTTCCACTTGAACACACTCATCATCTTCCTGGATAATTGGGTCCATTGTCAAACTGTTCTTATCATTTGGTATTTTTCCCCTATATGTTTGCAGATCTCTCTCTCTCTCTCTCTCTCACTCACTCTCTCTCTCTCTCTCTCTCTCTCTCTCTCTCTCTCTCTCTCTCTCTCTGTGCCTTTTCTCTCTTTTCTCTCTCTATCTCAACAGTCACCTGCTGAAACATAATCAAGATCTTCTAGAATTAGCACAAAGTCTAGTTAGTTGTCCCAGCACTGCAGTGGTCAGACAGATGTCACTGGGAAAGCTCACAAGATGATTCAGTGCACAAAACCATGCCTCTGCTTGTTTGCTCTAGGATCCAGCAACCTAAAATATACAGTCTCTAATTATAAGATTTGGCATATTTGAATGGATTTACACAACATGTTTAATTGGTTGTTGGATTGATCTATTGTATGAGTTGGCACAATACTTTTCACAGGCTCATATGCTAACCAAATGGGCTGAATACACATTACATGCAAAACCACCCCCAAAACTAATCTTGTTCAAAGATAATTTCGTGTAGTATGTTGGGCAAATGCAGCTGTTAAACTGTTAATCTTGCTGAATGTGAGAGATTGGTGTCTTATGATATAAAATAGCCGTACAAGACAGCTGGATATCTTTGTCTAGATTCAGAAATTAAGCAAGATCAGCCTGGTTAATACTTGGGTGGAACATCAATAGAGAAGCCCAGGGCTATTTTTTTTAAATGCAAAAGGAGCTGAGCTTCACTTAAAGGCACTTTGCCTTTTTATCATTGTAAAAACCTGCGCACGTTTCACATTATTGTGATTGCTTAGGACATCTGGAATATAACTCCATAACAGGTTCATTACAAAATAAATAATCCGAGCTAAGCGTAGGCTTTTTGACCTTTTTTTGACCGCAAGGCTTTAAAGAACTCCTGTTTTTGCTAAGGATCTGAGATGGGGAATGGGATAATTTTGCTTTTTGCTTTTTCTTTAGAGACAGCCATAAACAATGGCTTCATTTAGCTAGGGATTAACAACCCCTCTGAAAGGAAGATGTGACTCAAGGTCAGTGTGTATCAAGAATGGCTCATTCAATGTATCAAAATGCAAAATACCCGTATGTCTGAGGAATTTTTGGAATCAGCAAGAGTTATATTTCACTAAAGTGCAGTGCAACCAAGAGACGTCGATGCATCCCGAAGGACATTTTATATCAACTGGGCATGATTTTAGGCTTGTGTCTCAGAGCCTAAAGTCTTAAGTGCCTGGACATCACGAAATAACAGCATGGTATCTGTGCATTTGATCATTTTAATTAATGATACATTCTGGGAGAGAAGAAAAGGCTGTCATGCCGCAGCAGATGGTCGGGTGGAAGAAGGAACTCTGAAAGAAGGGAGGAAAGATTGCATTAAGGAATTCCCAACCACAGATGCTTCTGTAGGTTTTGAGTTTGGTCATTGTGAAACTTTCAGCCATCTGTTCTTTGGGCTAGCAAAGGCTTGGGTCTATCGAACTAATATATTCCTGGAATCTGGCATGGGCAAGGGCTCCCCCCCTCCCTAATGTGCGTGACCCTCATCCAGCTGCAGAACAATAGCTGTCTGTATGAAAGTACCTGGCATGGCTGGGGGAGGAGGAGGTTTATGGTCCACAGAATCCATAGAGAGTGTCCCCTTTTGTCTTAGCTGCAATCTGTTGGCTTGCCTTTGGAGGCAGCCATTTTGGGTTTAGTGACCTCTGACCTCATTTGCCTTCCCTTCACAATGAAGCTCTTGTTGAGCATCGGGTATGGTAATGAGGAAGCGTGTGTGCAAAGGAGATCTGCCAGCTGAGACTGGTGTGGCAGCATCCAGATACAATGGGGGGCCCTTAATCTGAACTGGCCAAGTGGAGATGCTTGTAAAAGAACAGACTTGCCAGAGCTTTGCCATTTGTGCAGATTAGTCATCAAAATTAAGTTGAGGTTGACAGGTGTGTGGCTTGTCCTGCTATTGATATGAATTTTCAGAATATCACAGGAAGGATGGGTGTTCTTTGATGAAATACATTTCATAGGAAGATGGCCTGAGCATCATTCTCCAAAAGGGCCCCCAGTTTTTTTTCTACTGCTTTTTCCATCCTCCTTCTTTTTCAATTATCCTTAACACTCTTCTGGAATTTCACACATTTTTTTCTTCTTCTTGCAATGTTCTGCTCTGCAAGTTGCAGATATCTAAACACCTTTGGGCCTGTTTGAGGCTTTGCATCTCCCATTACACACCTAATCCAGTTGTTAAGATCTGCAAAATAATTTATTTCAAAGATCTCCTCATCAGAGCCCTATTCCACAGGGGCTTTGACAGCTGATGTTGCCCAGGGTGAATTAACGTCATCATGTTACTTTACTTTCCTGCGATGTGATGTGATGTGATAGGATGTGATGATTTTAAGAGCTAATTTGTTGTAGTAGTTAAGGCACGAGGGTAGAAAACTAGAGACTGAGAGAGAGCGCTAATCCTCCTTAGACAAGAAGCCAGCTGGGTGACCTTGGGCCAGTGACATCCTCTCAGCCCTAGGAAGGATGGCAAACCGCTTCTAAAATCTTGCCAAGAGAACTGCAGGGACTTGTTGTCAGCGGCCAACACTGTTGCCAGGAATCAACACTGACACACAGGCACCAATTTTTTATATGATTTTACTATATTAATTTATGGTTTTAAATTATGTTTAAAATTAAGTATGTTTGAAAACTATGGTGATTTTAGTGGTATATAAAACTAACAAATATTTTTGCCATGCGGGGAAGGACCTGCTCTTGCATTGCTCCAGGCATTGCATGCACTCCTTTGGGAACTGTATCTGTTCTCCGTGTTCTTTCAGTAGAGTATTTCCAAAAGTTATAATCAGGCTCTTTGCTCCATCACTGGAGATTTGTAAGAAGAGACTAGACATTCAACTGTCTGAGACGTTATAGGTTCCCCTGCTTGAATAGAGGGTTGGACTAGAAGACCTCCAAGATCCCTTCCAGATTCTATTCTATTCTATTCTATTCTATTCTATTCTATTCTATTCTATTCTATTCTATTCTATTCTATTCTATTCTATTCTATTCTAGTTGCCCGCATGGATTATTTTCCATGCGTGTTTCTCAAAGTTCTCTTTAGCAAGATTTATTGAGATGAAAGAGATAGGGATAAAAGAATTTCAACAAGTGAAGCATTTTTTAATTCAAAACTAATATATCTCCATGTGCTCTAGAGGGTAGAGACTTTTTTATTCTCTTTCTTACAGCCTTCCTATGAACCAGGGAAGAGTGGTTTGCAGTTGGTGGTTTATATTAATAGTCTCCAAATTATCTGTCTGAGAACAACTCTTACACTGTTGTCTCTGTCACTAGGTTTTAAACTATTCAGTGATTTCAGAATCTATTTAGTATTAATTTGAATATATGTTTTTAGTATTTTACATTCTATTTTTGGTTTTGAAAAATAAAGTGCTTGCCAAAGTAGAAAGAGAATTAATAAAGTAATTTCTGTTTGCATTGAAGAAAGAAAAAAAGATTGATGAATAGAAGGAGGAGCTATATATAAAGCCAAAGATTAAACCATCTTACAATTTAATGCAAACATCATCCTGTGTGAAGCTTGTGCAAAGACTTTATTGTGACTATTTCCAAAACATTACTGCTGAGAAGACTAGCCTGTTAATATCCAGAATGGTCAGAGGTAATGACATAATATAAGGCAGTGTTTCTCAACCTTGGCAGCTTTAAAATGTATAGACTTCAAGTCCCAAAATTCCCCACCCACCGTGCCCTTAAGATTGCTAGAGTTGAGAAACAGTGATCGAGGGCAAGGCTTTTCAACCTGTGGTACGCGTACCACTTGTGGTACATTAACGAGTGGCAGGTGGTACGCAGCCCTGCCTAGCCAAGTATAGTGGGGGAGGGAAAGAGCCAGCGCAGGCAAGGACTTACAGTGAGAGAGTCCTCTGGAGCTGCAGAGGCACGAGGGAGGGAGGGAGATGGAGAGTGGAAAGATTCTTATGTGCTTTTGTGACTTTGAAGTTCTGAGATTTGTGCAATGTGGGCTTTGTGTTCTTAAGGAGTGTTTGGCAATTTCTATTTGGCTGATGGCTGATGGCTGGTGTTAGCTTCTATTGCTCTGCTATTGTTAGCTGTAAGTTTTGCTGCAAGGGATTTTGAAGTATTTTTCTCCTGAATGGATTTTGCCTTTACTTATGAATGGAGCCATTTGGGGAGGCTGCCTTAGCCGGCAGCCAATACTTACTACGTATTTTTTTCTTCCTTACTTTCCTTTCTAGCCAGTAGCTAATTCTTAAAGGGGAATGTGCCTTTTTAAGCTAGTTCACTCAGCAGTTTGTCTTTTCTGTTTCTGGAGGCTTTTCCTTGTTTGATGAATATATGGAAGAGAAAAAATATGGGGGGGGTCAAATTCTTCCTTCAGAAGGAGGTGGGCATGAGAAAGAGGGAGGCAGGGAAGGAGGGAGGGAGGGAAGTCCTGCCTTAGCACTTGGCCACCAGCAGCCCTGCCATTGACTTTACTTGTCAAAAGGTTGCAAAAGGGGATCACATGACCCTAGGACACTGTGACCATCATAAATATGAATCAGTTGCCAAGCATCCAAATATAAATCACATGACCCTGGGCATGCTGCAATGGTCATAAGTGTGAAAATGGTCATAAGTCATTTCAGTGCAATTGCAACTTTGAACAGGTTTTTTTTTTGGTCATCAAGTTTTTGACACCTTGCTAGGTGGTACTCGAATATTGCCATATCCTAAAAGTGGTACAATCGGTGAAAAGATTGAAAAGCCCTGATCTAGGGTATGTCTTTCTAATCTCATGCCATCCAGATGGGATGGAATTCAGTTCCCTTATTTCTCCATCCACTGTAGACATAAATCTTGCAACAATTCTCTCATCCATATAAACCTGGGAACAGGGAGAGTTAGGAATATTGGAATCCCAATTCCTTCTCAGCCTTTTGGATAATGAGTAGCAGAAACTATAATACAGAGGTTTTTAAAGGCAGAGGACCTGATCAGTTTGCATTATTCTCCTGGTAATGTAGTAGGAATAAAAATGCCTTAGGCAGCAGTCCCCAACCTTTTGGGTACCAAGGACAAGTTCCATGAAAAACAGTTTTCCCACAGACCTGGGGGGGGATATCATGGTTTTGCAAGCTGCACATGTGCAGATGAAGCTTCACTAACTTGCATGGACCAGTTCCTAATGGACACCAGACCGGTATCAGTCCACAGATTGGGGGTTGGGGACCCCTGTCTTAGGGCATTAGTACTTTTCCTGGTATTTTGCAACTCTTCCCTCAGATCTGTTGTTCATATAGATTCAGTTTCTTGTTTCTTTTGCTTTGTTTTTCCTAGATGCTGTTTTAAAACTCTGCAACCTAAATATCCTGTTGAATATATGGGCCTCTTTTTGCAGCTGTGGGTATAAACAATGAATTACTTCATAAACAGGTGCAGAGGCAGATGTCCTAGACCACGGGTGTCAAACTCGCGACATCACGTGATGTATCGCGACATATCGCGACTATTTTTGCATTGCTGGAGTTGGGGTGGGCGCGGCCTCCGTATGATGCAACCGGCCTACGGGCCGGCAGTTTGACACCCCTGTCCTAGACGCATTGGGAGATATTTCAGTTACAACTGTTTTGATGCCTACTTTAAAAATAAACCAACCGTTGCCATCACTTGTCACATCAGCTGAGTCTTTGCTACTGTCAGATTCTTACAGCTCAATGCTGTCCATATGGAATGACAGATGTTGAGCCAGAAGAAGAAAAACAAGCTCCCAAATCCTTGAAGCAATCATTTGTTCTAGTTCTAGGTTTGTAGGGATTAGTTACAGAGTCCTCTGTTCCTGTTGCAGTTTGGAAGTAGCATGTCTATTTGAAAACTAGAAATGCATTTGTTTACTCCTCGGTCCTGTCCCTTTGCAAAATGAGACGGGGGTCTAAATCTTGCAGGAAAATCTGAGTAAAAGGGATTTTCTGCTGAGGGTGATGAAGCCTCACCTACCCAACTGCTTCGGTTCACCTTTTCAAAGGATCGCAGAATGACAGTGTGCATTGGTCTCATCCCTTTATCCCCCTGCCCTTTTAATGTAGAAATGGACCTCTTTTCTGCTATATATATGAATGGGGATAGACATGTACAAAAAACCATATCACATTTGCCACTTAATGCTTTTTTGATGGATCTCATGAAGGAGAAGGACTCAGGGTCCTGATAATGCAGAGATCTTACCTTGATATTCAACCCTGTCCTTAGATGGCTTGTTTGCTAGGTGGTGACAGGAACACCTGGTTGACTGATGTCTATGGATATTTTCTATTATCCAACTTGTAGTTGTCTGATCTTTGTGTGTGCAGGAAACAAGGGGGGTGGGTGTTCCCTAAACATCTATGAACAGCATTGGTATATTTCTATGCTGTAGATCAGCACACATGTACATAATCTTTCTTTCTGCTCTTTCCTCTGTTTTTGTTGTGCTATGACTTTCTTCTCTTGCATGCTTTTGTCAAGGGAAGAGATGTGATGTTTGCCTATCCATAGGAAGATGTACTTTTCCCCACGGGACTGTGAAACATTTTAATAGGCTAATTGGAGAGAAAGGCTGTCTGTTATTCAGGCACTTACATTACATATGAAATACTTGCATATTACATCATTCGTTCATTACTGGCACAATGCCATCATTATGTAATCTACAGAAATGACATAAAGCAGCACAAAATTACACAATTTGTGTCATATGCATATGATGTATTAAGCAAATGATGTAAATTCTCGCCAAAATTGAGCCTGTCAAATGTCGAGTCTGTTCTGCTAAGAGCTGCTAAATTGAATTTACCCTGTATTTTAAATCCATCCATGCCATGTGAAGTTGTATAATCCAGGACTCTGTAATAATCCTTTTTGATTGTTCTATATCCTTTGGGGGAATATCTTTTTACTGCTCGTGCTCAGGTTCTGAATAGATTGTATAATCCTGGCCAGGCTACATTGGTTCTACTGTTTGTATATTTGCATTCCCAGGGCTTTGATTGGGGAGGGGCAAGGAAGAAGGGCATTTATTGTGGCATAATGTAGTAGCTGTTCTTGAAAATCTAAGAACACCGCGCCCCTCCTTCATGGTCACCTCTCCAGGGCAACTTCCAAGCAGGAAGAAACTAGCCGTAGGGAGCGGAGATCCGCTCTCGTGCGGCCATACGCTGCAGGCGCAAAACCGGAAGTCTAGCATCCACATGTATTAATTGTGTCCCCCTATCTGGCAGATTATTTTTTAAACGGGCCCTTCTTCAGCTCTTTGTATTTCAGGTATTTTTATTGCTTAAATAACAGCAGCTTGGGAATGGTGAGAGGGGAAGTAACTTAAAATCTACTTTGCAGATGATATTAGAAGAAGATGTAATCTTTTGGGTGAGAACCAGAAAGGCTCTGTGTCAAGAGCCTTCATGAAAACTTCAGGGATGAAAGATAGGGTAGCAGAGGGATACAAGTAGTTGGGACCACAATTTCCATTGCTAAAGAAGGTGGATGTTAGACGGCTTGCACCTGAATTTATACCATTTTTTTGCCAAAGTTATAAAGTAAATCATGCGGTCATTAAGTGAATCCAGCTTTCCCCCATTGACAGAAGCTGATTGGGAAGGTCGTAAATGGTGGTCATATGACTCCAGGATGCTGCAACCGTTGGAAGTACCGTTGCCTAGCACCTGAATTTTGATCATGTAACTGTATGGGTGATGTGTGAGAATCGGTCATAAATCACTTTTTTCAGTGCTATTGTAGGTCAAGGACTACCTGTATTTCTATTATTGGGAATGTATATTTGATTGCAGAATTGCTTTTTCAAAATACCATGAAACAGACATTTTCATTGGGGAAGAAGCTAATTTACTTAGCTAAGTGAATTGAAGTACTCTAATTATTAAATGTATCTACATCTGGAGTAGGAAAATATTGTTTGGTCTCTAATCACAGTCATCTGTTACATTTTTAAAGTGTCACCAGATTGGCACTAGTGACCCAAGAGATTAATGTGACTGCTTTATTCCTATTTTGGGTGTAGACATTTACTGTATTAAAATAAACTCTTTTTTTCTTTCTTTCTCAGCATTGGCAATCACAAGACAGTGAAGAATATGAAGCTGAAGGTAAGAGAAGATAGTGCCGGTTTCTTCTGAAATAAATGGAATAGAAAATGGACTGGGAGAAGGATTTGGGAGCAGGGAGAAGAGGGAAATTTTTTATTTATTTTCTACATTTAAAAATTGTTTAATTTTCAGAGCTTCAGAATTGCTGTTACAATTCCATTTATTTAATACATTACAATTCTGCCTTTCCTTGTATTTATAATTTTAGAGGGTGTACAATTCATTGTAACGAAGTACAGGTGCAATAATAAAGTAATTTTCTTGGTTCAGACATTGTCAAGTGCTTTTGAACAACATGTTAAAGATACTGTCAGGCCCAAAACCAAGAATGACACATGAAAATTCTTTCAAGCTGAGTCCTTTATTGCTTCATATCTATAGACAAAATCTGGTAGACAGAGCACTCTAATGTCATATCTGTATCTACAATATACTGTGAACTATTAGGGAGGGGCTGTCTTCACCCTCTCTCTCACACACACAAAACATCCAGACTAAGTTGCCTCTTATTCCTCTGGAATGCACCCCCTCCCTGCTGGAAATCCACCTCCTCACTATATTTCCTCACAGATACAGTCTGTCTTCAAAGTATCCATACTGAGCAGAAGCCAGAATAGAAGAGGCATATAATTCTGTTCTGCATGTTATTTGGAAAATTTGGAACTGTCCAGGGTGGCCCGTAGGAGCTAGATTAGGTCTGCAACAAGCAGTATTGGAAGAAGAGGAGGAGTAGAAGAGGAAAACTGAAACAATTTTCAGCAACAAGCAGTTTTAAACTATCTCAACCTGAATTAGAAATGAAATTAAGGCAATGTCCTGATGAAAAAACTTTGTATGAAAGAGCTGTTCATGCCACAGTTAGAAGGGCGTGAGCTTTATGATAAAACATCAAAAATGTTTTCTTTAATCCTGATCTTAATTTATTTTAATTGTTCAAGGAGTCTATTAGACATTATAGTATTGACTCTCTATAATAAACAATATAGGATCTGTAAATTATTTAAAATAAGCAGTGAGTAGCAATAGGCTTTATATTAGTATAATTAGATTTTCATCAGGGAGAACATTGATAAGAGTTTACACTTTTTGAAAGATTCACTAGCTTTATTTGTGGTTTTTCCTTTGTTTGCTTTTCCAATTGTTGAGTTTTTTTCTCTCCCAAATCAAGTTTTGTTGCTTTCTTTTTAGGCCAGTTGAGGTTCTGGAATCCTGATGACTTGAATACATCTCCAAATATCTTCCCCTCTCAGGATTGGATAGAGGAGAAGTTACATGAGGTTTGCAAGAATCTTGGAATCTCCCGAGATGGTCACTTGAACAGAAAGAAGCTTGTCTCCATTTGTGAGCAGTTTGGTTTGCAGAATATTGATACTCAGGTACCTAATGAGAGTTCAGCCCTGTCCTGCCCTACCCTAGGTCAATATAATGGCTGGGAAATACTATTGTTATTTCCTTAACTTTGCAAATTTGAACATAAATATATTCTCATGGCTTGAGGGAAATATTCTGAGGTTTATAGACTGAAGGCAGCCCTCAATCAAGTTTGTATAGCTCTCCAACGCTTTGCTGAAATTTAGTAGCAAATCACCAATGGCATGGTTTCCAGTAATTTTTGCAGAACATGAAATAAAGCAAGTCTATTAAGCCTCCAATAGGCTCAATACAAAGTCCCCATAGGGAATAATGAAATGACCATTCTCCCCTCCAACTCTTCAGGGACATCAAAATCTCCCCACCCCGTGCCCTGCATCCTTCCGTTGAGAAAATAATGTTAACATCATGATTTTGTTACCCCTGGAAGTAAAACAAAGACAAACAGTATCTCTACTGTCTATTTCATAATTTTACAAGGCTATAGGTGCATTTTGGTCTGATCTAAGAGGTTTTTCACTATGCTTCTTTTCCTTTATGTGATCTACTTTTCTAAAACTACAGGAATTCTAAAAATCCCATCTTTATATTACTTTGGCATGAGGATTTCTTTAAAGCTAGTCCTCCTTTAGGGTAGGAAGGTTTCCACAAAACAGAGAAAAAGCTGCAGAGACTAATATATGGTTGTCCTATGCATTTGTGGAAAACTTTTATTAAAGTTGAATCCTCATGAAAACAGAGATACAGAGCCATTCCTTAAATAACACAAGATCCAGGTCTAGCTGTGTAACATTAACTCTATTCTCAGCTAGATGTTCAGCATTTAGAAAAAGTTTAAGACTGAGTTCAGTAACCTCTAAAAACAGAAAAAGACTTTGGGGTTCAACTTAATTCCCAATTACTTCATGGATGCATGTGTGCTGTTTCCTTGGCAACAGTATGGGTTTGTCATTGCCTTCTGGGATGCTTTGGGGCTTCCCAGTCTACCCTACAGCTCCGGGGGTTCTCAGAGAGTTGCCCATCTACAGTAACCATTAACCAAGATCGACCTTTCCTAAGCCCAGATGAGGTTAGTCAGATGCTGCCACCTGCTGTTTCCTAGTCTTTTTTTTTCCTGGGTTTCAGACTGCATCAGTGAATTCCAGTCACTCCGAATTTTCTGAATTATACTAGGATGTTTTTCCCCCGTGAGGCCCTGCACATTCTCACTAATTTGAAACATTTGCTTCCCCTCAGATGCTGGAGGAAGTATTTCGCAACCTTGACCACAACAATGGCACAATGAGCATTGAAGACTTTTTCTATGGGCTCTTTAAAATTGGGAAGCCTCTCCCACCTTCTGCCTCCACTCCATACAGACAATTGAAACGGCAT
Source organism: Azemiops feae (assembly GCA_023970755.1). Taxonomy (NCBI): domain Eukaryota; kingdom Metazoa; phylum Chordata; class Lepidosauria; order Squamata; family Viperidae; genus Azemiops; species Azemiops feae. Next base: position 1,702,430 of record JALGBA010000172.1, on the reverse strand, counting down.
CTTTCTATGCAGGTAGGTGCTCTCAATGTGCTTTCTCCATGCATGTCACTAAAATATTCTGCTCTGATTTCCAACCACATTTAATTCAATCTATGTCAAGTTTTCTTGAGTTTTGTTTCGAAAATAGCACTTTTAGCACCACTGTTAAAAGACAGTGAGGAAAATATCCTTATCAGATACTTGTATTATCTCGTTGCTTTTTGACACCATGTTTTTCTCTCTTGACTGAGCTTTCCTATCCCCAATTTTTCTTTTTTATTTGTCCCGGGAGTTTATTGGATATTTATGGATGCTGCTGTTTAATTGACCGCAGTTGGCCTAATCTATATATGCCATCTTCATCAACAAAATTGTAAAGCTCATCTGGAAAATGAAAACTGAAACTTCTGTTAGGCCTTTATAAAACAAAGTAGCAGTGGCTCAATCTTAAATATTATCCTGAGGCCTTGCTGCACACAAATATCATAGAATCATAGAATTATAGAGTTGTAAAGAGCCACAAGGATCATCTAGTTCAGTATTTTTCAAATTTGGCAACTTTAAAATGTGTGGACTTCAACTGCTGGCTGCAGATTTCTGGGAGTTGAAATCCACATGTCTTATAGTTGCCAAGTTTGAAAAACACTGATCTAGTCCAGCTGTCTGCAATGTACAGGAAAACCAATTAAACTGTCCATGACGGTAGAAAGCCTCAAGAGACGAAAAATCTAGATATGCTCAGAGATTGCTTATTTGGGTTTATTCTGAGAGACCAAACCATATCTATAGCTTAAATCTTACTGAGAGGTGAGGCCTTTGGGCTATACCAGTGATGGCGAACCTTTTAGAGATTGAGTGCCCAAACTGCAACCCAAAACCCACTTATGCATCGTCGAGTGCCGGGTGGGTGTGGCCCATTGGGTGGGTGCGGCCAATTGGGTGGGTGTGGCTGCGGTGGTAACGGCAGACAGGGTGGGACTAAAAAGTTCAATCAATTAATTCCAACTTTGCAAGATCTTTTTTTTTCCGCGAGAAGTTGAAATTGACCGATTGAACCTTTTTTTTTTTTTTGCACACGGCGGCGGAGGCCTAAAGCGAAAAGGTTTTATAAAACCCAGCTGAAGGCCTAGGACTGGGGCGACGGCGCATGTGCCCACAGAGAGGGCTCTGAGTGCCGCCTCTGGCACCCGTGCCATAGGTTCGCCACCACTGGGCTATACCATTACAAATATGGAGGGTGGGGATGCTCAAATGAAAACACTTGCCTTTTTCTGGAAATCAAGCCCATCAAGAATTAATGTCCTGACATGGTTGTTGTTGTTTTTTCCCCAGAGGGCACAATTTACAGGCTAAAGAGGGTGGGGATGCTCAAAGGAAAACACTTGCCTTCTTCTGGAAATCAAACTCATCAAGAACGAAAAGTTAAGCAAATTTTCTCTCTCTCTTTTTCTCCCCCTCCCCGTCCAGGCCTTTGATGAAAGTGGGAGACGTACCACCCCTCCCTCAGCAATGACAAGTACAATCAGCTTCCGTGTCTTTTCCAGCCTGGATGATGGGATGGGCTATGCTGCAGTGGAACAAATTCTTGATGCTTGGCAAGAACAAGGCATAGAGAATAGTCAGGAGATCCTGAAGGTAATGTATTCCATAGTTACCCAGTTACTAATGCAGTTTTAGAAATATATCTGAACCGCAGATTGAAAGTAATGTTCAGAATCCACAAAGGATTTAAATGGGATGCCACACATTTCCAACTGGGGATGATGCTTAGAGCGCTTTGTCAGAAAGCTTTCATCTTCCCCAACAATTACAACCCCCCCCCCCAGGGCTTCTGGGTGAACTGATGTGGTGCAGTTAAAATGTGGATTATTCAGGCCTTTGTGAGCAAGGGGAATTCCCTATTCCAGTCTTAAGTCGCTCATTTCCTATGCAACTCCCAGCTGTTTCTGAACCTCTTTTAAACATTTCAGCCCAGCATGCAGTTGGATTGATATTCAGTCAGGGCTATGAGCACCATAGGATTTGACTGGTTTTTCTCTTGCTTCTTGTTCCTCCCACCTGTGCAGGGAAGGCAATCCTCATTGGCTAGCCCCTGTGCCTGCCTTTTCTTTTTAGAGCAGTGTTCCTTAACCTCAGCTACTTTAAGATGTGTGGACTTCAAGTCCAGAATTTTTCAGCCAGCATGCTGTCTAGGGGATTCTGGGAGTTAGTCCACACATCTTACAGTGGCTGAGGTTGAGAAGCACTGTTTAGAGATTATTCCTCCCTCATTAGACTCCATGCCTTTGCTTTTGTAGGAGACAGCTTTCACAGATGTTTGTACGTGGATGGCTTTCCCTGCCCTTGGCACAAACAAAGGTTCTTCTATTTTCTCCCCACCCCCCATATTGTACCCTCAGTTCTCTGAGGCTTCAGTAATCAAAGCAAAGGGAACAGATTGTCTTTTCATTCCTACATGCAACTATAGGCCCAAATAAGCTTTATGGCAAGGAAGAACCGACGATTCAGCATCATAGAAGCAAAACCAACATTTTTGAAACATTATAGCTTTATTCCAACATGTGCATTTAGATTTAAGAAAAAAGACAAATACTCTGAATAGGGGTGGGAAAACAAAAATAAAAGGTTTTGACCTGGGCAGCAACTTAAGAGAAGTAAGGTTAGCATGGAGCAATGACCTTCTAGAGCCGGGGTGTCAAACTCGCAACGTCACGTGACGTTTCGTGACATATCACGACTTTTTTCCCCATTGCCGGAGCTGGGGTGGGCACAGTTTTGGCATGACGCATCCAGCCCGCAGGCCGGACGTTTGACACCCCTGTTCTAGAGCAATGTTTTTCAAACCTGGTAACTTTAAAATGTGTGGACTTCAATACCCAGAAGTCTGGGAGTGGAGGTCCACACATCTTAAAGTTGCCAAGTTTGAAAAACGTTTGTTTAGAAGGTGGGAAGCAACAGGACAACTTAATGGGCCATCACTGGATCAACTGCAAAATCATTTTTAAAAGGCAACTCCTGACCAGCAGAGAAGATTGGAGCCAGGGCAAAATGGCAGAATAGGGCAGCAATCAGCTGCTGGAGTGGAGGGGGTGTGCCAAGTACTGTAGAAAATCAGAGTTATTACTATATTGGAATGAAGCGCTAAAGACCATCTGCTTGGAAGGGTTTAAGATGGCTTACATAGTACTTTTAAAGTAGATTCAAAATGCATGTGATGGGGAGGGGTGCCTTTGTCCCAGAGTAAAGCAGTGAGTGGTATATTCTGCAATGGGGCAAGCAGAAAATATGGATCTTCCTCAATTGTCCATCTCCAGTCAGAGGTAAGTGTACCATTTTCAAGAGCAACCATTATATTCCTATAGTACTGTGATGGTACAACATCACAGATGGAAGCTGTGCTCAGAATCCACCTAAGTATATATTTGGCTGCTGAACTCTGCTGGTTGGTGCAAAGGGAACATCTGGTCTGCATTTGATGTCCATGAAATCAAATTAACCATTTTTCATAAGATCTATCCTTTTGGTATCCACCCCAAAATTTTATCAAACTTTGCCATGCAAAGAATCGTTCTGTTGGAACTGCTGAGATATGTAGGTTCCACTGAGGTCCTGAGCAAGACCCATCTTATTATTTGTACTCTATAGTTCCACTCATATCTTCCTAAATATATTCCACATCAGAAATCAACAACCCTTGTAAGAATAATGGCATCCTGCAGCTTATCCTTTGCTACCATCTTGTCTTCTTCTAAAACAGAAGAGACAAAAGGAAAGGGAAGTCATTTTTAAAGGCATAATAGGCTGAAACATTTTTTCTCTGGCATATGAGGGTTTTATTTTGCTTTTGGGGTGGGGGGGCTGCATGCAAAGGAGAACTAGAAAGAAAGGAAAGAATTTTTTATCATCTGATTCTTCTCCAGGGATAGATTGGGGGAGAAAGTTGAGCCAAATCTCATACTCAGGTAGAAGGAAATGAGAAAAATCAAAACTGACATGTGGGGTCCTTGGCGCTCTCTAAGCTTGGTGGTTTCCTTGCAGATGTTTCCTTACTAAACTAGGTAACATCATCAGACTGTATGATAATGAAATGTCTGCAAGAAAACCACCAAGCTCAGAGAGCACCAAGGATCCCACAGTTCAACCCTGAGCTACAAAAATTCTCTTCTATCAAAACTGACATGTTTGTCCATCCCAACTTTCTTGCAGGCCTTAGATTTCACTTTGGATGGAAAAATTAACCTGGCTGAACTGACTTTTGCCCTGGAAAATGAGCTTCTCATAGCCAAGAATGGGATATACCAAGCAGCACTGGCTGCTTTCAAAATGGAAATTCGGCATTTGATGTGAGTATCTAACATAAATATGTATATGATGAGATGGAGATAGTAAATCAGCTTTAACAAAATCCTGAAATGTAAGGCAGTGGGGATTCCCCAAGGAGGACTTCACTTTGACCAAGCTTCAGTCAAAGCACCTCTTCTAGTGCTAGATCAGAGTTGCCTTGCTGCTTTCGTCTGAATGCTAAGCACAGAGGCCCATATCCAGCTGGGTGAAGTCTTTAGCTGGAGGGAATCTTTCTGCTTTGATTCAAGGCATCGCAATAGCATTTAGGCTTATATATTCCCTCCTAGCGCTTTACAGCACTCTCTGGGAGGTTTACAATGAAGATGCACTATTTGCATATTGCCCCCAATTATCTGGGTCCTCATTTTTCTGACCTTGGAAAGATGGAAGGCTGAGTCAACCTTGAACCCCATCAGGATCTAACTCCAGGCTGTGGGCAGTTTGCCTGCAATACTGCACTGAAGCACTACGCAACCTTGGCTTGTTTGGCATTGCAACAAAGCAACTGATGAAAGGCGTAGAAAACTCTGCATAAACCAGGGCTGACCACATCAGTGAAATCCAGAATTGTGCTTCATTGCCTTAAATGATTGGGACAAGAGAGAATTAGCAGACTGTAGCCCCGGAGCTTCGTGTTTTCCACTTTCTTGACACTCATAGACATATATTGGCTCAGGTGGCAGTTTCTCATCCTTACAAAAGCTCTGACCTGGGCTAGCCTGCTGGCTGCAGCATTTCGTTCAGGATCAGAGAGAGTTTTTGGCAGGGGAAGGGAGCTCTTTTAAACAGTAAAGCCATTTGTAGCAGAACCAAGATCTTCTTAACTTGTTGCTTAGCCATTTCTTAGCCATTCTGTTACCCCAGCAAATAGGGATATGTAGACTCATGCATACTCATTTCTCCCATCTCTGTCACTGCCACCCTACTTTGACTCCTGTGAATCACTAGAGCTTGCTTTCTAGCATAACAGCCTGAAATATTTCACTATTTGCCTAATAGTGAGTTATAAACTTCAATGAGATATCTGTGCATCCAGGTAGACATATTCACGGATATGCTTGGAAATGGTCAAACTGTTACGTTCTCTGTGTTGCTGGGAAGCTCAGCAAGCATTATCTGACAACCGAGGTTTATTTTTTTTAGAGAACGGGCTGATCTAGTTCTAAGGGAAAAGGACAAACTATGTCTGGATTTGGAGAAAGTGGAGAAAAGAGCATCCCTAATGGCCACCGAAGTGGATGATCATCATGCTGCCATTGAACGCCAAAATGAATACAATCTAAGGTATGCTGCCTTTACTTCAGGATTCACAATCTCTCTTCATGGCAACACTGTGACTTAAGTGGCAGCTAGGTCTCTTGAAATAATAACTGACAAGGCTAGCCATAGGTTCAAGTCAGCCATGTGTGTTAGAGACAGGCTGGGAAGTAGGTCTGTGAAGATATCTTAAATTAGTTTCTTGACAAATTTCAGAATATCAGTAGGGAGGATAGACTAAGAATTGCACGATGAGGCATCTTGAGGAGATTTGTATCACCCTCGAAGGAGGGTAGGAAGACCATGTGCTGCATATAACCCCCAAATCCATTTTTACCATTTCCTATACCCCAAGGATCAAAATTAAATTGATTATTAGTGATGTAATTTTTCATATAAAAACGTCTTAGAATATATGTATGAAGCCTTCAAGTGACTTGCTTTCACTCCCATATTCAATAACAAAGATGAAAGCGATAAATGATTATAATAAATGACAATACATAACCATCTTACAACCGAAGAACAATAAAAACATTCAATTAAAACAGATATTAAAAAGATCAACCTTACAATTTACTTCCAAAAGCATCACATTTTAATGGCTTTCCAAAATCCCAACTGGATTGGGACTAGGCAAATCTCAGGAGAAACACTGCTGCAAAGAAGTGGGCAGAAACTGAGAAATATGACAATCTGGATCCATGAAAGAGGAATTATTAAGAATCTGACCTGGCTCACAATTGCTGTTTCATTCTCAAAACCACCCATGTTGGATACAGCTCAGATATTCTTGTGCTGATGACTGTGCTGATAAGTGTGAATAGGATCTAGCTTACTGTTTTTGTGATGATACAGGTCTTTGCAAAACCTTTGGTCAAGAATATCCATCCTGAAGTCAGTTACAGACTACAGGTAGTCCTCAACTTACAACAGTTCATTTAGTGACCGAAGTTACAACGGCACTGAAAAAAGTGACTTACAACTTTTCATACTTATGACCTTTCCAGAATCCCCTTGGTCACATGATCAAAAATTCAGACGCTTGACAACTGATTCGTATTTATGATGGTGTCCCGGGGTCGTGTGATTTCCTTTTGCGACCTTCTGACAAGCAAAGACAATGGGGAAGCCGGATTCACATAACAACCATGTTACTCACTTAAGAACTGCAGTGATTCACTTAACAAATGTGGCAAGAAAGGTCGTAAAATTGGGTAAAATTCACTTAACAAATGTCTCACTTAGCAACAGAAATTTTGGGCTCAATTGTGGTCATAAATCGAGGACTACCTGTATACAATTCTCAATTCATCCAAATTTCCAGATGCTATCTTGGTGTGATCCAGGATTCTGTAGTAATTTCAAACATTTAGAAATTCAGATGTATCATTTCTCTTGGGAATGAGAACTTTGCTTTTAAATCCTCACAAGTGAGGATGTCCTGGAATTATTTTATGAGACCATTTACATTATCAAGAAGATCCCAGTGGGAATGACCATTTGACTGATAAATACCACTGAATCTATGAGATTTTGTTAGGTTGTTGCCACCCACTGATTTCCAATACTCAACCCCTGGCTTTTCTTAATCTGTGTGCATAGCAAGCTGGATGAGGAGTACAAAGATCGTGTTGCAGCTCTCAAAATGGAGTTTCAGAAAGATTGTGAGCGGATACAGCAGCAGGCCAGCAAGCAACAAGCAGAACTGGAGCAGGAGATAGAGAAGATGAAAACCGAAGAGAATTATCTCCAGGACCGCCTTGCTCTGACCTTGAAGGTAACAGCTACCTTAAAGCAGGAGGGCACAACTTATTTCATACCACAGACCACGTTTGGCTTTTGAATGCTTGTAGGGAGCTTTATGGTATTCCCATGTAAACATGGTCTGGCTAAAGACCATGACAAAAATTAAAAATAAAATAATCTAAATACAATTCTTATTACTTCGTGTGTATTAAATAACTTTGTCACACTTGTATTTATCTGATAGATGCATTTATTTAGAGGTTGTACATGCATCTCAGGGCTTAAAAGAAGCAACCCAATTCCTTAAAAAAGATACCAGTGTATATGAATGCATGTCTCCCCATGTGGACGGCTTTTATTACACGCACATAATTTTTAATGTGCAAATCAATGGACTGACATTTGGACTGATGTATTTTATTAAAAAGCTTGATGTAAGCTTTTTAAATTATGCAAAAAATAATTCTTCTGGGGGTTGAAGGAAAGGAGGTGGGATCGGAAAGATGAAGACCTTCTTCTAACATGATATTCCATGCAGCATGTGTAGATTCATTTGAATGCATAAACTGAAAGTTAATTTTAAGGCAGTTAATTAGATTTTAGAACTAGGCAAGGGGTTTCTCCTTTAAATATTATAATGATCCTCCAGAGACCAAGCAAGAAATGAAGACATACAGTACATTCCCTTAGATTTTTAAACTAGCCTCCTCTGGATCTGAATAGCAGCCTTTTAAATATTGCCTACTTTGATCTAATGTCACTCAACCTAGTGCCCTTTTTATTTGTTAGAACTATAATTACCAGCATTTTCAGTAAGGCTGCATGAAAAATCCAGACTTCGTTAATAATATCAGGGTGAAGAAAACTGAAACTAAGAAAAACACAGTCACTTTATGTATTGTTTGGGAACCAAACTGGATATTTTTGAAACCCTCTCAATTTCTTTTTAGGAAAATAGTCGCTTAGAGCATGAGCTCCTGGAAACTGGAGAGAAATTGGTGAAGTATGAAAGCATGCTGAGCAAACTGCAGAATAATTGGGAAAATGTCTTAGTAGACAAGGTAAGATGCTGTTGGTGATTAATTCAGCATACCAGGAGATTGACTTTTAGTACAAGAAGAAAGCAAAATCCCAGAATATATTACAAATGTCATTTGACTTTATGAATATGTTAAAGTTAAAGTGCAGTTAACAAGGACTTTGGGTCCAGATTAATCTGGCACAAACAAAGCCAAAGGAAATGATGCAGAGATTTTGAAAGTTAGTAAGACTGATACAATAAAAGTCCACTCAGCCATCCAAAATTCTGCAAAGATGTTTGGAACTATATTTTGCAGTTCAATCATTTCAAATAACTAGTTCAACCACTTTAGCAAGTGATTGCAAGAATAAGGACTGTACTACTACCATCACCCTAATTATGGAGTGGTCATCCTAGAGAGGCATTTTTTCTGGTGTTCTTCAAGTTTTGATTTTCGGGAGCTTCATGATGTATTGTTTGTAATCAGGTGGAGGGTAGTATTTTGAATCCACAAATCACCATGTAAACATTATTATACTGCAGCCTATAAATACACCATACTGTGGGGCACAATGGGTGAATTGTAGATGTTTTCAGTTTTGTTTGCCATTTTATTGCTCAATATGATTTAAAGGATAATGTAAGAGGTAGTCCTAGCTTAATGACCACTCATTCAGCAACCATTTGAACTTACCAGTGCTGAAGGAGTGGTACTTATAACCATCCTCATACCTATGACGGTTGCAGTATCCCTGTGGTCACATGACTGCAATCTGGGTGCTTGGCAACCAGCTCGCAGTTATGATGTTGCAGCATTCCATAGTCATGTGATCATTTGCAACCTTCAGTGCTGGCTTCTGACAAGCAGAGTCAATGGGGAAGCCAGCAGGAGGTTGCAAAAGGTGACCATCACGGTTAACAATGTTGTGGGATTCATTTAATGATGGCAAATGGAAGTACCACAACTGCTGTCACTTAAGTGGTACAGTCACGTGACATCGTGCTTTATGATTGTGTCACTTAGCAATGGAAATTCTAGTCCCAATTACTTACTTACTTAACGTCGCTAAATGAGGACTATATGTATTATTTATTGGGGTTGTCTTTAATATGCCACCCAGAATCACGAGTTTGAGTTGGAGACAGCCATATAAATGCATAACCAATTAAATACTACATATATCTATATGCTGAAGATAGCCTGGTAGCAGCACTTGCCTGGCATACCTCCAGATTTGATCTCTGACATATTTTCTAAAGCAGTATTCCTTAGCTGGGTGTCCTCCTTTTATTCAGTGCACCAGATTTCCTTTCAAATCCAATAATAAAGCTTCATTCCCTGGACCATCATCTAACTGCTGTACCAGTGAGGAAAACAGGCTGTCTAAAGGTGGGGAAAAGATGACCATGTGTCCTTTGGTTCTAGTTTGGAGACCTAGATCCTGGCAGTGCAGAGTTCTTCCTTCAGGAGGAGCGGCTGAGTCAGATGAAGAAGAAATACGAACAGCAGTGCAGGGTAAGAATAAAATTAAGGTTTTTCCAAGGCCTATGCCTAGAGACTCCAGCAAATCACTTTTCTTGATGTTGTGTGCCTACATAGAGCTGTAAAATCATTTTATCAAAGTGACTAGATTTCACATGTTCCAGATGTGGACTGGCTAGCTGGCTATGCAAGCCTCAGAGCTTCATTTCTTCCTCCCACCCCACCATCTACAGAGAAGAGGACTGACCTACTTCCCAAATGGCAACACATAGCCAAACTTGCTTGAGCCCTCAAAAACTAAAGAGTCAGACCTAGTTAGGATGTTAATGGCAGCCTCTCATGAATGCCTCCCATGAATGCCCAAGGTTTTAGTATATAGAGGAATTGAAGAAACAGCCTAAAAGAAGGCAGTGAAGAACTGTTTCCATACTGTTACCGGGAAAACTGTATGGATAAGGACCAAGAATCAAGAGAGACCGTTTGATTCAATCTTTAGACCCTTCAAATAATGTCATAGAACTTTTCATTTTTAATTTGTCCCTTCTCAAAAAAGTCTTCAAAACTTTAGCAAACCTCTTTCGTAAGTCCAATCTAGGAAAGCTATCCAGGTTACTCTCTTAGTTTGTATTTGTATATCCCATTTAATTATGAAGACATCAGCTGGTTTCTTTTGTATGGCCAATATAACATCTTTTTTCCTGTCATTCTTGTAGCCTGTCATTTTTACATCAATTTTCAAATCAATCTCAATATTGTCAAGTAAACTTGTTTCTTTTCTATAAACTATTTATATCTATCTTTCTATACAGGCAGGGATAATTATAATTAATTTCTAGGTCCATTGTTCAAAAACATCCTTCAGTATGTCCAATGTTAACTATTTTGCTTCATTCTGTAACAGTTGAGTTTGAATGTTCTCCTTTAATTATAATTTTTAGTTCCCTCTAGTTTCCTTTAATATCCATTTTTAAAAGTCATATCTTATTATTTTGTAAATTCAAAACAAAAGCATTTTCCCACATGAAGGATTCTGTATAATTAGTTCAAAAACCTTATTTCAAATTTATATGGATCTTTAGTCCATTTGTAACTTTGTAAAACGTTTTAATCACCCTTTTGCTGTTTATTTGAGGTTTTCTAAAATTTAAAACTTTTTTCTCTGGGGGTTGTTGAAAACTCACCCAATGCTGTAAAACTGTTGATCCAAAGATTCCTAACAGCTGAAAAACAAGCAATTTCCAAAAGTGATTAGAAAAAGAAGCATGGAAACTTAGTGTCCTTTCAAAGGCACCAACCCCAGTTTGAGCAAGATAACAATTCCCTCATCTCTTAGTGCTCTAAATTTTATGGAAATTAATATCTTGCAGTCTCCTTGTGAGGAGCAGCTCTTACAGCTGTATTGTCTAACGAACTTCCTCTCCTGTTAGAAACCTGTACATTTGCTGCTGTTCAGTCCTCCCAGGCCATAAAAATATTGCTGTTCCAGTTGATTGTTTGGCTGGGTTCGTCGTGATGAGATTGCATCTTGCTTTCAGGAACTTCAAGATCACATAGATGAACTTCAATCTCAACTGGAAGAGTATCAGATACAAGGCAGAATTATCCGACCTTCACTGCAAAACACTCTCTATGAGGAACTCAATGACTGTGGAGTACAAAGTAGTCAAGGTACAATATGTCCTACCTACTGTGTATTATGAGGAAGTTATTTTTGGACAATCAAGCTGTCTTTCCAGTTTTTATGTAGCCAATATTGCAAGAGTGTACCAACACTTCAGGGAAAAGCTAAAGCAAGTAAGCAAATCTCTAAAAGTGTGAGTCTGGGGAGGTTAGGGCAGTATATGAAAAAGAAGTTGGATCTAAGGATTAAACAGATTAAGCTAACAAGACTGCCAAGTGTCCTGACTGGTGCTGCTGAGGGCAGCTTTCTAATACCTTAAAATATTCTAATATTTATGCTAATGTATTCCATCATTGACTAGCTGTCCAAAAGAGCTTCATTTCTTTTTTGCTATCCTGTATTTTAGAGCCTGCTTCTGAGGACTGCAGCCATCTAAACATGAGCATAGAAGCCGAAATAATTATTGAACAACTAAAGGATCAGCTTCACCAGGATGTCTACAACTTGCAGGAGGAGCTTGAAAACACAGTAAGTTTTCCCCACTTTAGCATGAAGCCAGAAGTGCTTGCATCAGAGATTGTTATTACACTTGCCCAAGATATGTTTTTATTTAATTAAAATCTGTTGTTGTTATAATCTTTAGTTTTTTTCTTGAACGTAAGTTTGTTGGCTTTCTGGAGCTTCTGGGTGAGCTTCTGAGCTATGAAGTATCCAAATGAACAGAAAAAACAACTGCAGCTAAGACTGGACCAGTGACTAGACTGGTCCACATAACATCTCCAGATAAGGAAAGAATGGGAGATCATTCGCTTGTGCTCTGGATAGCTGCTCCTTGTAAGAAGACTGCAGGACTGCACCAGAACACAAATGAAGTCATCATCATCATGCTGTCAACTGCGGCAGAAACTATTAAAGGACACTGAATTTGCTAACCCACTTTCTAATTACTTTCTGAAATTGCCTATTCAATTAACTTAAGGACATTAGAGATTTTCAAAACCACAAGTTTCAAAAGAAATCTGATGATACCTTCGTTTTTTGAATAAAACAAAAAATAACAATCAGCTTAAGAGCTTAACAAATTAGAAATATGTGCAAACAGCTAAATTCAAAACTAATTTAAGAAAGTTATAAATGAATTGAGGGAACAGACAAACTTGGAATAATGGAAAATTAATACTTTTGGTACAAAAGTTTGGAAATAAGTGTAGAAATGAACAGCACATTTGTGGGAACCAAGCTGTTTAGTTTATCTTGAGTCAAAACAGCTACTTGAGACTATTATTTTAAAAATCAAACACTAGAGGGGACTAAAGATTCTAGGCAGAAAGGGAAAAGGGGAAAAAATGAAAAGTGTCTTTGATCAGCACTAAAATTTGCAAAATGGCAGGAAATGCTTTGATATTTGAAATGCTTCAGTAGATTGTAGAATGGGGTCAAAAAATAGAAGCTTCAATCTCAGCAATGATGCATGCATTTATGAATAGATTATGTCTTAAAGATATTAAAGAAGTTCTGATGTGAAAGAACATTGTGAAAGATTTACAAGATAAAGAGATGAAAGAAAGTTTGCCTGATGTAGAAACATCAGAATATTTAAAAAAATGCAGAAGTACTGAAAAATAAAAAATGGACTAGGAAACAACTAAAGTGGAAGTACAAATGACAAACCAATAAATTGACCTAGAATGATAATGATGTTTTACTGAATTTACCAAAGAAGTTGGTTAAAGCCTGAAAGAAATCTTCAAAATGCGAAAAATAAAAATGGAAGAGAGATCGAATTCTACAATAGCATCTGAATGAACTAGAGATTAAGATTGTTAAAAGCAGAAGTTAGGACAAAGATAGATTGTTTGACTAAAGTTAAAATAAGACATTTGTGTAAATCTGGCATTCTTTATGGAGTTTTTGCTAACATTTGGGAATGTTAATGATTTATGGTTTTGTATATGGGTTATGAGGCAAAGTAATGTAATGTTATGGGGTGAGAAATTATTAAGTTTGTACTTGTAATGAAGATCAAAAGCTTCAGAGAACTGATGATGGTTTCATGGATCACCAGATAAGGCTGTCCTTTGCAGACCTCTAAATTAAACTTAGGAGTCCCACCAGCAGAGAACCTATTATTGAAGACAAGCTGTTCATAAAATAGCTCCTGAGAGGCAAAAGCATAGAGTACTTATTTCCTCCCCTCTCAAGATCTTTGTTCCTGATGGACACAATAAATAGAGAAGGAAACTCTGTATAGAACATTTACAAAGGCTTATTGAATGAAAGTTTGAATACAGTTATCTCCTTAATAGATTTTCCAGTTCAAGCACAAATGATTAGAGATACACAGCAATCAGTATGATTTTCCCAACTGAAATAAGAGAAGTTACCTAAATTACGAATCAAATAGTTACAAACAGTTGTCATGTCGCTTGATTCTAGAAAGATTTTCCAATGCAGAAAAATAATGGAAGAAGTAGCAGACAAAATGCACCAAGCAAAATAGTAGGTTATAGAATGGAAATAATTTGCCCAGTACATGCAGCCACTGCATCCTTCTTACATAACTCCTTTTTGTCTCCTGTACCTAAATGCTTTGGGCTCTGACAAACGAGTTTTCATAAGCCTTATCATGATCATGGAAGTTCTTGTCAGACTCTTGTCTGACTCTTTTGTCCATCGGTTATACTTTGATCTTCTGCTGACACTTGGCACATCATTGTTTTAGCATCCTGTTATATTTCCATATACCTATGCATTCAGATGCATGAGTTTTATAAGACTATGTATTCATCGTAATAATTCATTATCCATCATGATCACTAGCAGAGATCAATGCTGGGCAAACTTATACAGAGGTTTCATTATGTTCATGCCAAGGATTGTCTCTTGATTCCCTTGGTTTCTGTATCTCCAGGTACTCTTCCAACAGTAGCTGGTCTAAGAATTGGTCTATGTAGGGTGCTGCTACTGCTGGAAATATAAGTGAGCCTGTCACATAAATTATGCTGGCTGGACATATTGAGAACTAATTCCTACACATCTGGAGGGTACCAGATTGGGGAAGTTTGCCTTTTTCCAGAATGCTAATGGGACCTCTTTTTAACAGATTAAAAAGGGTTATGAATGGTGGAGTTCGCATTCATTTTCAGTTATATCTGCTATTGAACCAAACTGTCTGCAATGCCTTCTATTGAGTTATGCGGAAATGCTCATCATAATCTTCCCCTTCACTTAGGTATGCCATTATGAAAAGCAGCTTGAGGAGACCAAAGCCAACTATGAGGAGGGACAAGAGAACTTCCAGCAGAAGTACTGTCAGGAGAGACAAGTGTTAGAAGAACAAATTGAGTGTCTGCAAGTCCAGATTTCTGAGCTTCAGGGACAGCTGGCAAGCCTGAGGCAGGCTAGCTCCCAGCAGAGTGTGGAAGGGAACAGTCTCCAGATATGCATGGATGAGAAGGCTAGCCTTATAGAATGCCTGAGGATTGATCATGAGAGGGAGCTCCAAGCCAGACTGAAAGAGGCAGAAGAAAACTTTAGTCATGAGAAGGAAGAGTTGATTCAGTCTAAATCCTGGTTGGAAGAAAGAATGAGAACTTTAGCACAGGCCATCCAAGAAGAAAAAATGGAGCTAGAAAATGGGTTCCATGAGAAGTTGCAAAGACTGATGGAGAAGCAGGCCCTGGAGATGGATCAGCTACAACAAGAGCTACTAAGAGTGCATCAGCAAGAGCTCCAGGAACAAAAGTGAGTAACTTTTTTTTTTTTTACAACAGCATAAAATTTACCTTGGATTAACTCATTTTATCTTAGGAACCCTGGCAACTACAGTTCTGGGGTAAGCATCGGATAGCTCTAGATCTCTAGTAGAAGCTAAATCATACCTTGCTAATGAGTGATATGCAGAATCTTTTGGATGATTTCTGAGTCAGCATTTAGGAAAATCCAGTAGGGGAAAGCAAAAAAAGAAGAAAAAGCCATAATTGTATTTGTATCTGATAAATTATTTTATTTATTTATTTATCAAATTTTGTGACTGTCCATCTTTCGAGAGTGCATACTGTAATTGTATCTACATTAGTTACATTGATCTGGTTGCTTTGTATATTGTAGGGGTATACTGAATTGTATATACATATATATTGAATTGTGATAAAGTATATTTTAAACAATTAATGCAATTATATCATTATAACAAATCACTATTTTTGCACTAGTTTTGTAGTGTGTTTCCGATCTTAAGTGATAAATTTTTTGTTTGTTTTTAAATGGGTTATTTCCACCTCCAAAAGCAAGCTTTGCATCAAAACCTATAAAGCCCTGCAATCATGACAGGATCTTAGTGAGAAAACCTTTATTCCATCTTCTGACAAAATTGGTTGTGAACAATTGAATGACATTTTCCATCTGTGCGAAAGGATCTATAAATCCCATCACGTGCAGCATATATTAATATTTTAAAGGGGCCACTAGTTTCTTTTAAATACTGCTATTCATTCATTAATATTTTACCCAAGACTGAGAACCATACTCACATCAATATCCCTTGCTTAGACATTATTACCATCACAGTTATTACAATTACTACAATATTCTAGTCACTGTCAAAGATTAGATATTAGTTCAAAAGGCAGAACTTCTTAATAAAATAGGTTTTGAGACTGGCTATACACACATGAAGGTATTATAGATACATCAAACATGCTCTCAATGCTTTAAAAGAAGTCAATATTATTTTGCTCCAGATGCCAGAGCAACTAAGAAAATAAGTCTTGACTTATGGTAGTGGTACAATACTGCTTTGTTTGATCACGGATCTCATATGTTGGTGCCTCTAATCAGTTTGATCTGCATAAATACAGTATCTCATGTACTGTATACACTGATTGTTTGTTCTGCCCTATAAATGGAAGAAATCCCCAAGCAAGAGTGAATGGCTCCAAATGGTGAACTGATTTCAACAATATTTGTCAAGCCTTTGATACCTCTAAATCTGAATCACGCCCCCAACATCCACCACCTTTTCTTTGCAGAATGAAAGGAAAGTCCTAAGGCAGCAGGCCTTTGACTTGGAGTTTAGCCCTGTTTTCTCAAGATTACAGTATTTCCTCCAGTCTCGTTGCCCGTACTGATAAATGAATGGGGGCAAGTGAATCTTAAATATGAACGGGGCTAATAAGCCTTACAATACATGAGGTCTCAGTTTTGGGGATGCTTGACTTGGAGGGTCTTATATAGATTATAGCGACATAGCCTATAAGAGACTTGAGGTCTCTGATACAATAGATTTAAATTCAGGACCAGTGACATCTTAGGGCCTGAAATGGTCTATAGCACGGGTGTCAAACTCGCCGCATTGCCGGAGCTGGGGTGGGCGCAGCCTCCATATGATGCAACCGGCCCGTGGGCCAGCTGTTTGACACCCCTGGTTTACAGCAAGTGAAGAAGGCTTTTGTGGCCAGAGGCCATAATTAACTACTGTGGCAACACCTTAGTCAGCGTATATGTAGACACTTGCAAAGGGGCTGCCTTTGAAGAATACTTGGCAGCTGCAACATCCTTGGTCGTTATAAGCACACCTTGGCATACTTCCAGATGCAATTCAAAGTGTTGGCCATGATCTATAACACGGGTGTCAAACTCGCCACGTCATGTGACGTGTCGCGACATGTCGCGACTTTTTGCATTGCCGGCAATGGGGTGGGCGCAGCTTCAGTATGATGAAACCGGCCCACGGGCCGGCAGTTTGACCCCCCTGATCTATAAGACCCTTCATGGCATAGGGCCTGACTGAAGAAACACCTTTCTCCTATTGCTTCTGCCTGACTGGTAAAATCTGCCAAAGGGGTCATGCTCCAGGGGTCCATCCTTAAAACCATTCCATCTGATGTGACTTCGGCAGCATGCCTTCTTTGTTGCAGCACCTACTCTCTGAATCCTATTTGAGTTGCTCCAATCCGGCTGTCCTTCAAGAAGCCTTAAAAACCTGGATCTAATCAAGCACTCAATCAAGCCTTGGAGAATTTGTACTCATTGTTATTTTAGTCCCTAATTTATTGCTTTGTATTATTTTTATATTGTATTGAATGTGGATTTTCAGGCGAGTTGGCCATTAATGTGAGCAATAAAGAAATAAACTGTAAAGACGTTTTTGGCAATTGGATGGGACTCTTGGTCTTACACGAATCTGGGGCTTCAGGATGCTCATCCTTGGTTTCCAGCATCTCTTGCTTCCAGTTTTACTGGTCCAATAAATCTGGCTAGCTCTTTTTGGGAGTCAAAAATTGAGTATGGACTTCAGTAATTCTAAACATCCTTAATATATAAATATGAATAAACCTAAGACGACAAAAATCTCTTTTTCTTTTTGGATTGTGTTCAGACTATTTAGGAGATCATTGTAGTCTAAGCAGATAATCTATTCATTCAAAATGTATTTTACCTTTTAGATGATAATTTATTATATTAAATAGAATATATCCTGTATTAAGAAAATCTGTAGTTGTTTTGCTAGGTCATTATTCTTAACTTAATAGGCTGTAACCTGATTGAACATGAGCCCCTTTTTAAAAGGAAGAAGAAAAATAAGCAAGGGACAGGAATTAATCAAAATAGGATTAAGAATAAAAAATACCAAGCTAAAAATTACAGATGGCCATTGTTGCAATTTTCTGCTAAAACTGCATTCCAGGTCTAAGACAGCTAAAAACTAGTACAGTAGGTGGTCTACAATCCTTTGTCTCTGAATGTGTAGATATTTCAGTAATGTGTTGTGTTGACCACATTTAGGATAAAAATGGAAAATGAGTATAATGGAAGAATATTTCAGAGAGAGGAATGGTTCACCGCTGAACAACAAACACTTGCAAGGAAGTATGAGGAAACCATAAACAAACTTGAGAATCAGCATCAACAAGAATTGCTGAAGTTCTCTAGGCTGCAGTTAGATGAGAAATCCCAATGGGAATCTGAAAAAAACGAAATTCTCCAGGAAGGCATTGAGGTCCAAGCAAAATGGAAAGAAAAAGTGGAGAAAGAGAAAGCAATCTCTTCATTACTGGAACAAGACAAGAAACTTCTAGAGACAGATTACAAGGAGCAAGTGAACTTGTTGATCTTGGAGAAAAAGCAACTTCAACAAGAGGTTCAGGACATGAAAAAACAAAAAAATGAATTGTGTGAGAAACTTCTGAAAATTCAATCCAGCCATGAAATGGGGCTAAGGAAAAGAGAAGAAATGCCAACATTAGAGGAAGAGCAAAAGCAACTTAGCGAAAAGCTTGGAAGACTAGAAACAGAATTTGCAGATGAACAAGAAGAACAGAATTCTAAGACTTTGGAGTATTTGAAGCAAGAGATGCCCAGCAGAGCAACAGAAGAAAAAAATGAATTGAAATCAAAGATCTCAGTGCTTGAAAATAAAATAGAAGATCTACAACAGGAATTGCAATGTCAGTCCAAACTGCAAAGCAATCTTGTTTCTTTAAACAAGGATGAGGAAGCAAAAGGAAGTGATTTTCTAGAATCTGTCAAGCCCCGGGACCCTGGAAAGGAGATAAATGTTCTTTCAAAACAAGAAATACTTCAAGATCCAGGAGAAGCAAATAGTGTAGGAACTACTTTTCTGATGGATGACTCGTTGAAAGAACCAGAAAGAGAATCAACCCAATGCCCTGGATTCATCCCATTAGTTCCAGAAACATTTGTAAGTGCACAGCTCCTAAGTGTGACTGACAAAGACAGTAGTCAAGTTGTAACCGAAGATGGAATGAAAAAATTAGACAAAATTGCAATTCCAAACATGAAAAATGGAGGGACAACAGCTGAAGAAACCATGGAGACTTCACATGTCTTGCAGAAGGCCTATGAAGAACTTTTGGCAGAGAATGAAGCCCTTAAACTGCGACAGAATCACCTTCTGGAGAGGATCATTCTGCTAGAGACTGAATGCAATCAAGCAGCTCATGCTCGACAAGACATGGCTTCACAGGTTCAGAAGGAGCTGGAGGAGATCCTTAAAACTATTCCCCAGCCTAATGTGTTGGCATGTGGAAGTGATGAGAAGGGGGGAAGTTTACATTGGGAAAAATTGCCTACTGGCTGTGCAACCAAAAACCAAATGCTCTTTGCTGAAGCTTTGGATGCTGATTTAAGCGTTGAGGAAATGAGTGCCTACTCTCTTTTATTTGAGGCAGATCATGGAGAAGCTAGAACTGACAAGGGAGACCTCCATGATGTAGTATCAGGATTTTGGGATATGGATATGATGGAAGATGCAGACTCCAGAATAGGATCTAAAATCTTCCAATTTCCAGAAGAACTCAAGCTGGAAAACCAAGCCTTAAAAACAGAGATAATCAAATTGTTAGAGCGTAACAATAAATTGGAGGGATACATGCCAATATTTATAAGCCTGCAGTCCAGGCTAGATGAAACCAACCAAGACTGCTTAACACTTAAGGAGGAGAAAGGGGAACTGTTACAGAAAGTGAAAGACCTGGAAAAGAAACAGGACCAATTGGTGATGGAAAATGCCAACCTGCAAACGTCCAAGCTGATTTTGCAAAGCCAGCTTGGCAGACTAGATGAGCTCATGCTGAATCTGCAACCCCAGAAGAGTGGACGGCTGAGCCGTTGTGAGAATGTCACCAAAGATGCAGAAGTGGACAGGAAAGGGCTTCATGAGCTGAACAGGAAGCTCAAAGAGAAAATAGCAGTGCTTCTGAAGCAGAAAGGCACCCATACTCAGGAGAAAGAGAGTTTGAATGCTGTTCTTCACAGTTTGCAGAGCACCTACAATGAGCAGCTTCAGAAGATTGAGTTTTTGAGGTAATGTGGAATCCTTCCATGGTCTAAATCCTGCCACTTGGCTCTGCTTTTTGGAACTAACTACCTAATACTTCATTGTCTACCTCGCATGACTTGGATTAACATATAGATTAACTTTGTCTAGAAGACAAATGCTCAGTGATTTCTAACATGAATTAATAACATTTCATAGAGATTTGAAGAATAAGTAACCATGTATAACTTTTATGGAGTATTAGAAAGCTGAATTGTTTAGATGGCAGGCTTATCTATTGGGAGCTGTGCAAATGGCATGAGACAATCATTTTTGTGTACTGCTTAGTTTAATGCTTTTATATACCCTCATTACCATGCTACCTTTTGTATCATTCCTCCTTTTCCTCCTCCTCTTAATTCCTTGTTTATAATTGTCATAATTCTGATTAGTTAACCATTAGCACTTTAACGTATTCTGATTCAACATAATATTATTTTAGACATTTCCTATAAAATATAGCAAGTTCTTCTGTTTGCTAACAATGTAGTAAGAAAGGCATCTTTGCAGATGGGTGGCCTGCATCATAAAATAATATCAGAGTAGAATTCCTTCAAGTTAAGAACAGCTGATGATTTCATAGAGGTAATAATGGTGTTTTTAGGCAATAATATGGGAGTGGTTTGCTACTGAATGTTTTAACTTCCCACTCTAATCTACAGATCTGGAATTTCCTAGTGGTCTCCCGCTCAGCTACTAACAAAGCTTAGAAGCTTGGCTCTTCAAGATCATCTAAGATTAACTAGATGATGCTACCTGCCACAGGCATAAATATCATGCATTTCAACAAGCTAATTCGGGCTGAGATAGTTTAAAGTAACTTGAGTATCCCAAAGAATCTATATTTTTGCATCCCAGATTTGAGCATCTTAGAGAGGAAAATATTGCCAGGAAGAATGAGATGTCCTTATTACATGAAAAAAGGAATCATCTCCAACATGTAATGGAGGGAGCCTAATACAGGTAGTCCTCGACTTATAACAGTTCATTTAGTGACCATTCAAAGTTACAATGGCATTGAAAAAAGTGACTTATGACCATTTTTCACACTTATGACTATTGCAGCATCCCCACAGTCACATGATTTACATTTGGATGCTTGACAACTGACTCACATTTATGACGGCTGCAGTGTCCCAGGGTCATGTGATCCCCTTTTGCAACCTTCTGACAAGCAAAGTCAATGGGGAAGCCAGATTCACTTAACAGCGGTGTTATTAACTTAACAACTGCAGTGATTCACAACAAATGTGACAAGAAAAATCATAAAATAGGGCAAAACTCACTTAACAAATTTCTCACTTAGAAATATAAATTTTGGGCTCAATTGTGGTAGTAAGTCAAGGACTACCTGTACTTAAAATAATATTTCAGCTGTTCTGAGATGCTTTTATAGTTCCTATTAATATTCACCCACATATGCAGTAACCTTCCCCTTTCAGGTACATTGAGACTTCACTTTCCAAAATATTTAGGCAGCCTGCCATTCAGCCCCAGAGTACCCAGTTGGATCTACCTAGGAAAAATTATTGTACTGTAGAAAGTGATGGTTCTATGTGCTGTGCATTTTTAGGGAAAAAACAGAGACTGTACTGAAGGAGAAAATGGCCGTGCAGAAGATAGCTGAAAGCTTGAAGAAGCAGGTAGGACTTTCTATATTTAGGCAACCTTCGTTGGCCAAAAAACCCTGTATTCACATCAGTTGTAAAACTGATTATAATTTATATAAAACTGTATAAATTTTCATTCCTGTACTTGTAATTTTATTCATTCCTGTACTTGTAATTTTATTCATTCCTGTACTTGTAATTTTACATTAATATTTTAATGTAAAAAGTGCTAATATGATCAAATATGAACATTACTTCCGGTAATATGCAAATTGGAACTTGGCTATACCTTAGCTTTATGCTTGCTCATCATAGGATTCATGAGTTAAACCTCCTCCTTTCAAAGTGCACTTTTTTAAAAACATGTTTTTTCTGGATATTATGTTTCTAAGTAATTATTTGGCGATTAGAGTTAGATAGCTCACAGAGACTCTGGGCAGCAAGCAATAATTAGTAAGAATAATAAAAACAAAAAATGTGTAACATAAAACCCTTATTAATAAATATCATAAAATATGAAAATAGAAACTACAAGAGAAAGAGGATAAAAGTAGCCACCTCAACAATGGAGCTATCTGAGCAGGTCACCTGGGAGCCCCAGACCTGACAATATAGCCAAGGCTCTGGGGAATATCAAAATAGGGATGGAACTAGTCTAATTTCAGGGGGAAGAATGTTCCATAATGCAGTTGCCATGGCAGAAAAGGCACATCTTGTAGAGCCCATCAAATGAAGGGCCTTGGCTAATGTTACTGCTTACTTTGCTATACCTACTGGCGCAGGCTGATGTAATCGGGGAGAGGCAGTCCCTCTGATACCCCGGTCCCATGCCATAAAGGGCTGGAAAAGTTAAAACCAGCACTTTTGATTTGGACCCAGAAGCAAACTGGTAACTAATGCAACTTGCAGATAAGAGTTGTAACGTGTTGTTCCAGGAGCACACATAGATTTTTATATGCCAGCTTTTTACTGCATGAATCTTAGAGGTCAAGACCAAGAAAGGTATTGATATTTTGGTTGGGGAATTATGGAAAAGAAAATTCTGCCCACTGATCAGATTGGTGTTAAAGCGATAGTCAGTAGTCTTAACTACTTACAATCAATGCTAGCTTTTTCAAGAGAGCACAGTATGGCCCAGCTCTCCTCATATCCTGAAACCAATTACTGTTGATTGAAGAGTAACCTTCATTCCCTTCTTCATTTCCTTTTACAGAAGGAAAGAGGCTTGAAAAGTATAGTTTCCTTTGTCCAAGGAAATGTTTCTTACCATTAATTTTTGCTGGGTTCTTGTTTCCTAATTAGGTATCTGAACTGAAAGCCAAGAATCAGCAATTAGAATTGGAAAATGCTGAACTTGACCATCGAAACTCTCCAAGGCGAGCAGATATTCAAGATTCTAACCAGCAGCTTATGAAAACATTTCGGCAAAAGGAAAAGGAGGCTAGGAAATACATGTCAGAAGAATGGGAAAGAGAGAATTCCCAGCTCAAAGAAGAACTGGAAAACTCTAAAATTCAGGTACAAGAGGCTACAATGAGTACTAGAACCAAAGTTGAATAGCAAGAAGGCAGATTCAAATCCTACTTTGACCTCTATCATTCTCCCACTTCCTCTAAATCATATTTTGAGAATAATAATACCTGCCACCATTATCATCATCATCATGATGTATGACATAAAATCCTGTTTAATCAAAAAGGGACTTAATGTGACATAAAAAACAAAATACAGCACATTTTAAAGGAAATGTTATTTTAGCCAACTCTTAAGCTGCAAATTAACCAACCTTTGAGGCTTTCTGAAAAGGGTATTTTCCTCCTTTCAAATTCAATTTAATTTTTTTTTTCAATTTACTCCTAGTCCTCTTCATTGGTCTCATCCTTGGAAACAGAGCTGGGCCAGCTCAGAATTCAGGTTCATGGTCTGGAGCAGGAGAACCATTTCCTCAAAGAAGAACTGGAGAATGTAAAACAGGTAATGGTGGGCAGAATACCTTTCTTCCCAAAGGGAATGGACATCTGCTTCTGGGGATCAGTTAGTTTATGATGGTCACTCCTGAGATGTATACAGTCTCCATTTAGCTGCAAACTTTTCATAGACATTATTGGGAAGTTTTTGAATACGGTTTAAACATACTCATCTCAAAAATTAAAACAGAGATTTTTCCATAGCTACCCAGTTGCCTGGATCTCGCTGAGCTAGAGAGTGAGATTTCCAGTGTCGTCATAAAAAATGAGAAGCTACTGAAAGAGAAAGAAGCCCTCAGTGAAGAGCTGAACCGGTATATGGAGAAGGTGAGGGCACAGAATAACGTCCCATTCAAATACACCCTTTATTTCAATCTACAGATACAAACACATTACTTTTAGGGACCTCATTGTGGTGCTCATAGCCAACCTTAAGTTCAAATAAAATATGGGACAGATGCAGTCCATTGCTTCAGCAGAAACATACCCAACCATCCAGAAAATAATAATAACATGGTAGAGGAGCCAGAGGTACTCTCTGGATGACTGGAGACAATGGCAAGATGACCAGAATGCTTTTTTTTTCTTTTCCACCATTTTATCCCCTTTTAGCACACGGTGACAGCAAAATTATGAAATGTGCATTGTGACATCATGACACAAGTTTAATCTCTTATGTATTTATCTGCAACATCATGATGCAACTACAGAAGGGATGGAATTTACATCACAAAGTTATGATGCACATTTCCCACTAGGTCTTTCTTGGTTCCCTTTTATAGATGTTCATACCTTAGTCTTTCCATTAAGATGTTGCAGAGCACTGAGAGTTCAGCAACTCAGGAGGTTCACGAACATAATTAGATCAAACTACTTTGGTGTAGCCTGTTGAGGCAGAAGAAAAAACTAATGAGGGCTAGGCATGGATGGTACAATTTGCAGACTGCTGGAGCCTTGGTAGCTGATTGTAGATACTAATAGCAATTCTGCCTGGGCTTTACTATTTTGCAGGCAACTAAAGTGGCCTTCCTAGAGAGCCTCACTGCTTCTCTGAGAGAGGAGAACTCATCTTTGGAGCACCAGAATCAGCATATGAAAGCACAAATGGCAGTATCACAAGACAAGGTGTGCTATTGTCCTGTTAAAAGATTTATGTTTCTAGACAGTGGATGCACTTACCCATTGATAAAAATATTTTCTAATTGGCTTATAATTTAATAATTCATTTGATTCTGCACAGTTAAGCTGCATCTATGATTTCTCTCCCACAAAAGCATTAGATTAGCATAATTTCTGTAGAGATGAACAGTATCGTCATTATACCTTTGGTTCTCTTATGTTTGCTTGCTTCCAAAATAAACCGAAAAATACTCTTTTTCCTCTGCTCTTGCCTGTGCATTTATGCATGGATGTCTCTATCTGCCAATTAAAGATGAAATTTTATTGAGCAGTAAAATGTCCTTCATAGTATTATATATTCATGTGATGATTTAAAAAAACTTGTTTAGTAGATCATACTGACTGGTTCTGATTTATCTTTTCTTTCAGCTCCCACCTCTACTGAAATAGTCTATTCTGTATTACTTTGATTGCTTCACTAGTTGAAAAATATCTCGGGAACAAGAACTGTTTCTATACACTCTGTTGCTGTAAAGGAGAGAAACAACTCATGTTTCTTTACTTTCAAGAACAGAGAATGTGTCTTTGATCTTATAAAAGGTTTTCTCATCCTGAAATACATAATTCTGTATATACACAGTTTCTAACTGAGCAGGGAAAATGTGTGTGGAAACAGCATCTTGTCTTTGCTGGAATAACAATCTATTCAATGCCCCCCCCCCCTTCTTTTTTTTCTTTGGCCCTTTTAGATCCAGAATTTTGATGATATTGTGCAAAATGTCAGCCTTCAGGTATCCAGGCTCAAATCAGACCTGAGGGTTACTCAGCAGGAAAAAGAGAATCTAAAACAGGAAGTGATGTCATTGAATAAGCAACTGCAAATGGCCAATGAGAAGGTACACATGGGTGGGAGGATTTGATTTCAAAAGTTGTTTAGTCATCCTAATCTTTCTTTAAAGGAATGTTGTGCTGCTATTTAGAAGCAGAAGTCTTCCCATGTCTTTAAATTCAGGGGTTGACATGTTTAAATAAATTGCCATGTTTTAAGCATCCTTTCAAAACCCATCTTTTTATGTTGGCCTATCCTGCTGTTGATTAATATATTTCTTTTTAATGAATTATCTTTGTTCTCTATTTTCTGCTCTAAGTATAGCTAACTGCTTCAGGATTGTTTGTGATGAAAAATGGCATATATATACATAATAGTACCACTATCACTAAACCCACTGCAGGATTTAGTAAAATGACAACCATTTAATATTTGTTCGGTTACCATGAGACCAAAATAGCTGCATGAAATGCTTTATAGCTGTTCAACACTATAAACTCACACTAATTAAATATTCTAAACCGATTAAATTCTTCAATCAATCACACAGCTGGATTGAAATCAAAATACTTTCAGAGCTGTCTTTATCATTAGAGTAAATGAACAATGTGGATTAGATAGTCCTTTCTATTTGGAAAAATATCTGTTTAGGTTGAGTATATCCCATCTTTTCTCTTCAGAGGCCCAGGTGGCATATGGAGATTTCCTCTTATTTATTCCCCAGCCAGAATTCTGTGAGGTAGATTAAAAACCAGTGTTTCTCAAATTTGGCAACTTGAAGATGTATGAACTTCAAACCCTCAGAAATGCACAGCCAGAGGAATGGAAGTTTCAGAGTTGAACTCCATATATCTTCAGGTTATCAAGGTTGAGAAAGCATTGGGTTAGACTGAGACAAAGTGATTAGCTTCTCCTACTTTAAGGATTCCACGCAGTTCTCAGATCAAGTGACAGGTCTCTTCAGTTCTAAACTAGATGCCTTAACCACTCCCCTGATACATACTTTAGTATGTGTGCTTTTTTTTCCAAATTAAGTTCTAGATACATGTCATAATTATCTTTTTTCAATGGATAGCAGTGTGAGAAATTGACTTCCACATTTCTTTTGATCCATGAATATAAGCAGTTGCTAATCCATAACCTACGTCCTGAATGTTAAAATAATTTCATATACTTGGTAAATGTTTATTCACTTTTTAGCAATTACATGCATCACATCTGGGTTTGATAGTCTGCACTTTCAAACTATTACCATCCTATTCAAAATTCTTCACCATAAGTCCCAAATGAACTTACTTGTAGGCTCATGGCTATATTAACCTTCAATTGCAGAAGTTAACTTTTGTTTTGTCTTCCAACAGTCCTATAAGGAAGCCCTTTCTAATTCTTATGCTTTTTATGGGAATCTAGCCAGGGTAAGAGGGACTGACTTGCTCATGTCCATAAATATGAGCCAACGTAGAAAATGGCTTTGAATCCAAGCCTCTGAGCAATCAATCTTCCTAGCTTGTATCATAAGTCTGACTCTGCGGTCTGCTTGCTTTCTTGCTTCAGAGTCGGTTCCTGGAAGCAGCCATGCATTCATCAGGGATACAGAAGCAGCAGAAGCAGCTTTGTTGGGGTGAGCTGGAGCTGATCAAGCAAGAGCAGCAGCTTCTGAGGCAGGAGAATGAGCAGCGGCAGAGGGAATACCAGGGTGCCAAATCGGAGCTATCTCATTCTAGGGAAAAGGTGAATTGGAATACTTGTCAAGTGCTAATATGTAGGCAGCCCACCTTATTCCAAGGTCTTAGAAAAAGTAACAGCAGTTCAGAGGTCACGTCTCTTGGTAGATATTTGAATGACCAGCACTAGATTGACCAAAAATTGCTGACATTAGTTATTTCATCATTATAATTTCTACTGCTGAAACAAAGGAGTTGAATAAAGAGGATGGGAGGGAATAGGAAGTTCTGTTTGATTCCAATATTTAAAATGATTTGCCTTTTAAGTCTTATAGCTATATTTTTTTTTGCACCAGGCTCTGTTTAGTGAGCTTAAACAAATGAGAAGAATAGCTCCCACAAGACTGAATTACTATTCATTCCTGTATAAAATCATTTCTATTCCTATTTTATAAAGAGTATTGGGCCTGAAAAGGTGCTTTTCAAAAGGTAACTGGACTATGTTTTTTTCCTTGGAAATGTTTCACTTCTCATCCAAGAAGCTTCTTCAGTTCTGACTGAATGGTAGGGAATAAAAGGATTTATATTCTTTTATGATCTGTTGTACAGTAAATCATTTAGATTTATTAATGGGTCCCAATGTACCTCCTCTTACCCTCTCTCTCTCTCTCTCTCTTTCTTTCTGTGTGTGTGTGTGTGTGTGTGTCAGAGAGAGAGAGAGAGAGAGAGAGAGAGAGAGAGAGGATATTTAAATTTAGATAGTAAATAAAAAAATTACCAATCAGACTTAAATGCATGTCTGATGCTTTGCAGCTTGCCTAACATTGGTAAATAAAATCTTATTTGGTTATTGCTCTAGCCAAATATGGCAGCTGGAATCTACTATTCCAACCATCAAGCAACAAAAACACCAAAGCCAGTTACAGATTGTGAAATTCATTGAGCAAGAGAAGCTGAATGTGAATGAATGTGAATGGCAGCAGAAGGAGCTAGCTTTGATCAGCAAGATCAGTTTTAGCTGGGTGGGGGGTTGCCCTAGAAAAATGCACTTTCATTTTGCACTATTATTTTAAACTTTGAATTTATCACTTAGTTTTATTCCATCTTTCAAAGTCTGTCAAATTATAAACAGTTTGTTAGTTTCATTTATTTTTACAATGCACATCTTTGGGGCACATGTATACCGGTAGCTTCGGTCAAACTAGTTCCCATGTTCCAAAAACACAAGTATTACATTCCCAGTAATGGTTTTTATGGCTGGTCAATTAGCTGCAATCTCTGCCATAAGCAACCAAATGGCTGACTATCACTATGTAGACAAATGGATAGTGATGCATAAATCAAGCAACTGCTACGAGCCATGGCAGAAGGTATCTTTATGATTGAAAGCAATCTATACTTGTTGCTATAGAAGGTCAGAAGCAAGAGAAGGATACTGCTGCCATATCCTTCTTGTTCATTTCCTGGAGATCAGGGAATGTTGGCGAAATGATTATTATACTTTAGATTATGGACGTTAATATACAATTCTGGTTCTTTTCACCAAAGCAACATATGAGAGGTTATAAAATCTAGACCATGCAGACTTTTGACCTGTTTTAGCTGGGGACCTTATATTCTCAATTTCTGCATCTGCCAGTGATCTCCTGTTGGAAGGATGGAAGCTTTATAAACAATACTTCACCCCCATCCCCATAAGCCTTGCAACTCTAGGGATTATGATGAAGTTCTAGACAATTTGCTAGATAACCTCTCTGTTGATCTAGACTGACTATTAGAAAAGATCTATTTGGTTACAAGTTGACTATGCCTGCAGGTATGTATTGTTATCTTTGCTTGGCAGAGTTGAAACTGAATAAATCATGCCACAATTTTTTTTTCTAAAATGATACTAAAATCCTCGGGCAAGTCCAACAGAGATTTTCAGAGTGGCAGAAGAATTAGCTGAACTTGTCTTGATTTAAGGATTGACACTCAGCAAAGGAACAGAATCTTCTCAGCCATGAGTGAGACTGACCTTGCAGTTTTCACCGATGTAGATTTTGCCATAAGAGATGTGAGCATAGCTGAAACCAGATTTCAATTCCTGTTGGCTTGTGGATTTCACTGAGTGATTTTGAGCTAGTTATACCTTCTAATTCAGGGGTGTCAAGCTGCTGGCCCATGGGCCGGACGCGTCATCCAGAAGCCGCGCCCACCCCATTGCCGGCAATGGCAAAACCGGCCCGATACGTTGTGCGACGTCACGTGACATCGCGAGTTTGACACCCCTGCTCTAACTATTATCAGACCGGCATGGTGGCTCAGCAGTTAAGACACTTGGCTTGTCGGCTAGAAAGCCAGCAGCCCAGGTTCGAGACCTGAGTGCACACAGCAGGGTAAGCTCCTGTCCTTGCCCCAGCTCCTGCCAACCTAGCAGTTCGAAAGCATGCAAATGTGAGTAGATAAATACCACTTCAGTGGGAAGTTAACAGCGCTCCATGATGTCATGCTGGCCACATGAGCACGGAAATGTCTTCGGACAGCGCTGGTTCAATGCCTTGAAAAAGAGACAAGCACCACCCCTACAGTCAGCAATGACTAGCGGAGTAAAATCCGCAGGGACTCCTTTTTTTTTTTTTTTACACCCTCTAAACCTCACTACCTCAGAGTGATTGAAGTAATAAAATTATAGGAGATCTTAAAATAAGTCACCTTGTGTTTGGACAGGATATAAATGCAATAAATCAATATTTTTGTGGAGAAGGGAGCCATTGGGGAGGGGAGAGGGTATTTGGAAAGTCAGGTTCAACAGAAAATAGTTTCATTAAGCTTAGAGTCTGAGCTTAAGTATTTCATTTTCAGTTTTAATCACAAAAAAGATCTAAATTGTCCCTCGGGAACAGACATTTTACTGCTGAATTTTAATGGCACAAAAGTTCAAGCAGCTTTGCTTTCAATCAATTCTTAAATCAAAATTTTGTCTCCAACAATCGCACATTTTGTGATCCAAATGAATTCAGAAAAGAAACATGTTGCACAATTTATTCTGATTCTACAAATTGCTGTGTGTAAGGCCAACAACAGTCATCCAAGGTTTGGAAGTCGACCCAACCCACTGCTGCTCTGACCATTAGAAGAGTGATCAGAAATATTGATTCAGCTCCCATCCGCCCTTTGCTTCTGACATTTAATTGGACGCATCTTCACATGTTCATTCACCAGCCATAAGATATTGAAACCTGGTTCTTACTTTTAACTCAAACCAGATCTCTTAAGAAGCTGAGTTCTGTGCATATTAAATGTGCAGGACACACTTAGCCCAGTTTATGTTCTCTGGAAGAGAATAGACTCAAAAGAGAGTCTCCATTTACATATCCTACCAGCAGCTGTTTTCTGTTTCTCTGAAAAAGTCCTTGTCTTTTTATATTTGATTACTCTTTTTCTGTGCAAGTTTCATTTGTCCTTTTTTTGGCCTTTGATTCCCATAATTGTCTCTCTATCTTATGTTTTTTCCTTCTTTCTTTCTGGCTAACCTGTGCCTAGACCTTGGTGGCTGGAACTAGCAGAGACGAATGCAGTGCTCTGCCTGACTTAACATGTGAAGGTAGAACCAACTCTTTTTTTCTGTAATCCCACTGCATGAAGAGAAAAGAAACGACATTACCGAGTACCTGCCATGTCATCTTTCCTTTCGTTTGTTACAGACTTCAACATTAAGGCAATAACCTGCCTGATCTGAAGGAGCTACTCTTCATTTAAATGACCATCAATGGTCTTGCTCAAGTATCATAGGGATAATAGGCAAAAAGGGAGCTTCTGCAGCAAATAATTTCTCTAGTTTCAGGAAGAAAGAGAAAAAGCTTATTTTTAAAGTCTGCACTTTCCAAGAATATGAGACAGGATGCTTAATACAAAACCAAACTTCAGGAAAAAATGAAAAGTGGCTCTGAGATTCCATTTTCTTTTTTTTACCCATTTTTTGTTCATTGTTGGATGGATTGTTTATTTTCGTGAGATAACTGGAATTGGTCGTCCTTCCATGGTTTCCCAATTGCATGCTCTTAGTGGAATGGTGAGGTTGATATTTGCATGGCCAGGTTTACTGATCTTTGATGATCTCCAAACTATGTAATTTCCCCTATGTTTCTTTACTTTGTACAGCCAAGTGAGCCATATGCTCAGGGAAAATGCTCTTTGTAAGTTAATTGTGATTACAGAATCTTTCTCCAATGTGTACTACATTTTGAGCTCCAGCTAAATTTCCAATGAACGTTGTGCTGATGATGATTATGGTGATTTGATAGCTTGTATGGTTTTCCACAAAGTTCAGAGCATGTGAACTAGATGTGCATGCAAGAGAACAGTTGCACATGCCCTTTTCACTTCATTAGTCCTCCATTCTACCACATATAAAAGACATATAAAAAGATTATTTATGTAATTCCGGTAAGAAGTAATTGCAGGTGACTTCCCAAAGGAACCGTCAGCGGAACCTTCATGATTAAACATAGTACAAATGTCTTATCTGATGCTTCATATTTGATTTTCTACAAATACTGATTTGTATTATTTTTCTGTAATAATTCTAATGCAACCTCAACCAACTTGGTGATTTCCAAATGTGTTGGAATACAACACTTAAAGACTGGGAATTTTGTCTGGGAATTCTGGAAGTTGCAGCTGAACCAAAGAGCATCAGATTAGTTATACAAAATTGAATAAAACTGTACCATAAGCTGGTTCTGATATTTCGGGACAAAAACTAGTAAAATATTCTAGCAAATAAATAACATATCAAAAGCTTTCTCACATCGTTCAAGATTCTAATACTGTAATTCACTACCACTTTAAAACTATTTTTGTTATATTGCTGTATTACCTTAAGAGCTGCAGGTCCCTATAGAGCTTACAGCATAAAAAGGATTACTTTCGAGTTTGTGATTAGCAAAATGTATGGTTGGTTTTATAATGAGAAAAATCTCCAACTAAAACTGCAGTTATCAATGTGATCCTAGAGTTTTCTTTTCAAAAGGCCTGCTGAGTTTAATACTATTCATTCCAAGGTAAAGATATATACAATTGCAGTCTAATCTGGGGAGTGGGAGTGGGGAGGTGAATTCTTAATAACATTTGGCAATCAATTATTTTTAAGCTACATCCTAAAGTCAACTGCTTTTAGCTGTCTTGGTGATGTCTAAGTTGGGGAGTCATAATACAGAACTGGAAAGGAATTTTTGCTACCTTATGAATTTACTGTGTATGTCTTCAACATATTTTCTCAGCTCAATAAGTTAGAAGAAACAATAAAAATATTACAAATTGTTATATTAAAATAAAGCTTTAGGGATATGTGATGCTTCAGCTCCAAAGCCAATAATGTGCTTTGCAGGGACATGGATGCGCACACCAGTCCTAAAGACTGATTGTTTCTATGCCATCAGGTCAGTGTTGAGTCTGAGCAATCACACAGAAGGCCTTTTTCAGAAGGATCTGCCCCATCTGGCCCTTCAGGGCTCCCAGCAATGCAGTCATTGCCTCTGTCCTTCCCTGCTCCTCTCATCTTTCCTTTTACCGTTCCCAGCATTGTGAACGTCTCAAGGAATTCCTTAAGGAAGCAACATTTTTTTTCCTGAGCTAGCTTTGTGAATCTGGGAGAAGATGTATTGAAATTAAAGAGGCACCAAATGTGTGTCCATACCACTCCAAAAGTCCCCTTTGGGCTTCAACTCCAAATTGTGGCACTATCTTATGAAGCATGAATGTACACAGCAAGCCTCCATTTAACAGAACAGTATTAAAAAAGTATTTTACTCCTGTCAGGGGCCATAATCTCTTTGTTACAATCTACAGGCTTTATGAAGCCAAAATTGTGCAGGTGACCCTCTTTTCTACTTTCCTTCTGAGGTTCTTCCAAAGGAGGTGTGCTTCTCCTAAAGAGAGTCTTCCTTAACTAAACACTAAATGTGTTCAGCTGAAACTCCATCAGCCCCAGCCAACTTGACTGATACTATCTGGCACTGATCGCAATTATAA
Organism: Azemiops feae; assembly: GCA_023970755.1. Classification (NCBI taxonomy): domain Eukaryota; kingdom Metazoa; phylum Chordata; class Lepidosauria; order Squamata; family Viperidae; genus Azemiops; species Azemiops feae. Next base: position 1,668,933 of record JALGBA010000172.1, on the reverse strand, counting down.
TAAAATACTCCTGGAAGGGACCTGATTAGATAAAGCATCTTAAAACAACAAACCTAATGCCGGGGGGGGGGTGTTAGGGTCCATTCCCCCTTTGGTCTGGAGCATGGCAGAAGGTGGTTGAGTTTTTTTGGCCTAGATCTCAGATGAGAAGCCTTTCCTCTTCCTCATCCCCATGCCTTTTCTTCCCTCTCCTCCTTGACCCCTTTGCAAAAAAATGTTACTGCATGGGCTGTGACAGTGCAGAAGAGTAAAATTGTATGAGTGTGCACACACAATCTAGAGGGAACATTAGACCAGTTACTGGGAGTCCACCTTTGCCTTCTTCCTGACTGATCTTGGTGCGCAGATGATGAGAGGGGGTTCTTGTCAACCCTGCAAGGCATCTCTTTTATATTTCCCTACCCATCTTGTCTGATACAGCTGCTTCACTCAAACTCCAGCATAATGCTTAGCCCACCCCAGCACCCTCGAGAACGGCAGGAGATCCAGCAGCAAGGATGTCCTGTTGTCCCGTCCGAACAATACCAGCAGCTCCAGCACCAGTTCCTACAGGCAGAGAGGAGGTGTCAACGCCTGCAGGAGGAGCTTGAGAATCGGCCCTTGGAAACAAACATGCCCCAGGTATGTTACAGTCTGTTTCTTCTTCACTGAATGTAGATTAGTCATTTACCACTTCACTTTTTCTTCATTGTGTCCCTTTCTCTGTTTATGCCAGTTTCAAATTTCTAATTCTCCCCAAGTACTTAACAGATGTAATCCCTCCATATATTTGCACCAAAGCATGCTTTCTTCTTCATAATCAGCATTTTCTCGTCAGCTGACTTAGGTAATTATGTCCATGAACTTTCAGAACCCCAGAACTGAAGGACATCAGAAAACATCTAATGTTTCTGTTCAGTGCAGGATCTGCTAAATGGCTTTGGACAAATGGATATCTAATATCAGTTAGGACAAGGGTCCCCAACCCCCGGGCCGCAGCCCACTACTGGGCTGCGGCCCATTCAGAATCAGGCCATGGAAGAGGTGGATAACTGTGCGCGCGTGCAGCTCCACTTTTGTAAGCAGTGGGCAAGTGAGCAAAGCTCTATTTGTGCAAACAGCAGATGCGTGTGCCCGGCCCTCACGCAAATGGAGCTGTGCATGTGCGTGCGCCTGCCACTTGCACAAATGGAGATGCACACGCACTTGCCCGCCACTCACATGTAACCATGCCCTCTCCTCCCCTTGCAGGTCCACAAAGCTGGAAAGATTGGGGATCGCTGAGTTAGGAGACCTCTGGGGAAGGGAAACATGCCACTTATAATGCAGCTTATTCTATTGGTTGACAGCCATGCCCTCAAAAAAATTCTCCTGGTGCCAGGTTTGAATGTATACCTCTGTAGTTTCATCTCATTGATTCTTCTTCTACCATCAGTGATAGAGATCATGTCTGCTCCTTTCTTTATATGACAACCCTATGAATATCTGAAGACTCCTACCATATTCCCTTTGAGTCTAGTCTGTTGCAAGCTAAACATATCCAGTTCTTTTCAACATTCTTTGTAGGACTGACCATCTTAGTAGCACCCTTCTGTACATGCTCCAGTTTGCAGTGCCTGGAAGTGAACATAGTAAGATAAGAGTTTTAATAGAAATGGAAGACCAAAATCTTTTATTGGATTACCTGTATTGTAAAATTCAGTAGCAATCTAAGCTGCTGGTATTTTTCAGCTGAATATGGCAATCATTTAATATGAAGACATGCTGCATAAGTCACCTTTTCATTTTGCAGTGTGTCTCTGCATCAAAATGATTCCATCTTTTATAATGAAACATTCAGACAATCTGTAGCCATTCAGATGTTGGAATCCAATTCCATTCTGACCCCAGCAAGCCTGCCAGTTAGTCAAGATTCATGAGAATTATTCTTTAGTAACATTTATATGGCCACAGGTTTCTCCCTCACATACAATTCTAGAAAATGGACTGGGCTTCCTTGTATTCTGCTTATTGTATCATTTAATTACAAAAATGCTAGCAATCTGACATATCACTACTAATCCATAGTTTAAAATTAAGTAACCATAGATAAATGTTAATAATAGAAATGGAGGATCCAGTAATAATTCTGATTTATGATAATTGCCAATACACAATCCTATTCTATCTTCTACTTATGAAACAGTGGAAGATAGGATAAGGGCTTTTTACTTAACTTATAGCTGACACTGCCATGTTGAATTTCATCTGAGATTTATGCTGCATCTTCCTCCTTCCTTTCTCTACCTGATTCCATCTTTTGGATAAATCATTATGACTATTACATCTGAAATAAGATACTTTGGTTCACATTTTCCTCTAAACCTTAATTGAAAAGCAAGATTTGAATAGGCTTCTAGTTTTGCGGTATGGGCAAACTACAACATGTGTAAATGATAGCGTGATCAGTTTGGATGTAACAATAAATGTCGGCTGACCTAAATAAGGAACGGGGTGATCATGCAAAGAGAGGAAGAGATGTATTAGCCTGAGGCTTAGAATTGGCAATGAACCTCACCCCAATGTCAGAAAATAAGAGTCATTGGCTGTGTGGTGCTTGGTCTTTTTAAAGAGCTATTGATCTTTAAAGAACTACTGTCTGCAATGCATGTCCTATGTGGGTATGTGTGATTTCCTTGTTTTTGTAATGGGCAGACACAATAACTTTCAGGAACAAAAGGACAATGGTCAGAGAAAAGAAACTTGAGTTCAAAGAAGAAATGTAATTTGAGAAAACATCTCAGTCTTGACCTCCCTAGTTCTCTTATGGATAAAGGCAGGGAATGGGGAGATGTTTTCAGACTTGCAAGAGTTGGCTAAGGCAACCCTATAATAAAAGTAGAATTCATAGCTTTTGTTTCCTAGTCTGGTCTTACTTGAAGGGTTGACATCCATCTTATTAATAAAAGAATTAGGGAGGGTCAAGTTTGACATGTTTTCTCAAACGACATTTCTGCTTTGGACTGAATATCTTTTATCTGATAGCAATAGCACTTAGACTTATATACCGCTTCACAGTGCTTTACAGCCCTCTCTAAGCAGTTTACAGAGTCAGCCTATTGCCCCCAACAATCTGGGTCCTCATTTTACCGACCTCAGAAGGATGGAAGGCTGAGTCAACCTTGAGCTGGTGAGAATCGAATTGCTGGCAGTCGGCAGAGTTAGCCTGGAATACTACATTCTAACTACTGCGCCACCATGACTCTTCTGATCAGAGTTTTGGTTGCAGCTCTTCCTCCTGTTCCTCAAAGTTAATCTCACAGCCCATTGAAGCCCATTCTTGTGTTTGTCTGTCTTGATGTAATGCTTAAATGGCACTGAGTGTTTGTGTTGCTTAAGTGTGATGTGCTGTTTTCAAAGGCCTGCGGGTCAAGTGTGTCCTCCTTGCCTTCTTTCCCCAGGCTTTGCTTCCGGAGCAACGATCATTGCATGCAGATACGTACAGGCGGATTGGTCATCTCTGACACCCCTTGGCTTCTAACGCACCGCATTCCTTACTCACAATAACTGGCATAAGCTGAGAAACCCAGGGATCAAATCACATTTCTTGTTAATTTAAAATCATCTTTTTTAAAAAAAAAATCTGTCTTGTATTTTTCCCCATCCCTTATTTATTTGTGTCAGAATCTATTTTTATTAGGGGGAATGGGGGGGAGAAAGAATCACATCTTTTTTATTTCAAATGTTTTTAATTTTGTTATAAGTCAATTTCATTATTTATGCTATTTTAAAATGGCTTAACCACGGGAGTTTGTAAAGAGAAAAACTTATTTTCCCCCCATCAGTTGTATACTGTAAGTATTTTTTAAATTAAATGGTACTAAATTTTTTATATATTGGATTTGGAGAATAAATTTTGAGTTATTTATACAAAATTTTGTACAAGATGTATAAATACTTTTTAAACAAGGAAAGAGCAAAACTTTGGGGCTTGTAACTTGATAAATAAAATACTCATTTTTAAATACCTTCTTGTCTTTTTGTCTTACTAATTAATAGGGTTTTTGGATGCATTCCTTGATGAAGCTGGAGTTTTTATTAGGCTGAGTCATTTTGCCATAGAAGTTCAATTAAGGGTATGTTCCTTCCCTTGGCAACTTCCAGATGTGCCTATTGTAGTTCCCAGAATTCTTAGTAATAATCATTTTAGTAATTTCTGGGAGTCAAAGTCACACATCAGAGAACTGCCAAGTCTGGAAAACACTGAATTAAGGCAAAACCATAGCTCAGTGATAGAGCACATATTCTATATGCAGAAAGTCCCAAATTTTAGCTAGCATCTGTAGTTATGAGTAGAATACTCCAGTCTGAAACCCTGGAGAATTGCAATTAGTATCAATAATGCTACTATCTATCTATCTATCTATCTATCTATCTATCTATCTATCTATCTATCTATCTATCTATCTATCTATCTATCTATCTATCTATCTATCTATCTATCTATCTATCTATCTATCCTAAAACTACTTAAAAATAATCTGCAAGAAAGTGCACTCAGTTTCCCTAGCAATACAACCACTTTGTGGGCTGCATAACCATGTTACCAAATCCTAGATGACAAAACCATGTTTTTGGGCCCTTCCAGAAGGTGAAGCAAATATGACAAGAATGATACTGCAAAGAATAGGCACCACAGTAAAAAAGACTCTCCCTCTGGGTCCCATCAGATGACCTTGGATGAAACCTGCAACATGCCCTTCCTGCCAGACCTGATGGGACAAATAGAAGTGATTGGGGAGAGATGGTCTCTCAAATAAGTATGTTCTTAATAAAATTTTCAAATAAAGAACCAACCAATGGACTCTGATTCAACTGAAGGAACTGTATCTTTGAGGATAAATTCAAGAGTAACAGAATAAAGCAGCTAGGGGAGGGGTGTCAAACTGCCGGCCCACGGGCCAGATGCGTCATGCCGAAACCGCGCCCACCCCATTGCCGGCAATGGAAAAAAAGGTGCGATACGTTGCGACACCTCACGTGATGTTGCGAGTTTGACACCCCTGAGCTAGGGTAAAAGCTTGTCATTTTTAATTCAATACCAGTAGTATGAATGAAATGAAGATTGTAATAGTAATGGCAGAATTGGATTGGGTCCTAGCAAGATATGACAATAATAAACTCTTAGAAAAGCCTAACAATTTGAAATATTCATATGAAACAGCTATCAATTTGTTATAGGCAAATTTATTCATGACAACAAATTATTCCAGATTACAATAACAAAAACGGATAGCAAAAAAATTCAAAAGGATCTCTTCAAAATGAATAAACACTAAAATTTAATTACAAAATATAGAAAATTGGGGCACAAATCCTATCCAACCATCCATCTACATGCACAACTACATAATACATAGCAAGGAAAAGAAATTTTAGGATGAATATGAATTAAAACGTTGACTTTTTTGGTGTTTATACAAAGGATAAATACATTTTAGGATATGCCGGAAAAGCATCTGAAAAAAGAACTTATGATATCCATACACTTTGAGAATATCTTTACAAAATCTGGGGTCTGATTTCACTTGGAATATTGTAAGTGGAGAGCTGTCACATCTTACGAAATGTATAATATTTCTGGAAAGGATGCAGAAAGACTAACCAAAATGATCAAAATTATCAATGAAATCAAAATTATTAATAGAACACTATCTCAAGAGCCACTAATTTGGATATTTTTAAAAGGGGATTGAGAGCAGTTTGGTGTAGTGGTTAAGGCTAGAAACCTGGAGACAAAGTTCTAGTCTTGCCTTAGGCACAAAGCTACCTAGGCTGGTCACTTACGTTCAGCCCTAGGAAGGAGACAGTGGCAAGCCACTTTTGAAAAACCTTGCCCAAAAAACTGTAAGGGCAGTTTGTCAAGGCAGCCTCTGAGAATTGGACACAATTGAAGAAAAAAACAATGCAGCATAAGTCTATATGCACCTTCAGAATCATAGGCACTACATCTCTGAATACCTCTTGCTGGTGAATAATGAGTCAGAGAGACACTTTGCTTTGAGACTCTGTCCGGAGACTCTTTCCAGAGATCTAGCTGACTGCTGTAATTGAGCCTTGTGCCTAATCCAGCAGACTTTCATATTCAAAATTTCTACAGAAAATATAAATAGTTTTAGTTCAGCTTGTTTTCTTGAGTTTATGCTCGAGAGAACTGCTGATCCATTGCCAGAATTTATGTTCTGTTTTATTTCTGTTTTGTTTGATGAAAAACAGAAGAGTCTGCCAACTTAGTTTGGAATCACATAAATGGCAATCAATTAAATGATGTTTTTTACCAAATGATGTACTTTTAATGAAAAAACAGTTGTTTCAAATGATGCAATGGCCTCTGGGAGTGCTAATTCCTTTATGAGGTTTGGGGGCTATCTCATAACCATGCCTACTGCCGAAAGAGGAATTATGTTCACATAATATGGCGAAGTAAAACATAGTTGAGACTCAATCCAATTTTGGCCTATTAAATCTATAAACTAAGCACAATGGCTGGTTTTACACAATATGCTAAGTTAAAATGCGGTTAGCTAGTTTGGTTCTAATGTATTGTGTGAATGCAGCACAAGACCCCAAACTGCTACTTGAAATAAATTCCCTTCCAATTCTGCTAAAGCTTTTCACTTCAAAGTTGCTATTAGAAAAGTGCTCAATTTCACATGGCAAACTGGAGACTGGAGACCCTTCCGGCCAACACAACTATCCATAAATCAATGAAAGAAGATTGTTGCTTTAAGTAGAAACTATCAAACAGATGGAAATTGTTCAGCCCGTCTAAAAACAACACTACAGCTGCTTCCATTTCCTCAATTTCTACCAAGGTTTTGAAGGGTATGGTGTCCAAATAATTAAGATGACATTGGGTATGTTTCCACAACCCATTTGATATGAATCCTGAACATTCTACTCTGATTTCACAAAATACTTCAACTTGACCAAAGCAGGATGGGTTTGCACAATAATGTAAACTATAAAAAAAAAAAACTGAAACTTAACTCTTATCCAGATTTAATATATTGTACACATATTTTATTAAATCTGGACCTGATTCCTTGTGACTTTTTAATTACTGTACTAGGATCCAACAATTAACACAGACCCAACATTTGTAGAAGCAACGTAATTTTGGCAGCACCTATTTAACTGTTTGTTCCTGGAAAGCCAAGCAATGTTAGATTTAATGCTATTTGGATGGGAGGCTACCAGGAAATATAAGGCCATAGACCTGACCATGAAGTCAGGAAAACGCAGCAGCAAACCACCCACACACTGTTGACAAGAAAACCGTATGGACATGTCCATGAAATCACCAGAGTCAAGCTCGACTTAAGAGATTTTAGTTCTGAATACCATTTAGGGGCAAGATAGACAATTAGAAATAGCTACTACCTTCAAGTTTGTTCTTGCAGATTGCAATGGGAAAATGAGATGCTAATAAAGTAGATGTTGGGCTGATCCAATAGGGCTTTTAAGCTTTTTTAGTTTCAGCTTCAGATTCTCAACATCTCTCCCAGATCATTCCATCATCTATTAAAAAGTAGAGCATATGTGCTTGGTACATCCTGGAAAAATGGTAGCACAGAGGATTAGTTGTAAAGCTTTCACACATTCAGTTTGATGGAAAGCCCTCCTGCTGCTCAGTTTTCTGCTGTTTCCCTGTGTATATGTATCATGTCCATCTTGAAAGAGGCTGGAATGTGCCCATTCCTTTAAACACTTTTCTTGTATCTGAATATATTTGATAACTACCATATTGCCCAGTATTTGACATTCCTGTTCTGGGGGAAACTACATCAATGCAGTGATTGCTACCATCTGCTTACTTTCATTTTAAACATTGTTTTTAGATTTTTGTATGTATGTACTATATATAAGGTTTTTTCCTATTAATATTATATTGTGGACATTTTAATATACAGTAATCTTGTCAGCTGCCAAGAGTTTTTTGATTGTAACAAATCTAATAATCAACTAAGCAAATTTGGAATATAGAATCACATGTACATAAGAAGTCTGTGTCTTTGTGTGCAGTTTATGGCTTGCTTTGCTTTCAGAATATTGTTTTTATCTGTACAAATAACCCAACTATTTCTCAGTTTCTTGCTTTCAATGTTTTTTTTTATGTTGCAAAAAAAAAAACAGCCAATCACCAAGATCTTCTGAATATTTTAATTTTGATTTCATGCACACATGCTCCATTACAGGGTGGATATGAGCAGCTACTACAGACTATGGAGAAACGCATGATGGATGTTGAACAACAGTTGAGGCTGGTAAAACAGCTTCTCCAGGATAAAGTCAACCAGCTGAAAGAACAGGTGAGAATTTTAAGTGGTTTCTAAGTCTAGGGTCACTGTGCCATGATCCATAGATAATACCCGAGGATTCCTTGCACAGAGTTTGAGGTAACATTACAATCTAAGGCTGGATTCACACTAATTCATAATGTTTGGCAATGTGTTGTTTGAAACCAGCTAGCACTCTGGCCAAGCACTATGAAAGGAAAAAATACATATCTATCAATATCTTTTATATCTGGTTCAGCACCTCCTTGATAGATCTAAGGACTTGTTGGTCAAGAAAAGGCCCTGTGCCTGCTGAGAGATACTGAACCAAAGTTTAAACTATGGCCTTCTGCAGAGTAGTATGGTTTGTAAGATTGTGGTCTATATGCATTTCTTCAGGTGCCATGCTTTCTGGTTCCTTTCCTATAAATATGAGGGGGGCCAAGGGGTATGAGAATTGAGGAACTACCCTTGCAAACAGGGCACCTTTTGCAACGGTACATGTCAAAACAGTAATGTGGAAAGTTGTGGTGAGAACAAGTATAGAAACCTTGTGGTCAGGACAAGAACAAGGAACTGACTCTGGTTACTGTTTTAAGGTATAAAAGAGTGGCACTAAAAGTGGGTCGGGGCCAATCAGCCGCAAGCCGTCCTTCTTGACTGCTTGTACAATTGACCCTCATTGCAATGGGTAATGGTAGGTAAGTACTTGTTGTATGGTCTAAATCTCAATAAACCTCTGAATCCTGAAAGTGAGATGTTTGTGGTGATGTCTCTTGTCTCTAACAAGTTTTTCCCCTGACAGCATAGAGATGCATATTGTTCCAGACAGATTCTGAAACCTCAAAGCTCTCTTCCCTAGAGCTTCCAAAAATTGTTACTAGATATTTTGAATGAGGCAAAAATACCTTTAAACAAAATGAAATCAAGTATAGTTTTGTCTTAGCATGATTTGAAAAAAGCAGGCAGTAGTGGTTTAGATAATAAACTAGGGTTATGCAAATCATGGCTTAATATATTGTGTAAATGCAGAATGAGACTTTTAGGGGTTGATATCAAAATACCTCATCTCAATCCTATGTAAATATAAATAGGTTTCATGGTGGATGAGTCCCAAACTATTTCATTCTAATTGTGCTAAATGATCACTTGTTGGCTATTTATTCTGGATGGTACACGCTTGTATCAACACTTGTGTTAGACATAACATTATGGGGAGAAAATAGTAGCTAAAGCATTATTGTTATTTACACATAATCTACCCAATATTTTGACTGGATTTGGTACTTTTGACTATTGGATCCTTTCCAAGGATCTAGGATTGTTAAAATATCATTGTAATGAATTTTATGTATTTATTTTATTAATATGCCACCAACTCAAGGTGGCAAACATATTTAATATCCCTTCCTCCTCATATTTTCCTCACAATAACAACTCTGTGAGGTGAGTTGGGCTGAGTGAAAATAACTGGCCCAAGGTCACCTAGATGGCTTTCATGACTAAGGCAGAATTAGAACTCATGGTCCCCCAGTTTCTAGCCTGGTCCTAACCACTAGAGCAAGCTGTTTAAATTAATGCAACTGTTTATCACTGGTAAGTTCAGATTCTACCTATTCCCATTGTATCAAAGTGCATTTCAGATATTTTTGTATTATTATTTATCATTTGTCTACTAAATGTATTTAGACAATATACAAAAGGATGACTACAGTATAGACCCTTTACAGAGACAGCTTAAAAAGTAATACTGAATTTAGCCACAACTGGAAAGTGCATGATTTGTTTCTTTGTTTTGTCCTCAATGTGGAACCAATGCATTTTTTCTTAACTATGTTTCAGCTTGTAAGGAACACAAAAGCTGATGAAATGGTGAAGGATCTCTTTGTTGAGAATGCTCAGCTGCTAAAAGCTTTGGAGTTGACCGAACGGAGGCAAAAGATGGAGGAGAAGAAGAACTATCTGCTAGAAGAAAAAATAGCCAATCTTGGCAGAATAGTCAAGAATCTGACCTCCAATGTAGGATCATCAGCTCAGCTGGGATCTTAGTGCCTTTCTCCACTTGCACTTAACTATAGAGCAAACGTGTCTTGACCATTTATTTTCTGCCGTATTGCAAGACATAACCTTCAACTCATCACCAGCCTATGTGTGAAACTTCTTAAGTCATAGTTAGCTGTACCAGTGTTAAAATAGTATTTCCTTACTTATTTTGACTGTAGGTTCAGCTCAATACATGTACAATTTGTTAGACTTACTGGATTACCTATTACTTTAGGGGAAAGTCAGATGACCAAAATGACTTGAAACAAAGGCAACACAGATTGGATAAGGATGGACAATTTGATAGCAAATTTCATGCTGGTATAGTCCCCAAAAGGTGTAGATAGCACTTCAGGGGTGGGGAAAGGCCCTAAGCTAATTACCTGTTTATGCAGAATTATGCACTTTATTGAAAGGTGAACATTTCATCTATTTTAATGCTGCATTTTGATAGTTGCAACTTTGGGGCTGTTTGTTCTGTGGTCAAAAATAATCTCACTACTACTCTCAAAAAGACAGAATTAAGCTGTGTGGAAACACACCAAGCATAAATCCCAAACAAAGTGCCTTACTTTATATTTTTTGGGTTTGCATAATAGTTTGGAATGGTGTGAGGGGGCACCACGGCCTAAGAGGTTTCATCTATTATCCACCCACCATACTACTGATTCACTTTCCATGAGCCTTCTATCCATTGCCCTGAATGCCCAAATCTTCCACCCACTGCTGAAGTTTCAGAGACAGCACTAATATGAACATACTTTGAAGGAAATTTGGAAAAGTGTACATCCTCTGTTTTCCCAGATCCATTCAAAAGAACAATGGTAGCCCAAACATCACCTTTTTGCCAGTCTCTGGGATAACTAGACTAGAAACTCTCTGGCCTTTCAGCTGACAACCACTAGAAGAGAAAGGTTAAGAAAGTAGGTGGACATCAGAAATGGAGAAGAAAAATCAAAGGAACACCAGAGCAAGGGTCAGTGGTATAAAGAAGCAGCTTGACTCTTAAGGGGAAACCACAGATAGCTCTCTTCACCCCCAAATTGTCCCACTCTCAAGGTAATCATCTCAATGTCAGTAAGACAGAAAAGGGATAATTGTACAGGCAATTATCAACTTACAACCATTTAACAACTGTTTGAAGTTACAATGGCACTGAGAAAAGTGACTTAATATCAGTCATTGCACTTACAACCATTGCAACATTCCAACGATCACATGATCAAAATTTGGGTGCTTGGCAACCAGAATGTATTTATCATGGTTACTGCATTCCAGGGTCACATGGTTGTCATTTGCAATCTTCCCAGCTGACTTCCGACAAAGTCAATGGGGGAAGTCAAATTATTTAACAATTGCAGTAATTTGCTTAACAACTGTGGCAAAAAAGGTTGTAAAATCAGGCACAACTCACTTAACAATTGCCCTTCTTAGCAATGGAAATTCTGATTCCAGTTGTGGTCGTAAGTCAAGGACTATGGAAAAGTTGCGACATAAGGCTATATGGTATGAAAACTAATGAGAAAACAAAGAACAGTTCCAAAATTCTGATGCTATCTGGCACCAGTGATTTCTACTGTCAGTATCCACACTGCTGTGTTAATGGCTGCAGAGGACAGGAAAAAATGTCTTGATTTGCAGGACAAGCTATTAGTTGGTCGTAGAACATTCTTTGCATGCAGAACATTCCTCTTAAGAATCTTAAATTCCAATAGTCTGTATATACAGCAGCAAAGCTTCATATGATTATTAAAGATTATAAACATCAGGGCTGAGAAGTAGCTGACCTTCGGATACTAAATCTGAATACTGCTTGTATTTTTACTAATATTTTCAGGAACCAAAATTTCTCATGTATACATTTGAAGAAAGTAAATTGCATTCTTAAAGAGAGTGCTTCTGTTTGAAACCAGAAGTGACTAGCAATGAATTTTGGACTGCCAAATTACTTGGCGTGTTTTTTGTTTTAAATTTCATGACTTTATTTTAAACATCAATTTCATATTTGACATTCTGGATTTACTGTGATTTATTGTAGTCAGAGTTTCTATTTATACATATGGATTCTTAATCACCCGATCATTGTCTCTCAGCAATGGAAAAAGAATAGTTGCTTGCTTTCTCCATGCTACAGCTACACTGAATGTGTGACCTGTTTTTGCCACACTACCAATTATAACTTGAATAAAGAATGCAACCAGTGAGGCTAAGGCTAAAACATGTTGTAGACCAAAATATCTGCAGAACATTTAATTAGCCAATTGTGCCTTATCCTGTTTGTAGCTGCTTCTACATGTAAAGCATGCTGATTCCACCTCTGTAATAGACTGATTCAGAATTCTGCAGAAGGAAACCTAATTCCTTCTAGTGTAACAAATAATAGTCATTAGCATCAGAAAAAGGTCAGGGATCTCCATCCAAGTAATTTTGATGCACTTACTTTTTTGTAAATAACACTTGTTTGTAATTTTTATTTAGTGCTGGCTAAAATGGACAGCTTTTTTGTGGATGGGACCAGAATTTCTTGGGAGAGGTTGTTGCTGTGGGGAATGAGATTAAGAATATTGTAATTATTATTATTGTAAATAATATTTAACTATTTTACACTCAGTTTAGGGTTTGCACTACACTTTCCAATTCTTTTCCACCTCAAAATAATAGAAAACTATGCCAGCAATTTTCAGAAATTATGATTAGAGATGGGTAAACAGAAGGGGCTACAAAAAAGGGTTTCAGGAGTCTGACTCCTGCCCCTAGGCAACTTTCCCCAACTGGATGCAAGTCAGATATTTTAAGATCCTTTAGATTCTTAGCATGGTATCTGGGAATGCTGGGAATTGCACTTCCAAGGCATATTGACAGCATCAGATTGAGTAATGGTGTCTCCCACTTCTCTGAACTTTGAACAAGTTCCCAAAGGGTCACACGTGCACAGAAAATTAGGTGATAAATATGGTAAATTTGTCATGCAAACACAGCCATTGTTTTTGTTTTGCATGGGGCTGAAGGAAAACTGACTCAACTAAAATAGAAGTCTTTTTTTCACTTAGTTTTTTTGGCATGGATATGTATCACTCCAAAGCTTTTTAAAGCAAGAGTCTCCAAACTTGGCAACTTTAAGACCTGTGGACTTCAACTCCCAGAATTCCCTGGCCAACTATACTATACCAGCTGGGGAATTCTGGGAATTGAAGTCCACAAGTTTTAAAGCTGCCAAATTTGGAGAGCCCTGATCTAAAGCAAGCAACTTAATATGGTAGGCTGGTTAAAATGCTAGACTGAAAGCATGGAAACCTACTTCACCATTATCACTCCCATCCATGGGCACTCACGCAATATCTCATACTAAACTACCTCGCAAAGTGATTGTTGTGAGGATAAATTGAAAGTAGACTCCAATGTGAAGGAAGGAAGGATAATCCTGTGGGCTTCAAAACTCTCCTCCAAAAAAGATGACTGATGCCAATGCTATATTATTTGGGGCAATGTGGTAAGGCATTCTATTTGCCAGGTAGCTTATCTTGCTATGATGTCACAACCAGCATCATAGGATTTCTATAGCTGCCTCTCAGATTCATTAATTGAGATCAATGTTGCCATTTTATCAGATTTGTATTTGATATAAGTATTTTGTTTCTATTGTACACTGCCCTAAAATTAACTGGAGGATGGACAGTATTAAATATGTTTAAATACATAAAATCAACCTTTGTTCCTATATTGTTAATCTCCTATTTTGCAGCAGGAGCCTTATTTTACTCCCATTATTTCTGCCATCAATTCACAGAATTTGTATTTCATGATCCCTTGGTTAAAGCTTCTTTCTTGGGTATATCTGCATGGTCAGATATGCATACAGGCTGGATCCTGCACTACTATCAATCTGGCACTGTAAAGTACAGTCTCCTGTGATTTCAGCTCATCTCCTAATGAATTCATGGATGTGTCTGTGTCGTTTTCTTGACAATATGGAAGTAGCTTGGCATTCCTTTCTTCAGAGATGTATGTTGAACTAACATCTCCACCCCTGGAGCTCTTCCCTTTTTTCTGACCTCTGCTACAAGATGGGATCAAAAATGCGAGGAGTACAGGCTGTGTTTTTCAAAGTTGGCAATATCAAAATGTTGTTAGTTGGGGAACTCTGGGAGTTGACGCCCATACTTCTTAAAGCTGCTGAGGTTGAAAAACACTACATTAGAGCATCAGCCTTAGCTGTGAGATAGCTAAACCATGGCTAAAGCTGGGTTCACATTATACATTTAACCTAATCATTAACCATTTTTCTGAGCTTGAACAATACACTATGCACTACAATGTACACTATAAACTATACAGTAAGCAAATGGTCTGAGTTCAAACAATCAAGTAAACCTCCCAAAAACAAATCAAGATAAAACAAGTTTAACATATTTGAATGAAGCTGCTATGTTGTAACTGATTTGCTGTCATAACTGGAGATATGTTGTGTTTTGGCAAGGATGACAATTGACACAAAAAAACAAGATCATGGAGGCTTTTATGCTTTTTTTCTACTATTTACAGTGAAACTATGTACAAGTATTTATAACACAGCCCCTGTTCTGGACCAACCAGTAGCTAAGAACTGTATGTTAGGATGTTTAGCATTTATAGGGTTAAGCGCTGTTTCCTTAGGAGATGGGTTATGGGTAATGTAGTTAAGCAGTCAGTTTATCTAGTCAGTGGGAGGAGTTCAAAAGTTTAGGACTGTACTTCCTGGCTCTGTGCCATTGTTTGATTCTCTTCACTTTGGGACCCAGCCTCATGGCTCGGACATCATTCAACATGTGATTAGCATTTATTCAACACGTATGTTATAATACAGGACAGGAGGACATCACTGTCTTTCAACCTAATGATATGGACTCAGATTAATATTGCATTCCAGACGTATTTCATCTTAATCGTGAGTTGTTGATTATCTCTGTGAATAAAGTATTCTTCTTTGATCTGTTCATTCGAGTAAAAGCTACCTGTCTACACGGGAGTAAGGCACTCACGACCGTGGAAACAGGATAGCCCCTATTCACCCAGAATCAGGTTTCCTCCTGTCTCCCACCCAGAGATTCTCTCCCTCTAGCTCTCCTGCTAACAGTCTTGTTTTCCTCCCACTTTCACTCAAATTCCCTCCCCAATTTGTGGGCTTAAAAAGAGAGACTGTGGGGGGGGGGAGAATGGAGCTGGAATTTTACTGTCTTGATGCTCAGCACAACTTGACCTCATGAAACTGCTCAGCTGAGGGAAAAACCTCTCTCAGGATCTTCTGCCCAGTCCTTCCCCAGAGACCAACAACCAATTCTTCCCCTCTACTGCCTACACTCAATTGGGTTCCTCTTTCTCATCTTAGATGGAGCTTCTGTCTCTTTCCATCTTCATTTCCCTTTTTTCAGGAAAGCCACTCCAGGAACCAACTGCTCTGCACACTTAATTTCTTTTCCAACTCTTCTCTCCAGCCATTAATGCAGTGACTTTTTCTTGCCTTCTCTCTTCAATTTTTAGTCAGGCCAGCAGCATATCCCTCCCAGCAATGGAGAAGGTAGGTGTCTCTCCCAGAGCTCTGGTCCCCAACATGTATATACCAGGCTGATCAATGGGGCTTCAATCTCAAATCTCATCACAATAGCTCATCAGCCCTTATGATAGCAGAGTTTCACTTCAAGGTCAAAACTGGGCACATCGCTCCTTTTACTCATTCCATATCCTGGCTCATGGCAGCAGAACAGCAGTCTTGTCAAGGTATTAAACCCCATATGTCATAGCTGTTTGAATGTGTTGTATGAACACAGCAAATAAATTACAAACTAGACATTTAGTCTAGCACGTTATGCAAAATATATTGATTTGTCTTAGTATGTATGAGAACCCAGCAAACTGAGTTGAATTAATCAAGGGAAAGTATGTGGACAAACACAGCTACATTGTAAAGCAAATGCATAACTTGCAATGGTCCTGCTCACAAATATGCCTGCATAAGTTGTCAGAATTACTTAGGCAAATTCACACTACATATTGTCATAATATAGTTTGCTTGCAGTTTAGTGTATGGTGTGCACCCAGGCACTGTGGTTAATAAATCAATGTTTATGGCTTGACTTATGAATCTAATTAATTATGGTTTATTCAATAAATCATGCTTATACAGACTTACATTTTATTTGAAGCTCTTTCATCAGACACAAATTTGTACAAGACAGATTGCCTAAATTTAATTTTGGACAACGCATTAGGTTATTTTATACATGAATGTATTGTGCAAACCCATAAAATGAATTCAGAATCAGATTGTTTTGTTTGCACACAGCAAAGAAGGCTTTGGAATAATATGGATAAAGATTGGGCTGAGAGTGTTGATCAGTTGCTAAAGCATGATATATAACAAATAACACAGCCATCAATAAGCATTATCACTGCATGGTCTCATCTCTATACCCAGTTGCATGGCAAAGCCAAATCTTGGCACTCTCTTGGGATAACTGAATTTTGCCCTGAATACTTCAGTCAGGGTGTAATGCAACATGTCCCATGAAACACGTTTAACCACTTCTTTAAATCAGTTTTAATTTGATAATAAACTAAGTATTCCAGAAACAGTGGTACCTAGAAATTCCTATTCCCTCCTTACCACAAAGTGATTGACTTTTACACAGGATGTCCCTATCAATTTCTCTACAAGTTGAAAATTACTACAGGGCAAGAGTAGCAATGTTCCTCAAGATGCCTCTTCCCCCCCAAGAATTCAGAAGTAGTAAAGACTTCCACAAGTGGACTCCCTCAAAGCTTAGTAAATTACATGAACACATTTGTATCATTTTCATTTATGTTTTTGTCTGCCAGCAGTGTCAAAATCTCATTTCAAAAAGCCCAAATCTTACCAGCCTGTCCTATAACACTGGGTCTTCCTGTTGGTCTCAGCCATGTATAAAGAGGGAGTTACCATAAATATATCCCATTTTCTCGACTATGTAGTCCTCCGACGTCACAAATTGAAACTGCAAAGGATGTCCCAAAGGTGCATTTTCAAAAGGCAACTGGACTTTGTTTTTCTTTGAAGACATTTCGCTTCTCAACCAAGAAGCTTCTTCAGCTCTGACTGCATGGTACAGAATGGAAGGATTTATATCTGTCTGCAAGGAATATAAATCCTTCCATTCCCCACCATCGAGTCAGAGCTGAAGAAGCTTCTTGGACAAGAAGCGAAACGTCTTCAAAAACAAGAAAGTCCAGTTGTCTCTTGAAAAAGCACCTTTGGGACAACCATGACCTGGATGACTGAGAATCTCCATAGACATTTAACAACAAAGGATAATTATTTATTCCATTTCTACCGTCGCCCATCTCAGTCAATGATTCTGGGCAGCTTACAATTCAAAAAAATATATTACAAATATTAGAAACATTTTAAAACAATAAAAACGGTGAAACCAATAAAAACACTAAAAACATCCAACTTAAATATACATAGGAGCAAGATAGTTGCTCAGTTTGGCAATACAGCCCAGAAACGGGGCCCTTGACACATTCAGCGCCCCAGGCTTGGCAACACAAACTTTTTAGGGCTTTAGGAAAGGCTAACAAGGGCTGGGACCATTCTGATCTCCGACTGCAGTTTGCGCAAACTGTCACACCTGAGGTAAGTACCTTCCAGCAACAGCTGCTTTCAACTGCCAGGGAACGCCAAGCTTAACACGAGGAAGCATAAGCCCTTTTCCTCCGAGCCATGAGGTGGCGCACTCCCAACCGCCAGGTTGTGCTTTGTTCTGTTTTTTTGTGCCCGCGAGTGGTTTGCCATTGTCTCCTTCTTAGGGCTGAGAGAGAGTGACTGGCCTACGGCTACCCATCTGGCTTCGTGCCGAAGGCAAGACTAGAACTTACCATCTCTCTACCCTGGTGCCTGAACCACTAGTACGCCAAACTGACTCAGCGAGAAACCCCCTCCACAATTTCCAGCTACTCTTCCCCCTCCTCGTCTCAGTTTTCAACGCTCACAGCGCTGGCTTCCCATTGTTCCTTGCGCGGAGCAGCCGCTCTTCCTTCTTCAACTCAGGCTTGTGGGCGGGAACGGAAAGTTTAGTCGGGAGCTTTGCGAGTGAAGAGGAAAAGGAGCGCGGGCCGGGTGCGCGCGCGCGCGCCTCCTTAGAACTCCGTCCCACCCATCCAACTCTTTCCCCCCCCTCCTCCCTCCCTCCCTCCCCCACCTCCCGCTCGCGCTTGGGACAGGGAGACGTGGTGCGCGCGCTTGGCGGTCTGAGGGAAAGTGGCGAAGGCGGAGGGCGGCGATGGATCCTGACCGAGAAAGAGTCGCCCGGGGACGGCGGCGTTGGTGGCTCCTCCGGCGGCTGTGAAGGGGGCGGCGGAGGGGAAAGGGGGATGCTGTCCCGGAAGAAAACGCGCGCCGACCTCTCCAAACCGGGCGAGGTGCAGGGCAAGTACGTGATCAAGGAGACCAGCCCGTTGCTCCGCAGTGAGTTGAGACCTGGCTCGGGGAAGGAGGGGAGCGACGAGGGAGGAAGGGAAAAGAGAGGAAAAGAAAAAAGCATCCCCTCTCTCCTGAGGGGAAGGAATGGGCCGAGGGGGAGGGGACGGGGGAATCTCAAAATCGCCGGGATGCTTCTTCCAAGGTGAGGATTGACTTTTTACACAATGGTGGGAGAAGAGACCCAACATTAAGTTTACATCCCAGATCTTCTTTCAAGCTTTGTCTAAGCCAGGTTAGCTTCTACGTTTCTTAAATAGGGACAGAGCTTCGAAAAGCAGTTTTGCTCTCGCAAATGAAAGCCAAAAAAATAAATTAAAAAAAATGAGGTCTTTTGGAAGATCTTTAGATAACGTTAGATCAATAGAGGGTGCTGGTCTCACTTGTCTAATTATAACAACAAATACAAACTACTCCTTTTTGACCTCAATTTAAGCTCTCTTTTTTTAAACTATTCCTGGGGTGGGGGGGAAGAGAACCCAAAGTAGAATATTTTGTGAACTTAGTCCTGGTACTGCTGGCAAATAACTGAGATATGCTCACTGACACAATTTTTCTTAATTCTGAGCATATGTCTACTAGCCAGTGTTTCATATGTTTTGGGGCCCTGGGGGAAATAATGTATATTTGCCAAGCCTGAAGTCTGTCCACCCCTCTCAGAACTTCAAAGGCACAGATAGGAAACAAATTGGACTTAAATCACCTGTAGTTGTTGCTGTCTCTGCTTATTTCTTTAAGGAGTGAAATTGCTCTTGTTCAAAGGCCAAATGTGACCTTCGCTTGTCACCTTATTATAATCTTTAAAGGATTATGCATGGTTAACCTAAAGCTTTCTGGTTTGAAGAGAAAACAGCTGTGGCTGATCTCATTTCATTTGCAGGGGGAGAACAATTTTCTTTTGAATAAATTTGGGGGAAATGCTGGTGATGATTGGTTATATTTTTCTTGTCTTGTTTATATATCTAAATCTGACAGGAGTTCTCATATTTATGGTCTGTATCACCTGGGAAGCTGAGCAGGACATATCTTGAACTGATCTGAAATGAGTTCTTTTTATAATGCATAATTAAATTGCAAAGGCCTGCTTGAGTTGATAAAATAAAATGTTCTAGTTAAAACTCTGGTTTGAATTAAATTTTCTTGCCCAGAGATGATTCAATTTTAATATTAGCATAAAACAAGGATGGCTTTTATCTCTTTTCCATAAACTTTTAGTTGCTTTGCAGTAAGTAGAAATGGAATAAGGACCTGCCAGACTTTGGTTTTATCTATCAAGGTAAACCGTTAAATAAACACTGTTTTTTATTGAAATGAAGTTCTTTGATCAAAAGAACTCAGGTAGGGACCAGTAATTTTCCTTGATTTTCTGAGTCCTGAATGCCCTGAAAAGAAGTTTGAAGTTATAATCTGAATTAGCCAAATGTTTTTATTTCAAAAATAAATACTATTTATTGGAAATGTTATTATAGTTTTCAAAAAGCCTACATGATGCTGGCTGTGGCAGGGATAATTAACAAACAATTATTTTATAATTATAAATAATTAACATTCCAATAGCTGGCTTAGATATCTTTTATCTTATAAAATTAAGTTATATCTTGTCTCAGATTTTTAGGGGAAGTGGGAAAGGTTGAGTTTGGTATAAAAGTCAAGAAGTCTGATCAGAGTTTAAAGAACATGTAGCAGAAGAGATACAGTACCAGAATTTCACATTAATTACTATTCATTGCTCAGTGCACATTAATTACTACTCAGTGCTATCTCTAACTGCCCTTAGCCCTGTGGGATAAGATTGGTTAATATACAAACTTGGAATGTGGCTGTTTTCCTGTTGACAAATGAAAAAGAGGCAAATGAATCACATTTAATATTAATAAATCTAGAAATAGGTTTAGATCATGCATTGTATAGCAGTCTGTGCATGGCTGCATGTATTTGTAAGTCGCATTTTTGCAGCTCTCAGACTTCCTCCTGACCATCATTATCTGAAACTGATAGCATAATTTCCTACAATTTTGAAGGGACAAATAGATGAAGATTGTAGGATATGCGTTAAAATGGGTAAAAATGAAACTCAACACTACTGTCACTGGTTTTGCAGCCCTTAGTTGTCCCACACAAATACTAATTGTGGCCCAAGGCTTTAAACAGGGTTATTCACGTCTATTTTAGATGAAGTTAATCAGTATAAGCTAAAATAATTTGATTTATTTTGCCTTAGAGAAGAAAAAAGAAAGGTTTTCTTACTGCCTTCCAAAAGAGCTCCCTGAGGTTCTTTTATTAAACTATTTGTTCTGTTGCTGTGGTGCTTAGTTCTGATTTAAAAGAAAGGGAAATTAGATTTTGGTTCAGTTTGGGTTCACATGTAGAAAAAGGTCTTCTCTGTACTGTTTGTTACCAGGTTACAGAAGTGTGAAGAATCTAAATAAAACTAGTTTATTTAAAACTTAGTTGAGCAAACTTAACACCAGGTAGATTTAGTTATTGTGATGGAGGGGGAAATAGAGAGAGTTAGTCTACTAAGAGAATCACTGCCAGGAGTGAAGAATCTGCTGGATTGCAAATGTTGTTGAACTTTTGTCTTCCAATAGCTTCAGCTTCCAGGCCATACAATATCTGGAAGGCTGCAGACTCCTTTCTACTGAGGCTTAAAAAGTTATTATAGCATGTTATTATAGCATGACAAATTCTCATAACTGGAGAACTGGGGAATTACAGCCCAAACATAAGGGCACTATGTCAAGCAAGTTCATCCTATAGAGTAAAAAACCTATATCAAACAATATTCATAAGACAGTGCAATGTATTTATATTAAACACAAAATAGTCTGTATTGGTTGTTGTCTCCCCCCACCTCATTGTTTCAAAATACACTAGCTCATGCCGCATTATTATGCTATACTGGAATAATAGGAAATAATTAAATAGCTAAATTTAGTACAAAAGTCAATAATGTAATGTGTCACTGTTTCAGCAATGTTTTATGCAGCTTTAATTCCTTAATTTCAGAAATAGACATAGATGATTATCATTTGTTTTGCACATCATGATAAGCCAGCATTTGGTTTGTTTGATTTTTTTTTAACCTGTCTTATGGAAGTACCTGTAATTACTTACTGATGATGTGCAAAGCAACTCACTATCTGATGCTTAGAAAGTGATGAATGTAAATGCAATCTATGGGTAAATAATGTTTACAACCATGTTATATTGAACAATGAATGTACATATATCAGGAAAACTCTACAATCTAGCTATCTAATGTCTAACTGGATCATGATTCCAGAAATATCAAAAGTATAGGTTCTATTTTAGAACATCCCACAAACTGCCTGAACGTAATCTGGCATTCATGCTTATGATAGATTCATAAAGTGGCAGTGGGATACTTTTGACCCTGGCCATGGTATTTATTCATGAAGAAGTGAAATTGACTAAGTTGTATAAAAATATGTAGAATTACCTTACTTTAAAGAAAATGACATTAAAATGTTGCTAAAAACTTTGATTCCAGCATTACCGTACAAGCTTGAAACAAAGTTTAAATACCTTGAGATTTCTTCCTTAAATGTTGTTGGAATTGTGCAGTTTGGGGTTCATGTTCATATAAAGGCTCTCTGTTTTACAGGGTTTAAATTTTAATGTATCCACTTTTCATTAACATTTGTAAATATCCCACGTTCTATGTATTTACTGTTACTATAACTTTCTGCTACAGATCTGATGCCTTCATTCATCCGTCATGGTCCAACCATTCCAAGGCGAACGGATATCTGTCTTCCAGATCCAGTACCTTCTGCCTATTCAGCAGGTGGGGACGGAGCCCTTTCCAGACATCAGAGCTTTCTAAGGACTCCAGTGCAGAGGCCTCCTCATGAAATAGTACGGCGGGAAAGCAACAGGCTATCTGCCCCTTCCTACCTTGCCAGGAGTTTAGCTGAGGTCCCTCGGGAATATGGCTTATCTTCACAGTCCTTTTTAACAGAGGCCAATTCGGTTACTGAAAATGGAGATGCTGGATCCCGTTACTATTTTGGTCACTTTTATAATGATCAAAGACGACATCAACTGGGGGATCATGTTCAGGAAGAATATAGATATTATGAACATAATACTGACCTCATCCAAAGGATGTCACAAAATCAGGGAAGACACAGTTCAGGCAAGTATCATGGGGTTTTTTACACATAAATTCTATTTTTCTTTTTTGGCTCTATGTAAAAACATCTAAACAGTATTTTTTATGCTTTTACTAGTAGAATTCAGGATTGATTGAACATACCAACATCTGAAGCTGCCTTGCATTGGGTCACATAAGAACTGTGACCATACCCTCATATTTTTATTGACATTACCGTGATAGCCTTGGCTTAAGAATCAAATTATTATGGAAACAGCAAAAGACTTGGGTGACAGCTGTGAACAAGAACAATACCCTATTAGTGTGTAAGAGGATCTGAACTGAACGGCTTTGGCATTTCCTCCACTAATTTGTATAAAGAGTTGATTTCAAAGAACTAGTGTAATTAACATCATTTAGTGAGCCAGCCCATGGACCCTTTTAAGAGGTAAAAGTAAAGGTTTACTCTGTCTAGTTATGTCCGACTCTAGGGGGCGGTGCTCATCTCCCTTTCTTAGCTGAGTGAGCCAGCATTGTCCAATGACACTTCCATGATCATGTGGCCAGCATGTCTGTATGCCAAGGGGCACAGAACAATGTTACCTTCCCATCAAAGTGGTATCTGTTTATCTACTTACATTTGCATGCTTTTGAACTGCTAGATGGGCAGGAGCTGGAGCAAGTAACGAGCTCACCCCTTTGCACAACACACAGGTCTTAAATCTGGGCTTTCCAGTTGACAAGCTCAGTGTCTTTAACTGCAGAGCCATCACGCCCCTTTTAAGAGGACCCATATGGAATCTCAGCAAAAAAGAAAAAAGTCCCAGCTCTGAAGGTTTCTTTCTCTTAAGCTCCTTTGTGTTTTGCTTCTTGGTATTTGCTTGTTCAAAAAATGGGCTTTATCATTCTGATTTAAATTTGTTAAACTGGGAACTAATGTACAATTTTATTCATTCTACTAGACAACCTAGTAATTTTATCCTGCTGCCTCCACAGCACATTTCTTTTTTAGCCTTTTAGTATGTTATATGTTTCAAGCTCAAAACTGAGGAGTGAATTTTTATCTTCATGACTGACTTTCATAATTCTTAGCAATACTTTCTACTCTGATTCCTATGGTGTGGCCTGAGCCTCATCTAAATCTAGTTATAAAAAGAGATTCTGGTTAAACAAACCATATTCCAAGCAGTGTATTGTTTCATGTCCTTACTGAAAATATTGAACCAATGTTTGAGGGAAAGAGTTTTAATTTGAGGGAAAGCAACTGATATATTTTAATTTTATATTTTGCTATATAGCATTTTAAAATATAAGGTGCATACAAATTTTTGTAAGTATTCACTCCCATTGGAAGCTTAGATTTAGTAACAGCACCTGCATTGGTATTACTTCAACCAATAAAAATTCTCATTGATTGTTCCATCTACTATAAAACATCGTTCCAGTAATTTGCTGGATTATTCAGGTGGACTTTTGCAAACTTGAGATGAGTGGCAATGTGCTTTCTGGAGACCACTAGTATTCTCCTCCCATACATACGATTCTTGTTCAGTGTTTTCATTATTATGAACTCATGAACCCTGACATCATATAATGCAAGAGTGACCTACAGATCCATTGCTGTCAACTTAGAGTTGAGTGCTACATTCTGGAGTATTATATCCTTTGATCTTGGAAGAGTAACATATTAGTTACTCTAGTGTATATTAATAGGACTTAAATGGATTTAAATGAAGGACTTAAATTAAGCTCTGATCACTTTCTAGATCACATAGCTGCAGGATCATAGATCTGAAATAGGATTTTCCCCACTGTGAGGTTTATTCTACTGGATAACTTATTTCACCAGATCAGAGATAGGCAACATTTAAGAGGCCACAAATCAAATTCTGCTTCTGGGCAGGCTACAGGAGGCCATGGTGCTACCAACAGGAAAATACGGGATTGAACATCTTGATGCTTTTTATGTTTTAGAGAGGTTTTAAAGATGAGAATGAAGACTTTGGGGAAGGTAATTCCACTCTCACCTTTAACTGACAAACATAAAAGGAAAAAAAAACCGCCATCACTTAAAAGTATACCATTTATTCTTTGCATCAAAACAGGTATATTTCAGCAGTCTGGTTTTGCTTCTCAGAGCCCTTTTACTTCCATTATGATCTGAATCTTGGAAAAGAAAGAATTGAAAATTTGTTTCTTAAAAAGGGTCATTTTGTTGCCAAAAACAAAAGGTTTTGTTGGAAGTGTAATCTTGAGGTTCCGGGAGATTGCATGCAAGCAACTTGTTGCCTCCCCTAGCTTAGCAAGATTTATTTGTGCTTGTATATTGAAAAGTCAACTTTTATCAAAATACAATGAATATTAAGCACAAAGCTGTTTTAGTGCCCAAGTAGGCAGTTTAACAATTTAGGAACTGCTGTTAAAGTGGTAAGGTATACCAAACTTTGAATCTGAGGAAAAGCTTGATAGTAAAAAATATTTGTCTCAGAAATATGATTTTTTTTTTGCTTAAAAACATATCAGATCAGATTTTTGAATGTGGTTTTGTGTTTATGGGATGCAATAAATATTTCAGTACCACTTGTAGAATCGTAGTCCTGGGAAACCCATAAAGAGTTCAGAGTACAACACATACTATGTTGCAGTCAATGGGATATATAGATTTGTTACTACCGGTATGTATTCATCATATCTTACTGCAAATTGTCTGGAGCAGTTTGAAGAGAGAAAGGGATGAAATTGTCAATTTTCTTCCTCCTTTTTGCAAAATATGGTTTTATTTGAAGAATTTCTGAGCCTCAACAAGGCAAATTGTTTATAATTTTCCCTTATGTTATATATAATCTCATCTTCCTGTAAGATAACTAAGACATTCCTGTTCACTCCAGAGGCAGGGCTGGAAACCTGTTGGAAAGAGATGGCTCCTTTCCCAGTTCCTCCCTCACTCCAGAGATTATGTGCAGTGTTGACTATCCTTATCAGTCATATATCTTTTTTTCCTTTGCTTTCTTTTGCTTTCTTTTCCTTTTTCCATTTTTCCCTGAGCAAAACCCAGGGCTAGCAAACTCACAGGTAGCAACACATCAGAGCACTTTTATAATAGCAAAGGGTGAGCAAGAGGGTCATCTTTCAATTTCACTTCAATCAAAGCTGCAATTCCCAAGTCATCAGCCATGAGTCCCATCGTTGCTCAATCCCCTCACCAGCCTTTGCAATAGTATAGTATTCTCAGCTGCAGTCCCCTTCCTCAGATCCCTCTCCTTGCTCCTGTTGAAGAAGGCAAGAAGCAAGTGACTTAGATATGATTGTGACACTTCTCTTCAAACCCATTCAGATAAGAAAGAGGGTGAACAAGCCTTAGATGAGGAAGGGAACCGTAGTACAAGGCAGTCTTTTCTAAAAAGCAGATTATCATGATTGCTCCGGAGATCTGTAAATTCCTGGGCCTGGAAGATCCAGAACCTCATCTCTTTCCCAGATCTCTGATGGGTTTGCTGACAGTAAAGTCATTCCCATGTTTAGCAACCCATCACCTCTCTTTCAACAGAGCATAGTCCCAGGAGCGTAGCGTAAGCCCTATAGGTAATGAGAAGTGTTTATTCCTTGCCCCTAAACTGTATATTTTTCCTCATCCAGTTCTACACCTGCTCAAATACTTCAGTGCATCTTTTTGTGGCAACCCTGATTTGAGGAGCTATCTTGAGTAAATATCCAAAGCCCAGAAAAATTGGGAATATGCAGTGCAGAACACACGAGACAGGAACTTTAGTTATAAGAGTTTCCCTGGCTATCTCAAGGTTTTGCCAGTTCTTTTCCCTGTATGCTAACCGAACCATCTGGAACAAAGGATGTTCAGGTCAGACAGACAAATTAACCAAGGTGCCCACCTTCATAGCAAATACTAGTCTGGACAGTGCCCAATTCTCAGAGGCTGGCGGCTAATATAGCTACTATAAGCAACTATTACTGATGAACAGGAGTAGATTCTAAATCCAAAACACATGGTCCATTTGTCAGAAACCTCTGACCTTAGTTTTGATAGGGATTTGGCATGTCCCTTTTCAAAATGTTCTGGCTTCCCTGTAGGAAAACAGGACACAAAAGGGTCTTTTTCTACATAAGAAACGGCATCAAGCCCACTCAGGAATTATTAGCAAAAAAAAAAGATGAAACATCTATGGGGAAGAGCATTTAATTATAAGATTTTTATATTATGTCAATCCAAAAACTAAACCAATATAGAATTTTTTATATTTTTGAACTTTTCTCTAATCTCTCTTTCTGGGTTATTTTGAAGCTGGGAAATTAGTTACCTCATTCCACAGGAGACAGCACCAGAAATTCTCCTAGTCCTAGTTTTGAAGTGAGTGTATATAGAGAGCTAGGGAGATGTATTTGTAATAAATATTCAAAAAACATAATGTAAACAAGGGTAGAATGGAAAGGGAGATAGTAAGACACTCATGATTCCTCTCTAATTCACTGAGATATAAGAGGGAGAGGGGGAATAGCACAATTGGACTTTAAGATTTTGTTATTATAGCCTCTCTCCATAAATATAGTTTTGGTCTTCCTGTGGAATGTGTTTCCTGATCTGGTCTACGTCAAAGGGCTGACAGTGGGACGGAAATTCCCACTTAGGACATCTATTGCTGTGGTAGAAAAAGGACTACTGTGGCAAGTTCAATGTAGCATTTTGGTTTGTTTGGGAAAATACGCTTGGTATATATAGCATACTCAGATTGTCAGATCTTGAAAACCAATTATTCCCATCATTTTTATTGGACTCTGATAATCTTTTTCCCTGTTGCTTCATAGAGTATAAGTTTTAATGAGCATGGGCAAGTTTGGTATCACTGGTGTTTCTGTTGTGGGAATTTGGTGGTATGACTGGCCTTACAGTGGAAGCGAAATGAAAAATCGCTGGACGGTCTGGTTGCCTTTGTTGAGGTTTGAAGGCAGTGACATTAAGACAGAGGAAAGGAAGGCGAAACCACAGCTAGTGCTTCAGCTTTCTCATGGTTCCTTCTTAAGGCATTGAAATAAGAGAAAATAAGATGTTTCAGTGAAATGGCAGGAAATTACTTTGAATTCTGTTCTCAGACTTTGTAAGAAAAGAAAAGAAAAGAAAAGAAAGATTGCATCTTTGAGAGATTGGAAGTAGATTGTTTCTTTTACCATTGGCTAAGAAACAGTTAATACAGTATATGAGTGGATAGAACTAAAAATGTGGATTGTCTATTCTACAGAAATAAGAGGACAAAGTAGAAATATTAAAATGAGAAAGAATGGCAGACTTCATAATATCCTCAGCATTTACTCTGTGGCTTAGACACCCCCAAAATATAATTCCATGCTGAATAGGTAAGCTTAAATTCTTTTTCACATTTTGTAGACACAAAAGTTCTAAAAGAGGGTTTTAACATTTGCTGAGTGATTATAGGAGAGAGGCGTTTTTACCCAATTACTCTAGTCCTTATTTTGAAACTCTTCAAATTTAGGAGACATTTTAGTACTTCCAAGAACATACAATGGTAGATTCTATACATGTATATTCCTTAGAGTGCCCTGAAATGGATGGCATTTTAACACTTCAGTCAAAATGCATCTCAGATTCTTTCGCTGTACAAGATACTTTCTGGTAAGAAAAAGATTGGAAAAAATAGGAAAGTTCTTGTAATAGGATAGGTTACAAGATGTAAGATGATGCAATTCCCCCACCATAACATTCCTTGAATGAAGTTTTTGCATACCAGAAGTCTTGTCTGGAAGCACTCTTGGAAATATCTCATTTAATAGAGTGAGATTGTTTTAAGTCAAATCAAACCAGATGCTCATATTTCTGTCTCCAGGCCCTTGCATCACAGACTCTATCTACAAAGGAAGAAAAGAATGTGTCCATACAGCCACCATGACTCTTTAAAAAAACTGGAAAATCATACTAAGCAAATTAATGGACCACTACTACCACACATCCCAAAAAGCATTACATCAGGCAGTTTATTCAAAGGCAGTACCAATCACCACAAAGAAGCATCTCCTACAAAGCATATTCATCCCCACCCCCTTCACCAGTGCCAAACATGGACACTTACAATAAAACCTAAATGAAAGTTAGTCACCACAGAGATGAGATGAGAAAAGCTGCTGAAGTGACCAGAAGAGATAAAATCAGAGATAAGACCATAAGAGAAAGGATTGGCATAGAACCAATCCTAAACCACATTCAAACATAGCAAATAAAATGTTTTGCTTGGGATTCCGTACCGTACAGGGCATATACAAAAAGAGAAGGTCAAAGAACACAAGGCAGACCCAGAAGAAGATGGTAAGACAACATCAATTAACAATGGTTGAGGCCACCAGAAGAGCAAGAACCAGGACTTTGTATCTCCTTTGACACTCGAAGAGGAAGTAAAGTAAAGAAGTGTGTTCAATTATGTGGAATGACATAGAGTTGCAATATTATTGAGCTGTCTGGGTGCAAATGAGTGGATAACTGTTTCTTGGAAGCAGCAATTTGTATAATCACAAAATTATACTTTTTAGCCTCTCAGCGGTATCATGCAGTATCTGCAACATGGTTGCACTGTCCCTTCATGATGACTGTACTGTACTAATGGCTTGGATAAGTAAAGTTTTTAAAACGTAAAATGATCTTCAGAAATTTTGTTTTTGTTTTTTTATCCCCCTCCCCAAAATTAACCACTGATAGGCTTTGATCAAAGTGTTAGCTGTCTTCTCTTTTCCTTCTTAATTGGCCAAAGAAGCTGAGAGGGTCTCATAATTCCTGCCAGCACTTAAAATAAGCCAATTTCTCCTTAAAATCAAATACTTGGGGAGAAGCTAACAAGGGAACCTGTGATCTTTATGGGTTGATCACGTCGTGTAGAAAGTAAGGGCAATGACCTTGACATCTATGCAAAAATGTTACTTAGGCAAAAGGAGCTGAAGCAATCCTGAGAATAAGACTATAAGAAGGCAAAGGAGATAAAGCAAATCAGACTTGCACGATTCTATTATAGGCTACATTTAGACTTCCTGTGGAATTGATTTCCTGGTCTGGTCTACCTAGATTAGGAGCTGACCAGTCTTGACATATCACTGATAAGAGTAGTAATTTGATCTACTCTACAGTAACAGTCTCTTTCAGCCATCAATGTTTTCCTCTAGAAAACTTGAGCCAGTTAGTCCTCTTGCTTAGAGCAATAGTGTAGTTAGTACATCATTTCTGCAGGTAGCCAATATTATTTTCTTTGACTTCCATTATACCTTCATCCTTTCTCACATGAGAGTGATAGAAGATAAACAAAGGCACAAAGTGATGAGATGGTAGATGAGAACTAAGAACCTACCCTCCCTGTTAACTTAGAAAATTAATGCTGTTTAGAATGTACTAAACTACAGGAAGTTTAGTTAAGCCAATAATTAAACTTTCCTTAGATATTGGCTAATGGAAATATCTTTTCTGAGACTTCATGCCTAAAACCGAAGGACGCCCAACTTTCATTTTGCCTCTCTTAATTTCTTGGAAAACTTTGGTTCCAAGTTTTCTGACATCTTGGAAAACTAACTCCACAATAAAAACCCTTTTGTTTCCAGACATTCAGTTTTATATGACTTGTGACCTCAAGTATCTATTTCTTTTTGTTTTCCTTATTGGAAACCATTTGAACTGGAACATTTGAAAACTCCTTTTTAGCTGCTGATTTATCTAGTTTAGAAGATTTTATATTTTTGACCATGTCTTTTACATTGTCCTCAGTGTTATTGAGTCTTCTTATGGGTAAAGGAAGGTTACAGTTTTTCTTCTAAGGGCAAGCTTGTACTAAAGCAAACTCTGATCCACAATTAATTGGTCATATGGTTAGCCCCTGGCTTACATTCGACTTGGAAAGTACACAAATTTAGGCGTAGTTAGTACTTAGATTTGAGACTACCTGGGAAATACCTGGGATTTAGGCTAGACTGGGAAATCAAAAACATCCTGGAAGAAGGCAATAGCAAATCACGAATGTACTGTTACAAAAAAAATTGCCTTCATTTGTCAACGAAGTCCAAAATTCAACTGACTAAAATATACTTTTCATAGTTTATTGATGAGTATATGTGAATTTCTGAAAGCAAAACAAGAATGAGTCACAGATACATTCTCCAAATAGGAACACTTACATGAGGAAAAAGGATACAAAGGTAATATATTATGGAACTGATCACAACCTTCTGCTTTTCTGAGAAAAAAAATTACACAGTTAAATATTATTTGCTTTATTAATATCCCATTTCCAGGCATTGGAAGGGTTGCTGCAACATCATTAGGAAATTTAACAAATCACAGTTCAGAAGATTTACCTCTCCCTCCTGGTTGGTCAGTAGATTGGACTCTTAGAGGAAGAAAGTACTACATAGACCACAATACTAACACAACACATTGGAGCCATCCATTTGAGCGAGAAGGGCTGCCTCCAGGATGGGAACGTGTTGAATCAGCTGAATTTGGAGTGTATTATGTTGACCACATTAATAAAAGAGCACAATATAAACATCCTTGTGCTCCCAGGTAATATACTTGTGATCTTCACTATAGAATGTTTGAATAAATAGAGATAACTGTGCTACAAGCTAATCAATTTCTTTATTGCTTTTATATATTTTCTTACTTATTTCAACTTATAAAGACTATGAATAATCAGCAATTTTGGATTTTTTATGTTTATTCACAAAACTTGTCGAACTTGTTTGGTATAAAGCTTCAGAAAATACTCCATTTTTAATATGAAGAGTTTTCTAGCATTTTGGGAAACAATTGAAGCTTAAAACTCCTTCATGCAAAAAATGGAACATTTTCCAACTTTTTAATCAACTACGGGATATTGAATAGCCAACAATTATTAATAAGAGGTACCTATTATCAATCCTCCCAACTCGCTTGTAGTAGAGAAATTGACATTATATACAATTACCTCTATCTCTGTTCTATACTCTGAAGAATATATTTTAAAATATTTTTATTTATTTATTTTCTCTGGCAAAGAGCGTGAGTAGACCAATACTCTTATTTTACAAACAGAAAATACTAAAATGGAAAGAATTGTGGTGTGCCAAACCTAGATTAGAAAACTTGAACTGAAGTGGATTCAGGACTCCAGGTCTAGCACTGACTTCAAAAATTGTCTGTGTTGTAAGGTCAGAGCATCACTTTTGCATCCTTCCTGAGTTGGGGAAATCTAGTCATACTGGAAATTGTATAAATCCCCACGAATTTCTAAGAAGGGTCATAATGTTTAATTTTATAATTGGCTCAAAATGAAGTCTTTAAAAAAACAGAGCACTCAAGTCAAAATCTTCAAATCCTGTGGTAGAAAATGATTCCTATTACATTAATACTCCTAGATTTATGTGAATTTAAGTTTGATATTATTAATAATTGGAGCTTTAACAAGAGGAATTGTTGATCACTGCTATCCAGAGTTGCTGGGAGTTGGGCTGTATGTACATTTTAATAAATTATTATTATTATTATTATTAATTCTCCTTCTCAGATGTACTTGTGCATCTT
This sequence comes from Azemiops feae, assembly GCA_023970755.1. Lineage (NCBI taxonomy): Eukaryota > Metazoa > Chordata > Lepidosauria > Squamata > Viperidae > Azemiops > Azemiops feae. The sequence continues at coordinate 1,636,423 of JALGBA010000172.1, read as the reverse complement.
ATAGAAATTCTGCAGATCTGATAAGAATGTAGTAGATTGAATTCCCAGGAGGGAGAGAGTACATTCCTGAGGAATAAACGGCAGCTAAATCCAGATAGAAAGATCCCAGTGTGAGAGAAAGAGGGTGAAGACAGGCACTTCCTAATAGTTCTTATAATATATGATAGATGCAGATACTATCAGATAGATGCAGATAGCAGAGTGCTTCAGTTTGGCAAGATTCTCTATAGGTGAGGAACAAGAAAGAACTCAGCTTGAAAGAATCACCATGTATCTTTCTTGGTTTTGAGGGGCTGACACTAATTGTTGTAAATCCTCTTGGGCAGAAATATTGGACTACTGTATATGTTTGAATAATTTGTATGTAGGCAGATGGGTAAATATGAGTTTACAGAAATTAACAGTAAATTTAAATTACAACTCAGTGGTAACACTTAGCCAATGTAGGTTGGTATTCCCCCCCCCCAAAAAAAAAACGCCGAGAAGAGTCAGATTTCATTAGTATTCGAGTGAGAGATTCACCACCAAACTTGAATGCTCTAAAAATAATTTGGAAGGCACCACTGGAAACCACTTTCATATTGTTGCCCCAAACTATATGAATGTGTCACTGAATCACCAGGAGTCAGCTTGATTTGAAAGCATGATTTACTTTTTTTTTCTTCTAAGAAACCACTTTCCACAGTCCCTAATCACTTAAGCCAGAAGATCTGTGATTGGTCTTTGGAAGAGTCTAGATCAGAATTTAAAAAGTCTCAGGAGCATCCGTCTAGCCACGTCTTGCTCAGTTTAATGTTTTCTTGGTCACATACATTGCTAGATTATGATAAAAAAGATTTGCTGTCTGCTTTTTGGTATGTTCTTTCGTAGCGTTCCCCGTTATGACCAACCACCTCCTGTGACATATCAACCACAGCCAGCTGACAGAAGTCAGCCTATCCTTGTACCTGCCAATCCATATCACACTGCAGAGATTCCAGACTGGCTGCAAGTCTACGCTAGGGCTCCTGTGAAGTGAGTATTGCTTAAACGTTTTTTTTTCCCTATGCCTGATGATAAATACATTTTATAACGTAACAAATGTGTTATGTTGGAAACTTAAAGATACCAAGTGTAAATTACCAAAGATATTTCTTCTCCCTGAATCAATCAATTTTGTTGTAGTAGGAAGTGTTGAGTGTGCGCTTCAGTATAGTGTTATAAATTAAAATGTTTCTGACATATTCAGTGACATTAGCCTTTCTTTTACATGTTTGCTTTATATATTCCTGCATTTTCTCACAGATACGATCACATACTGAAATGGGAACTCTTCCAGTTGGCTGACCTGGATACCTATCAGGGAATGCTGAAACTGCTTTTCATGAAGGAACTGGAGCGGATTGTGAAGTTGTATGAAGCGTATCGCCATGCCCTCCTCATGGAACTGGAGAATCGCAAGCAAAGGCAGCAGTGGTATGCGCAGCAGCACAGCAAAAATTTCTAAGCTCCTTTTTTGCTATGGACGTTGATGAAGGTTATTAGAACTCTAAAGGACTTCTTACTCTCCTTAAAAAAAATCGTGAATGAGTGCTTTGGTTAAAAAAGCAGCTTCTCCATGGATCTTGCACCTTTTGTAATTATCTTCTTTGTGCATCATGGCTTTTGAATACAAAATGTTTGTTGTATAAAAAGTTAGTTTCCTATTCTGAAAGCCACTGTTGAGGAAAAAGGCAAGAACAACTTTGTGATTATTTTGTCTTTCATGTTTTTCTAGCAAATAGTTCTACTTTGAAGAAGCAAAATTTCCTTTTTCAAATGGGAAATGTCATTGCACATTTTTCTTGAAAGTAGGCATGTTTTTAAGAAATCTTAATTCCCATTGCACAATTGGTGATTTCACAGGTGGTCTTGCATCAGGAGGATAAAGAGATACTTCTGCTGCAGCAAATGAACTGTAAAGTTTATAGCTTTCATACACAAGGTAACCATATAGGGTTTTTTCCAGCAGTTGCCTTGCAGAATAATAGTTTTCTGTTTGAACCAAGCACTTAATAAATTACTGCCTTATTTTGTTCAACTTTGTTCTGATTTGCTACTGGGCATTTGAGGAAATGCCATATGTAGGCTGGTGGAAGCAGTCTGTAGCTTTGGAAGTATTCTAGGCAAATAAAGACTGAACCAGCATTCAAGTAACTGTAAACATGATGTTGGAGGACTGAGTTCTCTTGACCATATGCAGTAAATTTTATCATAATTAGAGTAGCAGTGAACAGTTTTATAAAACCTTTTATTTGGTGGCAAAGTAATTTTACATTCACAACTTCAGAGCAACTGATTTTCATCTATTTTCATTCTGAATTGTTGCTTATGACTCATCTGTGACATCTTTTTTTGTAAAATAAATGTTTTTGTTTAAAATTTGTAATGTATTCTATTTCTAAATTTCATACTTTTTTGCCTTGTCAACAAGAGGTGGGCTGTAGAATGGATTGGCCCAAACTGGATTGCGTTCATTATGCCATGTTGAAGAAATTTAACTTTAAACGCCTCTAGATGTGGTAATGTAGGACAAAACACCATTCATAGGCCTTGTGGGTATGTTTAGGCAATATGCTTAGCCGGATTGCTGAATTTATTCATTTTCTGGATTCATACAAGCCATGTTTCATAAGCTTGCCTCATAGTCTTCGAGTTTGTGTTGGTGTAACATACTGATCTGCAAAAATCTAACTAGAATTAATCCTAAATTCACCCTATAAAAAGTGAACCCCACACAATCCAATTTTGATTGTTCTTTAAAAGAATTTGTGCAGACTTTTCCCCGAAAGAGGCTGCTGTTAAGAAAAGCAGAATTACAACTATTGCAAGTGAAACAGGTGCAGTGTAAATTCTTGTATTTAGTGCGAGACGGGGAAGTTTCTGCATGAGTGTTCAGAAATTAATAAAACAACAAATAAGTAATTGTCTTAGGAACAAACCTTTAATCAACAGTAACATAATAAAAACTAGGAACACTCTTTATGCACTAAACAAATATATATATACAGTGGAATTTGCAAAGACATGTTAAAAAAGGCTTTCCCATCTCTTTAACATATCATAGCAAAAGAAATTTCTGCAGCTTCAGAGAAGGCAAGTGAATAAGCTGGATGAAGAAAAGTGCCTATCAAAACCTTTATGTGTACATTGGACAATATTAGGATAACCCCACTTAAATAAGTGTACAGTTCACGGCCAGACCATTACTTTTATTCAGGAGGTTTGCTCACAACATCCTCTAAGTACATATAAAGGTTTAATTTGCATACTTCTCTTCATCAAACTGCATGGATGTGTCCATGAAGTTACCAGGAGTTGAATTTGACTCCAAAGAGTGTCTTATTTTTTTCCTCTAGAAAGCCTTAAGGTGGTCTTAATGACTCAAGGGGCTTAGATTCAGAGAAGCCCACACAGGCAGTTGTGTATATGATCATCCACTGCACTGCTGCTATATCCCATTCTTGCTGCTTGGGATGACATGGCTCAGCTGTGAGAAAAAAATCTGGTGTGAAAGGAGAAAGAACACTCCCTCTGGCTCTGGCCTTCTTATGCTCTTAAAAAGATCTGAAAGTAACAGCATTTTCTAGAGAACCAAAGAGTACTGAGTCTGCAGCAAAATTAAGTCACTGCCTCCTTTTTAAAAAGAAAATGACAGTCATGCTGATTCATCCACTCTCAAGCAGGGCATTGTCCAAATTAAAGCAGCCACACTTAAGCCATTGGTGCATGTGAATGAGTTATCATTTTTCTCCATCTTCCATTTTGAGGAGTGCCAGAGATTGGTACATGGATGCAGAAGTGATTAACATGTTTAATGATGTATTTCTTGCACCTCTGTGGAAAGCATCTGGATTACATACTCTTCTTCTCTGTCCCTTCCTTGGGTTCCACCTTCTGAGCTGTAGGAAAAGCATGATGGTACAAATGTCTGTGTGTGGCAGCTGCGCTGTAAAGTTTGTACAAAGCCTGAAAACCAAAACATAAAAGAAGAGGAAAAAAGTTTTCAACTATTCTTCTCGTGGACTACTCCTACACAGACATGCTTCATGTATCCAATTTTCACTTTATCTCAAGCTTATGCCTTGTCTTTTCAATTACTGATAGAATTTATGTGAAACATGAAAACACAGTGCAAATTCCTCTACATGTATTCCACTAGCTGTAGAACTCTGCTTTTTGCCAGAGGAATTGATGTTTTAAGTTATTTCAGGGATGGTATTCTCTAGAGAGCTGACCTTGCTTCCTCTAGCATAAGAGACCTGGATCCTTTCCCAGCAAACATTACTGGGAAGAGCAGCAGATTTAATGGATACACAGGGCCCTTCTCCTACTTGTTCTGCTGTTACAATCTGCTTGTAACAATGGGCTGTGCAGTATGCCTGAGAGCCATATTAAGCAGGTTTTTGGTCTCTGATCTGAATTCCAAAATGAGGCAATCAGTCAAATCCTGCAGCTGTCTTCCCAATTTCAGCCTATGATGGGAAAGATTTTAAAATTAGTATAAATACCCAAATGCACAGTCATTCATATATGTACACTGGTAGAGAAGGAATTGCTTTTGCATAACAATAAGTTGGCTTACCTCATTTGTGTTGCCCTGCAGAAAAGGCAGTTGCAAAAAGAAAGAAAACAAGGTGAGAGAAAGAACACAAGGTGTCCTTACATTTATATTCCCGTTCCTATTGTATCTTAAAGCAATCTGGAGAAGGTTCATTCAATTTATTCTGCCTTCTCTTCCTCTTGCTAACTGAACCTATAAAGTTGTCTCATTCATTTTTCCAGCCACGAGTCCATCCAGTCAAAAGCTATCTATTAACAACACCGCCCTTCTAGATTTAAATTATGTATTGACTTAACTATTTTAATATCAATTCTATATATTTACAGTTCTATATATTTGCTGTTTATTCTTTTACTTCTTTTGGGGTCTCTTGAACCATCAATACAGGAGAGAGTTCAGATTATTAAATACATGGTTTTCATGATTTTTGCCTGGAAAATAATATATAAACCATTTAAACAGATAAACCTAAGATCTGAAGACAAGACTTCTAAAGTGCATTATGCATAGATATTTATGCAAGGACTAAAACCTAGGATGCCTAGTTCAACACAATAACATAATCTAAACAAACCTTCCTCAACCTGTTGGATTAGAACACCCTTTGCTATAGCCATCAAATAACTGTGGGCACCCTCTGTCACCCTTGCTTATTTACCCAGACACTCTTTAGCAGGGTCATCTTAGGGATGAATTTGGACACAATCCAAATTCATGCATGTACTATACAGTTGTTTTTTTTAATGATGTTCCATTATAATTCACCTTTCAACACCATTAAATTGGGAGTGATTTTTAAACCAATCTCAATTACTCACAAAGCAACTTGGCCAATTCAGGTTACAGGAGAGGGCCCAGCTGAAAAACAGACACTATAACACTGGTCCTCACAAGAAGAAAATGTCAAAGCTTCCTGCCTTCTATTTATGTGCCTCTGCTTTAGTGCCATATGGAATTTGTTAAGGATTTTCTGATCAGATATGCATTTGCTTTTAAATCTCTCTTACCTTAATTTAATTACTGAAAAAATAACCAGAGCCTTCTATGGCTGCCTTCTGTGTTCTCACACCTAGAGCATAAATCTATGGGAGAACACTAATCTTCCCTCAAATTCTCTTCATATTAATAGCCTCTCTTAATAGCCTCTCTAGAACAGTGTTTCTCAATCATGGCAACTTTAAGATGGCTGGCTGGGGAATTCTGAGAGTTGAAGTCCACCCATCTTAAAGTTGCCAAGGTTGAGAAACACAGCTCTAGAGCTTTCCAAATCTTATCTGGAGAAGTCAAGAGAGTAAACATTACTTGACTTTGATCTTCTCATTACCATTAAGATGCCTACTAGTGATTTTCAGCCCTCTAAATCTCCGTCATAGATATATCTAACTTTTTTTAAGTAAGAAACTCTTTGTGCAACTATTTCCTGTGATGTAAAAGCCTACTTCCTTTTGCACAGCAAACCTTCTCTAAACTGAGAGGTCACTGAAAGCAAACTCCACTCCTTACTAGCACTGATGATATACCTAGTTTGGGTAGTGAAACATTTGCAAGAAACCAAGCAAGCTGAGAGAGCACCAAAGACCCCCTCATTTCAATCCTGAGCTACAAATACTTTCCTTTATTGGTTTCTCCAAACAGCTGTCCTCCCAGAACGTTCGATTTCAGTTTCCATCATTCCCATTTAGTGTGGCTAAGTAAGGGAACTGAAGGCCAGCAACATTTGAAGACTCCAGATCAGAAAAGGCTCAGTCAAGTATTATTACTATTTGAAATATTAGTTCAACGTTGCACAGATTTTGGAGGCAGTAGGCAGCTTTGAGGTGGTGTTCTGCATGCCTAGTGCCATTGGGAGTTGGATGGCATACATTTAATGAATAAATAAATAAAATATTGCTTTGGACAAGAGAAAAATCACCTGTCTCTCTCTTCTCTCTCATTCCCTCTGATTTTGTAGAGAAGCTATTCATTGTTGCAGAGTTTTCAAACTTCTTAAGACTTAACGGTTCATTTTGGACTCTCTTCTTACCTTCATCTAGGGACACTAGAGGCTTGATAGGAATGCCAGTGTAAGTCTCAAGAACGGTTAGTGAGCTCTTACCTGGTCCCAGAGTGCTGCTGCCACTTGGTCTATGACGGCCCCCAGCTCTCTGTACTCCCCGGAGTATCTGATGTATGCCCATGTGCAAAGGGTGATCAGAGTTAGCCCCATGATCATATTGCAGAGACTGGCTATGATGTCCAATCCAATGAAGCCTGTGACACCAGCAATGACGTAAGTGATGAAGATGACGACAAACAGGGTGGCTGGGGTGCGAGCAGCATGGAAGATGTTCTTGCTGTCATTGTGCTTGATATACTGGACATAGAGCTCGTCAATTTCTGCCTCCAATTGCTGGAGGTAGCGACGGCTGAATTCTTCACCCCCCATCTTTTTCACACCACGGAATTGCCGCACTGCCTCTTCCTTGAGCTCCAGGTGTTTATTCTGAAGGTCATTGGGGGCAAGAAAAGGTTTGTCACCTCCACACACCTGAAACAAACAAGTAAAACATTAAAAAAAAAAAAACCTACAGGGTAAGCCCCTGACCAAAGAAATGTGGCATCCACCAGATTTGTTAGATTTGAATTCCCAGAATTCCTAGACAGTATGAAAAAAGCTATACTAGTTGGGAATTTGAATTAAATTCATCAGGCTGAGAAAGCTGGCTTATTCACATGTAACTAGGCCATCACGCTCCTGCTCAATACAGGAATTGCAATTAAAAGATCCCCAATAAGTGGCTATTTAGTCTCTACTTGATTCCATCAAGTAAAGGGAAATTTTGGATAAGTAGTTCTACTGTTGGCCCTTTAACATTTAAAGGGTAGGTCTTTCCCTTGGAACAAGTCTTGATGTGCTTGACACAGTCCGTGGAATCCCTCATTTTGGATACTATCGTGATTTACCATCCCCAGCAATTTAAATCTTTCTTCATAAGACTTAGTTTCTACTGCTCTGATCATCTTTTCTGTCCTTGTCTGACTTGTTCTACTATCTCTGAAACCTTCTTAAAATGCAGGATTTGGAAATGGATACAGTACTTCAAATAGGGTCTGACCAAAGCAGATTATCTAACGTGAAATGAGTTGCAACAGGTTGTTCAACATTTTTAGTGGGATAAAATGTTTCAGTACAGGTAATCACAGATTATCTGATTGTGTTTTCTTAATCATATTAGTCATGTATGATATATTTTACAATACAATTCAGGAGTTAGTACTGCAGGGTCAGTGGTTCCTTATGCCAATTACATTAGAATACATATTTTTAAAAAGAAAAGCATGATTGAAATGGTCAAAATCTTGCAACAATATCAATTCACAAGATTTCATCTGACTTTTGGGGACAGGGTGACCAATAATGCAGCAATGTCGAATGATGTCTGGGGGCTGAGATCCAAAACACGTATCTTTGGAACTACATTGCTCTTCAGAAGACACAGGACCACCCACGGCTTTACATGGAGTGAAGGAGTTGCGACTCCTTAGGAAGGTGCTGGACAGAATCTGAGTCTTACCTCTTCCATTCGTTTGTTGTAAGTATCTTTTGCAGTGGCAACAGCTGCCAGATTGTTTGCTTCCGCAGTGGCCTGTAAAGGCAGAATGGGGAACAGGGACGAAGAGAAAAAAATGTTGCTGTGGAAACAGGAGGCCATTGACCATAACAGTTGGAGAATTCTGTGAGTTTATTAATTGCAAGCAAGGAGGCTTTTAACCTAAAGCATCAGGGAAGCTCAAAGTCAGGATCAAGCAAACCATGTCAACCGCTGGATGGTTTTGGATGAATCATTCTCACTCAGCACAAGAAAAAAAAAAGGGTTTTGGAAGAAATGCTTTGCACATTGCTTTGAATTCTTGGAGGAAATGCAGGGATATAAATCTAAATCTTATGTAAATAAGCACCCAACAGAATAGTACACAAATAGCTTCTCTATTACTTGTAAAAATTCCTTTGGGTTGACTCCAACCAGTCCTCTTTTTCCCTCCACAACCCCTTTTTCTCTCCTAGTGAATGCACATTTAACCTGGGAAGAGGTCATTATATGGTTTAATTAAATGCTTTCCACAAAATCTCTCCTCTAGTTCTCAATTAATCAGTAAGGAGCTGATGATCAGCAGGGACTGCTCTTTTCCTGACTGTTCAGCAATTTTGATAGAAAGGGGAGAAAAACAGAGACAAGGGAAGCCATTTGGATTGAGAGCAACAGCCAGGCTTTTGCAAGTAAAGGAGGCTACATGGCAGTCAATAGATGCAATGGAGGAACATCAGGATCATCTACAGCAGTGTTTCTCAACCTCAGCAACATTAAGATGTGTGGAAGTCAACTCCCAGAATTCCCCAGCCAGCATGTTGCTGGGTTGAGAAATTGCTGAGGTTGAGAAACATTGATCTACAGCATAACAACTTTCAGTTCAAGGCTGTCGTCCAATTAGTTTGGAACAGGAAGTCTCAAAGGCCTGTTTATAGAACTAAGAACTCTTTCCCAACCAAGCATCTCTCCAAAGTGTTGAATTACAATGCCTACAATTCTCAGCCATCGTGGAGAAACTTTGTAAGCTAGTATTTTGCACATCTGGAGGGTATTAGGTGGTCTAGGGACATACATAGGACTCCTTTCTACTTTCTATCTTCTTAGGGCCAAAGACAAACATGTAGCATAGACCTGGAAAAGGCATAATAAATGGTTTTGACCAAGATGCCTTGCTAAGCAATAAGTAGAAATACTTACTTTGTCCACTAAATAACTTTTAGTGACATTTACTTTTTATTCCTTTGAAAGTAAACATTATTTTGCTATACTTTAACAAAATTAATACGTTTCAGTGTTTTTCAACCATGTATACATTAGCAAAGCATCAAAAAAACTGGTTTATGGTTTATTCTGAAAACAAGGCTGGATTGAATTGTGAGTGTTTTTGCATATTTCTAACTAAAGAGAGATATCACTATGACCTCTTGGCCATTTGAACATAGTAGTGTGCTCTCAATTATGTTCTCCCATCACTATTCAATTCCATTAATTTGGTGCCCTTCCCAAATTAATGGGAAGTGCAGGATCTGAGCATCTCAACACCTTTAAACAACTTGATTCGCTCTGTAAGTCATCTCTCACGATTGACAGGAATTGATAGAAAAAAATGTTTTCTCCTTCCAATAGAAACATATGTTCCCAACCCCCCAGAATGCAGTTACTTACCTGCAACATTGATTTTGGGTGAGGGAGCTCTTCTCCTTGGTAGATCTTAATATAGGCCTGGAAGAAAGATAAGTTAAAAAAACTCCAAGTGATCATATGGAATATCATTTAAAACCTGCACATAAAATATTAGGTCAAAAAAAATGTCAGAAGTGTTTCTAAGTTCTTACTTATAGAGCTACAATATTAATAACTGTGTTAACTGTGTTTTGAAGTAATGGATGGAAACTAGTCAAGGAGAGAAGCAACCTGGAACTGAGGAGAAACTTCCTGACAGTTAGAACAATTAACCAGTGGAACAACCTGCCTCCAGAAGTGGTGAATGCTCCAACACTGGAAGTTTTTAAGAAGAGACTGGACAGCCATTTGTCTGAAATGGTATAGGGTTTCCTGCCTGAGCAGGGGGTTGGACTCGATGACCTCCAAGGTCCCTTCCAACTTTATTATTATTATTATTATTAACCCTACAACTTCTACTATGTTATGGATGCTATGCCTTTAATAGTGATTCCAAATATATCTTTAAAAAATGCAGTCTTTATTTTTTTTCAGTTACTGAATGGGAAAGCTGTGACTTCTAAATATTATTTAAGTGCAACACCTATCAATCCTCATCACTAGCTATGCCACTGGAGATGGTAAAATTCTAGTTCAGCAACATCTGAAGGGGTTTACGCTCTAAACTGTTTCTGGAGAAATCTGCTCCCACAGAGGTTACTTTGTGTTTCTATATGAGCCCAATACGGCAACAGGACCTTAGCCACTGACCCCTAGCAAAAGGAGATTTCCAAGCCAGAAAGCCCTCTCTTTTATATTGGCAGCTCACCTTAAAATATTCCACAAGGCCTCGGCAGGTGATCTTATTCCCGTTGATCTCCTTGACATCCAGGCTCTTGGGGCTCAATAGCCAGGGAATCAGGATTTTCAAGTTTTTGATGAAATCACCATCTATTTCTGTAAGGGGAACATGAACCCTGTTTATGAGTATGCCTTTTGTGATGCACACACTAGAAACCCCAAGAACTCAGGAGACTTCAGAGTGAACCAATGATTGAGTACCTAAATAAAAATAATGCATTTTATACCAAATTGTCCAAAATACTGCCTCCTAACTTACGACATGGATCTTTTGGACACTTTCTGTCAACATATTTTTAATTATTATCCATGAGTAAGACATCAAGGCAGATATAACACAATGTGATTTATATGAACTTTTCCATAGTACCAATAGGGGACGAAAAGCTCAGGATGGCAATAGAAGAGATTGCCTACTTCATTTGATCAAAGAAGATAAATTTTATCAGGGTCAGGTGCTCAACATAATAATAGAAGTTTGGCGAATCAGAAGACAAATTGCTCATTAATGTATTGGTGAGAATAGTTGGGTTCATACATTGTGCTAGATTTAAACTACAGTATGCTAAGAAGCTACAATGACTAGGCTCAAAATAAACCATAAACCATGGTTTACAAACCAAAACTGCTAAATTGATTCAACAAGCAAAGCCAAAACCAAGCAGATCAAATCATGGATTAACTAATTAATTAGGAACCTGATGGTGCAGTGGTTAGAATGCAGTATTGCAGGCTAACTCTGACCAGTCAGGAGTTCGATCCTGACTGGCTCAAAGTTGACTCAGCCTTCCATCCTTCCAAGGTAAGTAAAATGAGGACCCAGATTGTTGGGGGCAATATGCTGACACTGTAAGCCTCCCGGAGAGTGCTGTAAAGCACTATGGGGCAATATATAAGTCTAACTGCTATTGCTATTGCTAATGCAATGGGTGAGCCCAGCCACCATGCTCTTTTTGCCTAGTCTGGATTGTCCTCACTAATGTGTTAATGGTGGACCTTCTGACATGATCTACTATCTATTATATCCTCCAAACCTTTACCTGGAGATGGCCACCAGTGTTAGGATCACACAATTCTTGAAACCTGGAGGGTTGGAACTATCTGATCCATGCTCATCTTAACATTCTACTGGGAATTAGGAGAGAACAATACCAGCAGTTTGTTCAATAGTAATGTGTGTGGGTGTGTGGGTGTGTGGGAGTGTGTGTGTGTGTGTATTTGTATATATGTATATATGCAAAATAAAACAAACATTTCGAATTCACTCTCACATAACTTTCCTCCAAAAGCCGTTGAAATCCCTATCGCAATAATGTCATTTTATTACTAGACTGGCCCCTTTGCAACCCTTAGCTTGAAAAATATTTATCAACAAATGTGTCCCTTAGGCCAAAAGAGTTCACTGCCTTTGCAAAACCTGGCTTGATGCCCATGAGCCCAGAGGCCAGCTAGAGCGGCCCAATCAGAAACCCAATTCAATCACGAAATAAACCTTGTCCCTATATGATGCTGCTGTGTTGTTCTCCTCTTCTGTGTAGAGGTCATAGTTTTCCCTTAAGGAATAATCTCTAATAATGTTGAAGGTAGCTGAATAGGTAAAGAGAAATTCTCTCAGAACAGCAATCAGAAGAATACAAATTATCTGAGGGACTGGCTCACCCCGATGGGATTGGCCCACCCCACTTGCCCCTGCAGAAGAGGCCTCCTTTAGACCCCATTGGCCTTCTCTGCTGTGGCCCTGCCTCTGGAACATCTTGCCACCAGAGGTAAGATCCGCCTCCTTTAAGTCCTTCCTGAAGTGCCTTAAATCCTGGCTTCTCCGGTTGATCTGGGATACTGATATGGGGGTGCTCTATGCTGGAAGTGGTTGGTCAATTGAGAGATTAAAAACCCACCCCCACACTTTTTCATCCTCTTGGTTTTTAGCCTTTACAGATAGTCCTCAACTTACAACTGTTCATTTAATGACCTTTTGAAGTTACAACAGCACTGAAAAAAATGACCTATGATCATTTTTCACACTTATGAGTATTGCAGAATTTGGATGCTTAGCAACTGGTGTGTATTTATGAAGGTTGCAGTGTCCCCAGAGTCGTGTGATCATCTTTTGCGACCTTCTGACAAGAAAGCTCGATTCGCTTAACAACCGTGTTACTAACTTAACAACTGCAGTGATTCACTTAAAATTGTGGCAAGAAAGGTCGTAAAATGGGGCAAAACTCACTTAACAACTGTCTTACTTAGCAATAATAATTTCGGGCTTAATAGTGATTGTAAGTTGAGGACTACCTGTATTTAATATCTCAGGGGCTGCCACAAAGAAGAGGGAGTCAAGCTATTCTCCAAAGCGCCGGAAGGCAGGACAAGAAGCAACAGATGGAAACTAATCAAGGAGAGAAGCAACCTAGAACTAAGGAGAAACTTCCTGACAGTTAGAACAATTAACCAGTGGAACAACCTGCCTCCAGAAGCTGTGAATGCTCCAACACTGAAAGTTTTTAAGAAGAGACTGGCAGCCATTTGTCTGAAATGGTATAGGGCAGTGATGGTGAACCTTTTAGAGACCGAGTGCCCAAACTGCAACCCAAAACCCACTTATGCATCGTCGGGTGCTGGGTGGGTGTGGCCCATTGGCTGGGTGTGGCCCATTGGCTGGGTGTGGCCCATTGGCTGGGTATGGCCAATTGGGTGAGTGTGGCCAATTGGGTGGGCGTGGTAACGGCAGACTGGGTGGGACTAAAAAGTTCAATCAATCAATTCCAACTTTGCAAGATCTTTTTTTTTCCCACGAGAAGTTGAAATTGACTGATTGATTGAACCTTTTTTTTTTTTTGCACACGGCGGCAGAGGCCTAAAGCGAAAAGGTTTTATAAAACCCAGCTGAAGGCCTAGGACTGGGGAGACGGCGCGGGTGCCCACAGAAAGGGCACTGAGTGCCGCCTCTGGCACCTGTGCCATAGGTTCGCCACCACTGGTATAGGGCTTCCTGCCTGAGCAGGGGGTTGGACTAGATGACCTCCAAGGTCCCTTCCAACTTTATTATTATTATCATCATCATCATCATCATCATCAGCATCATCATTATTGTTAATTTTAATGTTTTTAAATATATGTTTTTATGGTAATGTAAGGCTCCCAGAGTCACTTTGGCTAATGAGACGGGTGGCATATAAATTTAATATGTAAGTAAAGAAACATTGCATAAATCTCATCTAAGAAAAAAGGCACATGGGTATAATTAATTAAGCAGAAAAAAAAACTGGAGACAGGCATATCTCCTTTCTGCAGAACATGAAGTCCCATCCAATCATAACTGGCCAGTTTCTTTCTCTTTTGAAAACGAATGTTATCCCTAAAACAGGCCATAGACACACACACTTCTGCAATCCCTGCCTCAAAGTTGTCTTGTGATACAGCTCCTCCAACTTGGTAGCTATGAATTCCATCTCAGTTTTTTGTGCTGCTTGGTGTCTTACGGATGCCAATGAACTCACCTCTGAGTTTCCCATCAAAATTGGGATTTGTAGCTACTTTCAAACCCGGATGAGGTAAAAGGAAACAGGAGATGTTGGTGAAGCAGGAATGTATATGCTTCCGCACATTCTGCAGCTCTTCATGCTGGTTTCCAGAAACCTGAGAACAAGCGGGCAATTACTCTTTTTTAAGGAGGACAAATATAAATCTGTTATCCATAACTGGTACAGGTAGTCCTCGACTTACGACCACAACTGAGCCCAAAATTTCTGTCGTTAAGTGAATTTTGTCCCATTTTATGACCTTTCTTGCCAGAGTTGTTGAGTGAATCCCTGCAGATGTTAAGTTAGTGACACCGCTGTTAAATGGATCTGGCTTCCCCATTGACTTTGCTTGTCAGAAGGTGATCACAGGACCCCAGGATACTGCAGCCGTCATAAATATGAGTCAGTTGCCAAGCATCCGAATTTTGATCATGTGACTATGGGGATGCTGCAATGATTGTAAGTGTGAAAAACGGTCAAAAGTCATTTTTTTTCAGTAGCACTGTAACTTTGAACAGTCGCTAAATGAACTGTTGTAAGTCAAGGACTACCTGTATACAAAAATAATAGAGAGAGATTCAAAAGTTGCCAAGCCTATACACCAATCTTTTTTCAAACTTGGCAACTTTAGTATTCCTTAGCCAAAATCCACACACCTTAATGTTGCCAAGTTTGAAAAACACTACTGTAAACTGTGTCCTGGAAATCCCTTCTTGAATCAATGCCAGCGTCTTTATTTATCTTCAAGTAGAGGCCAAATTCCCTCTGGGTTCACCTCTTCTGCCACTGCTGAAATCCTATGTGAGGCACTCAAGGCCAAAATTCCTCCAAGTTGGTTGAACAAGGCAGCTGCCACAAAGGAATCCTCATCTTGTCACTAGGTGGCTGGGGAAAGTACTTAGTGTCCTTCTGTACAGTTGCATATATGTTTTAAAAAAACAGGTTCATTAATGTGGCTTCAGGTCACACTTTTACTGGCTCAAAGTCATAAGGCAGTGGTGGCGAACCTATGGCACGAGTGCCAGAGGTGGCACTCAGAGCCTTCTCTGTGGACACTTCTCTGAACTGCTGGGGGCAGGCTGTGGAGCCCCAGAGTGCGCCGGTCGAGGGGCCTGCAGGCTGTGGCTGCTGACGGACACTGTTGGCCCCCATGCGCTCACTGGCCTTTGTGTGTGGGGGCCGATGGTGTCAGGCAGCAGCCACCCCGGCCCCTGCCTCGCCTTGCCCCACAGCAATGGTACCCCCACCCTGCCTCGACTTGCCTCGCCTCACCCTGCAGGATGAGCCTCCTGCCTGCCATGACCACCACAGCCACGCCCACCCAGTGGGCCACGCCCACCTGGCACCCGGCGATAAATAAGTGGGTTTTGGATTGCAGTTTGGGCACTCGGTCTCTAAAAGGTTCGCCATCACTGTCCTAAGGTTATCCATCTCTTATTTCATGTGTCCTCAAAGCCTATTTTGCCCTCTCCAGACTGGGCCATAATATTTGATAGCAAAATTTCAATTTTTAGGAGCTTGATTTTCTGTGTTTTAAGATTTCTTTGGTTTTAAAAAGTGCAAAATAAGTGCATTCAGTTATCACAAGACTTAATGCAGCTTGTTCATATTTTAACCATCCCAAACCTTAAAACAATTCAGTCTCACCCACCTGACAAGATCATCACACACCAATCAATGCAACTTCTAGATTTCTTAGAGCAGAGGTCCCCAATCTTTTGGGCACCAGGGACTGGTTCCGTGGAGAGAGGTTTTTCCGCAGATCGGAGGGGGCGTGATTTTGTGTGCTGCCTACATCCCGTGGATGGGGCTTTTCTTGTTTGTGCAGCCCGGTTGCTGGCATGCTGCGGCCCGGTACTGGTCCATGGACCGGGGGTTGGGGACTCCTGTCTTAAGAGGCCAAAACCATCATCATCTTTGTGTGACCCAGCTAAAGAAAACTGTCTACTCCTTCGCTACTCACTGTGGGCCACATACATAACTAGTATGGAGAAAATTAGTCTGGAATAGGCAAAGAGATGATGCAAAGGCTGTATCAGGGGTGTAACCTGTGTCAGAGGGAAACGGGCTAGGATTTTCCAGTTTTATTCCTGTTGAGAGAAGCTGCATTTTTTCTTTTAAATGCATGAAGCCTATTTTAGGCTTGCAAAAATGTTTTCATACCTTTCCATCTCAGAAGAGCAGGAATTCACACTTTTGGTGTGGGTTTTTTTTTTTTTTTTTTGCAGTGATGCCACCAAAATTGAGTGTATGTTAAGGGGCTGTAAACACCATACAAAGAGTGTGATGCACAGGTTCTCATTGGTCAACCAGGTGGCCTTTCCTCTCTGCTGTCCTCTGCATTAAATTTAACAACAGTACCTTAAAATCATGATTGATTTTTTTCCTGCAAGAATGACTCTTAATTTGATTTAATCTTAACTAGATTTAGTTTAATTTGATGACCTTAATCTGTGAGGGTTATTTCATTATTGTCTGACCTGATTAACAAGTCTCCATTAAGCTGGAAAATAAAATAAGAGTATTTTGACTTAAACAAACATATCCAACTCTTAATACCAACCTTGAGACGTTTTTCCAAAAATTTGGCTCCACCTTCAGCCCCATAACCAAACTCATAGGGAAAGCTCCAGTCACGAACAAGGAAAATAAGAGACTATAAATGCGATAAAAACCAAGACCAAAGTGAATACAATGTGCAAGTGAGGAAAACATTGCGTTCATTTAAATGTATTGTTTGGAATGGAACAACAGAGTGTTTTATCTGTTTAATGTGAGGTTTAAATGAGTTGCTTTGAAGAAATTAGCTGATTTGTAGCTAATAGTTTCTTCCAAATTATAAACATTTACAGTATTTATTAACTTTCTATCCATAAATCTTCCAATACTATCCAATCAAATTTCATTAGTGAAAGCAACCAAAATGGGATTTTGTAAAAACAAAAATTTAACCTCTTTGATGTCATATACTTCTAGGGTGAGCTTACTGAATGTATTCAAACAGAGGTTGGATAGACATCTGCCAGGGATACTCTAATTTGGATTTCTGCACTAAGCAGTGAGTTGAATTTGTGGTGTGAAATGGCTCTTTCCACATTCCAGATGCTGGAATGTGTCTATACCTACAAAGATAAGAATCGTGAAGGAAATGGGAGCATAGTCAATGGCTGTGCTGGATGGGAACTGAGAAATCCAACATATCAGAATAATATCGGTGCATAATGCTGCAGCACCGAATACCAATTTGATGATACAGCTCTACCATAAGGCAATGGCAGGTGGTCATCTTGAAGAACTGAGTTATCTCTTCAGATTACAGAGGTTTCCGTTTCTCAAGATTATCTGTGCAGTAATAAAACATAATTTCTGCAGGCTGCACAGGAAATCTCTCAATTATCTTCTTACCTGAAATGGCTTCAGGAATGTTTCTTCCATGGCTAGCCTCCCATATTCTGTGAAGAGCTGAAATAAGAAGAAAGTCAGGGGGAAATTTTTAAAGAACACGTATGTATTAACAAATAATTTTGCTTATATTGCAGTGACTCCAGTGCTTTAATTTTTAAGTTGAAGCTGCATTTTACATTGCTTCCATTGCTTTCAATTCAGAGTGTTCGTACCTTTTTTTCCTAAAGAATTAGTTAAATCACTAAAACCACAAAGAGCACTCAGGGGAGCAGGTAAAAATTAGTCAATTTATTATGGCATCAGCTTTTGTTGATGATATTTCTCCTGATCAAATATATAAAATGTAAGTGCATTAATGGACTCCAGTCTGTAAATTTTTACAGCTAAGTGGTCTGTTACCTTTAAGGTGCCACAAAAGCTATCACCTTTATCTGGACGACTTTAATCCATACGATTGAAAACAGGGCTTTAAGTATGAAACTGAAGATGAATAGATGGTTGAATCCTTTTAATGTAGTTTTTATTTTAAAATGAAGATACCACAAAGCTGAACTTGGGATTTCTATGTTCTCCTTCCACAGCTCTAAAGGCATCTCTATAGCTTGCATATAAAATTAAAGGCATCAAATATTTGGCTGAAGTCTGCTTTAAAAGTACTAGTAACTTTCTGACATGTAAATATTCTTAAAACCTTTATGCTTGTGATGTTCCTATTCCCAGGCCTTATCACAAAGATATTGTTAGCAATAATAAGACTAATGTAGTAAATAAACATGAGATCATCAAAACTAATTAAATACTAGACGAATAGAAGATAATAATGCTGAGTCACAATTGCATATCTTTGCAGCATAAAAACAAACAGTATTTCTGTTTCGTACAGTACTTCTGTACAAAATTACAGCACACATAATTGTCCAACTCTAAGGGATGGAGCAGTGGATGGGTGGGCAGCATGGAGTTACCTGCAAGTGCTGAAGATCATCTTCTTGTACATTTTGTGACAAGTTGTACACCTGAGAACAAAACAAAGCCAGAATTGTGTAAAAATGGCTGTGAAAATCCTTGTCTTCTTGCATGCTCTGTGTGTATGCAATTCCTTTCCTGCTACCTATGTTGTACTCCCTATGGCCAAGAAGAGGTCTCTATTTTTAGAGTAGTGTCTCTCAATTTCAACAACTTTAAGACATTTGGACTTCAATTTACAGAATTCTGGAAGTTGAAGTCCACATATCTTAAAATAGAGTTTAGAATAGAGCTGGAAGGGACCTTGGAGGTCTTTTATCTAGACCAACACCCTGCGCAAGCAGGGGACGCTATACAATTTGAGACAAGTGGCTGTCCAGTCTCTTCTTGGATCTCAAGCCAATGTTAATTTTTTAGGGCAACATGTAACAATTTTGTTTTCACCCCATCTATCATATAGTTTGGCTAACTCACATGAACTACCACAATTTAGCAGTTCCATAGTCACCATTTTGCAGAATCACACATCCCTATGTCTCAGTTCAAATGCTAAAACACTGTATGCTCTGGCTCCTGCACTAAAAAAACCAGTAGAGTAGAGTAGAGTAGAGTAGAGTAGAGTAGAGTAGAGTAGAGTAGAGTAGAGTAGAGTAGAGTAGAGTAGAGTAGTGTAGGAGTAGAGTAGAGTAGAGTAGAGTAGAGTAGAGTAGAGTAGAGTAGAGTAGAGTAGAGTAGAGTAGAGTAGAGTAGAGTAGAATAGAATAGAATAGAATAGAATAGGACCTTGGAAGTCTTCTAGTCCAACCCCCTGCTCAAGCAGGAGAACCTATACCATTTCAGACAAATGGCTGTCCAGTCTCTTCTTAAAAACTTCCAGTGTTGGAGAATTCACAACTTCTGGATGCAGGTTGTTCCACTGATTAATTGTTCTAACTGTCAGGAAATTTCTCCTTAGTTCTAGGTTGATCATTGGATCTTGCAAAAAGCAGGTCTTTAAGAAAATCATCAATGGTTTCAAATTTAGTAAAACAGTAGAGGGCATGTAAGCTAGAAAGAACACCTTAACTTTCCCCCCTTGCAATGTGAGCTGCCTGAGACCATGTAGAAAGTTGAAGAAAGTCTTATGCTAATGTGCAACTGCCTGGATAAGTCCCTGCAGTTTACTTTGCAGAATTTTAGAAGCGGTTTGCCATTTGATTAGCCCAAGGTCATCCAGCTAGCTTTGTGCCTAAGGCAGGACTAGAACTCACGCTCTCCTGGTTTGTAGCCTGATGCCTTAACCACTACACCAAACTGGCTCTCTTATATGGCCTATATAGTGTCAACCTCCGTCGCTGATACTACAGACAGCTCTGAGGCCTGAAATGGTTGCCCTCTTCATCTGCCATTGACTATTTCTGCCATGTTAGTCAATTGAATGCAAAACCACCACCCCAACCCCCACTGGTTTCCTTTCAGCAACCTGCTTCCCGCATTTGATCCTGCAAAGGCACTGCCTGGTACCTGGATGGAGCTGATCATGGTGCTCAGAGCAAAGACGGTGGCTGAATCCCGCAGTGTTGACTGGCTGTCAAAGGTGCCCTGAGTATCCATTAGCAATACAGCAACCTGTAGAAAACACAGAAGAAGAGAAGCATACAATATGAAACCCTTATCGTTTTATTTTCTGAAAAAAAATAACCAAAGCCTTTGGCATCAGTTGTGTTATGGCACTGGAAAACTTCAAATCTGTTATTTGGAGGCTAGGGGTAGCCTACATCATCCAGGAATACAGGCTGAGGTGCTCAGAAGGCATTTTGCTGTGAATTAATTACATTTCTTCCAAAGATGCTGCATTGACTACTCATATGCTATTGAGCTAAGTTCACAATACTGGTAATATAGGGATAGGCAATATGGTACCCAAAACATGCTTTTGGATAGCAATAGCACTTAGACTTATATATTGCTTCATAATGCTTTACAGCCCTAAGTGGTTTACAGAGTCAGCATATTGTCCCCCACAATCTGGGTTGTTTTTTTCTTTTTCTTTTTTATTGATTTCGGTAGGATGGAAGCCTGAGTCGACCTTGTGTTGGCGAGAATTGAACTGCTGGAGTCGGCAGAAGCAGCCTGCAATACTGCACTCTCACCACTGCGTCACCACAGCTCCCTAGTGCTCTCTAGTTTTCTGGTCCATCTGACTTTTTAACAAAATTATTTTTAAGGTTTAAAAAAATAGAAAGTTGATCTACTACACAGAATGAAGGATTTTGCACTTTTTCCACTTTTATTATATTGTAACCTTCCCAAAGTCACTGAATTACTGAAATGGGCGACATAGAAATCCAATAAATAAACAATTTAGCCTCCAGCATCCTATTTATTTGCAAGCATAGTTTGGAACCCCACAAAATCCCAACAGAATGACAGAAAGCACTCGTGTATGGGAGGGTTAATTTACCACCTGGTATGTAGATGTTTTGTGATTGGCCACCACAATCTTGCGCAGTCATTTTGTGAACAAGCAGATCACCTTTAGCAGTCATTTTGTAAACTCATCACATGTATCCAAAATTTTAAAGGAGCCTCCAGGCCAAGAAATGTTGCTATCCCCTTTTGCAAAAATATACAAAGATCTACGTAGCATAAAACTTGGATAGCTGATAGATTATCTCCCTTCTGAGCCTGCTTAGAAATTGCAGTCAAGACAAAAGGCTTTCTGGAAGGTGCTGCACTTGCCAGATTTGCCGTGTGACAACTCGAGGGAGAATATTTTTTGATACAGGAGTCTGAATGACAGAATTCCCTCTTGATTTATTACATCTGGCACCACTCCAAGCCTTGTTAGCTTTCCGTGTCAATTAATCACCTCCTTATTCACCAAGCCCTCGGCTCACTTCACACTATGATATCATTTAATGTGTTGTCATTGTTGTTATGGTTCTCTCTTTTGGTTTTAACTCTTTCAGATCTTCTTTTTTAGAGATTTGCTTTGCGCTGTTAGGCTCGGGATATTTTTGATTAAAAAAAGAGAAAACAACTGTGTGAATAAAATAAACATACAGCCAATCAGTCTTGAGAGACCAGGGAAGTCTGCACGAGTGGTCACAAATGGCAAATATTTGGGCAATCAAAGCTCCACCCCCTTTTAATGTGCTTTGCATACCTCACATGCACACAGAAGGGGTGGGGCTTCACCTACCCAGTCACACCCACCACTTTGACCTTGCTGACTACTCTTGCAGATGCCCCTGTCTGATGCCACATATAAAGCCAGAAAAACTTCTAATGGCTCTCCTGGTCAAGTTATCCATTCAGGCTAAACAGAGGCAATACTTCTCCCATGAGCAATGGGATCCTGTGAAGAAGGAAGGAGAGGCTTGATCTTTCAACACTGTCTGGGCAGTGTAAAAAAAATAAAATAATAAGAGTTGCCAACCTTCATAAGGTGAGCTTAAGAAGACATTACAGAACGGCCCAAGCCAGGAAAGATTTGTAACCGAAAAAATGTCTAACTAATACTGCAAGTTTATATGACACAATGTCTTCTAAATGCATCAAAGGCGAGTTTCCATTGTGGCTGCAACTTAACATTTCTGGAGGACGTATCAGAGAAGGTAAATTTAGCCAGAGTGTGAACATATTTTTGAGTTTGTGACCGGTATAGTTAAGATGTTCCTGTTTTGTACAGATTCTACGGCAATAGGCTGATATCTGTTCCGGAATTGCAGGCAAGCTGTTCTTAGAATTTTAATTTGTGTCCGGCTGTCCCTTAAGCTTTTCTGCCTTCTTCCTCCTGGACTGAGAGCTGGTTCCAGTGTCAATGGCCAAGAACCTCTGGGTTCTGCTAGATGATGCACTCTGCCTTCAGACACTTATAGAGGCAACTCTGAGAAAGGGTCATTTTTAGTTATTGATCCAGTAATTCCTGCCAGTGATGCTGCACATTTATCATTTCAGGACCTGGTGGTCTCTCGCTACTATATGGATAGATTGTCCTTTGTCCAGAGACATTGTTCTGGACCTCCCACATATTTCCCAACACAGAGCTTTATGATGGCTCCCTAATAGGCCACAGAATTTACTTTAAATTCTTGGTGGTAGTGTTTATAGTCTTGCCATTAGGTGTTTCCCATCCCTGCTCCAGCTCTGGTCATGATAGGATTCTGTTTATATAACACAGTTGACATTTCCTTTTCCCATGTTGCATGCATTCCAGGATCTGGGTCCTCAATTATTCTCTTTCCTCCCACTCCAACTCTACATATCCTCGGGTTCATTTAAGAATGTATTTGTTCAATAAAGCAGAGGGAATAGTAGAAGTGGTTGTAAACAGATACTAACAATGGCAGTAAGGTTGATTTTCTGAAAATTGTATTTGTAAAGTTAGATGATTAACAAGTTTAGGCAAACGGAAAACAATGGTTGGGTTCACATATTGTGCTAAGGCAGGGGTCTTCAAACTTGGCACGCTGGCTGAAGAATTCTGGGAGTTGAAGTCCACAAGTCATAAAAGGAGCAAGTTTGAAGATACCTGTGCTAAGCCATAATAAAATTTAGCTTTAATTTAGTGTGTTCTATGAAATGACCCGCTGTGCTTTGCCTACCTATGACTTAAGTCTTATCTGTATAGTCGGCATTATAACTTATTCAATATGTCATGGCTGGTTTGATACCAGCACTGATTATGAGTATCCACAACGAATCACCAACCTTGTTCCCATCTGGTTTGTCCACAAGGAAGATTTCGCTCCAAATCTGGATGCCAGTTGTCTCCCGTTCTGATCCACCTCTCCAAGAAAACCCTGTGAGTGGTTCATTAAAATCCCCAATCCAATCAACTAACTCCTGCAAAGCAATGGGCAAGCAAGTTATTATCCTTAGAACCAGGCAAAGTGACGTTTCTTTATGCCAATAGTTTATTTCTAGTATTAGTGGTTACCAAACAGATAGTAACCAAATAATTACCAAGCAGCTGGACCTTTTCAGTGATTGTTCATGTGAATGGGAAGTAAGATGACCCATTCTAATTTGGGCAAAGCATTCTACTACAGAAGAATGTCTTTGGAGATTCTCAGTCATGGTTGTCCCAAAGGTCCAGTTGCCTTTTGAAAAAGCACCTTCTGAAAAAGCACCTTACAGAAGAACTTAAATTTAATATTTCAAATAGGCAACAAAGAATTTAAATGGAATTTTCAGATTCCCCCATCAGAATACAAAGGATTATCTCCACTTGTATGGGAAATGACTGAAGAAATTTTCAGTTATGGAATCTCAGATTCAAATCTCCAAAACCAAGTCACTGGGTACACCTAGGCAAGTTATTGTTCTCCCAATATTAACGTGCCAAATACTTTGGGGTATACCTACAAATAGCCATATACAGGTAGTCCTCAACTTATAACAGTTTGTTTAGTGGCCGTTCAAAGTTACAACAGCACTGAAAAAAGTGACTTATGATAATTTTTCACACTTACAACCGTTGCAGCATCCCCATGGTCACGTGATCAAAATTCAGATGCTTGGCAACTGACTCATATTTATGACGGTTGCAGTGTCCAGGGGTCACGTGATCACCTTTTGCCACTTTTTGACAAGCAAAGTCAATGGGGAAGCCAGAGTCACTTAACAACCACATTACTAACTGAACAACTGCAACAATTCATTTAACAACCTGTGGCAAGAAAGTTCGTAAAACTGGGCAAAATTCAACAAATGTCTCACTTAGCAAAATAAATTCTGGGATCAATTGTGGTCGTAAATCAAGGACTATCTTTACAGCTGTGCTGTATCCTGAACCCTGTACAGTTGCACTAAATGTGGAATCCCAACATGAGGTTTTGCTACCAGTTTTGATAGATTCTGAAGATGAATCCGGCCTCTTACCTCAACCACACATCTTCTGCCTTGTGACATTCTCATTATTCATCTCTCAAGTGTCAAATCTAGCATCCAAGGGCACTTTGCTTAACTGCATCTGCTTAACTGCACCAAGAGCAAATCTGATATATATTGCAACCTACAGGTAAGCTCATGTACTAAGTTCTTGAGCATAAAGAATGAGGCCACAACCTCTACAACAGCCAGCGCAAACTTACCATGTTGTGCATGTATCTCAGCATAAAGTCCATCAGGAATGATTTCCCCTTCCGAAAAGCTCCAGCCACGGACACAGCCACCACCTCCCGATCACAGACAGCTTTGGACAGCAAAATGCGGTTGAGAGCAGCTTCGTCCAGCTCAAAGGAGTGGTCATCCTTCACAATGAGCACTTGTACTGGATGGGCCTTCCCACCAGAGTCTTCCTCTTCCGAGCTCCATTCATAGCTTTTTTCTGAAAATCCACCTGTGTTTTAGACAACCACTGTCTGATCAAGTCCCAATGAGGGTACAAAGAAGCTTAGGCTAACGTTTTATATTGACTTACCAAACATGGCTTCTACACATCAGGTCACAGGAATATTGAGGTCCGGGGGGGGGGGAGAGAAAGGATACAGCAAAGGAAAGGAAAAGATGCTTAGCCACTCTAATACTCTTTCCTTCAGACAGGTTTAAAGCCTTCCTAATAACTGGCTGCCTCAGGGGAAAGAGAAAATTCCCTCTGACAATTACAGAAATAGACTAGCAGCTGAAGTTTACTTTATTTATGAAACATATTCTCATGTCTAATAATACCTCTTGCTAGTTTTCAGTTACATTAATCATATTCTCTGCTTATACCCAAAAGGCATTAGGTAATTTAAAAGTTAGAAGGATGCTTAGAACTTTATGCTCCAAGATTTCACTTTCATTC
Organism: Azemiops feae; assembly: GCA_023970755.1. NCBI lineage: Eukaryota > Metazoa > Chordata > Lepidosauria > Squamata > Viperidae > Azemiops > Azemiops feae. The sequence continues at coordinate 1,611,085 of JALGBA010000172.1, read as the reverse complement.
TCTACCCGGCTTCTACCACTGCAATAGCATCTCAATCTGCGTCACTGAAAGAGACCTTGGGATCTCAATTTTTTTGTTTCAGATGCAGGAAAGAAGCCATTTAAATGGCCTGAGACCAATGGCTGCTAGGGAAAACCGGCAGCTAAATGAAGAGGCAGCCACCCTCTTTCACCTCTGGATTCTCTCCTACAAACTCCACTGCCCCACATTTGTTTCAGAAGCCAAACAAAGTTCATAATATAACACTGCATCTTCAGGTTTGCTCAGAAAGACTGCCTATACAATGGCAGGTCAGATACATAAAATAAAGAAGCATCATTGTCCCGGCAGGGAATCATGCCAACCAAACAAGAGACTATCAAATGTTACCAGACAAGGAAAATTGGCAAACGCAGCCCAACTGTTTACCCTGAAAGAATATATCCCAGGCAAATACAGTAGATAAAAGGATAAAAAAAGCTCTGCACTAGGATATTGTAGGGAGAAGACACATACTGTATATGCAGCTATATTAATACATGATTAATTGCATAGTTATCTTCCCATGTTCCAAGGAGGCACAGGGGCTCAAGGGCTTAATGACACTGGAGATGGTCTCTGGAGATAGTCTCTGCTCTGTTGGTTCGAGCCCTAGCACTGCCTGTCGGGGTGAACTCTAGTCACTCGTCCACCTAACAGTTCAAAAGCATGTTCTATGCCAGTAGATAAATAGGTACCACTTTGGTGGGGAGATGAGTTGGTGCTCTGTACAGGCAGTCAAATTTTTGCCAACTCTGAACCTTCCTGACTGCGGAGCACGTTTGCAAGGCGGCTCCGGGGAGGGAGAGGCCTTGGATGACGCTGCAGGAAGAGTCGCTCACCTTTCTTTCTGATGTGAAGCCAACTCCGTGGTGCACAGAGCTGGTATCTTGGCAGCCAAACTACTACTCTGCTGGCCAATGTAACAATGCCATACGCTAATAATAATAATAATAATAATAATAATAATAATAATAATAATAATAATAATAATAATAATAATAATAATAATAATAATAATAGTTGTTGTTGTTGTTGTTATCATATTCCAGTTGGCCAATGCAGTTGCCTCTAAATACAGCAAGGCTTTTCTGAGCTGGCATACATAGCTTGAAGTCTTCACCCATAAGGCTCTACAGGAAAATACATTTCCATACCATCCATATCTTCCTATTATACTATAGAGCTGTGGTGGCGAACCTATGGCACGCGTGCCACAGGTGGCACGCAGAGCCCTCTCTGTGGGCACGTGCGCTGTCGCCCCAGTCCTAGGCCTTCAGCTGGGTTTTATAAAACCTTTTTGCTTTAGGCCTCCACCGCTGTGTGCAAAAAAAAAAAGGTTCAATCAATCAATTTCAACTTCTTGCAGGAAAAAAAAAGATCTCGCAAAGTTGGAATTGATTGAACTTTTTAGTCCCACCCAGTCTGCCGTTACCGCCGCAGCCACGCCCACCCAATTGGCCACACCCAGCCAGCGGGCCACGCCTACCCGGCATCCGACGATACATAAGTGGGTTTTGGGTTGCAGTTTGGGCACTCGGTCTCTAAAAGGTTCACCATCACTGCTGTCGAGTTTTGCCTTGGGTGGCTGCTTACTGTAAGTATTTTTCATCCCCATACAAAATGGATTCTCTTTTCTATTCTTTCAGATTTTTCAATGTTCATATTTTAATTGCACATTTTCCAGCTGCTTAGTGGCAGTATGAACTGCTTATTTAAGCTATGTGAGGGTTACACTATTTGTTTTATTTTTATTTTTTGAGATAGAAGTCCTCAGTTCATAATTTAAAAGTATCAACCCAAAGGATGGAACTCCAGATAAATGAGCAGGCAGAACCAAAGCAAATTGTCATTAGTGATAGCAGTGAGTGTCAACTTTGAAAATGAGCGTGGCTGCAGCCATCTTCCCTACTCATTTTTGGTTGACACATAGCACGGAAGGAGGGGGGTTTACCACTTGCTTCGCTAGACAAAACAGACTTTCTCCCATGGTAACCAAGGTCATCGGCTGCTCCCGGGATTGCAGGCTGGGCGTTTAATGAAAAGCCCGCCAAGAAGTCGGAGTTCTGCTTTATTTCTCTCTGTCTGTCGGAACCATGACAGGCAGATTGTAGAGCAGAGTTTTTCAAACATGGCAACTTTAAGATGTTTGGATTTCAACTCTCAGAGAAACCTAAAATAAAGAAGCATACTTTTTCCTGGCTAGGGATTCTGGGATTTGCAGTCCAGACATCTTAAAGCTGCCAATTTGAGAAACGTTGATCTAGCTAATTTTGACTTACTGGTTAAAAATATGGAGGCTAAGTAAGTTGTGGGAACCTAACTCAGGGTCCATCAAATCCCCAAAGGCAAAATAAATTCTAACTTGGATTGCACGACATGCCAAATTACAGATTATCTATTAATATTTTGGGTTTATGTCTTGATTGAAAGCAGACCAGTTTACAATTCAGTGTGTTTTGTGCAGAAAATTATTAGATGAGAATGTAACAGGTAAGTTTGTCATGCAAACAGTGCTTCTATTTCTTTTCATTGGAAGATGAATATTGTTTTTATACCAGAATATTTGTCCAGCAATGCAAATTTGTCTAATTATACTAGCAGAAATTTTCTAAATAGAGATTTTTCACATAACCTGCTCGTTGAACCTCCAAATATTGGGGGGGGGGGAGAACCTGGAGATTTTTGAGATTTAAACCTGTATGCAAAAACATGTCCTATTATTTAGCTACAGCCTTCTGTAGTAATCATTAATTCCAATTACAAACTCACTCTCAATGATCTGAATTTTTGCTGTTATTGTTCAGATGCTAAGTTGCGTCTGACTCTTTGTGACCCCATGGACCAGGGCTTCCTGTCCTCCACTGTCTCCATAAAGTTTGCCCCAATTCAGTGAATTGGGCAGTGCTTTAAACTTGTTTTTACACTATAGGCAACAGGATGCTTCTGTTTCCTGATGTGGATGTGCAGTGATGGTAAGTTTCAAGAATGTAGAAACCACACTACTGAATATGAGGATGAGCATTAACAAGATCATACTAAGAATGTTATGGGATACTATGAAATATTATATGGTACATATAAAGTTACTGAGCATGAGTGCATATCCCAGATGAGTCAAATGATGCTAACCTATGGAAAAACTCATTCCAAATTCAAATATGTTTGAACTGTATATAAAGTGGTTTTAAGTTGCTCCTCACCTCTTTTCTATGAGGTGCCTGTCCTTGCTTATGCATAAATAAACAGATATTAATCTATGTTTCCAGCCTGGATTTTCTTTGGGCAAGGCAGGATCTAGCCAACGTTTATGGCTAACAGTATTTTAGCTGTCCTTCATACTGCAGTCTTCTGGACAGAGACTTCTGATCTTATTGGAATCTGGGATCTGTTGGAGCCACTTTCCGAGCCCTAAGTGCTCCTACCACCACTGGGATCATTTGGGCCTTTATTTTTCACATTCTTTCTAGTTCCTTCTTCAGGCCCTGGTCCTTCTCTAACTTCTCATACTCCCTCTTTCTTAATATTGCTGTCACCTGGCACTACCACATCTATCACAACATTGCCTTCTGGTCCTGGTCTACAACCACAATAACTGGCTTATTGGCCAGTACCTGTCTGTCCATGTGGATCTGGAAGTCCCATAGAATCTTAGACAAACATATACACTATCTAACAGTGGGCACATTAGCTAGTTTGCATTTCAGAATTGCTTAAGAGAAAAACACTGATTGAAAATGGAACCTCCGTCTACAAGGCCAGTATAGCTAGAATACCATAACCTGGAAGTCATATGCCAATAAACCTCCTTTCTCTGAGGAAAATGGATTCCTGTGGTTGGACTGAAGAGGTTTCTACAGGTAGTTCTTGACTTACAACAGTTCGTTTAGTGTCCATTCAAAGTTACAAGGGCACTGAAAAAAGTAATGTATGACCATTTTTCACACTTACGACTGTGCATCTCCATGGTCATATGATCAAAATTCAGATGCTTGGCAACTGACTCATATTCACTTAATAACCCTGTTACTAACTTAACATCTGCAGTGATTCACTTAACAACTGTGGCAAGCAAGTTCGTAAAATGGGGCAAAACTCATTTAACAAATGTCTCATTTAGCAACAGAAATTTTGGGCTTAATTGTGGTTGTAAATCAAGGAATATCTGTATTCATGCTGTCCAACAAGGCAGCTCTTACATATTATTACATATTATGCTGCATTGTTACCTACAGAGTTTCATACCACACTTGGGGGTTTTTTCCAGCTATGCAGAATTTGTGCTGTTTAACTTCTATTTTCTCTCTCTCTCTCTCTCTCTCTTTTTGTTTAAGTGCAAAGCAAGCAAATCTTTCTCCCTTCACAGCTGCGTATTTAAGGGAGGGGAAGCAGAAGGAGGAATAAGAACTATGGGAAGAATTCTGTTAATCGTGACAACTGTTTCAAAGGAATTAGCACTGGATGCCTGGCTAGAAAGACAAGAATTTCTTTCTTAGTGTTACAGCTGCTAGTATGCGATGTAAAAAGCATCCAAGGGGACAAGATGGGGAAAGAGGCACGACAATTTCCCCTTCCCAAACTACTTTACTTTCATTTGTTTTCTTCTTTGTTTGTAAAAATGAAACCATTTCCTAATATTAAATAACAGAGCATATGATATTTGCAAATCTAATCTTCACCCTATCGTCAGCATGCTAAAGCAACATCAAAATTATATGTCACAGCTGCTGACTTTAGTTGCCGGCTATTACTTACAAAGTACTACTTATGTAGTGGGGGTTAGTGCTACACTTATAAAGCCTCCCCAAGGCTGCATGACCAGATTATCTGAGGGAGCGCTAACTCTGAGTGTTTCTTTTCATTCAATATAATTTGGTAGAATGGGTACATTGCAGGTCCCTTCAATTAGTCACTGTCAACTATCATGACTTGGGAAACACAGGCTCTGTAAAGGTAGTCCTTTTCTAGTGACTGCCTCATTTAGCAACTGTTCACAGTTATGATGGTGATGGAAAAGTAACTTTATAACCAATCCTTATATTTATTGTAAGCCCTTCATAGGTCTGTAAAGCAAAGGAAAATGGAAGTAAAATCACAAGCACAGTTGTGCTTTCACTTAGCTGACAGCCCCAATTGTGGCAGCTAAACAAGGACTGTGGTGCTGCCTTCCTCTGGGAATAGTATCCTCCCAGAGATGGATGTGGCTCCCACCCTGATGACATTGCAAAAGTCTTTGAAGACCTGCTTGTTCTATCAAGACTTGGAGTAAGATGGAAACAGAAACTTTTCAGTCATTTCTTTGGTAGAATCCTTGGTGCTCTCTGAGTTTGGCTGCTTTCCTGCAGACATTTCATTACCAATAGTGCTAGAACTTATCTCGCCGGGATGATGTTACCCAGTTTGATAATGAAACATCTGCAAGAAAACAGTCAAGCTCAGAGAGAACCAGGACTCCACAGTTCAACCTAGAGCTACAAATATATACTCCAAAACTGAGTATTTTTCAACCTCAGCAACTTTAAGATATGTGGACTTCAATTCCTGGCTGCCTGGGGAATTCTGGGAGTTGAAATGCACACATCTTAAAGTTGCCAAGGCTGAAAAATACTGCCTTAGAACAACAAGGCTGTCAGGCAAGCCACTGCTGCTATTTATTATTCACATATTTCAGCTGGCAGAGTTCAGCTAACTGCCAAGAGTTCTTAGTAACTATGCCATTAAGTTTACATAAAAAATTCACCATGAGGGTAAGGTTTCAATCACAGTCTGTACGTGTTACTTTAATTAACTAAATATTTCTCACATAGCCACAAAGAATACATATTTATCTGGATTAGCACGTTGTACTATGAGCTTTTCAGATACAACCATGCAGGAAATCCCATCTCCATCTACTGTATGATGTAGCACTATGTACCAGATCAAGAAACAGACTTCACAGGAAGACTAGAACTATATTTTAATAAGTTAAGCTATATTAACAGAATCTTGCAATCCTGATTGGTTTTATATCCTCTTCCTCTTATATCCCTGTGAATCAGGATTGATTATTTATTTATTTATGTATTTATTTATTTATTTTACTTATTTATTTGTTTGTTTGTTTGTTTGTTTGTTTATAAAATGTATTGGCCATCCATCTTACCATAGGGCAGGGATAGGCAACCTTGGCTCTTCTATGACTCGTGGACTTCAACTCCCAGAATTCCTGAGCCAGCCATGCTGAGGGGAAAGGGAGAGGTTTCCAAGCTGAGCCATGCTGGCTCAGGAATTCTGAGAGTTGAAGTCCACGAGTCATAAAAGAGCCAAGGTTGCCTACCCCTGCCATAGGGTAAGTCTGGGTGGCTTATAGTTACATAAAATCTAAAACATAAAAAGTTAAAAACAAACACTAAAGCCAAAAACACACGGGGGAAGGTGGGGGCTGAGGGGGTGAGGAGGGATCTGTTACTACTCAATCAACCACCTCCATTGCCAACAGCAGAGAAGGCCCTCCTCCTGGACCACACCAGCCAGAATACTCAGGCTAACAGGACCTGTAGCAAGAAGAAGAAGAAGGAGAAGAAGGAGAAGGAGAAGGAGAAGGAGAAGGAGAAGGAGAAGGAGAAGGAGAAGAAGGGGAGGACAAGAAGGAGGAGGAGAAGGAGAAGGCTAGAAGGAGGAGAACAAGGAAGAGGACGACAAGGAAAAAAAGGGGGGGGAGGGGGGGGGAGGAGGGGAGGGGGAGGGGGAAGAGGAAGAAGAAGAAGAAGAAGAAGAAGTAGTAGTAGTAGTAGTAGTAGTAGTAGTAGTTGGGAGGGATCTTGGAGGTCATCTAGTCCACCTATACCATTTCGGACAAATGGCTGTCCAGTCTCTTCTTAAAAACTTCCAGTGTTGGAGCATTCACCGCTTCTGGAGGCAGGTTGTTCCACTGGTTAATTGTTCTAACTGTCAGGAAGTTTCTTCTTAGTTCTAGGTTGATGAGCTAATCCCACCCAGTGGGGTGAGACAGTCCCTCAAGTAACCTGGACCCATGCCATGAAGGACTTTAAAGGTGATCACCAACACCTTGAATTGCACCTGGAAGCAGACTGACAACCAGTGCAGCTCGCAGAGCAGTGGTGTCACAGGGGCCATTCTTGCCCCCCCAAAAAACTACCTGCACTGCCACACTCTGCACCAGCTGTAGCTTCCAAATATCTTCAAGGGTAGCCCCATGTAGGGTGCATGACAGTAATCCACTCGTGAAATGACTAGGGACTGAACGACTGAGCGCAGGGAATCCTGGTCCAGGAAAGGCTGCAACTGGCACACATGAAGTTGTTCAAAGGCTCTCCTAGCCACGACTGCCACCTGTTCCTCTAACAGGAGTCTCGAGTCCAAGAGAAACCCCAAGTTGTGGACTAGGTATTTCTGGGGTAATGCCACTCCATCCAGAGTCAAAGATGACAAAGTCCCGGATCCCTGTAAACCCAAAGCCATTTGATCTTACCAGGGTTCAGTCAAAGCCTATTGTTCCCCACCCTGGTCCCCATAGCCTCCAGACCCCGCGAAAGGGTGGCCACAGCATCACTTGGGTCACCAAGAGTGGAAATATAGAATTGGGTGGTATTATCTTGCTCCATGGGATTTAAGGAATGTTTCAGTTCATTTATATAATACTTCTTGCCCACTTCCCTAGAAGTCATCTCCCTAATTCTTGGACAACCATTTGTTGGGCAGTGGGTTGGACTAGAAGACTTCCAAGGTGCCTTCCAGCCCTACGATTCTATGTTTCTCTACATACAACGTCAAGACTGGCTTATCTTCCATCTCCTTAAAGGCGCTATTATGCTTTAAAGCTTCAAGACTGCATTTTGTCTATATATGTGCTGCCTAGACACATTTTGCCACCTGTTGCTCTCTCTTACGAAAAGGTTACATGAACGGCTGTTACCTGCACAGTAATGTAGTGCAAATTCTGATCACGGACAATAATGAATTTCAGATATAAATCTTTTGAATTTGATCACAGAATCAAAGAATCGTAAAGCTGAAAGTTCAGACCAATCCTCTGCAATGTGCAGGAAAACCAGTTTAAATCTTCCTCAAGAAATGCCATCCACATTCTTCTTAATGAACCTGCATGGAGAACCCACAATCTTAGACTATTCCACTGTTTTACAGATCTTACCATCAGGAGGTTTTTTCCTTATATTTACCTGCGAAGAATAATCCTAATCCTATTCCTATTGTTTCTGTTCTGACATGTTGGCCAACAGCTCTGTTCTGATTATGTGTCTCCAGCGCATCTTAAATGAAACAATTGGTTAAGTCCTTTGGCTTTGTTATCCTCTCTCTTCTGAACAGAGTGCCTTTGGTAGATGGGCACCTGTATCAGTTTATTAAATAAATAAATAAATTGACAAACATCACCAGGCGGTGGGAGGAAAAAAACTATTTCTGAACCACAGGGTTGCTGCAGCAGAAATGGGCCAAGTCAGACTGTACACTGCCAATCACTAATTTAAAATTTTATTTCTTTGATTTTTTTTATAAAACCAATTCCAATGGATTTTGGTTCCTTCCTAATTCTCCTCTTCCATATTCCATTCTCTAATATTCCAAATTGAATCATCTTTTTTTTTAAAAAAAAAAATACACTTTATTGTGCCATCATTCTGCTGAACACCTAATTTTCACAATGCTTTCTAACGTCTATGTACATTTACCCATGTAGTATGGCTATAGTTTTATTATGTATCCTTATTATCTTCTTTACTCCCCTTTTATTGGTATTATTATGATTATCATTATTCTGTTGCTTTGCATATATACTGAGAGTTTCTGCACCAGAGACAGATTCCTTGTGTATCTAATCACACTTGGCCAAAAAAAAGTACTCAATTCAATTCAAATCACAAAGGCAGCTGAGTCATTTAGGGTGCCACACCTATTTCCTTTATACATACATACTGTACATTCATGTGTGTATACGTGTGTGTATGTGTGCACACAAGCACATGTGTTTGTGTATGGATGGTTTGGGAGGCACAGGGCGGGACAGAGCAGACTTGACTCCATCATTCTGGTTTTTCCTAAATTAGGAAGGCGAATTAAAAGCATTTTCAGGACTGCCATGTGATATTATGCATTTCTAATAGACTACCAGCACCACAGTATACTCTTTAGGAGGACAGCAGCAAAACTAGGTTAAACAGTGACTGGAAGAACAGCAGTATATTCTGGAAAGAGCAATAAATACCACTCTGATGCCATCTGGGCTTAAAGGGGAAAACACTAGTATTGGTAACGCTAAGGATGGCTGAAAACTGTCTCGCTCATGGGCTGGGAATGCGATGAACACAATGACATAAGGACATGGGAGCACAAATGTTGCCAGTTATGATTTACAGGTTCCAGGCAAACACCTGCTAGCCAAGATTTTATGATTATTTTTATTTATTTATTTATTAAGAAATTTTATGTGACTGCCAAACACGGTCATATATTTGTATCTCAATCAATGTTTCAGCAACCCCTGGCTGACCTAGAAAACCAACACAGGTTGGCCCAGTTCAATATTTCAGTGGGATATCACCAGTGGATTTCAGAGCTTTAGGTTAGATTGGGAAATGAAAACAAGAAGCCCAGGAGATTATTCATAACTAAGATATACATCTGCTTAAATATACAATGATACATAAAGCAATGCCTGCTCCATCGGGAAAGCCAAAGAAATAAGGTATATATCTCACGCAGGTTCTTTTGGAGTAGGTGGCCATTATGCAGTTAATTAATAATAATAATTCTTCCCATTAAACTGTTGAGCCAATGTTAAACACTCCACAGCTAAAGCTTGCTTGGCAGGCTACAAGAATGGCCTTGGGAGGCACAGGAGACCTATTTTAAAATATTAAATTTGTTCAGATTGCTAATTAAAGTACTGCTGCAAGTTTAAGCTAATGATAAATGAATTACATCTGTAATGGGGGTGAGGTCAGAGGTGAAGACTCATACAGCTCAGATTAATGCTTTATGCTCTTCGTTATGGAGTTAATGTAACTATCTTTTCCTCTTTGGTGATGCTGCTATTTTATTTTTGATTCTACAGTTAGTTTTAATTTTCAAGGTTGTTTGCTGCATTTGTGTACATTATATCTAGCTAGTCTATGACTGTAAATAAAAATACCACAAGTGGGAAATCTAAAATCAGAGTATTTCCAGCAGATGACTATCCAACCTCTCCGTCAAGATTTTTAGCAAGAAGGAGCCAATGCAAGTAACTGATTCTGTGGCTGAATGGAATTTATCAATCTCTATCCTTTCCAACTTGGCTTGTACCGTTATGAGATGATCAGATCTGCTTTTGTTAATATTATAACTGTAGGACACCTCCCTTCTTAAAGGAGATAATTACTGGATTCCCCTCTGAGAGGTAAAATTATAGGCTTGTTTCTAACTTTCCATGGCAGTTGAGAGAGAGGCTTCTCAATTAGAGGAAGCAGCTGAGAGGCAGATTATCTTATTTTCAAACTGGTTTCAGATTGGGCTAAGCCTGTTTTGGTAAGTCTAAAAGAGGACCTCAAACAGGTTTGCTTTTCTTGATCTTTTAGTGGTGATGTTCACAACCACTCAGATAGAGAAAGGTTCTGATTGTAACCCTGTATTTCTGATTAATTTCAACTTATGTTGCTTGCAGACAGATGCTCCTTGAAATAGAGACAAATATATGGAATCTCCCATGATTTTATTTTTCTTCAGTGCTTTTCCATATGAAATTCCCTGAGAGATATCAAGAACTTTAGGGCTGGGAGCTATCAATGATACTAAAATCTAATTCAGATAATGAGAAAACCCACAATGCCTGAAGTAACACATTGGATTAACCCTGTATGTATGTGTGTATGTATGTATGTGTGAATGCATGCATGTATTTTATATCCTGCCTTTATTTTATAAAAACAACTCAAGATGATGAACATTCCTAATATTGCTTTCTCCTCCTGTTTTTCCCCTTGGGCTGAGAGAGAGTGACTGGCTCAAAGTCACCCAGCCAGCTTTCATGCCTAAGACAGGACTAAAAATTATTTATCAAATTTATTTGCCACCCTTCTTGAGGAGACTCTGAGCGATGATTGGCCCAAAGTCACCCAAACAGCTTTCATGCCTAAGGTGGGACTAGAACTCCTGGTTTTTAGCCTGGTGCCTTAACCCAAACAGAATTCTAATGACCGAGAGTCACTATGCCAGAGGTACATCACTTGGGATAACCTCTGGAAGGGATCCAGAATTCTTTTTGGTTTCCCAGATTGAGGCCAGGGGCTTTTTCTTCTGCTAAGCCAAATGAAACAAACATATGTTAAAACTGTTGCTCATTTTATATCTCTGCTATTAATTCTGGTTTTATAATTTTATTGTATACTACTGAAAGACTTTGATAGCCAATGTTATAACAAGTTAAAGAGAAACATATTTCTTTTAGGCTGGATTCACATGAAAGGTTAGCCCATGATTTATTACATAACAGAATTTTTCAGATTTCTATAATACATGGAACCCTCTGATAAACATATGGGTTGGATTTGCACAAAACAATAGGTTATAATAGTTGGTACTGTGTGATTTATTGTGTCTGGCAAACACAGCTTTAGTGTGCAACAGGAATCTATATACTTAAATCTAAAAGTTTCTGCTTTCTGGGTAGTCTTCCACATATTTGAAGAGAATGATCATGAGTTCATTTATTTTACTTATGAAGCACATTTATATGGCTGTCCATCTCACAAGAAGGAACTCTGGGCAGTATACAAAAATCAAAATAATTATAAAAAATCATTATAAAACATAGTAAATTGTATTAAAGATGAAAAGCACAATAGCATTTTCTGTGGGAGGGGGATAGGGAGTGCCTCAGCTCCTTTTACATTTCTCTATAGAATTTCTTTCCTAATCACTACGAATTTTTATTAACCTGTAAAATTGGGTGTCAGAAACAGCCTCAGTTCATTAGATAAAATCTGGATCTATTAAAAAAGAAACCTTAATATGGTATGACTGGAAAATTCTAATAATGGAACTTAAAATTATGTTAGTCTTTTTTGCCACCATGTCACATTGCTGACTCACTTAGGAAATGATTACAATCTCAATTCATGGGTAATATTTTCACATATTCTACTGTTGCTCATCCTATTTATGTGCATCTTTCTTGACATTAAGAATCCTTTTATTTTATTCATCCCAGCTCTAAAATCTATGTTTTCATCCTATTTCATCCTTAATCTTCTGAATTATCCTTTATCCACTGGATATCACGTACATATATGTTTTTTAAAAATTATTCTGAGAAGCTTTTAAAAATTACCTTTATCTTGTTAGCCATTTTAGCATTTCCAAAGAGAGGCAGGATATAAATTAACTGAAATGCATAGGTTGTCACTCACATTTAACATGTGTGCACACCACACCTTGCAGACTTCCAGTAAATTAACTACTCATTCTCTTCTTTCTCCCCACCTCATATAAAAACTGCAGTCTAAAAAAAAAATCTTCCTGATGTGGAAACTGGCTTCCTGGTCCGAATTAAATGTAGGGCTTTGCTCTCCAACTTCCAGTTTTGAGAAATGGTTCCAAGTCCCATAAGGCAACTGGCATAATAAACAGCCATATTTGTATTATTCTGTGCCCATTTGTAAACAAGGCTAGATGCCCCTTTCCCACACTGGTGCCTCCAGATGTGCTGGGACTATCCTTCCCATGATCCCCAAAGAGGTTGCTGTCTCCAGACTGAGGAAGGCTGCTCTAATGGGAAATTATTTTCTGCTAAGCACCTTCGAATGTGCGCTCGAAGACCCTCCTCCCATGGAGGAACAGACCCATCAAAACCAAAGCGAGCAAACCCCACCCTATCCGCCCCCCTTCTAGCGGTTTGGAAGGAGGGCGGACGACGATCATGGCAAGCAGCGGAGCGGGAGCTTCACTTCACCATTTGGCCCATTGTTTCCCTTCCGCTCCCCTTCCCACCCTCAACCCCCGCAGGGGGGGACCAAGCACAAGGGGCAGAAGGAAAGACGGAGGGTGATTCGCGAGCAAAAGAAAGCGAGGAGCGAAATCCGTTAGATCCGGAGGCACAGCAATCTCGTCCGCCCAGCCCAGCCCGTGACCGGGGGGGGGGAGGGAGCCGATGGGCGGGGCCGTCTGAGACCCTTCGCCACCTCTAGCCTAGCCCGGGCAGGGTGCCGGCGCGGAGACAAGGCGTGGTGGAGCATGCAACGGGCCGAGGCGGGGAAGGCCGACTCTGTCCTGCGCCCAGCAGCTCCCAGGCCTTCCACCAGCTGCGGATGGAAGCAGCCCAGATGCCGAGCCAGCCCTCCTCCCACTCCCGGGGCTGGTCGTGATCACCTACCCCAGCTGTTCCTCTCCTTGCGGTTCTTGGCCATGGTTACTCCGCCCGGCGGCTACCTGCTGCCTCTCGGAGGAGCGAGATCCGCCGGGCTCGAGGAGGAGGAGGAGGCGGCGGCGGCGGTGGCTGCCGCTGTTGCTAAGATGAAGAAGGAAAGCGCCGCCGCCGCCGCTGCTGCCTGGCCAAGAAAGGCGTCTCTCAGCTCAGCATCTCCTGCGGGAGGGTGCAGGGAGTACCCGAGACGGGTCCGGCGCAAACGCGGATCCGCAGGGAGAGATCGCCTACGACGGCGTGCCGGAGCTTGCTTCCACACGCACACGTGTCCGGCCGGGGCTTGGAAACACCGCACTCTCTTCTACCAGCCCAGCGCGCACCATCCGCACGACCTGATCGCGCTGCAGAGCACCTGCGGACGAGGACGCGCGCATCACGGGGCGCGGCACCAGTATGCGCCTGCCCGCCGGTGCGGCGTAGTTTGGGCACACCCCGAGATGGAAATCGGCGCCCGCGACGCGTCTCCTGTTCTTTTGGACCCGTGGCTAAGGACTGGCAGAGAGGGAAGCGTCTGAAGCCACGTGCGAAACTCACGTGCTTGTTTGGCCCGGCCGATAATTTGTATTTTGGACTAGGGTACGGAGGTTGTGTTTACGTGCCTAGTACCATCCGTGTGTGCGAGGACAGCCCTCGACAGATTACGAAGGGGTGAGGTCCCCGCCCTAATAGTTTACAACCCAGTCTAGATACAAAGCAGCGAAAAGGGTGGTCAGAAAAATAAGCATGGATGTCAGCAGCTGAGAATGTTGCACGTTTATTTCGGTGGCTGGATTCTCCCTAAGAAGCTTTACTCCCAGGACAGCATTCCTGGATTCGCAAATATATATAGGCAGAGATAGGAAATGGATCTATACGTGCGGAGATTGGAAAAGAATTCCAACTAGGATGCACCCATCCTCAAAATCCTGGGTAGTACCTGGAGTGTCAAGGAAGATTCCTTCAGGCTAAGGCTTCAATGGTCCTTTTGAAAGAAAAGCTCCAAATAAAGGAATCACTGAGAACTTCAGAGCCTCTTTACAGTATGGCTGCTATAGCCTTGGGGTTTTGTGGCCTCTTAGCTTATTTTGTAAAGGCTGAAGAGGGCTACCCATCAGAATAGGGAGACAGAGACAGCTCTCTTAATCAGCTGGTCCCCATCTGTCCCCTGCATTAAGGGAAAACTCTGACTAGGTTCAGCTTTTCAGAATTTTCCTGCTATTCACAAGTATCCTATCCACCATGATACCAGAACCGCTATTCTGATGTTTTGAAAATTGCAATTAAAAATATTCTGTCTTCTAATAAAGAATTGACCTATTAAATTATGTACAAAGGCTGTATTCAAAATGCTCTTGCAACCCAATCCGCCTTTAACTTGGCCCGATTTCTTTACCAAAAGTATCAGCAGCACACAAGCATTATGTACTGAGCTTTTAAAAACACCTTTTCGAGAATACAAACATCACAATAATCCGTTTTCTCCAAAAAGTCCTAGGAATCAGAGGTATCTGCAGGATTTAAATTTTTTTACCAAATTGACAAAAGCAACATGAGTCTCTTGTGATACGAGCTGTGTCGTGTTCATATGATTTAATGATACAAGTTTTGTTATTTCCATCCTCCCAACACCATCCTTCTGCCATGAGCATCAGTAAAGAAATGATGAGGCTTTGTGCTGTTCCATTGGGTTGGGCATACTAGTCAGTAGTGGGAGGTGTATTCTATATTGTCTGAGTTTGGCAATGTATTCTATAATAAAGTCTTGTTTTCAATTGCTCTTGGCAATTGAAAACAAGACTTACTGAAGTGAATCTCCAGATCTTCTTTCTTGGAGATTGAAGATTGCCCATTTTGAGCAAGTTATTTTTGCCCAACATGTCTGATGGATCTGTGAGAATATCCCTGAGAACAGGAGGAGAATTTGCAGACAAGACAATGTCAGATAAGAGGCAGCTTAGCCTACAGAAGAAATAGGGGGAAGGCAAACATCTCAGAAGGAACCCTCCCTAGGGTGTTTTTTTTTTTAAACTATAAAGACACGGGGAAGAGAGAGACTTTCAGACTTGCAAGATTCTGTTACTTTAAAATAAAGGTAGTGTTAGAACTCTTGGTTTGTACTCTTTGTCTGGACCACCTCAAAGGGCTGACATGTCAAAGAATATCAATGGTAAAATGGCAGTTCCCCATTCAAGAGCAGTGCACAATCTGGATTCATATCTCCTGCTTGATGACAGGTGGTAGCTGTGAAGGTCCTAGAAGATCTTTGTACAGCTTTAGTGTACCAGTTGCCCAGTTGCCCCTCTTCCTAGATCAGGAGGCTCTTCAGAGAGTCACTCATGCCCTGGTCATCTCAAAGGTGACTATTGCAATGCATTCTACATGAGAGCTTCCCTTGAAGATCACCCAGACGTTTTAATTGGTCCAGATTGCAAGGGCTGGGCAGTTTTCTTCCAGATGCAATTCAAGGTGCTAGTTGCTATCTATAAAGTCTTACATGGCACAAGGCCTGCCTATCTCTATCTGCTTGGCTGCTTTGGTCTGGCAGGGTTGATGTGCTCTGGGTTCCTTCACTTGATCATGCCACCTATTGGACCCCTGAAATTTACCTTCCCTGTCATAGCAGCTATCTTCTGCAATGAGGTTCCCCCCATATGAGATCTTGATGGATCTTACCCTACTAGCATTCTGAAAGGCCTCAAATCCCTTGCTCTTTGGCTAGGATGGGTGTAGCCCCTTTCAAGGAAGAGCTGTGTGTTTGCTGAGGCTTGATTGTCCCATTTTTGGTCTTCCTTTATTGCTGTATTGTTTTAGTGCTTTATAGTTCTCATGCTTTCTTGTGAGTCCTCCAGACTCATTGGGGCAATGCAAACTTTGAATAATATAAAAATAAACAAACCAAAGCACTGAATTTTTCCAAATGCTTCCCGTTGTCACCATTTGTTCTATTGAAAAATCCCTTTGAATTTACAAAGGTGAAATGCTGGTCTGTCAGCAATTTTGCAACTAGCAGCTTTTGGACTGGGGGATTGGGAAGATGAGGTCTAAACAATGCACATTGAAGCAGTTGAACTCCAGGAACAGGAAACGAAATCTCCACAGGAAGTGGGGAAAGAAATAGCTTTTTTTGCTCAGGAACTGGGCAAGAGTTTCTGTCCAGAAGATCTGCAGAGTCACAAGGGAAATCACGAGCTTTACTTTGTTTATAATTAGACAAATACCTTGCAAAGATGATAGACAGAATTTATGTTCGTCTCTCTTTTGTACAAATGGCTCTGACTGCCATTTGTTTTGGTGGGGGGAGGCACAATTTGAATGCTAGTTCTATCCAGCAAGATCTTAAAACAGATTGATCCCAACTTATTTAAGGTGTGACTGGGCAGAACTAATATTTCCTAAAGTATTGTTTTTATCACTATGACTGAGAATTAAGATTTTCTGTCAATACCATTCTTGCTGTCTCTTCAGATTATCTTGCAGTTACAATGCACAGGAAGGCCATTTCTTCTCCTGAGAGATGCACAGCTCCTTCACTGCTTGTGTTTTAGGGAAGCGATTGAAACATTTATTTTTAATCAAGCTTGTGAACCTGCCCAGATATTCTGTGTGCTGTGTACAGGTAGTCCTCAACTTACAACAGTTTATTGAGTGACCGTTCAAAGTTACAATGGCACTGAAAAAAGTGACTTATGACCATTTTTCATAGTTATGATTTTTGTAGCATCCCCATGAATTCAGATGCTTGGCAACTGGTTCATACTTATGACCATTGCTGTGTTCCCTGGTCATGTGATTAATTTTTTCAACTTTTTGACAAGCAAAGTCAATGGGGAAGCCAGAGTCACTTAACATCTGGGTTACTAACTTATTGACTGCAGTGATTCACTTAACAACTGTGGCAAGAAAGGTGGTAAAATGAGGCAAAATTCACTTAACAAATGTATCGCTTAACAACAGAAAGGTTAGGCTAAATTGTGCTTGTAAGTTGAGGACTACCTGTATTTTATTATTTACTCTTGGTTGTGTTTTTGAATATGTACTGCTATAATGGTTTGGTGGAGTGGTTAAGGCATCAGGCTAGAAGAGATGTGAGTTTAGTTCTGCCCTAGGCACAAATCAGCTGGGTGACTTTGGGCCAGTCATTCTCTCAGCCCTAAGAAGGAGGCAAGGAGTCAACACTGATTCAAAGACCTATGCACGCACACACACAAAATCATAATATCCCGAGGGAGGAAGAGGGGAATATAAATTAAGTTAATTACATTAATTTAGATGATGAAATAAAAAGTAATCAGTAAATTGAGCAAAGAAAATTAGGAAAACGAGACAGGATTCTTTATCAAGGGATTAATAACTAAGTAATTTAAAATAAATAACTTGTTTTGATTGATTCCCTATGCCACCTCCTCACCCTCTTGCCTGTCAGGAGAAATAATTATTGATACACCCACACCCATATATATGGCATGGATGAGTCCTTCTCTTGGTGGCAGACCATAAAAAGGATTTTTCTTCCTGAGGATTACAGTTGATACCTGAAAAGCAGGTATTCAAACCTGCAGGTATTCAGTGATAATGTTGCTGGGAGCTTCATGATCTTTCACTTTCACAAAGGACTTTCACATCACAAGCTATATAATGTAGCAGTAGGACCACAAACAAAAGCACAACTTTTTAAGAGAAGTTCTTTCCATCTCCCTGCCCCAAGTTTTAGTGCAAGATTATCTCTATTGTTGGAAGAACACTAATCATCAATGTTTCAAAGAGAAGGTGTGCAGTTCAGTGTTTTTAAACCTTGGCAACTTTAAAATGTGTGCACTTCAATGCCCAGAATGGCTGGGGAATTCTGGGAGTTAACTGTACATCTTAAAGTTGCCAAGACTGAAAAACACTGGTATAGATGGATTCCTGAGAAAACTCACAAGCCAATGACCAAAACTTCCCCTGAAGCACCCGTTTAAGATTTTTGGGTTAGCAAAATTCAGAAGCACTACTGACAAATTCCCCAAATGCTAATCAAATGTCCCAAAAGGATACTATGATCTATATTAGAAGTTATCATTGGGGATAACCAACTGAATTCATTTCCCCAGGCAATTCTCTGACAAGTAATCAACTGGGACAATTAATGCTATTTTACATCCCAAAAGTCTTTGAATCCAGATGTAGAAATCCCAATAATGTGTATAATTCAAGAAAATCTACAGGTGTATAGTTTTCATTTATTTTAAAGGGAAGGTTGCCAATATTGGGTTCACACAACATTCCAAGATGGACCATGGTTTGTTTTACTTTGGCTTGTTGGATTATATGGACCCAACCATTGCATTTTGCAAATTATAATTAATGGCTTTGCATACTATGTAAACACCATCACCTGTGATTCCCACACTGAGATTCCCAGATATTCCCTCTAGATCAGGGGTGTCAAACTGTCGGCCCATGGGCTGGATGCATCATAGCAAAACTACGCCCACCCCATTGCTGCAATACGTCGCGACACGTCACGTGACGTTGCGAGTTTGACACCCCTGCACTAGATTATCTTTCTTCCTGGATACAGTTGGCCCTTACTCTGCTAGCTTCCAGAAATGCAGCAAAAAGTTGGCTTTCTCCTCAGGTTTTGGGACTGGAGTTACTGTCCAGAAGAGGGTATCAATGTGACTTTGAGGTTGCCCATTACTTTGTTGGATTTTAACCAAAATTTACTTGTTTTTCAGGCCTATTGTACACTGCCCAAAATTGTAATATTCAAATGAGGTGGATATATAATTTTTTAAAATAAATTAACTCAGTAGAGCTGACCAAACAGTTGGGCTCAAAGTTGGCTGCAGACTGTCAAGTGATAGGACGGAGCTAAGTAAGGATTTTTTTATGCAGACTATGAAGAAGCCATTGAAACAACTGATTACACCCTGTCAACCTGAAAGTGCAATTCTTACTTACAATTGCTATAACTTAATTCTGATCCTTTGTCTGTCTGTCCTTCCTATAGTTTAATGGATTTTTGCTTTGTACTTCTTGTCCAAGATCTGTTCATCGTTACCCTGAAATTCCTGATTTTCAGACTAACTCCGGTTCTAAGATAGTGATGTGTTATCCTGATTCTGATTGCTCTTCTGGCTGATTAACAATATATATAGCCTGGTGGTATTGAGAATTTTTTGGAGCTGTTTATTGGTTGATGAACAGTCAAATGGCATGTACTGCTCTCCATCCTAAGATATAGGTCATTCACTATTGAACTAGCTATAATGGATTATGTTCCGTAGATCACATGACCATATCCAAAGCTGTGGGAAGAAGAGTGTTAAGATTCACTCATCCTACTCTGTGGTGGTTTCAACAGAAAAACTTGTTGTTTTTCTGGATTGTTTAGGAGTGAAGTGTTTAATTCTTGACTTGGATCTTTTGAAAGAAGACACTTTCTCATAAGATCAAAGAGCAACATTGTGACTGCCAAGAAGTTCTAGTGCTAATGTAAATGGCAACCTAAAAAAAGCCTTAGATGAAAATGGCCTCTATTTATGTTCACATACAAACACTGACTAAGGCCAAGAAAAATTTACAATAAAACAAATATTAGTTTTAAAGGCATCACAGGGGATCAAACTCTTTTGTGGAAAATTTCTAAAAGGGCAGAGATGGGAGTTCTGCAGTAATTAGATTTCTTGAAGCTCTAATTAATACATTTGTAAAAAATTGCACTGGTTTCTAATCAACTATTAAGAAGGTTTAAGGCTTCATTGTTGAAATATATAACCCTAAACCACATGGGATGAAGATATGTAGTAAAACAGTGTTTCTCAATCTTGGCAGCTTGAAGATGGATGGACTTCAACTCCCAGAATTCCCCAGGCAGCATAGCTATATTAATCTATGGTGGCAAAAAATCAGCAGGTGGATATTGTAATGTCTAATGATTTGTGAGAATAACTTTGGGAGATGAGGAAGAACCACATATTAGACCAGGGGTCTTCAAACTTTCCCTTTTATGACTTGTGGACTTCAACTCCCAGAATTCCTCAGCCAGCGTGTCTGGCTGAGGAATTCTGGGAGTTGAAGTCCACAAGTCATAAAAGGGACAGGTTTGAAGACCCGTGTATTAGACCATGGCAGCTGAATCTGCAGAAGGAATGGGGATGTAACAGAAGGGACCCTCCCTAATTTCTTGGACTGCAAAGGTGAGGGGAGGGGGGGGGAAGAGATGTACTTACAGACTTGCAAAATTGTCAACCTTACGAAATAGTCCAAACAAGAAGCACACCCTGAAATAGTAGCTCTAACTTTTTTATAAGATTACATTGACAGAATCTTGCAAAACTCAAAATACATCTCTCCCCTTCCCCACCCCCACCCTGCCTTTGCAGTCCAAGAAACTGGGAGGGGTGTGTCCCTTTCTAGACTCTTGCTTCTTATTTGACAAAGACTAATCTGTAGGTCTTCCTTTTGTCTCTCAAGGCTATTCCCCCCCCTACCATTACAGGTATCTTACAAATGCTGCTCACTTCATCAGCTGCATGCAGTGGCTAGACTGATATAGACCTCAAAGTGATTGTTTTGAAAAAGCAGAACTATTAAGCAAAAAATAGTTGAACTCATACACTTCAAAAGGTTACAGGCAACCTCAGAAGATCTCAACAAACAAAGGCTTTCTAGCAAAGAAAAATGTTAATTTTGTCTCATAGGTAACCTTTATCTGCATAATCAACCTATCTTCTTTTCCTCACCTTATCCCAGTTTAAATCCTACATTAGCCTGTGTAGCTGATGAAGAGAGCTGAGTCACAAAAGCATAAGCCTTTTAATACAATTTGTTAATTAGGTGACCTAAGAAAGTCATATTGCAACATTCAGATGGCAAAAATTGTGCATCTTTCTGGATAGGCCTGTTTGGTTGTAGCTCATAGGACATCTTTCCTCCCTGTATTTGATACCTCTTACTACATTAATTGAGGAGGCATCTTTTCACCTAAAGTTTCCCTATGTGAATGGCTAAGGCAATCTGGTTTGTGACCTTCTTCCATTCTCCTTTCCATTTTAAATTCAGGTGACAGCTTCAGAATTAGTATCAATGGGATACTAGGTGGAAATCTCACTGCCAACAGGCTGAACTGAAAAAACTGGAATTAAAAAACAAGAAGGCAAATACAAACCATGTCCATATTGTTGCCAAGAAAATCTAAATCGATGTATCCATGAAAGAATTTAGATCAACCTGAATGGATTTTTACAAAGATTGTATTTTATTATACTTTTTAAATAAGATCTCAAACCTTTTTGAGATCATTGATGAAGTGTGCCATTTAAAAATGATTTGAATTATTCGATCCAATCTCTCCCTCCTTTCCTATATTTGTTACATAGAGTAGGACCTATTGGAGACTGGCGGAGGGTGGAGGGTTACTGACCATTTATTGCTGCTTGATGAATCCCACCTTTTAAAATTACGAATATATGCATACGTTTTTAAAACCTTGATGGCAGAAAACCCTTTTGTGTATGTCTTTATCGCCACAGCCAGCTCAGCTGGGCAGCGTACTCGAAAACGGGCGTGCACGGGAGAGAGAGATCAACTGTTCCTCAGCATGATTTGATCTAGAAATATGTAAACAGCCCGTTTCTTTGTGGGGGTTGTCGAGGCTGAGAATAAACATGGATTAAACCTGCGCGAGGACATCCATTCATTCATCCAGACCTCAAGCAGCCCGGGGGAAATTTCGTCAGACAGCCGGTGAGTCAATGCGGAGTGTTTCTTCCGAAGGGAAAAGAAAGGCGGGCGGGCGTGCTGGAACCGAGGGCTCTGAGGCTGGGACGATCGTTTGCGTCGCTGCCTCGCAAACAGACCCATTCGGAAGATCCACGCCGGGGCGCTGTCGCTCTGCTTAACCGGGGCCCGGCCCTTCTGTGGCGCCGCCGCCGCCGCCGAGGAGGCGGGACTGAGAGGGCGGGACTCCCGGAGAGGAGGTGGCCACGGCGGCGGCTCATCTGTCTGGTGTGGCCCGGCCCGGCGCGGGTTCGAGCAGCGCGCTAGGAAGCGGGTGAGGCCGAGCAGCTCTGCCCAAGCCGACCAGGCCGTACTTGCGCGGCGGGCCGACCGCAGAGCAATTCGGCGGGCCCCCGCTGATCTCCGCCTGGCCGAGCGAGGTGGGACAAAGCGGCCTCCTCCTTCACCTCTACGACTCCGACCGAGGGAGCTGCCCGACTCGGCTTGAAAGAGGTGAGACGCTGCGCGGGATCGGGGCCTGCACGAGGTTGCGGGGAGGGTAAGCGGAGCCTCCTGGATCACTTCGACCGCGGCTGGAGAAGGGAGGCGTCCCGGCCGCCTCCCCCCATCCCTCGAGTAAGAGAGGCCTCCCAGCGTGGACTTTTGTGTGGAGAAGCCAAGGAAATTGAATGCGTGGGTCTTGGGGAAGCCGAAGGCTGCAAGATCGGAGGATAGGGAGGGAAGTAGATTGCGAAGCAAGGGAAGTATCTCCAAGTCTCCTGTGCAGAGACTGAACAGAGTCAATCTCTCTACTGCGTAGGATGCAGGCTGTACTTGCACAAGGCAAACCATGGTTAAGTGAGCCGCGGTTTACCCAACTTTGCAGAGCAGAGCGGTTCAGTAAAGTAACTATATCGGCTGACTAGGTTGGTGCAATATACAGGAACAGAAACTAGTCAACTGCATTCTACTCCTGCGTATTGCACGACTAGCTACATGCAGAGCTGCAGACCTGGGATAAATGCACACCTCTTTCTCAGACTTGTTCATGACCGAAAGATGTACTTCTGCTTTGTGGTGAGGGCTGAAGGAAGCATCCGTGACATCAGGCTTGAGCCATTTCAGTTGTCAGCTTGGTGATGAGAAAAGCTCCCTTGCTCCAAGGGAAACGGTGGAGGAGGTCAGTGGCTTCCTTTGGCACCCATTACTAATTTTAAAGAGTGAAAAATAACCAGAAGTTCATCAGCTTCTGACATGGGGTCTTTCCTCAGTTGAAGTGCTATTTCCACATCTTGGATGCTTCAGGATCCAAGAAGTATATGCTGTATATGAAATTTGCTATCCTCAATTTCAGTCCTTATATTGCTTCTATTTGCCGTTATCTGACATCTCTCCAAGACAATGTGTGACAAAGCCTGACAGATTTTATATCTTTACTTAGGCAGTATTGGGATTGGGGAGATAGGATGGGGATACTGTTTTAAACTAGTGTAGGGAAGGATCACTTAAGGCTGTTGCACTTATGAGCTGGGAAGGATATGAAGGCAATATCATAGGAATGGTGCAGAAAAAAAATTGTTGCCAGGTTTGTACATAAAAAAGATCCACAAACTGGTACTGATGCTACTATATTATTTAGTCATTCACAACATCTCTAGCTTTAAGCTTGCTTTGAAAAGATCTAACTCCTTTTATGCAAATTTCCTGAGTCAAAAGGCTGCTGCTTTTACACTTTTATCTTTGGCCTCCCTTTCATATAATTAATAAAATACAATAACATTTTAAGGAGATTCATGCTAAATCAATTAACTCTGGAACGACAAGGAAAGTATTTGTTGCAGACTTGGTAACAGAGGCTGGATAACAGATCCTGTTATAAACAAACTGATACTGGACATCCGTGTTGTTCCATGAAAAGCTGGATGCTGCAGTATACATAAATGCGCTAAGCAAACAAGGTTGCTTACATTAGCTTATTGTGCCCAATTCAGCTCCGGATACTGTGCAACTTTTATTTGATAGATTCCTGAACTGCAATTTCACTTACCTCAGCAGTATGGTAAATACTTAACCGAGAAGACAGGACTAAAATTTAATGGTGCATATTATGGGGATGGCTTTTAGGAGATTGTTTGGTGCATTGTCATCTTGCCAATTCTTTTGTTTCTGGAAACTGTTAGCTGTTGGACTCTGTGGGTATCGGGCTTGGACATCTGACTTTGTAAGCTTTCCTTCTGTTTGTATGTTGAAGTTATAGATAGCTTGACTACTGTTACCTCTTTTCCTTTACATACTTCCTCCTTATATTCAGGTTCCCTGACAGGATCAAAGATACTTATGCCCCAGATATCCAAGTAGGATTGTAACTTATGTTTGCATGTCACAATTGAAATCCTTCCCAGCTGAACAATAGTTTTTGAAACCTCATGTTTAGTATTGCTTGAATAGATAGTCATTTAAGTATTGATTTAAATGTGGAATTGGTAATGATGATATCCAGTTCTACAAAAAATTAAGTGGAAAATATCTACAGAGAGTTGGTGAGAAAAAACAGCCTTAGGGTATTTGCAAAGTAGAAACACAGTATTAATGTTGCTTTTGAGGAGTGGAATATGGATGGTGTGTGTGTGGGCTTAAAGTTTTGTATGCAGCTGTTACTGTTTTTATCTAGAATGCATAGATTGGAATATCAGCTTCCACCTTTCCATTTGGGTTGTGGGCAGGTATCAGTAATGGAGATAACATCCATTGGGCTGAAGACTTTGCATCTTTTGGAAATATTCTTAGAATCAGAATAGAGCTGGAAGGGATCTTGGAGGTCTTCTAGTCCAGCCCCTTGCTCAAGCAGGAGACCCTATACCATTTCAGACAAGTGGCTTTCCAATCTTTTCTTAAAAACCTCCAGTGATGAAGCATCCACAACGTCTGAAGGCAAGCAGTTCCACTGGTTATTTGTCCTCACTGTTAGAAAGCTTCTCCTTAATTCTGGGTTGCTTTTCTCCTTGGTTATTCTAATACAAAATGCTATAATGCTGTGGCTAGGAAATGTTAAAATCAGTGTGAATGGATACAAGAAATAGATAGCTCTAAAACAGTCCCCCCACACACCTTTTGGGCACCAGGGACCAGTTCTGTGGACCGGAGGGAGCATGGTTTCGTGTGCTGCCTGCATCCCGCGGATGGGTCTTCACTTGTTTGTGTGACCCGGTTTCTAGCATGCTACGGCCTGGTGCTGGTCCACGGATTAGGGGTTGGGGATCTCTGCTCTAAAACACTATGGAAGCCCCTTGCCTTATAGTTAAATTTTACTTCTATATTAGGGGCAAATGCCAGCCAAAGTACCAGCCTTCTCTTACTCTGAGCTATACATAGTAGATTATCAAGTGTAGTTGGTTGAGGATATCATTTGATATACAGCGATTAAGAGTTAAGATCTCTCCCCCCCACACAAAAAACTTTTTTCTTTTCTTGGAACTATTAAAAATACTATAATATTGTGCCTAAGTCACAAATTACAAAGGATCCTGTTTCAACTTTAATAAAGTGCAGAATTTAGATTATGTGATGCAGACACTGATGATCTTTATGGCACATATTTTTTCCTTTGGAAGCCACAAAAAATAGAGGGGAATTATGGGGTTCCATTATTAGCTTTTTTCCTATGCTATTAATATAGAGATTGAGAGATACATTTGTAAGAGAGGATCAGCAGGAATTCATATCATTTGTTCTTCTTGGGCAATTTAATACTATATTTCTCCCTTGCAAATGCCTAAAAGCTGTTTTTTTTTTCCCTTGCTGACACTCTGAAGCTTATATTTTCCTCTGAATCATTAAAGAACTACATATTTCCCGATTCATATTTGAGTGGCATATACAATTGTTTGCCTATTCAAAAGATACTAAAAATAAGGTTTCAAAAATGTATCTGTTGCTGCATTCTGATGAGAATAGCATGTTAGGGCTCCAGAATGGCACTGGCACAGCTGGGACCAATATTGCTGATGGGTTTTGGAAAGAGAAATCAGCAAGCCAGGATTATATTCCTCTTCCTCTTACCACCAGTTGTCCCTGCACAGATCCCTTCCGTCTGTGCCCTGTCTCTTATCTTGGCAAATGTTGGGATGGAAACATTTATTTGGATAAGTAATACCCAGTTTATTTTATTTTTTTTATTTATTTATTTAAAAAATTAATATAGCTGCCCATCTTATACCAAATTCTGGGCAGCTCCCAATCAAGAATTAAAATATCAATAGTAAAATAAATAAAAACCATAATAAAACTATAAAAACCATAAACACTCAAAACAAAAAAAACACCTGCCACCAAGTTAAGCTTCCAACATGCAGTTGCCTCATTCTGTACCAGGGCTTGGGGGGGAAAGCCAAGTTTTTAGTGCATTTTGGAAGCCTGGGAAGATAGAGACCTGCCGAACTTGCTTATTACTGTGAGATGACTAAGAATAAAAAGGGACTTCAGCAAACTCAGAACTTATTTTAGCTTTGCTCTCAGTATCAGTCCTGATACATACAATTTAAGGCAATAATGCCAGAATTATAGAGTTTGAAAGGTAAATATTAACATTCAGCTGATAAAGCTGGATTGCTGAGATTGTTCTTTCTGACCTGATGGAAGTGCAGCTATGCTGTGATGAACATAGAACATATAATCATAGGGCTGGAAGGGTCCTTGGAGGTCTTCTAGTCCAACCTCCTGCTCAAAGCAGGAAACCTTATACCATGGGTCGGCCATCCGAAACGTCGGATGAGCCGCACGGACCCGTTTGGCCTAAAAAAAAAAACCCTGGGAGCCGCGCGTTCGCGCATGTGCGCGCACCCGCGCATGTGCGCGCGCGGCCCCGTTCACGCATGCGCGCGCCGTTCGCGCATGCGCACCCGTTCGCGCATGCGCGCGCGCCTGTTCGCGCGTGCGCACCCCCCGCACGCGCACCCCCCGCACCCGCCCGCGCATGCGCGCATGCGCGCGCCAAAATGGCGGAGGAGGCTCCGGAGCCGTAGGTAAGGCCTCAAAGAGCCGCATGCGGCTCCGGAGCCGCGGGTTGCCGACCCGTGCCTTATACCATCCTGGTAAATGGTTGTCCAGTCTATTTTTGAAAACCTCCAATCATGGAGCCTCCACAACTCCAGAAGGTTAGCTATTCTATTGTTTAATTGTTCTCACTGTCAGAAAAATTCTTATTTGTAGGTTGGATTCTCCATAGGCACCATTAGGGCGGGAGGCCTGAAAATAGCAGGCTATTTCCCAGCTTAGGCCTGTTGAACTGAGTAGGCACTGGACAACAGTATCATCTCCATTTCAAGGCCATTGAGCCAGGGCTGTCTGAAGACATTTCCGCAGTCATGTGGCCAGCATGATTCACAGGAAGCTGTTACCATCCCACTAAAGTGGTACCTATTTATCTGCTCGCATTTGCATGCTTTCGAACTGCTAGGTTGGCAGGAGCTGGGGCAAGGATGGGAGCTCAACCCTGTCACATGGCGCTCGGATCTCAAATCTGGGCTGCCGGCTTTCCAGCTGACAAGGCACCATGCCGCCTTCTATTCATTAACCAGAAGAAGAATTCCATTTGGTTTTCCTTCTTTTGGTCCCAAAGTGCCTTAAGCTATCTCTGCTTTTGTTTAAAATAAAAACCTCATCCAATTTGCTTTTTTTTTCTTTCTTAAATATTAGGCCCAACAAAGAGTGGACCAAAGCCATGTGTTCCTGCCAGCAGACAATTCCACTAGGATTTTAAGGACACCATTTACCTGGTTCCAGTGCTCGAGGCAGAGGCAACTGTGCACCATTCCTGTTCCCCCTTGTGGGGAAGGGGAGAGTGTATTAGCAGATTATGGATCCTCTGACCCGCCCAAGTGGAGACATTATGCGGCGGAATCCACAGCAAGACTACGAGCTCATCCAGAGAGTGGGGAGTGGCACCTATGGAGATGTCTATAAGGTAAGGCCAGCAAATACTTCTTTGCCAGCTAAGGGAGCAGTTTTGAATTCCTGCCCCTTCCTTTTCTGAAAATAGCTTGAATTGCTTCATAGAACTTGCAAGATGATACACCATTGGTTATTAGATGGATTTGCATGGATTGCATCCAGCCTTAATTAGATCAGTGCTGTTTAGTATAGTGTAGTGTGTGAACTAAACTAGCCATTGTTGTATGGAAGCCAAACTCATCCATGTTCAGTTACAAAACTTACAGCATCCCTGAACCTGGAAGAATGCACACAGTGTACACTTTTCTCATTAAAAGCAAATTATCTTTCATCATAGCAACATGATTGACTGACTATATTTGCCTTCTGTTACTAGCCTCTGTCCTTTGTGAATTCATTTAGACTTTTGATTTGATTATGTATGATACTGCATTGCTTTATATTAAATGCATTTAAAGTATTTAAAAACAATTATTTCATGACTTGAGGGAAAATGGATTTCTGAAGTGGCCAATTTTGAGTATCATAAAGAAGCAACAGAGGGAGAGAAAAAAAGAATAGGCATCATGCATGAGACAAGTAGTTTCTTTCATTGAGAGTTATATTGGAGTAGTTCATGCCAGATTTTGCTCCATGCAGATTAGTGGGAAACGCAATTCTGATTTTTCACTTGGTCTAATTATTAGCCTCTTTAAGTTGTATTGCAGATATATTTAGCTGGGCTGGCATAAACAAATATACACTGTGTGTATTTCATCCAGGAAATCAAAAAGTCTTAGATATGTTGTTGTCTGAACTCCTAGATTATCAGTGATATAATGCAGTCTCGCTAGCACTAGATATGAATTTAGAGAACTTCAGACAATTTATGATTGGTAAAGAGTATTACAAAAGCAGCAAAAGAAACCCCTCTTAAAGAATATATGTACTTTGATTGTGTCCATGTTTATATTAGTACATAACTTCAGAATATTGATTAATACTCAAGATTCTTTTAATTGGCAATCTTATTAGTTTGCTTGTATATTACTTCCATTGATATCCAGCTTAGCTGTGAAATTGAGTGCAATTCTTGTGTAAAGCTCACAGTAGCTTTCAGTTATAAACTGGAATATCCCACAATACCATATTCTAGTTCCTCTGACATTCCATAGTTTTTTTTTTAAATTAAATTGTCCTATCAGTCAGTCCTGTAGAAACAGTGAAGTGATTCAACGTTTATAGTTCTGTTTAAATGCCCTTAACTTCAGTTATTCAGTAAATATTCTATTCAAATATTCTTTTTGGATTGAATACTTCTTTAGCTACTGTGGAATTCCATGTTCTCAAAAATAAAACTTTTGAATTTTTTTGTCATTAACTCCTGTTTATAAGTAATTGATCTTTCAGTTCTGAAAGCATGCAGCAGATTGCCGTATTAAAATTACATAACATTTATTCAAAATCTTTCTAATCTGCCTTTAAAGGCATTTTTCCCAATATGTGTTTTATAATAAAATGTATTTAAAAATAAAACTTAGTATTAAAAATATTAAACACTAGAAAAATTAAAACTGCCTTCAATACTAAAAATCATAATTCCACTTGGAACTCTGACAGACACTGATTATGTGCCATCAGGTTGGTGTTGATTCTTAATGATCACATAGATAGACCTTGTTTAGGATATTCTGAGGAGAATTTTAAAGAATAAATGGATTTGCCCTTCAGGGTTTTATTCAAAGCTGATAATGATGGGGTATCCACGGGTAAGGCATTCATCCCCTGGTGAATCCAGGAGGTGATGCATTGTACAAATGTCCTCAGATGAGGAAAAGAAAGAAGGATCTGGCCATAAAAAATAGGTAGATTAATACAAGTGAAACTACCTGGCCCCAACAGTTTAAAACTTTAAAATTAGGAATCAGCACTTTGAACTGGGCTTGAAAATATTGGTGTAACATAATAATTGTGTTTCTGAACAACTTGCCCTTGCCAGTGCTCCATCTTTAAAGGATGCCCTAGGTACCACATTACAGAGCTTAATTTGGATGTCAGTACTCCATAAAATAGGAGAGCATGTTTTAAAATTCTAGAAACAGTAATTGGGGAAATGAGGGTGTGGCTAGTGAAATGACAGTTCAGAACTTCCTCAGTGGAAAAGTGAGCAGGACCTTTGTCTGAATCTTAAAGATGTGGAAGTCATTTCTGAATACATGTTGCACTGTGACTATGCTATTACATTAGCATTGGAAGTGAAAGAACACAGAGATATACAATATGTAGTATTATATATGAATGATAATGTGGGAATGAGATTTCGGTGTTTGATGTAACCTGCTTCACAATAGCAAGTAGCTCAGAGTATCACAATCTTTTTATTTTATTTAGACAAATGGTGTGTAATTGTGATTTTTATGGCAAACAGCTGTGCCTTTACTATTTCACATTTGCCCTGGACACTTTTTAAGCTGTCTGATATTTGCTATTATTGTTTTATTAGGATTTATTTATTTGATTTGATTTATATTGTGCAAATATATACCATGTAGTCAGAATTGCAAATAATATAAGTACCATATGCTGTTTTTTTTAACGAAAGGAAAATCTTCCCTATTAATTATTTCAACCATTGAATAACAGATATCAATTGCAAATCATATTCTATTTGTCTCAAATGAATTGAAATTAATTGCTTTTTTTTAATTTTGCAACTAAAGATTCCTGCCTCTTATTATTTTAAGTCTGAGTTGTCGTAGAGATGGTTTGAGTTTAAATCAGCGTTTCTATAATTTATATGTATAAAGAAGGGTTTTTAAAATATGGTTTTCATCCAAATAATGTTCGGCATGTAATCCCATCTTATGCCTCTGGTGAACTTTAGCATAATAAATGCAATAGTCACAGAAACACAGAGACTTCCTATTATCTGTATTCCTGAGCCTCTTCAAGTGGGTGAGGGTTTATATGTTTGTCCTTAAAAGGAACGTAGCATTTTTATGGCCTGATTAAAAAGTATATTAGCCCTAAATTAATAATTTTCTTTAGGAAGCAGAATCAGCTAAGGACAGATGTACATTATCCCTAAATTAATTTTCAGGAAGCAAAATCAGATAAAGATAGATGTAGAATTTGTGACATATTTGAATGTTCATAAGCAAGTATTTGCTGCTTCTGACTATTTGTGTGGGTTCTAGATATTAATCCTGTGCAATTGTAATAATATTGTAAAGACTACACGCAGTTCATAATACAAATGAAAAATGCTGCCTTAGACTGAGTCAAGATACTGAGGCCCTTGGCTGGGTTCTCATGTACATTGCAAAACAATCCAGGAAGTCTTTTGAAGAGTGGAATTTAAAAAGGCTAAAATAAACAAAAGCAGATAAGGCTGTCTTTTTTTTTTTTTCGTTGCTGCCTTCAGCTAATGAGAATGGAGTGATGGCTGAAGGCCATGAAGGCCTTTGCTTGAATCTCCTCTTTGCTCTGAATTCATCTGGTGGCCTTGAAGCCAGTTGCTGCTGATGTGCTACAGTGTTTCTCTTGCTATATCTGCAATATGGATATATGGGTAATCCTTGCTTAGTGATGATATTTGGAACCAACAATTCCATGGCTAAGTGATATTGTAAAGCACGTGACCATGCTGATTTATCATGGCAGTTGCAGCAATTGCTATTGTTAACTTTGAATCCTGTGTGATGTCACATGATTGCTGACCTCCTGCTGGCTTCCCAATTGCCTTTGCAAAAGCTGGCAATGAAGATTGCAAATAGTGATCACATGACCGCAGGATACTGCAATCATTGTAATTGTAAGCTGGTTGCCAAGCACCCAAATTGTGATCATATGAGCATGGGGATGCTATGACAGCTACACTACACAGTCTGGTCATCATCTCATTATTCAGTACCATCATAATTTTGGACGATTGTTAAACCAGTGGTCATTGAATGAGGACTACCTGTAATAGCTGCGATCTGCTTTATAATGCTAATATAAGCTTGCCTGAAAATACTCAAAATGTCACCATAATGTACAGTACAGAGTATATATTTATCTGATAGATCTTTAATCAAAGACCTTACATCATATGTAAATATTATTTGAGGAGTGGTGTGGTTATGGGCTAAAGAGATCATAATTCCTTCCTCCACGCAGAAATCATAATAGTCTATTCATGCACAGTGTTTCTAAAGAATCAGGCTGAGGTTTTGGAAGTTAATATAAATTGGTTTGTCCTGCTGTCTCCTTGCATGAAGATTTGAAAGGAACTACAGTCTCTCTTAATGAGAAAGTCTTCCAGATGCTTTTTATGAATAGATTTAACCACATGCATATTTTGGAGGAGTTGTCCCAACATTCTTTTTAATCCACTGAGTATTGAACTGGAAGGAATGAAAGGTGACCTGGGTCTAATTTAGAAATTGGCTCCTATTCAAGCGCTGCAGAGGAAAAAAAGGAGAAACATATTTGTTTTTAGTTGTCTAAAACTTGCACATCTATCAAACCTATCAAGATGTCAGTGGTGTTGCCTGTGAGGTTTTGTGAGAGCTCATGGAGGAATGTAGAGATTTTGCAACATTTTTGCTATATTAATTTAATGTATTCATGTTTTTTTAAAATGGAGGTTGAGCAATTCAGAGCACCCAGCCTGTTGAGGCAAAGGTTAAACTTGTGAAGGGAGCAGTTGTCCATGGAAATGTCACCTAACTCTCTGGTCTTCTTGTGTGACTTAGAAGTAGACTCTCTCTTCTGAACCTCTCTCTCAACATGGAAATGTGGATTAGAATCTCAGAAGGGGCAAGGTTGTCCTGTTCCCCTTCCCATCTTGGTACTTTTACTTCTCACATGAATGGCTGAATGTCTTTCTAAAGTCTGTGTTAATATCCTATATCTGCTTTCATTTCTGGCCATGTTCCTGGGATATCCCCAGAACAGGAGGAAAAGGCAGAGTCACTGAAGCAGTTGCAGAGTTGAGGGGAAGAAGGAATGTGGTGGGTGAGGAGAGCAAGTGGGCAGTTGCTGTTATATGCAACATTCCACTTCTAGCATTTTCGATTTTCTGGTATCACTTTTTTTATACTGCAGATGTGGTGATCCTTGCTATGTTAGAAGGATAGAATTATCTAGTACAAAGTAAAACTTTTTCTTCTTCCATTGAGTTGGCTCTGATTCTTGGAGACTGTCTGTACAAATCCTTGAGTTTTCTTGGTAAGGTTTTTTTCCAGAAGTGGTTTGCCATTGCTGCTTTCTGAGGGCTGAGAGAGAGCGACTGGCCTAAGGTTACCCAGCTGGTTTTGTACCCAAGGCAGGACTAGAATTCATAGTCTCCCAGTTCTAATGCCTTTTTTCATTATTTGGTATTCAAAGGGGAAAGAATAATTTTCCCAAATAAAATGGTGAAGCAGACAGTATAAACTAGGCTTCCTTCTATGTGCCTGCTGCCCTTTCTCTGCTATTAGTGAGATGGTCTAGAAAAATGTTATATGTTCCATCTTGATTATTTCCTGTTCATAGGAGGATCAAATGAGAAGTAAAGTAATTCCCTCAAGGGAATCTCTTTCAAATAAATGTCTCCATTTCAAAAATACTAAATTCTGCTTTTACTTCCATTTTAAAGATGCTGGACTGAACTCCATAATAAATGGCACTTACGTTGCTTCTGAGCTGAGAAAAACATTGAATGTTTGATGTCCCATCCAAACTGATTCTGAGTAATACAGGTAATCCTTGATTTTGGACCGGGGTAGGCAACGGCTCTTTTATGACTCGTGGACTTCAACTCCCAGGTTTCCTGAGCCAGCATGGCTGGCTCAGGAATTCTGGGAGTTGAAGTCCATGAGTCATAAAAGAGCCAAGGTTGCCTACCCCTGATTTAGGACCGCAATTGGAACCAGAGTAACCATTACTAAGCAAGGCAGTTGAGCTGCGCCTGATTTTATAACCATTTTACCTCAGTTAAGCAAATTACTGCAGTTGTTAAGCGAATCACATTGTCATTAAGCAAATCTGGCTTCCCCCATTGACTTTGCTTGTCAGAAGCCAGTTGGAAAGGTCAGAAATGGGCAATCACATGACCCCAGGATGCTGCAACTCATAAAAACATGCCAGTTGCCTAGCACCTGAGTTTTGATCACATGACCTTGGGAATGCTCTGACAATCATAAGTGCAAGGACCGATTGCCACCATTTTGAGTGCCATTGTAACTTTGAACAATTGCTAAACAAATTGGTTGTAAGTTGAGGAATTCAATTAACGTCAAGTAATTTTTTTCCCCAGAAAATTATTACATAAAGGGAAAAGAGCTGTGTTTTATCAAAGCAAAGATCTACATACAATAATTTACGCTTCTGTTACCAGGCTAATGAGCCATGCATACATGAATACAATTCCACTCATGTACTGTAGCAACTATATGTACTGAGGCAAACTGTTGTCATAATTAATAGTCATTGATAGCCTTTGTGGATTTTTCTGAATTGCTTTTGTCATTAATCTGTCACCAGTTATCTATTAGCACTTCCACACGGTCACTATTTTCATTTTCTAGATGCTGAGTAGTTTGAAATGCATCCCTGATGCAATTACTTCTGCTTTACTACTGGGAGCAAGAATCAGTGCTCCCTTACCACAACTCCACACAAAAAAGAGAGCCATTCCCCTACTCCAGAGGAAACTGACAAAATAATTGTCACTTTCATCTCCGTCCTTTTGGTTGGGTTAAGGAGAAAGAACAGCAAATCCATCCAGCTGCTTTTCCCTGAGACAACCTGAAGCTTAAGCGCTGGTAGGAATAATGGAACAAAAGTTCCCTTCAGTGGGGAACCATAGCCGCAGAGCTTTAACAATACTCTTCTCCCCCTCACATAAAAAGACCCTCCCTAGCTTTGTAGCAGTTTCAGTTATACTGTATACTGAGCCAGAATAATTCAGTCTTCGTTACCACTAGAAACACAAAGCTCCAGAGCTGTTTTCAGACTAGTGCAGAATCCTCACGTGGAAGAGCCATCCATAGGATGATTCCTAGGGAAGGGTCTTGTGTGCATGCCTGAGAAAGATATCTGAACTGTGCATTACTTACTTGCTTATGTTTTTATTACATCCTGTCTCTTTTTTTCACTTTGGTTGACTGTTTCCAGCACTGTGGTATCCTCTTTGAGCTGGCCAAAGCTCTAAATAGTTCTCCAACTGTAATTGCAGTATGTGTAAGTGTGTCTGTGTCTGTATGTATACACAAATATGTGTGGAGGGGGATATAAATAAACAAAATATTTTGATAACCAACTTTTCCCGTTTCCTAATCATCTCCATGGCAGGATTTCTGTTTTTCAAAGTTTTTCAAAGAAGGGGTTGACACATCAATTAAATTACCTACCATAACCCCAGGATGTCTTGCCTGTTCGTTGTCAGT
Source organism: Azemiops feae (assembly GCA_023970755.1). Taxonomy (NCBI): domain Eukaryota; kingdom Metazoa; phylum Chordata; class Lepidosauria; order Squamata; family Viperidae; genus Azemiops; species Azemiops feae. The sequence goes on along the minus strand of JALGBA010000172.1, from coordinate 1,575,622 downwards.
TCAGAGCTCATCAATTTTTATCTGAACTTTTACTGTAGTGTATATCACTTCAATGAACTTGAACAGCATTGCTGTTTTAATATCCAACTCTTCTTTTAAAAAGTTTAAAATGGCATCCACAGTCTAGCTATGGAATAAAAAGAAATTGTCAGTAGATTTTTTTTACTTGGTTTATATATTGAGATGCATTAGGCACCTTTTGTGCACCCGGGATAATAGGTTATGGGATGTGCAGGTACATACTTCTGGAGAGTGCGATTTTGGTAATAGTTTTGTTTTGAATATTTTTAGCTCTTCTTAGAGCATAGTGACCAAATTTTGTTCAATGTAAAACAGTAGATCTTCATTCAATATGGAAATTTAGTACTTCATCGTTTGTCTATATATTCTGCCTTGGGAGAGAATCAACGTGGAGTTGATCAGTTACCCTTGACTTGCTAGATGGCATGAATTTCTCAGAAACTCAATTAGTCATCTATATAATAAACAAATGCTGAAAAATTGAATGTGTTCTCCATTGCACAATATTCCTGCTGTTGTGCAAGCTAATAATAAAGCTGTCATATTTTTTCCTCATAGCTTTTTGTGTTTTGTGGGTTGGAAACAGGATTGCTTTAGTCTTAGTCTTGTGATCATGGAACTGGCCAACAAGTTTTATATGTGCTTCGCCCCACCCCCTTCCCTTTCACTTTTCATCTCTGCCCCAGGCATTTTTCTACCTGGGCATGGCTAGAGAAAACTGACCTCTATCTAGATAAAATTGTTATGATGTACTAAGGTAGTGTCTAGTTCTAGATCTTAGGATTTTACAGAGAAACAAACCTTAATTCCTTATAACGTTTTTCATGCTGCAGGATGGTGGTTTAAATAAAGAGATACATGGGTTTGTATGCATTGTAGTGCTGCCCACGTGTGCATTGAACTTAAGTGGTATTATATTCATAAGCAAATAGGAAGGTAGGTTGTTGCAAAAGCCAGGATACTGCTATGGAAACAACCACATTTATCACATATAACACAAACCACTTCAGGTTTCTGCTATGAACAACTGATTCACTTCGTTTTCATATTGCACTAAGCTGTGGTTTGTTTATCCACATTTTGTTAAATGAATCACTGTTGGCTAGGTTCATCCATTGCTAAGAAATATACTAAGTTTCATAAACTACAATGGGTCCACACAGCACACTGTGATTTAATGTTTTTTGTTTGACTTTGGGGTAGCATATTAGATGAATTGAATAATTAGATTTTGGAGTAACCTTTTAAAGCTAGCATGTGTGTTAATGAACATATCTGTAAAAGGAATATATCGTATATCCTTTTCGACTTTAAAAAGTCATTCCATAGCAATCATAGCATATATTCAAAAGGATTTGGGAAAGATTCTTATTCAAGATAAACATAGCATTAGTCTGTGATGTTTGGGACAGCAAATGAAAAGTCTAAATTGAATTGCACTTTCCTGAAGATACATGTATGTGTAAGTTGCATCCTCTTAAGTATATAGATGGGGATGCAACAGCATTATACTGTACAAACAAAGTCTTAAATCTGTTTTCTATCTTCCTGTGTGAGTGAAAAAGCTAATTCAGTCAAGCACTGTGAATTTTGTATCACTTTGGATATAGCACATTTAAATGGATTTTAGTATATTTGGTATACCCACATATGTGTAGTTGGCTATGTCCAGTAATTTTTCTACGCATTAATGGACTACAGATAAGAGATGTACAGTTATATATGTAGTTTAGGCTCTCTAGTCAGATGTAGGTTTTAGTGAATTCTTATGTAAACAGAAGCTCATACAACTTTTGCGTGGTACAAACTTAAACATATCTTTCTGCAAATTTGAATACATATTCAGTGTTTCTTGAAGTCATAGGAAATTTCAAAATAAAAAAAATTGAATATTTCCAATTCAGAAATTTGGATATTCTTTCAGTCAATGACTTGCAAATACCTCTTTTAGCAGATCTACCAGTGTCCAAATATTTCATATGCCCAACTAACAGTCGTATGTCCTGGAAAACATTTTAATTGAGGGAAGGATAGATTTTTTAAAGCTGCTCATAAGTAGTTGTTTTCATTCCTATAACCCCAAAACTGGTGGTAGCAGCTAGATAACCTTAGAACTTTTTTTAAAAACTAAGCAATAGTGGATCTAATTGTATTTCGATAAAAATCACTAATAAATCTCAAGACTCTAGGTTAGTTTGTAAAATCAGAAAAACAACCCAGAAGAAGGAAATACCAAGAAAATTATTTGTCTGTGTAGTCACCAGAAGTCAAGCTTATGCACTCATTTTTTTCCTCTAGGTTTTAATGATTTTTTTTTCTCAAAGGATTACAGGGAACCGTAACCATGTTAATCAGAGTTATTTGGATTGGAGTGTTGTTAGATTGCATTAGATGCTCTCCCAAAGCTTGGTGGGAGGAAAACAAGCAAATGTTTGTAAGTTATTCTACCACCCCCATTTTTAAAATATAAATTCCAGCTGTTAAAATCAAAACAGTTTTAGTTCTGTGTAGGCTAAATTTTGATAATTGGCTATTCATCTGAGGAAAAAAGATATGATTGTGTTTAATATTATACACCCATTTAGTTCAGTTTTTTTATTTTACAGTCACTGACTTATTCAGACCATTTCTTTATCTATTATATTTAGTAAGGGCTCTAAGGAAAGTTTGTTCTGACCTAGGATAAATTTTACTTGTGACATCTAGATTTTCTTTATGCTTTTTGCCTATTAACAGGGCCATCTTAATTTTCTCGCTTACTCTTTAGAATCTTCAGACCTCACTAGTAGTTTTTATTTTTTTTATTTTTATTTTATTTTATTTTATTTTTTTATTTTATTTTATTTTTTTATTTTATTTTATTTTTATTATTATTATTATTATTATTATTATTATTTTATTATTATTTTATTTTAATTTAATTTATTTTAATTTATTTTAATTTATTTTAATTTATTTTAATTTTATTTTTATGCTGTCTTTCAATCTGGAGGCCCAAGGTAATGCACATAGTGCTCCCTCTCCTTATTTTACCATACAGCTACCATTTGATGAGGTAGACTTGGCTGAAATAGGACAGTTTAGTAGGGTTGTGCTTAGTGACAAAGCATATGCTCCGCCTGCTGAAGATCTAAAGTTGTATTCCAGGCAGCTCCATGCAAAGTGGGTGAAAAAAAATGTTCCCCCACTACTCTCTTCTCTTCTAAAGTGTCTCTTCTCTTCTAAAGTGCACTCAAGTGAATAGAGCTGAATATCTTCCTTTACCCTTATTTGGCTTATGTTAGGGGAGTTAAGAATCTGGCTAGATGATTTGGGGCCAGTCACTTTCTTTTAGCTCAGCCTTACCTCACAGGTGAAAATAGAAGTAAGAGCATCACGTACACTGCCTTGAATTGCACAAAGGCCTAGACCTCTGGCAAGGATGATTGACGCCTTTTCTTCCTTTTCTTTGTTCCTATCCAGGTTTTTTCCTCTGGCATCATTGTTCCTTTGTTTTGTATTGCTTTTGTGCGTTTTGTATTGTTCCATGTTTTAAATGTTTTTAGCAACTTGTAAACTGCCCAGAGTCGTTGGGAGTTATGCAGCATATAAATTTAATTGATGATGATGATGATAGGGATTAAACTGAATAAAATATTTTTTTTTTAAAAGTCAAGTGCAGCTTTCAGGCCAACAGATAACTTTTGCTCTCCCAAAACTACAGATAGTCCTCAATGTACAACCACAATTGGGAGCAGAATTTCCATCTTAAGTTGTTGCGGTTGTAAGTCGAGTCACACCTAATTTTACAACAGTTTTTAAGGGGGTCATTAAGTGAATCCAGGTTATATATATATATAATATACAGTTACATATACATAAATGTATATGCCACCTAATGCCCAGCAATTCTGGGCAGTTTACATATTGTTAAAAGCATTTAAAAACAAGGAAACATACAAGGACAATACAAAAGAATGAAAAGAGATGGCAGAGAAAACAAACTTGGATGAGAACAAAGTAAAGGAAGAAGAGGTGCATGAATCGTCCTTGCCAAAGGACTAAGCAAATAGTCATATCTTCATGGCCCTTTGAAATACCAGTGGGGGCTGTTCAAATCTTGCAGGGGAGACCCTCATTCCAGAGGGCAGCACTGCATGCTTCCGGCGTTCAATAGATGGCATTATTTAATCAATGAAACCCAGAGCTCACCAACCCTGCCAAATCAAATTGACTAGGCAGATACCATGGGAGACAGGTGGCCCCTTGTGTAACAAGCCCTGTGCCATGTAGGGCTTTATCGGTAGCAATCAGAACCTTGAATTACACCTGGAAGCAAACTTGCAATCGGTGCAGCTTAGAAAGCAGCAGAGGGATTATGTGGGCATACCTTGGTACGCCCATTGCTGCCTGCCCTGCTACATTCTGGACCAGCTGAAGCCTTTTGTATTCAGATCCAGAGAACTGCTTCCTCTTTAGAGTGAATCGTTGTTGGATTTTCATAACCAAACCAAATCATGGTTTGAAATTCCAGTCTGAAGGTCATGTACAAACTATAGCTTGCTGATTCAAATGTTAATAGGAAACTAAAATTGGAGCTAAAGGGGAAATGACTGGTGGAATCTGGTTTCAAGGACTGGATTGCATATGTCCCAGCCCTTAGTTTGGGATAGATTAATGGGGGTGGATTTTCTAGGACTCAGACATTAGAGTTCAAGTTTTCTCTTTCGTTACAACTGCCCTATTTGGTTGGTTTCAGCAGACTTCCTGTCACCATGAAATGGGATGCCTGAAGTCAGTTGATATTTGTGCAGCTTTCCTTTTCCTTCCTGATCTTATTCCCTATTCAATCTAGGAGGTGTGGCACTTTCTCTCCCTCAGTTTTACAGCATAGTCTGGGCTGGTCTTGCAAAAGTTGAAATTGCATAGGAGAGCAAAGATCTGCAACTTGGAAGTCCACATTCTGCAGGCTGGCAAATCACATTTCTGTACACTACACGTACCTTTACATTTTAGAAGATCAAGTAGAGCCACTGCTGACTAACCTGCAGTCTGTGAGGCACAAATGGAGCTGTCCATACAGAAATGGAGGCCAGTAGCACCGTATTTATTGCCTGTTCTTATATTAGACAATATCGCTCTAGATCAGGGGTGTCAAACTCGCAACGTCACGTGACGTGTCGCGACGTATCAAACTTTTTTGCCGGTAATGGGGTGGGCGCAGTTTTGCTATGATGCATGCGGCCTGTGGGCCGGCAGTTTGACACCCCTGCTCTAGATGGACCGGTAGCTAGATTAGATATGAAAGGAGCTGTAGAAGGTTACAGAAGGCCTTCTTTCCTTAAAGACTTTCTGTGCCTTCTGTAAATATGCAAGAGATAAGAGCTGGAGTTGGGGAAAATGTCATGGTATGGAATAATTTTAAAGGAACAATTTATTTTGTCTAGACACGTTGAAACTTCTGTTCCACAGATATGTACTCCTAGAACTGCCAGATAGATTGTTGATCATTCTCAGAAGCAGATCATGTTCTGTTCTTAAACCTCTTCCCACAGGGCTGATTCAATTTACTTTTGCCAAGCTTCATTCAAAGCTACATTTTCTATATTCTGGTTCTGCTTAATACATTTTGAATTAATTTTATTCAAGTGTTGTGATTTGATTACATTTTAATTTGATGATTGGTATTCATCGGTACTTTGTGACTTTTTTTTTACTGGAGCCATCTTCAGAGAGATTCTTAGGCGGGCAGAAAAAACAAATACAGGTCTCGAAAAAAAATCTTTGGTGGTATTTGCACCACCCTGAAACCTTTATATTTTTTTATTGCCGTTGTTTCTTCTGCTTTGCTCAAGTAGACAAACCTGTTTGGGGAGTTTGCAGAAGTTTAAGAATTTGATTCCTGTTTCCTTCTACTGCTATAAACACTGGATAGCAATCTCTATTGTCATAAGTGATATTTAATCCTGTACCAAAGATAACATGCCACAAAAAATCTTCTTTGGTCTGACTTTTTTTAAAAAAAATAGTGATAATCAGTCCAGAGCCCTTCATGTAGCTTGCTTGTTGTTGTTGTTAGTTGCGAAGTCGTGTCTGACCCATCGCGACCCCATGGATAACGTTCCTCCAGGCCTTCCTGTCCTCTACCATCTTCTGGAGTCCATTTAAGCTCACGCCTACTGCTTCAGTGACTCCATCCAGCCACCTCATTCTCTGTCGTCCCCTTCTTCTATTGCCCTCAATCTTTCCCAGCATTAGGCTCTTCTCCAGTGAGTCCTTCCTTCTCATTAGGTGGCCAAAGTACTTGAGTTTCAACTTCAGGATCTGGCCTTCTAAAGAGCAGTCAGGGTTGATCTCCTCTAGGACTGACCGGTTTGATCGCCTTGCAGTCCAAGGGACTCGCAGGAGTCTTCTCCAGCACCATAGTTCAAAGGCCTCAATTCTTTTGCGCTCAGCTTGCTATACTTACACAATACATTTAACTCGGTTCCTGAGTTAACACTTTTTAAAAAAAAAAAAAAATGATACACTGAACCTTAAAGTATTTCAAATAGGCTAGATTAACATAACATGCTAAGACACAAAAAATCAGCCATGCTAAAACTAACCTAGCTTCCTGCATTGTGCTGATGTGGCAACTAGATTTGTAACTAATCTGGTTGCGTGTGTTGTACAAGCACATCCAATTTATTACTGTGGTGTGATTTAATATACATACACACATATGGTATGTAATTTCACTTAAAGGGGGGATACATTAAGAGTATATTCAAGCATATGTTGTTATGTCTCATGTATATCATAAAATGTAAAATCCCAAACAAGCCTGTTTCTTGATAGGATGCTTCCAGAAGATAGGAAGCTATAGTTCTTTCTTTTCCCAATTAGTCTTTTTTTCAAGTGAGTACATATGTCCATTTTTTCTAATCTCGTAAATAATTTAATGGAGGAGGTGGGTCACTGTTTCATATGCATATTCTCACGAGCTCACAATTGAAGCCATTCCCCAATTTTCTCCATGCTGATGTTGACTTCTGTTGAATCAACAGCTTCCATTCCCGTTTATCTTTTTTTGTGAAATACGCCATTCTTATTAGTGGTAACTTTGGTTCAATAAACTGGGGACCTACGTGCATTATGTTAGAACCCTCTTTTTCTACGTCTTTTTTTTTTTTTTAAGGAATAAGTAGTCTTTCATCCAGTTCTTTTTCCCCGCAAATCCATCTCTGTTTCATTTTCCCCACCATTTGATGCTGACAGATGTTGCTCCATCCACTCACTTTCTATTTCTGCCAAATTGTGTCATTTCAAAGAGATTACAGGTAGTCCTCGACTTAATAACAGTTCGATTAGTGACTGTTTGAAGTTACAACGGCACTGAAAAAAGTGACTTATGACCATTTTCCTCATTTGTAACTGCTGCGGCATCCCCATGGTCACGTGATTTACATTCGGATGCTTGACAACTGGTTCATCTTTATGACAGTTGCAGTGTCCTGGGGTCCTGTGATCGTCTTTTGCAACTTTCTAACAAGCAAAGTCAATGGGGAAGCCAGATTCACTTAACAACTATGTTACTAATTTAACAACTGCAGTGATTCACTTAATAAATGTGAAAGAAAAATCATAAAATTCACTCACTCACTTAACAAATTTCTCACTTAGCAACATAATTCTGGGCTCAATTGTGGTCGTGAGTTGAGGACGACCTGTAGTGTTTGTTTTTGGCTGAGGTGGGTCATCCAAGGGACTTTCACTTAAATGTTTTCCAACAGCTATCAAGATTTTCTAGGAGCTCGCTAAGCATTAATGCCCTCTTCTAATACATGGTCACACTGTAAGAACTACAGCCTTTTTATATGGGATTCTCCTTCCAGTGTTATACAGGGTAGCCCCTTGGCTCAATCTTTTACTTTGATCCCACATTATAGTCTGGACCTCTTTTTCTCAGAGGGATGAACTTTGCGATAGGTAATCCTTCCTTGGGTCACGTTATGAGCATTAGTCATTCCTCCAGGTAGCTCTCATGGTCTCATGATAAAGTACAACTAATTCTTCACTTCCGACTGAAATTCTTGGAGCGGTCACGTATGAATAGAACACGTTCTGTTGGTAATAAGAGACCTCATAACTCATCTTGGGATGCATTGAGTCATTCTTAGACTTGAAGGTATTCAGAAGCTATGTGAGGTCTTGGATGCTATGCTAGCAACAAGCATTCGTTTTTCTGTTCCAGTCAAAGTCCATTTAGCTATATCGACTCCACCTCTCTTCTTTTAATCAAGAAGCTTGTATATCTTTATGTCTTTAGGTTTCGAGTAACATTTAAAGATAAGTTCTGGTTAGTGAACTATATGTACAAACATAGCTTGTTTTTCTTTATTTCTCTCTCCCCCCCCCCCACTTTCCCTCCCTTTGAGGAGTTTGTTTTGTCTTGTCTTGAAAAGGAGGGCCAAGGCCAGTTCTGAGAGGCAGATCTGTTTTAACTGCTGAAGTCTGTGAAGTCTCTGTTTAGGCAATGTTTTTCCAAACACCCTTTCCGAGAATGGAGCCTGTCACCGCTTTCTCTCTCCTAGCTCCAGCTGGGTAACTGTACAGAATCCATAATCGCTGCTAGCAGTGTAGAAAATGAAAAGGCTATGAACGATACAAAAGGGTGCTGGTTTCCCTTTTTTTCCCCCTCTAGCAGTCCAAACTGGCTTCCTGTTTGCTTAATAGCTTGTTGCTGATGGACCTGCAATAAATACCAGGGATACTAGATAGTTGTATCTTGTAAATTGTTCTGAAGGTGGCTGTTACCAGGAGTATGGTGTGTATACTCATGTAAGTGGTGTTCTTGCTAGCTGTGGGTGTCAGTCAGGCTGATGTAGCAGAATTCCCTCCACCAATTTAGAGTACAGTAAAATTAATATTATAAAGATAGTGATAATAGTAATAGTAGTTATAATAACAACTGTGGCAAAAGTAAGCAAAGATAGTACCAATAGTGATAGGCACCTTGGCTACATTTAGAGCACCACTAGAACACCAACAGCATTTAACTGGTCTGTCGCAAAAGGCAACTTTACTTTGAACAGCTCACATCCTGTGACAGTATCTTTAATATTATTAAACAATGACATCTATCTGCCTATCCCAGGTCCCTGGGGAGGACTTGATAGAGGGATAAAAATGCCAAATCCAGTCTAAAAATCTGGCTGACTGTGGGACAAACTATAATAATAAGAATAATAGCACACCAACTCCTCAATAGCTTGAGATCCTAAAGCCCATTGAGGCTTTTAAATGGTTTTAGAGGCCTTCCCCAATGAGAACAAGCCAAGGACGACTCTGGCAGTGTGTTCCCCAGTTGTTTGGAGTAGGCAGGCAGAATCATTCTTGGTACGGTGGACCCTGCTATTTCCCTGTGCTTTTCCGTACAGGACTTTATAGATAATTACCAGTGCTTTGAATTTGGCCCAGATACCTATTGGTTGCCACTGTGTCAACCCCAAGATAGGAATAATTCAGCAGTAACATGGTTCCCTGGTTAGCTGGCTGGCTTTCATATTCTGCTCCAGTTGCCTCTTCTGAGTGTCTTCAAAGGCAGCCTTATGGAGCGATAGAAAAAAACAATGTCAGAAGCTACAAATGTGCAGATAAGAAAACTAGCAGACCGGAAGAATAAGAGATTGACAAGCAGTAATGCCTGGATTAAGACTGACCGGACCCAAAAAAGCTAGTTTCTAGGCCAGGTTTAGATAGCCATTGCCTCAGTCTAACAGTGCAGCCTTTCCTAGCCGGGTGCCCCACATCATGGCTTTTGAATGCATTTGTTTATATTTCTCAACTGCCTTGCAGATAGCCCCAATCTTGCCTTCCTGTCTTCCGAACGTGGTTTGAATTGATAGATTTTCTTTCCACTGTAAAAACAAATTGAAATATATTTTGAAGTTACTCTAAATCAGGGGTGTCAAACTGCCGGCCCACGAGCCGGATGTGTCACGATGAAACCGCGTCCCCATTGCCGGCAATGGGGGGAAAAGTTCCAATACGTCGCGCGACGTCATGTGATGTCGCGAGTCTGACATGTCTGCTCTAAATGAACAGTTAATAAATTTCATAGCTGTTTAAGTTGGTCTCAGCTAATCAGATACTTTGTTGAACTGAGCTAGGTACCCTGACAAAGATACGTCATACAGCACCTTAATCTCTTGTCTAATTTTTCCAAGCTTTCACCATATTATTTTCACCTATTTCTGCCATCATAAATGTTACAGATTTCCTTTTAGTAAAAACTACAATTTTCAAATCAGCTGATGTTGTATCAGGTATCTGCTATTCCAGCAGTGTCATGGGGATGAAGATTTATTAATTTAGTAAATAAGTTTATATAACCACCCAACTACACACAGTGGCTCCAGGTAGTGTACAACATTAAAAGTCCACAGTTTTTTAAAAAATCACAATTATACCCTCCCCTCTCTGTGGTAACAACAGCAGAATTAAATAAGCCTCTTGAACAGCTCCTAATGGGGTTCCCAGGCCCACTGACAAAACTAGGTCTTCAAGGCCTTGCAGAAAAGCAACAGGGCAGGCTCCATCTTATCTATGGGGAAATGATATTCCAAAGGGAGGGAGCCATCACAGAGAAGGCCCTTTTCCTAGGTCCCACCAGATGTAGTTCCGTGCTGGTTGGAACCTGCAACATATTCTGCCTTCCTGCTCTGGTGGGCTAGGTAGATGTAATTGGGGAGAGGTGATCTGTCAAATAACCTGGAGACAAGCCATCTAACATTCAGCCATCTAACATTCAGTTAGAATGTTCTTTTCAAATTAGTTCTTGCTTCCAATAGCTGTACGTTTCAGATTAGGAAGTGGTTGAGATGTGTTTGATTAGGAAGTTTTCGTCTATTAGATTATTACAGTAAAAGAGTTCACTGTAAAAAGGAGTTAAAACTGTTACTAATTTCAAATGCAGAAGTTCTACATCTATGCTTTAAAGTGCTGGTTTAATAGTGGGAACAAGTTACTTGAAAGACCGTGCTTTCCAATATATTATCAAAATCTTCAAATAGAGTTTATTTACATTAATTTGAGACTCTTGAGATGTTGGATTTCAACTTGCATAATTCTCAATCAGAATAGAGCTGGACGGGACCATGGGGGTCTTCTAGTCCAACCCTCTGCTCCAGCAGGAGACCCTATAACCTAATCAGACAGATGGCTGTCCAGTCTTTTCTTAAAAACCTCCAGTGATGAAGCACCTATAACAGTGATGGCGAACCTTTTAGAGACCGAGTGCCCAAAACTGGCCCTGCCCCCGCTCCACCCCCCGCTCCGCCCCCACCCTGCCTGCCCGCAGGGCCACTCACCGCCTCCAGGGCCCACCGCAGATCGCCCAGCAGCACCATGGCAGCCACGCCCTCTGCCATAGAGAGATGCCCGTAGCATCAACTGTGCGCAATGGGGCGTGAGGGCAGAGTCTTGTCTACGCTGCCTGGCTGCCATGTCCTTGACTGCATTGCTCCGTGTGGGCCATGCTCGGGGGCGACTCTCCTCCAGGGGGGCTGCTGGTGAGAGGGTCACGGGGGGAGGCAAGGCTGGGGCAACAGCACGTGTGCCCACAGAGAGGGCTCTGAGTGCCACCTCTGGCACCCGTGCCATAGGTTCGCCACCACTGACCTATAACTTCTGGAGGCAAGCTGTTCCACTGGTTAATTGTCCTCACTGTTAGGAAGTTTCTTCTTAATTCCAGGGAGCTTCTCTCTTTGATTAGCTTCCAGGTGCTTTGATTAGCCTACGGGTGCTTTGGAAAATAAGATGATCCAAGGCCTGGAGACTAAAACTTATGAAGAAAGGCTGCAGGACTTGGGTTTGGCTAGTCTAAAGAAAAAAAGAAATAGGGGTGACATGATAGCAGTATTCCAGTATTCTCCAGAGCACCAGAGGGCAGGACAAGAAACAATGGTTGGAAACTGATCAAAGAGAGAAGCAACCTGGAATTAAGGAGAAAGTTCCTATCAGTGAGGACAATTAACCAGTGGAACAGCTTGCCTTCAGAAATTGTGGGCGCTCCATCACTGGAGGTTTTTAAGAAGAGACTGGACAGTCACTTGTCTGAGATGGTATAGGTTCTGCTGCTTGAGCTGGGGCTGGACTAGAAGACCTCCAAGGTCCCTTCCAGCTCTATTCTATTCTTTGTGGCAGCCCATCAAATACTGGAATGCTACTATCATGTCATCTCTAGACTTTCTCTTCTCTAGACTGTCCATACCCAATTCCTGCAACTGTTCATCATATGTTTTTGTCTCTAGGACCTTAATCATCGTAGTTGGTCATCTTTGCACTTTTTCCAAAGTCGCAGCATCTTTTTTGTAATGTGACCAAAACTGGATGTATAGTATTCCAGGTGTGGTCTCATTAAGGATTTATAAAGCGGTACTAATAGGTGTCCAGTTCAGTCCCACTACTCTACTGAGCCTCCGCGCTATCAGCCCCCTCTACCACAAAGATCCTGCAGGAGAAGGGCAGTGTGGACAACCGTGGGATCTGGCAGGGTGAGAGCTGTGAACCATAAACGCAAAGCTTTTGCTGTGTCCCTGCACAACAGATACAGTGCCCTTGCTGACCTTAATAGGGACATTAAGGAGACAGGTAAAGGTATTTGTGATGATAACTCAAATAAGCAGGGGATCGTGGTCCGAGATGAAGAACTTGTTTTTGACAGGGAGAAGTGTGAATCAGGTATTACACATCAGTCATGCAAGAACAGAAAGGCATCCAAAAAGAGAAGCCACCTTCTGGTAGGTGATTCAATTATAAGGGATGTAAATTTAGGAAAGGACACAGTGGTTTCAAAAGAGGTCAGGTGTCTTCCAGGTGCTACTGCCAGTAGGGACAAGAAGCGTATTTCTAAAATAATCAAGAATGCCAGCAAGGACTGTGATGTGGAGGCTATTGTACATCTTGGCACTAATGATCTGTCCCAAAAAGATGTACTCTCTGTGCAGAACGATTTCCAGAGCTTGGGACAGGAACTTAGCAGAATAGGCTGTAGGCTTACTTTTTCAGAAGTTTTACCAGTATATAAGGAGCAAAATGGAAAAGGCCAGCGTATAGCAGAATTCAATATGTGGCTAAAGGAGTGGTGTAAAGGGGAAGGCTTTGGATATATTAGTCACGACGTCTGTAGCTGGTCCAATGAAAAAATGTACAAAAGAGATGGTTTGCATCCATCAAAGAAAGGGACTGAGTTACTGGGCTATAAATTTATAGATTTTCTGGAGGAATATTTAAACTAAACAGCGGGGACAGTGAGTTAATTGATACAGAACATCCCTGTCCCCGGCAATCTAAAAATTATAGGGCTATCAGTGCATGTAACATAGATGTGTGTGTGGACAAGAATATCAACCTTGCTGTCAAGCAAAATCAAGCTTCTAATAGCGAGTGCCACACAAAGTGCACTAACCAAATAGGTGGTAAGACAATGGGGGAACTCAGGCACCACACAGGTTACATAGAAAGTAAACACAGGGTCAGTCATAAAGGACTCAAATGTCTATACACCAATGCACAGAGTATGAACAGCAAACAGAGTGAACTAGAAATTCAGGTTAATGAGGGCAGATATGATATTGTTGCCATTACGGAAACGTGGGATGAAACCCACAAATGGAACACACAGCTAGAGGGATTTAAATTATTTAAAAGAAACAGGCCAAATAAAAGGAGGCGGAGTTGCTCTATATGTAAGAAATAACTACATCTCTACAGAAATAGAGCACAACAATGATGAAAACTGTCTTGAATGCATTTGGGTCAATATAAAAGGGGGGGGGAAATGACATTGCCATAGGTGTATACTACAGGCCATCCAACCAAACAGAGGAAATGGATGAACTTTTTGCTAGTCAGCTAACTAAGGTATGTAGGAAGCACATCACAATAGTAATGGGGGACTTTAACTACCCTGACATCAACTGGGAGACAAACTCTGCACCAAGTGGAAGATCAAACAGATTCCTTGCAAACCTAGCAGACAACTTTGTCTCCCAAAAAGTAGAGAAGGGAACTAGGGGATTAGCCATTCTGGATCTAATTCTCACTAACAGAGATGAAATGATAGAAAGTGTTGAAGCCACAGGAACCTTGGGAGGAAGTGATCATGCAATATTGGAATTCAACATTATGGAAGCACAAGCAATAGAACACAGTCAAACTAGAGTCTTGGACTTTAAGAGAGCTAATTGGGAAGGATTCCATGGATGAGAATCCTCAAGGGGAAAACAACTCGAGAAGCTTGGGAAATTTTGAAAAGTGAGATAATAAATGCACAGTCTAACACAATACCAACAAAGACGAAAAATAACAGCTCTCAAAAGAAACCAACGTGGCTGCATAAAGAACTCTCTGATAAATTGAAAGATAAAAATGACAAGTATAAAAAGTGGAAAGAGGGGCACATAACTAAGTCAGAATATCAGCAAATAGCCCGAGCCTGCAAAGATGAAGTGAGGAAAGCTAAGGCTCAAAATGAATTAAGGCTTGCGACCAAAGTCAAAAATAACAAAAAAAGCTTCTTTCAACATGTAAAAAACAAGAAAAAAGTGAAGGAAATGATTGGTCCATTAGTGGGTGAAAGTGGCAAGAAGGTGACAAGCAACAGGGAGAAAGCAGAACTATTTAACTAATTTTTTTGCATCTGTCTTTACACAAAGGGGAAAAAACAGACCAACCTACCAAAAATAGTGCCATAAAAAACAGAATAGAAACGCAAGTTAAGATAGGCAAGAAAACGGTAAGTGAGCACCTGTCCAGCCTAGACAAGTTCAGATCACCAGGACCAGATGGATTACACCCCAGGGTTCTCAAGGAACTGGCAGATGTGATCTCAGAACCATTGAACTATATTTTTCAAAGATCCTGGAGCACTGGGGAACTACCAGAGGACTGGAAAAGAGCTGATGTAGTTCCCATCTTCAAAAAAGGAAAAAAAATGGACCCAGGAAATTACAGACCTATCAGACTGACCTCAATTCCTGGGAAGATTCTGGAAAAGATAATCAAACAACGAATCAGCGAACACCTAGAGGCAAACAAAGTCATTACTAAAAGCCAACATGGGTTTGTCAAAAACACATCATGCCAGACAAATCTTATTGCATTCTTTGACCAAGTGACAAAATTAGTAGATCAGAGGAATGCTGTGGATATAATTTACTTGGACTTCAGTAAGGCATTTGATAAAGTAGATCACAACCTACTACTTGATAAGATAGAAAAATGTGGGTTAGACAACATCACCACCAGATGGATCCGTAGCTGGCTGACCGGTCGTACTCAGCGTGTGGTCCTCAATGGAACCGCATCTACACGGAGGGAAGTGTGCAGTGGGGTGCCCCAGGGCTCTGTTCTGGGCCCAGTGCTCTTCAACATCTTCATCAACGATTTGGATGAGGGGATAGATGGGGAACTCATCAAATTTGCAGACGACCCCAAGCTGGCAGGAATAGCCAGCACTCCAGAAGACAGGCTTAAGATACAGGAGGATCTGGACACACTTGAACACTAGGCACTATCTAACAAAATGAAATTCAATGGTGAAAAAAGTAAGGTTCTACATTTAGGCAAGAAAAACCAAATGTACAGGTATAGTATAGGGGGTACCTAGCCCAATAGTAGTAACTGTGAGAGGGACCTCGGAGTCCTAGTGGACAATCATTTAAATATGAGCCAGCAGTGTGCTGCAGCTGCCAAAAAGGCCAACACAGTGTTAGGCTGCATTAACAGAGGGATAGAATCAAGATCACGTGAAGTATTAATACCACTTTACAATGCCTTGGTAAGGCCCCACTTGGAATACTGCATCTAGTTTTGGTCACCACGATGTAAAAAAGACGTTGAAAATCTAGAAAGAGTACAGAGAAGAGCAACAAAGATGATTAGGGGACTGGAGGCTAAAGCATATAAGGAACGGCTGCTGGAATTGGGTATGTCTAGTTTAATGAAGAGAAGGATGAGGGGGGACATGATAGCAGTGTTCCAATATCTCGGGGGCTGCCACAAAGAAGAGGGAGTGAAGCTATTTTCCAAGGCGCCTGAAAGCAGGACAAGAAGCAACGGATGGAAATTAATCAAGGAGAGAAGCAACCTAGAACTGAGGAGAAACTTCCTGACAGTTAGAACAATTAACCAGTGGAACAACCTGCCTCCAGAAGCGGTGAATGCTCCAACACTGGAAGTTTTTAAGAAGAGACTGGACAGCCATTTGTCTGAAATGGTATAGGGTTTCCTGCCTGAGCAGGGGGTTGGACTAGATGACCTCCAAGCTACCTTCCAACTTTATTATTATTATTATTATTATTATTATTATTATTATTATTATTATTATTATTATTATTATTATTATTATTATTATCATCATCATCATCATCATCATCATCATCATCATCATCATCATCATCATCATTATCATTAATACTTCACGCGATTTTGATTCTATGGCTCTGTTTATACAACCAAGGATTGTGTTAGCTTTTTTGGTTGCTGCTGCACATTGCTGCCTTATGTTTAAGTGATGGTCCACTAGGACTCCAAGGTCCCTCTCACAGTTACTCTTTTTCAGCCAGGTTTTTCCTAATCTGTACTTGTACCTTTGATTTTTCTTGCCTAGGTGTAAAACCTTGCTTTTCTCCACATTAAATTTCATGTTGTTGGATAGGGTCCATTGTTCAAGCCTGTCAAGATTTTTTTGAATCCTGAGCTTGTCTTCTGGGGTATTGGCTATTCCTGCCAGTTTAGTATCCTCTGCAAATTTGATGACTTTCCCTTCTATTCCCTCATCTAAGTCATTTATGAAGATATTGAAGAGTACTGGGCCTAAGACGGAGTCTTGTGGTACCCCACTGCTTACTTCGCTCCATGTGGCTGTAGTACCATGAAGGACTACTTGTTGAGTACGGTTTTGTCAGCCAGTTACAAATCCATCTGGTGGTGATGCTGTCTATCCCACACTTTTCTAGTTTACCAAGAAATAGGTTATGGTCTACTTTTCGAATGCCTTGCTGAAGTCTAAGTATACTATGTCCACAGCATTTCGCTGGTCTACTAATTTAGTCACTCTGTCAAAGAATGAAATAAGATTGGTTTGGTATAATCTGTTTTTAACAAACCTGTGCTGGCTACTAGTTATAACTTTGCTTCTAGAATCTAGATGTTCACAGATTTGTTTTTTGATTTTTTTTCCCCAGTATCTTCACAGGTATTGATGTTAGGCTGATTGGTCTGTAGTTTTGGGGTCTGCTTTTTTTTCTTTTCTTTTTTTGAAGATGGGAACCACATCAGCTCTTTTCCAATCCTGGTAGTTCCCCAGTGCTCCAGGTTTTTTTTTAAAGATATGGTGCAATGGTTCTGAGATAACATCTGCCAGCTTCTTCAGAACTCTGGGATGTAATCCATCAGATCCCAGTGATTTATATTTATCAAGATCTGACAAGTGTTAGCTTACCATTAAATTATTTTAATTTTTATTTCTAGTCTGTCTTTTACAGTTATGTTTTTGGTAGATTGGGCTATAGTTTCTTTTTGCATGAAGATTGATGCAAAGAATGAGTTAAGCAGCTTTGCTTTCTCTACTACCTGTTACTTCCTTGCCTCTTCTCTCTTTTGTGGACTGACTGTTTCCTTGACTTTTTTCTTGTTATTTATATGTTGAAAGAAACTTTTTAAATTATCTTTGACTTTTGTTGCAAGTCTTTGTTCATTCTGAGCCTTTGTTTTCCTGACTTCATCTCTGCAGATTTGGGCTTTCTGCTGATATTCTGCCTTAGTTATGTGTCCCGCTTTCCATTTTTTGTATTTATCCTTTGTCTTTCAGTTTATCAGAGAGGTCTTTGCGCAACCATGCTGGTTTCTTCTTGGATTTCTTGTTTTTCTTTTTCAGTGGTATTGTGTTGGACTGGGCTTTTATGATCAATCAAATTTTTCAGAGTTTCCTGAGTTGCTTTCCCTTTTAGGATTTTTATCCATGGAATTTTTCTTAGGCTCTCTCTGCGTTTGTTAAAATCAGCTTTTTTAAAGTTTAAGACACTGGTTGGATTATATTCTGTTGCTTGTGTTATATTATGTTGCTATTCTTTTCTGCATAATTAAAGACTACCTGGTTGGAATGGGGGAGTTTTAATTAACAGGTAAGAGAGCATTAAGTTCAAAAAGGCTGTTTCAATCAAAGAAGTCAGCTTGTTTTCATCCCTATAAACTTCCAGTTCAGCTTTTAAGTAAATCTTACCATTTTTCAAAATCTGTATTTTAATTCTGACTCACTGAGAGTTTTGCATTTATGCTGATGTGTAATTTCACAGCCATTTTTAATTTTGATATTTTAGCCTCTGAGAGTAATGTTTTTAATTATTATTGGGCAACAGACAAATGCCAAGGTAGGTGATAGCACTTGGCTAACCTCTTCTAGTCTCAGAAGTTAATCAGGTTCAGGCTTGGTTAGTGTTTGTACAAGAGACTCCCAGGGAATACCAGAGCTGCAGGCTAGACTAAGAAGTTGAAAACATCATAGAAAAGGGGGATACAAACCATTTTCCTACTGTTATTAAGACAACTGGATGGATATTCCATCAGGTGTCAACCTGAATTCAAAGGAGATGTTATCTTCAGCACATGCATGCAATAATATTATATTCCCCAACCCAGGGGCAGGACTTGTGATTAGCCCTTGGGTTTGTTGTTTTGGAATTATAGTCCAACTGTTTTGGAGAGCATCTGGTTATAGAAGGCTATTGCATACAATTTAGGTTTGTTTTTTGTTTTAAATATGCATTTCTATTTTAAAAATTGATGTGGCTATTAAGATGAATTTTGGAAACATAAAAACTACAGAATAAGATCAAGCAAAGCAAGATCTAGTGCTTTGTTCAATATCCCTTATTTTTCTTGGTGCCAGTTGTGCTTAATTTAATCCGTTGTCTGATGGTTAGGTGTTTGGATCTGCATGGAACTGCTTGCTAGTAATGGAGGTGAGTAGTAGACTGAATTGTTAATTTCCTGCTTGATATGGTTACTATAGTTTCCCCACAGTTCTCCTGCATAACTTTTAACTTATTAAGACCAGCAGTCTTAGCAGTTTGCTAAGAGCCTTGATCAACCTGTTTCAGCTTCCTGCCCTACACAGGAGGAGAAGGAAGGCATTGAATACTTGCAAGGCCACAATAGCCATCTGATGCATTCAGTTTTCTGGTTTGTAGGTTACATGAAAGAAAGGTGAGGGAGGTTTTCACTATATTACTGCTGTTACCAGGGATAGAATAAAGAGCCCAGTCAAGTTCAAGTGTAATCTTATGAGTCTTAATTCTGCTGGTGCTGTCATGAACTATGAGTAAAAAGGCAACAAGAATAACCTGTATTTGCTATCTGTGGGTTATCTGCTGCCTGCTTGGAGCTGCTACTTCAGTTTCATTAAAATCTTCCATGTGCACTTCTGGAAGTTCTATGGTTTTATGCAAATCAGCGGAGAAATGATACCAGAGGAAATGGGATATTTGAAAGCTAGAACTTTTAAGCTGCCACCCAAAGCCTCCAGTTCTCCAAATATCCATAGCTGTGGAGCAACTTCCTCACTATCCTTTATAAGGGCTGGTGGAGTTTTTTTGAATCACATTTTTATTTTTCAAAATTCTGCTTTATCACATGCAGAGAGGACTGAATGTACCCTGCTTTGGCACAGATGTCTTCCTGCAGCCAAAGAAGGAAGCAGCTGTCTTCCTGGATTTAGGGTGACCCTCCTAGTCCTTTTACCCCATTAAGCTGTCAGGGAGGAACAGCAGAACGGGGACTTGTGTGACCCAGAAGATTAGGATAAAGCAGAAGAAAGAAAAGTGCAGGAAGGTGGAGAAAAGCACCTTCATCTTTCAGTGGTAGCATTGAGAATGGTGATAAATACCAAGGCTGTAAGCACTAATTGGGAAAAATTACTGTACAACATGGAATGTGGGCATTCCTTTAAGCGTAACGATTTGAATATGTCTGCCTGTTTATAAAGACATCTGCATTGGCTTTTCTAAAATTTGCACAATTAAAAGAGTTCACCTGGATATGATTTCTTGGATAAGTTATCACTCCCAAGTGTCAAACCTTATGCTTTATGACAACTATGTCTGCAGAGATTGATGCATGTTATTTTAGGGCTTGGTTCACTTATTGTCTTATGGCTAAACCATAATGAGATTTTTTGTGTTGTGAAAAAGCTGGGCTTGAGAGAGTCATGCCCAGGTTTATCCTAGTTGGGGAAACTCATTAGGTAGCTTAAGGCCAATTTCCCATCCCAGCCTCTTCTTGGTGGCTGTGGGGAAAAAAATCAAGAGAGATCCTCCATATGTTCCTTTATAGGTAGTCCTCAACTTACAACATTTCATTTAATGACCTTTCGAAGCTACAACAGCACTGAAAAAAGTGACTTATGGCCATTTTTCACACTTTAAACCATTGCAGCATCTTGATGGTCAGGTGATCAAAACTCAGACACTTGACAATCGACTCCTATTTATGATGGTTGCCATATCCCGAAGTCATGTGATCACTTTTTGTCGCCTTCTGACAAGCAAAGTCAATGGGGAAGCCAGATTCATAACAGCCATGTTACTAACTTATCACAATCACAACTGCAGTGATTTGCTTAACAACTGTAGCAAGATAGGTAATAAAATCAGGCAAAAGTCATTTAAAAACTGTCTCGCCTAGCAACAGAAATTTTGAATTCAACCATGATCGTAAGTCAAGGACTACCTGTATATTCCCAGAAGAAAGGCAGGATATTATTCTAGCAAATAATATTGGCTTATCATGTTACCCAACCATTTTGGTTTGGCTTAGTTTGGTTTATATCAGGGGTTCCCAACCAGGGGTGCTCACACCCTCTGGGGGTGCGAGACGATATTCCAAGGGGTACAAAAACTTGGATTTTCAAAATTATAGTGTATATGCATAATTTGTTGCCATTATTTCGAACTTTTGTAAGGGGTGTAAGAATATATCAGAAGCGTTCTAGGGATGTGGGGTATAGAAAAGGTTGGGAACCACTGGTTTATATCATGTTGTAGTTGAATCTACTCCTTGGTACTTATTAGTGAATCATGGTGAAGCAAAATGTGGGTTACTTTAAATGTAAATTCATTTAGAATATAGGGATTGAGTGATGAACTAAATTGAAACATTTAAAATTATTTCCATTTTATATGGTCAGGCATATAAGCATTTAATTATCCATGTAAAAGTGACAGTCATGCACATAAAACACATATCACTGCCAGAAATTCTCTTCTTGTATCTTCTCTGGTTTCACTAAATTTCAATACTATAGACTATTCATCTTAACCAACCTTGGTTTGGCTATAAAAAAGACTAACCATGGTTTTTAAAAAGGCTGTTTCAACTGACTGGGTTTGCTCAACACATTAAGGTACAACATTTTGTAAACAAAAATACTTCAGTTCATATGTAAAACCAAACACTCATAAATTTTAGGGAGATACAAGTTTAAACATGCTTGGAGTAAACACATGTCTATCATCGACAAAAAATTTAAAAATAAAACAATAAAAATAAATACATAAATTAAAAACAAAACAAAAACTCAAAAGGTAGACTTCATAGTCCACTAGGAGTTTTTCTGTCATCAGTTTTCTATGTTTTTATATATGAAATTGTTCTTAGCCTTAATCACAGTCACTAATGCAATACTCAACTTTTACTGGAGGGGAAATTTACACAAGACAGCAAAGTCTGGGGAAAGGGAGTACAGAAATTTGTGGTTCACCCTCCATTTTACAACCACAATTAAAAGGTGGCTCTAATTGCAATTCCATCTCTCCAGCATTAGTCATGATATAAACACAGTATTAATTGCTACATACTTCATAAACAGGTAGTTCTATGACATCTGTGACATTTGTGGAGTTTTTAATATTTGCCAGAACAAATAAGTGCAAACCTACACAAAAAGGGGCCCTGTAGTCTTTAAATCTTGTCTTATTTATTTGCAAAAAATTCAACAGCAGCTAACATCTGCTTAAAAAAATAACTGATGAGTAATAAAGAGTAATGATCCTGTTAAAAATAGAAATGTTGGACCAGCAAACAAACATAACCACAAATAATAACAGTCAGAGTGAATTAAAAATCTAGGAACAAAACAGATACCTATCACGAAATCTTGTGTAAAACTAAACAATTGGTTTTGGTACCGATGGAAAATTAGTATTATTTAATATAAAATAATTAAAATTAATATTAGTATCCCACATATTGCTTTGGTAAGACCACACTTAGAATACTGTCCAATTCTGGTCACTGTGATTCAAAAAAGATGTTGAGATTCTAGAACGAGTGCAGAGAAGAGCAACAAAGATGATTAGGGGGCTGGAGGCTAAAACATATGAAGAACGGTTGCAGGAATTGGGTATGTCTAGTGACTAGTCTAACGAAGAGAAGGACTAGGGATGACATGATAGCAATCTTCCAATATTTGAAGGGTGGTCACAACTCTATTCTCCAAAGAACCTGAGGACCGAGACAAGAAATAACAGATGAAAACTTATCAAAGAGAGATCTTAACCTAAAACTAAGGAGAAATTTTCTGATAGTGAGAACAATTTATCAGTGGAATGGTTTGCCTTCAGAAGTTCTGGATGCTTCATCACTGGAGGTATTCAAGAAGAAATTGGATAGCCATTTGTCCGGAATGGTATAGGGTCTCCTGCTTAAGCAGGGGGTTGGACTAGAAGATTTCCAAGGTCCCTTCCAACTCTGTTATTTTGTTATTCTGTTAAAAGCAGTAATTTTTTTAAAATATTGGAGATGATCAAAGAAAAGACTAGCATGTTCTTTCTTTGGTGGTCTTTTCATTTCCTACATCATCTTATGATAAGGATATTGATACACTGTATACACGTTATCTAGTTCTGTGGAGTGATATAAATCTTATGAATGAGTAAACAGATCTGTCAGGAGTGCAGATCGTCATGATTTATAAAAAGTTAATGTGGCAAAAATCTAATATATTGCAGCTACCACGAAAGGTATCAAATATAATAACAACAACAACAACAACAACAAAACATTGGAAGAGACCTTGGAGGTCATCTAGTCCAACCCCCTGCTCAGGCAGGAAACCCTATACCATTTGAGACAAATGGCTGTTCAGTCTCTTAAAAACTTCCATTGTTGGAGCATTCACCGCTTCTGGAGGCAGGTTGTTCCACTGGTTAATTGTTCTAACTGTCAGGAAGTTTCTCCTTAGTTCTAGGTTGCTTCTCTCCTTGATTAGTTTCCATCTGTTGCTTCTTGTCCTGCCTTCAGGCGCTTAGCTTGACTCCCTCTTCTTTGTGGCAGCCCCTGAGATATTGGAACACTGCTATCATGTCCCCCCTCGTCCTTCTCTTCATTAAACTAGACATACCTAATTCCAGCAACCGTTCCTTATATGTTTTAGACTCCAGTCCTCTAATCATCTTTGTTGCTCTTCTCTGTACTCTGTACTCTGTTCTCTGTACTATGGAAAACATAGATTTGATTCTGATAATACTAACCTAGGATTTTAAAATTATGGTTTATTGATCAAGCCATAATGGCCTGGTTCACTCATAACACTAAACTATATAGTGAGTAGATTTATACAGCAAACAAGCCAGGCTATATATGATCCAGACCAATATTATAACAAACTGTTATGGGTAACTACAACTTAACTGCCAAATACTTCAGCACATCTGCATCAGTAGGAAAGAATTATGTTTGCTTTCTATGTAACACAGTTTACACTAGAAAAACCTATGCCTGTAGTTTGCTTACGTCACATTCTCATATTTGTTTCTCTAGGCCAGAAATGTGCACAATGGCGAGTTGGCTGCAGTTAAAATTATCAAACTAGAACAAGGTAAGCATTTCTCTATTTTCCAATGGTACTGAATTGTTTTCTTAATCACACTGCTCATCAAATTCTTATTCCAAAGAACTCGGAGCCGTTCTCTCTTTCCTTCATTTTATCTCTTTCAGCAGTAACCCTGGGATAAAAGCCAGTCTTTGAACAAAAGTCAGGCACCAAAGCTTCAAGGATACTTCAAGAGGAATTACATTTGTCCACCCTCACCCCCACCGGTCCCCTCCCTCCGGTTTTAGTTTTTTTATATTCTGTGCCACATTTTTGGAGAAATATTAGGCTGGCGGAGAGCAAACCCCATGTTCTTCCTATTTCTATTTAATACTATCTTCTACTATTTTCTACTTTGTCTACCTGTTATAGCTGAATTGGACTGAGGGAGATCAGATGTCTTTCCATTGTAATATAGAACACTATTAACAATTTCAGCTTATTTCCTTTTTTGGGGCACAACATCTGGATCTTAATATGAGTTAAGATCCTGGATTAATGTTTCTCAATGTTTTAAGAAGCATGGACCACTAAATAAACAATCAAAAAATGCAGTGACCACCCAATTAAACAACACTGTGTCTACATTTTTGCGTTTAAGAGCATGAGAATTCACTTTTCTGATGAATAACAATTTTACAGTGGTTGTATTTGTATGGCTTTCCATCTTCTCCCATTTTAAAGATCTTTTAAAACTAAAATCTGTATCAAAAATGTAAGTCCAAAATTTATCATTTTAATTATATTATATACCCCATGCAGTGGTGGGATTCAACCGGTTCGCACCACTTCGGCAGAACCGGTAGCTAATTTTTTGTTGCCCAGGCCCAGAATGGACTTCCAGAAGCGGCATCCACACAGAGAACCGGTTGTTCACATATTTGAATCCCACTACTGACCCCATGCCATAATGAACATCTAAGTACAAACTTTCTAGTAAAATTGTGTTTTTTTAATAAACAGATGAGTCAATCTTGAGTGCATCGAAATCCTATTTTTAGACATTCATTATATTTCATATTCACACTTTCTCTTTTCGGATTGCTTGCGTAAAATTACTTAGCACAACACTGCATTTAGTTCTCTATTTCCAAGGCTATAGGCCTCCAGAGTGACATGGGCTTAGGGGCAAATGCTGGGTATACTCATATAGACTTACTGATTTTATATGGAGCCTTGTGACATCATAATCTGTTTAATTTACAAACCATTCTCAATATTCTGTAAATCCTGGTTACTTTCCTTTGATTTGTCCTTACGGTTGATTGCAACATTTTAGTTCTGCAGCCTGCTGACTGAGTGTAAAACCTGAACTGGAAGACTGGGGGTGTGGTAGGCAAACAGAATTTGCAGTGTGGGGTGGAGCCTAGGGAATGGTGCCACCTGATTTAGAGGTGCATCGGGGAAAATGTTTTCCAAGGTTGCAGACACTAGCTGAGGTTTTGGCTTTGCTGCAGTGCCAATCAGTTAACCATGTCTTGCAGCTGTGCAGATTGAGTGGGATGACAGCCTCCTTCAGTTCATTCAGAAAATATTTTGGATCATCATTCTGATTGAATGGAAGATAAATACTTCATTATATTCACAGTAGCTATATATTTAGTCTGTACAATTTTACTTCATTTTTCAGCCAAAGGGGCTAAGACAGGGGTGTCAAACTGCCGGCCCGCTGGCCAGATGCGTCACGCCAAAACCGCGCCCACCCCATTGCCAGCAATGGGGGAAAAGTCGCGATACATCGCGACACGTCACGTGACATTGCAAGTTTGACACCCCTGGGCTAAGAGAACAGCTTGCTTATGTAAAAAGAATAATAACCACAAGAAAAATAGTTTGTCCCTAATCTTACAGTCTCAAAGCCACAACATTAAAGGAAAAGAAGAATGGGGAAGTAAGAAAAGAACTCAGGGACACATGGTTCTTTCAATGCTCAGATGAAATGGAACCGCTTCAGGGAGAAGGCAGATTCTGATTAAATATTAGGAAAAAAAACCCTTCCTAATGATAAGAATTATTTAAGGGTGAAACTACCCTGAGCGGTAGTGGATGCATTCAGTCAGAAGTTTGGGATCCAATCTGTCTTTGATGCTTGAATTTGGGTTTCTGAACCGAGCGGAGACTAATGAGGGTGATCTTCATGGCCCCGTCCAATTCTCTTATTTTATGAGTCAAACAGCTTCTCATAGAAGTGCTCAGTATTCAGATCTGGAGCAAAGACGCTTTAGATCCAAGTCTGGGCTGTCAAACAAGCCTGCTGATTTGTCCTTCTGCTCGCAGCTTCTATTCTTCAAGGGTTGGGTAGTTGCCAGGCTGTATGCACAATCAATTGCCATCTGCTGACTGGAATAAAAGCTTATTTTAAGTAGCTGCAGCTGATTAATTTTGCCTAAGCAGAAGATTTAAGAGGGCAATGTTTAGAAGATGGACCCTGGTATTACATGTAGAAAGACCAGATGAATCCCTTGTGCATCTGCCTGAAATGCCCCAAAGTGGGAATGGAAAAGATTCTGCCTGAGTTGACAGTGACGATTTTTGTATGACATGCTATCTTAGCATTGAACATAGTTGAGAAACAAATCTGATGAAAGTCTAGTAAAAGATCCAGTTAATCACCTTAGCAACAGCTCCCTCTGCTGTCAAGGCCAAATAGCCCACCAATCTTTGTATTACTTGAGACTTCCTGTTTATTATGATTATCAGCAAACAACATGAACAAAAACCATTGTTTAGGTATGAAGGATTCTGCTTTATAGCCTCTCCTTTATCCCACATTGTGTTCCTGGGGTACTAACAAGTGCTTAACAGTTAGATAGAATATTTATCACTGAATTAGGAAGCTATATCAGACTCTGGATAGAATAACTAGTCTATAACAAGCTTTGATTACAGATTGCAGTCAAAGTATTACTTCAGAGCTAAATTCTGAGTCACAGTTTGGATTCAGTGGAGACAGCCAAACCATAATGTGGCTTAGTTGTTATGTAAACACAGAATTGTGCTGACAAACCACTAGTTTAACTTTAGAAAAGTCAGATCTTTTTAGTTTGCGTTTTAATCTGACATAATTTCAACTCCTCAAACCTGTATGTCAACCAGTTTTTTAAAATGTTATTGATGTGGTTTGTAATTCAAAAATAGGAAATGTAAATGTGTTTTTGAATATAATAATAATAATAATAAAGTTGGAAGGGACCTTGGAGGTCATCGAGTCCAACCCCCTGCTCAGGCAGGAAACCCTATACCATTTCGGACAAATGGCTGTCCAGTCTCTTCTTAAAAACTTCCAGTGTTGGAGCATTCACCGCTTCTGGAGGCAGGTTGTTCCACTGGTTAATTGTTCTAACTGTCAGGAAGTTTCTCCTCAGTTCTAGGTTGCTTCTCTCCTTGATCAGTTTCCATCCATTACTTCTTGTCCTGCCCTCAGGCGCCTTGGAGAATAGCTTGATTCCCTCTTCTTTGTGGCAACCCCTGAGATATTGGAATACTGCTATCATGTCACCCCTAGTCCTTTTCATTAAACTAGACATACCCAATTCCAGCAAACGTTCCTGATATGCTTTAGCCTCCAGTCCCCTAATCATCTTTGTTGCCCTTCTCTGCACTCTTTCTAGAGTCTCAACATCTTTTTTTACATCGTGGTGACCAAAACTGGATGCAGTATTCCAAGTGTGGCCTTACCAAGGCATTGTAAAGTGGTATTAATACTTCACGTGATCTTGATTCTATCCCTCTGTTAATGCAGCCCAGCACTGTGTTGGCTTTTTTGGCAGCTGCAGCACACTGCTGGCTCATATTTAAGTGATTGTCCACTAGGACTCCAAGATCCCTCTCACAGTTACTACTATTGAGCAAGGTACCCCCTATACTATACCTGTACATTTGGTTTTTCTTGCCTAAATGTAGAACCTTACTTTTTCACCATTGAATTTCATTTGTTAGATAGCGCCCAGTGTTCAAGTCTGTCCAGGTCCTCCTGTATCTTAAGCCTGTCTTCTGGAGTGTTGGCTATTCCTGCCAGCTTGGTGTCATCCGCAAATTTGATGAGTTCCCCATCTATCCCCTCGTCCAAATCGTTGATGAAGATGTATATAAGGAAAACGTGTGCTTAAAAAAATCTGTATTGGCTAAAGGTGTGCAAATATATTAACATATTGAAGAAAACTGATAAAAAGAACTCTGTATATTGTGGAAACACATATGTAAAAATGAGTATATTTTATAAAAGTGCATATTTAAAAAATCTGGCATTGTGAGACCTTTGAAGCAATCCAATTCAGGAAACAGACTCCCCAAGAATGACTGGAGACCTATTTTAATGAAATAGGCTCTAGCAACACAGTCTGGAAAGTTTAACTATGTTTTCCTTTCCCTTCTTTTACTCCAGGAAGTTAAGGCAGAGCCAGTTTGAGTTTGTCTAATGTTTTATTAAAATATGGACTGAAAATATGTTTTGGTAACCATTACCAAATAGTTTCTCCCATCTGTGGTTTTCCATTGGCATAATATCTGAGGACCAGAGAGACCCAAGTTCAAATCTTCCCTCAGTAACAGAGGTTCACTGGGTGGTTTTAAGCCAGTCACTATTTCAAGAGAACAGATGGGAGTAATTGATTGATTGATTGATTGATTGATTGATTGATTGATTGATTGAAGAAGATGGTGTTATGTGTAGTTGTGCTTGCCTTGTGCTTTTGGAGGAAAGCTAGGGTATAAATGTCACAAATACATGAAACAGATGAAAATATCAGAAACTGATGAGAGTTGAAGTATATATCAGGATAGAAGAATGAGAAATTGAGCAAATTGAAGTTGAATTTAATACAGAAGGTTATTTTTTGTGTTCATAAGTAAGGTAATTTGATGGCAATTCTGCTGTATCCCCTCTCATTTTATTTCCTGTTCAGACATTCTATACATTCTAATAATTTTGTCAGGCAAACATTTTTCTTCTTCTTTTAACAGCATATCTGTGTGTGCCTGAATGTGCATCTTAGTATCTGTCAGGTTGCCAAAACTCCAGATTTTGAAAAACATGTCAGTCAGTTCTTACGGAATTTTTGCATTATGCAATCTGAGATTTTGGTTACACAGTTCAGTAAAGTAATACATCATTCACAGTCGTCAAAAATGAGCATGACTTGGGTGTAAGAATGTTACTGTAAAGTTTGCTGCTGATTGCTCTGAACAAATCCAAAAATAATAAAAAAAATTGTTTTCATCTCTTGACCTGCCTCTGGACTCTAATCTTTCTCTATCACCTGAATGTTCATTTCAGCAGTGCTTGTTTCAGATTTCAGGGCTGTCATAAGAACATAGTAAAGAGCCACCAGTGCATCTAATGTACCCAGGAAGTGCATGTCCTTAACTACAAGTAGTTCTTGACTTACAACTGGTCACTTAATGACCATCCAAAGTTACAGTGCCCCCCCCCCCAAGGTACCTACAACACGATTCCAAAGTTCCAAAGGCTGCCCCCCCCCCGTCACATGGCCACATGTCAGGCACTTAGCAACTGGCCTGCATTTATGGCTGTTTGCAGTGGCCTGCAGTCACATTGCCATGTTTTTGCCAAAAACTGGCATTTACTTCTAGTTTTTGGCAAAATGGCCTATAGCGAACAATGAGCTCGCTTTACAGCTGCTACGTTCACTTAACAACCATTGCAAAGCTGTTTGTAAAATAGGGTCAGTCACATGGGTGACCTGCTTTATGACCATCATGACTTATGACAATAATAGACAAGATTCATTACAATCATAAGTCGAGGTCTACCAGTATTGTAGAGAGAGATAATTGGAGAATCAATATGAAGTGGGATTACAACAGTAAGGAATATAACTCTTCTTCCCTGCTGTAATCATCATGAAAATAATTTTCTGAATTGTCTGGTTGCATGGGGAGGTGGGGAGTTTTGTTTTCCTCCTTCCCTTTTGCAAAAAAAACAGGAAAGTGTCTCCAGTCTCACTGCCTAATCCCCAGACTCTGGTGGATTGGATTTGGCTGCCTCCTTGATAGCTTACATTTGATTAATTGCTCTTTCTCCAAAAAGAATTGTACAAGAATCTGTTCTATTCTGTTTCCACTAATATCATGCACAACAGTGGTTATTTTTTTCTTCTCAATGCACCCTCTGACTATAAAGCTACTGAGCCAGATGCTGTCCAGACTTCATACTAGAAGCCTTAAGACTTTCTCCCTTAAAACAACTTTTATATAGTTTAACAGATATTGCAATTGTTATAGTAACTATTCACCAGTAGGAGATACCACACAACTGTTGTCATCCTTATGGGTGTCTCCAGGGGTCGGTATCCTCCATATTAGATACTATGTTTGATCCTTTAATGGGATTTGAACTCACACTTGTACAGATGCTTGTACAGTGCATTTAGCTACAGAGCTGTCTTGGCCTCTCTGTCAGTAGCTAGTAGGAAGGGAGGTCTTCCTGCAGGAAGCTATATAAGTATGCCTTCCTGTTTACTATTGTTTGTTTGTACTATTATCACAAAAAAATCTCTAGTATGAGAGCGTACACAGCAAAACAGAAGGTATACCTATAGCTTCTGTAAGTTGCTATCATTGCTAGTGACCAACAGGAGGCACTGACCAATCACATAGTGCCTTCTACTGGTCAGTAGCAATCATAACATTCATTATCAGAACCTCTATATGGGGAAAAAAGAATAATTGATTCTTCTCAGTGAAAAAAACAATACCCAGGTTACTTTTGAAAAATCATTACTTTCAAGTTTCTCTAAGTAGCCCATGACCTGTATCAAGGAAGAAGAATGGGTGAATGTACCAGTTTGATGCCTTTCCCTATTCTCTGAGCTTTGGTAGTCCTCAAGATATGTGAGGACAGGCCGGTCATTACTATACATGTTTGAGTTACGTAGCTCCTTTTGAGTGCCATCCTGCTCAAGCACGCCCTACTGTCCTGTCCTCTAGACCAGGGCTTTTCAACCTGTGGTACGCGTACCACTTGTGGTACATTAATGAGTGGCAGGTGGTACGCAGCCCTGCCTAGCCAAGTGTAGTGGGGGAGAGAAAGAGCCAGCACAGGCAAGGACTTACAGTGAGAGAGTCCTCTGGAGCTGCAGATTTTACTTATGAATGGAGCCATTTGGGGAGGCTGCCTTAGCTGGCAGCCAGTACTTACATTTTTTTTTCTTTAACTGCCAGTTGGGCTCCTTACTTTCCTTTCTAGCCAGTAGCTAATTCTTAAAGGGGAAGTGCCTTTTTAAGCTAGTTCACTCAGCAGCTTGTCTTTTCTGCCTCTGGAGGCCTCTCCTTGTTTGATCAATATATGGAAGAGGGAAAATATGGGGGGGGGGTTCAAATTCTTCCTTCAGAAGGAGATGGGAATGAGAAAAAGGGAGGCAGGGAAGGGAGGGAGGGAAGGAAGTCCCGCCTTAGCAATTGGCCACCAGCAGCTCTGCCATTGACTTTGCTTGTCAAAAGGTTGCAGAAGGGGATCACATGACCCTGGGACACTGTGACCATCATAAATATGAATCAGTTGCCAAGCATCCAAATATAAATCACATGACCCTTTTGCTGCAATGGTCATAAGTGTGAAAAATGGTCATAAGTCATTTCAGTGCAATTGCAACTTTGAACAGGTTTTTTTTTTTGTCACCAAGTTTTTGACACCTTGCTAGGTGGTACTCGAATATTGCCATATCCTAAAAGTGGTACAATCGGTAAAAAGGTTGAAAAGCCCTGCGTCTAGACATTTGTGATGAGCTCTCCCCACCATAAAAAAGAGCAGTGTTGCATTTCCCCACTTTATGTTTAGATATTCCCAAGCTCTTAGCTGCATTCCTAGAGGCTGGTTTTACAGCAAGAATGCTTTGTAATTTTCCCCAAAGATATAAGAGTGAAATAAAAATAAGGCCTGGAGATTGGCATATTGTCCTGTCTTCCCTCTTACAACCCATTTTAATTGTTTGCTGTCATTTTAGTAGCCTGTTACCTGATAGTTGGGCTTTATATTTGACTTTAGAGTCTGTATCTGCCATTTATAACCCAGGGCCAATTCTGAGGCAGTTTTATTTGTTGGCTGGGGCTGAGCTAAAGGGGTAGGTTCCTCAGGTATAAGACTAGGAAATGTAATGCGGTGAGAGCTTCAGTGAACTCTTTGCATGTGGTTGGACCGTCTTATCTGCATTAACCATCAGCTATAGCTTGTTCTCTTGCACAGAGTTGGGATTTACAACTTCCACTTCAGGGTTTGTGGCTTCCAGTCAGACCTGGGCCTCCTATCCTCCCACAGCACCTCATATTTTAAAAAAAGAAAGTCTGCATAATAGCAAAGCTGACGTGGTAGTATCATTTCCCCTCTAGATAATTATTTATAGGGTACTGTCAAGGTATGCAGAATTTTAAAAAGCTTCACACACGAGAATAGAGCACAAACTGTAGAAAGGTGAGGGAAGAAGCCATAGTTTAACAGCAGAACTCCCATTTTGCATACCTTTGGGCTGAAAAAGGGAGAAGTACTTTCTCTCTGTCTACTTTCTCTTTGAAATACATGATTTTGAAGCCCTCAATTCCCCACTACCTTTTTTCCTAAAACAGGTAGTCCTTGACTTATGACCACAATTGAGCGCAGAATTTCTTTTGCAGGATTCTGGGACACGTATATTCACCTTCATTCATGAAAATTTATTTTGCTAGGTGAGACAGTTGTTCAGTGAATGTTGCCTTATTTTACATCCTTTTTTGCCACAGTTGTTAAGTGAATCATGGCAGTTGTTTAAGTTAATAACACAGTTGTTAAGTGAATCTGGCTTCTCCATTGATTTGACTTGTCAGAAAGTTGCAAAAAGTGATCACATGATCCCAGGACAATGCAATCATCATAAATATGAATCAGTTGCCAAGCGTTTGCATTTTGATCATTTGACCATGGGGATGCTGGAATGGTCTTAAGGATGAAAAACGGTCATAAGTCACTTTTTTCAGTGCCATTGTAACTTTGAACAGTCACTAAATGAACTGTTATAAGTTGAGGACTACCTGTAAAAAAATGTTCAAACATTCTGGTCTTTTCTGATGGGGAAAAGTGATCAAGCTCCCTGATTATTTTAGTTGCTCTCTCCTGTTTGCTCTTTTATAGTATTATATCATTTTTCAATTGATTACAACTTTATACAGTATTCTACATGCAGACCATAAATATGTATAAGGATGGCAGTGTTGGCAGTTTCATTTTTAATCCCTTTTTCTAATAGGGATCTCTGGCATAGAATTTGCTTTTCTCCCAGCTGCCGCACATTGAGTCTATATCATTGTTTTTTAAATTTGGAAATTTACGATATGTGGACTTCCGTCTCCCAGAATTCCCCAGCCAGCATGGGAGTTGAAATATACACCTCTTAAAGTTGCCATGTTTGAAAAACACTGGTCTATGTTGACCCCAAGATCTTTTCCCTGGTTAATTACAGATGTCTCAGACCCTATCAGTGTGTATGTAAAATTAAGGATCTTTGCCTATCACTTTACACTTTGCTTCGTTTAACAGGGGAAAAAGAATAGTATAAATTGGGAAAGTCAGAAGTAGCAAACAATTCCAATTTTCAAGGGTCAGCTGTCTATTTTGCATTTGAGAGCTCCAGACTTTTGAATGCTATCTTTGTACACAAAAAAGCAATGTCTATGCTGATTGGAATTTGTTATTTATTCCTTCCTGGCAAATATTCACAGGCACTGTTTTGGTGGCCTTGGGCAAGACCCTATCATGATCACCGATGAATTTGGGGTTACGTGGTATACAGTTGCTGAGAGCTCCACCATTGCTATCCCCACTTTTTTGTGTGTTGTTGTGGGGTAATAGACACATTGATAGCCAATCATATAATTCCCTGTTTTGACTTGGCGTAGGCTTAGAAGCTGTTTTCAATACATGCATTCTGGAGTTCTTGACTTGTCCAACTATTTAGCTAGAGAAGGCATTTATAATGGGTGAAAAACAGAAGTCGGGACAGCTTCCCATGACTGCTAGCTTAATGGGGGCAGCCAGCCAGCTGGATAGAGGGACCCATTTCTTTTTTTAATTAAGGCAGCTAGGAATGGTGGGAAGCTGTGTCTTGCAACACTGCATAAATTGTTTGGCTCACATTCTGTACAATGACCTTCCCTAATCTAAATGGACAATCAATAAGCAAAATGAAGGGGATACTCAGATCTTGAGTGAGAATTCAAAAATGTCCTGAAATTTCAGCATTCTCTGCAAGATTTCAGGGGTGAGATTACTGGAAGAAAATCATGAGATTTGATAACCTGAAAAGTTTACTGACCTCTACTACAATTCATTGAGGTGTGTGTTCTTTTTTTCTAGCATTCTTCCAATGGGAAAAAACACAGAGCAAAGTTAACCAGGTGGGGCTGGCTCAATTCCCAATAATTTCTAGCAGAATATTTGAGGTAATGAAGAAACAACTGAGTGTAGGCAAAGTCTCATATTTTCTGAGTTCAGTTGTGTCATTGGGCCAATTTAGCTACCGTTCCTGTTCTTCATATGGACAAACCTTTCCCTCCAACCTAGCATCCTCTTTTTGTAAAGATTATCTTGGAAAAAATTGCCTACAGCAACTGTTCAAATTCAACTTGCTTTGAAAAGCCTTAAAAGAAGAAGTAGACATAAACTGCATAATCTTTTGATGTATCCTTAAAAGCAGCCTGCCACAAACTTAGGCAAAAGTCTTATTGTCCCATTACCTCATCATAAAAATATGAGAGGAATTAAAGCTAAGTTTGACCATGGGGGTGTTTGGTCCAGCCTGCTTCCTGCTTCTTCAGTAGCTAGTAAGATGAGAGACCAGCAAACAGAACAGTAAAGGCCCTCTCTTAAATTTTGCTTTTAAAAAATGCCAAAAAATATAAGACACCATGCTTAGCAGTCATTGACAATTGCATTCTCTGTTAATTTTCTAATTCCTTTTCAAACCCAATTGTAGGAGTGACTCTCGCTACATTTCGTACTAGTGGGTGAGAGTGAGAGTGAAGCCTTTTCTTGAGTCTTCTTTGAATGCCAGAGGAATCACAGAATCTAAGGAAGCTAGAAGTGATCTCTTTCACAGCGTGGCAAATCATCAAAGATACCTTCCTACCACACCAGTCCTCCGAGTCTTATTTAATCTTTCCCTGAGGAAGTTCACTGGATGCAACCAGTTTGCAAATTGGAATGGTTCTGCATATCCACGCTATTTTATCAGAGGAAAAAAGCAGAGGAATTGCAACCAGCAGGCTTCACAAGATGTTTCCAATCCTTTGGGGCTTGGGTGCATTTTCCAGTTACTGAGGCATGTAGGGTTGCTGGCCCTTTTTGCTCTCAGCTAGAGAAAAAGCCGTCATGATGAAGACTGGAAAAGCAGTAAAATGATGCCCTGAGTGCATTATGTTTTGATGTAAAAATATAAATGGAGTACAATTCACATTGATTAGGCCAGTGATGGCGAACCTTTTAGAGACCGAGTGCCCAAAAACCACCGCCCCACCCCTGTCCCCGCTTCACCGTGCCCGCTGGACCACCCACCACCTCCACGGCCCGCCACAGATCTCCCAGGTATCCCAGCAGCACCATGGTGGCCACACCCTCCACCCGTGCCCTGCAGCAGCATCTGTGCGCGATGGGGTGCAAGGGCGGAGTCTTGTCCCCGCTGCCCGGCTACCATGTCCTTGGCTGCGCAGCATTGCGTGGGCCGTGCCCGGAGGCAACTGTCCTCCGGAGGGCTGCTGGTGAGGAGGGGGCCTGAGAGGAGGCGGGGCTGGGGCGACGGTGCGTGTGCCCACAGAGAGGGCTCCGAGTGCCGCCTCTGGCATGCGTGCCATAGGTTCGCCACCACTGGATTAGGCAATGTGCTTTGGGAATTCTTGGTTAAGAATCTTACATGTGTGCTTGGTTGCTTTTTACATGTGTGCTTGGTTACTTTTTCAGGTTCTTGTTCTGTGCTGTTTCTTTCTCCTGTTTTTACATGAGCCAGTTTCCTTTTCACATACCTATCATTTTGAACCCCCCCCCCACCTTTCCCCCAATAACCATAGACGAGTGTCATTGTTCTGGGGTACTCCTCTGCTTCAACCTGTTTGCTTATAGATTCTAGTTCTTCTGATATTCTTACTTGTGTATGTTGTGTATGATGTTTCCCACCAGCTGACCTATTTCTCTTGTTGGGACAGGATAGCAGCATTCCTCCTCCCGAGGCAACACATGGTTGTAGAGAAGTGTGTATACTTTCCTGTACACACCTTCAGTGTGCTACTAAAACTCATCAAGTTGAGCTGTACTGCCAGATAGGCAGAAATCCTTTCTGGAGCTTATAAATGCTTCAACTTCATAGAATTGCTGGGAATTGCTTCATAAATATTCTAAACTAATTTGTACACTGATAGTGTTCTGTAAACAATCAAGGGCATTGATCTAGTCTTTTACTGCATTTTGTTTCCGTTAGACTGGAACTTAGTCATTAACCGGTGCATTTTATGTAAACTCATTATGTTGCAATGAAGAACTAAAGGGACAGAAAAATGGGGAAACTATTGGTTTTAGAGTGACAAATAGTGTTGTTTGTACAGTTCGGGACAACGCATATAATGAGTGTAATTCAATAAAACTTTTTATTTTTATACTCAGTAATACTAGCTTGATTTGATAACTTCTAATGATTTGTTCTAATGAACAAATGGATGTTTGAATATTTGTTAAAGAGTTTCTTAAGGTCAGATGGTTGAATTTGTTGCACTATTACTGTTCCAATAAATTGTTGATACTATTAAATTTATGAAAATGGGCAAAACTGCTGGCCCAGCTACTTGCATCTGCACCTTTGGAGGGATACTGTATACTAAAGCTTTTTTTTTCAAATAAAGTTTTCCCTTCCTGTTTTATGAGGCTTATATAATGAGATAATGAAACATGGTAAGAAGGAACCTTTGGAATGTATAAACCATCATCCAATTTCTTTACTAAATGTACATGATAAAATGTGGATGTAACTCTAGCGTAAATACTATAATATGGCATCATGGTGACAGACTGCAGATCGAGACTGATTGATTGAGTGATTCATAGGCCACCCTATTCAAAAGATTTTTTCAGTTATAGATTAGAAATGCAGACAAAGTACGTCACTGGTGGTTGAATGTGGAAAAATTCTTTAATTTGTGGAACATGGTGCTTCGATGTCGTACTGTAAAAAATTCCTTCTGTTTTTAATCAACTTAATTAAACTCTGGTACTTCATCCATTTTAGTGTTTACAAATTGAGCTATTTCTTCACCTTTTAGGCCTCTCCTGGGACCTGACAGCGATATCCTTTATTTCCTCTCATATTTAATTTGATATTGAAACAATTTACCAGATTTACTATACTGTACAGTTCATAGTGTTGTGATCAGAAAAAGATATTCCTCTCAAAATTTTTATCTTGAAACTGATTGAAGTTTGTCTTCAGATTCAAAGCCCCTGTTTCCTTTTCCTAACTCTTGAATGTTTCCTCACTCTTGTCTGAAATGGTATAGGCCGGGTTAGGGTTAGGGCCTAGATGACCTCCAAGGTCCCTTCCAAGTTGTTGTTGTTATCATTATCATTATTATTATTTCCTCAACTGTCTGAAATGGGATTTGGGAATAGGGTGGGGGTGGATGAGGCAGGATTGAATGGAATTTGCAAACATAGTAGACCTATCACTAGCAAATCCTGCCAGATTTAAGACAGTTAGATGTAAAGTATTTTAAGGTTTGAATTTTTCTGAGTTGGGAAAGAATGCATCTTCCAGGACAGTTGCCACTACAAATTATGCCCACAACTAAAAGCAGATAATGTGTTGGTGTATTCCCTATCCCCCAAACTCCTGCTTACCTAGCAGTTCAAAAGCATGCAAATGTGAGTAGATAAATAGGTACCACTTTGGTGGGAAGGTAACAGCGTTCCATGTGCCTTGGCGTATAGTCATGCTGGCCATATGACCGCGGAAGTGTCTTCGGCCAACGCTGGCTCCCTTGGCTAAGAAACGGAGATGAGCACTGCTCCCTACAGTCAGAAATAACTGGACAGGGGAAACTTTTACTTTACCTTTTACCCCCAAACTATTGTTACATGCAATTGATGCAGATTCAGTTAATCACCACATCGAAGTAATGAACTAAGATCCTTTTCCAAATTGGCAAAATCTATCATAATGATTTACACAATCTGTTTTCCAGGAGATGATTTCTCATTAATACAGCAAGAAATCTATATGGTTAAAGAATGCAAACACTGTAACATAGTAGCATACTTTGGAAGCTATCTCAGGTAAGATCACTTGCTTTTTATCTTGGTCTGAATTATTTTCCATGCCAACTTCCTGGAGGTAGCCAAATTCATCTGCAAATGAAAGCTGTGGTTTTGAGAGTTGGCTATCTATTGCAAAATGCAGTTTACTAAAACTTTATTGCTAGGTGTGGAAGCTTTTCTTTGCCTATGATGACATAACAATGAACTTTTCCATTGAATGTAAAGTGATCTGTTTCCAGTTCACCAGAATTCAGCTTTTCATTGAACTTCATCCCTCACTTGAGGTTGATCTCATTTCATGCACACATTTTAGGGCATCTGATAATTGAAAAGCCTCCATCTGTCCTTAGCTTCTCACCGTAGGTGAGAAATAACAGCATGCCACATATAAAAGCTGCTCAGTTGCTGTTGTTTTGTAAAAGGAAATTCTTGTGACCTACAGTCTGAACAATAAATGGAATGGTAAATGCACATTGTTCAATCTGGATTGTTTTAGAATAGTGATTCTGATCATTTCTGCTTTATTTCAGCCATGAGAAGCTATGGATTTGTATGGAGTACTGTGGAGGAGGGTCCCTTCAAGACATTTACCATGGTATCTGAGCATTTTATTTATTATGTTACTTTTATTGTGTCCCTCTTCTTCCCCATTTTCCTCCAATCAATCAATCAATCAATCAATCAATCAATCAATCAATCAATCAATCAATAAATAAATAAATAAATAAATAAATAAATAAATAAATAAATAAATAAATAAATAAATAAATAAATATATATAAAAAAATAGAACAATGTTACTTTTTATTGGTCATGAAAGTGGTTGCCTATTATGAAGCTCCTGTGGTGAGCAAGAGATTTGCTAGACCAGTGTTTCTCAACCTTGGTAAGTTTAAGACACGGGGACTTCAACTCCCAGAATTCCCCAGCCAGCATAGAAGTTGAAGTCGGCTGTCCTATACGGCAAGTATAAAAAGACACCATTGGCTGAAAGACTCTGCTCCTGTGACTCAGGAAAGGTGGAGACCATTGGACACATACTCCTTCGATGTTCCTTTTATAGAGCTATTCTGAAAAACCATATCCTCCCCATAATTGATAGGTATCCTGGTCGTTCGGAAAGTATTTATCTCCAGTGGCTGCTTAAGGACGAGCAGGCAGTGATCATGGCATAGGTGGCTAGATTCTGTGCAGCAGCACTGGGGATTCGCCAGAAACAGAAATAAACATTTTAGATCTTTTTAATAATTTTTAATAATTAATTTTATTATGTGTTTTTATCCAGCATTAGACTATACTCAATGTATTTTTATTGTCAGATCAGTATGACTCAGTTTTTCTGAAGCTAGCTAGTTTTTATTATACTGTCTGTAAAACTAGGCAGACCTTGGTCACCCATTGATTACATCATTAATTGTAATGTATTGCTATGTCTTCTTGTGTTGGTTCTGTTTAGTTTTGTTTTATTTGAATGTTTAACTTGTTGGCCTTTGGCTGTAATAATAAATTGATTGATTGATAGAAGTTGAAGTCCCCGTGTCATAAATTGGCCAAGATTGAGAAACACTGGTCTAGACCAGGGGTCTTCAAACGTGGCCCTTTTATGACTTGTGGACTTCAACTCCCAGAATTCCTCAGCCAGGCACGCTGGCTGAGGAATTCTGGGAATTGAAGTCCACAAGTCATAAAAGGGCCAGGTTTGAAGAC
Source organism: Azemiops feae (assembly GCA_023970755.1). NCBI lineage: Eukaryota > Metazoa > Chordata > Lepidosauria > Squamata > Viperidae > Azemiops > Azemiops feae. Next base: position 1,535,717 of record JALGBA010000172.1, on the reverse strand, counting down.
CCCTGGTCTAGACAAACAGGCAAGAACCTTTCTGAATTGAGAGAAATTGCTTTTATTTGGTTTTCTTTGAGGCCACCCCTTTGCATCAAATTAATAATATAGTCCCAGACCTGTAGTAGATTTGTATCTAGACAATTAAAACTGAGAAACCAGTGGAATAAGACATGCAGAAGTCAAGTTCCAGAGCAGTAAAGGTGTAAGAAAGGCAGAGGCATCTTCAAAGCTTGATAAATTCAAGAATCAGTAAAAAAAAAAAAAGCAAACAAGCATTTAGGTAGAATCCTTGCAGAAGTGACAAATGGTTATCTAATTGGAAAAGCAAGCTTTGATGGGATGTAATGTGGGGTTTTTTTTCATCAGCTGACTGGAATGAACATAAACTAGATTACAACAGGCTGGTACTATATAGATTACCTAGTGCTCTTGAGCCATATAGCACAGGCTGCCAATCTGTGCTATGATAAGGAAAACAAGGCACAGAAATTTTGTTCTAAACAAAACCACAATTCAGTTTTCTCTAAATGTTTACATCCAGATGTGTTAGATTTAAACTCTCATAATAATTACATTATATCCTCTGATAAAATTACAAGGCAGAGAATGAAAACATCCATTTTTATTTTCAGTTAACCACACTTTCTCGTGGCCAAACTGACATTACTGTTTATCAGAGCATTGATCTGAATCATTGATAATGCATTAATTAATGTTTTTTAATACACTTATTTAACATTAATCACAATTTGCATCAGTCTTAACAGCAAGCTTCTCAATTGTTTGAAAATGCTTCCAACATTCTCACAACCACACAGATGCTTACATGTCACCCTAAGTCAGTGGTGGCGAACCTATGGCACTAGTGCCAGAGGCGGCACTCGGAGCCCTCTCTGTGGGCACGCACGCTGTCGCCCCAGCCCCTCCTCCCCCCGTAGCCCCCTCCTCACCAGCAGCCCCCCAGGAGGAGAGTCACCCCCGGGTGCGGCCCATGCGGAGCTGCACAGCCAAGCACATGGCAGCTGGGCAGCAGATGATGCTGCGGGGTGCAGGTGGAGGGCGTGGCCACCATGGCGCTGCAGGGCCGCCTGGGCGATCTGTGGCATGCCGTGGATGGCCCTGAGGGTGGGCGGGGTGAGGGCGGAGCAGGGCGGGAGCGGTCGGGCGGAGTGGGGACGGGACGGTTTTTGGGCACTTGGTCTCTAAAAGGTTTGCCATCACTGCCCTAAGTAATAGTTATACATAGCCATAGTAAGACTTGGCAACTGCAAAACCAACAAACAAATGACAAAAAAAATAGCTGGTATTTGCCACTATAATTCTAAATTTGGGACCTAAATGTAGCGAGGCAGATAACATCATGTATTTCTGGGGAAGGCTTCCATAATTGTGATACCATCACAGAAAAGAACCCACCCAAAGTAGTTGCCTTCTTGGCACATGCAGATGCCTATGGGAAGATCTCAGTGAATAGCTAGGTTCAGAGAAAGCAGTTCTTTATAATAAAATCAGGCCATTTAAACTTGTTTGGCACCAGAGATAAGCAAAGGGGATGTCATCACAGCTGTATGTGCATCCAAATTCATGTGGCATACCACTGTGAAAAATTGACTACCATGCTTGGATGAATTTGTGGCCTAATCTTTTGTATCCTTTATTTTTTGGCGCACCATATCCATTACAGTAATGTTGGGTTGTTTCTTTGGCTTGTTTGATGCTTCAATTAGATTTAGTTTAATCAATAATTTGCTGCTGCCTATTTCAGCATTTGTAAATTTGCTTTTCCTTTCAGTAACGGGGCCACTGTCAGAGTTACAGATTGCTTATGTTTGCAGAGAGACATTGCAGGTAATGAATTGCTTCAGGTCACCAAATCATTTCTTTGGGCTGAGCTGGGATTTAAACTGGGGGTGGGGGTGGGGAGAGAAGTACATACTCCCATCAGTTATTGCTCTGTGCTAATTGAAAGCAAACAGGTGTCTTGCCTGTGTCTTTAAAGTATCTCTATGCATCTCAAAGCAAATATCAACTTCTGAAGCGATACCTTAAATCAGTTCCGTAACAGCTTCTTCTTAATTTTCATGTGAAACAGTGAAATGAGAGAACAACAACATGGATAAAGTCATAAGAACAAGGTCAAGGCTTAATATTCCTATGTTTCTGCATAGTTAGCTGCACAGAATTGGTGTGGTTTCTGGCTCTACAAATTCCAGTTTAAAGGCGTTCATCTGAAAAGAGTGAGAAAATTCTACGGTTGAAACCGTGTTACAATAGAGAAGGCAGAGAGAGACAGCACAGTAAGGCACATTAAGGAGCAGGGGGTGCCTTGGGGATAGAAAAGCCCGTGGGAAGCTCAGCGCTGGCCATGCACAAGTATCTCCCTGCTCAGGATCTGAAAATCCTGCTTGGAGGATTTTCTGAGTGAGGAAAGATACGTGGCCTGTGCCAGGCCTCACAGGGTCTCCCTCGCCCCCATGAGCACCTTACAGTTCTTACCTAGACTTTGTCCATTTAACAATCTGCAAGATTGCTTAAAAACCACAACTGGGAGTGCTGAGATTGTGGTCGGTGAATGAAACAATCACATGATGTCTTGCTTAGTGACCGCTTCACTCAACAACAGAGATTCCTGTCCCAGTTGTAATTGTTAGGCAAGGACTACCTGTATATCAACTGTATTAGGACTATATTTAACATGACGTTTTGGCACTTAGTGTAACAATATTCAGAACTAATTGTAACAAGTTATCTGCAACAAATACACAGCTTGAGCTTTTATGTTACCATGTAGACATTTCTTATACTAGTAATTAATGGATAGCAGCCACTTACTCATAAACACTTGGATTGAACAACATCTTCCTGCCCAAGAATGTGTAATGGCTAATTTCCAAATAATCATATTATGCCACATTTTTCTACAGCCATTTGCTAAGCAAATAAGTTTCAATGATTTTCATTTTGGGGCCAGTCTTACTACTGCAATTGTTCTCAACATCAAGTTCCTTTCTTTGTTATCAAAAACATTGCATATCTTATTAATACCAGCTTAGGAGTAACCCTTTTCCTTGAGTTTCTTGAATAACCTTTTCCACTATCCTTTACAGTTATTTAATTGGTCTTTTCTCTTTATCAAACCAATTAATCAGTGGGACAGCTTTTCTTCAGAAGTTGTGACTGGAAGTTTTTAAAAAGAGTTTGGACAGCCATTTGTCTAGAATGGTATAGGGTCTTCTGCTTGAGCAGGGGATTGGACTAGATGACCTCCAAGGTCCATTCCAACTCTGTAATTCTGCATTCTGTAATAGAAATTATATCCTTACTAACTGTTTCTTTTTCTGACTCTTTTTTCAGGGACTTGCTTATTTGCACATGAAAGGCAAAATGCATCGGGACATTAAGGTATGTGACTCTAAGAAAAACTTTAGCTTGTGGCCCAGTAGTGAGAGGTCTGTGATTCAAATGTTGAAGAACAGAGGCCCAGTATCCTTTATTATTGGTCCTTTAGATTGTTGGAGTTGTATGTCAAAGGAGATTCTCAGTCATCCAGGTCATGGTTGTCCCAAAGGTGCTTTTTCAAGAGGCAACTGGATTTTCTTATTTTTCTTTGAGGATGTTTCGCTTCTCATCCAAGAAGCTTCTTCAGCTCGGTTAGGAGTTGTAGTTCATCAATACCTAGATAGCCACCATTTCCCTATATTTACTCTAAAATAGTTTCTACAGGATAGTAAATAATTTACACTTATGAAAACTTTTTGTATTTTAGGGTGCAAATATTCTGTTGACTGACCACGGAGACATCAAGCTAGGTGGGTAACTTAGCTTTTTGGTTTTTTTCTTCCATTCAATCATGTCTGATTCTTGGAGACTGCCTGGACAAGTTCCTATAGTTTTCTTGATAAGGTTTTTCAGAAGTGGTTACCTATTGCCTCCTTCCCAGGGCTGGAAGAAAGAGACTGGCCCAAGGTCACCCCGCTGGCTTTGAGCCTAAGGTGGGACTAGAACTCCCTGCCTCCCGATGCCTTAACCACTACACCAAAGTGGCTCCCATATAGTTTTCCATAATATAATAATTATAATTCAGAGTTCATGAAATTTATAATATATCATAATACATAATATATAAGCACATATATATATAATAATGCATAATATAATTTCATAACAGCTTCCATAATCTTTTATCATATACTATAGATATTTGGAATTGCAAATCTACATTTTTTTACTATATCTCTTAGAACTCCTGACCATTGGCCAGGACCATTGGAGTCCTGCAGACACTTGAATTATATCTCTTATAGGCCGATAGGCTTATAAGAGATATAATTCAAGTGTCTGGAGGACACCAATTTGGCTAATGTCTATGACATCTTCAAAACAATCCTTCTCTAGCCTTAAAATGGCAGTCCCACAACCTTATTAGAGATTTCATTAATTAACTAGAGAAAAAAAGGAAGGTGAGTTGTGTAAGTCTCTCTTACACAAGGTAAGGAGGAACAACAGGGCTGCTGAACAATCTGACACTTTTATGATGCAGTATACCCCTGTCTTGCAAACAGGAAAATAGTATGCTTCTGGAGTTTCTCTTGAAATATAATAATCATCATACTCTAGAGAAAAAAATAATGTTTAATCAACAAAAAATGGTTTACAGTTTAAAAATATACAGTCCTTAAAAACAATATTTGGTAAACAAGTAGATCATTGCAATAAAAACAATGAAATATAATAAATTGAGGTCTTCGGGACATAATAAATATAACTTCAAATACAATAGCAGGAAAATAAAAACCTCATAAAAAGCAATAATGGTTAAATCTTGCCAAATATAGAGCACAGTAAAAACTCTGGTTTTTATCATTGGTTTAGTAGTTTTCTTCTTTACCTCAATGAAGGATGCATTTTAGAACTCTCTTACATATGGGACAGCGGGGATTATAACATTTTAAAGAAAATCTGATTTCTAGTTGTAGGTCTATAGAATGGTATTGGGGCTGAATTTTGGCAAACTATGGTTTCATTATAGTTCCTTAATCTTAAGGATGTTTATTTCCTTACAAAACACGGTGGTAGATCTCCATTTCATGTATTAGCTGAACTGCCTGAAGTTTACGTCGCCTAGTCCCAAATGCATAGGAGTAAGTTTTTGTTACTTAGTAGTGAAAGAAAATGTATATATTTGAATATATTCGGAATCACCCTTTTTATATCTACCATGAATCTTGGTAATGAATGCTAGTCATAAAGGGGAATCTTAGAACATTGGTTCAGACCTACAATTTATCATGTCAGTTCTTTTTTTTTCCATTTTACAAGACAGAACAAAATAACACAGTAATGTTACCCATCTAGAAACCTTGATGGAGGATGAATTTAAGTCTAGATCTGCCACATTGAATTATAATCAGGGCAGTAGCCAGCCAAACTGTGTGGTCGGCAAGGGTTTGATTGATGATTATGTGCCATTAAGTGGGTATTGACTCCCAGTAGCCACATAATTTTTTTTTTCCATGCCAAGGCTTTATCTCACAACAATCTGAATTCAAGCTTCAAAATGCTTGTGGTGATAATGGAAAATTGAATGTGAGATGTCGTACTGTTCTGGAGGCAAGAAGAAAGATGAGAGAAATTTAGCTATATTCTATGTATAATCTAAGGCTTAAGAAATTTAAGGCATTGGGACAGAGTGCTATTTTCGTTGGAGCTGACAATCTGTCCCTGATGCAGCAAATATGCTTAATACTTGTTTACTAAACAATGAACCAAGTTGTGGCAGGTGCTTATATGAGGTCTTGGCCAAAATAACCAGAAGGCGCTGCAGAACTTGCTTCCATTCTGCTGTCCTATATTAAATGTCTGTAACTTTAGTTCCATTCATTTACTTACTAAGATTGATTTCTGTAGCAGAATCAGGAAGTAAAGTTCTTATTCCTGGCACTAGCTCTATATGAACCCTTAAATATTATCTACTTACCTGAAGGATCTGGCGTTCATATACCCCTGATGAGAACAAAGATCTAAATGTTTTCTTGGATATATGCATGAAAAGGGAGGCAACTTCTAGAAATGTCTTCAATTTTTTCCCCTTCTGCAGCTGACTTTGGCGTAGCAGCAAAAATAACAGCCACGATCGCAAAGAGGAAGTCATTTATTGGCACCCCTTACTGGTAATAAGTTCCTTGGGATTATTTAAATAAGGGCCACTGACCTTGAACCAGGGTTTCCTGACTGTGCTATAAAGGATCTGAAATAGAATCGTTCAGCTAAGGTTACGCTACATTGAAAATAGCAGTTTGTAGATTGTTGCATCCCTCTACATCAGGCATGTCAAACTGCCGACCCACGGGCCGGATGCATCATGCCGAAACCGCACCCACCCCATTGCCGGCAATGGGGAAAAAGTCGTGATATGTCGCGCGACATCATGTGACGTTGCGAGTTTGACATGCCTGCTCTACATAGTTATTGGATAGACAGTCTCTATGTGGAATACCTTCTACTAAACACAGCTTTGGTCCACTACTAAAGGTCAAACAAGGAGGGTAACATGGAAACAGAAATACATGCAATAATTTTCACAATCCAGGAAATATGTTTTGCTGTAGGGGATATCTATGAATTTCATTTCATACACAGCATAGTTCACATGCTTAGGCAGCTGTTATAGCAAAAGAAACAGCTAAAAATGAGTTTTGGAATACAAACATTGATGTATAGGTTTATAGTCAATCTAACGAACAAGTTGTAATACTGTTTTGTGAATTTCAGTTGCTGTACTTTACTATAAAGAAACACACATATATAACTCTGACAAACAAATCTCCTAGTCTTCATGATAACAGAAGTATGTTTGAATTTGCTTGCAGATAGTCTTTATTTATGGAAAAGCTGATCTCGTGTGCTTTTGAATTGGCCAGATTGTCATTTCTTGAAACTTGAGAATTATCTTCAGAATAATGTCTGTCAAAACTTTCGGTGCATTCCTCAAGTTCCATGATTGTTGAATCAATATAAACAGCATTAGGTTCAGGCATGCACAGCTTGTGACCCATGAAGTAAAAAATGTCTCACATCAGCTCACTTGGAACTTGAGAAACCTGCTTTTAGCTGGCTGGATTTAGGAAGCCAGGGACAGAACAATGATAAGCCAAGATGAATGACAGGTTCATTTGGCTTGGTGGGTTGTCAAAAAATATAGGCTGTTTTATATGTATCAGACCACATATACTCATAATATGCTGCCCAGTGAATCTAGGTTGTTAGGGAAGGATTTGACCTATTCTTGCTCTCTAATTGGTAGTATTATTTCTCTTGTTAAGGATGGCTCCAGAAGTGGCAGCTGTAGAAAAGAACGGTGGCTACAACCAACTCTGTGACATCTGGGCTGTGGGCATAACAGCAATTGAGCTTGGAGAGTTGCAACCACCTATGTTTGACCTTCACCCCATGAGGTCTGTAGTTAAGACGGGCATCTCCATTGTAACTGTGCAAAAGTTAAAGCAAAGGAAGAGGATTACAATACCCAGGAAAATTGCATTTTCTAAACTTGCCTACTTCTCTTTTTCAGGGCTCTCTTTCTAATGTCTAAAAGCAACTTTCAACCTCCAAAGCTAAAAGAAAAAACAAAATGGTGAGTCTTGAGTGGTGTTCCTTTTTTGTGAGTGGGCTGCCAGAAAATTGAGGATAGGTTAAAACACCAGAGGAAAAAAAAACTTTTATCCTGAGGAATGAGACATAACTGGAGCAAGAATATGAAATGGAATACTGAAAATTGTTAACCAGCTGGGAAAGGGTACACTTGCTACTTTCCTTTAGGTCTGTTTGAAACTATTATTTAGTCCATTGTACATTAGTTCTGTGTTAACTGCCAATTTTATAAAAATTACATTTTTCGTTTGCTTTGCAGGTCATCAACATTCCATAATTTTGTCAAAGTAGCACTTACAAAAAATCCAAAGAAGAGGCCAACTGCTGACAGACTTCTGACAGTAAGTATGTTTCTTTTTTTTCCTTTTTCTTTTTATTAGAGGGGGGTTAACATGAAACTCTCATCCCAACTAATGGAGCAAACATTCAAGCTTTCAGAAGATCAGGAGGCCCTCTGTTTTTGAAAAGGCTATAAAATGTAACTATTAAAAAAATGTCAGGCATGCAGAAGTCTCTTGTTTCCATAATAAATACTTCTGAGTTAAGACTGTGTTATATGTCGAGCCTGCTACCTAAATTGTACATTTTACATGCAGTATTGATGAAATTAGATTTCTTTTGTAACAAAGAAAATTTGCCTGGAAATCACAGAAAGAAGCAAACATCTCAGATTAATGAGGACATTATGTAAATTAGAATTATGGGAAGGTCACTTTTTTGAAGGCAGCAAAGCCCACATTCTGGACAGAGAGGACCACTGGTTTGAAAGAGGGGTCAAAAAGGCCATCTACATTAAGGTTGAACATCCCTCTCTCAACAGAGGGGGAGGGATATAACACCACCAATCTCCTGTTTAAGTTCTTTCAGCAGTTTCAAGAAGGTTCCACACCCATTTGCAGTATTCAGGGTGACCCTGAGGGCACAGATAAATTTCCAAGTGGCCTCAACGACTTTCAGAAAGAGTGCTAACAGCCAGATGACTGCAAAGAATACAAATCCTTCCATCTTCCACCATTCAGTCAGAACTGAAGAAGCTTCTTGGATGAGAAGCGAAATGTCTTCAAGGAAAAGCAAAATCCAGTTGCCTTTTGAAAAAAGCAACTTTGGGACAATTATAGAATGTGTGTAGCAAGTTACTTCTTACATATATGCTTAAAAGAAAAACATTATACAAATGATTGCTAGTGGGTTTCTGGTTTAGACTGAATGGTTTGTTGGTTGCGTTGAGCATGGAATGTTCTCTCCAAGAGTCTTAGTTGCCGCTAATTCTTTTTAAGAAAAAAGGCTTTTTTTAAAAAAAAAAAACACAACCCATGCTTTAACTTGCATTACAAATATTTTAGATCTATTCTCTTATACTAATTTTTTTTTTTTTTTTTTAGCATAGCTATGTTGGGCAGCCTGGACTTTCTCGTTCTCTGGCTGTTGAGCTCTTGGACAAAGTGAACAATCCTGATAACCACCCTCATTATACTGAGGCAGATGATGATGATTTTGAGGTGAGTTCTTCTTCCTGGCAATTTCCTTATCTTAATTTTGGATGAAATAGTAAAGCGGTGTGTCAGCTGGGCTGTTTCATTCTCAGGGATTGATAGGGACCCCCAGGCAAGGAATGCTCTCTTGGCTATTTAGAATTAGTGCTCTTGGTGGGTCTGTCCCTGAAGATGATTTGAAGACTTGAACTGGCACAGAAAGCTACTGTTTATAAACAGTCTTCAACTTACGACCACAATTGGAACTGGAATCTTGGTGGTTGAATGAAGTGGCCATTAAATGAAACACCATGTGTTGCAGCACCCTCTGGTCATAAGTACGGGCAGACCCCCCTCCCCCAATTTTCATCATGCGCCCACAGGGTTGCTGTAACAGCTATTGCCTCAGGCACAGGCCGGAGTCCCTTCAGCCCTGTTTTAATTTCAAATGGTCACTGAACGAATGATAGCAAGTTGAAGGATACCTGCAGTTGGTTAGAATTATAGACTCTTGAATATTCTACCATGTAATATTAATTAATATCAGATTAGGAAGTTATTAAAAATCTCTGATATGAAATTATCCAATTCTAAGGTCTATTTGGCATCTTTTTTTTAAAACAAAATATCATTTTTGTCCTGTTTTAAATCCCTGGGCAATCTGACAACTTATGTAGTTATTTTAAAAATGCAAATGTTGCTTTACATCCATGATATAAATTAGCATCAGACTATTATAGACAGTGTAATATCTTAAATTGCAATTTTTTTTAAAGGTCTTTATTTTAAAAATATTTATTTAGGGTTTCTTTTAAATTTTCTTTAAAAATAAAATTATTATGTAAAGCACCATAAAGCCAGGAACTTGAATGAACTCTTGAAAACTTTGTACAAACCACAGGTAGAAAAAAATCCCAGCTGCAAAAACATGTCAGTTGTGCAATTGTGAGGTAAATTCTTTTTAAGTTCGGGAGGCATTCTGAATGTCTGCTTTTTTTTAATCCTGTAGCCACACCCTATTATTCGCCACACGATTCGCTCTACCAACAGAAATGTTAGAGCCGAAAGGACAGCATCTGAAATTAATTGTGAGTTTCCAATATGTTTTAAAAGTAAACTATTCTTCACCCTGTCATGTACTAAATCAAATAGAAATGTTTATCTTTGAAGTAGTCTTTCCCACTCTGATGTCTTTTAGATTGGATGGTCTACAATTCTCAGTATCCCTGGAAAAGGGTGTTCTGAGGAATGGAATAAAATATTCCGAACTTATAAATTGAATTGAGGGTATCTCCTTGGGCTGTTGTCTAGGAACTCCAAGAAAAAAAATGGGGAAATATTCTGTCCCCCCCCAGTTAGTGCCAACCTTCTTTAATCATTCTGGCTTTCCATTGAGCAAAATCTTGGAAAAATAGGCCGAGTAACTTTTGTTCACAGTAAATTCATTTATGATTGGTTTGTTGTATCAGAAAGAGGAAGCAGGCCTACTGAAAAGGCTTCATTGCTCTGTGTTTTGGCCAAATATTTACTATAATATCACTATTAGCCCAGAAAATTGGTATTTTGACATTTGTAAAAAAAACCCTCTATTATTAAAATCCGTATCATTTAACCATTTGTAAATATTCTTTGTGGGTATATGCACAGAGATGCGCTTTTAAGTCTTGAAGACTGGTGGCTGCCTGGATAATTCCATGCCATTTGCTTGGCAATATTTCCAGAAGTGGTTTGCCACTGCTTCTTTCTAGGGCTGAAAGAGTCTGACCAGACTCAAATCATCTGTTTAGCTTCATGCCTAAGGGAGGGCTGGAACTCACAATCCACCAAATGGTTTACTATTGTGCAACATACTGTTCCATATTAAAAAAAAGAAGGAAAAAATATCCTGGGGGAAGCCAACAAATCAATTAATATAAAATTATTTATATTTTAATGCAGAACAGTATATTCTAATTTCCTTAGTATTATCATATAAGAAGACAATAATCACGTACCTTGCATTTTAATTATTATTTTACAAAAGAGAGTTTCAGTTAACAATGCTGATATACTTGAGCTTTTGATAGGTTGGGTTCTTTTATAACTGTGTGCATGTGTGTCTATGTGGGCACGCAAGCGTTTGAACTTTTAAAATCCACTGCAGGAGAATGTCATGTTTAAAATTGCAAATATCCATGTTTTGTAGTTGATAAGTTGCAGTTTGAACCACCTTTAAGGAAAGAGACAGAAGCCCGGGATGAAATGGTATGAATTGATTAATTTTTCCTCCCTCTGCTCTCTTCGTAATTTTAATTTGCAGTAACTCCTTCCATATATTCTTGATTCCAATAAGTAGTGTATCAAATTACATTTAATAAGGAAAGAAAGAAGAGTTAGTAGGATTTATTAGATTAAAGATACACAATTAATATTGTTTTTTATGTTGGTGTCACAATAATCTTGGCTCGGAAATTTTATGAGTTGAACCAAATATTTTAAAGTTGCTGAGGTTAAAAAAGACTGATCTAAAATATATTCCATAATTGTGGCTGAACTCCAATTGTGTATCTCATTGCTACTCTGCTAAGGCATCCAGAATTTGAAAGCATTAATGAGGCTATCAGTTTCTTTCCCCCTCCGCTGTATCTCATTGTTTAGCAACAGCCATCCCATCAATTCCCATTGCTGTTTTTAACTGAATCCCACTGGTCATTAGGCAAAGACTCCCCAGTCCAAGCCCATTCCTGGTTTATCCCTCCAAGCTCAGATTCGGTAAGGTAAGGGATTGTGTCCTCTGCCTGCCTTTGAACTTCCCACACCCCTGTCTCTCCCTTTCTTTTGCACTGGTGCAGTCAGGACTTCTCTCACACCCCACCCTGTCCCGAGCTTTCTTTCACAAAGAAGCTAAAATGGTTCTTCTTTTGCCCTGGCACAGCTGGGACCTTCTTTCCTCCACCCTGCTTCTTTCACAAAAGAAAGCCCTGGGCAGGATGCAGGAGAAGCCCTGACTACACCAGCGCAAAATGAGTTGTTACAAAAGAAGGCTGCGGCCATTGCAGTAGTGGTGTGTGGTGCAGCGGGTATGGCAAGGTCAGGCAGTGGAGGCAGCTGATGGCAATGAATAGAGGGCTGGCCAGAAAGTGGTCATAAATGCAGGTCCCAAGGGGACTGAATTTTGTTGTTGGGACGACTGGAGTGCTGTAGTAGCTGGAACGTCAGGGACTGGTCATAAGTCCCTTTGTTCAGTGCCGTCGTAACTTCAAATGGCCGCTGAAAAAACGAACGTTAAGTGAGGATTACTGTATTTCAAAACTTTATGGCCGCTGCTTTTGGCTATGTGAGATTGAAGCCTGGCTTCTCCTCCTGATACCTACTATATGTGCTACCCCTTGTCTTGCTTGAATTTTCCAGACCAGAACTAAGCCAGTCCTGTGTCTAATTTGGAAATTGCTTTGCCTCAGCTGTTACCGTGTCTCTAAAGCTTCCATTTCAATTGCAGCAGTGCTAATCTTTGTTTTGGAGGATTGAGTCCTCTTGAGAAGTTACTCATCTGTGGTTTTATGCATTGGCAGAGAATACCAGCCGGAGCACCCTTTGCTTCACATTGGAGCCCTTTCACTGATGGTGGAGGTTTTGCCAAGTAAGTTTTGCTTTGCCCTGTTATTTGAAAAATAACAGGGATCTCATGCTAATCATGCTATTGAGAGGAAAGTAGGGGGAGCAGGTATTGGAGCCTGTAGGATATGTTGCTTAGTATGAGTTAGAGAGGACTGTCAAGCTCGGTGTAATAAGAAGGGCAACTCTTTAAAGGATATGTCACTCCTTTGCTATTAACCCCCTATTAGATTAATATGAGGAATGATTCTGTTTGCCGCAGGTTTTCAATGTCTTAGGAATAAGGAACTAGAGACTGCATATAGCCCTCCGAGATTGCTGTGTCAAAATTCAAAGGCATGATTTTGACCTGTTTTCAGAGTAACAGGTAGTTTTCAAGGATGAGAGAGAGAGAAAGAGAGAGAGAGAGAAAGAGAGAGAGAGAGAGAGAGAGAGAGAGAGAGAATATTAAAATCTGTTCTGTGTTCTTCACAAGGGTGAGAGGCTCACTTGTTGTCCTTCATCCTACAAATGTTGCCCATCTGTGATCTAGTCGTTTAAGCAACAGGATGCACATATCTTTGCTTTCAGTATGGCCAATCTGTTGCCTCCGCTTGTATTTCTCTGCTCGAGATTATGGAAATTGGCCAGGAAGCACTTTATTTACTACGGCTGTTGCTGCAGTTTGCCCAGTCTGGGGTTCTAAAGGATAAGAACTTCAAAAATATGAATATTTTTGAAAAATATTCTCGTTGCCTTGTGCTGCTTCTTATAGCATGGAATGAGAGATAAGGGCACCGTAACATATGATTGTAGAAACCTCATTTAATACATGGGACGGGATCTGTTGGGAGAATGTACAAATTGTTTTTCAGTCTGGGTTGCATTTTCAACCTCAGGCATGTTTAATACAGCTGCTGCCATGTCTTTAGTTCATAGCTAAGGTATATTAGGGCAGCATTTTTATGAGATAGCAATTCTCTTTACATTTAGCCCTGAGTGGATGAGAAATAATGTTGAATTCTTCATAACGTTCTGAGCAATTCATAAGATAGTCTCCCTCATCCAGATGTTTAGGTGCTCCCTGCCACTTCCTGGGTAGCCCAGCCACTTTAGTGGGGTTTATGGAAATAAGTCCAATACTTCTAGATCACACCAAATTGGGGGAGGCTGATATCATTGTTATTGCACTTCTGTATTTTTCTGCAGCTAGACAGTTTAGTTTAGGAAAATTGTTCTTCAGAATAGGTCCTAGTTGGGTCATCTGAGATCTGATGGTTAAAAGGAGGGCTTTGAGGACCACAGGTTTCTTATGTCACCATTCAAATAGAAAACTACTAGTTTTATGGCAGAAGCAGCTCATCATAGTAAAATAATTTTGCCTTAAAAAGCCTTGAATTTGACCTTGCAGCATAACCTCTAGTTATCTGGTCATTCTTTCCTTAAGTACATTCCTCTTTTGGCCAGTCCATTACATTACAGTTTTACTATTTTTTCATAAATCTTTACTAATTATAAAATCATAGTTGATTTTATCATGAAGAGTGAAGAGGAATGCCTTTAGAATTTACTACTTTTGACCCGGGGTTTATACCAACGAAAATACAGGGAAAGCTGGGGTAAGAAGGGATACATGTGAATAAATGCATTCCTTTATAGTGTAGGATTTTTTTTTTCACTAAAGGAAAAGGGCTTTTTAATCCTAGTGGTTTTGAATTTCCCTTTTGGTTTGTAAATATTCATGATATTTCTGTGGCGCCTGATGGCTTTCTCTGATTGCATGGGAGCATTTTTGCCTTTTCAGTTGCTTTGGGCTGGCATGTCCTGCAGTGACTTCCAGGATCAGGCAACTGATAAAGAAAGCATTTGCGGGAAACAGAAGCTTTTGGGCTTATGTCTAGCATTCATTCCTGCTTTGGATGGAATGAATTCTTCAAAGAAGCCGAAAAGCCAGGTGTTATCTCATTCATCTGCTGCAGTGATAAAGTAGAATACGAGTGCCCCTAACGTCCAGTCAGGCAAATATAACTTCTACTCCCTTGGAGATCATGTTCTGCCCAGCAGCACAAACAGGAAATGCTTGGGGTTTTGGAAGCCTGAAATCCTGGACATTGTCACCACCACGTAATAAAAAATGAGCCTTTTTAGCTTTGGCTTCAGAGCAGCTTTTTGCACTCTTGGACTTCACTACAAAACACACAACTTTGATTTATGACTTTATTAGGCTTCGGCTCTATGTGAAAGGGCCATTTCACTAGCTAGAATCTTGATGAGAATAGAGTTTACTTTAAATCTTGAGTTTCAGTGAATAAAATTTCCAGTAAACATGTTGCTTCTCTTCTGAATTAATTAAACCATCTCTGAGGGAGGCTTGTCAGAACCAGAGCAAACTCTTGTTAACATTTTTTTCCCCTAAATTCTTTTGTCCGCAGATATTCTGAGCAAAACTTTGATCAATAATGTTTCTTGCTGGATGTGTAGAGTCAGCTGTTAATTGAGACAAGCTTATGATGGCCAAGGAAATCAGGAACTTGTAAGACTCCTTGGGAAGATTGGGGGGGGGAGTTTAATATAAGTGTTAAAATCCCCCCCCCCCCCGCAGTAAATTGAGAGAATTCAATGTTTTGAAAATTAGCTTGCCCCAGCTGGATAACATTACAAATGCAATTCCTGCAGTTTCTACTGCACATAGTGAGAGTCAGTCCCAGGGAAGATTGTCATAGGTTCTCAACCCGTGTTTTCTTTGCAACTTTGAAGGTAAATTCTGAGTAAAATTTCTTTTCAGATATAATTGCTGTGTGGATCCTGATGACACAGAGAATCTAGATTCCTTCCAATTTCCCTCTATGGATTATTTTTTCCAATAGAGCAAATTTCTGCCAATTTGGCAACTTGACCTTCTCAGCTGTCACAGAAATAGATGCCTTTTAGCTACACTCATTCATACTGAACTTTTATTTGATTTACAATGTTTTTCTTCCTTTTTAATTTTATGAACAATTTCTTTTAGGGGACATCTTGCCAAATTTGGTGATGGCCACGAAGATGCTGAGGAGTAAGTGCTTTCTTACTGATCTCTTTGTATTTACTGTCTGATACTTTGATCGTTGCCCCACACCAAGAAAGCTACATCATGGAAATCATATTGGGTACAGCCAAAACCATCTTGCTCTTCTTGCACCATGGACTTATAACATAAAAGTACACAGAAGGACAGATGGCTCTGGAAAGGGGTTCCACTTGTATTGCAGACTCAGTGCAATTACTGTTAAGGAATTAGCTGTTCACTCAGACCACAACTTCCCAGCTTGCTTTGCCAGCAAGCTTGAGAAACCCAAAGGAGCTTTTTTTAAGAGGCAACTGGAGTTTCTTTGTTTTTCTTTGAAGACGTTTCGCTTCTCATCCAAGAAGCTTCTTCAGTCTTCTTTGCTTCTTGGATGAGAAATGAAATGTGTTCAAGAAAAAATGAAGTCCGGTTGCCTCTTGAAAAAGCACCTTTGGGACAACCATGACCTGGATGACTAAGAATCTCCATTTGAGAAAGCATGCAAAGTTTTTTTCTCCCGAAATGATCTATATCATTTTGCAACATTGAATTATTCTGTCTGTCCAAATGCAAACAAATCATCCCAAATCTTATGTAGTTTTCAGGTGGCTCTGAATTTTTAATTCCTAATAGGTGAGGGGGGGAAAGGAAATAAATGGCAAATCCAGAGCTATTAGTATGCTTAGTGAAGTTTTTTTTTAATAATCAATGAAAATTAGTTTTAGTTCAGCCTAGGCAGGTGCTGCTATAACAATTACAATTGTGTGAAATTATCTTTTTTTTATTTCCCATTTCCCTCATTTAGTTCTATGAGAAATCTATTTGGGACCAGCCCAAATTTGACTTGATGGATTGTCCTTGGAATTCCTTTTTTGGAGTTTCTTAAGTTGAAGCCACTTCTTAGGGATGTTGTAGCTGTAGATTGCACTTATAGATGACTTTTTAAAGTCTGTTATTTATATCTTTTAAGAGTAAAACAGCACATGGATAGTAGGATGCATGATTGAAGAACGCCAGAGAAATTTATGATACCCTTTCTAGTCTGGGGACATTGTGCAGGTGGAGCAGAATTGAAATATTTTTAGATATATGATATATCCCCATTTACAAAGGGAAGTGAAATCTCAGAAGAGCAATGCTTGTGTATTTTTATTTTGCTAATCATGAGTACTCTTTGCTTGCTTGCTTCCTTTAATAATTCCATTTGAAAAGGAATATGTTCCATTTGAAATAAAAAGCAACTATTGCAAAATTAAACATGCTGGGCAACTAATCAGTTTTTTGACATTGCGAGCAATAATGATTTCTTCATATTTTAATGCTGCTACCTTATTAAATGGGAATAAACACTTTTGTTGGACTTTTTTAGATCAACATTGAAAAGAGCTGGACCCCCTCCTCTGCCTCCAAAGGTAATTGCATATCCCTAAGCATGAATCAACAGTTGCATACTAAGGAAGCTTTTTAGGAACGGGATTTTCTAAAATGTAGTAAGGTTTTATGTATGTATGTATGTATGTATTTTAGAAAATTTATATAGCCGCCTGCTCACAGCTAGGTAGCTTACAGAACATAAATACACAATGTAGAGGAAATAAAAATAATAAAATAATCAGTCCCCACCCTCATCCCCCTCGGTGACAACACTCATACCAGCCATTTAATGGGTTCCATCCACCTCTGGATTCCAAAACTATGTCTCCAGGGCCTTCCAAAAGAGTGTCAGAGTGGGGCCAGTCTAATTTCTGGAGGGATAATGTTGCAGAGGGAGGGAGCCACCACAGAGAAGGCCCTTCTTCTGGGTCCTGCCAGATGTATCATCAATTGTTCACTTTACTGCAATTGATCACACATTTCCAGGGATTGTTTCTCTAGTTTTTGTTACCTAGACATCTAGTTTTCATACTGTTTAATATTACTTGTTCTTTCTCTGGCTAAAATGCTAAAAGTTGTAGTGTTGAAAAGTAACTTAGAGATATAATATAGAGGTTCTGTTCATATGCAGGAGAGGCCATTTTGAAGAAATATCAGGCATAAAAGGAAGCACAGGCTTGGGAAAAGAGGGAACAGGTTAGGCCTGATCACGTCTTCAAGAATAGAAAATGCCCAGGGAAAAAGCAACATTCATGTTTTATGTTTCTGCTTTAGCCTCGATTAGAAGAAATTTTCGTGGATAATGAGAAGTCCCAGACGATCAAGTATTGTCCCGATTTCCAAAATCAAGCCTCACCAGGACACCGGAGACAAAGCATCCCTGTTTGTGGACCTCAGATAGAACCCTCTGTATTTGGCATGAGTAGCAGTGTCAGCAGCCCTGGTCTCCTCACAGCCAGATACAGTGATTTGGGTAACTAGCTTTGTTTCTTGAATGAAGATTAGTTCTGCCATGCTCAACAGTATGCAAAGTTCTCTTAGCTCAATGGTTCATTCATTTTCATCATGATCTCCCAAAATACATAAGATTGAAACAAATACTAAAGGAGATCTTTGCAGAAAGCTTGCAGATTCAACCAGTGTATGCTCAGATACAGGCTACAATTACCTTGAAAATATTCAGAATGAAAAGAGAAGAAAGATGGTATTATGAGTTCTCCATGGTACTTTTGGGTGGATATCTCAATGCGTTATTCCCCAGTATGAATATTTTCACTTCGTCATATAGTATGCCTTCTTTAAATTGGAGTGCCCTAAACAGTGTGCATCAGAACATAGAAGAACTTAAAAGTTTAACTCAGGGGTCTCTTAAAATGTGATGGTCAGTTCACAACATTACTAAATATAAAAACACTTGATTCAACGTATTCTTAGTCAATTTGTAGGCTTCAGGAGAGGAGCTGGGTGGAACCTTTGTCTTCTACAATTTCTGTCACCCATCCCAAATTTCAGTATATAGCATAAAAAAATTAAATCCCTTAAATTCTCTTATTCATTTCCTGAGAATAGAAGAATATCAAAAATTATTTTCTGGTAGGCTGAAGCTTCCAAGCCCCTGTCTGATGCCCCTGGAATCCTTTCCATTCATGATACCGTTTGGCAGCATGGTTGCTTGCCATTGAGAAGCAGGAGACTCACGAAAACTACAGCATAAGCCGTAAAATAGGAATAATGTATAAAAATGAAGGAAGGTCCAAGGAAAAAGGAAAAACCTGGTCCTTCCTTCTTTGTATCATTGCCTTGTATCTCTTGGCCCCAGCAGAGCAGTGGACTATAAAGGATGAAAACCAGTTTTGCACAGCAGTAGCTGCTACTTCTGTGGCTCATGACTAGGGTTGGGTTAGTCTCCCCATTGGCATCTTCCTGGGAGATGGGGTGCAGACCAGCAAGTGCTTCCCCCTAGCTCCACAGTCCTGAGACGAAGGAATCCTTGTCTTCTGCCCATTGCCTGATTCATAATTTTTTAGATTTTTGTTCATGCACAGCTTACTTCTATTTACAATTCTTCTGTTTAGGCAATGGAGACACTGTGACGAAGCATCCTGAGGAAAACAATGAGGGATTGGGCCATATGCCGCAGCTGCCACGGAAAAAGGAGAAGCGGGAATTCCTGGTGGGCATTTATATCTTTTCTTCTGCAGTGTGGACACTTAATTTGATATTTCCAAAAGGCACTCTTGCTCACTGGTTCAATCTGTTATTTCCTGCTCATCAGTGCTTAACATAAGAACAGGCAAGAAAAAGGAGCCAGTTTGGCTTGGTTAAGGAACCAGGCTAGAAACCAGGAGACCCACGAGTTCTAGTCCTTTCTTAGGCATGGAAGCCAGCTGAGTAACTTTGGGCCAATTATCCTCTCTTAGCCCAACTCATCACATAAGATTATTGTTGTGAGGAAACTAGGAGGAGGAAGAAATGCTTGATATGCTCACCACCTTGAGTTATTTATAAAAATAATAAAGGGAGGACAAGTATCTGAGAAGGGGGGCACACTCAGAAGGGGGAAGAAGGGCCTGAAATGCGGACAAGGAAAAATTATTTCCTGTTTGTTGTGGCACTCTCCCTTCTGTGCAGGCACCACACCTGTTCCAGAATAGTGCAAGATTTGAGAAATCTTTCCCAGTCTGATGTTCTCTGTGTTAAGAGAACATGCTGGCTGGGACTTCTGAGAATTGTCATTCCAACATATCTGGAAAGTTCTGGATTGAGAAGATAGTCCAAGTTAATGAGTGAGCCTCTTCTTTCCCAAGATTTTTATGGCTAGCCACAAATCTGAAGGCCCAGAAAGAAAGCCATGACAAATATCCATCATTTATTCATCTCGGTCATTCCAGGCTTTAATAGTGTAGCACTGTTGGTCAGATGTATCTCTCACCTTTCCCCAACCTGTCTTTCCTCCAGTCACTGAAGGCAGCTTACGTAGGGCTCCCCTTCATTTTATCCCCACTTCTGTAAAGTAAGTAGGGCTGAGAGTGACTGTCCCAAAGCCACCCACTGAGGCTTTTGAATTAAGGGGGACTTGAACCCTCTGCTTAAATAGCATCTTAAATATCTCTTTCTCCCAATTGTTGCAATCCAACATTCCAGAAGTTATTTTTTTTTTTTTTAAATCCATTTACTAGCAAACATTTACTTGATTGAAAATGTTTTAAATAAACACTTGAAGAATATTCCATTTAGCATGCTGTAGCAAGCTGCAGTTCACTAAGGCACAAATTAAACACTTCAAAAACATGCACAGATGATACTTTTCCGGAGGATGAAAGCAATTTAGCCTGGCACGAGAATCTCTCTGTAAGGGGGAATTCTGCCAAGAAAACACTTTCATTGTTGACATATACCAAACATAAAAGCATCCTAAGAGTGCCTATCTTGGCAGAATATTCTAATACACATGCAAATTTAACTATTAAGCAATCCCATAAATAACAAGGACAGAACATTCTGATTCATTCTTGACAGTATTTTTGTCCGCCTACT
Source organism: Azemiops feae (assembly GCA_023970755.1). Lineage (NCBI taxonomy): Eukaryota > Metazoa > Chordata > Lepidosauria > Squamata > Viperidae > Azemiops > Azemiops feae. Next base: position 1,515,071 of record JALGBA010000172.1, on the reverse strand, counting down.
GAGGTGTGTTAGAAATATTTCAGACTGAATTCAAATTTGGCCTTTTGCTATTATTGTTGACAGAAGCCAGCAATCAATGGCCTTCCACCAACGCCAAAAGTACTGGTAAGTTCTTTCAGTTAAAATGAAATATTGTAAGGTGTGTTGATATTGCTCTGCTGTTAAATTTTTAACTTTTGTTTCATCTGCACCCTTTTTCCCCAATGCAAATTGTTTTCTTCCCCTCCTTTGGATCCTAGCCTCCATCCCTCTCTTTAACAAGCATGGAATCTTTCAAAGAGATGTGTGCCCTCATCTCTGCTCACTTTTGTGATTGGGAATCATGCATAAAAGTGAAGGTTGTGAGAGTTTGGCCTCACCATGAGATCTTATTGGCTAATGGAACAGACCCATCTCTTAAACTAGAACTAATATAAATAAATCTTTCATGTCTTTTATGGGGCCACTGAAACAAGCATTTAAAAATAGTAGCTAACTAACCCTCATCATTGTTCTGTGCCTTCCCAAATTATAGATATTGGAGGGGGGGGGGTTAGACAGAAACACACATCTTCCCATTGCAAAGGAAATGTGAGAAACAAAATCTCTGTATAGTATTGAAGTTCCACACAGTAGTTCAAGATTCATTCCATTTTTTTCTCTCACCCCAGAGATTCTCTGGCCATTGTTTATACCAGTTGAAGGTATTAATAATGGTCAGAACAACAGAATAACAGAGTTGGAAGGGACCTTGGAGGTCTTCTAGTCCAACCCCCTGCTCAAGCAGAAACCCTATACCATTCTAAACAAAAGGTTGTCCAGAAGGAATAGGAACTTCTCATGTTGTAAATTGGGATATATTTTGTTTACTAATGCTATTCTAGATGGGAGCATGTTTTTCAAAAGTGTTTGATGGCTGCCCTTTGAAGATCAATTGTGCCACATCATGGATACATCCTGACACCAAAGGTAAAAAGTTGCTTTATATTTGCAAATTTGAGATCGTTTGTTACTTTCATTTTTTTTCAACTTATGTAGCTAACTCAGTTTGTCTTTCCACCATATTACAGATCAGTACATTATCTTTGGGACTGAAGAGGGCATCTACACACTGAATCTCAATGAGCTGCATGAAGCTACCATGGAGCAGGTAGGTGAAAAATGCTTTCTGGGTCCAAGATGGAAGTGGTCATTCTCTGGTGAGGGAGAAACTCGGGTAAAAAGTGGTGCTTGTTTCTCAGGTGGGAAATTAAGAATGCCATGGATGTGAGCAATGTCATGCTGCATTTGATGTAATTTGATATTCAGTTCTAATTAAATTCAACAAAAAGTTATATATTTCTTCTGGATCCTCCCACTTTTTAGAAAGTGGCCCCACTTAAGAGTCAGAATGTTCTAGGCCTGAAAAAGATTGCATATGACCTAAATCTGTGACTTTTCCTAGGAAAAATGCATCCATTTGTATCACTCAGTATAGCCTGCAGTGTAATTGGAAAGTATTTTTGATTACTTTTCATTTCTCAATGTTCCTAATACTTTTAATCTACCACAATTTTCTTTTATTGCTCTTGTTTTTTTCAGCTTCTTTGATTTGGGGTTCCTGGTATTTAATTTTGCAATAGGAATTATGAGTGATCTTAGAAGTGCTGGAGGGAGGTAGATAGAGATAAACATATAGATGAAAAGTATTAAAATGTGAGTGGCATGGAATTCTGAAAAGCTTGATAATGGTATTAACAGAACAAATATGTACATACTTATCTAGCAATAAATGTCATTGAATACAAAGGGATTACTTCCAAGTAATACTTCTTTAAATGATCCTGTAAGTGGTATTGATATTAGATCAGGTTAAAAGGAGTTGAAAGTCTCCTTGTGTGTTTGCATTTTGGGTAGCCATAAAGGATAATTTTATTTACCTGGAATTCACAGAGCTCTAGAATCAAATTCCCTTTTTTCCCCACTTTCACCATTGAAACATTTTCTACTCCTTTTTCTTAGTTGTTCCCACGGCGGTGCACATGGTTGTATGTTATCAACAACACTTTAATGTCACTCTCAGGTATGTATATTGTTGAAGAAATGTCTCATAAAGTTTAAAAGATGGGGTGAAAAATTTCAGTGTGCTGAATTTAACTTTTGGTAAATCTATGAAAATCATCTCTCTTTAATTTTTTCCCTTTCATTCTGCAATTTGCTTGGACCTATGGATACTTGGGGGCTATCCTTTTAGAAGGTAATCTTTTCCTGCTTTATAAGTTTCCTTATTTGTTTGTTTGTTTATTTAGTCAGTTTGATATGTAAGAGTTTGACATAGATCAAATATCATTTGTTTTACAGGGAAAACGTTTCAGCTCTACTCCCATAACTTAATAGCTTTATTTGAACAAGCCAAAAAAACAGGAATAGCTGCTCATATTCAGACCCATCGGTTTCCTGATAAAATACTACCAAGGTAGGGTAATCTTGAGGTACAAGTTTTTGCTATTTTGTCCCAGGGCATTTATCTGGCTTGTTTGCTATTGCTGATCATGACAACATTTTCCATAAGCGGTTGCCTCTTCTTGGGAATGTTCACAGAGAATTGTTTTTGCTGCTTCTAGGTTTGCAAATACAGAAGTATATCTGTAACATTCTATAATATTATAATATAGAGAGCCAGTGAGTTAAAGTTTTGCCTTAGCTATAAGGGCCATCTGGGTGATTTTGAGCCAGTCATTCTCTCTCAGCCCAACCCACCTCATAGAGTTGTTGTTGTGTGTTTGATATGTTCACCGCCTTGGGTTGTTTCTAAAAATAATAAAAGCAGAATACAAATGAGCAAATAATTGATTTCAGAAATAAAAGCAAAAAGATAAAAGATAAATTTTACAGTTTGAGACCCAAAGACTATAATTCATGAAAAGCAGAGATTTTATTTCAAGAATTTTCTCCTCCTTTTGAAAGCAAGACAAGCAAGTCGAGGGGACAATCTGCCATGATAGTAGCACCAATTGAGCCCTTCCAAAGGTTGTCTCTTGTCCTCACTGATCCCTTTCAGGCCTTGGGGGAGCTCTTTTTATTTGACTTAATCTTTCAGCAGACCTTAACTGAGCTTCATTCTGTTGCTTTAGCTTTCCTTTTTAGTGATTTTATTGTCATTTTAATTGATTTATGACAATTTTGAAGCATATTTGTCTGGAAAATTGAGGATAAATTTCAGAAATAGAAGTTGCTTGTATATGTTTCACTTACATTATTATGCCACTTCTCCATAGAGTCTGACATTTGTTTTTATTTCTTTCTCCCACATACAGATAAACATCCTCACTTATATTTTTTTCCCCAGTTCATTCATTTTATCCTCATAGCAATCCAGCAAAATTTGACCCAAAATTATCCAGTGTGCGTTGCGATTGGACAAAGATTTTAATCCAGTCTTTCTTACCCTAATTCTGTCCTCTAGCCATAATATAACAATCTTTTATGATTTTTTAAAGTTGCAAATCAGAATTGAGAGGCTTTCCAGTATCTTGGGACAGAAATAGACAGAGCATTGGACAAATAAGAATCTCTTAAAAATAATTTATATATTGTAAAGTGCTTTTTGGCTTCTTCCTTTAATTCTCATTCCCAACAATAACCCTGATTGTCTAGCATACATTATTGGACTTTTTTTTTTTATTCCTCAGCTTTTTTCTATTCTCCCCATTTTTTCTTTTTACATTTTGTCGGATTTAGAATGGAAACTTTTTCTATCAAGTTATCTAGATGATTCGTTGCACTACGGCATGATACTTTCTTAAGTGTATAAAGTATACAATACTTGATAAAATAAAATGTAATTGTTGGCAAAGTAAGTACAAAGGACTCAACTGAAAACTTTTTAAGATTTTCCAAGAGCTCAGGGCACCTTGTGCAAAGAGGTAGGTTCCCCACAACAGCAATCATGCAAGGTAGGTTGGGCTGAGAGGAAGTCATTGGCCCAGAGTCATTGGTTTAGAGTCTGGACCAGCAACTTAACTGCTATGCCACACTGGTTCTCTGTTGTCAAATTATTTTAGGAAAATAATTATACAGTTCTTTAAATAAAGTACAGGACTCTACTCTGCTATAGGAAATAACAGAGTAGATGATATTCACAGATGATAAAGCATTGTTGAAATTTAAATATTATGGCAAACAGCCATTAAAACAGTTAAAGGATATTACAGAATGTGATTAAAACGATTAAGATCTTTGTTGGGTTACACAAAGGATATTGTTAAGGTAAAGGAAAAGGAAATTGGTTTTATGTTCTTGATGACTACTAGAATTAAAATTGCCACTAGGTGAAAGTCAGTAAGAAGACTATTATAATAGTGGCCAATTGGATGGATACAAGAAAGATGGAACTGTTTGTTACGATTGAATTTATAGCAACTTAGAAAAAAATTTCCCTGTAGATCTGGAGCTTCAGAAAAAACAATTTGAGAAAGCAAAGAAGACTAAAGATATCCTTGGGGAAAGAAAAAGAATGATATTCTGAAATGCCAAATGTAGGCAGTTTATTTCTTTAGAATTCAATATTTCTGAAGAATGTTAACTATTAAAACTGTATATAGTTTTCCTGTACCATGATTTGCTGTTGTGTATTTTATACATAAAGCATTGAATTTCTTGTCAGTGGAATTCAGGAAAAAGTGTTCCTGAAATTTCTGGGGGCAGTATTGAACTGAAGACAGCTCTGCTAAAGTGGAGCAAATAGCTGGGGCAAAGATCAAGGAACTGATGAAAAGATTTGTTCCTTGGAACATCTCTGGATAAGGAGAGGATGGGAGATTACCCACATATATTCCAGACAGCTGTTCCTGATAATGAAACTGCAAGACAGTGATTTTCCACACATTTGAGCACTAGGAGACAACGGAATCAGCCATCTTGCTTGCAACTCTTAAAGGATACTAAGTTCGCAGAACTCACTTTCTAATCACCTTCAAAAATTACTCATTTGTTACTTCTAAGATACTAGAGACCTTCAGAACAAATTTAAACATAGTTAAAATAAGATGTGTTGTGGTGGCGCAGTGGTTAGAATGCAGTACTGCAGGCTACGTCTGCTGACTGACGACTTCTAGCAGTTTGGAAGTTCGAGCCTCACCGACTCAAGGTTGACTCAGCCTTCCATCCTTCCGAGATCGGTAAAATAAGGACCCAGATTTTGGGGGGCAATATGCTGACTTTGTAAACTGCTTAAAGAGGGCTGTAAAGCACTGTGAAGCGGTATGTAAGTCTAAGTGCTATTGCTATTGCTACTTTGATTGTCCTTTATGGACTTTCTGCTGATACCAAGACTGAAAATATTATGTTTTATGATATATTTATAGATACGACATAGGATATGAGATGAGGGGATAAATGTTTGTAACTTTAGAGGGGATGAAGAGTTACTAGTTTTGTTTATACTTGTGATGAAGATTGGAAGTCAACCGTTTATATATTTCTTTTTCTTTATTCTTACTTTTCTCTTTCTCTTTCTTTTTTCTTTTTTCCCTTGTACTTTTTACTCATTGCTATTCTCTTCTCTTTTTATAAGTTTAGTTTGTATTAGATTTTATTACTATAATTAAAGTACTTAATAAAAATTATATATTAAAAAGGAAGCTCCTTTTCTGTTAATAGAAGAAAGGAGTGCACATAAGAAGAAAATCCTGAAAGATCAGAAAACAGACTTTCTATTTTCAGAGAGTCCACCAAAATGCTACAAAAGCAGTCTCCAAAAGATAACCCTGTCCTTTCCATAATTTTTCTGTTTTGTAAATATATGCAGTTGCCATCAAGAACAGTTACTCTATTCCTGTCACTGTTTAATATTCTGTGGGTTTAAATAAAAAGTAGCTTAAAGAAAACTGTTGAAAATTATTTCTCCATGAGGCCTCTGACCTGTTCTTAACAGTTGGCTCTGGTATTTTTTCCAGAAAATTTGCCTTAACAACAAAGATCCCAGATACAAAAGGATGCCACAAATGTTGCATAGGTGAGTCTTCCATCTTGAGTTGATATTGTCAGTTCAGTTTACAAGGAATCTTACAGTTCTACCACCCTACAACTTACAATGCCTTCTTAGAGTAATAACTTTCACATAAGTTGGACGATAATTGTCTTAATTCCATCCTATGTGACTATTCTGACTAGAAATATGAGAATGATAATCCAGTATATCTCAAAAGGCACTATAATATGGAAGATTGCCTGAAAACCTGATTTTGTTTTCACTCACTTCTAAGCTCATAGTGTCAAGACTTGGCTAAAATAGAGCAGGTGCTTTTCAAAAGTTTTCCTGACTACTCTTGTAACAACATGTTTCACGTTGTTAATCTGAGATATTTAGCCTGAGTGATTTATTCTTGCATTGATTCTCAACCTGCTATTCTCATCTATTACAGAACTATCCATGTAGTTCTGTAATAGATGAGAACAGCAAGTTGAGAATCAATGCAAGAATAAATCACTCAGGCTAAATATCTCAGATTAACAACGTGAAACATATATTAACAAAGAAAATTATACCATGCACATAGTAGAGGGAAGTTTCTCAGGCTATATATGGATAGAATAATGTGGATTGATCCCTAACTAGACATTCGGATATTTCAGATTTAAAAACACGAATGTTGTTGCTTTTCCATTGTAGTCCAACATATACATAAGGTTTTGGTTTCCATGATTTAACACAGCAATTATGGTGACAATGGGAATTATAATTCTGACACAATTGAGAATGCCAGTTTCTAGCTAGCTGTTCTGATTTTTCTTCCCCTCTTATCCTGCAGGCAGACCAGCAATAGAACATCACAGTGTCTTTCCTGCTTTCCCAGAAAAATATGAATGCTGAACTTAATTCTTCAGCATCAGGTGGCAGAATCATATTTATTTCCAGTGTACCAATGAAGGAGACTTATTTGTAGCTCAAAGTTGAAATGAGGGGTCCTTGGTGCTCTCTAAGCTTGATTGTTTTCTTGCAGACATTTCATTATTCAAACTAGGTAACATCATAAATGCTAGTGCAGACTAGCACTGATGATGTTACCTAGTTTGGGTAATGAAATGTCTGCAAGAAAACAACCAAGCTCAGGGAGTACCCCTTCTTTCAGTATACATTTCACCATCAGTATAAGTGGCATTAACAAGATAAAATGAAAAAAAGGATTGGCTAGTTCAGCTGTATATGCTTAGGTTTATTTTTCAATGAGGCAGGAAAGGGAAATTTCAGGTATGACGAAAGTACAATATCCATCCCAATCCTTCACAATTGGCCATTTTGAGTGTGGTGTTTCTTCAATATTCGAAGTACATAGGGAGTGCAATAGATTTAGACTGAGGATCTTGTAGATGGAGTCAAAAATGTTGCAGAAATTATATCTTTGAGGAGATGCAACATCACATGATTCTTCTAGGATGGTGCTCCAGGCATAAGAGAATAGTGATAAATGATTCATTTGTGATAAATTGTAATATGAATTCAAGCAGCTGGCAAATTAAAATGATCCATTATGATTACTTCAGAATTCTTCTTTTTCCTTCATTAGTAAGAAATCCATATACAGGTCATAAATATCTCTGTGGAGCTTTGCAGTTGGGAATTGTTTTGCTTCAGTGGTATGAACCAATGCAGAAATTCATGTTAATAAAGGTAAGCTTCCCACACACACCTCTTTCTTGTATTTTTGCAACTTTTTTTTTAGGAATCTTCCAAAGCAGAGTGGTGCTGTTAGAATTTTGAAGTAATTTGAGACTTCAAATGAGTTTGAACCTGTGACAATTTTTGAGCTCAGTTTAAACTGTTGGTCTTTATTATTAAATTCTAAAACATCAAGGATAAAGTGGCCATTTGTTTTTTGAAGGCAAAACAGGACAGAAGCAGGGCCTATTAAATACAAATCCTTCCTTGGGAAGCTGATCCATAAAAGCTCATTTGAGAGGCTTTTCAGAGAAATGTTTCGAAAGTGCTTGAAATTTGTATCTCTCTCTATATATTTGTTGTAATATTGTATATAGATTTAAATTGAATATTATATGAAGGTTACTTTTTAGATTTAAAATAAATGAAATAAGGTGAATGGATACATTCTAAATATGCATATCTTAAAATGTACAAGTGTTCTTCAGTTAGATTTTTTTTAAAATGTATCTTCATCCTCCAGCACTTTGATTTCCCTCTGCCAACCCCACTGAAAGTATTTGAAATGCTGGTGATCCCTGAACAGGAATACCCTATGGTATGTGTTGCAATCAGCAAAGGGGCTGAACCAAATCAGGTTGTACAGTTTGAGACAATCAACTTGAACTCAGCTTCCTCGTGGTTTACAGAAATTGGTACAGGTGAGTCTCTGGCCTTGTTCAGTTTAATTTTGTTTAGTTTTTGTATTAGGTATATGCGCAATGTTCTGTTTCTAGGTATGGAACATTTTAAATTTGTTTTGGGGCCAGATCACCACAAAACACTTCCCGTCCCAGAAGATTTTTCTCCCAGAAAACTGCTGGACAACTCTCAGAATGGCTAGATCAGCATGGCGCAAAAGAAGACTAGAACATTCTAGAATTCCTCAGAACTTTGCATTTTCCGAGAGATAGAGTACAACATTTTGTGCATACCTAGTTTACCTCACTTTTTTTTTCTTTGCTAAAATCCAAGTGGCCCAAGGCAAAAATGGGATAAAGATAGCATAAAACATGAAAACAGAACAACCCACAGTTCAATAAACAATAAACCTATATTGGCAATTATTCAGCAGGAATATATTTAGAGCAGCAGAAGCATATAAATTAGCTTTGTTGGATTCCAACCCATCACTTTAGGCTACATTTAGAGGGTACTTAGTTGGAGAGGACTAATATGAAGACTAAACAGTTGGAACTATTTGACTCCTCAATGTACAGAATTTCTATTTTACTGGTATTCCAGTTTGAACCTACAATAACAACAATGAAGGACTGCAGGAAGCCAGCTTATTCAAACTATTCTGAAAAATGAGATACTCTGGCATAGACATCTGTTACAGGTTTTGACCATGTCAAAATTAATGACTCATGCAATATTACATGTGGTCCTCAATGGAACTGCATCTACATGGAGGGAAGTGTGTAGTGGGGTGCCCCAGGGCTCTGTTCTGGGCCCAGCGCTCTTCAACATCTTCATCAACTATTTGGATGAAGGGATAGATGGGGAACTCATCAAAGCTGGCAGGAATAGCCAACACTCCAGAAGACAGGCTTTAGATACAGAAGGATCTTGACAGACTTGAACATTGGGCACTATCTAACAAAATGAAATTCAATGGTGAAAAAAGTAAGGTTCTACATTTAGGCAAGAAAAACCAAATGCACAGGTATAGTATAGGTGGTACCTTGCTCAATAGTAGCAACTGTGAGAGGGATCTTGGAGTCCTAGTGGACAATCACTTAAATATGAGCCAGCAGTGTGCTGCAGCTGCCAAAAAAGCCAACGCAGTGCTAGACTGCATTAACGGAGGGATAGAATCAAGATCACGTGAAGTGTTAATATCACTTTATAACACCTTGGTAAAGCCACAGTTGGAATACTGCATCCAGTTTTGGTCACCACGATGTAAAAAAGATGTTGAGACTCTAGAAAGAGTACAGAGAAGAGCCAACAAAGATGATCAGGGGACTGGAGTCTAAAACATATAAGGAACGGTTGCTGGAATTGGGTATGTCTAGTTTAATGAAAAGAAGGACGAGGTGGGACATGATAGCAGTGTTCCAATATCTCAGGGGCTGCCACAAAGAAGAGGGAGTCAAGCTATTCTCCAAAGCACCTGAAGGCAGGACAAGAAGCAACGGATGGAAACTAACTAAAGAGAGAAGCAACCTAGAACTAAGGAGAAATTTCCTGACAGTTAGAACAATTAATCAGTGGAACAATCTGCCTCCAGAAGTTATGAATGCTCCAACACTGGAAGTTTTTAAGAAGAGACTGGACAGCCATTTGTCTGAAATGGTATAGGGTTTCCTGCCTGAGCAGGGGGTTGGACTAGATGACTTCCAATGTCCCTTCCAACTTATTATTATTATTATTATTATTATTATTATTATTATTATTACTATTATTATTACTATTATTATTATTAATAATAATAATACATCATTGTGCAAATGTAACAACTCTATAATATAAGCTACTATGTAAGTTGTGTCATTTGTATGATAACATCAAGTTGCTTGTCATTTGCCCAGCCTCTTTCCCATCCTGCAGAAGATTATGTACTTATATTTGGAACTCTTTGCTAGCAGAAGGCAGACCTATCTGCAGAAGTCTTATGTTGATAGCCATCTGCAGAAGCTTTCTAAGATAAATCGCTGATGTTCTGCAGTGAAGAGGAGACCGTAGGTTTTTTTTTTACAGATGTTGGATTACAGCAATGATCCCTAATCAAAGAAAGTTCATAATAGAAGCAGATGTTCTGCAAGATGCATCTAATGAACTGAGCTGCAGTTCAGGAAACCTTAGTCAGAAAAGCTGCTACCAATTTCCTCTGGGTTTTTTGTCCTTATAGGCCACACTCTCCCTACAGTGTTCTATGAATTTAGGATCAGTGAGGGGACAAATTTCTGGGACAATAAAAGCACATTTTTTTTATGGGAGAAAGAAATGATGGGGAATTCAAAAGTCACAGAAAGATTGCTTTTGTACCATTATGTATTTATTAAATGGATATGTTGCCTATCAAGTGACTTATTATTATGCTATTCTAGTGTTCAAAATGACAGCCTAAGAAAGGAAACCTTTCCTTTCCTTCCCTTTTCTTCAGAACAATGCTTCTTCTTGCAGTATTTCCCTTTTAATTTCTTGCTTCTCTCCTGGCATCCTCAGTGAATGAGTGGAAAGTATGTTATTACCTGCAACATCCTTTTAAAGTTCTCTTGTAATCCAAGACCAAGGGCTCTTGGCCAGCCATACTGTATGTTACCTACATAATAGACAATCAGTTGCTTCTAAAATACTCATAATATGCATAATTCCTGTTTGCAGTATTAGGTATTGGTAATGGTTCTAAACTGTAATTCCCATCAACCCTCCTTGCTTGGCATTATAATCCAGCAACGTTTAGACAATTTATAATTCCTTACCCCTGTTCTAGACATCAAGTAAGAAGATGACGATGATTAAAATACAGCCCTAAAAATAATCTGAGCTGAAGATGCCATGAAATTGAATCTCTTTAATTTTTTTATTGCTTTTTTTTATTATTTCAAAGCAACTTTAATGGCTTCTGATGTAGTAAGCTGGATGTGTATTAGGTTTTTGGTGCATTGAGGTTTTGGATACAGACTAATCACTCGTTTCCCCTAAAGGTTGTCAACAACTTGATGCCATCCACGTCACTCAGCTGGAAAGAGATACAGTTCTTGTGTGCTTGGACAGTAAGTGAATGGGATTTATACCCTGTCTAAAAGAAAATAGAAAATGGGGCATAATATAAACCAGGAGGAATAAATACCTCAAAGGAAGATAAGATGTTATTAAGAATGCATTCAGTTTTACCTGATGCTGAAAAATATCACAGTAGACATCAGACACGTGGCATTTTGGTGTTGTCATTGAAAAGGCCTTTCTTTTAGTGTTTTGTCTGATCCTAGAAAGGGAAGATCTCTTTCCAGTGATTCTAATTGAAAGCCATCTTTATATAAGGAAAGTTCACTCTCAAGAAAAACTGAAAACTTCTCTTCTCCAATGCTTCTAGCATTAGAAGCCATTCTCTGTAAATTAGACTAACAAAATGATAGCTTCAAGCTCAATATATAGATTTCTCATGAGGCTTCTAAATTTATTTATGTGGATTTATTTATGTTATAGCCTTTATAGAACATCCCAGTTCACTCTGGCCAGTGTATGCAAGCAAACCAAAACCAGAATATTTCAAATTGCTAAAATAGATTTGTGCTTTTAGCCTCAGTACCCCTCCTTCCAGCCTCAGAAATATGAGGCAGTGTTTGTGACATCTTGGAATGACAACACAAACCACTAAGTTTTTTGACAATCTCTACAGTACTACATGGGTGCAGTGTGTACCTTTCATCATTTGATGTTCTGCAGAATGGATGCTAACTAGGCCCAGTGCCCACATTTGCTGTTGGATGTAATAAAGTCATAGTAGACATGTAGTAAAGCCAAATGTATTACTTGACAATTTCATTGTGGTGAATATTTCTTCAGCAAAAGCCCCCAAGTGGTGAGGAGCAGGAGTGACTCCTATATCATTGTTACACAAAAGTTAACATTTTCCAAGATTTGATAAATCTTTTCTGACCCCCAACAGAAAGTAATACAGTGTTGTAACTTATAATTTTTAATGAATAGAAAGCAAATAAAGAAAGGAGAAAAAACAGATTGTGACACAGTGAAGTGCTGATTAACCCCACCTGTTCTGAAACTATTAATCTGAAGATACCTTAATCACAGATGTCTCTGTCATTCTTAGTTGTGCCTTCAGCATCATTATGTCAAAATTAAAGCAGAGTTATACAATCCACTACCTACCAAGAAGCCCAAGTTTTTTTTTAATGTGACACATGGCAGTTAATTATATTATCTTTGTTTGATCAGTGCAATTTACTTTTAATTACAAAATCATATTTAAGTTTTCTCCTGGCCTTGCTTCAGCCTCCAGCTTACTTGGATATCTGTGCTGGCCCTCATGAGCCAATGGTGGGCCTTGGTTCAAGAAAGATTAAACATTTTCATAACAGTGAATGAAAAGTTACTGGTGAAGAAAAAGAGATGATAGATAAATTTATTGATCTGGGGACAGATGAGCTTATCTCTAATATGGAAAACCTTGTGAATATTTGGAGGGGAAAATAACATTTGTTTTTTAAGTTAGTGAAAAAGTCTAAAAAAATGTCTATACATAATCTCCATTGAATTCAGTAGTCTTAAAACAGTGAGTTTAATGGTGAATTTCTGAAATCATCTGTCGATTTCAGAAAAGGCAAGCACAGCCCCATACCTCTGTATTAATGATTCACCTGTGGAGGTGGTTAACAGCATTAAGTTTCTGGGTGTGCAGCTAACGAGTAGGCTAGCTTGGTCGCTCAACAGCGAGACACTGGTGAAGCGGGCACAGCAGCGCCTGTGTTTTCTGTGTTGCATGAAAAAAGCACCTCTTCCTTCCCCTGTCCTGACCACTTTCTATAGTATAGAGGGACAACCGAGAGCATCCTGTCATATTGCATTACAGTCTGGTTTGGAAGCATCACTGCTTCAGACAGGAAGGCAATGCAGAGAGTTGTGAGGATGGCAGAAAAGATTATTGGTAGTTCACTTCCTTCTATGTAGGACATAGCCTATAAGCAATGCTTGTGCAGAGTCCGCAGGATTGTCTGGGATGCTGCACATCCTCTCCACATCCTCCTTTTCCTTGTTACCTTCTGGGAGGAGGCTTGGTGGTATCGGAAGCAGAACATCCAGATTCAGTCACAGTTTTGTTCCATACAGCATCCAGCTTGTGAACTCTCAAGCGTCCTCCTTCCGCTATGGGTTCAAAATGGACAGTATCATAATGTGTGTCATATATGTGTCTGGGTAGATAGATACTTTCTTTTGAGAGCAGGCAACAGAATTTCATTTTGGATATGTGCCAGGGTGTTCACAGTAAAAAAATGACAATAAAGGTTATCTTATCTTAAACATTTTTTTAATGTCAAACCATGTCTCTTGAAAAATCTGTCCAATTGATTTGACCTTAAACTGAGTGAGGCTGACTGAGCCCTAGTACAGAAAGTAAAATAAAGTTCTAGCTTCTTCTCCTTTGCTTTTGAAGGCAGGCTTTGAGCCTATCTGGTACTGAGATTCTTTCATTACTATTATATTGTTTGCTTTTTTCAATCAAGGATTTGTGAAGATTGTGAATTTGCATGGTAAACTGAAGTCAAGCAAGAAGTTGGCCTCAGAACTAAGTTTTGATTTCTGCATTGAATCTGTAGGTGAGCAAATGCTTTCCCTGTCATTTAATGTGCCTGACGTGACTGTATCATATGCGAGAGGGTTGCACTGCAAACATTTTTAAAGACTAAAATATCATAAGATTTCTGTGATATCATTCTCAGCTCTTCTGTGTATGACGTGTCATGGATTGTTATCCAAACTTTTTCAGATTTCAGCATTCCTAATTGAAATCTCATAAGATCTCAGTCCAGAACGCTAAAATTATGTAAGATTTAGCAAGCATCTCCCTAAATGGAAGTTATTTAGATGTTATTCAGAGGTTTTGCAGAGAATACCAGTAGGGACCACATTACTGATTCCTATGATGGATGATAAACAGCTATAAATCACCACAGATTTACAAGTTGAAATGCAAGCAAAGAAAGAAGCCCTCTATATCCCCAAATACCTGTGCTTTCCTGACCAAGGGTCAGTTTTTAGGTTTAATGCTGCAATTTTTATAATAGGAATATTCCTTCTGACTAACTTTTAAGATCCCTCTGGTGTGATCATTTGTGATCATAAATTCTCCTTGATCGATGGCAGATAAGTGGTAATATGAGTGACATATCACTCACTATGCCCCATTGCTTGGGAATTGTCCTTTAGCAGGGACAAATGAAAAATGAGTCTCAATGAGAAAATGGGGTGCTTGTTCTATGTTTATTAATCATCAGCCAATGGAAATTTAACACAGTTTGATTCTCCTGGCTTTGGAAGTGTTACCCAAGATTCACTCATTCCACAGATGTTTCCATCCTTCTTCCTTTCATTTGGATCTCTCACATATGGTAGGAACACAATAAAGTCTGGCTAATAAAATGGTATCTCTTGGATTTGCTTCCCTTTGCTCAGAAAGCTCATCCCCAAGCATTCCTAATCAGTCTTACATTGTGTCTCTTCTTGCAGTGTGCCTCCAGGACAGTGTGTTGGCCTTCTGGAAACATGGGATGCAAGGCAAAAGTTTTAAGTCTGATGAAGTAAGTTTGGGCAAGAGTGTCATTGATCATTGTTTCGTTATCCTCCTTACCCTTCAGTTAGGAAGGTGCTAGTCACAGACAAAGGAATCCTGAACAACACAATCAACTTTGTTGCTTCTAATCTGTACCTGAATAGTTTTATTGGCTCAGAGACAGATCTTAGGCAGAGTGTATTCTGTTTTGATGCAAAAAACAAAAAGAATAGCTTACTAGGTAGTGATAAATAGCTATTGTTTCCTCCTGCTCATGGGAATACCCAACACTGAATTTCATGGATCTGATTTAATACAGCTTCCTTTGCACTTAGTATTGCACTATTGAACTGGCTAGGAGTTCTTCATTCAAATCATAGCTTAGCCATTTTGTTATTAACCAACTGGTACTCTTTTGACTTCAATTTCTCCCAATTTGTGGCATGGAAATGTTACTGATCTATCTTACAATATTTTTGTCAAGATTATAGAGATATTTGGTATAATGCTATTTAAATGTCAAATGTTTGTATTGTCCCAGATTGGTTTAACTTGGGTAGAATCTGCTATTGGGTTAAAAACATAGGTGAATTTCCTTGATCAGTTTTGAGTAAGACCATAGTAGGATGCCCTATTTCTTGTCATGGGTCCTAGGTTTAATCCTTGTCAATTTCCATTGTGCTCCATATTTGCAACACTATAAACAAATGTGACTTTTCTGAGCTGAGGAAGAATTGCATTACTAGAGTTTAGTACATAATGTAAAAATGACTCGGTGTGTGTGTATATTATTAAAAGTTGATGGCCCGTTTGAAACCGTTCTCATTTGCAGTCTGAATTAGGTTTGTTCTTTTCCAAATGGGCAAAGATGCTCTTCTGCCAGTTACTCACATAGTGTTCCTTTTTTGCTATTTTGCAGGTTACCCAGGAGATCTCTGATGAAACAAGGGTGTTCCGTTTACTGGGCTCTGACAGGTGAGCTGAGAAGAGCAGCCTGCAGCCTTTTCTCCTTTAAAAAGAAAGTAGTACATCTTCCTCTTCTTAAGGGGGTTCTTCTGCCACTGCCTTCTCCCACCTTTCTACCAATGTGTGATGGCCAGGCAATTGCAGGTCTAAGGCACCATTCCTTTTGATTGATACACAATCATAATCTCAGCCCTTGCAACTTCCAAGTAAAGCTCTGACAAACACAGCAGATGCTCTGTAGCTTCAAGGCCAAAGCCAAAATTCCAAGAAGATGAAGCTAAAAGGGAGAGAAGACATATACCCACTATAGAAGTAGTTTGAGAACCAGAGGTATCTTCCATAAAGCACTCTTCAGATTGTATAAAAAAAATTGCCCTCCCTTTGATCTGATTATTTCTATCTAATGTTTTTTCTCTTAAGTTCACTGAAATTGGTGCTCCTGAATTCAAGGGTACACTATGCTACTATCTTCATTTCAGTAATATCTTGAAACCTACGGTAGTGTGATCACTTTCTCATAAGATCTCCACTATATTTAGTTTTTTTCAATTAAGTACTTCCTTGTTAGTTAGGATCAGACTGAGGAGATTCAATCCCCTTGTTCAAGCTTCTAAAAGGTAAAGCGGTCACAAAGACTGATAAGAAATTTGGGGACCTTGCAATCTTGGCTGAGATGGTTTTCCAACAGTTGAGGTCTGATAGAAGAGAATATCTGTAGCTCAGAATTGAACTGTGGGGTCCTTGGTATTCTCTGAGCTTGATTTCCTTGCAGATGTTTCGTTACCCCAGCACTGGTGATGTTACCTACCGTGTTTCCCCGAAAGTAAGACCTACCCCGAAAATAAGCCCTAGCTTGATTTTTGGAAGTGCGCCTAATATAAGCCCTACCCCAAAAATAAGCCCTAGTTTTGGGGCAAGACACACGCCTAAAAATCAACCTAGGGCGGAGGTGAGAGGGTGGAGCTGCCCCACGTGCCCCGCACCCGCTTACCGTTGCAGCCAGGCCTCCCATAAATTGACACATGCCTCGTCTCACCAGCCCACTTCTTCTGTGGTGCCCCCTGGCCTGCATTTCACTGTCAGAGGCCTTCCGAAAAGGCCTTTGCAGCCAAGAACCGAAGTACGGATTCAATTTGTAGCTCGGTTTTCGGCTGCAGACTCTTTTCTGGAAGGCCTCTCACGGCAAAATGCAGGCCGGGGAGGCGCCGTGCATGTCATTCCAGAGCTCCATTCTCAGCTGCAGAGGCATTTCCTGCGGCGGCGACAGAAGTAGGCCGGCTGGGCGGGGCTGTTGCTGTGAGGTGAGACTGTGGAAAAGACACTCCCCGAAAATAAGACCTGGTTCCTCTTTTGGAGGCAAAAAATAAAATAAAAAATAAGACCGGTTCTTATTTTCGGGGAAACACGGTAGTTTGAAACGTCTGCAAGAAAACAACCAGGGTCAGAGAGCACCAAGGACCCCACAGTTGAAATCTCCCATTGCCTCTCTTCCATGAAAGTTTTGTAATCTGGTCAAGGAAGGCATGATCCATATCTTCTGCCTGTCTTGTCTGTAGCTTACCCTCACAATACTGTAGTATCTTTGCTGTTTCCCCTTCCTGTATTCTTACCCAGTACACTCATACTTAAAGTCCTGGTTCTCTTATTAATACAAGCTCTTCCTTCACTTATAATGCTATTCTCCTCATATTCAGTCTGTCTACTTCCCTTTGAATAAGGTATAACCTTGAATCCTTAAAATTCTAGTCCCAAATTTCATCCGAACAGATTTCACTGTCTGTTAAATCATATTAACCTTCCTGCAGTAAGATTTTTAATTTTTCCTTTTTGTTCCCTTTACATTTTACATTTGCATTGAGATGCTAAAACCACATCCACTCATCCAAATAAATGTATAGATATATAAAATATGGGATCTCCAAACACTATGTAGGAGTATAGTGTTCAAATTTCTTGAGTATCAGGAGTATCAGACTCTCGTTTAAAGAATCCTAGATTCTTAGAGAATCCTGTAGGGTTCAATTCCAATATTCTGAGAGTATTTGAAGGGTTACAATATTGAGAAAAGGCACAAGCTAAAACATCGTGTAGTTTCAGGGACTGCCATTTGCAACCCCTATTTCTAAAGCAGGGGTGGCAGTTCATTTTCCCAAGGAGCCAGATGAAAAACTGGGACTGTTGTGGAGGTCTGAATCAATCAGGCTGTGAAGGTGCATAGGCATTCATGCACACACATACATAAATTTAAAAAAGACAGTTGCCTTCAAAATAAAAGCAATACACTTGTATGGAATGCATGGCATAGGAGCGACTGGTCTACTGCACCTCCAGCAGTCTTAGGAGGGACCAGTCTATCACGTCTCCAACAGCCCGAGGAGAGACCAAACTACTTGCTTTCCAAGAGGGAAAACTGCCCAGCCTGCCGGGTTTGCCAAGGCAAATTAACTCCCCCCTCATTGGTACTTCTGGCGGTAAAGCCCTATTTAATTTCTGGTTAACCTCTCATGAGCCAGACAGGCACAACCAAAGGACCGGATGTTGCTTGCGGGCTGTAAAATGCCTAGCTCCATCTTGAAGGAACATTTCTGTATCATATCTGCATACTTACTGTGCATGCATGATTGTGTAAGAAAACATGGGTGCCAAGATGGGTGGGAAGGCGATTGGCAAGTTAGAAGTGGCCCAGTAGCAAATGCTCAAGGAACAGCATCCGGGATGTCTGCAACAACTGCTGACTTACCCATTCTACGCTTGCCCCATAGGGTGGTGGTGCTGGAAAGCAGGCCGACTGATAATCCAACAGCACACAGCAATCTCTACATTTTGGCAGGCCACGAGAACAGTTACTAAGCAACCGTGAATCGACTTGAACTGTGAGCCGGCAATACGTTGCCTAAGGAAGCCGCTCTTTATGGATCTCCAAGACATATTCTGTGGCACCCTTTTCTCCCCTCTTCTTCCCCTGCCTTCACAGGCTCCGACTGATGTCTGAACGGACCCTGTTTTTAGGATCAAGAACCAAACGTCGCACATGCCTTGCAGCTGGGAAGCAGCTGTTCTCTCCCTTGCCACTGTGTGGTTGGTTATGTTGTTGGCTTAATAAAAGCTGTGAGATCATCAGTCCCTTCTATTTGTTAGGCCTACAGAAGCATGGATGTTGGAAAAATCTCAAATGCAGTCAAAATGATTTGGGACAGGATTTCTTCATGCTCAGGTTTATGGCTCGGGCTGCTGATTTCATCATCTTCTGACAATGCCTACTTTTGGATACTGGGAGTTGAAGTCAACAGCAAAATAAGGAAAGGGGGGATGCCTGTAGGGCAGGACCCAGTGGAAATTAATTTCTCCTCTGTGAGGCCTTTGTGGGTTTTCCCTCCTGCCACCAAAACATCCCCGTTTCAGGGAATCCTCAGCAGAGGTTCCCAGGAAGTTGTGTTTGTGTCTTTATTTTTTAACGCAGCCATTCTCTGTGGATTTGTAAAGAAACACTATTTAATCTTTATTTATTAATCTGCTGCTAGGGTGATGTGATGCATTTTAACTTCCAGCACACGAAGGTTGCAGAGCAGCTTTTGGTTGTGGGTGGGTGGTTTTGTTTTGGGTTTTTTAACAATTGTAAAAAAAAACAACGTTCTTCTTGACCTTTTCTTAGATTATAGGACATTGTTGAAGGGAGGTGTTTATATAGAGAGGATTTTAAAATTAAATAAAAAAAAAACATTTTTCGCTATATAAAAGCAGTTTTGTACAAGAATATTTCGTATAGGATTGGCTTGTGGAATTGGTCATAAAAGACCATTTGGTATTGATTGAAATTATGTATGAAATGCAAGGTTGAGTTTTAGTGAGGATCAGTAACAGTCTGGAAGATTGGCAAAAAAAGTATAAAATAAGATATAGGGTGAGTTATGCAGTGTATTTGTGTGTATGCGAGTGTGCGTTTGAGGAGGGAAGCCACATTCCATGTCATTTCTCATAAGCGTGTTGGAGGAACAGAGATAAAAGGTTTATCCAGATCTACAAGCATTTGTGCTCCTGACTCAGCTGTCAAGATGTGACAGAGGTTTGTCCTGCACTGGTCACCAATGGCTGACAGAGACTGCGATCCCTCTAGGTGGTGACAGCCATTTGTGACGGGTGCCTGTGCTTTGCCCAAAGTGTGTCTTATTGGAAAAAGGTAACAGCTTTTTCCCACAGGAACCCTCCTAATGTGCCCCAATGTCAAATTAGGGATTCAGAATGCCTTGGACTGGATAAACCTTTCTAAACATAATGCCCCCCTGCATGTTTCAAGGAGTTTTTAAATGCTTTAATTTGTTCATGGACACGTATTTTATTTATACTATGCCAGAATGAAGTTGGAGAAAAATGCAGTTCCTAGCAGAAATGAAAGATTTCTTTCAACTTGGGCACATTTGAGTGGTAGGCTTATTTCTTGGTGGTATGGTATAAATATATATATAAGAAGCAGTATTGTCTAATAAATCTTGGGAAATCTTATTTTCTCCATTATCCTTTTTTCAAGGCTGTCATCCATGTTGTTTCCTTTTTTGTTTTCTCAATTAAAATATCCCCATTAAACTATGTCTGTTTTTATTAAAGGGACAAACATGGATATGTGCATATGAAAGAGTTTAAAGGACAGTTAATTTAGCAAGTTTCCCATTTTTCCTCCTAAGAAAAAACTCCTTTTGTGTATATCACAAATGCAGTTTGTTTCCCAACTAGCAGAGCCCTCACAGTTTGAAACAATGTCAGTCTTGGTACAATGCATCTCGGGCCTACATATTTTCTATTTTAATGGTAGCAGACAATGCTATTTAACTTCAGTCAGAAGCATCTCTACATTTATTAAGGTGTGTGTGTGTGTGTGTCCATGTCTTTCCACATAGATAAAATTCTCAATTTTGGATACAACATGCTCTGAATTCACATTTCAGGAAGAGTCCAGGAGATCCAATCTAGAAAAGGAGTAGCATGTATTGGCTTATACTGGAATCTCTGCTTTGTTGAGAATCTCAGGAATCTAACCTCAGGCCAGAAATGTTAGCCTCCATCTTCGCTTGCTTGCTGTCAGCTGCCATGGACAGAGGGGGCGGGGGGGGGGGAGACTGCAACGGCCAGCGTGGATTCAGTCTTTAATATTCTTTAGGTGTGTAAACATAAAATCATGCATGCTTCCTGAACCATCAGAAGGGAGAATGGGATGCAGATGGGTTGTTCAATAACTATCGTACTGAAATTGGCAAGAGGCATTTCTATTCTACTTTTTAATTAATTGGAAAAGTAAGTAACTCTTTGGAAAGTAAATATAATGGGTGAATGGATGATGGTGTTCATTAATGATTGCAACAGCCCTTACATAGGACATACAGATAAAAGACTGGCAGAGCGCATCCATGAACACCAACTAGTAGTCAGAAGAGATGATGAAAGCTTTTAATTTCACAACATATAGACAGACTTAACCATTGTTTCAATTGGGAAACTGGCCATCTTAGACCAAGCCAAGTCCAAAAACGCTAGGGAATTTCTAGACGCTTGCACTCTGACATATTATCCACCAATAGATACATAGACATAAACAATATCTACATGCTATGCACCACCAGATGGATTCGTAGCTGGCTGACTGGCCATACTCAGCGTGTGGTCCTCAATGGAACTGCATCTACATGGAGGGAAGTGTGTAGTGGGGTTGCCCCAGGGCTCTGTTCTGGGCCCAGCGCTCTTCAACATCTTCATCAACGATTTGGAGCTGGCAGGAATAGCCAACATTTCAGAAGATAGGCTTAAGATACAGAAGGATCTTGACAGACTTGAACATTGGGCGCTATCTAACAAAATGAAATTCAATGGTGAAAAAAGTACGGTTCTACATTTAGGCAAGAAAACCCAAATGCACAGGTATATAGTATAGGTGGTAATAGTAGCAACTGTGAGAGGGATCTTGGAGTCCTAGTGGACAATCACTTAAATATGGCCAGCAGTGTGCTGCAGCTGCCAAAAAAGCCAACACAGTGCTAGGCTGCATTAACAGAGGGATAGAATCAAGATCACGTGAAGTGTTAATACCACTTTATAACACCTTGGTAAGGCCACAGTTGGAATACTGCATCCAGTTTTGGTCACCACAATGTAAAAAAGATGTTGAGACTCTAGAAAGTACAGAGAAGAGCCAACAAAGATGATCAGGGGACTGGAGGCTAAAACATATAAGGAACGGTTGCTGGAATTGGGTATGTCTAGTTTAATGAAGAGAAGGACGAGGGATGACACAGTGTTCCAATATCTCGGGCTGCCACAAAGAAGAGGGAGTCAAGCTATTCTTCAAAGCACCTGAAGGCAGGACAAGAAGCAACGGATGGAAACTAACCAAAGAGAGAAGCAACCTAGAACTAAGGAGAATTTTTCTGACAGAACAATTAAGCAGTGGAACAACTTGCCTCCAGAAGCTGTGAATGCTCCAACACTGGAAGTTTTTAAGATGGACAGCCATTTGTCTGAAATGGTATAGAGTTTCCTGCCTGAGCAGGGGGTTAGACTAGATGACCTCCAAGGTACCTTCCAACTTTATTATCATTATTATCATCATCATTATTATTATTATTATTATTATTATTATATTATTATTATTGAGACAATCAACAAGCCAAAAAGGGAACAAAAAGACCAAACACCTCCCCACCAGCGATCAACATCCAGATGAGCACAGATATATCTCCAAGATTAACATCAGACCAACAATCAAGTAAACAATACCCCAATTAAGGAACTGCCAAACTAACAGTAAACGGCCCAACCAAAGAACCTCTTAAGACCATCCTAGGGCAAGTCACTATAATATAAACTAAGAGCAAACTCCACTCCTTACTAGCACTGATGATGTTACCTAGTTTGGGTAATGAAACTGCAAGAAAACAACCAAGGACCCCTCAAATAGAGTTTGCAGCAAGAATTAGGCAGGTTTTTAAGCTGCCACTTTGTGGGGTAACAAGTGATCTCTGGAGAGAAGGCGAGGTGCAAAGGGAGGGAAAGTAAAAGGATCTAGTTCACGGGTGTCAAACTCATCGCATCACGTGACGTGTCGCGACGTATCGCAACTTTTTTTGCATTGCCACAGCTGGGGTGGGCGTGGCCTCCGTATGATGCAACCGGCCCATGGGCCGGCAGTTTGATACCCCTGGTCTAGTTTCAATTAATATTTGAAAGGTTCTCAAATAACAGGATTGAAATTGGGGCTTCTGTCTTTACCAAGACTGATTACAAGACTAGATGTATCAATGGTTACCGTATTGACCAGCAGTTCAGCTAATTTCCCAGAAGTATCTGTATTGCTCCAAATACTTGCATGCAAAAATAAATTGCTTTCATGGGCATAAAAGGGCTAGAGGGGACATGACATCACCACACAAGTAACACACATTACATTATAATGTGATTTCATCATGGCTTTTCATGGATACAGTAACATTTTCATAAATTAGTTTCTGATTTATCTCAGCTGTCCAGAGTCATTGTGGAATTGGGCAACCTCAAAATTGGAATATTAAAATTTGGCTTTGGAGATATACTTGAAACAAGATTCTAGGCTGCAAGATGGGGGTTTTAAAAGGTCAAAGTAGTACCTGTAGAATGGTCAACCATCCTCCCCGTAAAGAATTTGGAATGCTATTGGATTGCCGACATATGCTGGATTCACAGAAGTCAGTCACTTTCTTAGCCCAATCTACCTCTCCGGGTGGTGGTTGTGGGGGGAAATAAGAGAAAGGAATATTAGGTATATTTGCCACCTTGAATTATTTATAAAACAATAAAGCCTGTATAAAAATTTAAAAAAATGAAACCTGTGTTAAGAAACAGATGTGCCCAAATAAAACACATTCCATTATAGTTAACTATCAGTAAGATGGTGAGCCACAAATTACCTATTCCTGTTTTAAGCAAGATTAAAATGGGCAAACCCAGCCACTGATGTTCAAAGTCCTGTTCACTTATGAAATTTGCTGGAAGTTCCAGACTTGTTCACAAGGATTCAGACATTCACTATGCCATTATTTAACACAATGCAAGCAAGAGTTAGCAGTTTCATGGTTTACTCAGCCTAACTACGTGACCCTAGTTTAGTTAACTATGTTGTGTGATTTCATCCCTGTGGTTAGTTGATGGATGAGTGCAGAAAGTGGACACAGAAAACACATTAACCACGGGAGGCTTGTGAACGCAGGCTTCTCCAGTTGCTTTTATACCAGCGATCGGATTTGGTCAGTGGAGTGTCCTTTAAGTTTGAGACAAAGGAGTTTGCGATGGAAGGAACGCAAAGAAATGCATTTTTTTTTTTGGCCACACAGTATTTTGACCTTCTTTGGATAACAAAGAGAAAAGGTTCAGCACCTTTTAGTAGAAAAGGGGGGAAATGCGTCACCACGCAGCAAAATGTATCGGACGTTACAGGCTTCAAAACGGAGCAAATCTATTTTACTGTTTCTGAGCTTTCCTGTTCCTGCGTGAACCGCTAAGCGCCTCCACGAAGCAATGCCTCCCTCCTGCTCCGTGGAGCACCTGCGTTATCCTCCTTCCTGACGGACAGAGCCACGACATAGCGTCCAGCTTGCTGTTCAGGTGGCTGGACTGTCGCCTTCGGCCTCTTCCTACCCACGGTCCACCTCCAGGAGGCGGGCAGTGGCGAGAGCCGTCGCCTCCACGCGCCGCCTTCTCCCCCCTCTCGCCCGGGGGCCGCCCTGACTGGCAGGCAGTTCGGCGTCTGCGGCTGACGGCCCGGAGTGGCGCGCGAAGGAGTCGCGTCTGCGGCCCCATTTGCACGCCCGCGCAGCAGGCGAGAAGCGGGGCAGCAGCTGCCGGGAGCCATCGCCGAGCGGAATGAAAGCGAAGTCTCGCACCGAGGGTGAGAACTGCTGGTGGGAGTCCTATCGTTCCCGGCGCAGGGCAAGGGTCTCTGAGCACAGGCAAAGTGCGCGTTGGTCGAGCAGGGCTGCGCGGCTGAGCAGTTCCTTCTGGGCTGCGAGTTGAGAAGAACGCGCGCTTTTCTGTGGAGAATTAGATTAAGTCCCTACAGGCTTGCAGGGCTAATGGAAGGGACAGTACTTCTGAGGATGTGCAGAGGGCGCCTTAGGGGTTAGCCCATTGCAAGAGGGAGAGGACATATTTAGTCCCTCAAGTGGGCTTCTTCCTGCTGTGAAAAGAAAAACGTCTGAATTGCCTCTGAGACAGCAACATTCGCCTCTGCCCCTGCCCCCCCCCCATGCCTGTCAGTGCTTCCTGGGTGTGCTGGAGCTCACATCTCTCCTTATCCCAAACGGGCTACTTGCAGGCCTGAGGGAAACACTACCAGAGGCTGTTGGATTGGTGAGGGTAGAGGGGACATCCCCAAGTGCTCTTTAGGACCCTCTCTGGGACCATCCCCACTGTGCCCTTCTCACACACTCGCTGGCACCATTATTCTCAGGGAGTTTCTTTTGCAAGGCAGGAGAGACAAGGAAGGGGGAAGCCAAAGCTGGGCCTTGTCCCTTGTCTTTCCTTCCTTCCTTCCTTCCTTCCTTCCTTCCTTCTGCAGAGAGGCAGGTGTGTATTTTGCTATTGATGAGCTTGCCTAGCTGGCTGCACCTCCCTGGCAACCTGCCTTTGCCTAAAGGTGCTGAATTAAAATTTAATTTACAGATGGGCCTTTTTGCATGGGGAAAGTGGTCTGAAGAGGTCACTGGAGCCTTCCAGCATTCGGTTTCAGATTGCACTAGAGGCGCTAGTATCCATCACTTTGGTGCCTTACAATCCTCACCCTCTTTTTTTCTCAAGTGTTTCTAAATTCACAGAATAATGCTACCACTGTGCAGATTTTACAGCAAAAGTCCTCTCCTTTTTTTAGACAAGGGGCCTTTCAGTATAGGGCATTCATACAACTTGTTGTTAGGAGAGTTGCACGCTTACAATGCTGTAGTAGTGTCGCCATTATCACAAAACATCAGTTTGCCTCTGAGGAAGCTGATCCTATCACCCCTTCTTATCCTTCAGAATGATCCCACTTCAGTATATCTTTGTCCTGGGGTTGGGGTGGGGTGGGGGAAAATAGGCATGCACTACTCAAAATACTAACCTGCAGCCCCTAACCATTTTCATTTTCTAAGAATGCCTATGTGGGGCCCAGAGACGTATTGGTAAAGGAAGATAACACTAGACTTGTGCTTTGCTTTGCTTTGCAGCATGCTCACATCTCTGCTTGAGTTAAAAGACGTTATAATAAAAATTGTTTGGTAGGGCAGGGAGCCTGGCAGGCATCCAGGGGCACCTGAGAGCCTTCAGGCATCACGTTGGAGACCCAGAAGCATTGTAGAATAACATAACTTGAAAAGAACTTTAAGGTTCTTTTAGCTTAAAGTCTAAATTCAACTAAATGTAGAGATGATCAGATTTAAAAAGAGGAATGGAGGTAAAAGAGAACGTGGGGAAGGAGAAAGTAGGATGGGGAGAGTATGCATAAATAATATCCGATAGCCCTATGTAGTTGTTCTAACAAGAATCCGAAAGGTTAAGCAGTTGATTAAAAAAAACTCTGTAAAATCCTGGCTTCTCAGATTGAAATGTGATGAAGGGAAAAGAAAAGTGGCTGAGCAGAAGTTGGAGTTCCAGAACTTGAGGACAGTGTGAAAGAACAAATAGAGCCAAGGGGTTGAAGGAATTACAAACAGAAATATATGGTGTTAAGAAAGATAGTCATGACTTTCCCAAGGCTACAGCTAGTCCTTGACTTATGACCGCAACTGAAATTTCTGTGGCTAAGCAAGGCAGCTGTTAAGGGAGTCGGGCTAAGTTTTATAACCTTGTTGCTGTGGTCATTAAGTGAATCACCACAGTTGTTCAGTGAATACATGGTTGTTAAGTGAACCTGGCTTCCCTATTGATTTTGCTTGTTGGAAGCCAACTAGAAAAGTCACAAATAGTGAACGTGTGGCCCCGGGACACTGCAACCAACCTAAATACATGCTAGTTGTCAAGCACCCAAATTTTGAACACTAACCATGGGGATGCTGTACCAGTTGTAAATGCAAGGACTGGTTGAAAATCACTTTTTTCAGCACCATTGTAACTTCAAACAGTCACTAAATGTAAAGTAGTAAGTTTAGGACTATTTGATATGTTTTGTGGTGGAGCTAGGAAGCTTTACCCTGACATTCATCCTTATATTTCTATTCCATCATTTTCATTATTAAAAAAGAATCTCGAAATGGGTTATAAGTCATTGCAAACAATTAAGTGTAAAGTCATCATCATCCTCTTAAAAATAATTGTAAATAACTTTTAATCACTATTAAATATGGAACAAAAAGTACTGTGGTTCCAATTTAACTGAAAGTCTGAAAATGTGCATCTTTTTTAAAAAATTCAGTTTCAATTGTTAACTAAACAGGAACAGATTCTGCGATGGAGGTTTTTGTACTGGAAATGCCTTAGTTCAGGTCATTTTATTATGAATTGAGCAAGACATCTTTTGTAGATCTTTTGTAGCTGATGGGCACCTACATATGGAAAAAGGTATCCCGGTCCCAAATTTATGACATGCTGTGTGAGACTGCAACTACTGTGGAGATAAATCTAATTAACAGAAAAGTAAAGGCTTCTTCAAAGCATCCTTGACTCATGGGGGTCTACATCATCTACGAAGTAGTTTGCCACTGACTCCTCCTGGGTGGCTTCTTCAGTTTCCCAGTGCAGCTTGCTTCCCTAGGCTTTTCTGCAGGCCTTCTATCCAGACCTGACTCTGCTTCATTTTTTCAAGGTCATCCAAGATTGAACAGGTCCTATCAAGGTAATGACTAATTAGCTGAGTGAAAAAAATAAAGGTGAAGGGTTAGTTTATACCTCACATTAATTCATAATATGTTTGCTGGTTTTAGAAGTCCAATGAAATGTGGGCACTGCCATGTTAAACAGAAACTTTTCCACAACAAACCACACTGTAATTTCAATCATTCCAGTTCATTTCAGTGGAACTGGTGGAGAAAAACTTCCTCCTTCATTAAGTTCCATTTAACTTTTTCTAGCAAGAGGTTTTGGGAGTTTGCCCAGTGCTGTAGGGTAAATAGTAATGTATTTCAAGCAACAATGATGAAGCCACTTAAAAAGAGGTCTTTTTTTTTTTTAAACTCCAATCTCTCCTCACCACCTGCTGGATTATCAGGAGTGAGGGGTACTAGAGACTAGTGCATTCTTTTAAACATAGTAAATATAGGCTTGGATTGCTGCTGGTCCATTAAAAAATCAGTGTGATGTGGTTATGTTCCATGGATTCTATAGATGCTAAGTGTGGCTGCAACCATATTTTTACATTTATCTTACAGGTTTAAGATGATTGTGGTCTTTTGCAACTTTTGAATCATTCAGATCCTCAAGAGACCATCTTACTCACCAAGTCTTCTTGACAGTGGATAACATCTTCAGAGATTCTTTTTTGTGAGCAATGGAGAAATATGAAAAAATCAGTAAGATTGGGGAAGGCTCCTATGGGGTTGTTTTCAAATGCCGGAATAAAGACACGGGGCAAATTGTTGCTATCAAAAAGTTCCTGGAATCTGAGGACGATCCTGTTATTAAAAAAATTGCACTTCGAGAGATTCGGATGTTAAAGGTAATGAATTGGAATCTGCTTATCAGAAACTTTATTTGATTAAACTGTGTATATTCTTTTCTATATGTTTACAGTATTGTTTTTTTCCCCTTGTAACTAATCCAATGGCCCATTTTATCTGAACATCACCATGCCTTTTATATCACTAATACATTGTTGGATGTATGCCTACGAGTCATCCAGCTTTTGGAAACTTATCTTTAAAATATATTTCATGGATCATTAACTACAGATAAAGTACATGCACTATGCATTTGATGATAAATAGCCCTGATAAAAAGCTACGAGAAGCAGTGGAAAGAGTGGATATAAATAAGATTATTTCCTCAATTTAAATATCAAACGTGGATTATAGATTTAGAATGAACATATTTTAAGAATAGTGATTTTCATTGTTTTGTTCTGTACTGTTTGAGGACTTTTAATCCTATAAGAAGATTAATAAATCTCTAATGTAAACATTATTAATGGTGACTAGGATAGGGGAAAGCTGTTTTACTCCTTTCTTTTAAGCTTCTTGTGGTATTTAAGATTGGGGCCTTCTAAAAAATCAATTCATATAAATTCTTTACCTCATATATTCTCCCATAGGCTCAGTTCAGTTTACAATAATTTTTTATCGTATCTGTCTCTGAGAGGTTCACAGCCTAAGAGTTATCTTAGGAAGAGAGTTTTTGGCTTTAGATATGTTTGTTAAACACTTGTCCATTTATCTCTCTTGAAAGATTTTCTGATGTTATGAGAGCCAGAGAATTTTTTTAGAAAAGCTTCTTACATAATGTCTTCCTGATACTGGGCCTGTATATATTCCACTCCAAGTGAACCAAATAGCATATCAAGATAACCCCAATTCTGTAAGAGGAAAAAAATACTTCATTTTGTAATTGATGTAAATAATTGTGGACAATTGATTGAGATCTTAGTTTTATTGGATTTATTCTGCTGGTTATATGTTATATGGGCAATCTCTCTTCTCTTCTCCAGCAATGTATCTCTGACTTTTGGTGGGGCAGTTCAGGAGTGCAAAAAAGGGCTTGGAAGATAGATATAGCTTATAGATTGCTTGTTGTTATCTTTGCTTGTTACCTCTGGCTTCTCTGCATTGTGCTATCTCGCCAGCCATTTTCCTGGTTACTTAAACTCTATTTCTGGAACAAGGAAGGGGAAGAAAATTTTAAATGAAAACTGATATTCTTATAGGAACTTATGAAGCATCTTTTTTCTAGTTAGCATTTGCACAAAATAAGTTAGAGTTTCTAGGAATTCATGGGCATGAATCATCCTTCCTACCTGAAAAGAATTATCCATGCATTACTTTACACAATGTAAATTATTGTACATCAGCTTTGCCAGTCACTTGAGTTATTTGATATATGTATATTATATTAGAATATAATTATTACATTGGTTGAGAATGGTGGGAGTTGTAGTCTGCCACAACTACAGGGCTCTGGCATGAGAAAGATTGCTCTAGAACTAATCACACAATCTTTTAGGCATATATTTAGAATTTTGAGAATGAATTTCAGGCTTTGTTGTAGGAAAGACCAACCACAAAATACCGATTCAGGAGACAGTAACTGTAATATTGCACTACCATCACTTTTGACCTTTCAGGATTATTGAATAATTGGATTGGAAGGGAACATGGAGGTCTTCTAGTTCAACTCCCTACCCAGAGCAAAAATCTTCAGACCATCCCAGACAAATAGCTGGTTGAACATTGCTTGAAACCTCCAGTGTTGGAGCACCTACAAGTTCAGGAGGCCGGTTCTTCTACTGCTTTGTAACTCTCATAGTCAGGAAATTCCTCTTAATTTTGAGTTTGGATAATAAGCTTCTCTTCCATAGTCCTTGTCTACCCACAGGCACTATAGAGAGTAAATCCATACCCTCTTCCCCTGCAATATACTACTGTGCCCATCCCCCACCCAGCCTTCTCTTCCTTAGGCTAAACATTCCCAGTTCTATTAACCATGGATAATTTTGTACACCTCAATGGCTTCCCCTCATTTGCCTCTTTTTCTAGATTAAAGCACCCCAAATGTTGCAATCTATCCTTGTAGAAAAGCTGCTCCAGCCCTTTGATTATCTTGGTTGCCCTCTTCTAGATCCACTAGATCCCTCTGAAGTGGAGTGATCAAAACAGAATACAGTATTCCAGGTTCTATATCCCACTTATGGAACATTGAATGCAATAATTACTTCCCTAGATCTCAACCTTATATATCTTGTGTTGATGCAGCACAAGATTGCATTGGCTCTTTTAACAGCTGCAGTGCACAGCTGACTCATGCTTAATCTGTGGTCTATCAGGACACCCAGACCCTTTTCACAAGTACAGCCACTGAGCCAGATAGCATCTATCTTGGTTCTGTACATCTGATTACCAGGTCCGTCTCAATGTAATTTTGCCTTTCTTTTCTTGATAGATACATAGTACTTCCAAAAACAGCACTTGGTGGTAGTCTGCTATTATTTTCATTTATATGTGGCTATATGTGGTGCATGGAAGCCTTCCTGAAAATAAAGGGCAGTATCTTCTATTTTTTTTCTTAAAAGCCAAAGTAATCTTTAAAAATAGTTGAATAAATTCAGATGAGACATGGTTCAGTAATTTTGCAGTCAACATTAAATTGGTTTACAGTTCATAAACCACATCAAATTGTTTACAAGTTTAAAGTTGGAGTGGAAAACTAGCTGTTTTCCAAGATAAGTCCCTTAAAAGAACCACGATGTCCTGGCTTTTGTTCCACACCTGGCCATTTGTCTTACGGGTGGAACAAGAGCAATAGAAAACAGTGTTTATCAGTCAAAAGTTTATCCCCTGCATAATGCACCCAGCAATATGGAAAAGTAACAGGAGGTAACAGCTGGGTGTTGGGTCAGTTGGAGAAAGTACTCTTGGATTAACAATGAGGAGATTCAAATAGACTTGACCTTATCAGCGTTCCATTAAGTGCTGAAAACATGGTTGCAACCCTGGATCTTAGGCCAGGATGTAGAATGAATTCATTCTGGTGTTCTGTTAATATATGTGTTGAATTCAGGGGTATTGGGGTATTTCAATTCCTTTCATTTTTAAAAATTATTATTATTATTGGTTATTCTACTGTTTATTAGCCATCCAGTATTGTGTGTTGAGTTGGCAGCCATATATATTTAAATAACGAATAAATTTGGAAACCCAGTTTATCCACCCTAAGCCAGGAAAGTGCACTGAATGATTTTGGATAAGGACATAGTTGCTGTGAAGATAAAATTGGAGAAAGATGTATTATATACTCAGTGATGTTGAACAGGAGAGGCAAAATGTAAATCTAATAAATACATAAGTAAATAATGGTAATCTGTTTTGAGATGAGCAGAAAGTCAGATGTTTGGAAGCCTGCTTTAAACAGAAGTAGGTTGGAAATACCTTGAAGCTTGCCCCCAAATGTCCTTTACTGGCACTTTTCCTCTTGGTTTTCCTTAGTTTTCATCTTTCCATGACTCACTTCTTGCTTTTCATACTGGGAAGAGCAAGGGACAAACAAATCCTGCTCACTATGTGTGAAGGAACTCTGTCTGCTCATGTAAAAATGGGGTTGGGTGGTCTGAATGTCAATACTCGACCTGTTGATTGTCCCACCCACCCCCGGCCCCCATAGGGTATATTTCATCTTTTTAAAAATAGCTATCCATCCGTTTTATTAGTAATGCAGTCTTGAAAATAAAAAGAGCCTTGTGTGAAGAAAATGTCTTCCGGTCAATTCTGAGGGATAACAACCAGTTCTAACTCTCCAATCAGATCATATTGCCTTAAGCCTTTAGGCCCAGGGGAGATAACCAAACGTCCTGTAGACATTTTACGTTACAATTCCTCAATTCCTAAACTTTGAGCATGTTGTTGGCACAAGGGGATATTGTAATTCAAAGCCAATGAGGATATCAAGTTGCTTACTTCTCCGTGTGCATGCTTTAACTCCATAGTAGCATTCAAATGTACCCTAGCTATCTGAGGAGATCCAGATAAACTATTGTGGAAAGATTAATAGGGATTTCTAAAGCCCAGGAAGAAATTCAATAGTGGGGGCGGCAGCTTATGTCAGGAAAACAGGTGATAAATGGCCCTTGCAGGAACCAAGAAAGACGGGGAAGCAGAGTACCTCAGCAATTTGCACCATTCTTTGCCAATAGATCTGTGTGCTGAATTGTGTTGATTGAACAAGTGCAGGCCTGCTCTGCCGCCAGTTCTGAAAAACACTTTCTCAGTCAATAGTAACAGATTGTTTGTTTGCTAATTGGAGAATAGTGTGGGTTGAGATCTAATCCAGCGGGTGTGGGGAGACAGGATTCTTAATCCATCATTTTTCTGTGTTGTGTAAACACAGAAAGAACGAAGGCTTCAATAACGCATTAGTCATTCAGATCATTCAGATTTAAGAGATTAAATGAGACCGCCATTTACCTTGTCTGCCTTTAGGGTGCAAATGTTGGGTTTGAAATATGTGAATATAAGGCTATCGATGGGGGGGAAAAGGCTACTGGTGATTATATATCAACTTCGGTGTCAGAGGCAGGATGTATCTGGATCTTAGTTGCTGGGAGACATGTCCTGCTTGTGAGTTTCCTTCCATGGGAAACATGGTGCTGCCTGTATAGGCCTTTCATCCAATCCAGCACAACTTTTTATAAACTCTTATGAACACTGAGACCAGGAGACCCCCATCTTGGTATTTTAAAAATCTGAAACCACTAATTGTTACTGTTTTGCTGTGTTGTTGTTAAATCACTCTGTGTTGAGTTAGTACGACCACTGAAGCAAATGTGGGCAGCCCGTGACCACATACTGCATCCATCAAACATATTTGCCAAATCTCTAAAGCAGGGGTGTGAAACTCGCGACGTCACGTGACGTTGCACAACGTATCGGGCCGGTTTTGCCATTGCTGGCAATGGGGTGGACGTGGCTTCCGGATGACGCGTCCGGCCCGCGGGCCGGCAGTTTGACACCCCTGCTCTAAAGCTTCCCAATTTCATAATGTGGTATACAATATTAAAAGCAACTGAAAATAATCATAACCAGCAAAAAGAATGATAAATGTCTAAGAAGAGAAGAACAGGAAATTTGTAGCCCTCAACCTTGATCCCAAAGGATCCCACCATGTTCCCTAATCCAGGGCTTGGGGGAAGAGCCAGTTCCTTCAAGATTCACTTAAAAACAAGACACGAGTAGGGGCTATTTTAGCTCTTCCAGGTTCAAACAAAGACAACGTAGGGATTCATCTTATCATTCAGATTATATTGCATGTAAGCATTCAATCAAAATTTAGGATTATATTTATGCTCAGCCATCAGTTTTTTATGATACTTTAAGAGGAAGGTTCATGCTTTGTGAAGTTTAGGGACGATGGAAAGGGAGAATGAGAATAATATGGGAGAGACAAAAGGCAAGAAAATGGCAGCGTAATACTAATGGCAATTATTTTATTTTTGTTTTGATTGAAAAGCAGAACCAAATGGTTATGCTAAAAGGTTATGGGAAGAGATTAGTCTTAAACAAACAAACAAACAAACAAATAAATAAATAAAATTAATGACAATGTTTAACTGAAGAGAACATATGTTTTTTTGAGATAATTTGAGGCACAGTGAGCAATAAGGCAAAGACCCATCTGGAAGCTGAAATAGAAACATGAAATTTTGAGCAATGACTCTTGACCTTTTTGCTTAATAGGGTGACTATGTGTTAGAATTAGACCATGTTTTAGAATGTTGATACAACCGCTTTATTTTCATCACCTGAACCTGCTTCACAAATGTTACGTTATGCTTTTTTAGCAACTGAAGCATCCCAATTTGGTCAATCTTCTGGAGGTCTTCCGGAGGAAACGAAAGCTTCACTTGGTCTTTGAATATTGTGACCATACGGTCCTTCATGAGCTTGACAAGAATCCACGTGGGTAAGTTGCCAACTCATGAAATTCATAGAAAGAGAGCAGTTATAATGTCCGTACCTTCTGCAGACTTTTCTTTCTAGATGTAACAGATCTGCAACCATCAATCTTGAAGGGGGGAAAAAGGCCACTGTGTGGTTGTCATGGATTAAGGCATGCTTGTAAAAGAATGGCTTGAGAGCTTGCTGTGAGTTCTTGCAAAGGAGATAATGTGGCTGAGATGGGAGCATGTATTCTAAAGAAAGGAAATAACTCTTCTTTAGATCTTTAAATTGATAATTGCTGAGCAGATTTCTTCTGCCTCAAAGGCTATTGCAAATCATGCAACTTTTGAGAAAGCCGACCCTTGCCAATTTATTTTAAAAGCCTGATTTTTTATATTTGTGTTAAACCTAGCACAAAAGACACAGATACTAAAGTGTTGGTTTAAATGTATGATCAGACCTTGGAAAGATTGTCATTTTTCCTACCGTGGAAACTGATTGATCTGGAAAATGTTGCTGGCAGCCTTCTGCCTTTGTCACAGCTCTTGAAGAGGCTGGCCAGTTCTTTTCAAGTATCATAAAAGGGACAGCATTAGGGCACTTCTACATGAGTCTCTGTGCCAGCTTGAAAGCAGCTTGAGATCACTTAGAATAGAATAGAATAATAACTTTATTGTCACTTTGAATGTATACTAATCGGCATACATTAAAATGAAATTTCGTTGCATTCAGCTCTCAAAGGGTCACCACCTCCAATATACACTACATAAATATGACAAAAATAAATAAATAAACTTGATATTATGACATCAACTATGTTGGAAAGCTGCTTTACTATATTTCTGGCTCTGTTGCAGTGGCTTTGAAATGGCAACAAAGGTATTAATTTGATTTAGAAGGCCACCGTATTACAAAATTACTTTGGTTAGTTTACATAATTAAAAGAGAAGAGAAAAACACTTTAAAAAGTGAGATTAAAAAACATACTGAGATAAAAACCACTCGGAACCTAAAATACTGCATAAAACCTGCCAGGACTCACAAACAGCCTAACTCCAGGCCTGAGAGAAAAGCTGGATTTTAAAAAATTGCAGATCCCTTGCAAAGTGGAGCCATGTGACTCTCTGGTGGGCTGTTGTTCCTAAGAGCAAGCTTCCAGAATGCCACTAAATGGCACTGTTTAATGGTGGGGACCCAGAGCACCCTCACTTTGCCCAATTTTACTGATTGGGTGAAAACCACGGGAGACAGATAACCAGGACCTATACCATGAAGGATTTTATAACTGACAAGTGTGGACTCAGAAGCCAACTGGCAGCCAGTAAATGTACAAAGCAGTAATGGCCTATGGGTGTATTGAGGTGCACCCATAACTGCCCTTGCTGCTTCTTTGGGACCAACTGTAGCTTCCAGATGGCCTTCAAGGGCAGCCCATTGCAATTGTCCAGTCATGAGATGACTAGGACATGAGTGACCATCTGAAAGTTCTCCTGTTTCAGGAATGGGCACAATGGGTTCACAAGATGAACTTGTACAAAGGCCCTCCTAGCCACAGCTGCCACCTGATTTTCAAGCAGTAGTTGTGAACCAGTGAGAACCCTTAAGCTGTGCACTGGTCTCAAATGGGGAAGTGCCACCCCATCCAAAGCAAAATGTGAAAAATTCTGAGATCCAGAGGCTCATAACAGCTACAGCTACTCAATCTGAGCATAGCCTCTGGGCACAATTAGGCTTTTTGTTACAATGCATTAGATCTGTGCATTAACTCCTGTAGATAATCAGTTTCTTAAATACCAATCAATAACTCTATACTTTTAATTTTACTTCATGCTAAAATGGCATATTAATGCTGTTCTTTTAGATATTCGTGAGCATCCCAGAGTCATTTGCAGAGATGGGCAGCTATAAAAATCAATCACACAAACAAATGTTTACCATTTGCTGTAGGTCTATAAGATTCTTGTAGAGTCTACACTAGAATAGAAAGGGCAATCAAACAATTAGAGGATTAGGGTGATTCCTCTCTCGAGGAAAGCCTATATAGTATTTGTAGTGTTTGGCTCAGAAAGTAGGTAAGACAACATAACAAAAGTATAAATCAGGCATGACATAGGAAATGGGAACTTAATATTTTTTCTGCTTTGATAGTAAGAACTAGAGGTCAACCATTGATTCTAAATGAGAACCAGTTTGATCTAGCGGTTAAGGCTCCAGACTAGAAGTAGGAGACTATGAGTTCCAGTCCCACCTCAGCCATGAAAGCCAACAGGGTGACCTTGGTCCAATCACTGTCTCTTAGCCCAACTCACCTCACAGGGTTGTTTTGTGGGGAAAATAGGAGGAGGAAAGTGTGTTGAATATATTTGCTGCCTTGAAGGCAGGATATAAATAAATAGATTCTTCTTCTTCTGCCATATCCGTTATCGGACGTTGGCGATCATGTTGGCGATCCAGTTTTTATCAGCAGCCGCACGAAAAAGTGCTGCTGAGTTTTGTCCAAACCAGTCCCTTAGATTTTGAAGCCATGATGTTCTTCTTCTGCCTGGACCTCGTTTGCCTTCAATCTTTCCCTGGAGGATTAAATGGAGTATGCCGTATTTTTCTGGGTGTCGCATCACATGTCCGAAATATTCTAACTTTTGTTTTTTTAATTGTTTTGATGATTTCCCTTGGCTTTCCCAGGCGGGAAATAAATAGATAATAATAAATAATAAATAATAAATAAATAGATAATAAATATAAATGCAGGGAGAGTCAGAATATTAAAAAGGAAGTACTTTACTGTATATAACAGGGTATGGTTTTAAAATTGATTGCATACAAAAATCTCATTATGTAATTGATAGTTATGGTTTTGAAAAGACACTAAGCAAATTCATAGAGGAATAAGCTGCATGTTACTTTTGGAATGAAAGGTAGTATGTCTGAAATACCAAAAATGTTATGTCTGGTCCATGCCTTTGAGCATTGGGATACATTTGCTGAGTCACTTTCATCTAGCCCTGAATCTTATTTTCTTGTATATAAATATTTTACTGCTTTATGAATTTTAGTGTAAAATATTTGTGAAATATTTTTAAATACTTAAAGCAGGATAAAAGTATTTAAGTAGCTGCATCTGGGAATTGTTTTCCTTCATTTCTTATTTGCACTCCAGCCTGCTTCTTGCTTGTTCTTATTTTAATCCATAAATCCATTTTAAAAACACACATTGAATATTCTAAATAGTTTGCCCCCAATTTATGTGTTATGTGTATGTGGGAATCATCCAGGAAAGATATTGAATTCTATACACCCTATTTTTGCTGCCTTTTCCATTTCTTTCCCTCCAGGGTCCCAGAACATCTTGTGAAAAGCATAACTTGGCAAACTCTCCAAGCAGTGAATTTTTGTCACAAACACAATGTAAGTCATCCCATTCCAACATTGCACTCACTGTACCAGTTTATTTTGGCAGAGCTGCAGACTTTGAACTTACCAAATCAGAGAAGTATTTGTATTTCCACGTCGTATGTTGTATTTCCATGTACCTCCATGTTGAAGAAAAAGGTCTAAATCTTCACCTCTTTATGTATAATTGCTATAATTATCTCAAGAGTGGATCAGCTAGATATAAAACTGTTTTCCACTTTTAAATCATTTTTAGAGAAGTGTTTTCATTGGGGATGGCTGATTTGTCTCCATTTTTGACATTTTGCCAAAAGTGTCCTGCTTCCATGGTAAATTTCTCATCACTTAAATAGAGAGGTTGGTGACTTTTTCAGGTTGGTAATTTTTTTAAAATTTATTTTAATGCAAATGATTGTAAGATTTGGTGATTCCTAGTATTTTGGTTATTTTTAATTTTTGAACAGGTGGGGAAGTAATAACTAGCATGTTGCTGCCTCTTACCCTAGAAAAATCTTCCACAAGTTGATAACTTTAATAGGGATTGTTGTTCCAGAATTCCCAACTTCTGGCCATGCCGACTAGGAATTTTATAGTTGCAGGTTGGGAAAAGTCATTCTAACAGAATCTAGAATGTCCAGATTATGGAGAATATGCATAGCAATTCATGTATAAATATGTTTCTTGACACATCTCTCTTTACCAAATACCAAATACCAAAACTTCAAAGGAAAACAATAACAACAACAATAACAATAATAATAATAGAATTGGAAGGGACCTTGGAGGTCTTCTAGTCGAACCCCCTGCTCAGGCAGGAAACCCTATACCTTTTCAGACAAATGGTTGTCCAGTCTCTTCTTCAAAACTTCCAGTGTTGGAGCATTTATAACTTCTGGAGGCAGGTTGTTCCACTGATTAATTGTTCTAACTGTCAGGAAATTTCTCCGTAGTTCTAGGTTGCTTCTCTTCTTGATTAGTTTCCATCCATTGCTTCTTGTCCTGCTTTCAAGTGCTTTGGAGAATAGCTTGACTCCCTCTTCTTTGTGGCAACCCCTGATATACTGGAACACTGCTATCATGTCACCCCTAGTCCTTCTCTTCATTAAACCTAGACATACCCAATTCCAGCAACCGTTCCTTATATGTTTTAGCCTCCAGTCCCGTGATCATCTTTGTTGCTCTTCTCTGCACTCTTTCTAGAGCAGGCATGTCAAACTGCCAGCCCGTGGGCCGGATGCATCACGCCGAAACCACGCCCACCCCATTGCCAGCAATGGGGGGAAAGTCACAATATGTTGCACGATGTCACGTGACGTCGCGAGCTTGACATGCCTGTTCTAGAGTCTCAACATCTTTTTTACATCGTGGTGACTA
Source organism: Azemiops feae (assembly GCA_023970755.1). Classification (NCBI taxonomy): domain Eukaryota; kingdom Metazoa; phylum Chordata; class Lepidosauria; order Squamata; family Viperidae; genus Azemiops; species Azemiops feae. The sequence goes on along the minus strand of JALGBA010000172.1, from coordinate 1,475,881 downwards.
AAACTGGATGCAGTATTCCAATGCGACTGGTATATATTTCTTATATATCTTTATTTTCTCCACAAATAAAAGAGGGTTGCTGTTGTTTATTTCTTAGCAATCATACTTCATAAAAAAGTGAGAGGACCATATTGTCTCAATGGTTATATCTCAAGACTAGACTGCCAGGTATCTGTGCCTGAGATTAATAAAATGAAGCATTGTGTTTTCTCCTTGAGCGTGTCAATATGTTTCTCTTTCTATGTCTAGTGCATACACAGAGATGTAAAACCGGAGAACATTCTCATAACGAAGCATTTTGTCATTAAGCTCTGTGATTTTGGATTTGCTCGCATCTTAAGTAAGTTTATTATATGAAATTCAGTCCTTTTTCACTAGGGCAGAAGACAAGAGATGCTGCAACAAATACATGAATGTATGATTTTTTTTCCTGTTTAATCCTGTTACTAATGTTCTTCTTAATGGATGAAAGGATGAAAACAGCAAAGTTGCTTTTTAAATTTTGTTAAGCAGTTAATTAATTGAAAGTAATTACCTTTGTATTTATCCTTTATCCTACTTTGATACTCATTTTAGAAAGAGTAAACTGGAAAACATGACTTATTGAAATCTATAGAAACACCAAAACATACAGATATACAAAATCAAATGCAGCTTTGATCTCTAAAGTTTGTAAACAAGAGCAGGTTTGCTTCTTTTAGAGCAACTGAGAATGAACCTTACCATATATTGTTTGTAATTCATTTATTATTCATAAATATCCTTTTATTTCCTTTACCCTTGAAAGGAAGATCTAGAGAGAGAGTTTTTAGTCCACTAACTGGTGCTTCTGTTTCTGCAATCCTTTCCTCAATCCTTTTTAGCTGGGCCCTGTGACTACTATACAGATTATGTGGCTACCAGGTGGTATCGTTCTCCTGAGCTCCTTGTAGGAGATACTCAGTATGGCCCTCCTGTGGATGTCTGGGCTATAGGCTGTGTCTTTGCTGAACTGCTTTCTGGCATCCCTCTCTGGCCTGGAAAGTCTGATGTGGATCAACTTTACTTAATCAGGAGAACATTAGGTAAGTGAAAGTTACTGAGAAACATTACTTCTAAGTTGGCTACTGTTTCTTCCCTCCTCCTCACCCCCACCACGTCTTGAGTGTCCATGTGAAGTTTGACTGTCTCCTGTTTAAACACCCTGGAGGAGCATGACGTGTTGCATTGAGTCATGGGGCTATTTTAATTGAAGTCAGTTTTTGTATATGTTCATCAACTTTCTTCAGCATGGTACTTGGGAGAGGGGGAAGAGAGACTATTTAAGGCATCCTTATCGCCCCCCCCCCCAGTCAAGGGTTGTTTACATTTAAGTAACCTTTACCAACCTGAGGCCTTTAAAGGAAAGAAAAGAAAAGCCAAAATCCAGCCCATTTTAAAGTGAAAGAGGCGGGGGGAGGAGGGGGGGAAATCAGCAAAATTGAAGAAAAGACTTTTTTTTTTGCCAGTCCTATAGACGAGTGTTTGGCTGGTTACCTAGGCACCCATGTCTCTGAGTCAAGCCATTCTTCTCTCCCGTCTTCTGCTTTTATTGCAAACCCCACACAGGATGAGGCCTTGGTGATGCAAATGTTTAAACTGACCGCACCGTTTGATTCTTGTTCAAAGGTGATCTCATTCCCAGGCATCAGCAAGTCTTCAGCACAAACCAGTTCTTCAGTGGGGTGAGGATACCCGATCCAGAAAGCATGGTGAGAGTTGCCCTCCTCAGTGGTCTTACACAAGCATAGCACAGTTATCACCACTGGAGCTGACTTATTAGGGTGGCAAAAATGTGGATGACCAACAGATGCCAGCAGAGAGAGAGAGAGAGAAAACTGTAGCTGGCAGCCCAGACACAATAGCCTGAGAAAACAGAGCTAGCTTGCAAGTGTTTTCTCCTCTTTTCAGTGCAAGAAGCAGTGTTTTTGAAGGACCAGGAAATATTGCTTTTACAGATTTAACTATTTAGGGACCCAGGACATTGCTTGGTTACCAATTGTTGCCTAAAAAGAATGGTTCTCTCTTGGATTGACTCTAGAGAGACATGTAACCAGGTGCAGTCTGGAGATCAACACCCAAATTGGTTTCTAGGAGAGGGGAAGGATTGCAATTGGAAACAGAAAAGAAAACTGCAGACTGCAGGACTTACGATAAAAAGCTGCAAAGCAGAAGAGCCAATTTATCTCTTTAATTCTCTCATCTGTCCTGGGAACGTATTCTCTTAAAAGAAAAATGCATTTTTGTTTTGTTTTTCTTTGTTGTTATAGAAATACAGTGGGGTGGGGTGGGGGATCCTCAATAACTATGAAGAAGATTCTGCTAATATTTACTTTTCCTTTTTTAACTAGGAGCCTCTAGAAATGAAATTCCCCACTATTTCTTATGTTGCTCTGGCATTTATGAAGGTGAGGAAAATATCTTGATCCTTGTAGTCATTTATTGGAGCTCATAAATACAGTACCATCTCGTATGAGTGATCTTCAAATTTACTGCAATTATTCCTTACATAGCAATCTTCAAATTTACTGCAAATTATCCCCCAAAATTCCTGTTAGATGGTTAATAAGGAAGATGGTGGGGGGAGAAAACTGCAAGGATCAAAAGCAAGGTTTCAAAAGTAATATTTAGATGTGATGCACTTTTTGTCTCAGCAAAACACTGAAACGTAGTGTGACCTCAAACTGTTGTTGAAATGCAACTCATTCTTGTTTGTGCTGAATGGGGTTTTGGCAGTTGTACTTCAGCAACAAGTACAATTAGACTTGGAGAAGCAAGACAAATCTAACCAAGCACACATTTCTGAAGCACCTAGAACAGGGGTAGGCAACCTTGGCTCTTTTATGACTCGTGGACTTCAACTCCCAGAATTCCTGAGCCAGCCATGCTGGCTCAGGAATTCTGGGAGTTGAAGTCCACGAGTCATAAAAGAGCCAAGGTTGCCTACCCCTGACCTAGAAAAAAGCTGGATGGTTGGCTGATGGTAGGAGGAGCAAGACGCAAAGAAATGAGTCTTTTCCATTTTCAAGCTTAATGTGTGTGACTTTGAGAATGGAAATCTCATATTGCCCTGAAAATATATATATTTTTCCTAACATGGGTGAAAATGTGAAAATAATATTTGTTGGAATGTGTTCCCCTTTGGAAATAAATAACTTGCTTGTTATTTATTGATAGCATTCTTTATAACATGGGTTCTGTTGATGCTTGTACCTGAAATGTAATCGTTTTACTCTCTGCAAAGAGAAACGCATTTCGTTTTCCTGAATGCTCTTTTGAATCCATAATTACATGTTAGTCGGTATGCATTTCGGTCTCCTGCTTGTGTTGTCTCAGGGTTGTCTCCATATGGATCCCACTGAAAGGTTGACCTGCGAACAGCTCCTTCAGCATCCTTATTTTGATAGCATTCGGGAGGTAGAACTTGGGAGGGAACGAGAAAGATCCATTATACGGAAACCAAACCGGCCACCTCGAAGGCACATGCCTGGGGTAAGACACACTCTAGGCAATGCAAAGCACAGGAAGTGAGCCCCCTCCCCCCTTGTTTGTGACTGTTACCTCACCTGTTCTATTTATTCCAATGTTTAAGACAATTTACCATTAAAAAAATTAAAACCAAAATGAAAATCTGTGTTTAGAATAATTAGCATTGATAAAAACTTTCAGAAGCCATCTGCTTTTGCCATGTTCCTATATACTGGAGGAGTAGGGAGCCTCAGGATTCTAGTGTTGAACTTTTCTGAGAAACGTGCATTGAAATAGGCTAAAATGAAGGGCATACGCATGTCCTCCAGTGAACTATAATTTATACTTTATCTTTCATCTACAGTATCTGCCCCAATTAACCAGCAGCAACATTTTACCTGCTTTGGATAACAAGAAGTACTACTGTGGAACAAGAAAACTCAACTACCGTTTCCCAAACATCTAAAAAAACAAAACAAAAAAGCAGCAAATGTCACAGCTAGTCCATTCTGTGTCTTCTTGTGTTCCTAACCGTGAAGGAAACTTGGAAGACAATCACAGTATCTACACTTGCAGAAGCTAAAGCAAACCACAATGTTCTGGTTGAAAAGTGACAAACCTTGGAAAGGAAATATCTACTGAACGCGTGCGCGCACGCACACACAAACAAAATGTGTCAACAAAAGGTTTGAAATAATTTATCAAAGTTCAGCAGGAAAATGCCATTTGGGCCTCTTGGAAAATTGTATCTCTAATTATCAAGCCTTTGTAATTTATACTTTGTGGGGCAAGAATTCTTGCCTCTGCTGCAGCGGGAATTGGTGGAGGGGACCCATACATGCCAAATATATCTCATTCACAAAACCCCCTTGGGTCAAAGCAAAAGAGAACCCTTGGTCTTATACTAGATATGTAGCTAGTTTCCTCGGCAGGCTGAACCTGCAGGTTCTTTGTGCAAGGGGATGGAGGGGTGGCTTTGGAGGTTACAGACGGGAACCAGAAATGTCTGGATTCTAACTTTTTTCCTTTTTCGCTGTTTTTGCAACGAAATAAATAAAATGTAAACAAGCTCTTTAATTAAACATTTTGTTTCTTTAAATTTTAATCAATATTATTTTTACTAGAATAACTAGAAATAAAATAAAATTTTAATATGTATATTTTCTTCACAGGATTCATTTAATATAGTAAATATGCTCTCCAACCTATTTTAAAGGCCACTTTCTATCAAAACAAGAATCAGAGTAATGATGTGGCCTCTGATGTTCAGCATCAGAAATCTCCAATATCATTAGTTATGCTGTATTTATTATTGTGGGTTAGCATCCTCAGATTCCCGCATTATTTATAATAGGAAAGGAATTTTCCTCCAAAAGCTGATTCACAACACTTTTAATTATGACTATAGGGGCCAGCAATCTCTATATTTACCCCATAGTGTCAACTTTTCCCATAAAAACATAAAAGACCCTTAAGAACAGAGACTTATTTCTCATCTTTTCCATACATTCTGGGATTCTGTATAGTATTGGAGCTTAAGGAGCAGACTATGTGCCTTGCATGCTTCTGTCTGTAGCATTCTTCTCTTAAGTAGCCAAGGACTTCCACAATAACCATGGACTGCTCACAGGATCAGTTCACAGATTTAATAATGCAAATGATGCGACATTGAATGGCAAGGATTTCATTCCAAGTCTAATTCCAACACTAGTGCCGGCATTGATTTCTTAAGGGACTGAACTGTTCTTTCCTTCTCTCGTATCCCTGGCAGATCACTCAGGAACAAATATTCCAGGTTGCTGTTAGAAATTAAATAACAGGAGAAGGAAGATTACTGTTAGCAAAATAGTTACTCAGAGACACAGAAAGCAAAAGGTACCCATTTAACAATATTCACTAGGGTCACCAATATTTTATTTTAAATAGAACAAATGCTATGTCACTCCCCTCCAAAATAAATTTACGAGTATTTATACAGTTAAGCGCATGTTCATGTTTTCAATATGTCCAGAAAAAAGGCTGATACATGTAGTCCTCTACTTACGCCCACAATTGAATCCAACATTTCTATTGCTAAGCAAGACAGTTGTGAGTTTTGCCCCATTTTATGATCTTTCTTGCCACCGTTGTTAATTGAATCACTGCAGTTGCTCAGTTGGTAACATGGTGGTTAATGTGAATCAGGCTTCCCCACTGACTTGGATTATCAGAAGATTGAAAAAGATAGATCATATGACCCTGGGACACTGCAACTGTCACGACTATGATTCAGTTGCCCATCATCCAAATTTTGATCACATGATCATGGGGATACTGCAACAGTCGTAAGTGTGAAAAACAGTTATAAGTCACTTTTTGCAGTGCTGTAACTTCAACTGTCACTAAACGAATGGTTTTAAAGTTGAGGACTACCTGTACATTAACTGAAGCAATTAATGTACTGTAAACTTTCCAGCATACACAAAGGCAAAAACATCTAGAGATGGTGGCCCAATCAGAATTCTAGAAAGACACGTGGATCTGTACATGTATTATATTATAAATAGTCTCTAATTTCAACAGTACAGAACGTCTGCAGCTCAGGGTTGAACTATGGGGTTCTTCATTTCCTCTTGAGCTGGGTTGTTTCCCTGCAAATGTACCCTTATCGGGCTAGGGATCATCCTCCGTGCGTGGATGAGTGAAGACTGCTGGCTGTTTATATATAACAAGTTTCTTGGAGGTGGGGGTGCACTCTCTTCTTTGATGATTCCTACTATAGGTTGTCCTCGACTTATAACTGTTTAATAATGGTTCAAAGTTATGACAGTCTTGACCTGTACTTGCAGTTACGACGATCACACCACCCCCGTTGTCACATCATCACAATTCAGGCATTTGGAACCGGCTTGTGTTTACAACTGGTTGCAGTATTCTAAGGTCATGCCATTGCAAATAATGCCGACTGGGGAAGCTGGATTTGCTTAATAACTATGTGATTTAATTAATGACCATTTGATTCACTTAATGACTGCTATGAAAATTGTAGTAATCTTAGGTCCAACTGATCTTACCACTACAATGACTTAGGACAGAAATTCCAATTCTAATTATGGTTGTAAGTTGAAGACTGCTTGTGATGAAGTAAAATAACCAAGCTCAGAGAACACCAAGAACTTAACTATCTCTAATTTGTCTAGGCTGCAGGAGGGCACACAGCGCATACAATCAACACAACTACTTTATAAAATATAGAGTTGTCTTAATTGTCTTACATACCTGAGCTTATGCAATGCAATGATGCCTTTGTCTGTAACGTTCCCACAAGAGATGAGAAACAAACGCAACAGGCTCTTCTGCAGGCTCGGAGTCTCGCTAATCCGTTGCAGGCAGGCATCCTCAATGTAGATGCACTTGCACAACTTTATTTCCTCAAGTTGCTTTAGACCATCTGAAATAGCATAAAGAAAGAGCTTATTACAAAAAGCTTATGAGAAGGGCTTCTGCTCCTATCCATATACTGACTGGACTCCCATGATTATAAGCCACAATTTGGTTTGGTTAGTTTTAGTTCAGTTTGTTTCATGAACTTGGCTATTAATTTAAAAGCTATAGTTTATGGCTTAATGCAGTGATAGCGAACCTTTTAGAGACTGAGTGCCCAAACTGCAACCCAAAACCCACTTATGCATCGTCGAGTGCCGGGTGGGTGTGGCCTATTGGGTGGGCGTGGCCCGTTGGGTGGGCATGGCTGCGGTGGTAACGGCAGACTGGGTGGGACTAAAAAGTTCGATCAATCAGTTCCAACTTTGCAAGATCTTTTTTTTTCCCGTGAGAAGTTGAAATTGACTGATTGAAACTTTTTTTTTTTGCACACGGCGGCGGAGGCCTAAAGCGAAAAGGTTTTATAAAACCCAGCTGAAGGCCTAGGACTGGGGCGACAGCGCAAGTGCCCACAGAGAGGGCTCTGAGTGCCGCCTCTGGCACCCGTCCCATAGGTTCGCCACCACGGGCTTAATGTATTGCAAAACTATTCCATCCTATGGAACATGCTAAGTCACTATTAGAACCTAGCAATAGCAATAGCAAAGCTTCATTAAGTACAGTAAGTAGAGCCTTTCTACTGGCACTAGATAAAATCAGACCATTCTGATTTTGGTAAAGTGATCCAGAGAGGTCACATATAATTCAAGGTTATGATAATGAATTTGTGCCTTACATATTACTTGGGGTGCAACTGAATAGGCAAAGTTCTCTTCCCTTACAGTTTATTTTCATAACTGTGGAGAAAATAGTTTAACTTCTTATAGTAATTTTTTAAAAAGGGTTTTTTTAGGAACTTCTGGTGAAAGTAATATTCCTCTTTACAGGAAGGACTATAACTCTGAGAAAAAGGCCGGGATCAATTTCTAATTATCTCTAGGATGTTACAGGGCATCTGTCTACATACAATAGATTTAGAAGCTGTTGTCAATCAGTGACTTAGCTGGACCAATGTTATGACGAAATCCACAACTAACCAGGATTTTGGCATAGTATAAGTTCAGTTTCCTGATTTGCACAGAACTCTAAATCATAATGAAGATACCATGTATCTTAAAATCCAAACAAAATCACATTCTGTTTTGTATTACTTGTAAGGCAAGTGTATTCCTAAACACAATCCTCCCTAACCTGGTTAAGAATCAATTGTGCTTTGTTCTGGCTGGGCCTTATGAGAATTGAAACCTAACTCATTTGGAAGGCAACAGATCAGGGAAGGTTGCCTATTGTCTCAAAATTACTCTTTTGGTAATCCTGTGAAAGACTGGCATGAAATAGGTAAAGGAAATTGTGTTATGGGAAGGGGGGGGATTGTCTTCCTGATTTCAATAGATATCATGAAGATAATAGTGGTGCAAATGAAATAACTGCGATGCACTATTATTGAAGTGAACTGCCCTTAGGCAGACTTCACCATGTACAAAAGCAATACATCAAATAGGCTGTAGTTTCTATGATGTCTTCTGCACAATTCTTTATAAAGGCAAGCTTCTTGTATCAGAGCAACACAAAGGGATTAGGCTAGCAGGCAAATAACAAATTTTATCAAGCAATTCGTCTGGGAATATTTACAGATTGAATTAGTTATGTTAGGCTCAGTAACATACCCAAATAATCAAATCCCCTGTTCATGATGCAAGATTCTGTGGCATTGATTGCTTGGATCTTATATTTCTCCAGCGGCCCCATAGGGAGTGCGTTGTAATCTTGTTGCCATTTGTCATAGCCATGGTAGCGCACTGACGCACCACACCGAAGGAGCCACTCTGAAGCCGCTCTATCTGGACCAACAGCCTGGATTCGTTCCTGGTCAACCCTGGCAAGGAGGCATCACAATGAGTTCTTTCCACTACAGGCAGTATCTCTTCAAATCAACCAACATAAACGGTGTAAAAGACCACAGATTAAACTAGTGTTTTAAAAATTGGCGGTTTTAAGATATGCGAACATGCTGGTTGGAGAATTCCAGGAGTTGAGGTCCGTGCATCTAAAAGTTGCAAAGTGTGAGAAATACTGGATTAAAGATTCATTAAATACTGATAGTCCTTGACTTAGGACCATTCATTTAAAAATGGTTCAAAGTTATGACAGAAAAAGTGATTTATGACCTGTCATCACACTTATGACCATTGCACAACCCCCCACGGTCATACTGCAATTCGGGCTCTTGGCAGTTGGTTTGCATTAACAACTGGTCATAACATCCTACAATCATATATGAATGCAATTTTTTGACCTAACAAGCCAATTTCTGACAAAAGACATCAATTAGAGAAGCTGAATTTGCTTTAAGAACCACGACTGTCATAAAAATGGTTGTAGTTGACTGATCATGACTAGCTTTATGTCTGCACCGACTAACAACAGAAATTCCTGTCCTAAGTGTGGTTGTAAGTTGAGGACTACAGCATCTGTATTTAATAGGCTTGAAATAAAAGTCCTGGGGATATGTGACAATTATGGGGATCATGGCAGACAAGGAATTTGTTTTTTTCCTGATGTGGTCCTGAAGAAACTTATCTCCCCTGTATAAATAAAATATTACATCTGTTAATAGCCTTTGTTCCTTAATGCTAGAGCATTCAGATGAAATCCAATGGGCCTAAATAAGACAAAGTAGATTTCTCCCAATTAATTCATTGCAAATTACGATTCTTCTTTAGGGTTTTAAACTAGTTTGAGCAGATCACGGGAATATTTATTTACTTCTGTGTTGCACTAATATCCCACCATAATCATTTTAAAAAACTTAGCGCTCACAAGAGATAGCAAAAATACATAATTAAAAAATACAAAAACATATATAACTTGAAACAGCATCTGCTATCAATTCCCCTTCAATCAATTAAATGCTCCATTTTCAGCAGTTTCTGGAAAGTCCCTAAAGTTGGGCCAATCAAGCTTCCCACAGGAGGCTGTTCCATAGGGCTGTCCCATACATAACATCTCTGGGCTTCGGCCCTCCTGGCCTCCGAACCAGCTGCTTTGCCTGGCATGATTTCAGAAATTAGCTGTATTAGTTTATCTAATGTTAGGGTCAGCCTTACATTTGTACACTTCTGTGGAAGACAGCTGCTTAAAAAATAAATGTAGTGCATTCACTAAGTAAATCATTGTGTAGGTCAGAGTGGAAAATAGCCTTGGGGGAAGAAGGTTAAAGTTTTCCTATTAATAGACTCCTCCCCCAGCCCAAAGGAAGTTGAGAAAAATACTGCAGAATATACCGTATTATATGTAACTTATAAATCATTTCCACCAGTAAGTGTGGGATTCATTCACACAATAAGAAAGACATTTGTTTTAGTTTTTGGCTTAATATGCTATATGAATCCAACCTTAAAAACCTTTGTTTCTGCATTAATGTGTTATGAGAACCAAGTTAATTGTAGCAAAATCCAATTATAAACAAACCATGATTCACATAACATATAAACTCAATCGTAATTAGCTACCTTGAGTAGCGTTTGGTGAAAAGGTAATATATTAAATAAAAATAAAGAGTAACATAGAATAGCCGCCACTTTGGCTGTGAACATTTTGGTTTAATCTCAACTACAACCTCAGTCAAGGTCAAGATGAAGTTCCTGCATTTCAGGATAAGCAATGTGGGTCCTGTGGCTGCCAGTGTGCCCTCAGACGCCTCTCTTCTAGCCTAGGAGTCCCTGCCCCTCACTTGACTTGTTGCAAAACAAAGCCCCAGCCTTTAACATTGAATGACTATTCTGGGCTCCATTAAGTTCTCAGAAAATCAAGGGAAATACCTACTGGAGCTACTATAGTAGTCATTCTGTACACTCACCAAATGTATCCTAAACCAAAAAAGTTGCTTAATTCTGCTATAATCAAACAGGAATATTTATTTCTACACTACCTTTCTGTGAAAACACTTGAAGTGTTTTACAGTCATTAAAACTACCAAGAATATAATCAAATGCAACTGAAAATAAAAATTAAAAATGGCTTTCATCTTGGCCCTTCTCATGTTCTAACATTATTCAACTCAGTTCTCATTAAGGAAGCAAAACGTTTCATCCCCAGAGTGTTCATACATATTAGATATATTAAAAACTGTTAAAAGATTGCAATCTCAAGTTTGGTACACATACAATCTGTGTATTCAGGGTTAAAAAGCCTCAGATTTCAAGTCAGAAATCAAAGACTAATCATACATTCACTCAACCAAAAAGTTCCTTGTACACAGAAAATTATGGTAGGATTCCTGTTCCCATTTTCTGGGAAGCATTGAATAACTTTCCTGCAGTCCCAAGGGGCAGGCACTCTATCATTTGTTTTCCCTAATTCTGCAGCTTCAAATTTTAAAAAGTCAGGCTCCTTTATAGCAGAGAGGTGTTGCATGAATTTCAAAGCACTTGTATTGAATCATAAAAGGTGCACATACCCCCAATTAATTTCAAGGTATGAAAAAAACATCAAAGACCACTGGACTAATATTTATGAGGCAAGATTGCCAAGTAGATATGAGCTTACAACTCTGTCTGCAACTTTCCCTAGCAAGTGCCTCCTACGGCAGCTGCCTTCTTTAATTTCATACTATCATGAAAGAGCTAGGAAAATTCAAACCCCAGCTCACTCTTGGAGTGTACAATTCTCAAGGCTGATGAGAAGGCAATCATATATGCAACTAGTTTCAGCTGGCATTGTACAAGCAACTTATTGGTGTCCTTTATGAAAACGACTTCATTTTTCTTGCTTGTGTTCTTACTGATTGAATACTGCATTTAGCCATCCCCAGAAATGCCTCCGCAGACCACCAGGCGGCTGTCTCTTCAATATTTTCGTTTGGTTTATCAGCACTTCCGTCAACATCATGTAACTTCTGAAAGAGATCAGTAGTAATGACAACTCAGTGGATTTCCACAAATCACTCACATTACTGTGGTCAGTAACTTCTGACCCGGGATGACGAGGCACATATAGGTAGATCTGCACAAAAAAGCGCATTATGGCTCAGTGCAGTCCATTAATCTATCCATTATCTCTGCACGATCTCAACTACAACATTGCGGCGAATTAGAGCAGTTCCCTCCATACGGCAAGCAAGGAAAGGGACAATGGCTGATGGAAAAAAACTCAGACGTTTGGGGCTACTGTATTTGTATCTCTCCTTCATCCCACAACTTAGACCTTCAGGTCCGCCCAGCAATTTAGCACGATGGAAGAGTCTCCCCAGCCCGGCTCCCGGGAGCCGTGCAAGGGCCGATGCCCCTGGGATTAGCTCCGCCTTGCCAAAGTGAGGAGGGCTGCTGCAAAGAGGATCGAGGGATGTTGCAAGCACACCCGCCAGCGGGATGAGATCGCAGCAGGCGAGAAGGCTGCCCCGACCTTCCCTCCCAGCGAGCCCAGTTGCCTCCCTCTCCGAAGGCCCGGAATGGCGGCCCCTTGTGGGGAAAACGCACCCCGGGCGGCAGGTCCCAGGCAGGATGGCGCAGTGCCTCTGGCGTCCCCTCCGCCTCAGCGGGGTTCCTTCAGTCGTAGCAGGCCCCGGCGGCCCTGCGCGGCCTCCGATCGCTTCCCCCCACCCACGCACCCACACTCAGGGCCCGACCTGTAGCGGCCGGAGGAGGAGGAGTTGGACAGACTGGCTCGCTTGCCCGCCCAGCAGAGCGCGCAATGATCCCGGCGTGGATTCGGGCCGTCGGCGGGGCCTGGCGCCCTTGTTGGGCCGGGGGTCGGGCGATGCCCTCGCGGCCTCTCAGCGCTGACAACTGCCGACGGAGGAGGTGAGGCGTCTGTCGCGAGTTCCGCCAAGCGCGGCTCGTGGCGTCGGTTCTGACCCGCAATCTGCGCCACCCCCCCGGCCCTCTTCTCCAGGGCAGCAGCCTGCAGCACCAAGCGGGGGCTTTGCCGTGATAACTTTATCAGCCGCTGCTAGGTAGACATTCAACAGGGGGAGTTTTCCTCTGTGTGGGAAGTCCTTAAAGAGAAAGAGAAGCAGCACAATTTAAACTAATGCCCCGAGCTTAAGTATTTCCCTGCTTGTTGGAATCTGAGATGAAACTACATCAGCTTTTATGCACCTCTTGGTTTCCATGCCAGGAACAACTACTGCACAGTAGAGTATTACTAAATAGAAACTCAGAAAGTGGCTGGGTTTACAGATTACACCTAAGCCATAATGAGCTTTGTCTGGTTGACATATGCAGCATGTGGGATGAATCCTGCTGTTTTAAGCCATAGTTTTAGCGTTAGCTTGCGCAAACCAGTCAATTGTGACATGCAGCAGACCATGATTATTCAATATGTGGCTTAATATAATACGGGCAATCATTGCCAAATAACTAAGCTATTATAGTTCATAATAAAAGTTGTAATCTTGATTTTTTTAAAAAAAAAAATCTGGGGTATGTGTCTTGCAAATAATCTTTTCAAGTTTTTTGACAGTACCTTTGATGTCGTCGTCATTGGTGGCGGAATTGTGGGTCTAGCATCGGCCAGGGAGCTTAGCCTGCGCCATCCATCCCTTGTTTTTGCAGTACTCGAAAAGGAAAAGGAATTAGGTATGATATCTGGACTTGATAAAACAGTTGACAGACTTCTGTATTATTTCCACTCATATGTTTAACTAATAGGAACAGTATTTCCAGGTATTAAATGTTATACCGGTAACCCTTGTTTAGTGACTGCCTTGTTTAACTACAATTCGCATTTACGATGCTTCGTGACCAGTCCTTGGATTTACAATCTTCACAGGTCTATAAAGCAAAGGAAAGCTGAAGTAAAACCATAAGCACAGTTACAGTTTCATTTAGTGGCCACTTAGCTTAACAACCAAGTTGCTGGTTTCAACTGTGGTTATTGAATGTGAACTACCTCTAGTTCAGGTAGATACAATCCATTAAAAATCTTTTTGATGGGCCAATTTTACATCTCATTTGTCAAAACACAACATTAAAATTCCTAGTAACTTATGCTATAATTTCTTGTGGCCACTCAATGGAAAATGGATGAATTATTTCTAGGATATGGATTTTGTTGCCTACATAGAATAGTATGATTTCTATAGTTTTCTGACAAATGGAAGCCCATCATATCTATACAGTTCCCCTGTATATCATAGTTTTGTATAGGACGTTCATAGCTGTCTCAGAAAAAAAATCAGGAACAGACCATGAGAATAAGTATCTATTTTTTATTTTCTTGATATTTTAGTTTGAGTTTCTTAAATCTTACTCCTTAACATAAAGGTTTATACTATTTTGCTGTTATACCTGCTGTGTGGCTATTTTATGCTTATTTCTATTTTATCTTGCTATCTTTTCCTGAACAATGAAATTATGTAAACTAACTCTATAATATTTTGACTAACAAAATATTGTATGTATTAGATCAATCAAACAATAGATCTAACTTTCTATTTAGCTCTCCATCAAAGTGGGCATAACAGTGGTGTTATTCACAGCGGAATCTACTATACACCTGGATCCCTAAAAGCCAAGTTGTGTGTAGAAGGAGCTGTTCTTTGCTATGAATACTGTGATCAAAAAGGAATCCCATATAAACAATGTGGCAAGGTAGGGTAAGTGCTGAAACTTTGCTGTTAATCTTATACAGCTCCAAATACAGTTAATTAAAATTACTTAATTTTCTTGGGGTGGGCTATAATAGAGTATTCCAAATGGTTCTAAAGAGAAACAGACTTAATCATACTACAACTCTAATGCACTTGATTTATAATTATTGTTATTATTCAGACAGGAGAATTGGCCCAGGGATCATAACAATAGATACCCACCAATCTGGGATTGTCTGATTTTCTTCTCTATGCTGATTTTTTCATTACTGTTTTATAATCACCGAACCAACTTCCAATCGTGATATAATCTGCAGTCTTAAAAGTTACACAGAATGAAATGTTACTGATAAGTCTTTTCCATCATTGTTATACAGAAACCAATATATATGCTTGTCTATGTATATTTCTTATGAATATGATTGCACTAACTCCATTTCTCTTATTCCATTGCTTTATTGTTATTTTATATTTGCAATTGCAATATATATGATCACAATCAACATATCTATTTATCTATCTTAGAATAATTGTGTCCTTTGAAAAAACAAAATTATATGTCAGTTGATTTTGATGGTAGGGGAAGGGTGAGTAATGTGACATCTCCCTAAAACTGCAGCTGTTTACAATTAGATCTAATGGGGAGTGTTTCGGGTGCTGTTTAAATTGACAGAAAGAAGGTATAGGTAATTTTATTCACAGGAAGGCATTCAAGATTGTACCTTAAACTGATTGCCTGAATAGAGATATCTGCCCGCCAAATATTAGACACTAGGCTTTAAAATAAATTTCAACTATTAACACTAGTTCACGTACTAGGCTATTGCTAAATTCTTCCAACTATCCCCAAAACAAAGTCTAAATTGAATGCCTTTTTGTGTGTGTGTATGCCTTTGAGTCAGTTTTTGACACTTGGCAAGTCCTTGCAGTTTTCTTGGCATGATTCTTTTTCATAAATGGTTTACCATTGCCTTCTTCCCAGGGCTGAGAGAATGATGGGCCCAAGGTGACCCAGCTGGCTTCGTGCCTAAGGCAGGACTAGAACTAGATTTTTTTCAACTTTGCCATGCAACCCGCAGATTCCTCAAATTTCATGGTGAGCTCTGATCCAAATACTAACCAAGCCTCACCTTGCTTTGCTTTGAAGCCTAGACAAGCTAGATGCTGCCACCTGCTGAGTCAACAACTTTATTTACTGGAGGCCTAATGGTGAACAAGATAAGATAAAACTATTCTGTTTTCTCTAAGTGTTCGGAAAAAACGCTGTAGTGCCACTCTTTTTCCTTTTGTGATAAGAGAAAAATCAGCCTAATACTTATATCACCCAGAGGAGGAGCAGGTATATAATACTTGTAGCCAGTTCAGATCTACTAACAATTACTTTAAAGACAAGAGACTCTGGCTTCTATGGTTCTCTGATTCAAAGAAATCAGAGTCAGTAGTTTTTTATAAAGAAAGAATATCAGCAAGGAAAGATCAGCTAAAACTCTTGTGGCCCATTACTTTATTTGGTCTGAATAACTAATTTCCCTCCATTTCTTTTTCTTGTAGCTCTTTATCTTTGTATTGATTTCATAAACTTGGCACAAGCCATGTCTTTTAATTCCTCTGAGCCATTTGGGGAGAAAGTGATTGTCTGAAAAGCAGGATAAAAAGAGTAAATGAGCATAGCAAATTTGTAACATCCCTACACTCCCTAATTTATTATAAAACAACTCCAACTATAAATGTTAATTTCTGAAAAACCTATAGTGCAGGTGATCCTCAACTTATGACCATGATCGGGACCAGAATTTCCATTGCTAAGCCAGGCAGTTGTTCAGTGAGTCATGCCGGATTATCTGACCTTTTTTGCCACAGTGGTTAAGAGAATCACTTCAATTAATCCAGCTTCCCCTATTGACTTTGCTTCTTGGAAGCCAGCTGCAAAGGTTGCAAATGGTGATTGCAGATGCTGCAAATGTCAAAAATAGATGCCGGTTGCCAAGCAGCCTAATTTTGATCATGTGACCTTGGGGTTGCTGCAACAGTCATAAGTGTGAGGACTGGTTGTAACTCACTTTTTTCAGTGCCATTGTAACTTTGAACAGTCGCTAAGCGAATGTTGGTTGAAGTAAACCTGTACTCTTTCAGTTACAGCCTGTACTGCTGAAATGCCAACCCCTCCAGCTAAATAAAGTTATGAAGCACAATTAATTTATACTGGAATTTTAATTGAAGTCTAATTTAATCAAATATTAATTCTTTTTCACACTTCACATTGTGGTTATCTCATGTTGTTCCCCTGTAGTATTTTTTGTTCCGCGGTTGCTCTAGTAGTTTCTTGTTTCCTTGGCAGCTGATTGTTGCAGTTGAACATGAAGAAATTCCAAGACTCAAGGCACTTTATGAAAGGGGGATACAGAATAAAGTCCGGGGACTGAAACTAATCTCTTCCAAAGAAATACAAGCCAAGGAACCCTACTGTCGGGTAAGCTGCTTTCTTGCTGTGCAATATCTAATCTTTTCTGTACCAATAACTTGTTAAATGTGGGGTGGTACCAGGCAAACTGTTAAGTCAATATCTCCATGCAGTTTAACAATAGTCGTACATTAAATTAAAGTTGATATAGAAAATTAAATACAGGATTTCCATACTCCACTTTATGAATTTTTGTGCAGGTATATGCTTTATTTGTACATAATGCAACTTCCTCTCCTTTTCTGTTGAGTGTCTTTCATTTTTAAGGCCCTCCTCATTCTTCTTCCTTTGACTCCTGCATTGTGGACCCCCGTTCTTAATAAGATGGTTCTGTTCTAAAGTTTTCTTGAACAATCCATTTTGGCAAATATTAGTCAAGTGCCACTTAGACGCGTTTTAAATTGCCCTTCTGTCATTCCTTACCAATAAGCAGCACTATCTGAGTAAGCATGTAGACCTAATAAGCATGTAGGCTGCCTTACTGAAAGCTGCATTGATTCAAATGGCCCCTTCTTTGTTCTTTCAATATTGACCCTGTGAACAGATGTGTTGTCCCTGCATCCACCTTTTCAGGGGTTGATGGCTCTGGATTCCCCATACACCGGCATTGTGAACTACAGGCAGGTGGCCCTAGCCTATGCTGAAGATTTTCAGACAGCTGGAGGTATTGTGTTGACAGAGTTTGAGGTGGAACACATGGATATGGCAAAGGAAAGTGCTGAAGGAAGTAAAGAAGGTAATTTACAGTAAATCATTCGTTTCTGACACCTCTATAGTTATACTCTTCCCCAATGTTCTTTGGAATGTTCCTCAGGATTGACTGTAATTTGCAGACCTTGAACTCAACGTGCATTAAGATGTGTGTCCACCAGCATTCCCCTTGCAGCCGCAAGATACAAATGCCCTGTCTTAAGGGACCTATTTCATCTCCTAAAACTCTTCAAAAAGCAAAAGTTGGTCACTTTTAGAATACATCTATTGACGTGCCATGCAAAATCCAGAGTAGCCTTTAGGCAGACACAAATGTAAGCTACAACAAAGTTTATTTCATTTGACCTTAGTGTGTATGAACCAGCCCAAATTACCATGTGCAACAAACCAAGCTTAAAAACAATCCTGGCTTAGCACAGTCCATGCACACAGACTGTATTTTCTATGCATTTGAAGATCTTGCAGGTTGAAATTGCCTTCAACTCTTAGGTTGCTTTGAATAATTAGGTTGCTTTGAATAAGTGGTATGGTTCAGATGATTATATTTCCAGAACTTCTTCAAAAATTGTTGTAAATTTGATAGATACTAAATTTTACTTTAGAATTTATTCACATTCCTAGCTAGGAAATAGGACAATTGAACAACTTTTTTTCCTTGCAATTTAATAAAGAATAACAAATATATTTTTAGAAGCCATTACAATTGGTCTGCTACTTGGTTTGAAATCTATACTTTAAATCCTTTTACTAAAATAGAATTTAGCAAGAAAAAGTTGTTTTATGTTTCATCACCCCCAGAATTCAGAAGAAAGTATTTTCTGACCACTTTCGCCAAAGGATAACTAGTAATGTAAAGGTTTACTATACTTCGAAATACACTCAGGTTTTATGAGAAGGACTGAATGGAGCCAAACTAAACAAAGGCCGAGAAAAGAAACACGAGTGTTTTATGGACATAAAACATGCTTAAGAATATATATTACAAAAAAGTCAGGGTTTTCTCCCTTTGCTAGCATCTTAATTAAGATGCTTCTACAATAAGAAAAAGAAAATGGCTCCAGATGACCTCACTTTCTCTTCAGAAACTATCATTTGGGTTTTAGTTTTGCACAAGGGATAAAAACAATTGTTTCATAACCCATTTAAATTCATTTCATCTTATTATTTGTAGGGATGAAATATCCAATTGTTGTTAGAAATTCAAAGGTAAGATAATCATTCAATTCAGTGCTTTAAATACATATATTTGACCTTCTGGTATTTTTTACTTACTAAACATAAAAAAGATTTTACCTTGCTGATTTAGTAAGTTAATACTTTAGTTACTTTTATATTACACTCAGCTTAGAATGCTGTTTTGTATATGTTTAATTCATAGAGTTTTTGTAGCAATGAACTTGGAAGATGTAGAATATTAAGGTAAAAATGACATATACAGAGTGATGCTTATACAGACTGTATTAATAATTTATTAATAAAGCTCTATCAGTATCTGCTTTTTATAATAAGAGAAATACATTCCAAAGTCTTTAAATATATCTTTGATATAAAAAATTAAGGTTATCATACTTGTGTATGTTATTTTTCAGCCATCTGTGCTTTCATCTTCAATACATCTTCCGAGTTCATCTCTTAAGGAAATCTGTGAACTGAATTAATATACGAAACAGCATTCAAGGTTGAGAGAAAAGAAGAGTGTAATCTTCAGGTTACTTAAAGGACAAATATATACTAAAAATTAGTTCTACATAGCCCTCTATATAGAAAAGCAAATATAATTCTTAGTATCTCAAAACATTTGATAAAGATAATAACCATATTACAAAGCATTACAATAGCACAGTTCTATTAGTTTTTACAAATATATAAAGTTCCAACTGTGCCTGCTCACTAATTGCTTGATTCCCTGAGAAGTTCTGACTTCAAATGACAGTAACCCTGTCATGTGGAGTTGCTGGACTTCTGGTCTCTTCCATTTGCTAAGGTATCACTTTTTTGGCCAGTCTAGCTTTCTCCGGAAGTTATCTCTTTTCCTAAAAGACCTATCTTTGATTAGAGCTTCTATTTCAGAGTAAAAAGTAATCCCTTCCTGTCCTGATCTTAGGTCAGTTCAGACATGAGGAGCAGCATTGGAAGAAATGGAACATAGGGGGAAAATCTTTGGGAACTATTTGCTTTTGAGATTGTGTTAGGTATGTTATAGTTGAGGTAAATTTGTGCTGCTTTTATCACAGGGGAAGGAAGTCCGATGCCGACATCTTGTGTCCTGCGCAGGTCTTTACTCGGATAGACTCTCCCAGATCAGTGGTTGTGACCCAGAGCCCCGCATTGTGCCTTTCCGTGGAGATTATTTGGTGCTGAAGCCAGAGAAGTGCTATTTAGTTAGAGGAAACATTTACCCGGTATATCATTTCTCAACACTTTCGCTTATTGGGCAGAAGGAAGTAAAGCCTTGGGGGTTTTAGGCACTATCGGTATTGCAAAAAGTTCTTTAAACTTCAGTAGCCTGGAAAGTGTCTCAATTCTATTTCCAGTTCACTGCCACTTATTTTCCTTTACTCTGCCTTTACTTTAAAAAAAATTCTTTTTTTTTTATTTTGTTATGTATAATTGAAATGGGCCATTTAGGCCTTGATTCCAATACCTTGATTCATGCAGGAATCCAAATTAAAGCATCTCTGGTAGGCGGCAATCTCACTTCTGCTTAAACATATCCAATGAAAAAGAGCCACTATTATCTCTTTGGAAAATTGTCTCCATTTATTCTCCATATCTCTATACAGTTAAATGGGAACTGTTTTAACTGCTTTATAGTTTGTACAACGTAATACAGACATTCAGTACTTTCCTATCTCAAATGAATTTTGATTTAGGACTTGTTCCATGTGTTTTGGTATGACAGGTACCTGATCCCCGTTTCCCTTTTCTGGGCATTCATTTTACCCCACGGATGGATGGCGGTGTCTGGCTTGGGCCTAATGCAGTCCTTGCATTTAAACGAGAGGGCTACAAATTTTATGACTTCAGCGTTCAAGATTTTATAGATGCAGCTGCTTACAGGTAATCTTTTCCAGTTAGTATGCCCTCCCTCGTTTTTCTGTTACTTGAGTATTAACTGTGAGCATTGCAAAAAGCCTTGAGACTGCTTGTGGTGGGAAATGTGGGAGAGGATTGACAGTGTGGTTCAATTCAGGTTATAAGTAATATTCTGTTTAGGAATGTTGGAAGAAAAAGCAAATATATATATTGACCCTATAAAAACCGATAGTTCAGTAGAACCATTTGCATCATCTGAGAAACTTAAGCGGCAGGTGAAAAACAAAAACATTGACAAGATTGCTTACATATTTAACAAAAACAAAATGATTAAAAATGAACTAAAATCATATTTTTATTCAAAGCAGTTAGAA
Source organism: Azemiops feae (assembly GCA_023970755.1). Classification (NCBI taxonomy): domain Eukaryota; kingdom Metazoa; phylum Chordata; class Lepidosauria; order Squamata; family Viperidae; genus Azemiops; species Azemiops feae. The sequence continues at coordinate 1,454,760 of JALGBA010000172.1, read as the reverse complement.
AAGCAACCAATTTTACAGCGTCTGAAGAATGTAAAAATGTACTGTAGCATAAACATTTTAGATAAGTCCACAATCAGATATGTAAAGTAAAAACCAGCAGAATAATTAAAGGTTTAAATCAAGATGACAGATATTAATCCCAGTACAGTATTTCTTAGCTACAGTGCTATAATGACTTTGTTACTACTGATTTAATTCCTTCAGTGTAATTGGAATGCAATTATTAGTTTGTACTTTTAGTTGTTTGCATCTGATCTATGAACACTCACACACTTATTTACTATATTTCTATATTGACATTTTCGCTGCTTAGAATTTACAGAATTATGGATGATGAGTGAATTTAACCTTTTTAGCCGGTCAGTTTGCAATAAACTATTTTTTCCCCCAGTGGCTTATGGAGACTAGTGTTGAAGAATTTTTCATATGGGATGGGTGAAATGTACAGAGCATGTTTTCTAAATGCCCAATTGAAGCAGCTGCAAAGAATCATCCCTGAAGTTACCATCAATGATATTCAGAGGTAAAACAAATTTAAAATTGCTGAGATGTCTTGAGATGTGTTGCTCTTCTCTGCTCTCTTTCTAGAGTCTCAACATCTTTTTTACATTATAAAGAGATATTAACACTTCACGTGATCTTGATTCTATCCCTCTGTTAATGCAGCCTAGCACTGTGTTGGCTTTTTTGGCAGCTGCAGCACACTGTGGCTCATATTTAAGTGCTTGTCCATTAGGACTCCAAGATCCCTCTCACAGTTACTTTGCTTGTGAGAAAGTTGCAAAAGGGGGGTCATTGGACCCCATGAAACTGCAACAATCATAAATATGAATTAGTTGCCAAACATTCGAAGTTTGATCAAGTGACCATGGGGATGCTGCAACGATCATGTGAAAAATTGTCATAATTCACTTTTTTCAGTGTCGTAACTTTGAACCGTCACTAAATGAATGGTTTTAAGTTGAGGACTACCTGTATTAGGACTGAAGTTTTATTTCAAAGATCCAGTTGAAGCAATGATTGAATTTCCAGATTAATTCAGTGCATCAAAATCAAATAAATTGCTTGATTCAAACATTCTGCACGCATGTATATTTTAATTGAATTGATCCTTTGAACTGAATCTTTAAATTATCCTGATTTATTAGTAATAATCTATTAACCTTGTAGGCTTAATACATTGTGTATAATCAAACTTGAATGATTCACGAAACCAAAGTGATTATATATTTTTTATTTTATATATATTTCATGTTCCTAGACCATCCATCTCCCTCAAGAAGGGGCTTTATGTCTTTAATATAATGCAGTTATCAAAATCAGTTTTTGTCCTGGCCCCATTTTCTTTTTTTATCTGTCACCATCCATTTTTTGAAGAACAGCCCTTTGTTTACAACTTAAATCCCAAATGCAAACCCTGAACCCTTGTGCAATTGAATTTAAAGAAACAAATCTTTCAAGGGCTTCTCTTGATTAGCCTCTCAGTTTTTAGCTAAAATCAAGTGTGTATAATTAACCTTATTATCTGTTAAACAATCAGGATAAATTTATTTCTGTAAAAATAGCAATATTGTGCTACATTATATGTAAGTTTTGCCCACAAATGATTGCCAGTTATTGATGTCAGGAGATACTTTCGTTTCATTTGTTTTACAGAATGTATTTTTATTGGTCTATGACTCAAAAGTTTTATGCTGTTCTATAATTAACCGTGATAGTGCAGTAATTGTCTTAATTATCTCATATTAAGTTACTTTGGGGAGAGGGATAGTTATCAAATTAAATATTGAATTTTTAATATATATTTTTTTGCAGAGGACCTGCTGGAGTCAGAGCTCAAGCCTTGGACAGTGGTGGAAACTTGATTGATGATTTTGTGTTTGATAGTGGAATTGGAGACATTGCTGCTCGAATACTCCATGTCAGGAATGCTCCTTCACCTGCTGCTACCTCCTCCCTTGCCATTGCAAAAATGATAGCCAATGAGGTGGAGCAGAGATTTGAATTGTGACTGGACAATGGAGACTTGGGCCTCTTTGCTCCTTCTGCTCCTCCTAGCTACTGTGACAATCAAAGAAAAGGGCTGTTTCTTGTTTGGAAACAGAGAATTAGAAAAAAGAATCACCTACTAATTTGCCATACAAAAGCATCAACCTTAACCACGATCAGTATCACAGTACTGAAACTATGTAAAAAGCACAGGAAGATCTGTTAAATGTTATATTGCTTAATTAAAGGAAAATGTGTTTATATATTAGAGCAATTAGCAAACCAGAATCTTCCTTCTTTTCCTTAAGAGACCTGCTTGTGTCTAAGTAAAGTTCTGTTTCCAAATAGAAGTAATGAGGAGGAGACTAGACCAAGAGAGCCATTTCTGCCTAGGTTTCTGTTTATTTACACAAAGAATCAATGATGGGCTTAGCATTTTAAAAATACTTGAGCAAGCATGAGATGCGGTTGTAGACTTTTCTTCAATCTTAGAATCATCTGAAAAAAACGGAGTCAATAAAATGTCCATTGATCACGGCATCAATAGAAAAGAATATTTGTGCTCTGATGATGTTACCTGGTTGGGTAATGAAAGATGGTGGGTTTTATACAGATAACTGGTGCCATCTTTAGTAGAAGTTATGCCGTGAACTTCCAGAAAAAAAATTATCAGTCAAGCGTCTTTGGTCTCCAGTTTTTATTTTTAGCAAAGGAATGCTGACAAAAATATAAGCTGCTGTTGGCCACAAGCAAAGTACTGCATTATCCTTACCAAACTCATTGAAGAAAAGGACAGCAGGTCCCAAATACTGGTAATAAAACATGGCTTTTGTCTTTCCATGTAAATATTGCCTCTATGGTTTGTCTCTAGGGTTTTTTTTCTTTTGCTTTCTCATTGCTGGAAATTAGGCCATTCTCTAAATTGCCAGCTAATGAATCAGAGATCATTTCCTGATTTGATGTGCATACAGTCTTCCTTTTCTAGATGGCCCAAATATGCAACTGTTGTATGTGATTGAATTTGGAACATTCTTTTAAAATAAAACTTAATGGAATATGATGAGATAAAAGCAGCATTGATCCAAACCATAAATAGAAGTCATATAGAACTTTATATATCAGTCAGTAATAAAATATAAAAAGCAGTGCATAAATGTGGGAGTGATGAACAAGGAAATTTTAAATGAGTTTCTTTTTAACTGAGTTTTAATGTACTGTACATTATTTTCTGTTAATCTTCAAATAGAATCATTGGAAGTTCCAAACATTTCTTTTTTTTCTGAAACACTAAAATCTCCATTCAGGTAGTCCTTGATTTACAACCACAGTTGAGCCCAAAATTTCCATTGCTAAGCAAGACAGTTGTTAAATGAGTTTTGCCCCATTTTATGACCTTTCTTGCCAGAATTGTTAAGTGAATCACTGCAGTTGTTAAGTTAGTATAGAATCAGAATAGAGCTGGAAAAGACCGTGAAGGTCTTCTAGTCCAGACCCCGGCTGAAGCAGGAGACCCTATACCATTTCAGACAAGTGGCTGTCCAGTCTCTTCTTAAAAACCTCCAGGGATGGAGCGCCCACGATTTCTGGAGGCAAGCTGTTCCACTGGTTGATTGTCCTCACTATTAGGAAGTTTCTTCTTAATTTTAGGTTGCTTCTCTCCGTAATTAGTTGATTAGTTTCCATCCATTGTATCTTGTCTTGCCTTCTGGTGTTTTGGAAAATAAATCGACCCCCTCCTTCTTGTGGCAGCCTCTCAAATACTGGAATACTGCTATCATGTCGCCCCCTGGTCCTTCTTTTCTCTAGACTGATCATAATATAGTTGTTAAGTGAGTCTGACTTCCCCATTGACTTTGCTTGTCAGAAGGCCACAAAAGATGATCACATGACTCATGGACATTGCAACCATCATAAATATGAGCCAGTTGCCAAGTGTCTTAATTTTGAACATGTGACTATGGGGATGCTGCAATAGTGGCAAGTGTGAAAAACAGTCATAAGCCACTTTTTTCAGTACCATCATAACTGAAGAGTTACTAAACGAACTCTTGTAAGTGAAGGAGTACCTGTATGTGTAACAAACATGAGTCTTGACTTCCCTTTTCTAACCATTCCACTCCCATCCCAATTATCGAGAGGCTATGTGTTATTAAACAAGAAAGTTAAACGTAGGAAAGCAAAGTACCTGCTACACAGAAGTAGATAGAACAGGGGTGTCAAACTCAATTTCACTGAGGGCCGCATCAGCATTGTGGTTGCCCTCGGGGCCGGGTGGGTGTAGCCAGGGTGGGTGCAGCCTACTGGGTGGGCGTGGATGGAGTGGGTATGGCCTACTGGGTGGGCGTGGCCAGCTCTACATCGTTCGCGTCAAGGGTGCCTGTGGGGGCCTGGGCAGGAGTGGGACAGATATGAGGATCTCTGGCAGAAGGGGGTGGCACCAGGGCAAGTGCCAAGGCATGGTCCACTGGAGGAGCCTCACTGTTCCTCTCAGGCCATGCGGGGGGGGGAGGGTTGGATGGTGGTGCAGGCTGCCCGGAGCCCTGGACAGCAGAAGTCAAACGCCCAGCCTGGCCCTCGAGCACCCGTGGCACCAAGCCCAGCCCCACTTCCCCAAGGGGGTGCCCAGCTGCACTTACCTCCTCCTCAAGGCTGCTGCTGCTGTGCTTGCTCTCCTTAGCCAGGTTGCTCATGATGGGTACGGGGGCAAAGTCAGAGGGAGGCCCATTCCCTCTCCATGGGAGGAGACCCGGCTTTGTATCCAAAGCTTCCTTAGCAATAGGATGGGAGACCCTCAGGATAGGCCAGGAGGAGGGGGCAAGCGGATGGTGAAAGGGCAGCAGGGCAGGACTAAGGCAGGACTTCCCTCAGACCCTCCCTTTCTTTTCTTCTTTCCTTCCTTCCTTCCTAAGTACAGAGTGGTGGGAAAATATTTGAGATGAGGGAGGGAGAAAAACAGGCAAGAAACGCAGCTGGGGAGGTATCACCCTTTGTGAGGAATGAAGAAATGCACCATCGCGAAGTGGCCAGCACATGGCCCTCACCTACTTCACATATCTGGATTGGTGGCTTCACATTTGCTGGCCACTTCCAAGCGATGGTGCATTTCTTCATTCCTCACAAAGGGTGACACTTCCCCAGCATGCACCCAGGGGGCGGGGCCAATGTGGCAGAGGCTTGTTCCTCGCTGTTTCCAGACGGCCTTGTGGAGCTAAGACTGAATGCGTTTCGACGTAGATGGCCACCACAAAATTGTACATTGGCTCCTGGCTGGCCTGGGCCAGGGCCAAGGCAGTGGGGGCCGTTCCCTCACTGTTTCCAGGATGGCTTCGCGGGCCACATGAAACCACTTCGCGGGCCGCATCTGGCCCCCGGGCCTTGTGTTTGACATGTCTGAGATAGAAGTTTCTAAAACCATTTTCATGTAGCACATTTTTTTTACCAATGGGTTTTTGGCCTGGTCTTGATCCCATCAGACTGCAAAACAAATAAAAATTGTAAGTTGTCAAAGTCACATTTGATGGAGTGTAAAGAAAAATTTCTCAAGAATGTTTCAGTAGTGGAATTCCTAATGATATACTGTAGTAATTTTTATTCTGGCAGGAACTATGGAATCATCTGTTGGGATACTTTAATTAGGCACTCTGCAATGAGCAGCCCTGAACAGAATTTCTGCACTGAGCAGACTTTTTGATCTAGATTTGGATTTATATGAACAGAAAACAACTTTGCTTATTTGGCAAAAATTAATCATCTTCTCTTGGTAGGCAGCAAATAATAAAAGTTTTCTACTGCCCCTGTAACATCACATAAAAAGAGACAAGGAGAAGGTATTCTGAATGTGATATTTGTCTCTGTAATTGGAGCAAATATTTATATTCTTAATTTTCATGTCATTTCATATTTTAGTATTATCTGCCACTATGCTAGAGATTTCCATTTTAAGTATGGAACATGCAAGACATTCTTCTAACATTGGAAAATCCACATCCTAGCAGTTTATATTCTCTCCCAAAAATGTATGTGGTTTAGAACTTTGGTCTTCTATATGATTCTACTTACAGCCCGTCTATAAATTCCTTAGGCTATTAAACAGTTTACTATTCCACTTTTCCAAGATTAAATAAACAAAGTCCAAATAAAATATATTTAGGAATAATCCCTTTCCACTGTCCAAGTTTTACATTAAAATGAAGCTAACAATGTTTTGAGAGCCTATGGTACAAAATCTCACTGCACCTTTGGTTTTGATCCAATGAAGAGAAAAAAAAATAGTTACACAGGTCAAAAATCTGTCGGAATACAGGAATTTTTCTATGCACAAATTATTCATTGTTACCCAGCATTCTTTATTCTAACCAGTGGTTCCCTAGGACCCTTTTTCTAATTGTTGACTAAGTCAACAATTTCTACATGCAAAACTACAATCTACCACCAATGTACATCTCAGAGGGAAAAAAAGATTTTATTAAGTTTCAGAGACATATATAATCACTGATTCTTAAAGGGTGTATATGTGTTCTGTGTTTATTGGGTATTTTTATTTTAAAACAAGCAGAAGTATTTCTACTGAGACTTAAGAAATTTTGTATACAATTCAGCTGCATAATTTACGCATATTACCCATGGTTTTTCTTCATTTTGAAAACTAAAGGTAATCTTAGTGGATTAAATCATTTCATAAAATTTTTACTACAAAGACTACATGGATAGATGATAATTTCTGAATTTAGTGAAAAACAACTTGGAGAAAACTTGCTCTTCCATTTATGCATGATGATTAGAGTTGAATTATCATACACACAAACATATAAACTGGGTTATACATCACTATTCCACAATAAACTTTGGGATATCTCTCAAGTATGTTCCCTATGAAATATATTGAATGACATTCATCAAGTACAATACTGGCAAGCAGAATCTCCATGTGAATATTCCTTTTAAAATACAAAGAAGAAAATTATACATCCAAAAGCCAAGTTCTTTTTTCTCCATGAAATGACAAATACATCCAGCCCAATGTGTCCTTTACATTCAAGATACTGTCAAAGACATGTTTCTATGCATTTATAGTAAAGTTGAGCAAATCAAATGTCCAACATTCAAGAAAATTCTGTGTAAGATGGCATTGAATGTACTTCTGTTCAAAATTTTGTCTGGATTCTGGATGTAGCTACCTGAGAAGCAGCCCTTATGAGTTTGGCCCATCACAAAAGGAATGTATTTTTTAAAATATATTTTGGGATATGATGTTTTTTTTAATTTTGGGATTGTTTTTGCATTTACCCAAATCTAAAGCAAAAAGAACAGGGCAGTTTAATCTGTAATATATATTAGCTTGTATAAGATCAATTATTTTCCAAAGCGCCTGAAGGCAGGACAAGAAGCAACGGATGGAAACTAATCAAGGAGAGAAGCAACCTAGAACTAAGGACAGTTAGAACAATTAACCAGTGGAACAACTTGCCTCCAGAAGCGGTGAATGTTCCAATACTGGAAGTTTTTAAGAAGAGACTGGACAGCCATTTGTCAGAAATGGTATAGGGTTTCCTGCTTGAGCAGGGGGTTGGACTAGATGACCTCCAAGGTCCCTTCCAACTTTATTATTATTAATTATTTTTATTATTATTATTATTATTATTATTACTACTACTACTACTACTGGATTCAAGATGATGTTATTTAGCAAATTACATTGAATTAACTTTGGCCCAAACCTTTATTTTGAGTTCACATGCCATAGCATTGCCAAAATATATAGAAAATGAGGAATGGGGTTAAAGAATATTCCTTCACCACCTAAATTATGCAATGACACAATTGGAAGTGCATCTTTTAATTCGGTATCATCATTTTTCTGGAAGTATGGAGGCATTGGCTGGGATGTCTTAACACTATTATACAGTGCATACTTTTCTGTATTTTGGTTTCTACTGAATATACAGATGTGCTTGTATTTTGAATGCAAAAACAGCTGTGCAATAGTTATATGACTTATAGGGCATTTTCAAGAGGTGTGCATTATTCCAGATGGCTCAAAGCTTTTTTGTACATTACCCCATTTCTACAATTGATGAAAAAAATACTTTAGCATAACATAATATACTATTGACAGCTAAGTTTTTAAAGGTACAACTTGTTTTTTACTAACTGTATTTCAAACGTTCATGAAATAAGGAATAGGGATTGAATAACTAACTTCAGTATTGTTTTATAAAACAAAATGGCTTTTTCTTCACTAAATGGAATACTTACTGCTCATGCATTGCTGAGGCAAGAAGTGGAAAGTGTCACATTTTTGTGTGGTCAAGAAGCAAGCTAAGGCTTCGTTCCCATACTCATTTTCCAGGACATAAGATCCACCAAATTAAAGAATTGAGGTGACATGTTGCACTAATCCAGGGTATGTGTAATCATGATTATCTAATAAACCATAGCTGGATGAATTCAGGCTACACACAAAGTTTTAAAACATGATTTACAAAACACTCAGCATAATAAACCCAATCATACTTAGCGTCATGATTACAAACAAAATCACATAGGTTTAGTTATTTATTTGAGCTAAGCCATGCCAATTTACACATTTGAATGCTCCGCTTGATGAATTACAACATAATAAATAAAAGATTTCCAATAGGAAACTTAAAGGAAAGGTTGTAGAGCTTAATTGTTTTCAGTTAGTAGATTTGCAATTGTATTTTAATTGATTAAATGGAGGCAGTCACATTCAATCAAGGGAAACAATGTTGAGAATTAATAGTATGCTTGTTAAATATTAAAATACTCAAGCTTCCTTCAAAAAGTCATCTATACCATGGTTTTATAATAGGCATATTTCTTTCAATTTATCTAGGAAGTGATATGGAATAATAATAATAATAATATTGATAATGATATTATTACTATTATTATTAATAATAATAATAATAACAATAATAATAATAATTGAAACAGACAGCGATCTGCCACATAACAACCAGACTTAACAATTGTCGATAAGAAAAACAAAAAAGTCTGGATAGTGGATGTGGCAGTGCCTGGAGACAGCAGAATAGAAGAGAAAGAACTGGAAAAGACAACAAAATACAAAAACCTACAAATAGAAATAGAATGACTGAAGCAAAGGCAAGCGAGGGTAGTACTAATAGTCATTGGCGCCTTAGGTGCAATCCCAAAACAAATGGAGCACCACTTGAATACCATTGACATTGGCAAATTCGCCATCAGTCAATTGCAAAAGGCGGCTTTACTGGGAACAGCTTCTATCTTGCAATATCTGTAACACCATGAAACATCCACATCTGCCTACTCCAGGTCCTTGGAAAGGACTTGATAGGTAGACAAAAATGCCAAATTCACTCTGAACATCTGGCTGTGTAATAATAATAATAATAATAATAATAATAATAATAATAATAATAATAATAATAATAATAATAATAATAATAATAATAATAATAATAATAATAATAATAATAATAATAAGAAGAAGAAGAAGAAGAATAATAATAATAATAAGAAGAATAAGAATAAGAATAAGAAGAATAAGAATAAGAATAAGAATAAGAAGAAGAAGAAGAAGAAGAAGAAGAAGAAGAAGAAGAAGAAGAAGAAGAAGAAGAAGAAGAAGAAGAAGAAGAAGAAGAAGAAGAAGAAGAAGAAGAATAATAATAATAATAATAATAATAATTCTATCATGGTATTTGACTTGGAAAAGCTCATTCAGATATGCCAGAATACATATTTGTAAACAGCTGAACTTCAGTCTACAGTGTCTCCTATAAAGTAGTGAGGAAAAGGCATAGAGCCATAAAAATGATTATTTATCCCTGAACCAGATGAACCATAACATAGGCAATTTTCCCCATTTTTTATTTTATTTCACTATCATCCTTTCTTGTGTGCTCCAACCACCATCCACCAAAATTCCAGATTTCTTTTTCATAGCAGAAGTGTCTATCTCTTAGTCTTAATTACTTCAAAGCAAACATCTTATCCATCAGGCATTTCGGATTCCATTTGTGCATCACTATAGCTTTGTTGTGAACTTTCATTTATCGGTGTATCACTTAGATCATAATAACTCAGCTCAGGTGTATAGCTAGGATGCCGAACTGGTTGAATGTCTTCCTTACGTTTCTCAAAGGACGATTCATCTGTTTGTTGATAATGAGATGCTAGCATTTTGCCAGTTTTAAGATTTATCCAGCTTCCTTTTGGCATGGATAATGAATCATAAGTGAGCGCGGTTTCATATTCCATCTCTACATAAGCTAAAGAATGTCCACTCAACATATTCCTAGTTACATGAGAAACTAGCACTTTCTCAACTTCATCAATACTCTGCACTTCATCCCAAGATTGCTGAGTGCTGATATCTGATACAGCAGTTTCAGATGGTTTATTGCTACTGCAGGTTTCCTGACCAAATTTTGCTTCACTCAATTTCACATTAGATATGGGTGCTTTGGGACAACCTGCAGAATTTCCATTGTTCTCCAAAGCTGTTTTACTAAGCAAGTTCATACTTGTCTGCTGGCCATGATTTATCAGTAATTTTCCAGTTTTTCTATTTAGCCAGACATCATTTTCTAGAGAAATTCTGCTATATGTCTGCAGAGCTTTATCTTCCCCCTCTACATATGATGATGAACTGTCAAGGGTACTCCTGCTTGCAGACTCATAAGACTGCTGTGCATCACTTGAGGGTGTGCTCCAAAGGATGTCATTATAGTGAAATTCATGTTTCACTGACTGCTTACTTCCTAGATGGAGTTCCTGCTCCACATCCAATTTGCTGCTTATTTGGAGAGTCATCTCTTCTTCCTGTTCAGAGGCCATTATTTCTTGCTGTTGGCTGGCCTGCTGGGATGATATATCTTCTGCCTGTTGAGATGTTTCTATCTGCTGGCTGGCTTGTCGGGAGGCTGGTACCTCTGCCTGTTTGCTCTCATTTTGAGATATGTCTGTCTGCTGACTGGCTTTTTGGGATGCTGGTACTTCTGCCTCTTGGCTGGCCTGTTGAGATGTTGTTAACACTGCCTGCTGGCTAACCTGCTTGGATGCTGCTATTTCTGTCTGCTGGCTATCTGGTTGGAATGTTGTCACCTCTGGCTGTTGGCTGGCATGTTGGAATGGCAAATCTGCATGCTGGCTAGGTTGGCAGTATTCCACCACCTCGGCTACTTTGGATGCCACCATCACCACCTCTTGGCCAGACTGTTGCGAAGCTAGTAATTCAGGCTTTGGAACTCCATCTATTAAAGCATCCTCCTGTAGACTTCCTCTTTGGGACTGCAGCAACTTCTCTTGTTGGTTTCCCACAGTGGGTTCATCTTTGTAGGACTCCTGCAGTTCTTTTTCTGCTTCATTACCTTCAAAAGATATTAGTTCTTTCTCTTTAATCAGTGCTGCTGCTGCCATCTGATTCTCAGGCTGAGACTCATCCTTACAAGTATCTTGCTGTGCTACAATTTTCTTTGTATCATCATCAACACGATGTATTTTATCAAATTCAGTCTTTTTTTCTTCAGGCATGGAATTTCTAGCAAAACTTTCCTTAGGTGTGAGATTTACTTTTCTTGCTCTATGCTCCTGAAGCCAACTTCTTTCAGTTTGTTGACTGCTACATGTCATTACTTTACCAGTTCTTCTGTTTTTCCAGGTATTCATTCCAACTGAAATAATGCTGTAAGTTTGCTGAGCCTTTGAAGCAAATGAAGGCTTTTGTTTTGAATCATTTGTGTCACTTTCAAGAGTATTATCCCCAGCCACTTTGTTCACTTTATCAGCAACCAGCTGATGTTCTGCCTCTACCACAGCAGGTTGTTTACTTTCCCATTGAGGAAGTAATGTAATGGATTGTTGGCTAACACTCCAAGACTCAGGCATGATGGTTTGTTCACTATCTGTCTGGGATTTGGGCATGATGAGTGATTCAGTGAACCTTTGAGATACTGATGTATCAGGCTTCACACTGTCCCTCCTGCACCTGGATTCTCTCACTGATTCAGTGCTCCTTTGGGATTCAGGGATGGCAGGCTGTTTGCTATCCCTTTGGGACTCAGATACAGTAAGTTGTTCACTGCCCTTTGGGGATTCAAGCTCATATGGGTGATCACTGTCTCTTTGGAATTCTGGAATAGTGGGCCGTTCACCATTATTTTGGGACTCAGATACAACAGGTTCATCAAACTTCTGGGACTCAGGGCAGATGGGCTGTTCATTACATTCTGATGGTTCTGGAATAGCAGACTGTCCGCTGCCTTTCAAAAAGTCAATCAAAGGGGGATATTCACTGCCTATTTGAGGCTCTGGAAAAAGTGCTTGTTCACTGTCCCTCTGGGACTCAGAAACTGGGGGAAGATTTACCTTCTGGAACCCATATACAAGAGGTGATTCAGTAATCTTATGGGATATGAGTGTTTCACTAGCTCTCCTGGACTGGGGCAAGTTGGGTAGTTCACTAGAGTTCAGAGACTGGAATATGCTGGGGGGTGCACTAACCCTGCGGGAATGGGGCATGTTGGAAAATTCTATTCCCTGGGATTTATTCAAGGATGGTCCACTGGCCTCCCATTTCTCAGAAAATAATTCACCGGTTTTTGATTCACTTCTAAAAGGCTGTTCACTAGTCCTGTGAAGCTGCATGATGTTAGGTGACTCATTAGTTATCTGGGACTCAGGTTCTTCAATGGCTCTCAAGGATTCAGACACTGTACATTTTTCACAAAATCTTTCAGATACAGGAAAAACAGTTTCTTCACTGCTCCTTCGGGAGTTAGGAGGAGTTGGGTATTCAGTGACCTTTGGGGATTCAGATAAAGTGGGCTCTTCACTGCCTTTTTGGAATTCTGGGGCAGCAGACACCTGTCTACTTTTCCCGAACTCTGAGATCATGGATTCGTTGCTATCCTTTTGATATTCTGGAATGGTGATCTGGCCACCAACCTTCTGTTCACCATTTGTTTGAGATTCAGGAACAAAAGATTGTTTACCTTCCCAAGAGTCTGATTTAGCAGGCAGTTCACTTGCTTTCTGGGTTTCAAGGGATATAAGCTGTTTGCTGCTTCCTTGGGATTCTAAACTTGGGGAGTGCTTACTATCCTCATGGGACTCAAGCACAGCAGCTTGTTCTCTGCTTCTTCTGGTCTCAAATGCAGTATACTGTTCATTAGTCCCTGACTCTGAACTAATTCTTTGAGATTTTTGAACCCCAGGCTCATTACTCTTTGATAGTGCTTCTTTACTGGCAAGTTTCTGTTTTTTCTCTCTATAATTCTGAAGCCAACTATCATTAGTCTGTTGACTCTGGTTTTGCATTAATTTGCCAGATCTTCGGTTTAACCAAGTAGTTTCCTCCAGTGAAATGATGCTGTATGTCTGTTGACCAAATGACATCTTTTGTTTCAGTGGCATTGTCCTATTCTCAGAAGTGATAGTCACAAGGGGCTCCTTTGCATCATCAATCTTGTTTTCTGTCCCTAGGCTACCATGCTGTGATTTTTGCTTCAGTTCAAATAACATATCACTTTGATTATCTTTTTTTTTAAATTGATGACTATCGTATTCAAATTCTTTTAACCCAGATGATGGTCTGCTGTGATGAACTTGTCGATCTTCTAGAGGGAAACTACTGTGACGAAATTCTTGCACCTCACTTTGCTGGCTATCATAGAGAGAGTCTGATAAATTGGCTGGTAGACTGGAAGAGCGAAATTCTGTAATGTCAACTGGCTTGCTTCCTTGGCCAAAATCTTGCTGTTTTTCTGGTTGACTGTCAGTGCAGAGGTCTGAAATAACAGGCTTATCTGCTTTTTGCAAGTCATACTGATGACTACCATGGTGAGATTCTTGCATTCCTAATTGTGTTCTAATTTTTGCAATGCTAACCGTATCAGTCTGTAAACCTTTTTCAAGCAACTCTCTTTTCAGACTCTGAGCACTATCTGTCTGCTGAGCTTGGTCAATTTTAATTTTTCGTATTTTTCTACGTCGCTTCGTTTTTTGTTCCTCTGATTTTGCTTTTTCTGATTCTACTTGCTGGCCTCTTAGTTGGGTCTCCTGCTGTATTCCAAATATTTTTGGCTCTTGAATATTATATTGGGATTCTGGTACTGCAGGCTGTTGACTATCTTGCTTTGATTCTTGTCCCTGGCGCTTTTGAATACTGCGCCGAGATTCTTGTACTGCAACAGATCGACTACCTCGCCTTGATTCTTGCCCCTCTGACTTTTGATTACTGTGCTGAAATTCTTGTACTGCAGCTTGTTGACTAGCTTTCCTTGATTCTTGCCCCTGTAGCTTTTTAATATGATGCTGAGATTCTTGTATTGCAATAGATTGACTACCTTGCCTCGATTCTTGTCCTTCTGGCTGTTGAATACTATGCCAAGATTCCTGTACTGCAACAGATCGACTACCTCGTCTGGATTCTTCCTCCTCTGGCTGTTGAATACCATGCCAAGATTCCTGTACTGCAACAGATTGACTACCTCGCTTTGATTCTTGCCCCTCTGGCTGCTGAATACTGTGCTGAGATTCTTGTACTATAACAGAACAACTGCCTCTTGATTCTTGTCCTTCTGGCTGTTGAATACCATGCCAAGAATCCTGTACTGCAACAGATTGACTATCTCGCCTTGATTCTTGCTCTTCTGGCTGTTGAATACTGTGCTGAGATTCTTGTACAGTCACAGATTGACTATTCTTCCTTGATTCTTCTCCCTCTGGAGGCTGAATACAGTGCCAAGATTCTTGTACTATATCCCTTTGAGAAATTTGTTCTAATTCTTGCCATTGTAGCTGTTGGGTACTATGTTGAGATTCTTGTAACACAGGTTTCATTTCAGAAGCCCCAGAAAATGTTAACAATGTTTCAGTGTGTAATGTTTCTTTTTCTGAATTGTTTCTTATCATGGATTGATGAAAAGGAAGTAAAACTTCTGCAAGTGTTTCTGGGCCCCAAACAATACTAGTTTGCTGATGGCTAGATATCCTCTGACTTGTTCTTTCACTAATCAAAGTCCTTTCTTTCACTAAATCTGCTTTGTTCAAGGGCTGTCCCTGAGAAAATGTTTTGCTTGGTAGATTTTGAACACAAATGGCTTGTTCATTGCTATGTGGAGATTCCAGTCTATTTAAATCTTGGCTACAAAGGTGTGAGACTTGTGTCTTTATTTGCTGACTATCATGCTTTTCTACTTGTTCGGTTCCATAGCCAGATTCTTGCACACAAGCTTTTTTTATTTCTGTCTCTTCAGGAAAAATAATCTCCTGTTCAAAGCCCTCTCGAAAAGACTTTGGGGTTTGTAAAGGCTGGTAAGCAACAGGCTGCTGATTATTACAATAGGATTCTTGATCTTGAAGTTGAGGACTGTTGGACTGCAATTGTTTCTTAAAAGGTGTTACACTACTTGTCCTTGCAGAAATATTTGTCTGTTCACTTTCATCCATTATTTCTTTTCGTCTAAAAATGCTCACTTTGCTATCTGTTTGAAGAGACTTGTCCACCACATTTTTTTCAGAAATTGTTCTTTTTATAAGTTCTTGTTCCATCACTTGTGTAGAATAGCCAGTTTTCTGGTAGTGACTGATCTAAGTATAATTCTCATTTGGGTCAGAAGTAGGTTCCAGACTCTCCAAATTGAGTATTTCCTCATTCCCAGGATTTATCTGGGCAAGTGCAATTTCAAAATCACTCAGCTTTTCTTTTAGCAAAATTGCTAAATTAATTCTGAGGCCCTGAGGTACCAGCTTTTGTAGCATCAGCAAGCCAAATCTCCTTTCTAACCAAGCTGTTTTCTTTTAAAAAGCTACACGTAAAAGAAACATAAGTGCAACTTTTCTGATCCCAGTTCATAACGATTAATTCTTTTCATCAGGAATGTGACTTGGATGTAGGTTGAAACATTTTCTAGGTGATGGGTGCGTGTTTCTTATTTAGAGCCTGTTGGAATCATGGCCTTTTATGTCTAGATTAAGGAGTTAGCAAGGAATTTGTCTGATGATGGGTTTCCTGTTCTTACTCCAACTGCCTTTGTTCTACAAGCATCAGAAAATGGTCTGTGACATCACTGCACAATGTGCTCCAATCATTTATCTTATATCTAAGCAAGATTCTAAGTCCAAGTCTTTAGAACTAGGATTAGAGTTCATTTTTGCCATTCAAAGGCAGCAACTGAAGCCTCGACTATTCTCCTTACTGTCTTCTAAAGAAAGTGGCTTTACAAAAAGGTAACTAATAATAATTTCCCTTAACCAATTCTTAAGTGTTGCCTTACGGTTATGAAATATTTTAGAAAATTGAAAACAATGGGTTTGTAGAATGCAAAATTATCATTTAATAATTTCCTTTTGCTAGATTTTCTGGCAGCCTTCACCAACTTCATTCCTTGGCTAGAAATTATGAGAGATGCAATTCAGCATGTTTGTATGGGACAAAAGACAGAACTTTTGATTTTAGACATGACAGTTTGGCTGGCATGAGGAAAAATTTCTCCAGGTCACTTGGCTTTATGAAGGTATGGAGGTGTGAAACAGGTCAGTATTTATGTATTTATTTCATTGATTTATTGAATTTATTTGCTGTCTATCTCGTAGCAAATGACTTTGAGTGGCTTTCAGCACTAAAATATTAAAAAAACTAGGAACTAAATATCTTTAAAAGAATAAAAATAGAAATCCCAATCAAGATATAGTTAAAAGATGGGGAGAGAGGGAATAGGATGCATGGAGGGGTGATAGGGTTACCTCTTAATTCAACAACCGCCTCCAATATGATGTTCCCCCATGAAGGACTCAGGCCATCTGGCAGAGCCAGATCTTCAGGCTCCTGTGGAAGGACAGAATGGTGGGAGCCAATCTCACCTCAGTGGGTAAGATGTTCCATACACGACAAAGCCCTTCTCCTGGACTCTGCCAGCCAGAATTCCTTGATTAATGGGGCCTGCAGCATGCCTACTCTGCTGGCACAGGTAGGCAGGACCTCTCAATCTCTATCAGCATCGATTGGGACCAGCCTTGGAGAAAGAAGCCAAACCAATGCAAAACTGAGTCACCCAGCCTCAAACCCTACAGCTAGCCCAAAAGGATACCATGGTCAAGGTCTATCTCTCAAGGCTGCTGAGAGATCACAGAGAGCAAGGATGGTTGCACTACCCCATCCCAGTCTTGCCAGAGATCATCTACTAGTGTGACCAATGCCTTTTCCATCCCCTAACTGGGTCTGAATTCTGGCTGAAAGATAATCTGTTTCATCAAGGACCTCTATTGCTGTCAAGCAACCACCTTTTCTATCACCTTCCCTAAGAAGGGAAGATGGGAAATTGAATGGAAGTCTGACAGGCAGGTGGGATCAAGTGATGGTTTTTAAGGAGGGGACAAACTGGAGCCTCCGTAAAGTGCCTTGGGAATGTCCCCTCCTGCAGTGAGAAATTTATCACTGCTTGAAGAGTATGATATTCTCTTTCAGTTTGTTTTGTTTTGCATGTTATCTTAGTTCTAAACACAATATAGCAACAATAGTCCATTATTTGGAAAGACCAGTTTCTGTGCATTCTGAAAAACAAAATTATACTGATGAGGCTAGTTTCAAGTCTGCATGCTTTCACTGGTGAAGGGACAAATTATGCTTATCTGTATATTTGCAGTAGAATATCGAAGCACAAGGAGCCAAAAGATGCTGCCAAGAAAAGGTACAGAGAAAGTGTAATCACATTATCTCACACTTTGAAGCTCTAGAAAGAAAGCTAAAGAACCTGGAATTTTAGGTTGCATTCTCATTAATCCTTTCAGGCTATAGGAGTAGACTGGAAAGAGAAAGAACACTGCCAGGAAATGACTAAACACAAAAATACAGATTATTAGACAGCCAAGATTCCTTCCAACCCTATAATTCTATGATATACACAACAATATGAAATCAGTTTCCAGTTCTTTAGCTGGTGTTTGCTATCAATCACATTGATTTCTTCCCAAAAATCTAGGTTGTCATAATAGTATATGCGCAAACCCATGGAGTGTGTACTTATGTAATTTGATAAATGGAAATTTTTTCAATACACAGATTTTCTAAGTGCTGTCTGAGGCTTTTTCATATGGTACTCAGTGTGCATATACTTTAACGACTAGAACAACTTCAGCCTATGCCATAATGTCTCAATTTTAGTTTTGATATTTGAAACTTTGTGATCTTCTCTGATTCTTTATCTTCTATTATCCCATAGTATTGCCACATCAATTATCCACATTTTCTTCTTTTCAGCCATAGTTAAATCTGGCGTATTATATGCCAAGATTTTATCAGTTTCTATTTGGAAAGCCCATAATATTTTAACCTCATTTTTAACTACTTTTTCAACTATATGATCCCACCAACTTTTCATTACTGGACATGATAATTTTTACAGATATTTTAGTGAATCATTTTGGTGACTAAATTAGATCTTTGTTTATAATCCATTTGTGCAATCTTATTGCACAAACTGAGTATTTGTTTTATTGTTTCTTTTGCTTCTTTGTACAATCTGCACTTTAAATAATTTGATGATTTTCATTTCTGACCTTGGTTGCATTAATTCAAATAGCTTGCTCTTGAGCAGCCAAAATCAAGGCTTGTTTCTTTTTTTAATGTTGCAGTTGTAAGCTATTGCCAGGATTTATCTTCATCCATTTTCCTCTCAATCTTTTGTAGAAATTGACCAAATCCTTGCCAGCATTATTTCAATATTCACTTTTTTCTTCTTCTACATTCAGTAAATTCCAGTTTGTAATTTGTATCAGTGCTTGTTCTTGGCTTTCTTTTACATAATCAGCCAATGCATGCTTTTCTTCTTTGACAGTTTGTTTGACTTGAAGTAAACATCTGCTTCCATTATAACCTGGTATAATCTGTCAATATCACTACATAGATGTGTAATTCATAGCGAAGTTATGAGTTTCTTGTTTTTTGGTCCGAACTCTCCACTTCAGCTTATATCCAGTTAATAATTGCAGCAATAAATCGTATCATAGTCATGTCCCAAGTACTGTTGGCTTTGATGGTATTTCAACCAATCAATTTTGTCTACAGCAATTTTCTCACACTTTGGATTATTTCTTACTAATCGCATTCTTATTTTGTCCATGCTTGATATTATCCAACTGTAAAAAACCCAGATATTTGTAAACTTCATCCTGATAGCTCCTGTGATTTGGCCATTCAATATTTCAATTCCATTACTGCTTGTGATTTTACTCTGCTTTATTGCTACTATAGCACATTTGTATTGATCAAATTCCAGTGCTAAAAATCCATAGTTATTTTTCAATAACTGGATTTTGATTTGATCTTACATAAAAGCTTTATTTCCTCCATATAAAGCACATGCGAAATTTTCAAATTCTTTTATTCATCCAGAATTTTGATTATAGTCTTTTTGATTTTCCCACTGAAAGTTCCAAGTTTCCCATTGAACTTTCCAAAACTCGACTGTTTTCTTTTTGCTTGGTTTTATGTTTTCCATTTTCAGAATTTCTATTGCATTTATATTGTGGTAGAATCACCTCTGATTGAAATAGCTGATTTTGCTTAAATCAGTTAATTTGTGATTGACAGCATTCAATTTCCCAGTTATTGCTGTTACTTATTGCTTTATGCTGTCCAAAGCTTCAATTTATCTGCTGCTAAGCCAATGTTTTTTATTAGACTTGTCTTGATTTTTACAATTTTTAAATTTTGCTCTTTCATGTTTTTAAAATTACTTATATCTGACTGTAATTTTTAATTTTAGCTTCCTGTCTGATCTTCCACTTTGGGATTGAATATTATTTTGGTTTTGGTTTCATAATTCTCATACCCATAATTCTCATAACCATCACTACTGTACTGTAGGCAAACTGATTGGTCTGTTCAATAGATGTTATTTTAATCCTTAGTCCCAGATCTTTCTGTGGTACTACTTTTTATGCTGGAAATCTTTTGTCTTTCTACTAGTAATTCTGATATGCCATAATCTTCTGTTTTATTTATTTTCAGGAGGGTGTGTGTGTCAGTCCATAGGTTGTTTCAGTGCAGGCCTGCATTGGCTCTGTTCTTATTACTTGTTCTAAGCTATTATTATATTTCTATCCTATCTTTTTTATATATAACTCTAGGTGTTGAACATAACACTGAACTCCTGTCTATTTTCAAGATGCACATTGTGACTTATATGCTCAACCCAAATACCTACATCATAGTTGACAGCTTTTTCTCATCTAGTGTCACCATCAGAATTACACCTGGAGTCTGTTATCAAAACTGTAGAAAGATTAAAATATTTCAATGCTGGTTAACTCATTCTTGAGAAAGGAGATGGCATTGGTTCACCCCCTCCTCAAGAATCACTAGATCCCACCATACTGGACAATTTTTTTAGGGAATGTTGTGGGAAAGGTGGTCATGCAGCAGCTTTAGTGGACTCTGGATGAAGCAGATTATCTGGATTCCTTTCAGTCAGGATTCCGACCTAGATATGGGATAGAAACAGCATTGGGTACAATTTTGGATCATGTCTGGCAGAAGCGGGGTGGGGGATGATGTGCCCATCCTGGCTCAACCTCTAGCTATTTTCTGATATGTGAGAATGACCTTGGAAGATAGGGCAAGGAGATTCAACCAAAGGCACAGTCAGATAAAAGGCAGCTTAGTCAACAGCAGGAATGTGATTGGGGCAAGAGGCTCAGAAGAGTTCCTCCTTGTTTTGGGGCTGTAAAGGATTAGATGGGGAGGGAGAAGTACTTTCAGTCTTATAGTCAGGAAACACAACTTGATGAATTAATTCTACGTTATTGTAAGGTTACATTTACAGAATCTTGCAAGTCTGGAAGTACTCCTCTCCCTGGCCTCCTTGTTATGTTGCAAAAGTATTGTGGAGATTTGAAGCTCAATGTGTTTCCTGTCTGCGTTGCCAATCCATATCTTGACGAAATAGGTATGGATTGGCAACGCAGACAGTAAATGTGTTGAACTTCAACTCTCCACAATACTTTGGCAACATAACTAACGGAAAGGAGATTGGGGGAGTATCTCTGGAAGGTACCTGAGGATGATTTTAGGAGAAGCTCGTTCGAACGAGAGGGCCGCAAAGGATTAGGCAGCTTCTGGGGCCGCATAACAACGAAGCCTCCTATTTCTTCCTGGCCATGACGTTTCTGGTACTACGACCGCTCTCCGCCCGCACTTCACTTCAGCGACTACCGAGCAAAAAGCCATCCTCAGGGAAAAGCAAGGCAAGCCGGCGGCCCCACCTCTATTGAGTATCCGAAGGGGCCGCCTTCTTTTCCCATTGGCACTTGCCCGACAGGCCGACTCCCTCTTCCTCCGGTCCTCTTCCCGGGCCGCTAGAGAGCGCAACTGGACCCTGCCCGGTGGTTTAGGCCGGCCTCTGCGTTTGCGCAGTGCGCGTGAGACCGAGGCAGCCGCGGCCCAGGCTTGGGAAAGTTGAGCGGCGGCGCCTGCTGCGGCTTGCGGCGGGGCCCGCGGCTTGGGGGACGCGGATGTGACCGCGGTTGGCCGGGCCTGCGGGCAGGGCCGGGGAGCAGTTGAGCAGCTCCGTTGCCCCTTCCTCTCCCCCGTCGTCCATCCCAAGGCGCGGGAGGAAGAAGAGGGGCTATGCAGCCGCCTCAGCCGCCCCCCTACGAGTTCCTCAGCGAGGAGAACGGGCAGAAATGGCGGGGGCTCCTCGTGCCGGCCCTGCGTAAGGTCAGTCCCTCCTGGCGGCGGCGGCGTCCTGTCATGTGGACGCGCTCTCTCGCACGCGGTCCTTCAAGGTGGGGAGCTGCAAAGCAACCCCCCCCCCCGCCGCTGCCGCCTCCGTTGCCAGGCGTCTCCCGGACAGCGGGGATCCTTCCTCTTGTCAGTCCGCAAAGTGCTCTCGCTCCCTCCTCCCCCCCCTTCGGCGTGCTTCAGTTTACCTCACGCGAAGGGTCCCTTCCGAGCCTTAGGGAGCCGCCCCCGTCAGGGCACGCCCCCTCTAACCTCTCAATAAAGCTGCCCTGCCTAAGCTAAATGCTCTCCGTGGCCCCTCAGGCGCCAGGAGATCTTGCCGAGGAGCTTTCCTTTCTGCCACCGATTTCTCACAACGTATTGCGTTGCGGGTGTGATGTAGTGCTTCAAGTCTGTGTCGTGCGAATAGACTGAGGGGCTTTTGGGTAGGTCGCTGCCTCAGCTCAACCTACCTCACAAGGTTCTTGTGAGAGAATATTCTTTGTGAACTCCTGGAGTTCAATCTCAGCAATACACAAGAACTTATTTGCAGGGTTAGAAGAGGGAAGCTGTGGCAGTGTGGAAATTCCCTATGCTTTCCCAAGAGAAACTTTATTACTTGTTGATAATTAAACTTGTATGCTGCCCTACTTGGGTTTATGTTCTGTACATTGGTTAAAAATTCCTGGAGGAGATACAGGGTTTCTTTCTAACAATGAACGAATAAATATAATGCAGGTAGGTAGTCCTTCCTTACCGACTACCTCATGGTGTGACTGAAATTAAAATGAGGCTAAAAAAAACCCTTTGCAATCAAGCCTCACAATTATAACCATTACAGCATTCTGCAGTCGCATACGATCACCATTGAAGTGCTTCTCAACCAGTTTGTGACGGGCAGAGTTAATAGAGAAAGGGGACATAAATTCATAAATTGTGATAATGTGATTTTTTTTCTTGTATATATTAATCTTAAACTCAGCATCTCTTAACTCAGAACCTTTCAGATATATTAAGTTGCAGTCCAGGACCTGGGCACCTTGTTGAAGGTTACAGTAACTGTATGTTGTATGTTCCCATCTTTTTATATGGAACTGCCCTTTAGGCATCTTCAGTCACCATGTGATTCAGATGTTCTTCTGTACAATTACACAGATCACTCTATGGTATATTATTCTTTAGTTGGCTCCTTGTATAGACACACTTCCTGCCTTGTATTTACCTCTTCTGTATGCACATTGACTTCATGATCATATTGATCATCATGCTCCTGTAAATGTTTATGTAAGGAACGCAGTTGAGTAGATTTGTATGTATATGGAAACTGCAAATATACCAGGCATACTCAAACACACTATAAAGATATGAAAGGAAGAACTGCAGAATTTGAGGTGTTTGTACTGCATGATGTTGACTATTGTTGGAATAATGAATTTAGTCTAGGTAAGATGCTGGTCCAAACTATGTAATGTGATTTGTATATTTGTTTTTGACTCAGTAAGAATGAGTCCTTTTGCTGTGGTGGATTCATAGTAAGCCTAGCACTGTGAATGAACTAGTAATCTGAGTCATTAACTTATCTGTCTGAGCACAAACCAATTTTTTTATTCTTCAATAGTCTAGGACAGGTAGGGTATTTATTACCAGTCAAAGACTAGTCACAGAATCTGCCTTCCTTTTAAGAAACTGAGGAATGTTTTGATTGTCTTGCATGGTTTAGTATAATTTGATTTTTATAGCATAGCATTACATTTCAGGAAATGTGTAAGAGTTTTGTGATTGAATTGAGATGGAGCTTTCCTGTATTAACAAGCCATGATGTGATTCTAATTGTACCACTGGCAATATCTATTTCTTTTTTAAATAGTTTTCAAAACTCAGAAAAAGACAAGCAGAACTATATAAGCATTTTTCTCTGACCTAGTTCATGTGCTGAACTAAGACACAATGAATTTATTTGATTTATTATGTTGCATGAACCCAGGAGTCTATAACACATACTTTATGGCTTAGTGTACTTTGTGAACTCAATCATTTGTGGATTACTTAGTAAATCAAGTTAAGTGGCTTAACATTGTATGTGAACACAGTTATATAATTTGGCCTAATTTATTTTGTCCACAAAGTTATTGCAATTTGTAAACCATCATTTATACTTTCGGTATATATCCCTCTCCCCCCCCCTCCTCATATTTTATGGCAAGTTGAGAACATGTCATAGGCACTGTCACAAAATGATTTCATGATATTTTGGCTTTTTGCAAAGAAAATAAAGTGAGTGCTTTATTTTACTGGTAGATATGTATATTTGTATGTATGTATTTATGTGTACACACATACACACACACACACTTTTTCCCTTAAGGAGGCCTCCAAAATACTCAGAGGAATTATGGAAATACAAGTTATGTTTGAGGCTGATGCTTTGCTTTGTAACATGCTCTCCATTCATTTTTTTAATTAAAAGAATTTTAAAAAATTGGCAAGCCCGCCAGATTTCAAAGAACATATTATTACTCCAAGAACAATGCTTTGGACTTGGCTTAGCATGTGAGAGATGCCAAAGCAATAATTTCAGTGAGAAGATACTTACTATTCTGATAATTTTAAATTTATTCCAATTTATATTATACAAATATTATTTCTCTCCATGAAAAAAATACAGAAAGATGATTTCTTCTCCCTTCCATAAATTTTATGAAGGATTTATGGTTACAAAAAAATCCATATGATATAACAGAGACAAAAACTGTTTTTCCTGGATTATCTTTTATCTGTCTGCTGTTTTTTGTTATAGAACTAAATGGACAAATGTTTGTCCATTTTTTTTCTCAGTTACAATATAAGTTTGTATATAGGAAGATTTACTTTTTTTACTGTAACTTCAAAAAATTAACTGGGGTGGGGTTAGAAAGTAATTGAACTGGACACATCACTAAGGCTAAATTAAAAAGGTAAAGAAGGGTTTGAGTTAGTTTCAGCTCCAAGTGACAGAACATCCAGAACATCCAGTGACAGAACAAGTGACAGTTTTCTTGGCAATAAAATGAAAATAGCTTTCTCTTGGTCAAGTGGAAATAACATCCCAGAAGGCGACAGTGGCAAGCCACTTTCCTAACTTAGCCAAGAAAATTATTTGGAGGCTGTCAACAGAATTGAAATTAATTAAAGGACATCTTTTTTTAATACTATGCCTTAATTTTTTAACTTTTGAGCACTTAAATAATTCATTAGAAACTGCTCATTTTTAGTATTTATAGGTTTTTATATTTGTGATGTGTATACATATTTTGTAGTGTAAACTATCGGGTTGTCTTTTGAGCCTGGTTATACACAAGCATTCTATTCCTTGCAGGGGCCTTTTATACTATAGTCTTGAGGCCGTGTTTGCTATGAGGTTTGCCTTATTGCTATGAAGTGCAAATGGTTAGAGACAGTTATCAAAGAAATCCCATGCAAATATTAGGTAAATATGTTTTTCACACAATGTAATAAGTTATCAGTAGAAAATTCAGGGGGGGAAAGTTAATTGATTATTGCAATACATTTTATGTGGGGTTCTCCTTGAAGAAGATTCAGAAATATATTTTAGTAAAGAACATGGTACTAAAAGTCCTGACTAGTTGTGGGAGATGATCATATCATGTGAGGATTATAACCTGTTAAGTCCTTCATGGCTTTGAGTCATAGGAGTGCCTTTTTCTCTTATATTCATATTGGCGCCTTGTAGTTTTCATCAGAAGCCTATTATTAAGTACCCTCATTTGCTGATATGGCTAATATAATGAGTGATTCAGAAACGGCTTTTTTACTACTCTTCTGTCAGTGTGACATGCCATCCCTAGGGAGGGCTACTTTGTATTTCTACTTTCTGATTATGTGCCTGAACGAAAGCATCAGCTTTTCAAAGTTTGTGAGGAAAGTTATAAATAACTGCAACTTTTCAGAGTTTGTGAGGAATGTTATAAATAACTGCTAAATTAATTTTAATACAGTCAGTTTCAAAATAACTTATTTCGGCTGGGGTGAACATGTTTGCATGCACAAATTTGGTTGATAGACTTCTAAATTCCCTATATCTTCAGAAATTTAGTCATCTAAAAGAGGGTGTTTTCTAGAATGAGGGAATTGCAAGAAAGTACTGGGTAAAAATATTTCTGCATGATTCACAGTTCTAAATTTAGCAGCATTTTTTCCATTCCCTTTCACATACCAAGGTTTTGAGCAATTACTGAAGACGGTAATACTAGGTTATTAGTTAATGAAATAAAAGCTTACCCATATCTTCTACATAAATATTCATTATTGGACATTTTATTGTGGAGCACTCGGAAAAATGAGTCTTTTAAAATTATGAGAGATATGCTATTGTTGTCTGTATCTCTGTAATCATTAGTTTGTCTAACATAACAGTTATATCTTTCTGCAGGTTCAGCAGCAAGTCCATCCCAACCTTTCAGCCAAGGAAGATTCCCTCTTTTACATCGAGGAACTAATTCTTCAACTGTTAAATAAATTATGCATTGCACAGCCACGGACGTTTCAAGATGTGGAGGTATGAATGCAGTGCATGTGAAGGGGGAAAAAAACAGGTGTTTCCTCAAAAAACAATGCTAGTGTGAAAAGAGGAACTGAAAAATTCAACAAATTAAATCATGCAATGGAGAGAGTGTTACTTCTCTAAACGTAGATCATGAAATATGGAGAATTTTAAAATTGTTATGTGGATATACTGAACTGTTGTATATAATGAATATAAAACCAGCAAAATGTTATTTTTAGAGACCTAGTTTAGAGAGCTAGTTTACTGACAGCAGACCTTTACAGGTAGTCCTTGACTTATTACCACAATTGAACACAAAATTTCTGTTGGCTAAGGAAGACAGTTGTTAAGTGAATTTTGCTCCATTTTACAACTTTTCTTGCCACAGTTGTTAAGTGAATCACTGCAGTTGTCATGTTAGTAACACAGTTGTTAAGTGAATCTGGCTTTTCCATGGACTTTGCTTGTCAGAAGGTGGCAAGAGGTGATCACATGATCCTGGGACACTGCAACTGTCATAAATTTATGCCGGTTGCCAAGCGTCCGAATTTTGATCATCTGTTCACAGGGGTGCTGAAATATTTGTAAATGTGACAAACGGTCATAAGTAACTTTTTCCAATGTTGTTGTAACATCGAATGGTCACTAAATGAATGGGTTCATTCAGCGAGTGTTCAAAATTGGTGCTGAACAAAGGGAGTTATGACCGATGCCTAAAGTTATGGCTGTTACAGTGCCCCCTCGGTCAGCTGATTAAAATTTGCACTTAGTAGCAATCCTGCCCTTAAAATTGCAGGTATACTGCAACTTCCCCTCACCTACCTATCTCCTCCGCCACCCACCCATCAGTGCACAAAAAACTGCTGCGGCCTTGGTGGTCTCATCCTGCTCACTGGCTACTTCTCCCCACCTCCCCGGGGATCTCTTTTCTCCATCCCATGGCCTGGAGGACTGGGCTCTCTCCCAGCCCATCACAGCCAGGAGACCCAGGCCCTCTCCCTGTCCCCATTATGCCCGCCTCCACAATTACAGAAAAAGGCAAAGGTAAGTGGACCCAGGTATGATAGGGCAGGAAGAGGGCCTGGCCCTCCTAGCCCTGGCAACTTTCATGTGCTGGTGGGTGCTGAAGCCTCCAGGGCCTGCCCCATCCCCTGAGAGATCGCTGTGTAATTGCTTAATGGCCTGCACAATAGCAATAGCACTTAGACTTATATACCGCTTCACAGTGCTTTACAGCCCTCTCTAAGCAGTTTACCCCCAACAATCTGGGTCCTCATTTTACCAACCTCAGAAGGATGGAAGGCAGAGTCAACCTTGAGCTGGTGAGATTGGAACTGCCAAACTGCTGGCAGTCGTCAATCAGCAGAATTAGCCTGCAATTACTGCATTCTAACATCTGCACCACCATGGCTCTTAATGCCTCAGTAGCTTAATGCACAATTGGGAGAGTGGGATTGCCATCATGGAGCAAAGTGGTCAGGTGGGCATCTTGCTTAGCAACTGCTTCACTCAGAGACCAAGAGTTTGGTCCCAATTGTGGTTGTAAGTTGAGGACTACCTATAATGCTCCTTTACATTAAAGCATACAAGACAAATTGCATGGTTATTGCAAATAAGCTTATATGTTTGTGACAGAGAATCATTTTTCTTAATTCCTAATGGTGTGTTCAGTTCCTTTGCATTAATACTGTTTCCCTCAAGCAGAAGAATTAAAATAATATTTTGAAAAGTATTTTGAGCCAATGCAGTGCTGCATGGGTGTTGTTTGGAAGGGAAAAGAATATTCAGAGAAATAAATGATATACTCTAGCCAAAATTTAAAGAAACAAGTCTTGTTCTCTTTTTTGTTGAGAATCTGACAGCTGGTTTTTTTGCACTGGGGCAGGAGCGTGTTCAAAAGACATTTCCTCATCCAATTGACAAGTGGGCAATCGCAGATGCACAGTCAGCTATTGAGAAGCGAAAACGAAGAAATCCTCTCCTGCTGCCTGTGGACAAAATACATCCTTTATTAAAGGTATATTGAGACAAAAATATTGATGATTTAATATGACATTTTTAATCTGCTAAATTTAATAATTTCCTCTCCTGTCCTTCACTAAGACACTCTTCCCTGAAAAATATGAAATAATTGTGAAATAGCAAAATATAACTAGACATGCAGAAAAATATACCTTTTCTTGGACGAAAAGTGAGTGTCCTGTGATTAGAAAAGAGGAAAAGGTTAAATCAGAGGAAAAAAATACAATTTCTAGTTGTAGCATTTACAGATAAACTCCACTCTTATTTGTGACTTAACAAACTCACCCATCAGTAGGAAAAAATAAAGCGGATAAAAAGAAATCTAGAATGGCACCAGCTTCACGACAGTATGTAGAATCCTATACATGGAGGTTATATTTCTCTTTTTGGAGGCTTTTGTGGGTTCTGCAGGATCATTGACTCCAAGTTCGTGTCTGTATCCCTTGCACTCTTTCCATTATGAAGTAACATTCTTTTGGGGCCCTAGTGTCATCAAATGAACTTGTGTGATGTCTGAATATTTCCCCTCAAAAAAGATTATCATTTTCACAATAGTTTGCAAGAATTTCCTCTTAAAACTGCCAAAATTACAAAGGATTTGGGTGGTTTTGAGAAGGGATCAGAGACATCTTTTTCAGGTATCTTCTGTTGTGTTGCCTTGCTTGTAAGTATGTTTGCGGTACCCAGCATAATAAATGGGAATTTGTACATATTCTTTTTTGTTAATTTTCAGGAGGTTCTTGGTTATAAAATAGATTATCACATGTCTCTTTACATTGTGGCTGTCCTGGAATACATCTCTGCTGACATCTTAAAATTGGCTGGCAATTATGTTTTCAACATACGACATTTTGAGATTTCCCAACAGGACATTAAAGTATCCATGTGTGCTGATAAGGTGAGGTTCTATGGATATCCCAAATTTATGTAAATATTTCAGCTCAATTATATAATTGTTGGGTATTGTTCTTGCCTGATGGCTATTTCATCTTGCCATAAATAGTATCTTTATTATAGAGGAGCTTTAAAATACATTTCTGTGTCAATAACATCTACTCGAAGAAATTACGACACTTTTCTCAAAAAATTGTATTATTAACTTATTAGTCAATAAAATATTGAATTTGATAGTTTTTCAAAAAGGCCATAACTTCATATTGGGTTATAAAATATTTGCTCATGTGTAAAATATCTCTTCTCTGTTTAGGTGTTAATGGATATGTTTGATCAGGATGACATTGGTTTGGTTTCCTTATGTGAGGAAGAACCTTCTTCTTCTGGTGAACTTAATTACTATGATCTTGTCAGGACTGAAATTGCAGATGAAAGACAGTATCTACGGGAGCTGAATTTGATCATAAAAGTATTTCGAGAAGCTTTTCTATCTAACAAAAAGCTGTTTGTGCCGAATGTAAGTCAGTCTTTTGCCAAATTAGCTCTTTGTTGTGATACAATGTGTGTTTTGAAATAAATTTAATTATGGTAAAAACTCTTGAAATCTTATTTTAATAAGCAACAGGTAACTCAAAATCTGCTTCACTGCATGTTAATTTTCTAGTTTCTCTTTAAAAAGTGTTATTTTTCAAAAATGCAAATTCTTTCTTCATGGAATCAAAATGAATTACCTTATTCTGATGCAGCAGTTGAAATAAATCATAAATAAGGCATAAAATTGCAGTTGAAATCTTGCCATATACTGTTATTGGTATATACACAATACATGGAGAAGTTCAGCTTTGTGAATGCTTTCCATTCAAAAGAGCAGAATTTCTTATGTAAAATGTCACTTTTTCCATAAACTTTTATGTAAAGAACAGTAGATGAGGTAAGCATTGTATAACAGATAAGAAGTTTGTGTAGAAAAAGAGACTATAAAATAATTCATCAGTCTAAAACAGTGTTTAGATTTGACTTATCAACATTCAGATACCTGTACTTCAACTTCCAGAATTCTCCAGCCAGAATGCTGGGTAGGGAATTCTGGCAGTTAAAATTCAGACATCTTAACGTTATTAAAATTGAGAAACACTGGTCTAAAATAATACAAAAATCTTCCTTAATCTTTTGGTTTAATTTAACTTGTTCCATCAATTTTTAATCAAATAGCAGAACATTTAAAACATAAATATAAAAAGATACACATTCGGAATGGATTTTCTTTTCCTCAGGATATTGACATGATATTCAGCAACATCACAGATATCCATGAGTTGACAGTGAAGCTCTTGGGATTAATTGAAGACACAGTTGAAATGACTGATGAAAGTAGTCCTCATCCCCTGGTTGGCAGTTGTTTTGAAGATCTAGCAGAAGTGAGTTAGCAATGCTATTCCCTTTATTATTCAGTGGGATATAACTAATTCAGATTTTTCGGTGGGTTTAAGAATGAATTTCTTCTGCTCTGAAGGATTACTCTGTTTCCCTCTCTACCTACAAATATATAATTAGCCTATTAAAGTGCAGGCATTTAATACATTTATGTTATTATAAAACTTTTCTTTAATAATTGGGAATGCAGACTTGAAGAATATACATGGTGGGCAAACCTAAAAAGTCTTTTTCTTTGAAAGCCTACTTATTCATTATGAGTTCCTCCAGTGTTTGTCTGAATTTAAAAAGCCAAACTTAATGATACAATATCTTAAATTGGAAAAGTACCAATTCAAGTATCATGTTCTCTCGGCTTATTAGCAATTAAAGAATGTCAAAGTTATATTTTAATAATTGGTAAGTTACTGTAATTGTTTCTTTTGTCACACATGATGACAAAATATTCTTGCAGAAAACAATGATGAAATGGCTTGTACTCTTCTGAAGTACTAGTTTGTTGCAGAATAGATCATACAGTATGTGGCCATAGCTTCCCTTTCTTTAATTTCTTAGAAGATAGTAAGAATTTGCCTTTCTTCTTCAAAAGTCTTTGCTGATATAATCATTTTCTTAAAAGTATGATATGTAGAGCAGTTCTTTGGAAAGCTTGCTGATATTTCCTCAGAGATATTTTCAGGCTTAATTAAACCCAAGATCAATTAAACATAAATATTATCTTTAAGAACAACCAGATATTGATAAAATTGGGTATAACTCAGTTTTGGAATAATATTAAACCATGGTTTGTTTATAGAAATGCCCTTGCATTGCCCTTCTTTCTTCCCTTTAACATATGAATTCATTTCTCCATTTCCTAGTTTTCAGTAACGAATTTTCTGTTATTTAATGGCTTGTTTCTAAAAACAATTTGATGAATTTTCCAACTGTGATTTGTCAGTTCACACCTAGTGGAACAACAGGAACTAAATAGGAAAACTGTTGGACTATGCAATTGTTGTACATCAAGTATATCATTTGCATAGTTGTTTTGATTTCTAAACTATAGCATGTTGTTATGATGAACTGATATGTATGCTGGGTGTTGGAAATTATCACTGAATTCATTCTCAGATGAAAGATTTCTAGTTATTTGTGTTCTATATACTATACTTACAGTTATATATTGTTTAAATGCGCTTGGATAAAGCTATCCTTCCTATATATTGGTCCAAGGATTTAGAAATCCTTTTTTTAAAAAAAATTTCATTGAAAAATTAGTGACATCTAATTTGAATGGCACTTCATTATCCAAGTTGGATAGATGATATTCCATTTAATATGTAAAAGTAGAACTATTAAAACTTCTCTTATGTAATTAGTAGTTTCTCTAAATTACATATTTCACAATGCTTTATTATATTTTTCTAGGAACAAGCCTTTGATCCATATGAAACCTTGTCGCAGGAAATCCTTTCACCACAATATCAAGAACATTTTAATAATGTAATGGCTAAACCTGCTGTGGCCTTACACTTCCAGGTATATATATAGATTTGAAACTTCTAATATAAAAGTAAAGCAAAATGTCTCTATCTCATATGTCAGCAATCTTGATAGAATGATTTAAATTGTAGAATCCAGATATTGTTGAATTCCAACCCTTAGCATTTCCCACCTGTATTGATACAAATTGTAAATTTGCAGTGTCGGGAGGTCAAAACTAGATGTACAGAAGTGTTCTTTTTGGGGAGAAGTGACTTTCTCTTTATAACCCTGCCATGACTGTTGTTCAGTGTTCTCCTGCTGATGGTTTCATGAACCCTGACATTTGTCACTGGAAGAGAGGTTTTTATTTCCTTAGACATTACCTGGGCTCTTTGAGACCTCATGTAGTATTAAATACCTTATTCTTGGTGTGATCTTGGTCAATCACTCCTAGGGAGGGTAACAATAGCATTAAATTGCCTCCATATGTATACAATCTGCCTGACAGCAGACTTCATAAAAGGTTTTATAACCTTTCCCGGCCTTGTGAGCATCAGCAACTGCTTTTCAGATGGTCTCAGAAATCTCCTTTGTTCAAGCCTTGACACGCTTCCACATACCTGCTTTGTAAAGATCAGATTTGATAGTGAATTCCAAGAATTCTGTTCTTTAAGATAGGACTGCCCATACTCACACCGATTATCATTCTATTGATTGAAACATCTGGTTTTAATTTCCCTTTCAAATAAACTCATAATCCTAGAGGTTCATATACTTTTGCCACACACAGATATGTAGCTTTGGATCATTTTCCTCAATAAATAATAAACAAGTATAATATTTATGACGCATTAATTTAATTTGGGTCATCTTTTTTTAGGATAAAACTAGTGTGGAAAACATATGTTTTAAATAATATTTATTTAGAAATATTGAACATTCAAAAGGATTAACAAACTTTTAAGCACCACCATTTACACAGACATAATACAAAAAATTAGCCATTTAATTTTCCACCACTTGTTTTCTGGATTCCAGTTCTCCTGTCTAATGAAAACTTATAAGAAATTTTGAAAGCTTGCAAGTAATAATTTTCATTTGTCTAATAAAGATACTATTCTTTTCCTTTCTTCAGTTGAAGATTGCCTATATTGCCATATAGCTGCTTTGGCTATAGATTTGGGTATAGATTATACCTATGATTTATAAAGACAAGTTCATGGTCTTCAATGGGCTATATGGTTCTCTCAAATGTGGTATTGTTTGACAGGCAAAAATTTGCTGTCCATAACCCTACCATGATTCTTTAATTAAGATCACAGTGATTGAATTAAAGTCTTTACAGTTTAATTATATATCTGTCACTGAACTAAGTTCTTTCCTAAGACAATGAGTATTCCATAGAAATCTCTAGAGCAGTGCTCCCAAATCTTTGTGGCATTCACACAAGAAAGAATGGAAGCTTTTGGGGTGCCACTTGCGTGAGTGGAGCTGCACATGCGTACCGGCCCACCTCTTGCGCGGCCCGGTTCTGAATAGGCCATAGCTTGGTAATGGGCCACGGCCCGGGGGTTGAGGATCCCTACTCTAGAGAGAGACTAGAGATGACAATATGTAGGTAATCTATGGTTTGAAAGATTTACTTTGCTGAAATGTTCATAAAACCTTCCTCTCATCCTACTAGATGCAATGAAATCATCCTAAAAGGCTTTTATTGTTAGAATGGCCTATAGGGAGGATGTCTGTCTATCTGTCTGTCTATTTATCTTTTTCACAAAACATGTATGTCATCCTCTTGCTTCTAGGCAGCTCACAGTATAATTTTGAATGTCTTCTGTCTCTTTCATCATTTGTTCTTCCTATGACAATCATTGAAACCAGACTTGCTTTTTTCCTTCAGTCAATTGCTGATGGCTTTAAAGAAGCAGTACAATATGTCCTACCACGTCTCATGTTAGTTCCAGTTTATCACTGTCTGCACTATTTTGAATTACTACAGGTGAGATATGCTGTTTAAAATAAATTACAAGTAAATTCCATATACAAGTTAAATGTGCAAATATACTAAATCTGGATTAAATAAAAATCTTGCATCTGTTTCATACACCAAATTTGGTCATTTAAACGTGAACTATTTACTATTATTGTTGTCTTGTATAATTTTTCATTTTAACTTGACTAGTGTTTGTACTGGAGTTTAAAAAATAAAGTGTGGATTTACTGTATCTGACAGCAAGTTATAGATACATTTAAAAGACAATGATGTTTTATTAGCATGAGTTAATAATATACCCAGCTAATAGATGAGCCTTTCCCAGCTTAGTGCTTTCCAAATCTATTGTCCTATAGATTGTATCAGTTAAAGACTGAAGCCTCTTGGAAGCACCAGATTTAGATGTGTTGAAGGCTCATTAGACTATCCTGTGTACAGGCCCCGTTATAAAAAAAAAACACAACTTGCAGAAAAACAATAAGGTGAACATTTCAAAGACTTTAAACAGTTATCCATTTTGTGTAACAGCTAAGAGATATTCTTCCATTAATCAAAATATAGATATACACAACTTGCATAATGTTAAGTGTAAATACATTTAAGGCAATCAACCATGGGTAGTTAAGCAGTTGATGGTCCGTTGATAGTCATTTGACAATATTGAAGGAAGTAGAAGATTTTTATATTGCATGGGTCAGGAAAGGCTTGAGAAGATATTTATAGAGCCCTCACATCCTGGACATACTGTTTCAACTCCTCCCTTCAGGACAGTGTTACACTGCATGCCAAAACAACTAATCAGAGGGACAGTTATTTACCTCATGCCATCAGTCTGCTAAACCCCTAATTCTCACAGTGTTGTCTAATGTCTATGTATATTTACCATATAGTATGGCCGTGGTATTATCACTTATCCTTCTTATTTTCTTCTTTACTCCCTCCTCTTATTGGTATTGCGATGATGATGATGATAATTCTGTTACTTTGCATGTACACTGAGAGCTACTGTACCAGAGACAACTTCCTTGTGTGTCTCATCACACTTAGCCAATGAAGTATTCTATTCTAACTACCAGTTGCTTCTTAGTTGCTTGAATTTTTACAAAGGATGTTGTGTGAATGATCTAGGAGCATGAAACTTCATGATATTTCCATA
Organism: Azemiops feae; assembly: GCA_023970755.1. Classification (NCBI taxonomy): domain Eukaryota; kingdom Metazoa; phylum Chordata; class Lepidosauria; order Squamata; family Viperidae; genus Azemiops; species Azemiops feae. The sequence goes on along the minus strand of JALGBA010000172.1, from coordinate 1,419,533 downwards.
TTTCAAGATTTATAATAATAATAATAAAGTTGGAAGGGACCTTGGAGATCATCTAGTCCAACCCCCTGCTCAGGCAGGAAACCCTATACCATTTCAGACAAATGGCTGTCCAGTCTCTTCTTAAAAACTTCCAGTGTTGGAGCATTCACCACTTCTGGAGGCAGGTTGTTCCACTGGTTAATTGTTCTAACTGTCAGGAAGTTTCTCCTTAGTTGTAGGTTGCTTCTCTCTTTGGTTAGTTTCCATCCGTTGCTTCTTGTCCTGCCTTCAGGCGCCTTGGAAAATAGCTTCACTCCCTCTTCTTTGTGGCAGCCCGAGATATTGGAACATTGCTATCATGTCCCCCCTCGTCCTTCTCTTCATTAAACTAGACGTACCCAATTCCAGCAACCGTTCGTTATATGCTTTAGCCTCCAGTCCCCTAATTATCTTTGTTGTCCTTCTCTGCACTCTTTCTAGAGTCTCAACATCTTTTTTACATCGTGGTGACCAAAACTGGATGCAGTATTCCAAGTGTGGCCTTACCAAGGCATTGTAAAGTGGTATTAACACTTCACGTGATCTTGATTCTATCCCTCTGTTAATGCAGCCTAGCACTGTGTTGGCCTTTTTCGCAGCTGCAGCACACTGCTGGCTCATATTCATATGAAATAGTTTCAAGATTGAAATGTTCCCAAAATGTTTATATCAATTTCTTTTGTGCTGAAAACATTTGAAGTGAAACATTTTGTACATCCTTATTTTTCATTATTGTAGCTACCTTAAAATTTTATTTCCCTTTCAGTAATTGAAAATGAACTTGTAATGTGTGCAGAAGAAAATGACCAACATTTGATTATTTAACCTTAAAGAATGCTCTTTATTACTGCTGCTCAAAATTTAAATATAGAATTAGAAAAAACCCATCATATGTCCTTTGCCAGATGTCCTGCTCTGACATCCAATCATGGTGCTTTTTAATTTATGCTTATCCACGAAAACATAGCAAAAAGTGACTTGCAACTCTGTTTGGTAACATATTCTGACTGCTATTTCAATTAAGTTTACTAATCTGCTTTAAGAATGCTTTTAGAAAATTTTAAAAAAGGTGTAAGTATCAACAGGATAAGTTATTTTATATGTGCAACTGCCTGAAATAAACATGGTCTTTTATCTTTGAACTAATCATTTTTGTTTACTTGAATTGCTAAAATAATTGTTTTGTGAGGTGTGCAGGGAGATGTATTCTTAGATTGTATACAATTTGTATTTTGGTTACTCAGATATCTATAAATTCTTCTCTCCTAAACTCCCCATAAAATTAAAATATTTGTTTTTTTCAGCAACTTCAAGAATGCAGTGAAGATGAAGAAGACTGTGAATGTTTAAAACAAGCCATCACAGCTCTCCTGAATCTCCAATGTAGTATGGAACGTATTTATAACAAACATTCACCTAGACGTCGGCCTGGGTAAGAAAATTAGTCATGGCATTGTTCTAGCTGCGGTTTAAAGTCTTTGGGAACATTAGCAAATATGTTGACATTTGAAGAGAAAGGCAGATAATAATGTCAAAGGAATTAATGCTGTGAGTCAGCACCCTGACACTTTCTTTTCCTTCTGTTAAGGCCTTTTTACACATTTTGTTTTAAAAGTAAGCAAATATGCTTTGCGCAAACTATAGCTGGTAACTGCCAAGTTTAATCTCATAAAACTATGCTTTTAGGGAGCCTGTGTCTTGGTTCTACAACCGCCACGTACGAAGCAAGCATCTGGCCATAAAAAAAATGAATGAGATCCAGAAAAACATTGATGGTTGGGAAGGCAAAGATATAGGCCAGTGCTGTAATGAATTTATAATGGAAGGCACACTGGCAAGAGTAGGAGCCAAGCATGAACGACATGTATTTCTCTTTGATGGTTTAATGATCAGCTGCAAAGCCAACCATGGGCAGTCACGACTTCCAGGTTATAGCAACGCAGAATACCGACTCAAAGAAAAGATTATTATGAGGAAAGTCCATATAGTTGATAAAGATGACACTTGTGAATACAAAAATGCCTTTGAGCTAGTCCCTAAGGATGAGAACAGCTTTATCTTTGCTGCCAAGTCTGCTGAAGAGAAGAACAACTGGATGGCAGCACTGATTTCCCTCCAGTATCGTAGCACCCTGGACCGAATGTTGGATGCCGTACTATTGCAAGAAGAGAATGAGCAGCCCCTGCGACTCCCCAGTCCAAGCATCTATCGTTTTGCAGTGGAAGACTCTGAGGAGAACATGGTTTTTGAGGACAATCTTCAGAGCAGGAATGGGATTCCGATCATCAAAGGTGGAACTGTGGTGAAACTCATTGAAAGACTAACTTATCACATGTATGCAGGTATCTGGATTTCCAATATAGTGTTTTCACAATTATTGACTTATGGGAGTTATGACTTATGAAATATTTAATTTGGAATTGTGCTTGCCTTTCTAGATCCTAATTTTGTACGTACTTTCCTTACTACATACCGCTCCTTTTGTAAGCCGCAAGAGCTCCTAAGTTTGTTGATAGAAAGGTAAATAAAAAATCTTCCCAATTCCTTTGTGATGAATTTTGATCTCATATTAACAATGTAAAAAATTGTTATATTGGTAAGCTCTTGTAATAATTTAAATGTTTGGTACATTTATTTTTGAGCAATCTATTATAATGGCATTTCCTAATTCCTTTTTTCCAGAATTCATTACATACTTAATTATGTAAAGCTTTTAGAAAGGTTTATGTGGTTTGGCAATATAAACCTGAAACAGTTTGGACTCAGTTAAAAATAGATCATAAAGAAAGTCTGCTGGACAAAGATTTTTTTCCTTATAAAAGAAATAATAAAGTATTGCATTAATGTTTGGATAATTTGTGGTATACTACTAGTAGTTATTTAAGTCCTGATAGAACAGCTGAAGCAAATATTACAAGCATCACATAGCATATGTTGTAAAAATGTGACAACAGTTTGCATAGTGTTTTGCCCAAGCAGAATGCAAGTTTCGAATTTGATACTAGTGTAAGGATGAAAATGGACTTTCAGAAACAGTAACAATTCAGAATTACACTATTGCATACAATCCATTGGAAAGATGAAGATACAAATATTGACCTGTAACCTAAATTTTGACTTTCTCAGAATCCTTTAGATTATTGGTTTGGTTTGCAAACTTCCTGACTATGAAAAAAAGACTAGAAAACAGGTCAAAAGAAACTGAAATAATTTGAACTTTAGTAATTGTTATGTTTTATGACCAAACTGTTATGTGAGAGAAATGATTGAATTGCCAACATTCAAGCTCAGTCCAATGACAAAGAAATTACTCTTCTATAATTGGCAGCTGCATTCCATTTGTACATTACGGTGCTGATTAGGCTTCCATTAAAATAGAAAAATCAGTAGTGGCCAAAAATGGCATGTCCAGTATGAATCTTACAGTTGAATCCTATTGCTGATGTACAAGGTGGGACCCAAATCAAAATAACTGAAGACAATTTGAGCTCTTTGAAAAGAGTTAGAAATATTTTATTTGATATTGCTGCTGATACAGAAATATTAAAATTAATTGGATTAATAAATATATAGATCCTCAACAATGTAAAAAATTTAATATTTAAAAAGAGAAGATCAAACTTTTCTTAAGTGTTCTTAATTTTTAAACCTGATGACTAAGATCTTGATGTCAGATGCTGAATGCCAGGGTGTTATAGTTCTATTAGCTGCATTTTATATATCTATTTTGTTATATTGATTAGAACACTGTAAACCACCGAGAGTCTTACTGAATAAATATATCAAAACTAAATGAAGAAATTATTCTGCTTATCCCTTGTTCCAGTTATCATCAAGAATGTGTTTCCAAATCTTTCTCCTTTCTTTGTATTCTGGATTTGCTGTAACTATGTTCCAACTTCTTCATCTTTGTTAGATTTGAAATCCCTGAACCTGAACCAACCGAAGCCGATAGGCTGGCAATAGAGAAAGGAGAACAACCAATTAGTGCAGACCTTAAACGTTTTCGCAAGGAATATGTCCAGCCAGTACAACTCAGGTTTGAGCTTTTATCTCCTTCATGTTTTTTACTGTATTATTAAGTGGGGGAACACCGAGGTGATCACTTCACATGAGAAACACAAAGTTTTCTTTGCTTGAAAAGAAGTTCTTTATATGAAAATGAGAGAGTCTGAAAGCTTATCTAGGAGTTTATATTCTGGCTTTTTTTAAACATATTTTTTATTGGTAAGATTCAAATTAAAAATAAAAAAGATATAAAGCTTGTGAATACAATTTAAACAATTCAGATTATATATGAGAGCCAATTTGGCATTGTGGCTAAGACTATAAACTGTGAGGTTGTGAATTCTAGTCCTGCCTTAAGCACAGAGCCAGTTTACAAAGCTGTAAAATATTTAAAGGTGAAATATCTAAAAAGAGTCACTTATTTTGAGAGACGGGCAGCTATATAAATTTCAAAAATAAATATCTGCCATCCGATGGTACTAGAACATTTATGAAGACATAGGGAGAAAAGAACTGTACCATGAATAGTATGCCACAGTGATATTATTTTCATTTATTTTGTCAAAGATCTGGTTGTAGTCTTAAATTATCCCTTTGCCTAAGCATGTCTCAAAATGGATTTATTCTGGGAAGTTTGCAATGTTGCATTTTTATAGTTCCAGCAATTCCAACTATGATTTGTTATCATAGTAAGCTCCGTCTTTTTTTTTTTTTTTTCAACTGAGGAAACTGTTTCAGATGCCATCTCACTTAAGTATATCTATTTTATCATCAGTTAGCAACTCTCAGCTTCAGTTTGTGAAAATTAAAAATAGTAGAATTTTGTTCTCTTTTCTCTCTTTTCCCCCCTTAAGGGTATTGAATGTGTTTCGGCACTGGGTAGAACATCATTTTTATGACTTTGAGAGAGACCAAGAGTTACTCGATAGACTGGAGACATTTATTTCCACTGTAAGAGGTATATAATTTTAGTTGATAATTTTCTTTAAATGTGAGCACTCAGCATTATTTCATGGTTATTTCCTAAATTCCAATTATTTAGCTTTTTACAAATCCTGAGTGTTCTGATGATCTGCCCTTATTCATGGATCAGAAGACAATGGTAGTTTCAGTTATTATGAGAATATTATTATATCAATTTCCTTTTTCTGTTTACAAAAAAAGCATTACATTACATTACATAACTGTTCTGAATGCTTCAGCTTTAATGCCTTGCTTCTTCCATTAAAAGTTAGAGTACGAGTATCGTAATATCATGCATTTTTAGGAAACCTGTATTCATTATTACATGAAATGAGAAGAACTATGCTTAAATCATTCATGCTTCCATATAGATAGATAAATGTAAAATCGCACATGCCATTTTTATGTAGAATACTGCAGTTCTGACATGTGAATGCCTGCTGAAAGATTGTTTTGCCTGCCGTTCCAAATTACAGACATTTGTTAATGATGATGGTTGAGAAGACAGACAAAAAACAGAATGAAATGTGCATAATGTAGACTTAGTTATACAAAGTAAGGCATCATAGGAGGTTTCTTTCAATAGTCTACAATTGGAAGAATGCTGCTTTTTCTTAGTGCAAATTTAAGTTCAGTGGTAGTGATTCTGATTTCTTCTGATGCCTTTGGGTGTTAGTCTGCATATCTCATTGCCCACTATAATGCTAAATTAGAAGACCAGCCTTGAAGGTTTTCCTTACTTTTGCAATGTAAATGCTATTGGCCTGGTTGTAAAAATCATATACATTCTGCTACATCGTATGAAAACTGTTTATCATTACTTTAGAATGGGAAGAACCTAATAATTTATCTCAAATGTCTCCTTTTACACTGCATTTTTCAGTGCATAAAATACATTTTAAGAAGTGCATACTATGTATTTGCTAAACAATTTATTATCTCAAGATTTGATTTATAAAATATTTTCCCCAAATGTGATGTTAATTGTTAATGTAGGTAGTCCTCGACTTACATCTACAATTGAGCCCAAAATTTATGTTGCTAAGTGAGACATTTGTTAAGTGAGTTTTGTCCATTTTTAGGACCTTTCTTGACACAGTTGTTAAATAAATCATTGCAGTTATTAAATTAGTGACACAGTTTTTAAGTGAATCTTGGTTCTCCATCAATTATGCTTGTCAGAAGGTGGCAAAAGTTGATCACATGACCCCGGAACACTCAACCGTCATAAATATGAATCAGTTGCCAAGCATCTGAATTTTGTTCATGTGACCATGGGGATGCTGCAATGGTCGTAAGTGTGAAAAATGGTCATAAGTTTTTCCAGGGCTGTTGTAACTTTGAACAGTCACTAAATGAACTGTTGTAAGTCCAGGACTACCTGTAATGGAAGTTTGTTCTGTTGCACACTTGCTGCATGAAAGAGCAATGAATTTGTGATGTGTATCTCTGATATTGAAAGCCTTTATACAACCTACCAGCAATGTCTGATGTGTTTTCCAGGCAAATCCATGAAGAAGTGGGTGGAATCCATTGCAAAGATTATCAGGAGGAAAAAACAAGCTCATGCAAATGGCATAAGCCATAATATAACATTTGAGAGCCCTCCCCCTCCAATTGAGTGGCATATCAGCCGTCAGTTTGAGACATTTGACCTCATGACATTGCATCCCATAGAGATTGCTCGGCAGCTAACTCTCCTGGAATCTGATCTCTACAGGTGGACAACTATTTTGTTGGGTTGACAACTCCTTCCATTGCATAAATTAAATAGCAAAATGTTCTTTTGTTAATCAAATTCATTGTGCAAAGTTAATTTGAAAAGTATAGTACTCTATAGTACAGTATAGAGCAATATCATGATTGCAATCCCAATGCTGTCTGGTTTGATATTTATAGTACTATAAGTACTCCTTCAGGAATAAGCTAATGTAACATACTGGTTGAAGTATGTCAGCAATAAGTAGTAAATCCTGAAGTAAACAGAATAATGTAAAGTTTTTGGTGGTAGAGCATAGATTTTGTATCTGCGAGTTTGATTGTTGATCTTTTCTGTTAAAAGGATTTTAGATAGAAGCTTTGAAAAAAAATTCTGTCTGAAATGTTAGTTCTGTCCATTGGAGTACTTCATAAAGGGTATCCTGACTACAGCTCCCATTATCCCTTTCATTGACTCATGTGATTGGGCTGATGGGGGTTTCTGTCCATCACATCTTGAGTATAAGATCGGAGAAGGCTAAGTCTGATAATCCTGGATCAAAGAGAGCAATGTTTTGATTCATCTTAAGGCAGGTTATATGTGAAATTGCTCCAATAGATCACTAACTCAGAAGTTGTATCTGTGGTCCATTTCCTTCAAAGTAATGTGAAGAAAGATACTGAAGTAACTTTCATAAATAAGAGTACTAAGTACTGAGACAATAGACTTAATTTAATTCACCTTTAATTTAATTCATCTAAAGTACAATAGTGCTAAATATATTTATAACTGAGCACTTGAACAATACATAGCTATTTCTAGAAGAAAGTAAAAAAATAATTTATGTTCCTGTGGACCCTATTCATGTTTACTATTTTCTTCTTTGAATAATATAAAAGTCAAACAAATAGGGTAGCTACATTTATTGTCGTTAAAAAAAAAAGACCACTTGGAATGACAGTTGTGTGCCATCATATAGGGTTGTCCTTAGGGTTTTCTTTGGGAGAATTACTTAGCAAGTAAAAAGGGAACAGCCCATAGTATCTACACAGATTATTACACTATAATTTCACTAAATGAAATGCCTGGAGCTCCTCCTGAATTTTCCGTATATCATACTCTTCCAATTGTGCACATCTGCACCTTCCTACACACACAGTCATTTTGTTTTTTTCTGTATCAGGGCTGTCCAGCCTTCAGAACTTGTTGGGAGTGTGTGGACAAAAGAAGATAAAGAAATCAATTCCCCAAATCTACTGAAAATGATTCGGCATACAACAAATCTTACACTTTGGTTTGAAAAGTGAGTAAAATCACTTATATCAAGATACACAATTTTTATCAGCTCAAGAGCCAGAATTTGCACAGAATGGTGTGACATAGAGGAGGAACTATGTTTGTCAGGGGTTGAAAGGGAATGCCCATTAAATTCACCAACTGTAAAACATGCAAAAAAAGGGGGAGCAATTTTGTTGTATCATCAACTCCATTGGAGTCTTAGGGCCACACAATAGTTATTGGCTGATTGTATTTTTTGTGCCTGATGTAGCTGCTAAGGATGGGGCAGATTGTAGTGGAAATCTAAAGCAATTTGAAGAAAGAAAATAATTATTTCAGAAATGGGTAATAAATGAATATATGATGGTATTATTCATACAGTACATCTGGATTAATGCAAAATGAGAGTAAGACAATAGTTTTAAAATAGCATCCAACAAACCTCTATTGTTTTTTTCTCCTTTTTCTAAATTAGGTGTATAGTAGAAATGGAAAACTTTGAAGAGCGAGTGGCTGTGTTAAGCAGGATTATAGAAATTTTGCAGGTTTTCCAGGACTTAAATAATTTCAATGGAGTTCTTGAAATAGTCAGTGCAATGAATTCTGTCTCCGTGTACAGACTAGACCACACATTTGAAGTAAGTCTTGGTGGCTGACCAATAATCAAAGTGTGACCAGTGATAAGTTGTTTTATAATAATGGCAGATGCAGTTCAGTACAAATGTGAATAACATGGTGAGAATTATTTCCCAAACTAAGATTTCTGATAATCTGTGTTTGTACACTTAATTTAGAATTTGCAGGATGGATACCAAAGTAGAACACCAAAAGAGACACCAGGTCTTTAATAAAGCTTGTAAAACATTTATTAAGAAATAGCCCATAAATATTTACAATGTCAGCAGATTATGACCCCAATCAGCCAGATGAACCCTAACTGTGGGGAAGGTTAACCTCTCACAAGGAAGCTGGGAAAGGGGGCAAATCTTACAGTCCTTTTCCCCCCTCCCCTTACTTACCTTAGTTTTGGGTAAATTAGCAAGGAAAAATCAATGTCTGTATTTACATTCATTGGAGAGGAAGAGATTACAAGAGAATAAGCAAGCACACAATCTGGAATATACTTTGAAAATATGTGTATTAGCACCAGCATGGTTGACATGCCCCTGGCTAGGCCATTTAGGCATACAAAAGGAAGCCTTTGGGATCAAATTGATTAGGATCATGCCCATTTCAGAAAGCAGTGCAAGCTGGGTCTGTGTGCTAATTAGCACTTAGACTTATATACCTCCTCACAATGCTTTACAGCCCTCTCTAAGCAGTTTACAGAGTCAGCATATTGCCCCCAACAATCTGGGTCCTCATTTTACCGACTTTGGAAAGATGGAAGGCTGAGTCAAACTTGAGCCGCTCAGAATCCAACTGCTGGAGTGAGCAGTGAGTTAGCCTGCAGTACTGCATTCTAACCACTGCACCCCCCCAGTTCTTAACTAATCAAGGCTGCAGAGCTGAGGTAACTTGCAGGTAGCACCTTTGCCTGCACACAAAAGCAGTTCAGGAAGAGACAGCTCATCCCAGCAATCTCCCGTCTGCAAGGGAGGAAATTCTGGGAAGGAGGGAAAGGAATAAGAAAATAGAAAAAAAAATGCAAGCTATGCACAAGACACTAGGTAAAATAATGCTTTCTTTTTTTGTCAACTTTGCATCCTGCCTTTTGTACAGGATTTCAACGTATATATCACATCACAATATAGTATAATAAATCATGATGAGATTTTTGGGGGGGGTTAAATAAGGTTTCTAATCTGTGATAATGTAAAGTAAATCCTAGCTCAATATTCATTGTTCCATTTTATTCTGGGTTTATCAATTATTGAATTATTTTGCATTATACTCAAAGAAATTTTTTTACTATTTTAGTCTACAGCCATTTATTTCTGTCCTTAGAACATGTGTTTTAATAACAAAAAAAGAGAATATATAGCAACCAAGATGATTCTGTGTAAGGCAATTGGACAGCAAAGACAAGTATTAGCTGAGAAATGATATAGAACAGAGAGATGTTGTGAAGATTTCACAATTTCTGGTCAGCACTGAATATTTACACAGATCAATCCTACAATATCAAAATGTGGATTTTTTTCTATCCAATATCAGGCACTGCAAGAAAGAAAAAAGAAAATTTTAGATGAAGCAGTAGAATTAAGTCAAGATCACTTTAAAAAATACCTTGCTAAACTCAAATCAATCAATCCACCATGTGTGCCTTTCTTTGGTAAGTTACACAACAGAGACGGAAAAAATGGCTGTTTCTTATATTCCTGTTAATCCATAAATGGTTAAGGAAATTATGACATTCTTTCTAGGGTGTTTTGCAGTATCCTTTGAGAGAGTGCTTTTCTGCTGAATATTTTTCTTTCCTTGATTATGAAAACCAAAAGGTATTTAGATTTGAGATTATTGCTGAAATGCCGTTAGAGTGTGGTTCCAAAGAAGTACTGTGCTAACTAAATTTATTTAGTATACCATCAAATGCTGCCTATTTTTTGTACATTTCAGTCCACTTTGGGGGAGGGGATCTAAGGTCATAACATATTACTGGAAGGCATAGTAGAAATTAGTAAGCTTATTACTTAATGGTCCAAAATGGTTTAGTGATGTGGCTTCTTTGAGGTTTCACTGAGTTTTGTCAGGAAATTGAGTCATTCTTGAGTTATGGTTGATCCAACAGAAGTTGGTCATTTTTTCATTTGCTGCTGTTCGGAGTTGGACAGCAAAACTTTCACTTCCCTCTCACCTTTCAGACGTGTATCAAAAATTCTCAGGCTTGGGAGAAGTGTGTAGGGTCTACAGGGGAGAAAGGGAATCTTGGTGTGTGTTTTACTGATGAAACAGGCATGGGTACAACTGTATGTCTCACTGTAAAATGTACTATAAAATATGTTCATAACATGTTATTTTACATTCTTACTTGATAGGGGTTGCATGTGACTTATGAGGAATCTTGCCCCTTATTTATGATTGATTTTGATAATTTATTACACAGTGCAACAACCCATAAAAGTAGATTGAGTTATTACCTGGATGCAGAAAAATAAAAAAAAAATACTTCCCTAAAATGTCCTCATTAAATTCTCATAATCTGAAATGTCAATTGCTTCTGCTAGACCAGTGATGGCAAACCTTTTAGAGACCGAGTGCCCAAACTGCAACCCAAAACCCACTTATGTATCGTCGGGTGCCGGGTGGGTGTGGCCCATTGGGTGGGTGTGGCCAATTGGGTGGGCGTGGCTGCGGTGGTAATGGCAGACTGGGTGGGACTAAAAAGTTCAATCAATCAATTCCAGCTTTGCAAGATCTTTTTTTTTTCCTGCGAGAAGTTGAAATTGATTGATTGATTGAACCTTTTTTTTTTTTGCACACGGCGGCGGAGGCCTAAAGCAAAAAGGTTTTATAAAACCCAGCTGAAGGCCTAGGACTGGGGCGACGGCGCGCGTGCCCACAGAGAGGGCTCTGAGTGCCGCCTCTGGCACGCGTGCCATAGGTTCGCCACCACGGTGCTAGACGTTCTAAAGCTCAAAAAGGTAATGCAATACTTCGTGTGTAGTTACCATTTAAGGCTAATTTTTCTGAAGGAAGCGTTTCTGTTATGGTCATAAACAAAAAAGAAAGAATGGATGTGAAGAAGCTAATAGCCTTTTGCCCTTTCCCTCTATTTAGGGATATACTTAACAAATATTCTAAAGACAGAAGAAGGGAATCCTGACTTCCTAAAAAGACAAGGGAAAGGACTGATCAACTTCAGTAAAAGGAGGAAGGTGGCTGAAATCACAGGGGAAATCCAACAGTATCAGAACCAGCCTTACTGTTTACGTGTCGAACCAGACATCCGGGTAATTGGACAGCACTGCAGAGAGAATTCCCTCTGGATCTGATAAGATGACAAATAGTGTTTTGTGTACTTTGCTGATAACTAAGTCATCAGTGTAATGCAGCTGCAAAAAAGACAAATGTTATCCTGGGCTGCAATAATAGAGACAAAGTGGGCAGATCACTGGAAATTTTCCACCCTGTTCTGACCAGGTCACACTCAAGTTCTGAGCACCACATTTCATAACAAGACAGCAACAAATGGGAGCAAATCCAGAGGAGGGCTACCAGGAAATCAAGTTTTGTGAGGAACCATTAAATTATCTGAATATGTTTAGCCCTCAGAAAATAAACTGTACAGAGATATGATAAGCCCTTCAAAATATCTGAAGGGCTGTCACAGAGAAGCAGAAGTAGACATATTTTCTATTGTCTAAAAGGCAGTACTAAAACCAATGTGTTAAAAGTATGAGGAAGCGGGATCAGGCTAGATTTCAGAAGAAATTTCCTGATGATAAGAGCTACCTGCCAATGGAATAAGCTGCCAATCAAAGAAGTGGGTTGTCTTTGCTAGAGGTCTTCAAAGGAGGTTGAAGAGTAATTTTTCAGAGGGTTTAAGTGGGGAGTTGTAGACCTTTCTAAAGTCCCTTCCGATTATGTGATTGTATATTAGTGATTTCTACAACGCTGAGGATTAGATTTAGCAGTAAATCACTTAAAGCAGGGGTGTCAAACTGCCGGCCCACTGGCTGGACACGTCACGATGAAACCGCGCCCACCCCATTGCCGGCATTGGGGGGAAAGCTCCGATACGTCGCGCAACGTCACGTGACGTCACAAGTTTGACATGTCTGACTTAAAGTGTCCAGATTCTTAGATTTTCTTGATGAAAATAATAGCTTGTGAAAATAGGTGGGAGTACACTGCAGCCACCATTTAACTGAACTAGCCATTCATATTCTGGACAGGATTTTTGCTTTCAGTTTAATATGTATGGAAGTACAAGTACTCCTTGATTTAGAACCATTTAACAGTAATTCAAAATTATGATGGTTTCAGAAAAAGTGATTTAGAACCTGTCATCACATGACTGTTGCGCTATCCCTGTGGCCACGTGATCACAGTTCAGGCATTTGGCTGCCTGCTTGTCTTTATGACAGGTTGCATAATCCTGCAGTCTTGTGATTGTGATTTGCGACCTTCCCAGCTGGTTTTTGACAAAGTAAATTGGAGAAGCTGGGTTTGCTTAATGGCCTTATGATTCGCTTAGTGACCACAGTAAAAACGGGTCTTGTCATGTATAGTCGCTTAATGAATACATTAGTGACCAAAATTCTGATCCCAATTGTGGTTCTAAGTTGAGGACTTCCTGTAGAGCCATTTGTTACATATACTGTATACACATGCAGTCCAATCCATAAATAATGCCAAGATTGCTCAGGCTATCTGAGGAAGAAAAATATGATACAGTGTAGACCAGGGGTAGGCAACCTTGGCTCTTTTATGACTCGTGGACTTCAACTCCCAGAATTCCTGAGCCAGCCATGCTGAGGGGAAAGGGAGAGGTTTCCAAGCTGAGCCATGCTGGCTCAGGAATTCTGGGAGTTGAAGTCCACGAGTCATAAAAGAGCCAAGGTTGCCTACCCCTGGTGTAGACTGATTGAGAGCCTGGAAACAAATGGGATTCCTAAAATCTTACTGGGGGCGGGGGTTGCATATGCTGACACTGACTTCTTGTTATGATACAGTTGGTTGAAAAGTTACTTTTTTGTTTTTTCAGAGATTCTTTGAAAATTTGAACCCCATGGGAAATTACCCGGAAAAAGAATTCACAGACTATTTATTCAACAAATCTCAGGAGATTGAGCCCCGAAATTGCAAGCAGCCCTCTAGATATGTAAGTATTCAAAGAGTGTTCAGCTAGTCCTCTGTTAATGACAGTAATTGGGACTGGAATTTCTGCTACTAAGTGATGCAGATGTGATGCACAACATCACATGACTGCAGCGTTTAACAACAGCAATCCCAGGACTCTCCATCGCCATCATTAAGCAATGATCAAGGGTCACTGAGCCCTAGGTAGCTCGCAAGCAGGATGGCAGGCAGGCAGGGCAAGGTGTGGTATGAGTGCAGCTGGGCAGGGATGGCTACTACCTGGAGGGGAAATGGCCCACGAGACGCATCATGAACACAACACGGCCAAGAATGGCTAATGCCAGGCAGGAGAGGGTGCCCAAATGGCCCACAAGTGTGGCGGGGCTGGGCATGGCTGTCGCTGGGTAAGCAATTTACTGGACCGACTTGCAATCCTCCCTGCTGGCTTTCCCATTGACTTTGCTTGTGGGATGGTTGCAAATAGTAAGCACGTGACTACAGGGTACTGTTATATCAGTGTGAGCTGGTTGCCAAGTGCCTAGATTGCAATCACGTGACTGTGGAGATTCTGTGAGGGCTGGAACTTTGAGAACATCGTGAACTTTTTTTAGCGCTATCATAACTTCAAACAGTCACTGAACAACTGGATGATAAGTGAAGACTATCTGTATAGCAGTCCATTTGATAGTGTATATATTTGATTTGTAGAAAAAATAATGATGTGCGCTGAGAGATGTGTGCCGTTTGCAGAGATACTGCTCTTTTCTCAAACCTGGCAAGGTTTCTATGAAAAAGTGTAACAATCTCAATATACTAACACCACAAAATTACTTTGTAGTGTTAAATGGCACTTTTCGGTGGAGTGTTCTGAATTATTCCACATAATTAATGTTTTCATTAATCTAAGCCCTCAAAATACGTTTTGTTTTGTTTCCAATGGAGAATTCTATTTCAAAGCAAAATGAAGATTTTGCTTCCTTCTGTATCAGAGGAGATATCAAAGGCGTGCAATCAATTGTAGTTTGAAGGGAGGTATTGTTAAAATTAGTATTTCATTCTAAAAGATGGCTTAGGAAGGGGGGGGGAAATTCTTAGTTTAGCATGATTAGTCTTTTTTGCACTGATTTATTTCCTTGTATTTCTAAACATAAAACAAAATAGCTCAAAGAAACAAAATAGGATAAAACTGGGATTTTTCTCTCTCTTTTAGCCTAGGAAAACAAGCTACTCTCTAAAATCTCCTGGAATAAGGCCAAATGCTGGCAGGCACAGCTCCACATCTGGCACATTGAGAGGCCATCCAACTCCTCTTGAAAAGGAGCCATATAAGATTAGTTTTAGTAGAATCACTGAAACTGAACAGGAGTCTGCAGCATCGGCACCAACCTCACCAAACATACCATCCACTCCTCCAGTGTCTGCCTCATCAGAAGTCAGTGTATTCATAGACATTGATCTCAACAGCTCCTATGGTAAGTATTCTGAATGACCTTACATTCTTAAATTACAATAATAAAACAAAAGTAAAATTATTTCTGATATTTGCAGGTTTACTGCTCCTATCATATTATGATAAGTCTGGCTTAGAGGATGAGAGGTGGATGGGAATACTTCTTCTGAAAGATTCTGAGTTAATGTATTCTGAATGCAGCATTTTTGTCTTTTAACTTTTGAGATCTAGAACAAGATGTATTTCTTTTTATGCCATTTATAACTGAACTCAAGTGTTAATGGCACAACGGAGATCGATGATTTAACCCCCAAATCTTTATGCTCACCATTTCTTTTCTATTCCTTAACTTTTTATTAGGCCCATGCAAAACATTTAAACAAAGAGCCGCCTTTGAATCGTTAAAGCCACTCCATGTTTTGCAAAGCTCATATGCTGTTTCAGCAGTTCCCATCTGTCATGAATGAGCCTGCAGAGCCCTTTGCCTCTCTTTCTTTCTTCACATGCATGTATTTTCAATTCTAAACAATATTTTGGCAGGGAAAAATTCTTGATTGTGTCCTTTCTGCCTTTTCTCCACAGGTAGCAACAACAGCATATTTGCTCCTGTCCTTTTGCCACAGTCAAGTAAGTACTCTGGTTGTTCCTTAGAATTCCATTGTCTCTTTGTATATGTGTGCAAAAGAGCAGCAAGAGTCACTCTAACCCTAAAGTTGTATGATCTTTGGCCTTATCTAAAGCAGACAAGGGGAATAACCAGTGATCCAATTAACATTTCGAGGGGGTGATTTTTCAGATTCTTCTAGGGAGGTTGGGGCTTTGGGAGCAGTTTTGAGGGAAAATATGAGTGCCTTAAAGCTTGGTGAGACTTCAGAAAATGCCAAACCTCCTAAAAAATTAGAGCAATTTCTTCCTGTGCACAACGATTTATTGATAACATTTATATTTGGCCAGTTTGGTGTAGTGGTTAAGGTGCTGGCCTTGAAATGAGAAGACTGAGTTCTAGGCCTCCCTCCGTAAAAGCCAGCTGGATGGCTGTGAACCAGTCACTCACTCTCAGCCCAATCCACCTCATAGGATTGTTGTGGGGAAAAGAGGAGGCAGGACTATTAGGTATGTTCACTGTGTTGAATTGATGTGTGTGTGTGTGTATGGTGTGTGTGTGTGATAATAATGATAATAATATGGCCACCCAACTCAAACAATATGACTCCAGATGGTGTTTAAAGTCATTAAGCAGAAATATAAAGCAGCACTAAAACAAAACAATTAAACGGCTATCGGAACTAAAATGCATTGTCTCCTACCAGGACTTTGCTCATTCTGATCCAGAGCCTGTGGAAACACCCAGCTCTTAACTGCCTTTCTGAAGGCTTGCAGGCTTGTGGCCAAAAGCCAGTTAGATACTCAAAATCTTTGCAGTTGTTTCTTTGACCACGCTACTGTAAACCTCCAAAATACTAAAAAAAAAAAAAAAAAAAGTCCAAAAATGTCAGCTCCATTCACTGTAGAAAACTGCCCATAGATTTTCTCATCCTGTCCTAAAGACAGAAACTATATAAACATCGGTAGAGAAAGCAAAACGTAAACAAGTATATACAGGTAATCTTACACAACCATTTATTTAGTGACCATTTGAAGTTACAACAGCGCTCAGAAAAGCAACTTACCATCATTCCTCACACTTATAATGTCATAGCATTCCCACAATCGTGATTAAAATTTGGGTGCTTGGTAACCAGGAATGTATTTATGACAGTTGAGCACCCTGGAGTCACGTGATCACCATTGACAACCCTCCCAGATAGCTTCCAACAAGCAAAGTCAACAGCGGAAGCCAGATTTGTTTAATGACCCCATGATTCACTTAACTGCAGTGATTTGCTTAATCATGGCAAAAACTATTGTAAAATTTGGGTATAATTCACTTGGCAATCGCCTTGTTTAGAATTGAAATTCTGGTCTCAGTTGTGGTTGTAACTCAAGGACTATTTGTATCAAAAATACAAAAATAATTGCTAGGGCAATTTATACATTTAAGAAATAAGGTTTCAAAAGATTAAATAAGCAATCAGACACGCTTAATTCTGTCTGCTTTTTTCTTCAGAATCATTCTTTAGTTCATGTGGAAGTTTGCATAAATTAAGTGAAGAATCCCTGGTTCCTCCTCCTCTGCCTCCTCGCAAGAAGTTTGATCAGGAGCTTTCGAACTCAAAGGTAATCTTCTATTTAAAAGAATATTCTTTAAGTGTACAGTATTTGTAGATTATGAGCAAAGCAGAGATCTTGTAGCTTTATGTGATTTGATTTCTTACTGCTCTTCTTTATTTTCTTCTGTTTGTGCATCTGCCTGTGCATCCTCTCAAACCATCACATACTCACTTGCTTGTTAATCAGCTCATGTGCCAATTTTATGTCTGCTACATTAACCGTCTCAAACGTGGCTTGTTGGTATTACCAGGCATTTTGAAATACCTGTCTTTAGAGCTGAATTCCATTCATTTTGGTGGAATTCTAAACCATTAACTTTAAATCAAACTGTTTTAATGTCTGAGGAGTTGACATTCAAGTTCAGGAATGATGAAAAAGAGGAATGGAATGTTGTATTTTGAGAACATCAGTGTTCTGATTCAGGAAGGAAATTTGAAGATGGGGACATACGAGGGTTAATGCAAGTTCTTGCTCAAAATAATTTACGTTGGGAACAGTTTAGATGATTCTGCTCCTGTGTGTTTCAGGGTGGTTCCAGATCTGATGATGATCCTCCTGCTGTCCCCCCGAGACAGCCGCCTCCTCCAAAGATACAACCACGAGTCCCAGCTTACACTGGTTTGTTTGATCAGCCACTGCAAAGCCCTCCACCACCTCCACCAAGAGACCCTCTGCCTGACACTCCTCCTCCAGTACCCCTTCGCCCTCCAGAGCACTTTGTGAACTGCTCATTCAATCTTCAGCCACCACCTGTGGGACACTTTCACAGAGAGCCCGACTGGCTCCGGGAAGTTAGCACATGCCCAAACTCCCCCAACACTCCTCCTGGCACCCCATCACCTCGAATATTGCGTCGCTGGTGCATGCTCAGCCCCAATCTTAATAGCCTTGCAGCACCTCCAGTCCCACCTCGCCAGAATTCCAGTCCTCAGCTACCAAAGCTGCCACCAAAGACTTACAAGAGGGAACTTTCTCACCCTCCTTTGCACAGACACTCCTTGCTAGAAAATGCAGAAGCTCCTCAATGACCTTCATTATGGTAGTCATTGACACTGGAATAGCAGCTCCTAACTTTACATTTTCTTCTTAATTTATTCCAATGGCACCGTGTATTTGAGCCCTTTGTCAGCAAACACATGCACCAGAGTGCTGCTGATCAAGACTCATCCTCAAGCATTGGAACAACAGCCTTCAGACTCACTCTAGCCTATTTACTCACACCATCAATCTTCTCCTCAGGGGATCAGTAACACTGCCTTCTCCTCTTCCTCTTCAGTGCTGTGACAAAGAATACCATATTTTGCACTGTAAATGATACACTACATTAATTTTAAACTGACATCAGTTCATTGCACTGAGCCAAAACAAAAGTGGTTGCTGGTGGATTTTTTATTTCCAAACTGGAGCATGAGCAACCTTTTCTCTCCATATATGTGTGTGTGTGTGCGTGTGTGTGTGTGTATTTTTAAAGGTGCAATTGATTGGAGAACCTTCTCCAAATTGGTATCTTCAAGCTGTATCCCAGCAATCCCAACCAATATGGCCTTCTAGAAAGCATCAGGTAAGATGCATTGAGAAGTGCTCATGAAGAGTTCTCACCCAAGCCGAGTTGCAGTGAATAGATTCATTTCAATTTGTTTTACCTGGGAGAACTTTCAAGTGGATGTGCCCAATTGATGCCATAATTGATGGACTTCCCACCAAACATGAAGACATATGCCATGTTTCTAATTTTGTTTTTATAAACCTCTTCGGCTAATTGCTTTTCAGGAAAAAAATTTAAAATCAAGAGGTTTGTGCTAGGCCATTATATTACTGCGGTTTTCAAATGTTAGATGACATCGTGTCTTACTTTTTGTAGTTTTGCTGCTGAAATTGGGAAAAGATAAATGACTAAACCAAGAGAGTGCACTACAGTTGGTCTGATTAAGTGAGAAGCAGAAAGGAATCTGCTTCACCCACCTGTTCAAGAAGAATTTAGCTTGTGTGCCCTATTCAGTTGTGCCTTCATTGTTTAGACAAGCGGAGGTGTCTTAAGCTAAAAAGTTGCCTGCTATTTCGACGAACAAATCTATTGCACCATATTATGTACAGTTGTTTATAATGTATAATTTACAAAGTAATAGCCTGTATACATTTCTGTGATTTGAGGCCTCTTCTGCAATCTGTTCTTTCTGTGCATTATACTATTGTAAGCATTTTCCTACATATTAGTGATTATCGTTACCCTTCTTCCCTCAAATTAGAGCTTCACTGTCATCATGGGGTCCCTTCTGGAAATGTAGCATTTAAACCAGCAGATATTGAAGAATGCTATTTGGACACTTTGAAACTTAAATAAGACCTTCCTCTGGCCAGTTGAATTCTGTTCTTTTCCATTCAAGCTGGCATATTAAATGAGTCTGGTTCAAGGATTTAAAAAAATCTGGAGAGGGTCTGGTAGCACCTTTTTCAATTAACTTTTTTTTAAAAAAGCATAAGCTTTCACGAGCCACAACTCACTTTATCAGATGTGTAGAGTGGCTAGACCTTGCCCATTTTAATATGGATGGACTTCAACTCCCAGAATCCCTAGTCAGCATGCTGGGTCAGCCAGTATACACAACCATGGCTAAGATAGAGAAACAGTGGGATAGATTGATATAGGATTTAAATAGGGATGATGGGAAAGGAGGGGACAACAGGTTGGTTATGTAGATACAGGTTACATGTGAAACAGATTAGCAGTATCTTATCAATTAACAATTGTTGTGTTAAAACCCCTTTGTATTTGTTGATATCTTGAGCTTGCCTGAAATCTTTTGACGTATAGGTAATACAGATGGACTAATGACCACAATTGTGACTGGAACATATGTTGTAAGTCATTGAGATCATAAGTCTAGTCAAACCCAATTTTATGACAATTTTTACAGTGGGCATTAAACAAATCACACAATTGTTAAGCAAATCCAGCTTCCCCCATGGGTGTTTTTTGCCAGAAATTGGCAAAAAAGATCATAAAGTACAATCATGTGACCGCAGGATGCTACAACTGGTCATAAATGTGAACCAGTTACCAACTACTCAAATTGCGATCACTTGACTATAGGGCTGGTGCAGTGGTTGTAAGTGCAAGTGCAGTTCGTAAGTCCCTTTTTCCAAGGTCATTGTAACTTTTGAACAATTGTAAAACAAACTATCGTAAGCCGTGGACTACCTGTATGCACATTCAGCAATCTCTTGCTCAATGGTGGCTTTAAAACGGGTTGATATAGGTGCTACCAGCCTTCCTTGGGGTTTTTTGTGACTAGGCTCTTTCACAATGCTCAAGTACTGTAGAATCCAAAAGCCTTCTCTTGACTGGTCTGTGGCTTTTTACTGTTCTTTGTATCAGAGTTCTTAACCAGACTAATAAATCACCTGGTCTTAATTTTTAAGAAAGTCTGCTCAAGTCATATTATTTTTACAAAGATTGTCATGTTAAGAAAAGCAAATGAAACTCCTTAGCATGTTTGGGTCAGAAATGGCTCTAAGCGAGTTGGGGCTGAAGGCAGAAAATCCAACATGGTGCACTCCTCCTTTCCACTACTACAGAGATTAAACAAGTTGATTATTTGCCCAATAATTTTCATGTCACCTGCTTGTGGTAAACTATTTTACCCTATGTGATATTTAGGCCAAAAATTCAAAGGTGGTGGTGGTGGTGGTTCAGAAAACAATTAAAACGGTCATTCATAAAATTCCAAGGAAAGGAAGTTACTAGAAAACCTTATGTTACTTTTTGGGGAGAAGCAATTCTGACTAGGGCTGTGTAAAATAGGATGTGCTCAACCTAAACCAAGACTTTTCAGATTAGAAACAATGCCATTTTGAAATTAGAAGATTTCCAGAGCATTCTGGAAAGTTGGGAGTATCTATTTCTGTTTCAAAATGGAAAGTTTCAAGCTCAGATGTGTTTTCAGTTCAAAACAGTCTGCATATGATTAGTTATAAACTTGTGTAAATATAGAGAGGAAATGACATGTCACAAAATTACACCAAATGATATATTTAGACTAATGCTAGAGAAAAACCAAGGAAACTGCGAGTTTTGGAAATTGAAAGATTTCACTAAAACGTATCTGTACTCTTGCTATGGATGTCGATGGAGATTCTCAACCATCCAGGTCATGGTTGTCTCAAAGGTGTTTTTCAAAAGGCAACTGGCCTTTTTTTTGCCCTTGAAAACATGTCGCTTTTCATCCAAGAACTGAAGAAGCTTCTTGGATGAAAAGTGAAACTTTTCAAGGAAAAAAACAAGGAAGTCCAGTTGCCTTTTGAAATGCACCTTTGGGACATCTTATGGATAATTTTTACCAGATATTCATTGCATCAGATACACACCAGTTTCCCTAACCACAAAGAACTAAAAGGGCTCCAATGTACTATTCCTTACTAGTTGTTATTTATGCTGTATTATTGGCGCATGTAGCCATTAGAAGTTTGCAAGTCTTATTTTAATATTTATTATGCCCTTAGAGCCAGAAAACATCAAATATGCATAGCTTGCAAGTTAAAACTAATGTTAGGGCAACAGATAGGAGGGGGAAGAGAAAAAAATTACACCATATTATGGCATGTTTTGTTCTGAGTTAAGATGTCATATGCACCTATTTTGTTAATACAATTAACAATTCTGACTCATTACATGTGAATCCATTCAACAGTGGCTTATTCAAGATACTGTTGTTAAACGATACATGGTCTGTTGTAACATCTGAATCCATCCAACATATTTGAAGACAGGTCCTGTGAAATGAGTTCCGTTTGCACATAAGAGGTTGATATTCATATGAATAATTAATAAAAGGTTTTTGTATGTTCACAGTTTCAAATATTAAAACAAAGTCTTGATAACTCATGGAAACTCAGGTTTATTTCCTGCATCAGAAAGGTAAAGATGCTTCTGATAATCATTTGATAATACCCAATTTTTAAACTTAGTAGAACCTACATCAGAACTTACCACAGGGTGTTACAGTTTCATGGAAGTTTGCCCCAATGAGGCCAGGAATGGATGAGAAAGGCTTTCTAAATACATAAAAGGTGATTTGGAATATTTGTGGTATCGGTTCTCAAGACAATAAGGCTACACTCACCTAACATGCTTTATGAAGTTGGGTGAAGATCTAACGGGTGCACCTGAATAATATAGTAATCTGGGTTTGTGATAACCTTGTCCAATTTCTTTATGATTTAGCATAACCTGCTTGGATAGCATCAGACTGAATGCAGTATGCAAACCCAAGAAATGCAATCATTCAATAACCAGGTAAAGCCTACAGTATTATATTTATGCAGCCAGAATGGGTCTGATTGCTGTGTGAAAGTAACAAAATAGCTTTTCTTATTATGTAATATGAGGAATAGAATATTTTTACACAGGTAATTTCATTCTGACCTACACTGTTTCATCTATGATCACTTTTCCCTTAACAGGAGGCAGCAAATATAAACATACTAAACTAGATATTCAGAATAACAAGACTGTGTGTGATTGATATGGGCTATGGGCGGCTTTGCACGATCTTGGTGTCCCATCCTACCTGATCAGACTCATCAGATCACTGTCCGCTGATCAGGAGGCAATAGTGAGAACACTTTATGGTGACAGATTGGTTCAGAATCAGTAAGGGAGTCAGGGATGTATTTTAATAACTATTTTGTTCAATCTGTATGCTGAAGTGATCATGTGGAAATTAGATCTGGAACTGCCTGATGTTAGAGTGAAGATTGGGGGAAGAACCACAAATAATTTGAGGTACGCAGGTGATACATAACACTATTGGCTGAAAATAAGGAAGACTTGGAAAAAAATGATCTGGAAAATCAAGGACGAAAGTGAAAAAGTAGGGATTGAGTCTTAATATCAGGAAAACAAAAATAATGACAACAGCTGCAGATGGACACGAGACGTTTAAAATCAACGAGGAAATTGAATTAATTCAAGAATTTATCTTCCTTGGATGCAAAATTGTTCATAATGGCAGTTCTCCTCCTGAAATCAAATGCAGGATAATCTTAGGCCACACTGCAATGATTAACATGAATAAGATCTGGAAAAGCAGAGATATTGATATAAATACAAAAAGGCTAGTTAGAGTGATAGTTTCCCCTATAATGATGTATAAGAGTTGGACACTAAGAATGGCTGATTGAAGGCTTGGCAACTTTGAATTGTGCTGGTGTAAATTTTTGCATATACCATGAACAGCTAGAGTAACTTAACAGGTGTTAAATTGTATAAAACCAGACACAACACTAGCTAAAATCATAAGACCATGTCTGATTTACTTTGGCCATGTCATGTGTGCAAATTTATTGTAGAAGGCAATGATGCTAGGAATGGTTAGTGAAACTAGAAGGGGCAACCAACAAACATACTGGCTTTATAACATCAAATCTGATACAAAGTTGAACATCCAACAACTGAAAGGAGCTATGCTTGACAGGATAGCATGGACAGCTTTTGCATATAAAGTCGCCAAGAGCCGGACATGTCTAAGTGGTTCAACCAACCAACCAATGTGTGTTTGTTCAATTTCAATAACTGCCTATCCTCTGGGCAACCCACAATTAAATCAATTGAAACCAAGTACAACATTATGGATTAGTCATTTTTTCTCAGCCCAAGCTACTTCATGGGATGGTTATTGTGGGGAAAATAGGAAGAAATGTATAGAAATAGATATAAGTGTGGCATCAGCTGAGAAAAAAAAATACATGTCAATATAACCAACAAACACACAACCAGGTTTTCAAGGCCTGGCGAAAGGCCAGCAGGATCGGGGCCATCCTAATCTCCGAGGGCAGAGACTACGGCCCTCATATACACACATATTCACACATATGTGAGCAGCTATTTTGCTTTTTGTGTAACTGCACTCATTCATGGCTACACTATTACTACTGCAATTGCTAGTGCTGCTGCTGCTATTCTCACGTGTCTCTGTATCCTTATCCCGAGACACGCCTTTCGCGTATGAATTCACGGAATAAGGAAACTTAGCAGTCTCCGCGCTGATCCCTCGAGCGCTGCCGGGCAGTTACGGGCAGAAAAGAGCCGCCGCCGGGTTCCCCTTCCTCCCTCCCAGTCAGAGGGCGCCGCCGGGAAAAAAGCCCGCTTGGGCGAGCCTGGCCGGCCTTGCCCGCTCTTCCTTCATGTCGTCGCCGCCGCAACCGTCGGTCGTCTTCGAGCGGGAGCTGCCCCGGCGGGACGGCTCCGGGATCCTCCGGCTGACGCAGCGTTCGGCCGGCGGGACGGGCTCGGTGGTGTGGGACGCCGCACTGGTGCTGGCCCGCTTCCTGGAGAAGAGCGCGGCGCAAACAGAGCAAGGCACAGAGCGGCGCGGCGGGAGCCCGGTGACTTTTCTCCGCCGCAAGGCCGTGCTCGAATTGGGCGCCGGCACCGGCCTCGTGGGCCTCGTGGCCGCCAGCCTCGGGTACGGGAGCGAGCGAGGGCGGGCGGGGGGGAATCCTGGGCTGCCGGCCTTCCCTGGGCGTCGCTGCGCCGCGTTTGGTCTCCTGCCCTGCGCTGGATGTTCTGTTGTGCCCTGGCGGAAAAAAGGGCAACATCAACGGGGCGTAAATTTTTATCTGTGGGGCTTCTGTGTGGCAAGCAGCTCTTCCAGCCGCCCCGGGCTTCTTCTGATGGAAGCAGAAAGGGGATAATGCCTGCCTCGAGAGCCCTGCAGGCGCTGCTACCATCTAAAAGCCTTCCTTGTCAGAGATTATTACCAAGAAAGTTTTTCTTTAACTCTTTGGGAATGTATGTATGTATGTATGTATGTATTGATTAATTGATTGATCACATTTCTGAACCTCCCATCTCCCTCAAAGGGACTCTACACAAGTAAGGGACTACTTTCACAATGTGGCTATTTTCACCGTGGCTATTGAATAAATTCAACTTGGATAGGCTCACATTAAGCCATAAATAACTGCTTACAAATTGTAATGGCTGTATTCGAAAAGTTAAGCCACAAGCAAGCCACAATATGCTTTAACATGTCAAGTGAACAGTTAATCACACACACAACACTGATGATGCAAAATTCCCTCTGTATGTTTGCCATTGGAAGATGAGAGAGAGAAGGAGAGATTATTTTCCTTCTAGGACTGTAATAAAGGAGTTATTGCAATTATTTGAAAGTAAATTAGACTATATTTCACTTGTAATGTTTTCCAGCTTAACTTTATCTAGTTCAATTGCCAGGAGAACTGGCTCTGCGTTGCCGTAATACATTCTTTGATAGGAATTTGCTGTACGTGATTTGCTTTGACAGTTCAACCTTCTTAAAAATTGATATTGTGGAAGGGAGCCATGCTTGTCTACTGTGGCAAACCATCAGAAGGGATTCTGATAGCACCTTTTCCAACTAACACATCTTATTAAAAGGCAAATCATTTTATCACACAAATCTAAATCTCATATTGGTATAGGCCAGTGTTTCTTAACCTTGGCAGCTTGAAGATGTGTGGACTTCAGTTCCCAGAATTCCCCAGTAAGCATAGACAATTTGAGAAACCCTGATCCAGCCACTTTGTGCATCAGATGAAGTGAGCTGTAGCTCACGAAAGTTTATGCCTTTCAATTAAATCTGTTTAATCAGATAAAAGGTGCTACCATCCTTCAAAGAACTTGAGTGATGGGCTTTATGCTTTCATGCTGTGTTCTGTCTTGTATTGCTTGAATAACATTGGGGACCAGGAATACTAACATGTTTTCCTTCCACCTTTTTTGTAGAGCAAATGTTACTGTTACTGATTTGGAGGAAGTTCTGGATTTATTAAAAGTGAACATTGAGAAAATCAACATCTTGTATCAGGTTCCATTCAAGCCAAGGTACTGAAATGGTTTGTATTAATTTTTTATTTTATTTACTTTAAGAAATTGAGAATCAATTTTGGTTAATCAGACAGTTATGATGTCAGCCTTAATAGAGTCTAGTAACTAGTTTTATTTTATTTATTTAATCATATTTTTAAACCATCCATCTCCCTCACAGAGGGAAGATGACAAGATTAACAAGAAAGATAAAATATTTTTGGCCTACCTCAGTCTACAATAAAAGGATCTTGATAAATTATTGGAGCGAATTATATATATTTAAAGTTATAGTACAAAGTTTGATAAGACTTTGGAAAAAAAATAAGTAAATGGATACATCAGGAGATGTGCAAAGTATACTGCTTTGAGAAACTTGGCTAAAATTCAGGATCTACGTAAAATAATTAATGAATCAAATGTTATTTCCATATTTTTTATTAGATTGATTAGATTTATATGGCCATCCATCTCATATAAAGCAACTCTGGGAGACTAATACAATACAAACACTGGAGTTGGGTGGCCAATAAGTTTAAATTATTAATAATAACAAGAACAATATTAATAGAATAACTAAATACTATAGTACACATCGGAAAACAAAAAAAAATGACCAATATTGTTCATTACGTTAATCTATCTTCATGGTTTTAGGCTGGGTTACTTATTGTATTTCCCCAGTGGTGTCCTGTTAGATTTGGTAGGAAAGGCCTATTCCAGGTGCCACCTGTAAGAGATGCCATCCAGCATGACCCAGGAAAAGAGCCTTTTCAGACATGGCATCCACCCTCTGCAACATCATCCCTTCAGAGTAATTGTGCCCTGAACGTGCTGGTCTTTTGCAAGACATTACAAACTTGGTTTTGCCCTCAAGCCTGGGGTCACAATAGTGTGGTTAAGCTTGTTTCTGGGTCCTAGTTCTATTAAATATAGGACGTTATAAGTATTCTCGGCTGCTATCTTTTTTATATTGTTTTTAATTGTGGTTATGTTTACCCTATTTTTAACTGTTAACCCCCAGAGACATGCATGTGAGATAGACAGCCATATAAACTACTTAAACAAGTAATCCACAAGTCTTTACTCCTTGTATTCACATATTTAGGGGGGAGGATGTAACAGACTTTCTTCCTGCACCTGATTTCATAGTGATGGCAGACTGCATCTACTATGAAGAGGTAAACTGCATTCCATTAATATCAGTGGGCTAAGAATAGAGTTGAAGGCAGGCAAAGAATCTCTAGTCTTGTAATTGGGATTAAACTTGTGACATCCTTTGAAGTGATTTTGATGCTGCAAGATCAGGGTAGATATGCCATAGTAAAATGATAATCGGGCTATTTATTTCTTTGTACAGTAGGATGACCTCATGAATACCTTTGAGATTTTGACTAGCGAACTGAACATTTGAGTCTTAAGTTTTGCTATAAGATTTCTGAATGATCTTGAGGAACCCACTTTGCCCAATTTTTTAAAAATTGTATCTATTATGTTTTTAAAAATAACACTACCCTTCCTTCAAAAAGCTAAGGTCCTTCATGCTTCTTGTAATTTCTGTGAGGTATATGTAGGCAAAATGATAGTGACTAGCCCAGTGAGCTTCATAACTTAAGTAAGATTTTGAATCCAGATCCTCCAGTTCTGATCAGATGCTAAATGTTTAGGACTACAACTCCCATAAACCTCAGCTTGACAAATTATTGATGATTTTGAAAGTTGGAACACAGGCAATTGGGAGTTTTTTCACAGAATGCTGTTCAAATATTTTGGATTGTTATTCTTTTTATCCTTACTGGTGATAAAGCAACTTGTGTTCAGCCAACTGTGGGCAGCCATTTGGGGCAGCTTGCATTATTTCTTAGAAAATATTTTTTCCTGGGAAATCCTTGGATAAGTTTCCTTCTCAGGATTCTTCAAACTCTTCAGGAATATTCATCAGCTATCACCTATTTCATTCTGTGAATAAGATGGAGTAATGACTGTGGAACCAGCCCCTAATAGTAGGAAAATGGTGGCTGTGTCCTGTTTCCTGAATTCCTTCATTACTTCTTTTAGCCATTAGTGTAAACTAACAGTACAGTTTCATTTTGTATTAACTGAGCTGAGGTTTCTTAGAATTTTTAGGAGCTATTTCCAAATAGCTATAAAAATTGTAGCCTTTCAGTACCTCATGACTATCCTAGGTCTACAGTCTGATCTTTTCTCTGAACTGCTTCTACCTGCACTTACTACTGCTATCTGCCTGGTAATTATCCCAAATAACTGAAAGTTTGAGAGGCCATCAAAAGAAATAACACCATGATATTTGCTAATACAGTGATCCAGTTGCTTCTGTTCAGTTTTTTTGAAGTACAAATTAGACTGAGCCATATATAAAGAGTGGGTGGAGACTAAATGTCAAATATTTAACTTTTACGGATAGTCACTGGAACCATTGGTTAAAACTCTGAGGGACTTGGCTGGCTTGGATACTTTCATCCTTTGCTGTTATGAAGAAAGGACTGTGGGACAAAACCCAGAAGTAGAGAAAAGGTACTTTGAGGTGAGTCATATTAGAGCTTTTCTTGATTTGGAGGAATCAAATTTTTCTTGGGGGGGCGTTTTCAAGAGTAGAAAGGCAGGTTTTCAAAACCAGGATTCTAAAATACCGAGTAATGATTTCATGCTTTCTATTATTTCCTAAAACAGTCATAAGTAACACAAATAGCATTTTGAGAATACTGTGGTATTTAAGAACTTATTCTGGTATAATTTTAAATCACAGCTTCTTCAGAGGGACTTTGAATTGCAAAAGGTTCCCTTGGATGAACATGATGAAGAATATCGGAGTGAAGACATTCATATCTTTATCATGCAAAAGAAAAAAATGGTAAGTGTTAGCCTTACTGGTTCTGGAAATGAGTTAAACATGTGTTCTAGACAACCAACCCATTTTCTTTCCTCGCAAACCGATTGAATAAAAATGACTTGAGACTCTGACTTAGTTTCAGAGTTGTCTACTTCAAATCAGATCCATCTTTATTCCAGTTATAGATAGGCATAAATTTGAAATCTCTATCTCTTTTTTTTTTTACCTGACTCTGAGTGGTTTAAAAATTGTTATAAATAAGAAAACACACGACAAAACAAAAAAGAATAAAGATGCACCGATAAGATAAAATCAAATGGGAAACAAAAAAGGAAGAAAAATAAAAAAGAGGGCTTCAAACATGCTCGTCAAAGGCCAAGGTGAAAAGCTGAGTTTTTAGGGTTCTGCAAAACACAAGTAGAGAGGAAGCCATTTGAATCTGCGGGGGAAACCTTATTCCAGAGGGCAGGCATTGCCTCATAGAAGGCACGCTATGGATAAAATGTTGTCCCAGTGCAGATACAATGCTCGCTAATTGTAATTAGCATCAATGCAAATTAACACATGGCTGAAGGAAGAAATTGTATAGCTTGTAATTATGGAAAGAAATTGTTTTTGGTTGTTAGATTCAGCCAAATGGTGTGCTACATTTTTCAGAATATTTTATCCTGAGAGCTGTGATGCTGTTATCTGACCTCTAATTTACAGAAGAACTCTGAAGAAAATTGGAAATTAAAGAATTTTTAATATATTTTCTGCAGAACATCTCTGCAGCCAGACGGGTATCAACATATTGTTTTATACTAAAGTGATTTCAGGAAAAAAATCAATTCTCTTGAAAAAGAGCTACAAGCTGAACAAGAAAGAGAAGAAAAAGAAAAAAGGAAGAAGAAAGAAAAAGAAAAAGAAAAAGAAAAAGAACCTCAGAATGGCAGATGAATGGTTTTGTATAATTATGCATAATATGCAATCCCTCTTGGGCAAAATCTGTTTTAATATTAATATTTTATTAGAAAATTTATATATTAAAACTCTTGCTTCTATAACTTTTAACTGGGCAAAATGGTGCATCATAGGACAATAATTTTTGAACCAAGGTGTCACAAATGGGCTTACCATCCTGCTGGGAAAGGAGGGGCAGGGAAAGGAGAAGAAAGGAAGGAAACTAGGAATAAGAAGGGAAGAAACTCTCACACACCTTTCCTGGCCCATGCAGCCCCCTGCACTTTCCCCAGCCCATGTAGCACCTCTTGACCCCGACACATGTTCCCTGGCCTCTGCTACCCTCCCTGTATGCCTTTCCTGACCCACACAACACCTTTTGCACATCTCCATCCACTCTTCCTGACCTGTGTCCCCCTGGTGTGCCTTCTCTGACCCATGCAGCATCTCTTGGGCATCCCCCCACACCCTTCCTTACCCACACTACCTCCCTGCACCACTCGTGACCTGCATGGCATTTCTCATGTCCATTCCTGATCAGCGACTCCCCCACATTCTTCTTGACCCATACCACCTCCCTGTGTACCCTCCCCAATCTGCATGGCATTTCTTGCACCCATCCAGAGAGGCTTTCCAAACCACACAGCATCTCTCATGCATTCCCCACTTACCTGCTTGCTAGCCTTGGACTTGCAACTTCCTGCTGGCTTCCCCATTGACTTTCTCTTTGCAAGCTTCCCACAAGTAAAGTAAATGGGGAAGCTGGCAGGAATTCTAGGGAGGAGGGAAGGAAGGAAGAAAATTACAGAGTGACGTGGAGGGAAGGGGGAGCATTTCTGATGCTCCTTACCAGTTTCCTCACATGTAAACTCAATGGGGAAGCCGACAGGAAGTCGGAAGTTGCTTCAGCCTCCCACTGTGTTTTTGCCCACCTGTGGTCATTCTGTTTCTCTGTTTAGTAAAGAAATACCTCTGAAAGAATGATCCAGCAGGTTACAGGTTGTCTAGTTTGTTATAAAGATGTAATTATTTATTAAACTGTTATTCCTATCTTAATACATCTTTGCATAGTTACTGAACTTAACTGCATAGTTTCAGACTTCTGCTTTTATTTCTTTTGTAATATATTCGAAAGAATATATTGAAAATATAGTCACACAGAGAGACAAAAGTTAAAAGGCAAAAGTCTGCAGTGTCATTGGGTAACAGAGAGTTGCTGTTTTTGTACAAAGGTGTATGTAGTCTTCAAATTAATACTAAGGCTACCTAGTGCAATCCCACATGATGATTTATTCATGTGTTTATTTATTTATCAAATTTATATGCGCTCACCTTGTGGTGCTGGTGTGGCCAATCACAATAACACTATATACTAGCAACAGGTTTTATTCTGGAACTCAAGGCAGCGATGTACAAACAACCTGTGATGTAGGTAGGGCTGAGAGAGTAACTAGCTCTAAGTTATGCAGAAAACTTTTTTAGATTATGATGGAATAGCACTTAGGTCTCCCCACAGCTTCAACACCTCTTGCTGTTTCTTGAATATGGCTCCCTGAAGACATCACAAATTCAACATAATGACCTGCAGGAAGAGCTAGACACACCCAGGTAGGCCTCTCCAAGAAACCAGGATCCTAAGAACCCATACAGACTTTTATCCTGCAAGCACTCAATGTGCAGTGTCAGTGGGGAACCAATGTCCTCTGAGTGAAGTCAGTGGCTGTAGAGTAGTGAGATTTAGCTGGCTTACATGCTGAGCTCCAATAATAATGCCTGAAGAGAGTTAATGAGTTCTTATAAAACACAGATGTGCAACATCTGTTGCTTCGGGCAAATCCACAGCCAGCAAACAGAGCATTTCAGAAGACTTGTAGAGAAAGGGTTAAACTGATAACAATGTTTGAATTGCCACCCAAGGATTGTCTGCACACCACATTACTAATCCATGAGAAACAAGCTAAAAAGGTGGTAGTTGGGTAACATACACCAAAAGAAACTTCTTGCTTATTGCAATGCTGTGGGATGTGTACATAATATGAATTATGCATCCATACTGTGAATGTTTTAGGTTTGGCTTGATCACTGTAGTTTGTAAAGATGGTTTATATGTTTCAGCATATTATGCAAACACTGGCTTTGTACCAGAATATAACTTGCTCATAGTCAGCAAATCTACCTGCAAAAAAGCTGATGATATGTTCATTGTGAACCACTCAACCTATCTGTTTAACCTGAGATTAGGAAGTCATAATTGATTTTTTTTCCCTACTGGAATGAGATTTAATCCTGTTGGATTTAACTCCAGTCCCAATTCACACTGAGACCAGAAGATGAAAAAGATAAAGTCAAGCTCAGCTCCAGAATGCATTAATGTAGTGTTCTTGGCAACAATATGGAAATGGTTTGCCACACAGGGTTCTTCAATTTGAGGAAAATGAGGAGGGAAAGCCAAGGGAAATCATCAAAACAATTAAAAAACGAAAGCTAGAATATTTCGGACATGTGATGCGACACCCAGAAAAATACGGCATACTCCATTTAATCCTCCAGGGAAAGATTGAAGGCAAACGAGGTCCAGGCAGAAGAAGAACATCATGGCTTCAAAATCTAAGGGACTGGTTTGGACAAAACTCAGCAGCACTTTTTCGTGCGGCTGCTGATAAAAACAGGATCGCCAACATGATCGCCAATGTCCGATAACGGATATGGCACAAGAAGAAGAAGAAGAAGTTCTTCAATTTCTTAACCAGTCCTATGGCACAGGTATTCCCTGAAGGTCTTAATGCAAGAATTATTGGATAATAATACAAATAAAAATAACCTGACTCTTTTCTGCTCCAAAGCCAGTCAGCCAGGTATTGCCTTGCCACTGCTGAAAACCTGCAACGCAGGGCGTGAAAATTAAGTATTTGTTGGATAGCAAACTTCTCCAATGCCAGAAGGAGGCAGTATAAGACAGAAGACTTATTGCAGCCTTCTCCCAGATTAGCACATACATTTTCCAGAGAAATGTGTATATCCAGTGCTTTACAAACATTTACAGTTCACATCACATCTACCACAATAGATTACACAATTCTAGCAATTGTGTTTGATATAGCTGTTGACGATGTTCACAATCACAAGACAGTGGGCAAAGAAGGAATAAGTATTCAAACTAAGCTTGTGGTGTAAGCATCTTTTTCAGAGCCATTGTCAGAGCTGTTTCTGTGTTTTAGATTTTTTTTTAGATAGTGTTCTATACATAAAACCTGAATCCACATATTGCATCAAGCTATGGTTTTAGAGTGTCCTAGTTGGCACATCTAAAGACATGAAACTTCAGAAAAGACAATAGTTGTCATGTTCAAAAAACCCAGTTTGGTTTAGTGGTTCAGGCACCAGGCTAGAAACTGGGAGACGGATTCTAATCCTGCTTTAGGTCCAAAGCCAGCTGGATGATCTTGGAGCATCGCTCTCTCTCTCAGCCCTAGGAAGGAGAAGACAAGAACAAACTGCTAAAGTCTTATCAAGAAAACTGCATAGACTAGTCTAGGCAGTCATCTAGAGTCAACACTCAAGGGAAAAACATGAATCATGTTAGTTGCCAAGTTCAAGACAGCCACAAAATTAAAAAAAAACATTGCGCAAACTTGTTACAGTTCTGGAGAAGTGAGCATGGGATGGACTGGTGAAGACAGATCTATTAAAATGCATAAAGTAATATGACTAGAATCAAACTAAACTATAATGTAGATTAGATATAGATCTGATCAGGATAAATTAAAGGAGTGAAATATGAATTACATTTTGTTTAGTTTTTGCCTTTTTCACCACTTTATTATGTGTCATCTTACTATTGCTTTCTATTTTGCATTTTGATGTTGCCTCACAGCCAATCAAATGATAATCCCCCAAAATGACAATCCCCCAGCGAGGCACTACCGTGATGCGGTTGTGGGGCTTGCGTGCTCCAAGGAAGCTGAGAAATACACACCAGAGGCTCAATCATACTGGACAGGTCTCATCAGAGAAGTCAGATGAAGAGTGTCTCTCCCCTTAAATAATATGGAGAGACACAATTTACAAAAACCTATACTGGATCAGTCATCACCCAGTCAACAAGGACTGTGCTAAGGGCTGGAGTTCCTGGAAATTGCTGTCAAATTGGCTAAAGGGCGCAGGCCCATTGGCTGAGTAACCAGGGCCAGCAGCTGCAGATCTACTGGAAGAAAAGTTATCTACTTGTCCCAAGTGTACAAAGATTGAAAAGAAAGAAATAATCATTTTGATATTCCAAATCAAGTCCAGTGAGAAGAGGATACCTGCAAAGAATACACCAGGTCTGGAAAGAACAATATCCAAAATCAGAAATAACAGAAAAAGTAGCAGATCAACCTAGATTTATAATACGAAATAAATTCACAGTATTTACAGAAGCAGAATTGAAAGACTTGCAAAGGACTACCCAGGTCAAAGAAATCAAAGCCTTCCCAGAAGTACTCGTAATATTTTCACTTAGCACTATGTCTTTTTCAACTTTTTCTCGAGCAATTAATCCGAAGGACACCATATTGGGGAATTCTGATCTAAAATGCATTGACTCTTAGCTGGTGACCTTCCACTGTTAGGGAGCTGATCCAGAGAAACCTGTTCCCAGGAATTCAGGACTGATGCCACAACAGATGAGAGAGCTTTTCCAAGCTTGACTGCTGTCCTGTTGGACACAAGGATTTTAAACCAGTTTGAGTATATTCTGGCAGCTCTTATGTTCCTTGAAAAATCAAAGGACATATGTGATGGGTTGACAATCCTGTTGGTAGATTTATAACTCCCACCACCCCTTCTTGTGCTGTTTGTAATTAGATTATTGTAGCACCTTAAATAATTACTATCTTGTGAACTGGACAGTCTATGTGACCTTTTACTATAAAATGTTTTAGGTTTCAAGGAGCTACAAGAATTATTATTGTTTTTCTTGCACAGAATTAACACAAGCATCTGGAAATAAGTTAAGCCTGCTGGGTTAAGGATGTGATTTTTCAAATGTCTGCCACACTTGGGTGCCAAAAGCCTCTCCATTCTTATATTCTTGGTGAGGCACAAGGGAAATTTGGTTCAATAATCTTAACAGATGGCAATTTTTCAACACTGTGGGTAAATCATACAGGTAGTCCTCGACTTATAACCACAATTGACCCCAAAATTTCCATGGCTAAGCAAGGCAGTTGTTAAGTGAGTCTTGCCCCATTTTGTGATCTTTTCTAACAGTTGTTAAGTGAATCACGCGGGTTATTAAGCAAATCTGGCTTCCCCCATTGACCTTGCTTGTCAGAGGTCAGCTGAGAAGGTCACAAATGATTCCCATGTGACTCCAGGACAGTGCAGCTGTCATAAACACATACCATTTGCCAAGCGCCCGAATTTTGATCACGTGACCGTGGGGATGCTGCGATGGTCATAAGTGTGAAAAACGGTCATAAGTCACTTCAGTGCCGTTGTAACTTTGAACGGTCACTAATAAATGGTCGTAAGTCGAGGACTACCTGTAGTTCAATGGTTTTCAAGTAATGCTTGCAGGATTTCTGAAGTCATTCGGGAAATTTACCAGATTCTGTGTCACGCAGCAGCGAATTACAATAATCTCTTCAGAGGTAGAATGGCTTCTCCTTACTCCCCAAATTCTGATTCTCCTTGTAGCATGTAGCCACAGAAGCCATCCCTTTGGGAGCAAGGCATGCTGGTCAAACTCTGGAACATAATAAGGCTCCGGCAGGGTGCAACTGTCAGCAGGCAGTTGGCTGGGCAAAAGCCTGCCGAACTGGCAGAAGGTTTGCAATCTGCTGCCTTAAATGAATTACTGGAAGGGCTCTTTACTAGCTTTTGGCCATCAACAGTTGGTAGTAAAGAAAACATCAAGGGTTTACTGAATGGAAAACGTTAGACACTGCAGATCTGGATACACAGAAATGGCACATCAGTCTTTCCATGCTGTGTCCTCCCAAGCTGGCTGGTCCCTGTTTAATCGGGAAAACTGAGCAACATGTTATATTAAGTGCTACCAGTTACTGTAAGTCCACCTCTGAAATTATGCATCAGCTCTTTGTTTACTCCAGCTTTGTTCTCAACATAGATTCCAGTGATGGAAACATGCATCATGCTAAGCCGTAATATGAAATGCTGGATTTTGGCTCAACAGGATATATGTAAGCAGTTATTCTGGTTTCTAAACCGTGGTGTATGACTTAGTGTTTTCTGTGAACAAACTACCAAGCTTATTTTCCAAGCCATTATGAAACCCAGTTTTATAATGCAACCTTTGGGTATGTTTGTGTTGTAAAGTAAAAGAAGCATGTGGTTGCAAGAAATAGTCCATTTACCACATTTTCAAACCTCTTATTTTTCCTTACAAGTGCTTGCCTCTTAAACCCCTTTTCCCCTCCCTCGCTCCTTGGATCATGCTACCCCAGGCAAAGTTACATGTTGTGGTTCAAAAAGAAAGACTAATCAAATTTGCTGCACCAGCCGGGTCTCTTAGAGAGGGAGACTGGAATTCTTTTAAACAGGTAGGGTCAGTGTGACATAGTGATTAAGGGGCTAGACCGGTGTTTTTCAAACTTGGTAACCTTAAGATGACTTTATTTCAACTTCCAGAATCCTCAGCATAGTGGCTGAGGAATTTTGAGAGTTGGTCCAGAGACCTTAAAGTTGCCAAGGTTGAGAAACACTGTGCTAGAGTGAGATCAGGGAGACTAAGATTTGAATCTCCCTTAATCATGGAGCATAACTGTGGATATATTGCTATTTTCAGTCCCAATCTGCCTCACAGGATGATTTTGGGGATAAAATGAGAGACTCTCAGATATGCCACTAAGTTCCTGGAAGAAAGCCAGGTTAATAATAGTAACAGTAGCCACATCTGGATAAGGAAACAGTAAAGGGCTGAACTTTTTCCATTATTTGTACACAAACTCTTTTTGCCAACTTGAAATGCTTTGCAACAACAAAGTCATTTAGATTCAGTGGTTAAAAAAAAAGAAAGGAAGGTAACTTTGCTATTAAAAATGATTCTAAGGTATATCTTGAATGAAAGAAGCTTCCTTTTCTCCAACCCACCCCCCAATTTCCTTCCTGATCCCATGAGATAGTGCTGTCTGCCTTGTCTGTCTGAATTTGTATGCTAAGAGAATGGTGTAACGATCCTTTCCATTGTTCTAGGTTTGTTAACAAGGCATATACAAGATGGAGTAATGGCAAGGCCTAATCACAGTAAAGTGAGAGGAGATACGTTTTGACAGATCATTAGATCAATGTTAAAATTCACTCTGATTTTTTGCAAAGATTTTGCATGTATACAGTTGAATTATTTATCAATTATTACATAATATCAGCTGACGGGTTTAGTACTATTCCAAAACAAGGCTAAAATCTTAAAAACTGTTGGCAGGGGCAAGGAGAGCTGTAACACAAATCAGCATAAAACTGTCTTCTATATGTTACTTGGTAGCTAGGTATCATCACAGCCGGCCAGCTGCAGTTCTCAGCCTGAGCGTGATATCCAAGTGAGAAATTGGCATAAGGATCTGGCAGGTATAAAGAGGCAGCCTGACTTGAAAGAAATGGACTGTCTGGTTTGGTTCAACAACCAAACAGGACAGGTACAGACTCCAATGGATAGTTAAAACTGCAGAAACAATTGCAACCAGCCTGCCTTCCATAGAAGACCTGTATATTCAGCCATCACTCTGCTGAACACCTAATTCTTGCAATACAGTCTTGCATCTAAATACCGTTACCCATGTTATTTGGCTGTAGTAGTATCCTTTTTACCTTCTTTATTACCTCCTCTTACTGATATTATTATTATTATTATTATTATCATGCTTATTCTACTCTGTTGTTTGCATATATACTGAGAATTTCTGCACCAGAGACAAATTCCTTGTTTGTCTAATAACATTTGGCCAAATACAGCTATCCTATCCTATCCTGTTCTGTTCTTGCTACTCAGAACAGAACAGCTCTGGAAGGGTTGGAGCAGAAAGATGACCTGTACCAGCCTAAAATGGGTTCAGCTAATAGACTAATCTCACTCATAAAAGTCCCCTGACTGTGGCATCAACAGAAAGTTCGTGAAGCATGTCACACTGTATCCACACTAAAAGCTGTGTTGGAATCAGCAGCATCTAGAGCTAACTTCAGTAATACCA
The DNA here is from genome assembly GCA_023970755.1 of Azemiops feae. Taxonomy (NCBI): domain Eukaryota; kingdom Metazoa; phylum Chordata; class Lepidosauria; order Squamata; family Viperidae; genus Azemiops; species Azemiops feae. Next base: position 1,381,331 of record JALGBA010000172.1, on the reverse strand, counting down.
AAATGATGTATGCACGGTGACATCATCACACAAATATACTTACATCTTAACATAATTTTCAACATTTATATAATTATATAGTCATTTGTTCCTCTTGCCTCAGTCCTTTGCACGATCATGATTGGAATAAGGAGGAAAAACATTCCTTCAGACTCACTCAAAAAGTCAGTCATGCTGGGAGTGATCAACAGAAAAAGAAGGGATCATCCTAGTACCCGTTGGCTGAACACTATAAAGGATGACACTAGGATGACCATGGCAGATCTGAAGGAGGCGGTGTGAGACGGGCATGGAGAGTGCTGGTCCATAGAGTGGCTGAGGGTCAGACACACTTGAATGGCTAACAACGATAATTCCTTCAGTACTGGTACACCTAAGGACCACCTAGGATGGGATTAGATGAAGGCAACAATATGACAAGGTAGAAATTTGGGCAGATTTGTGCTGCAGTGAAGATGCAAATGAGAAAGAGCTTCTACCCATGTTTATCTGGTTAGATTAGCAAAACAGCCCAAGAGACAGCATTCCTACGGACATGAATGTTAATGTGGTGGAATGCTAATGCTGGGATGCATCTAGTGTGAATTCAGGACTCTATATAGCTGTGAAGTTCATTACAAGGCAAATTGGTAACCCAAAGATTTGAATATTTCCATTTATCTTTTCACACAACTGAACTTCTTAAGGTTAAATACAAGGATCTCCACCCTCTGTGGCCCTATATTTGGGCATTAAAGGTGACCTGGAAAATCAGGTCTGCTTGTTAGCTGTGTATGACCTCTGCCCCTGTCACCATGAGCTTGATGTGGAAGGACTTCTGAGAATCCCATGAATTCACTAGACAAATAGTATTGACAAACTATACATCCACCTTGTATGCAGTTTCCTGGCATGTTATTGAAGAGGTTTATTATTAACTTCATCTTGGATGTTTTGTCCAATCTAGTCAACAATTCCCAAGTGATCTTTCTCCAAATTTTACCCAGGGACAATTCTGCTTAGTTTCCAAAATTAGCAAAGCTCAACTAAATGCTCTACCACTTACATTGGAGGGATCATACACAATCTAACTGGCTATGAAACTGCTAAAACAATATCTTGGCCAAAGCATGTATACTTTATTGAACAGAAGGATAGGGAGGGGAGGAAGAGGAGGAGGAGAAGTGGGTTAGAATTGGGACGAGACGACTCTTGATTGCTATGGTCTATATTCTCCCAAATGCAGCTTTCTTTTTCAGTATGAGCTATCAGTGATGGTAACACTACCAACAACAGGTATTCACTGTGTCTGAGGCATCTGGCTGGCGTCTGGCTGACAGGATGCTGAGATAGCTGGATCGTTGGCCTGGACCTGCCAAGGCTGAGTCCAATGCTCTTTTCCTATGGCATTTGCATTTTGTTGCCTTTTTTTATGGTACAGTATTCTATTCTGTCTGAGCTGGAATTTGCTGTCAGTGCAATATTCTTTCAGTTCCCTGTCAAAGATGGCTGCATTAGGTCGCCTGAGTATTGATAAAGACAAACAAGGGCAAGTGGGTGGGGCAGATGAAAAAGCTTGCTATGATTCAACAGGCTGTAACCTCTCTGAATTTGCCCAGAGATGAAAAGGAGCCCCTGAATTAAGTGAGATATGGCCTTCTAAGAAAAGTTTAGGGAACACAGCAGGAAGTTTGGTAATGGCCAGACGTGGAAAAGCTACTAGTAGAATATTAACTGCATGCAACAGTTTCACTCATCTTGTACCATTGCACCATAAAATTAAAAGTGTAACAGCAACTTTCTAAGTTAGGTTTGCAATTCCATTCTACTTTAAAATCCAACTGCTAAAAAACTGATCAGATATTTGCTTCTTTTGCTCTGCTTGATGTAATAGTAACAGCTAATAGTAGGGGTATATAAACACCCATTAAAATAATAGAGCTGGCATCCTCTGGGTAATTGGTAGTGCTGCTCCTACAGTCTGGAATTTTCCTTTATTGAGTAAGAATAGAGCCCACCCCATCTGTGCCTGCAAAGGAGGCATGCTGCGGGCCCCACCAGCCAGGGTAGTCCGGCTGGCAGGGACCAGGAGAACAGCTTTTTCTGCCATTGTGCCTGCCCTTTGAGACATCCTGCCCCCAAGACTGAGGTTGGCTCCCACCCTTCTTACCTTCCATAAGAACTTAAAGACTTGGCTCTGCCAATTGGCTTGGAGCGCCAACGGAGAGATTTTATATTGGGATTACTGATAGATTAACAACAGATCCCCCCCCCTCTTCCTCATATTCCCTCCCCTCCTCTTTTTAGCTAGGTTGATTTTATAGTATTGTATTTATATATGATAAATTATAGTTTTATCTTTTAATATTGTATGCCACCCAGAGTTGCTATGTGGCAAGATGGACAGCTAATAAATCTTACAAATTAACAAATAAATAAGGCTGCAGGATTGATAGAAAGGTGTAGTAGTGCAATGGCAAAATAAATGAACCATGTTTATAGGTGAAAACATCCAGGTTCAATCCCTGGCATTTCTTAGCCAAAACCTTGGAGAGTGATTGGAAATCAGGATAAGTGGCATAAACTGTATGGAAAAAGGTTTTCCTTAAATCTAGTTCTCCTTTGCCATTATCAGTTAATATGTCCTTAACTTATTTACAACAATTATTAGCCTCTGCAAAGCCTTTCGTTGTTTCTGCAGAGAAATGTCTTTGTAATAGTAGAAAATTTAAGTCTTAACTTGAATCATTTTGGGTGTGTGCCTTCTGGCAACTATCTGGACAAGCCCACATAGTTTTTGCGACTATAATTTCAGAAGAGATTTCCATTACTGCCTTCTTAGGGGTAAGAGCGGATGACTGGCCAAAGGTAACCAACTGGTTTCATATCTAAGGCAGGAGTAAAACTCACAATTTCTCAGTTGTTACTGGTGCCTTTTATCACAATATTAACTTCACTTGAATCAATAATATAAGACTATCTTTTGACTCTTTATTCTTGTGTGAAAGGTGACAAATTGGAGATCCAGCAAGTTAGGAAAGGAAATCTCCTTGCAAGATATACTTTTGACAACAAATGTTCTGGAGAGAATAATTTCTTCCAAGCTAAGAAACAAAACTTATGCAAGCCCATGCTTTCTATGTCAAGAAATGTATCTTCAGTGGAATGCACGAGTGAGTTTTCAAAACTTCTTATATATATATATACTTAAGAACATATGAGTAGGGCCAGAGATTATACTGTTCTTGAACATGAGAGATTTAAAACTATCAGGAAAGGGGTTGGTCTGACAGACTTCCATTTCCTAAATTGAAGTCATCTGCCCTCAAAGTCAATGAACTGAATAGCCTTAAATTCTGAAGAAGCCACATGACATTCTGCATCTCCTATTCAATTGTAACTCTGAGACCCTGAATTCTGCGGTAATACTGGTAGTAGAGAGAGTAATGAGTAACTGGCTCATCTTTACCAGAATCAGAATTCATGCAATGACTGCTGAGCTGTTTCTGCTGCTGGTAGCAGTTTAACATTTTGTTCTGCTTTGTAAGTTTAAATTGGCTGGTTGATGGATGCATTAATGTACTGTTAACCTGCCCAGGGCCTTCAGGATTGAACAGGCTATGAATTTAAAGATTAATTATAGACATTAGAAGACCAACATATTTGTTGGAAAGCCAGCCATTATCAACCACTGCAGAATGCAGCTGTAATCTTCCTGGCAAATTTGTTTTCCTGCCACGATGGGTGAGGAAATTAGTAGTACTTTTGAAACCTCAGTGATTATAGTGGATTTATAAAAGGGTTTAATAGAACCATGTTGCAACATGAAAAATATCTGCACTGTGCTACAGCCAGCTAATGAGGAAAAACCCAATTGTTTTCTTGCAACATTTACATGCCCATCTCTTCAGCCTGAAAATTCAGAGAATTTGATAACAGCAGAAATGGCGCACTGCATCGGACCAAAAGCCTCTCTAGTGCACCACTCTATATCCGCAATGGTAAACCAGAGGATTCTGGGAACCCTACAGCACTATAAACAAAAACAGGACTGCATCATGCATGGATCCTAATACTGGAAAATTATGCTGGGTAATTTCCAGTTTAGTTTGCACCAATACAATGCCTATCTCCAAATCAGAGTAATCACACACACCCCGTTCTGGTTAGCTAGCACAATTATAGATTGATGTTTATTTATTAATCATCAGCAAACATCAAAAACAGTTAACTATCAAAACAGTAACAATTCTGAAGGTGAGGATTATATCTCCAACACTTAAGTAGCTGAACTTGAAGGTAGTTTATAGTCATCAAGGTGGGTGGACTTATCTTTCACAAAATGGCTCAACCTGCTTTTAAAGTCATCCAACTGGTGCCCATAACTATACGCCCGAGTAGATTACCATCTGGACAAAACATAACAAGGCACATTTCCTGATAATAATGCTAGCAGAATACTGTACGAATCCATCCAAACATTGTTTGCAATTTTGATAGTATTTTCAAGGCTGACGAGTACACAAAGATGATTGTGTGAAAAAAGCTTTTATATCAGCCCTTCAGGGTAGATCCAGAACCAGGGACATGAAGGATTCTATGAGTATTCTTTATTGCAGCATGGTAGAATAACAAACAATGCCTGCCCAAGTTTCTCTTTGTCCCATTTCATATTAAAAAATATATATATTCTGGGTTTCTTTCTCAACTTCCTTTTTCTCAAGACTAAGTAATCTTTCTCAAAGATTTAGCAGCTCGCTCATTTCTTCTCTGTCCCTGAGATCAGCTCTACATTCCCTCCCATTATGCAATTCATACTTTCTGCCACACATTTCAGTTCTTTTGATTATGTACCATCAAACCAGTGTTGACTCTTCGCAACCATCTAGGTAGACCTTGTACAGTTTTATAATTAAATGCACACTTTGACTTCCCTACATGTATTCATCACATTTTAACTGTGATTAAGCAGTTAGAAAATATTACATTAACAAATATAATGCTTTCTATGTTGGCCAAGGACCTTAGGAGAAAACGTTTGTTGTAGGGATTAGGGTTCTGGCCTATAGACTAGGAGACTATGACTTCTAGACTTGCCTTAGGCATGAAAGCTGAGTGAATTTGGGCCAGTCACTCTCAACCCAACCCAGTTCACAGTTCATTGTGGAGAAAACAGGAGGTAGGAATATTAGGTATGTTCATGCCTTGAGTATGTGTGTCTGCGTTTGTGTGTAGGAGTGTAAATGTATTTTTCTCCTCTTTCATTTAATCATGTCTGATTCTGACAGATTGCCTTTTTTTTCCAGAAGTGGTTTGCCATTGCCTCCTTCCTAGGGCTGAGAGAGAGGAACTGGCCCAAGGTCACCCAGCTGGCTTCGTGGGACTAGAACTCACAAGCTCCTGGTTTGTAGCCTGGTGCCTTAACCACTATACCAAACTGGTGGGGTGTGTGTGTGTGAGTGAGTGAGTGATTTAGACTGGAGAAGTGCAGCTGGATGATAATCAAGTGAGGGAAAGCAGTTAAGATCGATGGTGTGGAACTCCCTGTGAGTCACAGAGCAGACATACTGACCACTTATAAATACCTTGATACCCCAAAGTCATATGGGAACCACAATAAGGACACAAGGAAAATAGCAATATCCAAGTACCACCAAAAAACAAGACAGGTCCTGAAGAGGTAGCTCAATGGGAAGAACAAAAACCATGCCATCAACATATATGCCTGCCAGTCATCAGATATCCTGATGATATAGTGAGCTGGCCAAAGAAAGACCATCTGCCGATGTGAAGACACAGAAGCTCCTTACAATGTATGGAGATTTCCATCCCAAGTCTAAAACTCAGAGACTGTCCATCAGCTGGAAAGAGGGAGGGCAGGGTGACTGTCAAAGCCACTGTCATGAATGAAACCCAGAGCATCCAGGAGAACATCAGTAGGATGGTACCTAAGCTGTTGAGAGAATGCCAGGGCAGCAGTAGACATGGGAAAAAGATCAAGCAGAGTAAGTGCCTTTACAAGACCCTGCGTGGGATGTATCATTGACAGATAGCTGAGATATTAGACATTGGGAAACTAGGCATCACCATCAGATAGATTCATAACTGGCTGACCAACCGCACTCAGTATGTAGTCATCAATGGAACTGCATCTACATGGAGGGAAGTATGCCATGGGGTACCCCAAGGCTCTGTACTTGTCAACATCTTCATCAATTATTTGGACGAGGGGATAAATGGGGAATTCATTAAATTTGCAGACGACACCAAGCTGGCAGGAATAGCCAACACTCCAGAAGATAGGCTTAAGATACAGAAGGATCTTGACAGACTTGGACATTGGGCGCTATCTAACAAAATGAAATTCAATGGTGAAAAAAGTAAGGTTCTACATTTAGGCAAGAAAAACCAAATGCACAGGTACAGTATAGGTGGTACCTCGCTCAATAGTAGTAACTATGAGAAGGATCTTGGAGTCCTAGTGCACAATCACTTAAATATGAGCCAGCAGTGTGCTGCAGCTGCCAAAAAAAGCCAACTAAGTTCTAGGCTGCATTAACAGAGGGATAGAATCAAGATCACGTGAAGTGTTAATACCACTTTACAATGCCTTGGTAAGGCCACACTTGTAATACTGCATCCAGTTTTGGTCACCACGATGTAAAAAAGATGTTGAGACTCTAGAAAGAGTGCAGAGAAGAGCAACAAAGATGATCAGGGGACTGGAGGCTAAAACATATAAGGAACGGTTGCTGGAATTGGGTATGTCTAGTTTAATGAAGAGAAGGACTAGGGGTGACATAATAGCAGAGTCAAACTATTCTCCAAAGCACCTGAGGGCAGGACAAGAAGCAATGGATGGAAACTAATCAAGGAGAGAAGCAACCTAGAACTAAGGATAAATTTCCTGACATTTAGAACAATTAATCAGTGGAACAACCTGCCTCCAGAAGTTGTGAATGCTCCAACACTGGAAGTTTTAAAGAAGAGATTGGACAACCATTTTCTGAAATGGTATAGGGTTTCCTGCCTGAGCAGGGGTTTGGACTGGAAGACCTTCAAGGTCTCTTCTAACTCTGCTATTCTATTCTGTTCTGTTCTGTTCTGTTCTGTTCTACTCTACTCTACTCTACTCTACTCTACTCTACTCTACTCTACCCTACCCTACCCTACTCTACTCTACTCTACTCTACTCTACTCTATTCTGGCTAAAAAGGGCTAGACTAAAAGATAGGACTTAGGCATTGATCATAGCAGCACAAGAAAAGGCACCAAGAAACAAATCCATAGAAGAGCAGGAATCTACCATGCAAGATAGGACCCGAGATGCAGACAATGCAGAAAGGCCTTAGAGACAGTCCAACACATAGTGGCAGAATGTAAGATGCAGGCAGGAACAGCTTACACTGAATGGTACAATCAAGTTGCTACTATTGTGTACAGGAACATCTGTAGAATGTATGAAATAGACATTCCCAAATCCAGATTCGAGAGTCCACAGAAGGTTGTGGAAAATAAGAGGTCTAAGATCCTGTGGGACTTCCAGATCCCGACAGATAGGCAGGATAGGGAGAAACTGAAGAAATACCACAGCCTGAAGCAAGAACTAGAGAAGATGTAGAAAGTAAAGGCCAAAGTGGTCCCAATTATGTTAGGAGCACTTGGGTATGTGTAAGAGTGACTCCAACGGATTCCAGGAATGATATCTGAGCAAGAACAACTAAGATGCTGTTCTTAAACTCTCAAGATCTCAGATTGGTAGAGGATCTGAAATGGAGAAAGATACATACCAGGATAAAAATATCATTCCGAGATGGATTGCCTCTGTACTTGGAAAATCCCTATAGCTTAATGCTTAATTTCTTCTGAAACTTACCTGTTCTCTTTACAGCTAAGAGAGGTGCCACCACCATATCTTGTAATAATGAATGCTGCATTAATTATTTGTTGGGCAAAGCTCTGCTTCCCTTTATAAAAAAAATAATAATTCTCTATCTAGGTTTTCCTAACTTGATATCCTCCAGATGGTCTATATAGATGGCCAAAATCCAGTGACAATATGAATCTGAAGCCCAGCTCAATAGAAGGTATTACTTACGGAAAAAGCCTATTTGTACTCACAGTGCCCATTTGTCTGCCCACATTTTTCAATTAAGAAAAAAACAAATGAAAAAGCACAAGAGCAACTTAAAACAGAGATATACAACCAAGGATGCATGCAGGGCTTCAGTGCTTTTCTGTGTTGGATCTAAAGTCTCCCGTGACCGCAACAACCAAAAATTAGTGGTCTAGGTTTCTACCATGTACAGATGAGAAACACACAGAAACAAACTATAATGGAGTTTTTAAAATAGCTAAAGGGAGCTGAAGAAAAAAAAATAGTTTTCCATAAATACAAACAATCCCTGCATTACCCAAGTGTTTGACAGAGTTGCATAATTGTTCCACCCACAGTGACCTTCACTACCTACCAATGTTGAGAGTGATCATTAACTACTGAAAAGTTGTTCACCTTGGTTTAAAAGCTACTTACTTAAAAACCTTCCTCTACCAATTTGGTGGTTTTACCCAAACATTCATAAACACACATATTTTAAGCTATGATACTTACCTTTTACTTAATGCTGTATTTTTAAAACAAGGCTCCCACCCTCATGAATCCAAAGGTAAGTTTTAAAGTGTGCAGCCAGTGCCTGAAAGCTCACTGGGAAATTCAGTGGCTCACATTACTAATTGTCTTAACTGCAGAGGAATGTATTTATGTATTATAAATTAGACTTTAAAAGTCATTCCAAAATAGTTCTATGGCAAGAAGGTATGTTATCTCCTGAAGGTATGTTATCTCCATTTTAGATCCTTTGCCTTTATTTCTTTGCTGCCTGGACTGCTAAAGCACTTTGCCTTTCTGATATGGGCTGCAGATGGACGTTAAGCAAGCAATTGGGCCAATCTGAGCATGACATCTCACAACAGCAATTGCCAGGCACTTTGCAAATTGTCTGTTCACTGAAGCTGCTAAATGAACAAACATCTTGAAAATGCCAGCCAATTGGCATTTGCTTTGGTGTTTCAGAGACAGGCTGCATCTACACCCCCCATTTCAGATCTTAATAATTCAGGCTCAAATGTTTTCAAAAACAAGAGAAACTCAATAAACCCTGAACTGACAGATTTGTCTATTCAGACTCCCTACATATGTTCAGTTATGTAGAAGGCTTTAAGTTTAAGATAATGAAGTTGGCAAATGAAAAAATATCTCTGATATGTGCTTTAAAATAATTACAGATGAACTTTACCAAACTTCAGCGAAACTTCGCACTTGTTCAGGAATTAAGCTATTTATCTTCTAAAGAATGCTTTCCCTTGTAGTGGCCCTCTCAAAAACACAGCTGATAACGTTCAAGAAATGCTTTAAAAAGTAATACTGGAACAGAGATGAAAAAGTGCTGAGGGGACACACTTTTGCCTTTAGAATATATGCATATTATATCTCAAATTTCTCCTTAAACTTGGGCATTTTATCAGGTCAGATTTCACAAATGAGCTTAGAAGATCTAAACAAAAATTGAATATATCCCATGATAATTCCAGGCTTAGTAGCAAAGACTCAATGAGCTTGAAGAAAATTACTTCTTTGATTTGCCAGTGTCTGCATCTCCTCTTTCATTCATGTATATGTCTTTAAGTTACTTGTAGAATCTTGGCTCAGCACTTCCATCTCCCCACAGAAATTCCTTGAAGCCTTCTGCCAAGAAACTAAAGGAACGCAAAAGCATAATATACACAGTTATTTGTCCATGGAAAGAGTTCTGATGATGGCAGATTTTGAAGGTAACTCTCTCTGGGCCAGACCAAGCAGCAGATTTAAAGAGGGGGAATTGTTGAAACAGGTCAAAATGAAATAAGTAGTAAAGTGCTGTGGGAAGTCAGCCCCCCCCAGAGAAGGAAATATTAAAAGAGCAGAATATATTTCCCTAAAGGATTTGTCTCTGTCCCAAGCAGAAACCAAGTCTGCAGAAATGCAGATAATCTTGTCAGAAAGACTGGAGTCAGGAAGCTGGGATTAGGAAGAAAGATCTCTAGAGTCAACACCAAAAATCTAAGAGTCATCAGCCACAGCCCCAGGGAAGCAGGGTATGACCCTTGGGACATAATAGGATTAACCCACCACCATCAGAATACCAGAAAGGCACACCCAGACTCAGGTCAGAGTACGTGACACAGGAAATACAAAGCCTGAAACAGGAACAGGAAACAATGCCAAACAAAAGGCTCCAGAGGGTATAAAAACCCACTCCCTACACTTGCTCAGCCCTTTTTTCCCTCTCTCTCTTTCCTGCCAGAGCATGTGTGGGTGGGGTAGGGTTATTTGCAAGCAGGAAGTTCTTGATTCAATTCTTAGTAAAGTCTATTTGTAGAAAACAGGGCATACAAATAAATTCACAATGGCTGCAAGGGTTTTTTGACATCAAGATACAATCAATTGTATGTAATGGCTCCTGTAACCTCATTCCCCAGATTTTATCAATGGCCCAAATTGCATGAGATTATGAAGTCTTGCAGAATTTTGGCAATCAAAATTCTAACTATAATTTTTGAAATGTCAAAAGATTTTATGATTAGTTTTTTACAATGTAATTAGGGCTGTGGGACCTGTTAGGCAGTGTCTGTCATGTTGCCATTTCTAATTTATATTTCTGTGTGGCTCTCCTCTTCAATAAACCGCAACCTTCTTTCTAAAGCAGTCGCCATGTTGTTATCCCCGGCTTGGACTGAACCATGATGAAGACTTTTCTTCCAACAGTGCCGATGTCCTGCCATGGATTGTATAAATTCAGGTTAAAGGTGGGATTTCCACTTTTGAACATTCTCTGAAATTAAAATCAAAACAAGCAACTCCCTACAAATATATCTTTTAAAACACATACACCTAGCAGTTGTAACTTTCTCCTATCTTTATTAGTATTCTAGTGGGGTTTTTTTAATATTTAAATGTTGCCTTCGCTTCCACAATGAAGAGGTAATGGCCCTCCGTTACTTCACGCCTCAGAACAGCTCAGCCTAGATAGAAGGTTGGTGATGGAACAAAGTATTGGGGCTTCAGAGGACACTAAAGTTAATTCTGAGAAAGAAGAAGCCTGTCAATATTTCAGTGTGATCTACCTACCCACATCTGTCCTGAAAAACTGAACTGGACAATCTTAAAACATGTATGCTTTTTCTTTTAGGAAAGCTAATTAATCATTGAATATATTCACCCCATAAATACAAAACTAAATCATTTTTGTTCCTGTTCCTCACTCTTGCAACATAGATTGTGTTCACCATAACTGCATCTTTATTCTCAGCCTGCATTATTTGTGTCTGATCATTTTATCAACCCCTTGAGCCAGAGAGAAGCAATCTATTTCTTGATACTCTTCGCTGAAATTTGGAAACATATTCTAATGTGTTTTTTTTCCAGTTTTGGGGAAGGAACTATAAAAATGAATACATAAAATTTCTCCAGTACTTAACATTTGGCCAGCATCCTCCCCAAAGTCAAGCATTTCAGCTTTATCCCTTTAACATGTCATCAAATCACCACTAGCATACCCCATGCAGTTCTCGGAAATCTATTAAAAAATTTCAGCTTGCAGTTTGCTTTTGTTTTACCCTTTTTCTGTTCTTTGTCCTTCTTTTCTTTGTCAGCTGGTTCCAGTACCACCAAAACTGAAGACTACAGCTGAATTTAGGTAAAACATCAAAGTTCAAATGTGATTGGCTATGTTGTGGCTTATTTGTGCAAATCTAAACTGTGTACTTGGTTTATACTTCAGGCAAATGAAGGGTTCCTTCCATAAACTAGACTTCATTTAACTAAAGGTTATCATGTTGTGCAAATCTAGTCTCAAAGTTCCTTGAGGCGGCATCCTTTTTTTTCACTGCCACTTAATGAAACTTCTGCTGCAAAATGTAATTTACATGAAAGAGCCATAGTGAAGTAGATGAGCTGCATTCCTTTAGATGTTCCTGCACTACAACTACACACCATCATAGGCAAATGGCCAGTGGCGAAAGATGCTTGGAACTATAGGTCAACAACATATGTGGCAAAAGCAATCTATACAAGGGTGAATCGGAAAGTAGAATTGAATACATGCACCTTTGGAGGATTAGCACATGAAACAGTGAACTGCAGGATGGAATTTCAGTTGTGTAACATATACCCATTCCCTTCAACTGTTATTTGCACAGAAAAGTGATTTGAAGAATTGCACTGAAGCAACTGTGATTTAAAACTTAGGAGATGCTATTAGCAGGTGCTGGCCAATTTATCACTATTAGTAGATAATGCTGAGATTGATCCTAAATGTATTAGAAGTCTTGTTTTGCAAAGCACAAAACACCCCTTGAAAATATATCCTGGAGTTCCATGTCCTGTACCTTAATATAAAGCATTCTTACCCAATGTGTAGGCTTTCAACTCTTATAATTCCCAGTGGTGTTCCAATAAATCTTTTCCACTGGAGAGAGAAGGCTGAAAATATGCATTGTGACATCATGTTACAAATTCCATGACTTACAATACAGATTGACATCTGATTTTATGATTCAAATATGAAAGGCTAGGATCTACATCATGACTTTATAATGCAAATTGAATCATGTAATCATTGTAATTTGTACCAGGTGCCGGTGCAACTGGAAGGAGTTAAATCGGGCAAAGCTGAACTAAATTTTGTTCTACCCTCTCTAGACTTTTAAATAGCTGGCTAATTGATGACAATTGTGGGGAAGCCAAGGCAGTTTGTGGAAAAGATACGTAAATGCTGTGATATGTCCATACTTACAAAGATCGGAATCATGCAATCCATGATATTCTCTGTGAGAAGCAAAAATTAGAATTTGAAGAAGAACAATAGGAAGATTATTGATGCTTTTAAACTTCACTTTTGGAGAACACTCCTAGGAATACCATGGATAGCCAAGAAAACAAACAAATGGATCATCAAATAAATCAACCAAGAGTTTTCACTTGAGGAACAAATGACCAGGTTCAAATTATCCAATTTTGGGCACATTATGCAAAAGCCTAGTTCATTGGAAAAGGCTCTAATGCTGGGAAAGGTGGAAGGAATGAGGAGAATAGGATTACCACATCAGGGTGGACAGATTCAGTTACAGTAATGATGGGGGCACCATTGAAAGAGTGAAGGATCCAGTTAGGAATCGATCATAGTAGGAGAAAATCTACGTGATTGCTCAGAGTCAGCAACAGCTTGAATTGTATTTAATCAATCAATCTATCAAGGCAGCTTTGAGAGAATACTGAAAGTCTATAAAGACCGAAAGTTAATGCATAAAGCAGTGTATGACACAAAGATGGTTTTGAAAGACAGAAAGATATGGAAAGGTAGAGTGAACAAGGCTGATACAAACTAGATTTAGCTATTTGCTTTTTTTCTTGCTTTTAATTTACTTGACTATTTCTTATACCTTTTCTGCACCCAGCATAATATTGCTTATCTTGGAAGGGAATAATGTGAAATGTATAAATTTATCTGTGTCGAGAACTGGAAGCTCAGATGTCTCTAATATAAAACCCAAGAGATGACTCTACTGGACAACTGGGCAATTTGTGTGCCAGTGATTTATAAAACTTTTTTTTCCTATGAATTGTGAACCCTGCCATGACCTTAGCCGTAATACAACCCTGTAAATGTCATCGCCTCTCTTTGTAAAGTGTATCTGGAATGGTCTTAACATTGAAGTGAAAATCTGGCAATTTAACTCTAGAAAAAATCGTTCAAGGTGGTGGGGGTGTAAAAAATATAAGAAGAATCCACAAAAATACCAAGATTCAGTTTATACTCTGAAGAAGCAATAAACCATCAAGAATCAAGGAAGTTTTCCCCAGTCCAGAAAGAAACAGTCTTTTGAAGAGAACTCTGCTAGAGATCTCATCTTTTCAACTGGGAAAAACATGTAGCCTATCAGTGAAATTAAACAAGAGAAAAAATGGTACTCTTCAAACTCTTCTTCAAAGAGTTTAGTCACGGCTATTTTCTACTAATCAGCTTAACTGAACAAAAAATGTATGTATTTATCTTGCGGTATTACTGCCATAGTCTATATGGATTTCTAGAAGCTTAGAAACAGTATAATTTACAGTTGAAAACCAAAATAATACCAAAACCCACCAAGCAAGAAAAGGATGATATTCGCTCATGATTCTCTGCAGGCCATCTGGGCCGACTTTTGCAGGATAATTTGAAATTGAAGGCAACCAACAAGGAAAAATATTTAAGACTTTCATTTCAAAATAACATTCTAATCTGGGTAATGTCACCTATATCATAAACTGCCCTAAACAAATAAACAATGTATAGAACAATGACTTGCAAGCCTGTATGTCTTAACTGAAGCTTGAATCAATGTTATAATCTTTCCTAATTCAAAGCAATGAAGATGATTAGTGTTATGTCCTGGGCCTTGCTGAGTCATTCAGCAAGGCTCAGAAAGGCTGCAGGAAGGTTGCAGAGACCCGGACAGACCACGTGTCTGCCCGGGACCCAGATGGGCTGTCTCCGGCCTTGCGCGCATGCGCAAGGCGGGAGAATGGCCTGCAATGATTGGCTGTGCATCCCCTTGCAAGGGGAGTATAAAAAGGCTACTTTGCTGTGTTTCTGTGGGCAAGAGACTTTTGACATTGCTGAGAACCTTGTAGCCCCAGCACCATTGGAGTCGATCGCCTATTCAGATCTAAAGAAAATGATGCTTTTGAGCCCAAGCTTTCTGTAATAGCTTGGAGGCACCAATTCAAGCAGCGGGATCAGTGGCTGGGAGAATCAGCTGCGGACTTCGTCGCAGCTCTGAGGCAGGCTGCTAGGCCATGTGCATTCCAAGACTTGGAAGAGAGGCTCCGAGATCGACTCGTCTGCGGATTGCGAAGCCGTGAGATGCAACAAAAGTTGTTTGCTAGAGCTGATGTCTCCTTCCAAGATGCCCTGAGAGAAGTTGCAGCTGAAGAAGCAGCCGGCGGCGCGGTGAAGGCTTTGTGGTCGACCAAGAACCCCCCAGCAACAGTTCCCGTCCATCAGGAGGTCGTGCGAGAGGCATCTGGAGAAGAATCCAAGGAAGAAGAGGTGGACAAACCTCAACAGTCGGCGGAGAGAAGACTGCAAGAACGCAGAGGACAGACGCCTGCATCCCTTCGGTGTTTCGGCTGTGGGGGTCGCCACAGGAGAGCCGACTGCCGTTTTCGTTCTGCTGTTTGCCAGGCATGTGGCAGGCAAGGCCACATCGCATCAGCCTGCATGGGTCACCAAAAAAACAGGTCCCCCGAAGAATTGCCTCTGAAAGGTACCAAGGTCCCCAGCCAACACAGGGTGGGTTTCTGCGTGTCCCGTAGGGGGGTATTCAAAACTGGGGTTCACCGGCCCAAGAAAAAGCTTCGCATTGATGTAAGAGTGCAGGGAGTTCCCCTGGCTATGGAGCTGGACACAGGGTCCACTCTTTCTATTATTTCTGCAGACACCTTTAAAAAGGTTTGTTCCAGGAGTGGCTCACGAGTCAAACTCAGGCCCTCCAATCTCATCCTCACTGACTTCCAAAATTCACGAGTCAATGTGAAGGGGGAGGCCACGCTTAGAGTACAGCATAAGGAATTTGATGGGTTGTTAGATGTGGTGGTAGTTGGGGGTGATCGCACAAGTCTTATTGGACTCGATTGGTTCGAGGCACTTGGGATCCAAGTGACTGGTCTTAATCATCTACAAACTGCCAGCCTTGCAGGAGTCTCTAAGGAGTTTGCAGATGTGTTCAGCCCAGAGCTTGGCTCATACAAGGGGCCTCCCATTGCTTTAAAGTTAGATCCAGCCATCACACCCATCAGGGTTAAACCAAGGAGGGTGCCTTTTGCTCTCAAAAGTAAAATAGATGCTGAGTTGGACAAACTGCTCCAACAAGGCATTCTAGAACCTGTGGATTCTAGTCCATGGGAAACCCCCATAATGATACCATTAAAAGCCAATGGTGAAGTCCGAATTTGTGTGCAGCCTTGCAGCAGCATGCGTATCCAGTGCCTGTGGTGAGCTACATTCTGGCCTCACTGAAAGGGGGAAAAGTTTTTGCTAAGCTTGACTTAGCTCAGGCCTACCAACAGTTACAGTACCTGTTGATGAGGCAACAGCTGAGGCCCAAACGATAGTTACTCACAGAGGGGCTTTTAAAGTAAAAAGACTGCCCCTATTTCGATGACGTCCTCATTGCAGGAGAGTCATCTGGGAACTTGGCTGAAAGGCTGAGAGCTGTCTTGCTGCGTTTCCGCCAAGCTGGGCTGAAGTTGCAGCAAGACAAATGTAAAATTGGTGTAACATCCACCGAATTTCTAGGGTTTCGTATTGATGCTGAAGGCATCCACCCTGCAGAGTCTAAATTCTAGGCCATTCAACTGGCCCCTAGTCCCCAGTCAAAAGCTGAACTCCAGGCTTTTCTGGGCCTACTTAATTTTTATCATTCATTTCTCCCCCACAAGGCTGCAGTGGCTGAGCCGTTACACCGGCTCTTGGACAAGCAGACTCCATGGAAATGGACAAAGGTCCATAAAAGGGCTTTCAAAGAAGTCAAGGCCTTGCTATCTTCTAATGCGGTACTGGCGCATTTCAATGAGCAATTGCCTGTGTGCATCGCATGTGATGCCTCCCCTTATGGGGTAGGAGCAGTGTTAAGTCATCTCAAGGCTGATGGGACTCAGGTCCCTGTGGCCTACTACTCTAGAACTCTCTCATCTGCAGAGCGTAATTATGCGCAGATTGACAGAGAAGTCTTGGCAATAATCTCAGGCATCAAGAAATTTCATGAATTCTTGTATGGCCGCCATTTCACGGTCTACACTGACCACAAGCCTTTGCTGGGTTTGTTTATAATAAACAAGCAAACCCCACACATCATCTCCCCCAGAATGCTGAGATGGTCAATTTTCTTGTCAGCTTATGATTACACCCTGGTTCACAAACCAGGGACAGAGATGGGCCACGCTGATGGCCTTAGTAGGTTACCTCTAAAGCAAATAGAGGCAGACCCTGCTCCTGCTGTACACATTCTTTCCATTCAGGAATTGCCTGAATCTCCCCTCAATGCTAGGGATGTGGCTGCTGAAACTGCCACAGATCACACGCTTGCACGCGTGCTGACATGGGTGTTGTCAGGATGGCCTGACACATGTCCTGGTACAGAGTTGCAAAGTTTCTGGCGTAGGAAACATGAATTTTCTACATTCAAAAGGTGTATCCTGTGGGGAAGCAGAGTAGTCATCCCGGTCTCATTGAGGACTAGAGTCTTGATCTCTCTGCATGAGGGACATCCGGGAATTGTGAGGATGAAGGCGCTTGTGCGTAGCCATCTGTGGTGGCCTGGACTTGATAAGGACATCGAGGCCCAGGTTCAGGGGTGCCAAGTATGCCAACAGTCACGGCCTGAGATACCCCAGGCCCCTGTACATAGGTGTGAGGAGACACTCACTCCATGGTCACGCGTACAAATTGACTATGCTGGGCCCTTTCAGGGGCAATTCTTCCTTCTCCTCATGGATAGCCATTCCAAGTGGCTAGAGGTCGTTCCTGTATCCTCCACCACTACTGCCAGGACCATCCAGGTGCTCAGAGGAATCTTCGCTGCACATGTCTTCCTGATGTCCTTGTTTCAGACAATGGTCCCCAATTTACCTCTTCTGAGTTTCAGGCTTTTCTTCAAGCCAACATGATCCGGCATGCTACGTCTGCTCCTTTTCACCCTGCCACCAACGGTCAGGCTGAACGCATGGTGCGTACCACCAAGGAAGCATTAAAGAGAATCACTCAAGGACCCTGGCATCACAGGTTAGCCGATTTTCTCCTTGCACACCGCACCACACCTTGCACAGCTACAGGAAAGAGCCCAGCTGAACTCCGCTGGGGTCGCAGACTCATCACGAAGCTGGACAGGCTGCACTCAGAGCGGGTGGCTTCACAGGTGTCACAACCGCGGGCACCTAGGAGACTCCAAGTGGGTGATCCGGTATGGGCCAGAAACTATGGGCATGGACATATCTGGGTACCTGCTGTGGTATGCAAGGTCTCTGGACCACTGTCCTACGAAGTGGCCTTCGAGGATGGTCGTGTGCTTAGACGCCACATTGACCAAGTGCGCTGGAGGCTTCCTGGCCACGTTTCCGCTCCTGGTTCTGCTCTTGGGGGGGAGGGGGACCCCAATTACAATTGTTGACCACAGTCTCTCCACGAGGGCGCTTATCCAAATGTTCCTACACATGTTCCAGGTGGGGGTCTTGCCATGGAGGCGGCTCCTGACTCTGGCATAGGCTCCGGGGGTCTTGTCATGGAGGCGGCTCCTGACTCTGGCAGAAGTCCCTGGCTAGGGGCAAATGGCCATAAATCGGCTACTCAAGGCACTCCTGCTGCTGGTCTTGGGCTCGAGGGACAGTGCTCCCAAGAGGAGTCCCATGGAATTCTGGGGAACTCAACCCCACCAAGGAACTCTGGTTTGGGTCTGGTGGATCCAGCCAGTCAGCAGTCAGGGGGAACCCCTAAGTCTTCTGGGCGACAAAGTCCTGGTTTGTTTTGCGCAAACCGGGAGCAGGCACTCCAGGCACCTATTCCTAATCCCACACCTACAATCGCACCTGCACTTAATCTGGCTCCACGAAGATCAGAGCAGGTCAAGGGTCCTCCTAAGCATTTAGGGGAATATGTCAGATCCCTGTTCACTATACAGGAGGGGTATTAGTCCTCGCCATCTGAGGGGGTAAACAAAAACAAGTGTAGGTTGCGGTGCGAATATTGTCAAAGAGTGAAAGTCCGTGGATTCCATTGGGACCTGAAAGTAATAGGTTGCAAGGAGTAAGGTGGACGGTATAACGTGCTAACTGGCCTGCCATGTGTGTTTATGTGAAGTGTTAAACAATTTGCTTACTTATTGTTTAATCCAAGGGGGGAGGGGTGTTATGTCCTGGGCCTTGCTGAGTCATTCAGCAAGGCTCAGAAAGGCTGCAGGAAGGTTGCAGAGACCCGGACAGACCACGTGTCTGCCTGGGACCCAGACGGGCTGTCTCCGGCCTTGCGCGCATGCGCAAGGCGGGAGAATGGCCTGCAATGATTGGCTGTGCATCCCCTTGCAAGGGGAGTATAAAAAGGCCAGTTGCCATTGTGTTCTTGCTTCTGTTCTGTGAATGTACTTAATAAAGAGATCCTTTGTTGTGAACCTGCCTCGTCTTGATGTCTGCTTTGCAAGAACAGAACAATTAGGGGACTGGAGGCTAAAACATATAAAGTTGCTGGAAGTTTAATGAAGAGGAGGACGAGGGTTGACATGATAGCAGTGTTCCAATATCTCAGGGGTTGCCACAAAGAAGAGGGAGTCAAGCTATTTTCCAAAGCACCTGAAGGCAGGACAAGAAACAATGGATGGAAACTAATCAAGGAGAGAAGCAACCTAGAACTAAGAAGAAATTTCCTGACAGAACAATTAATCAGTGGAACAACTTGCCTTCAGAAGTTGTGAACGCTCCAACACTGGAAGTTTTAAAGAAGAGACTGGACAGCCATTTGTCTGAAATGGTATAGAATTTCCTGCCTGAGCAGGGGGTTGGACTAGAAGACCTCCAAGGTCCCTTCCAACTCTGTTATTCTGTTATTCAATAATCAAAATGTATTGTTCAATAGTACCCTCAAACAATGTGTTACAAATGCTTAGTATCATGTGAATAATAGTTCAGCCTTATTCACCTCAGCAACATTTAATAACAAATCAATTTACATTGCAAGGAAAGGCGAATATATGTGTGCCAGTATCCTGCAAGGTTATTTTTAATATTTTTCTTTTTATTTATTTGATTTCTATAGCCACCCATCTTCACAAGTGACTCTGGGTGAGGCAAACAATTAAAATTATTATAAATCAACTTACAAAATAAATACTATTTTGTTGTACTTTTTCTGGGAGGGAATTCAGCAACTAAGTTTAACCATGGGCCAAACTGTATATTTAAAGGAACTTTTGAAAACTATTGAGTATTTGAATTGGATGAGGGAACCAACGAGGCCAATACAGTTGCAATGAAGGCAATGCTCCCCCTTATATGGCTTCTTAACACAATGGCCGGTAACATACCAAAATGACATAATTCATATTATGCTTCTTTGTGTACATTATTAGTTTGTGTACACTGCTTTGTGTACAATGTTGGCTGTCTCAGAGGCCCTTGTAAAGCACCTTTAAGTAATGAGAATATGGTACATGATTTATTTTGATTTGGCTGCTGCCTTTCTGCTTATGTTATTCAAGGTACAGAATATAGGAAGAGAAACTAATCTGTGGTGCTTCCCCCACCCATGCTTACTCTAAAACATTTATAGAGGACACAGAATTCAAACTGAAGGACATCAGATATGGGTTGCTTTTGCACACAGTCATTTTTTCCTAAAGATTTAAAGAGCTTAGAGTCTATGAGGCAGGCAGTGTTTTCCCCATTTCTGTCTAACCCTTTTGAAATTGTGGGTGGATCTGGAAAGATAGCATACTGTCAGTGTGGGGCTAACTTTCCTGGTAGTACAACCTCTTTCCATCTAACACATCCCCAAATACGCAACATTATCTTGAGGAGCTGCAAACTTGCATCAAAAGCATCACTCTCATCTGATACAGAAAAAAAACTGGATTGGAGTGGAGGAATGGTAACCTTCACAGAACACCTGAGCTATCTTCCTCATTTGCTTCCCTAGTAGATAGGCATTATTTATCAACTCTTGAATGGGCAAATATCCTTATACATGTTCAGAAAAGACATTGGCTATCTCTTTTTCATGCTTTTCTCGGGGGATTCACCCAAGGTGTGCCACTTATCAAGGTCATGCTAATAAGCTGATGCTATTAAAAGCAAGGAGCAGCAAGGAGCTGAGCTGTACTATCCTGCTTGGTTTGCAAGATGAGCATTCTTCAGTGCCAGCTGGGTTAAGAGCTGAACAGAAATTAATTAGCACTGGGATTCCAGATTTTCACTCCAGAACAGTAGATAAGCTTTCTATGTAGACTCTGAATAAGAAAACAGGAGAGGTAATTTTAGTGTGGAGTTTGCACAGCTCCAGGTCCAGCACAGAGCTGAGCATGCCCTGTAGCCCAAATTATGAGCAGTTAGAGAATGACAGTTGAAAGCTCCCCTGTCCGAGTTTAATATTTGATCCTAAATAAACATGCTGAGGATGGAATCCGATTGCAAGTGAGCAAAGCTGGAGAGAAGGAAGCAAACCAATTTTGGCACATACTTGCTACCCAGGATTATAAATCCAAGTATGTAGCTTCCTTTGCATAGAACAAGACTCACTACAAACCCCTTTTCTTTGGCTTTTTTATTTGCACCCAATCATGGCACAAGCATGACATGACAACATCTTTTTTCCCCATTGTTTTTCCTTGGCACTGGCCCACCTTCTGCTGAGCTTGGGAAATAAAATTTCAAATAAGTTTATTTTCACCAGTTAGTGGTATTCCCATCTTCTTATTCTGACATGTCTCAAGGGCAATCCCTATAAAATGTATTAGGCTTTGTCATTCATTGCCTCCAAGGAAAATTGGGTGACTGCAGGGACTTGAAGAAGAGACAAAAGAGGTAACAGGGGCAGCAGATTGCATGCTAGCAGTCTGACTTAAGGATGAGCGGAAAGCCACTGAACACACAATTTGGAAAAAGCCCTCAGATTCCAAAGGGCGATGTAAAACTTTCTATGTATAATGGCTGAGGAGGAACTGGGTAATCTGGTGTGTGGATCTTCCCCTCCCACTACTATTAGAGAGATTCCTATCTAAAGGGAAAAAAAAGACAAATTTGTTGTAGGTAAGAACCATAAAGCATAGGTTTGCTTTTAGTATTACTCTGGCAGAACCCAGGGAGGCAGGTTAGTGTTATCATTCTGCATTACAGTATTTGAGATCAACCCTTCAGTTTTTTAAAACATATTTTCTTCTTTTCTTCCTGTTGTTTTAGCAGAATTAAACCTATTAAGGTAGTGAAAATTGACTCTTATACAGCTTTCAAAAGCCAAACAGCTCTACCCTATGACAGAGGAAGTTCTTATTTTCATACTTGAGGTTATGGGCTGTTTTCAACCCCCAGCCCCAATTTTTGGCCCATCCGCAGTTCCCAGATGGAACCGCTGAAAATTATTGGCAAACTCACCAGGTTTTGGTGGCAGGATTTTTGAGTCCTTAACACATCTGTTTGACTTTCTAATTCCTTCAGTCCCTCAAAATACACATATTGGTCCAACATTTTCAGTCACACCAACTTGTGGTTGTTATTGCTATATTCATCCCTCCGAAGCCCCAATCATTATTATTGGGCACACACAAGTGTTGCTCTTGACTGGTTTGAAGCTGCTTAACTGGGATAAGTTTCAAATTTTCAAACACTGAAACAATTGAGGCTTAAAACTGCTTTTAAGAAATATCCCAATAGGATTGCTACTGTGTTTATCCTTCTGCATATTAACTCTTTTAGACTAATGAATTAAAATACTAGGACAATCTCAAATTTCAGGCATGTACTGTTGGATGCAAGTAAATATACACAACTGAATTAGAAGTGAGTAGAAAGGGATGCCTGTGCAGCATAACTGCGTGTTTAATGGAGTTAGCCATGCATTTGTATGCCGATCACAAACCTAGATAAATGGGGAGGATTGAGATAAGACTTGGTGACATATCTTGTAAAAACCTCACCAAGAAAATTGTATGGAAAGACTCTCAAATGAATCTGATATGGTGTCCAGTGGGTAGGACCCCCCAGGCTAGAAGGTACCTGAGGAAGAGCAAGGACCTGCAGTGAGCACTCAAGGCTTTAATGATGTGCCTGGGGCACGTCCAGCAGGAATCCCAACTGCTGAAGCAGCCATGGTGAAAGCAGGTTTCAACGCTGCATGAACACACATCAGATAGCAATGTCGAGTGCCTGAGGAGTAAGCTAAGGTAAATTGGGTATCATCAAACAGTTGCAGCAGAGGTTACCAAAAACAAGTAACGGAGTACAGAAAACCAGGCGTATTTCTGGAAGACAAAATCACAAAATTCTGCCTTTCTTATTTTAGCCATGTCATGCATTCAAACTTGCTGGAAAAGGCAGTTACGCTTGGAGTGATCAGTGATAAAAGGAAACGAGTCTGCCCAAAACCATGGTGGATAGTCACGATCAAAGCCGACATCAGTCAGAGCATAAAACAACTGAAATAAGTCATACAAGATCAGAAAATATGGAAAGTATTAGTCCATAGAATTGATGAGAATTGGATATAATTGAATGGATAGCAACAGCATCACTATCCTCCTACTGATATATTAGGGTGTGCTGCTGTGCAAGTTATATCAACATTGGTTTAGCTATGCAACTCCTGCTATACCATTTGATTATGATATATGGAGAAGCAGACAACCAATTTGCACAAATAAAGCACAGCAAATTTATACTGTATCAGGTTAGGAAGACAGAGGTTTTGTTCAAAAAGGAAATATACATGAAGTGGGCTGTGATTCAAACTATGCATTTATGCTCTGCTTTGTATTATTTACATTACGTATATAAATATAGAAGCTTCACTGTTAAAAGTTGTTACAAGATCTCAGGCTGATAAAATCACCACAGATTATTCCACTGAACATAGCACACACTGGGGTAAATTAGAATGTGAAAATGAACCACCATCACCCTTGCCAAAACAAGATCTGCTATGAAACCATGACATTTAAGCTACGCAGACAGTGGCTATGAAGTTCAGATCTGTAGCTAGAGAAAACTGGAAAATATGAATTCTTCTACTGTACTATAATGCCTTTCTTTTAATCAGAGCAGCGGCTAAAACTGAATTACATTCTTTCTTCTTATCACACTGGAGCAAATGCTGGGATTCCACCACAGAAAGCAAAGCGGTTCAATTTACATTGCCCAATCCCATTGGCTTGAGTTCCCTCTGGGTTGCTTGCATTGAATAAGATTATCCGGGTGTACATTGATTCCAATTTAAGGATTAGCCTGGGTGTGTGCAAATGGCTGCACTCAGAGAAGGGGAAAAAAAAAACCCAATGTATTTCATTTCAGTCAAGATATACCACAAGACAGTTCTGCCTGTGACAACAGCCCAGACCCCACCTGCAGCAAACACCATTGCGTCAGGCTGGGGATTAAGCAAAGGTTAATTAAGATATTATGGTGCTCTGGGCAAAGAAACCAAACAAACAGCATTCCCCTTCTTGCAGTGCTCAAGACTTCAGAAGGTGCCTGGGTCAAGGAGACCTTTTAAAAGAATGCTGTCTAAATGTGCTGAACCTGCCTGCAAATTCTGGAAGTTATACAGCAACACCTGGCAGATACTGAGCTGGGCAAGGAGAGAATGAGCTAGAGGGAGGTGAACTGAGGAATATGTATCCCCAAACTCCAAAGCTACAAAAAAAATCTCTGAAACTGAGACATAATGCGTAATTAATCCTGTAGAAGGATTCTTGAGGGGAGAGAAAGTTATACCCCTAAATGCTGTTTAGAAATACTTTGAAAATACTGTAATAATTCAGCTTTACAGATAGGGCACAACACTTACAGTACTTGTCTTTAATCTATTTAGTAGCTGTTGGAAACTAACTTAGAGAAACTTGTACATTCAGATCGAGGGCCGAATTTACTATTGAAGAAATCAGCAAAATGGTTTGGATAGCCTTAATTTAGAATCCATCTTAGCATCTTGCTCTGTGAAATGCTTCTTATTTTTACAGTAGGAATTGCTGCACAATTCATTGCCTTTCAGAGTTATTACTACTAAGCCACAATCCAAGCCTGCATTTTTAGAGTTTGCTACTCTTCACTAGGTGTTTGCTTGTAGACTTCCTAGGTAATTTATGCATCGCTAGAAACAAGTAGGTAATTTTTGTTTTCTTATATTAGTAATATCAATCATGGCACTTTTACTAGAAGACTTAGCAGAGCAGTTGTAGATAGAATACGTAGAGGCATAACTATGAAAAAGTACTGAATACAAAGCAGCTCTCATTGTCCAAACCCTTTAGAGAACCAGTCAATATAACAAGGAATGTAACATGCAACGGGACTGTTGCCCTTGTGAAGAAAGACTCTTTGTTTGGAGCAGGCGGCTCAGCCTCTTTATTCTATCTTCTAGCTCATTAAACACAGAGAAAAAGCGATTACTGAAAACTGAAATTGTAAAGAAGACTCAACTATCTATTTCTGCTATGTCGCTATCAAGTTATGTCTTGCTGTTTAATGCAAATGAAAACAAATATTGAAAAGGGTTAACTTTGCAGCCATGCCATCAGCAAGAATTGAATTCAACTTGAATGAATCTTTGCCTTGATCTTCAGGACACAATGGCTCAAACATGCCAAATAAACAAGTTCTTCAATGCAGGCAATCAAGTCCTGCAACTTTCACATTAGGCATAAGTCAATGGAAATGAGCTTTTTCTAATCAACGAAGAATAAAACACAGATCAATCCTCAACAGGAATATTTTATTTAGCTCCCTTTATAAGCTTTCAGAATCTCAGAAGATGCTTGCTTTGAGCCTATTTGGCAACTCCTTACAATCCTAAAGGACTAGATTTACTGTATTTTTAATCAAAACCATTTAACACATTCAGGAAGCTGCACTCATTGCCTAAAAAAGAATACTGCACTTTTTAATGATTTTTGCTGCAGAATTTAGCTGTAGCTCTACACTGCCTCAGTTGATGAAAGCATTTTATTTTTGTTTGGGAATTACATATCTTGCTTTAAATAGTCCTGAAATAATTATGGACATGTTCATTACATGGCTAATTCAATGAACATTACACTTACAGTCTGATGAAATTATATTAAACATGTAGGACCAAATTATTTAAAGAACTGCCTTCACTCTTCTCAATCTGTTTATCCTTTAAAATCAGGAGCAAAGTTTTTTTTTTCTTGTTTTCCTGTAGTTTCCTGTAGCAACTAATTTATCAAGTTTTGAACTATCTATTTGACTGATAGTATCCTTTCAAAGTCTGAAGCAGGGGTGTTTTGGTTATCACAATCTTGAATAGCAGATCTGCAATATTTTACAGCACCTGTATACAAAATTTATGCCTATCGTATGATATGAAGCAGGGGTCATCTGATTTTGGCAGATTAGCAGGGCCCAGAATGGAACAGAAGAATACTGTGTACACCTTATCTCAGTCTGAAAACTGACGTGTGGGTAAATGCAGTATAACTATGACACTAATATTGAGGCTAACTGCATATTATGCTTGAGAATATTTTTGGAAACTTAACAACTTAGATGGTGTGAAATTTGCTGAAACACTCCCAGAGGTTTGACTCCAGGGACAACAGGAGCATGATATAAATGCCTAAAACACATAAGACTTTCCAGTGCATTCTGGCTTGTTCAGAAAATAACTGTCACTGTAAGAATGGCTAATCTCATTTACCAAAAGACAAAATCATGTAATTGTTCTGTTCTTTTTTATCATAACAAGTTTTATTAGTTTTTGTTTGTTTTACAGCCTAGTGCTTGTAACACATCGTGGAGATAGGGCACTCCAGGGAACACAACAAAAAATACAGTCATACATATACAATTTAAACTACTACTTTAAAAGTTCCCTCTTATGGTATACAATTCGAGCATTCCTAAAATATAAATTGTTTCTCACCTCTATTATTCCAATTTCAATTTATATTTCTCAATCAAATTATATCTCTTATTATATTTCACATACATATTATGTAAATAAACATGAATTTATATATTTTAAAACCATTTCATTAGACATAGTAATATAATAACATTATAATAATAATAATAGGACAATAATTATTTCTATCATAAACAAGTAATATAACTATTATATCTTAATATTTCTCAACTATATTCTATTTCATATATTCTATCCAATATTTTCATAGATCAGTCCACGTCCCTAAAAGATTCCTCAATTGTTTCAGTTTAATCCATTTAATATCTCACTAATTACCATTCAATTCTTATAAATAAAAATATCAATAATATTTCACCAGTCTCAATCTCAATCTAACTCCTTTAATTATAAATTTTCCAATTATTCTTATTGCCATTCCAAATCATACTCAAATCCATAATTTAAATCTAGTGTTGACTCATACCAAAGTGACCTTAAAGATCTCAAAAATATTAGTTCAATCAATGTCCAGAAGCCCTTTTTACCCATCAAATAAAATTTTAACTCTTATTTTTAAATCTAATTCTAGCTTTCTTTTTGTGCCAGGTAGGTTTCCACAACAGGGCTTCTAAGTCCTCCCATCTTAGTAACTGGCTAAAGGCCTTTTCCCACCATTGAGTCCAATCATATTCTTTTTCTCTTTTATCCAGTGTTGTCTGTACTGTCATGTTGTCAACGTTTTTTGTGCCTCGTATTTGGAAGTCCAATCCTGTTGCTTTTAAAGTTGTAAATGTTTTAGTTGAGTTCTGCCTTTGATCATCAAAGAAATCCATCATGTAGGATGTGTCCTCTTCCTCTTCAATAAATTCAGTAGATTCAATAGATTGTAAATGTATTCCATCCATCTCATTAAGTTGTAGATCTGATTGTCTATCATAGTCAATCAAAGGTTGAGCTTCAATTTTTAATTCTGAGTCCTCCTTGAATCTAAGCGATCTAATATGTTCTTTAAGTTCCAGTCTTGCTTCCAAGATTTTTTCTAATATAAGTCCATAATTAATCTGTGAATAGGATTCCATCTTCTTCTTCTTTTTTTTTTTTTTAGAGAAGTTCAGCTTAAAAAATAGATTGCAGCGTTATAAAATATAAAATGCAGACAGAAATATATTTCCAAAGAAAGATAGAGGAAAAAAAACAACCAATAGTCAAGACCAGCACAGAGATAAAAACTGGCAGTCAGTTGTTATATTGTAATCCAGTCTGGGCATCAGGCCAAAATCAGGAAGTGGGAGTTCAAAGAGCAAGTTACATTGTATCAGTCTGTTTCTGGGCTTCATGCCAAGTCCCAGGATGCATTGTATCCAAAATAATCTACATAAGTCCGCCCAGAGAGCAAAAAGTTTTTTAGGCAGTACTGTTCAGGAGGGGGGGGGGAAACAAAGAACATTCCACCCCCTCCCTAAGGATTTTCACCTAAACTGAAGATAAACAAGCCAAAAGAGAAAGTCACAATAACCCGGATGCTCGAGTTCCAACTGCTTATGTAGACAAAATAAAATAGTAAAAAAAAACAATAATTGTTTTTCCAAAGCCCGTTTTCCCCAGTAATCAAACGCTGCTTTCTCAAAATAGGGAAATAGTTCTTAAAGCTGTTAGCAGGGAAAAAGGTAAATTAACAAGAGGGAAGGAAAGGTCTCACCCGGATCTTCCACGGTGGTTCTTTTCGCTTAGATGTTGCTGTGACTTTCGGCTGGAGCAGCTGAGTGATCGGCCATGTTACTGGCCGATCTTTTCCCCGTCGGCCCAAAGGTGGTTTTCTCGGACCGCAGAGGGAGCCGCCGCTCCCTCCGCGATCAACGAGTGCCCTCCTCTACGGTGGTCGCCCCTACAGGGCGACTTTCGACCCTATCCAGGGTCTACCGGCGGGGGGAAACTGGACGGCCAAGAGAACGAGTTCTCTGCACGTCCGCGGGCGCTGCGACCGGAACCGGAAGTCCTAATTGTTCTGTTCTTCTCACCTCACGATTTACCGTCCTAGTTTAACTTGATCTGGGCACAGGGGCACACTTCCAAGCAAAACATTATTTGCAGCCTCCTGCTATTTTTATTTTCTAAGAATGCCTCTGAGGCCATTCTTGCAAAATGAAGATGATGTTGGAGTGTTCTACTTTGCTTGGCGGCATTCATCTTTGCCACTTACTTTTTAATTAAAATGTACTTTAAATAAGTAAGTGCAGGAAACTATGGAGCCTGGCAACACCAAGGGAAGTATCTATTATTGTCATAGAGCTTTGGTACTATACAGATAGCCACATTTGGCTTTGATGGTGGTTGACATATTCACCATTCCTCCAGTCTTTACCCGAGTTGTTCTGAACATGCATACAGATATTTTTTAATGCACCTTCACAGATAGATACTTAGTTCTGTAGGGATATGATTTCCAGGTTAAAATATATGGTAGAATTCAAATAGCTATTTGCATTAGAATGAAGATCCTTAAGGTTGCCATGTATGAACAGTATCCTGGGCACATGGCATCACAGAATCACAGAAGCATAGGTTTGAAAGGTACCTTGGAGGTCTTCTAGTCCAGCCCCCTGCACAAGGCAGGAGTCCTTATGCCATCCAAACAAATGTTGTTTCTTAAAAATCTCCAGTGATGGAGTACCTGTAATTCTGGGATGCAAGCTGTTCCATTGATTAATTGCTCTGTCGCAAAATTTCTCCTTAGTTCCATGTTGAATCCCTCTGATGAGCTTTCATCCACCACTGCTTGTCTTGTGCTCAGATGCTATGGAGAATAAATCAGTGCCTTCTTTCCTGTGACAGCCCTTCAAATATTGGAAGACTGCTATCATGTCTCCCCTGAGCCTTCTCTTCATTAGCCTAAACATACCTAGCTCCCTTAATTCATTGTATGATTTAGCCTCCATATTCCTTATCATTTTTGATTCGTGGTGACGAGAACTGGACACACTAGCGCAGTATAAAGAGCTCCTATTGCTTCCAGTGATTTTGATGCTACCCATCTATTAATGCAGCCTAGAACTGGTCACATGATCAAAATTTAGGCCCTTGGCAGTCCACTCACACTTATAACCGCAGAGGTACTGCAATTCCCTCCACCTGCTCATCTCGCCTCCATCTATGCATTTTTGGTCCCCTGCCTCTCTGTGCTTTGCTGCCCCAGGTGATCTTTGCCTCCATCTTCTTGCTTCCACTGCAGATGAGGTGTCTCTGGCCTGGCCGCGGGGCTATATGGGGCTGGCAAAAAAAAAGGCAAATAAACAAAGCAGCTTAAAGGGACTGCAGTACACCAAAATGACCCTTGCACTGCACCTGAGTCATATAAGGCTGGCTTTGCACTGCAAAAAAGGAAAAAAATAACTCAAAGCAGCTTAATTTGATGTAGTGCACCAAGGTGCTCCTTTGTGCCATGCTCTTGGCTTTACATTGCAAACAAGGGAAGCCTGCTGTTGGCTTTTTTCCCTCTTTTGAGGTGCAAAGGCAGCCTATACGACCCAGGAACACTCCATGCTTCTAAGTGCAGGTGGGTTGCCAAGCACTCAAATTAGGATCACATGACCCCTGGGATATTGCAACAGCTGTAACTTTGGGTACGGGTCATAAGTCCTTTTGTTCAGTGCTGTCATATCTCCGAACAGTCACTAAATAAATTGTCATAAACGAGGACAACTTGTAAATTAATATTTGTGAAACTTGTCTCATTATTTTCCCAGACCACTGGAAAGTATGACACGTTCAAGAAATCTACTACACAAGGAATGCGTGGAAGAGAAGATGCACCTCACTGATCAGTTTTAAACGTTTGCTAGTATCTTATTGATGAGGATTAACTTAATTTTAGCTTACCATTTTGAATACTAACTATCCAGTTTTCTTGATCTCAATGTATACAATACTAAATATCCAAACAATTGGTTTAAATAAGTGGGATGGATGTATTAACTATGAATTTGCATGCTTTATGAACACAGCCACTGAGACACTAATCATGGCAAAATTAAAACTGATTGTGAATCCAATTTGCTTAAGTTACTATACCGTGTTTTCCCCAAAATAAGACCTATCCCGAAAATAAGCCCTAGCTTGATTTTTACACGTGTGCCCAATATAAGCCCTACCCCCAAAATAAGTGCTAGTTTTGGGGCAAAGCGCAAGCATAAAAATCATGCTAGGGCAGGGGTGAGGGGGTGGAGCTGCCCCATGCGTCCCTTAGGACTGCTGCAACCAGGCCTTCCACACCCTGACACCTGTCATGCCGCTGCCTGAATACTTCTGCGGCTGCTTGCAGCCGCATGCCACGTAGTGCATCGCGCTGCTGCACACAAGAGCCCGTGAGACTCATCACACCAATGATGCCGCTTCAGCCGCTTGGGGCAAGAGGCTGCGAGGTTTGTCGCGCTGATCATGCCGCTGCCGCCACTCGCAGATGGAGGCCGTGATGCTCGTCACACCGATCGCGCTACTGCCTCCTGCTGTGACAGCGGCAGCGGTGCGATCAGTGCAATGAGCCTCGTGGCCTCCTGCTGCAACCGGCAGCAGTGGCACAATGTGCAGGCAGCCACAGAAGAACTCGGGCAGCAGCATAACAGGTGTTGGGGCCTGGGAGGCCTGGCTGCAGTGGTCCTAAGGTAAGAGGGTAAGACATCCCCCGAAAATAAGACCTGGTGCCTCTTTTGGAGGCAAAAAAAAATAAAATAAGACTGGGTCTTATTTTTGGGGAAACACGGGTAATAAGTATTTAGTAATAGTAGGAATTATTGGTCTGAACAGCTGTTAATTAGAATGTGCAGACAGAAACTAGTGGGGTTACTTGGATAATTCAGGGAAGCAGGATTAAGAAAACAAGTATAGTTCAAGCTATTCCATAAGTAGTGATGGGCTGTTCAAACTAATATGGCATCCTTTATGAAGCTGGCATCATTGCATTTATTCAGCTAATACAGTAATTAGATACTTAACTATTATGGACACTGAGGAACCAAAACTATTGGCCATTATGGACAACAAGTATTTTATTTTCTATTAGGTGCCTGACAGCTTTCTTAAATAATATTTGGTAATGCTAGGTCAAACAACATAACAGTAGATGCATTCAGATGATAGGGCATCTAACAGTGGTTTAACTGTGAAAAGAATCATAGAATCATAGGGCTAGAAGGAACCTTGGAGGTCTTCGAATCCAGTCCCCTGCTCAAGCAATGAATTTGGGTTTTCATGTTATTGAAAATAATACAATGGCTTTTTGCAGCTAGAAGAAAATGAAGAGAAATATTAAAACAAAATAAAACATGGGTTCTCTCTCTGTTCCTGTATAGAAATCATTAAACCATGTTCAAACAAGAGCAACCTACAAACACACAGAGATAGTTTGTTGCCATTCTACTTGGAAGACCATCTCCAGGTCTCTCTGTTAATGATGCAACTTTCTTAGCTATGCCACACCATCCAAATACAATAATTGAGAAGGAGTGTGAATGTTGCATGAAATATTCAGGAACTAGGAGGCATAAAATTGCATTGGCTTGCTGCATCATTTTGAAATCTACTCCAGAAACAGGGAGATCTGCTCTGAAACTGATTTCATATTTGACCATAATCCATTAGAAATAAGATAAGACACAGGAATTGAGACCAGGAGTTTCAGAAATATGCTGGCAGTCAAACTTCCAGTTCATAAGGTGCACATTTTGATGTCTTGACCTTGAGTGAATCCATTTCACATTTTTATTTAGTTCAAATTCATGTGACCTCTCAGCAACCTATGTTATCTCATAGGGTTCACAATAATGAAAATATGGATTGGACTTCAAAAAAATTGAAAAGTGTTCATGAAAAAGGATTAGAATTAGATTATAACCCCATTTCGTCTTACAACTAACCAAAGGGCTGCTGCAGCACCCTGCCCCCCCCCCATCTCTCTCTCTCTGCCATCATGCCCTGCTGGGTCCCTACAGGTTTTGGACTCGCTTCCTACTCCCCTGTAACCCATTGCACACTTATCTTTCTAAGATCTCCAGATCTCAATTGGAGAAGGAGAACAGATCACTCATTCCTAGGCTGAATGGCTGCTTCCCGGAAGTGGCCATTTTCAGCCAGCCATAATTCCTTGCTGTTGTGCCAAAATGGCAGCTGCTTCTGGCCCAGGGATGGAAAGTTCTGTTCTGCTTCCCTAATATGATCTGCACAGTGCTGAGGAAAAGTCTGGAACTGCAAGATCTTCAAAAGGTAAGTGGCGATGAGTGACGGGGTGGGTAGGAGGCTCAAGCCCTGCGGGGGGACATGGGGGGAAAGGCCTACAGGGACCCAGGTGGGGGGAGAAGTAGGCCCAAGGGCTGTGGGGACCCCAAGAGGCAGGAAGCAGAACAAGAAGTATCATAAGGGATGGGGGAGGCCTGGAGCAGGCAGGCCTAGGTCTGCGCTGGCTAAGCTTCCCATGGCCTCTCCACAGAAGGTCCCCTTGCTTTGCTTAATGACAATTGCATCAGGGAGAGCAGGGGTGGGAGTTGTTAAGTGAGATTGTCTCCACTTTAATCCCTTGCAACAGTAATGGGCAGAGTCCATTACAGCCGTATATTGCACATTCACTGTTTTAACAATTATATCCCAATTATACACTATCCCCAAGAATGTTAGGCTAGTCTGATGAAACAGAATTTCAATTCTTGTAACTATTCTTGTTTCTTACAAGTCAAAGGGTTTCTAAACTGTTTCTTCATAAATATCTGATCAGACCCACACCTTAAGCTAGCAAGGTTGCTATGGGAAGGGTACTTCAGGCTTTGACTTGGAATTTTAAGATTCATAAACTTATTGACCCCAATTGACCTCAGATATTATGCAAGGACTGAAATTTTTCTCGGTGTAAAATTTGTAGCAGTTTAATTAAAAGAGTCTGTTGACAGTAGAAAACGATTGTTAGGTTTCATCCTCTTGGGAGAATAAGGAAGAAACAGTGCCAGTCTGATGAAGTAAGCAACACAGTAATTTCTATATTCTTTCCATCATTATTCAGTTTTCATTAAGAAATGAATATAACACCCTTTAGAATTTGTAGTGCTTACATTCTCCTGTTCTTTATTCATAATAATTTCTGCATTATTTTACATTAGTATAGGCCTAAGGGAAGAATAGCATTGCAATTCTATCTGCAATTCTGTCAGTTGCATTTCCATTCTTATAAGGAGGATTCTATTCCAAGAATCAAAAAGAATCTCATCTAGAATAATTAATTATGAAATGACTTCTTGCTTCTGATAGTTCCTAGATCTATAGCAAATACCAAGGCTTAGTAGCACACACACATACACAGACACATTATAAATATTTAGATATCTTTTTCTCTTAGAATATAGATTTAGTAACAACTTGCAGTCTCTCAGGGAATAAAAATGCGTTCTGCATCAACTGGCAATTGGATATCCTAGGACTGCAACTCTCAAAACTCACAACATATTTATAGATTGGAATCCCAGGGAATTGTGGCCTTAACATATCTGGAAAGTGCTAAATTGGAAATGGGAAAGGCTAATGTAGAGGATTTTATATTACATTACATTTTAGATTTTAAAAAGAGCTATTAACAATGGCAGCTAAGTGTAATTCTAATAATTAAGGATACTTGAGCCAAACAAATGCCAAACTAAACCCTCTCATTTCTTGTACATGAACACTTGACCATTTGACTGACTGCTCTTGGAGGCATTTGATTTGAATTTGAACCCAATGTTTTAATTCTTTCTTGCCTGGGCAAGAGTAATATTATTTAATTGAATATTATTAACTGCATGTTGTATACCTGTACTTAGTATTAATGCAAGAAAGCTCAAACCTGCTTTTCAGGAAAAGTAAACCTGAAGCTGTTGGATACATATTTTATTGTACTCTCATTCTAAAGCCCAAAGAATGTGAATTGCTCTCCAATATTGAAGACTAGTTGAATACACTGTTAAACCTATAAGATTTTCAGTATTGATTTTTAGGGAAGTCAAATGGCAACAAAGCATTTAAGATGGTATTACAGGATTCATAATGAAACTCTGGCTTATATAATGTAGTAAAAATATCAATCACTATTACAGGAGACATATAACCTTACAAGAAATTTAGTTATGCGCCAATCATATAAACTTAACAAAGAAAAAGTTTTACTGAATGAAACTGAAATTATTTCTGAGCAAAACACAAATTGTATTTTAAGATGCACTGGCTACATTATAATAAATGCAGCATAACAGGCTGCAATCATACAATGCTCTAAGCCATATATTGTAATTAACAAGGAAAAATGACCAGATACACACAACATATCATGCTGCAATCAAACCACATTCTTCCTTAGTACAATGTGTGAGCCTAATCTATATACTGTGTCTGTAACATTTGCAAAATATCCACTTTGTAGGAATTATATCCCTTTCAGTGTTAAATACAGGGGGAAGCCAGCATTCCTTTCCAGAATCACTCAAGTCATAAATGTTTCACACTACTCTGTACAGATACAATGGATTTATAACACCAAGAAAGAACCTACTCACATATTCTACCTCCCCTTTTTTGTTGCCTTGCTCTCACTGGCGCAAAACTTCTAGTTAGGTAAACCAATTTCCCCCTATATCTAAATCAGAATCTGATGTACAGTGAATACTAAATCAGAGGTTTTTGATTCAGTTGTTACAGAAACTCTGTAGTGTAAACAAGCACTGGAAAAATGAAACAAAAGAAATTACTGCAAGGTCCATTCTAATAATCCCCATGAAGATATTCAGTTGAACTAGCTAAATGACAATGAACCAGAGGAATTCTATTCACACGACTCTTGTTCATATAGTGAACCTTGTTTTTACAGAATCTAAAGTCATGTGATCAAATTTTATCCCTCCAGTTAATGCAGAACATTTGTCACTTGTCTTTCTGAAGACTGATACCTGAAACTACTAAAAAGTGTAGCACTTCAAAGGCTAGCAAAGGCTTTGAGATATTTTAAGACTTATGTTTAATAGTCGCTGACAACCCTATCTTGTTCTACCATAACACAATTTCCCTTCTACAATTTTTATTCAAAGCTTAGTACTTTTGAGGAATGTGTTATCATAAAAGATTGAGGGCAAACAATTCAACAATCTTAGTCTTCAAGGAGAGATTCAATGTCCTTCATAAGAAATTTTTGGTATGTGGTACACAGAGCCTCCCACAAGGATGATAAACACGACCTGAACACATTTGGTCTCCCCAGCCCAGAAAAAAAAAGTAACTTAAATTGAGATGTACATTGTAACAAGCTTGCAGTATAAGACAGCACTGTAAAGCAATTTAAAAAGAATGAGATAAAAAGTTAGCTTAGAGAATCAACCAAATAGAAAAATAATTTAGTTGTAATTCAGTGGAACAGCCTGGCTTGGAAGGCTGTGGGCTTTAAGACTGGAAGGTTCTCAAATTTTCTCTGATTTCAAGTGCTACAAAGTCCCAAAGAACCAAATTAGATAACTGAATTATGTAAACTTAGTGGGAAAGGAGAACTGTCACTTATGTCCAAGTCACAAATTATATCATGGCAAAGTAAAGGAGTCACAGATCCTCAGCAAATCAGTTACTCACAATGATAGCTGGATATTATGAGAATCAGAGTAATTATGGTCTTGGACCTCTTTCAGTTCAACCTCTCTCCCTGCATTATTTGCTATGGGAAAAACTAGGCGTGTTGTCTTGAACTCATGGAAGAAAAGTGGGATATAAATCTAACAATTCAATTAAAACTCTGATCTGGAAATGATAGATGGTTTACAAATTAAAATTACTTCACAGTGCTGCTCTGATTCTTCAGAAGCTTGCACCATTGACAACTGAAATAAATGTCATAGAATTGTCAGGGGTTAATTTACTCTTGCATGTTCATCCTTTGATAACTAGCATATGTTGTGCATCAATTGTGCCCTTTTCTGGATTGCGAGTCCTTGTACTCAGTCGCTCAGGCCCTGGTCAGGTGGTGTCTGAACTGCTGCAACACGCTGTACATTGGAGAGTATTAGGAAGTTACAGCTGGCACAGAATGTGAAATAGACAGCATACAAAGTTAATAAATATTTGAACGTTCTGTAAGAGTGTAATTGCTGCAAACATAACATCCATACTGCAAAATAGTTAAATTATTATTAGCGTGGGATAGTAATTTGGCTTATCAAGGTACCAGCCCTTTTATAGAACATGCTTGCGTGCTTCCCAAGGTGCGCCACAGGAAGCGAGCTGGCTTCACACCAGAAAGATGAGCAGCTCTTCCTGCAGCATCACTAAGGCCCCCTCCCTTCCCGGAAGTGCCTTGCAAGTGAGCACAGGAAGGTTCAGAGCTGTCAGGAATCTGACTCCCTGTACAGAGCACCGGCTCGTCTCCACATCAAAGTGGTACCTATCTATCTACTTGCATAGAACATGCTTTAGAAATGTTAGTGGACAGAAGCTGAGGTGAGTGACAGGAGCTCACCCTGCCATGCAGTGCTAGGGTTAGAACCGGCAGAGCTGAGTCCATCTCCAGCGTCATTAAGCCACAGAATCACTGTGCCTCTAATAGTTCAGTTGAGATAGTAACTTGGCTGAGAGTCATTAAGTGCTGTTTAATTTCAGTGCAACATAGGATATATCTTTAAGAACCCACCTTTTTTATTCAGAATTTGAGAGATGCAACATGAATAATTACTGTTACAAGTTCTGAATCAAACCTCATCAACAAATCTGATTTTCCCACCTCCCCGTCTCATTTAAATATTGTAATAAATCCATAAACAAGATTTTTAAAAATATCAAGAACAGTCTCTTGCTAGAATTTTCAATGACTTTCATTCAAAAAAAAATTCTGATATTTAATGCCAGCAAGGGATTTTGGACCAAGTAATATTAATTTATAAATAATTTCTAATTTTTGGCAAATACACTTAAGATATTGTAGTTCTAGAATACCTATATTCATCCCATTTCAGGTATGTATTCTTTGCATTACAATTGTCTTGAATCATATTTGGCTAAACCAACACACAACTGATTTAAGATGCTTCTTTTCAATGTGGATATTATACAGCCTTAGATTCTCTATAGAAAATAGTATAAACATACATAATAACTTTAAGGTTAAATCCTGACAGATGTTGGAATCATTATCCTTAATTACAAACCTCCAGATTGACTTTTATATGTATTCATCTCAATTAATTTAGCTGTCATAGCATCAATATATTCACCTTTTAAATAATCATATACCTCAATAGGATCCTCAGAGGATTTACTAATAAATATATAAAGGATCTTGCTCTATGTATCCTATTTTAGAAACTAATTCAACCAAAGTATCTCCTTCTAGTTTTTAATTATTTGTTAAATTTATTTGCTGCCTATCTTGCTGTGGGGCTAGTCTAGAGTCTACACAGCTTTAGTTTTAGTATTAGGAACAAGTGGCATAATAATTGCTTTTACTTTGTTAATACTGTAACTCAACCAT
This sequence comes from Azemiops feae, assembly GCA_023970755.1. Lineage (NCBI taxonomy): Eukaryota > Metazoa > Chordata > Lepidosauria > Squamata > Viperidae > Azemiops > Azemiops feae. The sequence goes on along the minus strand of JALGBA010000172.1, from coordinate 1,343,144 downwards.
GTCTAATTTTCCAAGCTACTTTCCATGATTAGTTTTAATATCTAAGTATAATTCTAAAATTAATAGTCCTACTCTTCTCATTTCATGAGAATATAATCATTGTCCTAGAGATAAAGAAAGGATCAATGGGTGACGCTAGAATTCAATGGCAGAAAAGGTGCATTGCCCAGAACAGAATATCTAACTACAGCTCAGAGAAAAAATATTGTCTGAATGCTGTGCAGACATCAATGGTGACATCAAAAAGACAATACAAATGTAATTTGCATTACAATGTTGAACACAAGAACATACCTTTTGGCATTTCCATGATGACACCATCACACATATATCATTTACTTCTCATCCCCATCATGGATGTTTGTGCTGCTGATACTCCAGTATTATTAATCATGAATAGATGTGCTAATGGCCTGATTTGGTAAAATGTGGTTTCTTAAATTCCTAGAATAGTCAACCTGGTCATTTCCAGATCTTCTGGATACAAATCTCTAGTCAATATGTTAATAAGTTTAATAGCAAGGGACTGTAGGAGATACTTTATAACAATAAGGAAATTGTTTGCCATTCTTCCAGGATATTTTTGCATCTTCGTATTGTATTTACAGCCTTAGTATTCTTAGTAGTTTTACATTCAACTATTAACCAAGGCTAGCCTTGCTTAGCTTCCCAGTTCAGGCATGGTTACCTGGATGCTGCTACTTGCTAAGCAAGATTAGGTTCCCAAATTCTAAGTTGTTTAACAAGAGCAGAGAAAGCTACATTTTAATTAATTAAATCCCTAATACCAGCCTTTATCCATAGGCAAGAATTCTGAACATAAACCACACAAAACCTGAAAAGCAAACATTTGAAAAACTTTCTTTCTTCCCCATTAAATATAACAGAAGAAATGTGCTGTATAATTGTTTTATTTTCTGCTTATTAGTTCTTTTACCAACACTACAACCATATTGCAGACACAAAAATCCTGTTTACTTTATTCAGGGAGATCACAGTCTACAGACTTATCAAACATAGTTAACACCATTCAAAAATGTATTTAGTTGTACTTTATAAGTCACATGAACACAGAAGTTGTATGTATTGATTTTTTTTAAAGGAGTGGAACTCTTAACAGATTGCATTTAATCTTGCAAGCTGTAGATAAATATCTAAAGCCATTTTTGTGGCTACTTTGAGCCACAGAAAAGACAAAACCTTGTTTCTTTGGAAAAGGACACTTATAAATTTTTGTACATTTTGTTCAGTAGCAAAAATTATTTGATCTATTTGCCACATATTTCATTCAACATCTGTGATTTTCATCCAAAACTGTTGATTTAAAGGGGAAAGCAGAAAGTATTCTTTTCAACCATAGAGAATCAGCATACCTGGAGGAACAAAATTAAATGACATACACAAGTTATGTATCCAATGTAATACATTTGTATGAAGATTTGATTCTGCCTCATTTGGAGAAAAGTACTACAAACTCTATACCAAAGGTAAACCCACCTATGTTTTCACTGCAATTAGTTATACGAAAGTTTGAGAACCAGTAACAGATCTTCAAGTTTTCCAGTTTAGGCAACTACTTTGTGCTTGGCTTTAGCTATTCCAGAAGACAGTTAATTGTTTATGGACATTTCTGTATTTAACACAATCAAACTGTAATAATTTAGTTCATTTTTCTTATCTTATGTTTTAAAAGTTTATTTTCTGAAGGAATGCTGCATTTTCTATTGAGATTAATTTCACTGATTTTACACTAAATTTGTTTATAGATTCATCTAGAATTAGACTTTAATTTATTTTCTGTTGAGTGATGCTAAGCATTGAGTTTTAAGAAACTAATTCATTATAATTGTATCCCTCAAACATCTTTGGTACAAGCTTTTAGCTCACAATTTAAATAGAAAAAACACTGAAGTGTAGTATAATGCCCCAATTTAAACAGATACCCTTTAGAAAATGGGAATTTTCTTCTAGGTTTGTAGCAATACATTCCTAAAATTCCTCAGATGAGTGTTACTCCTTGAGGAAATCCAAAATTAATCCTTAAGGCTGAATAAAAACCAGCTGTGTTACATTTTTGCACCCAGTATTAATACTTCATTGAAATTATTTTATGCTAACCTGAATTCACAATAATCTCCCCTGATAATTAATCAGTTATTTGAATGCTGAGATATGGCAAAATAATATGACTGCCTTAAAAAAAAATAACACGGAAGTTTACATTCATAGTCATTTGCTCACTCTCCACCCCAATCATTAGCTACCCTTCCAAAGGGATTTATAAATGTAGACATCCAAAAGACAAAGTAAAAGTACTGCCAGAATGAAAGAATAGAACTTGCCTGTATCTGCCTGCATATGTTCAACGTGATTTTGTGTACAAAGAAACAAGTTTTCCAAACCCACTTAGTTGTTTCACTTAATTTAGTGGCATCCACAAACCACACTCTCACATCCTTCTTTTATTTTGATGCATTTAAGTTTAACAATTACACAAAAGCAGATGAAGGTTCCTTCCAACCTCTCAGATTCATAAAGCTGCATTAAGCTTTATGTTAAAGCTTAAGTTAAAGATCCAAAAACATTAATGATTTGAGATGTTTTTAGTCCAATTGTGATACTGCCATCCTGTCTCAACTGTTGAGAGGAATAGTTTTACCATTCAAGTTTTGTGTTTTAAAAAACTGCACGTCACAGCGATGCTTATAAATTATTGCTGCATTTCATGGAATGAGATTTTTTTTTTGCACTAGAACTGGAAAATAATGCAATTGCTTAATATTGCAGCTGAAAAGCTAACAAATTCAAAGTACAGGAACTGTGGTTTGACACTATTCTCATATCCTGCATATGGTTACTATTTAGAATGGAAACTTATTTGCATTTTTAATCATGCATGATATAACAACAATTTGCTTTCAATATTCTGAGGTTGTTGGCCAGATAACCTAATATTAGGTTCTAATGTGCAACCATATGTTCAGATGCTACTTTTATTATTTATCAATGGCCAAAAGAATTCAGAATTTTATTTCCTTTCTTAGATTCTTGCCATAAAGAGGACAGAATGCAGTTAATTCATTAACAGTGGTTTTCATTTTACTAGATAACAGAGACCTAACATATTCTGCATGATGGCAAGAAGCAAATTTACAGCAAAAATAAATGAGGGAGAAAACTATCAAACCCGAAAGCATACATTTAAAAGAAATGATACATTTAGCCCCAGAACCCAAATAAATGAAGTCAAAGCATTGCAACATTTGAGAAAAATTATTTTGCAAAGCTACAACTTGTGTCTTCCCTCCCAACCCACATTGCTGGAAGTTTGCCACAGAAATTAATGTTTCTGTTCATTAACAGTTAAAGATTAGAACAATTCTTAACACCAAGCAAATTTTTTATTTAACTGGGAAGCAGTCAAATGTGCAGAAGGAAAGGATAATTGGAGAAGAGGTGAGCAATCATTAAAATCCTATGGATGCTTAATTTCTGAACTTTTTAGTAGAGAGAATCATTGTTTTCTGGGAAGCCACAGTGTTCCTTATGCGTGCTAACTCTCTTAATGACTAGTAACAGTTTGTCATGGTTTAAAATAATCATTAGGATTTATAGTTAGATGTTAACCATGTCAGCCCTTCATAGAGTCCATCACCCGAGGTGGCACAGGATGGCTGAACATACCAATTCCTATCCCTGATTCGGGTCAGGCCCAGTTTTTCTTGGATCTCATGTGGCTTCATGGCATCGGGAAGGTCCTGCTTGTTGGCGAAGATAAGGATGATAGCATCCCGCATCTCTCGATCATTGATAATACGGTGCAATTCCTGACGGGCCTCATCAATGCGGTCCCGATCGGCGCAGTCCACCACAAATATCAGGCCCTGAGTGCCTGTGTAATAGTGCCGCCACAAAGGCCGGATTTTATCTTGGCCCCCAACATCCCACACGTTAAACTTGACATTTTTATAAGTCACTGTTTCTACATTGAAACCCACAGTTGGGATGGTTGTGACTGCTTGACCCAGCTTCAGTTTGTATAAGATGGTGGTCTTCCCTGCTGCATCCAGGCCAAGCATCAAGATCCGCATCTCCTTGTTGCCAAAGATCTTGGACAGTACTTTGCCCATGATGGTAGCAGTAGAGAGCCAGGCATCCACAAGAAGATAGAGAAGAGTTGTTGTTACACCCAGTAACAAAAAAGCCAATCCACACTGCTGGACAGAAGCCAAATGCAAGCTGAAGTGTATTTACCACAACCACAACCAGGAAGCCAGTCAATCTGAGCTACAGCAAGTGATGGGAGGACAAAGGTGGCAAGGGGGAGCACCACCCTTATAGGCACCAACAGAAAGAATGAGAAGGTGGGGAGAATCTAATGCAATTTACTGCCACTGGAGGGGTGAAAGGACCCTCCTGGAGACCCCTCCGAGAGAACTGGGGCGGAGCTGGCTCAGAAGGGGCGGGGCTTCATGGGGAAGGGCGGGAGCGCCCGGCGTCTTTCAGTCAGTCCCTCTCAGGGCGAGCCTGGGCGTCTCCCCCCTTCTTTTCCAGTTCCGAGAGTCTCTTGAGCGATGGTGGGTGACTGTAAAGAGACAGGGAAGGTGGGGGGGGGCAACACAGTCAGTCAGAGAAGACTCTCTGAGGTGCAACGTGAATAAAAAGGAAACCGCTAACCCTCCCAACGTACTCACCTCAAGTCGCGCCGGCTCCTCCGCCCGCCCGCCTTTCCGGAAAGGGAAAAGGCCCGCCTTACCCTTTCCTTCACAAACTCACTACCCAGCTTGACTGATTCGCGGCGACCGTCTTCAATACGCAGGCGCACAGCTTGGCCTACCGACACTTGCGAAAGACTGCCCCGCCTACAAGCGAGGAGGACTGTACGGGTAATTAAAAGACACTGCGCACGCGCAAGTTTTCCTCTTGGCGACAGGAATGAGCAAGCGCAGGCTCGAAGGCGTGTCTAAGAGGGCGGAAAGAGGTCATGTCAGATACTCTGCATGCTCCCTGGAATGAATGCCTAAATACTGCTCAATAGTGTTCCGGCTTCACCCTAGTTATGCGCAGGCTCGCCAGAATTTTCTTGAACATGCGCAAAGAATCAATTCCGCTCGGATCCAACTGCGCAAGTGCTAAAAGACAGAGACCGAAGAGCCTTAAACTTTTTTTAGGGTAACGTCTCCTAATCCGCATGCGTGGCATTCTCCACCGCTTGTCAGAAATTTCATTTGCGCGTGCGCCGTTTTTGCGTAGTTGCAATCCCAGCCAATCGTGGAAGGATAAAAAAACACGCGAACAGAATTCACCTCAAGTGCCCGACATAAAACTACGCAAGCGCACTATCGCCATTAACTAGCGTGGTTTTGCTGTAGCGCGCATGTCGGGCACAAAGTCTGTCTGAGTTAATCTTGGAATAAGACTTTGTAATGTGGAAGCACGGCCACCTCTATAAGAATTAAAGTGAGATAATCTGCGTCAGGATTTGCGCATGAAACTTTTCTTAAATGGATTAAGTGGTGCGAGGACGGCATATAGGGACGGGATTGATAATTTTGTTTGTTGGAACCGCATTGGTGGCACACGCCAAAGCTAATACTGGCGTTTGAAGTTTTGAAAATTCTCTCCGCTTTGATTTGTAACCGACTTCATGACACTTTTTCCCGCCTTCTGTGTTTTCTGAAAACTTGTACCTGAAAACTGCTTTTCTTTTTCTAAGCATATGATTTTATATCTCACCTTCTGCATTGCTTTTATAACAGTAGCGTTAAACATTGTGAACTCCATAAAAGAAAAATATCACAGCGCTTGAGTTGTGAATGAAGTATACTTAGATTTCAGTAAGGTATTTGATAAAGTAGACCACAATCTACTCCTTGGTAAGCTAGAAAGAGATGGGATACACAACATCACTACCATATGGATCTGTAGCTGGCTGACAAACCGTACTCAACGAGTAGTCCTCGATGGCACTACATCCACATGGAGAGAAGTAAACAGTGGGGTACCACAAGGCTCCGTCTTAGGCCCAGTACTCTTCAATATCTTCATCGATGACTAAGATGAGGAAATAGAAGGGGAACTCATCAAATTTGCAATGACACTAAACTGGCAGGAATAGCCAACACCCCACAAGACAAGCTCAGGATCCAAAAAGATCTTGACAAACTTGAACAACGGGCCCTATCCAACAAAATGAACTTTAATGTGGAGAAAAGCAAAGTTTTACATTTAGGCAGGAAAAATCAAAGATGTAAGTACAGATTAGGCGAGACCTGGCTTAAAAACAGCAACTGTGAGAGGGACCTTGGAGTCCTAGTGGACCATCAATTAAACATGAGGCAGCAGTGTGCGGCAGCAGCCAAAAAAGCTAACACAAACCTTGGTTGTATAAACAGAGGCATAGAATCAAAATCGCATGAAGTATTAGTACCACTTTATAAATCCTTAGTGAGACCACACCTGGAATACTACACATCCAGTTTTGGTCACCACATTACAAAAACGATGTTGAGACTTTGGAAAAAAAAGTGCAAAGAAGACCAACTACGATGATTAAGGGCCTAGAGACAAAAACATGATGGAACGGTTGCAGGAATTGGGTATGGACTGTCTAGAAAAGAAAGACTAGAGATGACATGATAGCAGTATTCCAGTATTTGAGGGGCTGCCACAAAGAAGAGGGCGTCAAATTATTCTCCAAAGCACAAGGGCAGGACAAGAAACAATGGCTGGAAACTGATCAAACAGAGAAGCAACCTGGAATTAAGGAGAAACTTCCCAACAGTGAGGACAATTAGGAGCCCTGGGTGAAAAAAAAATTAAATTGTAACATAATCAAAGCTGGCTTTATTAGCTGCAGGAAAGAATTTCAAATAATAGGCACTACCACCCTAACCTGATGGAAGGTGTCACTCAGGCCATTTGCTTTGAAGCATCTTCTCATGTAATTGGGAGACTAATGTATAAAGCTGGTCCCATTGCTGCTCTATCAGCATAGTGGTGGTTTGATAATGTTTAAAGTCACTAGTGAGGTAAACTGATTAATCTGTTTTTAGAATTACAGTGATATACCAAAAGAACAGATATACCAAAAAAAAACTCCCCCTTTTTTTGCTTCCAGGTCAGTGTTGGCTCCTGGTGACTTTCTTGACTAGTCCATGCAGTTTTCTTGGCAAGTTTTTTTCAGAAGTGGTTTGCCATTGCCTGCTTCCTAGGGCTGAGAAAGACTGACTGGCCCAAAGTTATCCACCTGCCTTCATGCCTAAAGTAGTAATAGAATTCAGTCTCCCAGTTTCTAGCCCGATGGCTATGAGCTCTATCTACCTTGTAAGACTTCTGACAGTAGGACATCAAAACACAGCCAAATAAAGATTCTAAAATATTTTGAAATCACAAGTTGATCTAAGTACCTGGCTAAATTAAAAATGTTGAAAGGTTTCATGTTAAGGAGTTAAGAACAGAACAGAGTTTTTCATAACACGATGGGGTTCTGTAAGAGACTAAGGCAAAAAAACCACCCCTGAATGTAGGCAACTTTCTATCACTTGAGTTTGCCTGTTGATCAAAGATTCTGGAATTTTTTTTAAATAGTTCCACTGCCTGAAAAAGTCTGAGAACCCCTGGATGACAGCCCTATGAGGTAGACCAGATCAAGAAGCCTGCTGCATAGAAAGGCATGGCTTTATGGAATCTGCAAGGGATTATTATGACATTGGTTGTATTCACACAATACATTAATCTATACTTAATCAAATCATGGTTTATTGAATTAGCCCAATCCATGGGTTAGAAATAAAGAGGTTAAATACTACATATTAATCATGGATCATTCTTCTGTTTAGCTATAATGTATTTTGCATATTTTTTATTTATTGTGAGTACTTCTACCTGTTAAGCTTTTTGTGCAAATCATGGTATAAAGGTCCTGCACTGTATGAAAGTCAGGAGAAAACAGTTATGCTTCATGTCAGAAGTCATACAAGCTGCTTTAAACTTGTCTCCTGAGGTTCTTAAATCTGTTAAGAAGCAGAAAATAAATTCTTCACATACTATGAAATATTCTTCATGAAGTCCTGATCAATAGCCACTGGCCATTCAGCCACATTAGAGATAGGAGTACAGTACAGTACATGGAATTCCAGATCTGTAGATTAGAACAAAGCCAAAAAGAAATCATGCTACGATAAACAATTAACAAATCTACTTCAGAAGCAACTTATTATAGATGATTGTCCACCCCTACCTATCTTCATTTCATCCAGAATAAATTTGCTAGTCTTTATGGCAGTGTTTCTTAACGTTGAAGATGTTTGGACTTCACCTCCTATAAGAATTCCTCAACCAGCAGTGGCATGAGGATTATCCCTCCTGCACCACTCAACGATATGTAAAGAACAGCCGCTGATGACTTTGCCTACCGGTATTTATAGGTGAACTTCAGAAAAAAGTATTCTTATTCTCCTGTATGCTTTGGTGTCATTTGAGACTATTTTAATATTCTGTTCTTTGCTGCCACCTTCAGACTGATAGGAAATGATATTCTAGAGAATAAAGGAGGGATTCCTGCAATGGTTGATCACACCAAATGGGAGCAGTTAATTGATTTTGTCTCATGTCAAGAAAGGAGAGCAGAGCCAGGCATTGTTAATACTTGGATGGAGAGCTCCAGATAGACTCAGAATTATAGCTATGTTTCTCAGCCTTAGCAACTTTAAGACATGTGGATTTCAACTCCCAGAATTCCCCAGCCAGCCCTTAAAGTTGTCAAGAAAGATTAATCTATGATGACAATGCAGTCCATCTGCCTTTAAAAGAGAAAGGTCACTCTTTCGAAGACTGCAAAGTCCACATTTTGGAGAGAAAGGACTGCTGGTTTGAAAGAGTAGTCAAAGAGGCCACCTATGTCAAAATTGAACTGCCCTCTCTCAACAGAGGAGGAGGGATACAACATCATCTATCTCCAGTCTACAACACAGACTTTTCAACAATTCCAAGAAGGCTCCACACGCTACTCAGGTGACCCTGATGACACAGATAAACCTCCAGGTGACCTCAACAACTCTCTAAAAGAATGCAAATGACCAGCTGTCTGCAAGGAGTATAAATCCTTCCATTCCCCATGATCCAGTCAGAGCTGAGGAAGCTTTTTGGATGAGAAGCGAAATGTCTTCAAAGAGAAAAAAGACGAGTTGCCTCATGAAAAAGCATCTTTGGGACAACTATGGTGACAAAGAAAATTAAAGAATTGGGTAGCAGCTTTTCTGACTTACATATGTTATTAAAAGGTATAAACTTTCATGAGTTGCAGCTACCCAACTGTGGATTTTTTTGTCAGAACTGTATGTCTGATTAATAACTTTAAAAAAAACTTTTTAGATGGCAATATGGATATATGCAGGTAATTATCAGGAGCTGGATTAAAACTGAGCTTTCCCCCCCTTCTTCCTAATGATAGCAAAAGGCCTTGTTGAAATCACTGATGTCTCATTGTGGATATTTAAGTCACATATTTTATTTACTCTTAAATATGCTGCTGCTAAACCGACTGAGGGAGAGTATATTATGGCAGAGCAGGTTGCGGATACAACCATGTAGTTCATACAGTGTCTAGAGACAAGTTATAACCTCTGAATGCAGAACAAAGAAAAAAAAATAGATAAAGTGTCCTTCAAGTTGAATTTGGCTCTTGGTAACTTATTGGACATATTTGTGTTATTTTCTTGGCAACAATAAGGTTGTTTTTTTGGCTTCTTCTGGAATATTTTGTCAACTTCCTTGTTGCAAATGACTGTAAATGTGTGCCAGTTGCCAAGTGCACAAAAAATGCAATCAGCTGAGTGTGTGTGTGCAGCACTTGGAACTGAGTCATAAATACCTAGAAATATTAATTTCTATTCGCTAAGTAACTGGTTGTAGATAGAGGACTGCCTGTACCACCGAAACCAAATTCCTGAATTGGATATCTGTTGCAGTCCAAAATGAGATCTAATATAGGTGTGTATATTTCAAAAATTATTTGGAAGTAGTTTAGACTTTGCACGAGTACGGCTCTTCTGTTATTGGTGCTGCTTTAAGAGCCATACATTTAATTATTCCTGAAAGCAGTCCAAAACACATTTTAAATATTTTTAGTAGTACACAGCAATAGTATCTAGATTGTGACCTTTGACTCTGTTCCCCACTAGAATATAGCTCTCAGGTTACTCAAAAGAAAAATGGCCATTCAGATAAATACAATTTTAAAGAAGGCCCCCTATTACTGTCCCAAATATTGAACCTGATCATGGGTTCTGCCTGAAGGTTATATATGAAAGCACAAATGCATCATGATTGTGAGAGGAACTGTTGGAAGTCAGCACCCACTCACTCTCCTAGAGAAGGAAATATTTTGGGAGGTTATTAAAAAGGACAGAACATTATATTTCCCCAAAGGAAAAATGATAAATCTTAGGCAAAGACAGGCCCAAGTCTCCCTCCCCCAAGCAGAAACCAAGCAGGCCAGCTTTTAGAAATGCATATTTGATAATCCTTTCAGAAAGACTGGCACCAGGAACCTTGGAGTTGATGGGATTAGAAAGATCCCTAAAACCAACAACCCCTCACCCAAAAAAATCCAGCACAGAACATACCATTAGCCACAGCCCCAGGGAAGCAGGATATGACCTTTAAGGCATAATAGGATTAACCCACCACCATCAGAATACCAAAAGGACATGCTCAAAAGCTCAGGTCAAAGTTCATGCCACAGGAACAGGAAACAAATACAAACACAAAAGCCCAAGAAGGTATAAATACCCACCATTCCCAGCTACATGTGGTCAGCTTTCCCAGAATCACATTTTTGTTTGGTTCTGTTCTTCAATAAACTACAACCTTCTTTCTAAAGCAGTCTCCATTTTGTTTATTCCCGGCTTGGACTGGACCCTGATGAAGATTTTTCTTTCAATAGAACTTTGGACAGTTACTTTCAGCCTCAGCAGGATTATGAATTATACCATTAAAAAATATTTAAAATAAGGGTAACTGATCTTGAAAATGACATATGCCCTCAATATTATTTCCAAAAAGACTACATGGACCTGCCTATGAAGTCATCTGAAATCAAGTGTTTAATAATGGTTTTGCCTGCAGAAAGTTATAAAAGAGTTGTACTGCATGGTTTGAGTCTGGAGGCAATTCAAAATGCTGTTTGTCACATCTGAAGCTATTTATGGTTCAAAACCTGAATATCAAGGCTGCCTGTTTTCAGTACTCTTTTTCACTCAATTACATTAGGAAGAATGGGTTCCTTCTATCCCCTTTCTCTGGAACAGCATCCTTTCAGAGACATGACTTACGCCAATAATCCCCAGAGGAACTATTTCAGCAGGCCTCTAAAGGGGAGATGAACTAATATGGGGTTTTATTTTATTTTTCTGTTACATTTATGGGTGTAAATTTGTATGGTTCTTTTTTTTTTATTATTTGGATCCTGTTTATCCAAGGCAGGTTAAAAGCTGCTTTGAATCAGCATATAAATTAAGTAAATAAGTGAGCCTTGGAAGAAAAAGACAATCTGGAAGACTGAGAGGATCAGCAGCTGGACCTGGTCTATGAACTCTGGATTCCTCATCCTACCAACCTTTGGAAGTCATGTTTCATTTATGTTCAGCTCCAAATTAGAAAATAATTAAAAATGCGAGCTAATAAGCATTTGTGCTAATAAGCAACCGAATAAAAATACGGATTCTAAGTTTTAAAAAATATCTTTTCAAGTGTTAGGTGTAGCTATAAAAGTTGATATTTTTCATCGTTATTTGCGAATATCTCCTGCTTGTTCAACCAAGAAGAAACAAGATTTTAAATTCAATAATATAAGATGCCTAAAGTAGTATGCAGTACTACTCTTTCTTCCCAAATCATTGCATAGGATTTGTAGGAAAAAAAACCTCTTCCCGATTTCTAGGTCGCTGCTTGAATAGTTGAATTTCGGCGCTCGTAGCTCCCAAAACTTCGCGCAAATACACATGGACTCACGGTCTTATCCAGAGTCCAGATCCCAAAGCCATAAAGAACGGTACAGAGGAGATAGTTGTTTTGGCTCCGCCTTCCTCCGCGAAATAAAGGAGTTTGGCCCCGCCGTCTCGCCATAGTTTAGTGATCCGGCGCGCAGGCGTGTGGCCCGGTGGCCTCCTGTCGGAGGGGCGCCTGGAAAGTACTGTAGGAAAGCCGAGTAGACGGAGTGGGGCTCGTTTCCGTCCACCATGAAGTCCCGTTTCAGCACGGTCGATATCAGGGCGGTTATAGCAGAAGTGCGCCACAGGTATGGCCTTCGGATGCCTTTCGAAGCCACGCCCCGACGACTGCAGTCCCGCCCAATAATCCCCTTGGGACACGCCCCCTCCCACCCGGTAATTTCCAAGGAAGTGGTCCCTTATGCAGGCCGCCTTTCTAGCCGTTCCCGGTGTTTGATTGGTTGTTGGCTGTTGGCGGAAGTCCGCTCTGTGTCCCATGGTTTCAGGCGCCCCTTCTCCAACTCTGAAGAGTTTAGTTGTATTCAGAGTCGCTAATTTGCTTAGTTTGGGAACTCTTACTTAAAATTAAGCAAATAATAGCGTTGATATAAAGTCTCCTTCAATTTCTGGTGATTTCATGGACATGTTCAAATAGTTTTTGTTGCGCTAATTTGGAAGTAGCTTGTCATCACCTCTTAAGCATGATTTGTCGACTACCCATCTAGCCCACAACCCTGGGATTTCCTTGTGGTCTCCCTTCCAAGTACTAATCATGTCTGACCATGCTGCCATCTAACTGAATACAGGTAGTCCTCGACTTAAATCATTTAGTAACCATTCGAAGTTACCATGGCACTTGAAAATGACTTACGACCATTTTCACACTTATGACCGTTGCAGCATCCTATGGTCATGTGATTTACATTCAGATACTTGACAACTGATTCATATTTATGAAGGTTTCAATGTCCCCGGGTCATGTGATCATCTTTTGTGACCTGACAAGCAAAGTCAATGGGAAGCCAGATTCACTTAAGAACCATGTTACTAATTTAACAACTACAGTGATTCACTTAACAAATGTGGCAAGAAAAGTCGTAAAATGGGGCAAAACTCAACCTGTCTTTTGTAATAATTTGCTAAAGAGTTTATTAAAAATTACTCTTTTTCTTTTCCATAATTTCATCAGACATATATAGAATATATAATTTTTTTCTTTTCTTTTTACAGCTTGTTGGGAATGAGGGTAAACAATGTTTATGATGTGGATAATAAGACATACCTAATCCGATTCCAAAAGTAAGAACAAAATTTCTTTTGTTTTCTTTTATGGTTATTTCTGTTGGTGCTTATTTATTTTTCACATTTTTGAAGTCCCCATCTCCCTCAGTACATCTTTTGACGATTTACGCACCAAGTGCCTTTTTTAAGCCAATGTACAATGTTTAATGAAAAGAAGGACTAGGGGTGACATGATAGCAGTATTCCAATATCTCAGGGGTTGCCACAAAGAAGAGGGAGTCAAGCTATTCTCCAAGGCGCCTGAGGGCAGGACAAGAAGTAATGGATGGAAACTAGTCAAGGAGAGAAGCAACCTGGAACTGAGGAGAAACTTCCTGACAGTTAGAACAATTAACCAGTGGAACAACCTGCCTCCAGAAGCGGTGAATGCTCCAACACTGGAAGTTTTTAAGAAGAGACTGGACAGCCACATGTCCGAAATGGTATAGGGTTTCCTGCCTGAGCAGGGGGTTGGACTCGATGACCTCCAAGGTCCCTTCCAACTTTATTATTATTATTATTATTATTATTATTATTATTATTATTATTATTATTATTATTATTATTATTATTATTATTATTATTATTTTAAATATAAAGATATTTCAAATTAAAAAAAAGTTTGAACAGCTAATTCAGCTTATATTTATGTCAGTGTTCAATATCTTAAAATTGGCAAATAAACATGTTTAAACTAGCAATTAAAAATAAATCACACATTTGACTTTTGAGAAAGCTTTAGCAAGAACTTTTTAAAGAAAATCTGCCAGAATGTCTATTATCTAGGGCTGTATCATACTGTATAATCTTTTAAAGACCTGACACAAATAATTTGATTTTGTGCCACTTTTGGGTGTTCATTCAAGTGACCAGCATATGCAGATTTTATAGATTAATATTACTTATGATTCAGTTGTGTAAATTAAGGTTTTGAATTTGGTGAAAAAGAAAAACAAACTGGAAGTTTTGATAAGAGTTAACATTTATATATATTAGGATTCTAGAAACAAAATACAACTGTGGTATCAGTTGTATTTGCATGTTGTCTTTTAGGCCGGACTTCAAGGCTACACTTCTTCTGGAATCTGGCATTAGGATTCACATGACAGAATTTGAGTGGCCAAAAAACATGATGCCATCTGGTTTTGCAATGAAAGTAAGTTGAGTGTCTTTAGTAATTGTTGATTTTCCTTTTGTAAGTATCAGTTTGCTTGGCAGAATTTGTTTTAGGGTTAATAACAACCAGATACATAGATGGTGTTTTGCGAGATTGATAACAGCAAGGCAGTTGTCTCTTCTCTGACTCAATTAGAAATTCTGCTAGTTTACTTCAACAGCAGAAGGATGAATACAGGTAGTCCTCGACTTACCACAGTTCATTTAGTGACTGTTCAAAGTTACAACGGGATTGAAAAACATGACTTATGATTGTTTTTCACACTTGTGACTTTTGCAGCATCCCTGTGGTCATGTGATCGAAATTCAGATGTTGGCAACTGGTTCATATTTATGACGGTTGCAGTGACCTGGGGTCACATGATCACCTTCTGTGACCTGACAAGCAAAGTCAATGGGGAAGCCAGATTCACTTAACAACCGTGTTACTAACATAACAATTTCAGTGATTCACTTAACAACTGTGGCAAGGAAAGTTGTAAAATGGGGCAAAACTAACTTAACAAATATTTCACTTAAGAACAAAAATGTTGGGCTCAGTTGTAGTCATAAGTCGAGGACTACCTGTAATTCCATTTAGTTCAATAAAGTTTAGTTGAGTACATTTGTTTACAAATACATTCAAATAAAACATTGTTTGTGGTCTCATCATCCTCATAATTTCTAACTACATAAAATATGAACTCATAAAAAATGTCCTATTCTGATTCAGCATCTATTCTGTTACTCAGTCTCTGGATTAAGGCAGGGAAGGATCTTTTCCATCGTTATTATTTCATCATTTTGTCTGTACATGTTAAAGATTGAATCTGGGGCCTTCAAAATGCAAAGTATATGCACAGCTGCTGAACTGCGCACTTTCCCTGAGTATAACTTCAATAGGAGAGCATTAACATTCTTTCTTAAAATGAACTGAGTTGTGAGACCGGCCATCTGAGTTCATAGCTGAGTTCAAGCCATTCCATTTCCTAGAGTAGGGGTGGACAATGTGTGGCCCTCTGGAGATAGTTATTTCCAGCTTTTATCAGTTGTAGCCAGCATGACCAATGTTGAAGGAAGATGGGAGTTGCAATATCTGTATTCCAAACTTGCCCTGTATTACAGAGAATTTCATGTACTTTCTAGCCATTATACTATGCTGGCTTCCCATTGTCAAATGCAACAGAGTCTTTCATATTAATATGACAGACACTTAACAACCATTTTATTTTATTTAGTAACAAACACACTATTTTCCTCATCCAAGGGCAGCGAGATAATTTGTGGCTGAGCTATAATTCATCCAAAACATTTCAGTGAAAATTGAAGTTTTGTAATAAAAAGTAGATAAGGATAAAATAATGAAATTCAATCTTCTTTTACTGAAACTTTTGTGGAAAACTGTATATATGTACATATGTATATATGTGCATGAGATACACATACAAACACTTTTTTCTTTTCTTTTTTCTTCTTTTTTCTGGTTAATTAATGGCAAAAACAAATCCCAATATACTATTTATTCCATACCATGTTAGAACAGTTTCGAAATATTCCAGGATCCTAAATCTATGTTCTTATGTTCTTATATGGAAAGGTTGCCAACTCTGTTTTGATTGACTGCACATAACTTGGTTGTTGTTTTCAGACTTCTTTGTTCTCTTTTTATCAACAGTGTCGCAAACATTTAAAGACCAGAAGGCTTGTGAGTGTGAAGCAACTTGGCATTGACAGAATAGTCGATTTTCAGTTTGGGAGTGATGAAGCAGCATATCATTTGATTATAGAACTTTATGACAGAGTAAGTAGAGAAAGAATGTCTGAGACCGGGGCCTGGAGACGGTCTCTTTCCCCCACATGCCTTCCTAAAAAAAAAAAGGGGGGATATAGTATTTTGGAAATATTCCAGAAACTTTACCTGAACATCCCCTCTAGCTTGCGCATGGGAAAATACATAGATCAAAATCTGAGCTTCTGTGGAAAAAGGTCCAGGTCTGCATTTTAATGACAAACTTATAAATTTGTTGCAGGGCAATATTGTTCTTACTGACCACGAGTACCTTATTTTGAATATCCTGAGATTTCGCACAGATGATGCAGATGATGTCAAGTTTGCAGTGCGGGAACATTATCCAGTTGATCATGTCAAAACTGCAACATCATTACCCGGTTTAGAAAGGTATTATTATATTTTATACAGAGCTTACAATTGGGACAAAATCAAGCTATAAGAGATAAGCATATATTACATGTTTTAAGAGATCTAGTAGCTGGAGGTAGGAAATTTTTGCTTACATCTTTTTTTCTCATTTTGCATTTTTGATTGTATGTAGTAGTAAAGGTTTTTGTAGTACTTCTAATTTTATTATAAAAAATCTTTGCCTCCAGAAATTTGTGTTTGGAATGCGTTAATGAATATTTTGATACAATAATGTACATTTTCAAAAGGGTATTTCAAAGGCTTTTTGCCCCCCCAAAAGTAAATGTGCCCTCATGCTTTGCAGCGAGAGAAATAGTATGTAGTAGTATGAAGTAGTGTGTAATATTTAGTTCTCCTGGGATTTTTTTTCATCAAAAGTTTTATTAGCTCATATTACAACAGGGAAAGCAAATATTTTAAAGAACACAGAATGAAACTACTTCTGAATTAAGAATTTTGGGCCATATTAAAGATTAACAGTGGAATCCATATGTATGCGTTGGAGTCTGCTTTATTAGATCCATGAAGTAACAGTATTTGTCTTGAGGCTGTATTTTACAATAGTAGTTGTATGGGAAGTTATTTTTGATCTCTTATATAAATAATTCCTGTACATTATCTAGATTTGGATATAATTTGAATAGTCTATTTTTTTAATACAGTTGGTGCCTTCCGAGCAGAGAAAACATTCCTTGCTTAATTTTATTGTATATGTTACAGTATTTTATCAGAATTTATTCTTTTTTTTTTTATTATTTCTTCACTCCTTTCATAGGTTAACAGAATTAATAACAAGTGCACCTAAAGGGGATCAACTAAAGAGAATCCTAAATCCCCACCTTCGTAAGTATGAATTTCTTCTGTGTTTTAGAAAATTACAAGGTGATTTGATCGTACGTTATTTTGGGGAATGAAATAACAGATATGTATAAATCAAACTCTGCAATTCTATTTTGAGAATTCTCATTATAAACTTACCTTTAAAATAATAAAAACCATCCCTCTTAGAAAATAGCATTTCCACTAAATGATAGGGAAGAAGCCACACCTTTCTTCCTCAGATTTTAGCTATTTTTTATAACTCTTATCTTCCTTTTTTCCTCCCAAAAAATACAGCTTATGGGATCACTCTGATTGAACATTGCCTTATAGAAGCAGGACTTTCAGGCAGCATCAAAGTAGAGCAGATAGAAAGTAAAGGTAGGTATTGAAACGTCTGCATGTGTTATTCTAGCATAATTTCCTATGTACTATAATATTATGTAATAGTTATTTAAAAACTTGTTTCCCTTTTTAAAAAAATCTTGATCTTAGGGTTCGTGCAATTTTGGGGGCAGCCTGCTCTCTGACAGTCCAATATACCGAGGATATACTGTGCCACAGCAATGTGCCATTTTATACATCTTGGGTTTCAACACCTATTTCTTCTTCTAGATATTGAAAAGGTACTAGCCGCTTTACAAAAAGCTGAAGACTGCATGGAAGAAACCGAGAACTTTAATGCCAAGGTAGTTTATAATTTGGGGACAAATGCTTTGATTTTTATATCTGGCGCACTCAATGGATTTAAAGCATTTCTAGCTTTGTAGCAGCACAACTGCTAAGGGGAAGCTATACTTTGAGTCTTTCTATTTAAGAACCAAGGCTGCCGAGGGTTCAGTTGGAAATACTATATCAAGAAAAGAAGCTGGGAAGTGAAGGTGAGGGAAATTTGGCCTTCAATACCACAGATGCTGTAACAAATATTATGCGGAGGAATTACATGTTGAGTTTTCTGTTGCTTCATGCCGTTTCTTAATTCTTTTCCCAAGAAATTCTGGCTTTGTGCTTACCTACCTTGAGGCCACATTTCTAATGTTTATTTCATATTTCAGTGCATACTCTCTGGATGCAAAGTGGCTAACAGAAAAGAGAACAAGCAAACTGTAAAACAGAACAGCAACAGAAATTCTCATTAATTGAACTAAAGACCTGCAGTGGCTGAAGAAGATACACGCTTATATTTTCAACAGTAGAAAATAGATGTAATTCATAAGGATTTTCCTTTCCCTCCATCTTTTTAATAGGGCTACATCATCCAAAAAAGGGAGAAAAAACCAAGTCTGGAACCAAACAAGTCTCCTGAAGAAATCCTCACGTATGTATTTTGGGAGAAGTGATTTTTGTGACTGTGCTATGTCCTGGTGTTCAGCAAACACACACTAATGCAAAACATTTCTTTCAGGTATGAGGAATTTCACCCTTTCTTGTTTTCGCAACACTCAAAATGTCCCTATGTGGAATTTGAATCTTTCAACAAGGTACAGTGCTATGCTCGGTTCTGGATGTTATATGTCATTTTTATCATATCAAGGGCTGGAAATGTAATTAATTACTGAACAAGAATTCTTCCTTGTATTTGTTTAATGAGAATCATCTGGTTATCTTCTTGAACATTTAAGGAGAACATTAAGGTTTTGAATTACTGATCTTGAGAGAATGGGGGTAGATAACGTTTGTGGCAAAAGTGACCAAAATGAAATCTGCACACAAAAATGGCGTTACTGAGGCAAATTTTGTGCTTGAAATTTGTTTTGCAAATTTTCAAGTGGACATTTTAAGTAGATCTAAGTAAGGAGTACTGGTGGGTGCAATAAAATATTCTAACTTCCATTTTTCTTGTTATATTTTGTATTTCTTTATGGTTTGGAAGGCAGTGGATGAATTTTACTCTAAGCTGGAAAGCCAGAAGATAGACATAAAGGCATTGCAACAGGTACTCATCTTGTGAAAAAGTTAAAATCTTGAACTTTGTTTTGCTGAAAAATGGGCACGCTAGTTCACCTGGGAAGAACTATAATCTAGTCAATAAGGTGAGTTCTGGCTTGTCCATAGAAGCAATGATGAAACTTTCTTTCATCATTAGGCCAGAATGATTACCAATAACAGCTAGTTTGCTAGGTTGAACAACTTGGAAACTACTATACTGATCCTAAGTTATTATTATTAAATTTTATATTCCTACATATTTTTTCTGTTAATTCTTCTATACTATTATAGATTTAAGAGAAAAATTCACATTCCCCCCCCCCTTTTTTTTTTTTACTCATGGCTATTTTGGTTTTTTAGAAAAGAACAGGTTTAACCTCTCTATATATATTTTCCTTCTTGTTCTTTTACATTTGAATTTTCCTCTCTGCTTTTTCATTGTGTCCTTAGCATTACTCCACCTGAAAAGATTAAGTCACTCAGATGAAGCTCTACTAAGACTGAGCATTACCTAGTTACAAGTGTTTTTTTTATTCTTTCCACACTGCTCAAGAGTTTTCCTATATCTCAAAAAGTATTGTGAATCCTTGTGTCTAACATTATCTTAATTATTGTTGATATATATTGACCATTAAATCTCATCAAGATGGTCATTCTGTCATTTTTTCTATGATTTCCTCTCCTTTGTTTTCATTACCCTATTGATTTAAAGTGTGTATGCGTGATTTTGTATGTTTGCCCACTGACAAAGAAATGATCAGTCTATAATTTTAATGGTAGGTTTATTTTAACAGTGAGAGACAGAATAACAACAGAAAAGTCCAGTAAAATGCCTTTCAAAAAAGTTATAAATTGATTTGCATTTTAATGAGTGAAATAAGTATTGGACCCCTTCGCAAAACATGACTCACTACTTGGTGGCAAAACCCTTGTTGGCAATCACAGAGGTCAGACGTTTCCTGTAGTGGGCCACCAGGTTTGCACACATCTCAGGAGGGATTTTGTCCCACTCCTCTTTGCAGATCCTCTCCAAGTCATTAAAGTTTCGCTCGAACCTTCAGCTCCCTCCACAGATTTTCTATGGGATTAAAGTCTGGAGACTGGCTAGGCCACTCCAGGACCTTAATATGCTTCTTCTTAAGCCACTCCTTCGTTGTTTTGGCTGTGTGTTTTGGGTCATTGCCATGCTGGAATACCCATCCACGACCCATTTTCAATGCCCTGGCTGAGGGAAGGAATTTCTCACCCAGGATTTGATGGTACATAACCCCATCCATCGTCCCTTTGATACGGTGAAGTTGTCCTGTCCCCTTAACAGAAAAACACCCCCAAAGCGTAATGTTTCCACCTCCATGTTTGATGGTGGGGATGGTGTTCTTGAGGTCATAGGCAGCATTCCCCCTTCTCCAAACATGGCGAGTTGAGTTGATGCCAAAGAGCTCGATTTTGGTCTTATCTGACCACAACACTTTCACCTAGTTCTCCTCTGAATCGTTCAGATGTTCATTGGCAAACTTCAGACTGTACATGTGCTTTCTTGAGCAGGGGGACCTTGCGGGCGCTACAGGATTTCAGTCCTTCACGGCGTAGTGTGTTACCAATTGTTTTCTTGATGACTATGGTCCCAACTGCCTTGAGATCATTTGACAAGATCCTCCCGTGTACTTCCGATTCCTCATCGTTCTCATGATCATTGAAACTCCACGAGGTGAGATCTTTCATGGAGCCCCAGACCGAGGGAGATTGACAGTTATTTTGTGTTTCTTCCATTTGCGAATAATCACACCAACTGTTGTCACCTTCTCACCAAGCTGCTTGGCAATAGTCTTGCAGCCCATTCCAGCCTTGTGTAGGTCTACAGTCTTGTCCCTGACATCCTTGGACAGCTCTTTGGTCTTGGCCATGGTGGAGAGTTTGGGATCTGATTGATTGATTGCTTCAGTGGACAGGTGTCTTTTATACAGGTAACAAGCTGAGATTAGGAGCACTCCCTTTAAGAGAGTGCTCCTAATCTCAGCTCATTACCTGTATAAAAGATACCTGGGAGCCAGAAATCTTGCTGATAGGAGATCACATACTTATTTCACTTATTAAAATGCAAATCAATTTATAACTTTTTTGAAATGTGTTTTTCTGGATTGTTTTGTTGTTATTCTATCTCATTGTTAAAAGAAACCTATCATTAAAATTATAGACTGATCATTTCTTTGTCACTGGGCAAACGTACAAAATCAGCAGTGGATCAAATAATTTCTTCCATCACTGTGTATGTGTATATATGTGTGTGTATATATATTCATTCATTCATTCAGTATACAGGGAGGTGGAGGCTGTGTTAAGATGGAGAAAGAGAGGCCTATGCTACACTTCTCCCAATTCCAGAATTTAAAATAAACTAACATTGCTTTTTGCCCTGTTTTCAAATGTTGCCATTGCCTTCAGTTCTTCTCATTTTACGATTCACTTCCTCTGTCTATGTTAGGAGAAGGCTCAAATGAGTATGTTTCTTCTCCCACCTCTGTGCTTTTTCTTGAAAGGAAAAACAAGCACTGAAAAAGCTGGAAAATGTGCGGAAGGACCACGAATATCGATTAGAAGCTCTTCATCAAGCTCAGGTAGAAACATCACTTCCTTTAAGTCCAATGGAAGGCAGCATTATTGCACAATCTCAGTTTGTGCTTCCCATTCAAGGAATTCTAGCCTAATTTCAGTAAAATAATTCATACTGAAATAAATCTTAAAGTTATGAAGGGGAAGAAAGATAATGCTTGCTGGAGTGGAAATGCTGGGCTAAATGAGCAGTTTACTGTGGCTTCAGCTTCAGATATTTGGAAGAACATCAGGGTGTACATCTCTTTTGTGTGTTTCTGTCATGTTTGTATATACACTTAGACACACACACACACACACACCTTCCCCTCAGAACTGTTAGCATGACTATGTAGTCAGGCATAGTGGCTTTCTACAGCAACAGCTAAATATTTCTGCAGATTGTAAACCACTAAGGATTTTGTGAATGAGGATTGTAATCAATAAATCTGCCAGACTTAAACTTGATCTAGGGACAGCCTATTTTTCACAAAGATCAGTTGTGATCAGGAGTACATCCATTTCTCAGTTTATTAAAACAGGCATAGCCATTTTATGTTTCCAGATAAACTAAATCTTTTTTTGCTCTTGATCTATACAATTGCAATACCCGACTCTCTTTTTTCCCCCCTGAATCTTCCCCTTTTAAATCCCATAATTTGTTATTTCAGTTCTCTAGTTATTTTTGAACAATGGTGTTCTGCCAGTTCTTGAAAACTCTACTTGTGGTTCCTGTAGCACAATACTCGGAACATAACTAACATCCAGACACTAACTCTCAGCCCATTCAGCTCTGAAGTCTTTAGCGAGCTCTTCGTGATAAAGGGAAAAGCAGTGACTCAACAGTGACACTTATCTCCTTTACTTTCCAAAGGAAATTGACAAGGTGAAAGGTGAGCTTGTGGAAATGAACCTGGAGATAGTTGATCGAGCCATCCAGGTGGTCCGCAGTGCCTTAGCCAACCAGATTGACTGGACAGAGATTGGAGTCATTGTCAAGGAAGCCCAGGCCCAAGGAGATCCAGTGGCAAGTGCCATCAAAGAACTGAAGCTGCAGACAAACCATATCACAATGCTCCTAAAGTAAGTTGCCAAGCAGATGAGAGGAAGGCCCCAAAATGGAGCAAGGATTTGCCTTATCAAGGCAATATTGTATTTTAATATAACGGAAGGGAATCTGTTGACATCCAGATATTAGGCTTCAGTTCTCATCAAGATCAGTTAGAATGATCATACCTTAAGGATCTTGGGAGATGTAGCCTAGCAATTTCAAGATCAGGAATAGATGATGATTGTTAAATTGAAATTATAGTTGTAGAACTCACCATTCTGAAAATGGCTGTGTTAACTTTAAAAAAAAAATATTTCTAACTTTTGAAGCTACATGGAAATAAAAGGTCAAGACAAAATCAAATCCAGCCCCCCCCCCCAAAAAAAAAAAACAAAAAAAAACCCATCATCATTAACTTGTGTTAACCATGCAAATTTTTACTGTATATCTTCAGGAATGTAGAACAGAACCAGAATGAAAAATTGTGATCAGATTTACTCAGTTATCCTCCTGAAGATGAAATACATTAATTTTTTAAAATCGTTATTAAAAGAGATGCTTCTGGTCAGCAAAACATGCTTCTTTTTTTTCTGGATTAGAAATCCGTATGTGATCTCAGAAGAGGAGGAGGATGAAGAGGGGGAGGAAAAACCTAAAGTGGAGGTAGTAGAAGAATCAAAGGGAAAGAAAAAGAAGAAGAAAGGCAAACAACTCCAGAAGCCTCTGAAGAATCACCCTATGCTGGTGGATGTGGATCTCAGCTTGTCAGCTTACGCAAATGCCAAAAAGTAAGAAAAGGGTAAGAATTGGCTGGCATACCTTCAAAAGTAGGGCTTTTTGGACAGATTGGTTCAAGGATTAAAACGAGGCCACAGCTTTCTATTTAAATCCACTATTTTCTTCCCAATTAACATCAATCAAATCATGCAGGATGGGCAAATATGATATCTTGCAACTGCATTGAAATGTGCTCTTAATTGGGAGAGGGTTGGCCTAGAGATATGACATGCTTTTATGTTTTTCAGATATTATGATCACAAGAGACACGCAGCCAGAAAAACCCAGAAAACCGTGGAAGCCGCCGAAAAGGTACATTTGTGGCTTTCTTGCCTTCATTACTTATGGAAAAAGAAATTAGAACAGCAATCTTAGTAATCTCTACTCAGGCCGATATGATTTCAGTTTTCCTGAAGCTCTGTGCCTTTGATTTAATCAGCTGCACCATTTATATGTAGTGGCACGTTAATCATGCTGAAGGAGATGGCTTTGCAAAGTAATTTGGTTCCCTTTTCAAATCTGGAACTACTGTCAAGCAGTGGTTAAAATCAAGAGGTTTAAAGTTTAACTTGGGTTAAGCCAGGAATATCTACACTTGTTTGGCTGGTGGATGCATTTGGCGGGTTGCTGTTGCAGTAAGTGTGGCCCACCATCAAATACTCCTTTACCAGAAGGCCTACTAGTGAGAATGCTCCACATGTATTCACTAGCCTTCCAAGATACAGTCTTCCATTTCCCATTTTATCTTTGTGGTTTTATTTTCTGAGCAAATGGGCACGTTTTTAAACAAAGCACTGACCTGAAACTAGTTCTCATTTTTTTCATGCAGCATACTTTTGAGCCCTTTTGGAGTCAAGGGATTGTCTTGGAAATAAAGATAATGCCGGAGGTTTTTTGTTTGTTTTCCAATATGCAACTTTGTTAATCACATGAGCATTAAAAATTAATTAACAGGGCTGATAGAAGTGTTAGTGGATTCATAGATGCCCATAGACAGCATGTTGCAAATTCTAGATATAAGTCATGCAAGATGAGAGCTTGTACTAAAATATAGGCAGACTGAGAAAGGTGATCAAAAGTACTATAAATGTAGCAGCATTAGGGTCTAAGGCAGTGGTGGTGAACTTATGGCACGTGTGCCAGAGGTGGCACTCAGAGCCCTCTCTGTGGGCACGCACACCATCGCCCCAGCCCCGCCTCTGCCTGTGGCCGCCTCACCAGCAGCCCCCCGCGGAGGAGAGTCGCCTCCGGGCGTTGCCCGAGCAGAGCACCGCAGCCAAGGACATGGTGGCTGGGCAGCGGGGACAAGACTCCGCCCTTGCGCCGTCGCGCGCAGATGATGCTTCAGGGCGCGGGCGGAGGGCGTGGCCACCATGGCACTGTAGGGGCGCCTGGGCGATCTGCGGTGGGCCGTGGAGGCGGTAGGTGGCCCTGTGGGCGGGCGGAGCGGGGGTGGAGCGGACGGGGCGGGTTTTGGGCACTCGGTGTCTAAAAGGTTCGCCATCACTGGTCTAAGGAAATTCAGAAAAATAACCTGGATTGCAGTTAGTAGGAGAATAATACATTGGTATCTAGAAGGAGCTGGCTATTTTTGGACAGCTTTGTTTGATTCGTGTTTGCTGGGTGTAGATTGAATTGCTTCTTTAAAAGAAGGAACTGGTGGATGGTTTTGTTTTGTTCATCTATACAGGCTTTCAAATCAGCAGAAAAGAAGACCAAGAAAACACTGAAAGAAGTCCAAACAGTTACTACCATTCAGAAAGCTAGAAAGGTTTACTGGTGAGTTTCCTGCAATGGGAATAAGCAAGCAGCCCACTGAGTACCTTACTTTTTTTGAGGGAGAAGATAGGGAGTTGAAAACAGATGTGATACAGTATTCAGTCATTCTAAAATTTATGATACTAGTGTAAGGGTGCAGACATCACTTTCGAAGTCTATAGAGCCCTGCCTTCATTGGTTGGGCTCAACATTTGTTTATATTTGATAGGATTGGCGATAAGAAGCAAAATGGGTGTTTTAAAATCTCGCAGATATTTAAGGTATCCACTCATCCCTTAAAATTCCTGCACCTGCTTCCTGGAAAACAGGATTTGGCCCTACATAGTTTTGAAGTATAGTTCTCAATATGCTGTACTATTGCTAAGGTTCCTCAGGCTGAAGGAAGTTATACACCCTTGTTCTAGGAAAGCCACTCCCAAACTTTTCTGTACCCCGCACCCCTAGTACGCTTCTGATATATTCTCGCACCCCTTACAAAAGTTCGAAATAACGGCAACGAATTATGCATATACACTATAATTTTGAAAAGCCAAGTTTTAGCACCCCCTGAATATTGTCTTGCACCCCCGGTTGGGAACCCCTGTTCTAGGACTTTGGAGGCTATGGATATGTGCCTAGTACAGAGAAAGTACAGTAATCACAACTTCTGTTTTATTTTTTTTGGGCCAGAGGATGAATTGAGCATTTTCCTTCCTTTGCTATATTTTAGAACAAAGTTTCTTAGCCCGATGTCTATCAGCTCAAAAGATTGGCAGCCAGCATGACTAGTTATAGTCCCAATACTTTTGAAGGACATAAATTGGAGAAGTTTTAGATAGATTGATCCCATAGCTATCATTTAAACAACTTTTTAAAAGTGCAACTTTTGTTCATATGTACACGGTCCTCTGATATTATTTGTGTGTAATTTATATTTTGTCTTTCATTCAGAAGCTCAAGGGGGTATATGTATACTCTCTCCTCCCCCCCCCCCTTACAATAAAACTCTCTGAGTTACATTAGACTGAAAGAAAGTGACTGGCCCAAAATCACTCAGTGAGCTAGAAAATAGAAACTTTCTACTACTATTCCTATATCTTGATTCTTTAAACATATGAATGTTTTTAAAATATGGGTTTAAATTGTGGGTTCTTTAAATTATGATAAACTATACTTATCAATATTTTAAAACTATTCCAATGATGAAAGATTGCTGACACTGCTCCCAGAAATTAATATATTTTGTAAATAAAATACAGTCAGTTGGGAAGAAGTAGAATCCTACATTTGAGAAGGTTGCTGCTATTTTTCTAGATTTTTTTCACTTTGCAATTGTCCTGCATTTCTGCAAAAACAGAACTCACTGCAGATAGAGTTTAGAGTTTCTGAAATACAATTCTGCAGCAGTCCTTTTGATTCACATTTTCATCTGAGTGGGAGATTGAGGTTAGTAAATGGTGGACTAATATTCCTAAGAGTCAAGAGGTTCTGAGAATTACTTATATCAATATTTTGTTTTGACTTGATTATTGTGACAGGTTTGAGAAATTCCTGTGGTTCATTAGCTCTGAAAATTACCTTGTTATAGCTGGAAGAGACCAACAACAAAATGAAATAATTGTCAAGCGATACTTAAGGCCAGGTGAGTGACATTAATCCAGAATACTGCTAAATGTCTTTAGCATTGAATAGAATCCTATGTGATGTTTAAGTATTCATTAAAAGCGTCTTGAATTCAGGTCTGACATTGTTCAGCTTGATATCAGCTTGACTGATGTGTAATTAATACCATTAGATGTTGATCATGCCTTGTTCAGTACATATTATTTGTTATAGTCTAGAGCAAGGGTAGGCAACCTTGGCTCTTTTATGACTCATGGACTTCAACTTCCAGAATTCCTGAGCCAGCATGGCTCAGCTTGGAAACCTCTCTTTCCCTTCAGCATGGCTGGCTCAGGAATTCTGGGAGTTGAAGTCCACGAGTCATAAAAGAGCCAAGGTTGCCTATCCCTGGTCTAGAGAACAAGCAAAAAAACAAAATATATGTGAAGTGCAAATGTAAAGCCATTGAAAAAGTAGCCCTGATTAGATTAGAGCCATATTACCAATATTGTGTGATTTTCTGCTAAATGTGGCATTCCAGATGGGGTTACTGATGAGCCATTTGAACAGCAATGCAACTTTGAATAATATTTTCATAGTGTGGAGGATGATTATGTAATCCCTTTAGTGTTACAGTATATCTTCTTAACAAGTAAGCCAGAAAATACATAACTTCTATCAGTGCATATTTTCGTTCTATCATCATAATTGATCTTTCCTGTTTCTTCCATATAAGGTGACATTTATGTCCACGCTGATCTCCATGGAGCAACCAGTTGTGTCATTAAAAATCTATCAGGTAATGATTGTAGGGAGCAGTGCTTAAAGAAAAGGGCCCATTAAAGATTAGGGATTCTTAACTGCTTTCAAAACCTTTGGGTTAAGGCTTACATTGGATCAGTAGGTTGTGGGCCAAAGGATCGTTTTAAACTGGTCTAATTGTTTTTTTGCAAGTTTAGAAAAGGAGAGGTTAAGGGATAGAATTTTAAGGGAACTTGTTTAACAAGATGGCATCCCTGACTGAGATTGTCCAATAAGTGCTCCTGAGCATCTTGCTTAGTTGCGTTAGAGTTGATACAAATTGAACCTAAATTCTGTTTTCTTGATAAATGATACATGTAGTTGAAGAACCTCTCTCCTTTGAGAAGCCTGCTACATTCAGAATTTTTATAGGTTCCTATTTTTGGGGGGATAGCCACAAGTGGTCAAGAAACCCCAAGATCCCAGTGGGGCAGCTTTTTTCTCCCAATGCATCCCCCATGTGATGGGAATTGTAGCCGCCCCCTTTGAAGAGCATCAGGACAGGGAAAGCTGAGACAAAGAGACCTCTTCATTCATCGTATTGTATCTGAACGTTCCTTCTGACAAAATCAGTGCAGCTTTTATACAGTCAAATCAAATCAAATCAAATCAACCTTTATTGTCAAAGTACAACATGTGTACAATGAGATTGGCTGAGCCTCCCTTCGTGCACCCCCCCAACACAACTCACAGTGACAACAAACACACAAATCTTATTACACCATGTGAACTTATTGCACAACGCGCCGGCCCCGCACGTCTATCATACATGGAGTTATTTTCCATTCAGGAGTTTGATAGCCCATGGGTAGAAATTGTTCTTCAGCCTGTTGGTGCGGCTGGCTATGCTTCTATATCTCGATGGTAGGAGAGTAAAGAAGTGCTGACCAGGGTGTGAGTCGTCCCTAAGGATTTTCCTCATTCTTCTGCGGCAGCGGGCCCTAGCGATGTCGTCTAGTGGTATCAGGGGACAGCCCACGATGTTTTGTGCTGTACTCACCACCCTCTGTAGTGTCTTTCTATCCGTGGCTGTCAAGCCAGCATACCACACCATAATGCAATGTGAGAGGACGCTTTCTATAGTGGACTGGTAAAAGAAGGTCATCAGTCGTTGTTCCACTGTGTTCTTTTGCAAGACCCTAAGGAAGTGTATGTACATTCAAAAATTCTTGTGAATTATCAGTTACTGGAGGCCACTAGTAGGACTTGGGCTTGGCAGATTGGTTATTGAGTGCCCTGAAGCATATGATCAGACTTTTCTTCCAAGTGTGTTCATCATCCTCTTAAGCGTAGCATGCAAAGAGTATGTTGAACCTGGGGCAATATTCCAGACCATTTGCTACGGTCAAAAACAAAAAGACATTGGGCATGGCTCTTTCAGGATATCACTTTTTCAGACTTATCAAGGATTTTAGAATAATTCATACACCTAAATGTTCACCGTCCCAAATACTATCAAATAAGGGTCTCCGTGTTCTAGGTTTATTTTCTGTTCTACTTTCCAGAAGGCAGATTTCTTAAGTCAAATTAATGTCTATTTTTTTTTTCTTGACTGCAATTTAAAAACAAGTACAGCTTCTAGTAAATGTTCCTCAACCCCTCCCTTCCTGACTTTCGGGGGATTTAGCACAAAGAAAAGTTAAAAGTCAAGTGGGTGGTGAAATTCTGTAATAATGGCCAGCTTTTGGTCTTGCTGTTTCAGGAGATCGTATCCCTCCACGGACCCTCACTGAGGCAGGCGCAATGGCCCTGTGTTACAGCGCAGCCTGGGATGCTCGGGTCATCACTAGCGCCTGGTGGGTGTACCATAATCAGGTAATAAAGTCATGGGCAGCTGCTTTATCTGAGGGTCTGACTTGGTTTTAAGAAATGAAACATTTTACTGGGGATTCTACAGAGGCCCTGTTTTGGAACATAACAAAAATATTTTTTAACACTGAATAATTGCAAGACTACCATAACTTCCTACAGTAATTGCTTTCAGAGGTGTGGCTTTTTTGACTTTAGTTCTTTATCATGCATTCCTGCTCTCCTGTGCTGGCATGCAGATCTAGTCAAGGCTACTTCTGGCTTTTCTGTGCTGTCCTGATTAAATTTACCTCTATTTGTGCTCTTCCTGTTACAAAAGGAATTTGCTTCGTTTTCCTTTTTCACAGACAAGAGGATTTTGCAACTAAGTAACTGTGCAGATGATCAAGTAGCCTCTGCTCCATGAGCATTCTGCCAGGGCTGCACAGGGCCATAGAATAATATGGTGCTTTTGTTACAACAGATTGGCCTTTTTCAATCTGAAGCCTTTCCCAAAGATGCTGATGTACAGTTCCAGTCATCCTCCAACCAGCATACAGTTAAGGGCTAAATTTAGATAGGGAAGACTATATTCAAATCTTCATTCAACAACGTAGCTCATTGGCTGAATTTCGGCCAATCTCACAGATGTCTTCTCTCTTTCTTGGCCTATCCTACTTCATAGGGTGGCTATTTTGGGATATTATTAAGGGAGACCTCCCACCTGATATAGTGTTATCTACATCAGGGGTTTCCAATCTTGGCAAATTTAAGACTTGTGGACTTCAACTCCCAGAATTGTGGGAGTTGAAGTCCGTAATTCCTAAAGTTGCCAAGGTTGGAGACGCCTGATCTACTTCCAAAGGAAAGACAGAATGTAAATGAAACAATAAAGGAATAAATAGTCCAATACATTGAGAACATTATCTTATTGAGACAAGTGGCAACGGACTTAATTGTGTTGCTCCTCTAGTACTGGTCTCAGAAGTAAAAAGCTTTTCATAGGAAGTTTTTCCAGATTTGTGTTTGTGTGTGTGTGGGGAGGGGTGTTCTCTGAAAGCTACAGAATTGTTGGAAATCACCAGGGATGAAAGTTCCAGTTGCTTAATTAGTAGTTCCCCCTTCTCCAGTCCCAACACATTATATGGCAACCATTAGTGGATCTGTTAACGTTGGTTGGACAGTTCTTCCGAAAAATCTGGCTTTCATTTCTGTTACATGTCCAACCCTCATTCCCACTTCTTTTATGATAAGGTAACCTTTGTGGTCCCTCTTTGATGTGTATGAGGTTATTGGTGTTTAATCATCTGTGTAACCTCCATGCAGGTGTCTAAAACTGCTCCCACTGGAGAATATCTGACAACTGGAAGCTTCATGATCAGAGGTAAGATCTCCAAGGAGACATTTCCCAACCCAGGATGGCTTTTGTGCACATAGCCGAGTTCAGCGGGAAGGGGAAATTATGAACCGGACTTCATATTAATGTTCTAAAGAAGCTGAATTTGCTTTTTTATGGAAACCTCTGTGATCTAATTTCTTTTTTTTTCCTCCAGGAAAAAAGAATTTTCTTCCCCCTTCTTATCTTATGATGGGCTTCAGTTTCTTATTTAAGGTACTGTGTGCCCTTAAGTTATTGCTTCTTCTTTAGGGATGTATAAAAATGAGATGCAAGGTGTGATCTCTCAAGTATTCAACTCTGCTGTTTACTAGGTTGGCTTTGGGAGAGAGAATATTTTCTCGTCCAGGAAAGTGAGGTTGTAGTTGTGATTTCAATGAAATCCTAGCAGCTTTCACTGGTATGTACCAGAAGTCCACATAGCTGTAGTGCTTTGTTTCTTTTTGTTGTTTCCAATGTAAAATCTTTTATTTTTATTAAGCTTTACATGCATGTGCCTTTATGTTTTTCAGTATATTCGCAGAGGGTTTATAACGTTTTGTAAAAGCAGCCTTAGCTGCTTGTAAATTCATGTACATGTGTCTGTTCAATTACATTTGTTGTATTTCTCTCTCTCTTGTGTGGGTGCACATGCACATACATGTGCACACGTGTGCACACACACACATACACATACAGACATATTCCAGACTGTAATGAGTTTTAAAATAGCCTTTGTTAATATTAGTGCGGTCTGTTTTGAAATCTGACCATATGTGTGAATTGAAGGAAGTTTGTTTATTTTAAAGAACTGTTGGGGAAGGAAGGATCAATCAAAAGAAACTGATTAAAACTCTCTTGCATGATAATGAGGCTTTAGAGTAGGCTCCATCCATAGCTTCATAACAGATTTGAGTCCGTGATTATTATTATTATTATTTTGAGGAAGAAAAGTTAGCCCAGTCTCCTTTCTCAAAATCTGTACATTTAAGACACAAAATGCACTTCACTTTATGGTAAAACTTGAATTTAAGATCCTTTCCAAACAGAAAATCGGAGTTGTAAGGGACCTTGAAGGTCTTCTTGTCCAACCCCCTGCTCAAGCAGAAAACCCTGTACCACTTCAGACAGATGGCTCTCCATTCTCTTCTTAAAAGCTATGGTCTTAGTCTGTCAATTGGAGTTTCTGGTCCAGGTATTTCTTCCCCCCTTTTTTATTTTTTTTCTTCTGTGAGGTGACCAGTCAGCTGCTGAGAGCTCTGCCTGTATCTAACGAAAACACGACTTTCTTTATCCGTCTCCAGGTGGATGAATCCTGTGTTTGGAGACACAGGGGTGAACGGAAAATCAAAGTGCAAGATGAAGACATGGAGACCGTGACCAGTGCCACCAGTGAGCTGGCAGCAGAAGAAACGGAGCCCTTGGGTATGTTTTAACCTAGCGCTGCCAAAGAAAGTTATGTTTCTGAATCTGGGCTTCCATTTACACATGGTGCCATTTCTTCTGCTGGGACTTTTCTTTTCATGACTGGACTGCTAGAAAGAGACCAGTAAGCTCTATTGATTCCTCTAAAGTGAAGCCTTCCACAAAGGAAGTGAAGTCCTCTTCCTTTGAGATCTTGCTCTTCTCTTGATCCTCTCAGGCAAATCTTGTCCTCCTCTTCAGCTAATAAGTTTTTTCTTCCTTTTAAATTCCAAAGACTGTTTGCTTGCCTGGCTTAAATCATGAGTGCAACTGAATATGTGTTCCTTCTTTGGCTTTTTACCAAGATGCACCAGAGGGAGATGAAACTAGCAGTGATGATGATGCTCATAAAGAGGAGAACCAAGATAAACCTGAGATTGAAGAACATTTTGCTGAAATACATAATGAAGAGTGTGATGGGAATGGGGCAGGAGATGCCTTGGTCGTGGAAGGATCATCTGAGGAAGAGAATGAGGTTTTGGAGGAAGAGGAAGACGATGAGGAACTGGCAAGGAATGCTTCAGAGATACTTTTTCCAGACACAACCATTGATCTTTCGCATCTTCAGTCCCAAAGGTAATAGAAAGCAGAACTATATTCGCGAAACTATATTTGGAATATGAGCCAAATATGAGTGTGAAATTTGGGCATTAGTCTTTGTCACTGCTCTCCTGAAATGTTTTCCCAGTTCTTCCCACAGTCCTCTGCCTTAATAATTTTGCTTCTTATTCAGGATGAATAGGAGTATCATGAGCATAATGTCTGTACATTAAAAAAATAAGCTGTTCAAATAGTTTGACAATTTGGAACTAATGTTGATTTTTTTTTTAATGTATTGGGTTATGTTTGTGATTTTGGGCATTCTAGTTGCTGTTGAATTGCTGATTTTAACTATTATACACTGCCCCGAGTCACTTTTGTAAATGTGGGACATATTACATAAGTAAATAAATCTGAAAGAATGGTACAGTATAGGATGGGAAACAATGTCTATCAAAAGTATACAGGACCTACGGTGGCCGAATCACATGTTCTAAGAACATAAGAGCTTTAGTGTGCTAACTGACACAATGGGCACCAATATCTACATTTTGTAATGGAAGTATATAAAGAACTGTAAGAAACATTAATGTAAATATAAGAAAGTTTAAAAAGTATCTTCTGCCTTCTTACGTAAATGTTGGGAGTCAGCTGCTTTCACATAGGAAACATGGGCCTCTGGCTTGCATTTGGCTCCAGCCATTTTGGCCCTCAGGATAAGACCTGACTTTCTCCCAGGTTCTGGGGCCAGAATGTTGACAAAGCTGACACAGATTGGTTGGTGGATGGATGTGAGTTTTAACAGGACCTCAGCATAATTTATTCTTTTAAATAATTATACTGTATAGTATTTTTGTTTGCCACTCAGCTCCTTTTGGTAAATAAGTGGCTGTATAAATATATGTAATAAATAAATAAACTTCATTTTCACCGGACTGTTCTTGTAAAAAACCAACTTTCTTCTATTGTAGATCACAGCTGCAATTTGCTTTGAAAGATAACATCTCAAGTTTGGTGAGCTCTTTGTTGCTGTTAGTGGAAGACTGTATTGGCTGCAGCTCATCCTGCAGAAACAGCTAGAATCAACTCTCTTTTCTTTTGTAGGGTGACAGCAAATCTCAGGGGCGGAGACATCTCTCAGCCAAGGAGAGGAGGTGAGGAGGTCTAGACAGAAGATTTAGAGAAGTATTTCTCAGTCTTGGCAATTTAAGATGTATGGATTTCAACTCCTAGAATTCCTTAGCCAGCAAAGGAGTTGAAGTGCAGACATCTTAAAGTTGCCACGTTTGAGATATACTGATTTACATTTAGCTCTTAAGAGGCAGTTTTACAACTGCCTGGGTAGTTACAGCTATTGCAAGATGCATGCTTACTCCTAAATGACCCTTGAGACTCCTTTGTCTTGCCTTTTTGCCTTCCCAAAGAGGTTTATGTAGTATGGAGTCCCACAATGGCAAGAGAGTGTGTTTGTGGCTGCTGTTGCCAGTCTGAGGTCTTCTTCTTTCCTTTTCTTCTAAGAGTGGGGTATCCTTGATATTTGGAAATAAATCAACTAGCTGGCAGAAATTGTATGGAATTTTGCTTTTTCTTAGGGAGCTGAAGAAAAAGAAGCCACCGAGCGACCAGGATGATTCTGATCTTCCCAAAGGGAAGGATGAAGATAATTCTCCTCAGCTCCAGCTTTCTCCCAGTGATTGTAAGAGTGCTGGCACGCAGCAGCCCGTGAAGAGGAGACAAAAGGTAAGCTGAACTGTGTGCATATTGGATACTTCTCAGGTAGCCTGATCAGCCAGGTGGGCAAAACTATAAAGATTCTTGGAGTACTGAGAGTTCAGCAAGAAACTATGCCAGACGTCTACAATCCAACATCACCCAAATATGATAGAAATACAGTTCCAAATAATTGTACCTCATCTGGAAGGCCTCATGATGGGGAAAGCCAGTTCAGGCTGTTTGTAATTTATGTGTGCTGAGATCAAAAGCTCTTTATTCTTATTAATGCTGCAATTCTGCAGGGTCACCTGACCTTTTACCTGGACATTTCAGATATCACTACAACCTGAACCTTTCTGAGTAATCTGTGGAAACAGGCAAATGTTGCCTAAAAAACCCACAGATTGAGTTCTTCGATGCTTAAATCAGTCAAACCTCCTTGAGAATGTCTGCATTTCACAGTGAGAGGACCATAGAAGATATATGACAAATACAAAAAGCTATATTATCTGTGGATATTATTGTGGCTGAGGTGTAACGTGTCAGGTTAAGAAAGGCGGTTTCTGAGGAGACTTTTCAATTTCGCTCCCTTCTGTTTTTGCCTGCAGAGCAAGCTGAAAAAAATCAAGGAGAAATACAAGGATCAGGATGATGAGGACCGGGAGCTGATCATGAAGCTGTTGGGAGTAAGGCAAAAATAGGGTTGACTCTTTCCCCACCCCCCACCCCTTAAATATAATACGAAATTTGTCTTTTGATCCTTTTGGTCTGCTAAATCCAGTCTGCAGGGTCAAACAAAGAAGAGAAACCCAAGAAAACCAAAAAAGGAAAAACGAATCAAGAATCCACCAAGAAACAGTCCCAGAAACAGAGGAGGGACCAGAAGCCTGGCCAGGGGGCCAGGATAGGAGAATTAATCCCTGAGTTAGAGGGTGCTGCTTTGGATGAACATTTGGATGACAAGGTAGAATGATTAATAAAGCAATTGTGGAACATTTTCCTGGCTTGTATTCCCAACACTTCTTCGCCATTTTGTTGATCAGTGTGTGTCCAGGGCAGCCTGTACAGGCTAGGTCTCCTGTTAGGGCAGGGGTAGGCAACCTTGGCTCTTTTATGACTCGTGGACTTCAACTCCCAGAATTCCTGAGCCAGCTATGCTGGCTCAGGAATTCTGGGAGTTGAAGTCCACGAGTCATAAAAGAGCCAAGGTTGCCTACTCCTGTGTTAGGGCAATATGCAGGCCCTTGAAAAGACCTTGGGATTGTAGAGTTTCTCACCAGAGACATGCCAGGGAAGCAAACCAATCACATGCTTGCCTTTCACCCAGCATTGCTGTGAGTGGCACACATAAATCAGCTGAAAATTCATAGATCTATTATTTTAGAGTAACAAATTCATGGAGAATTGGGCCATCTATAGCTACGGCAGCAGAGTAGAACTTCCATATATAGGAACACTCTCTCTGAATAGCACTTGCTGGGGATTATCCAAAGAGCACTGTGGCTTTCATGCCTAAATCTGCGTCTTCATTTGGAAAGCTGTTATGAGAAACAAATGGTTGACTGCTTTTGAACTGATGTGGTCAGTTTGTTTTTCTCACAGCGAGCTGCAGAAGGCAGATTCATTGCATAATAGGATGTGGTGAGATCCTGTTTAAAGCCACACTTCAAAAGCAAAGTGAGTGTAGAAAACTTTGCAGCAGACAAGAATTTATATTCAGAATAGGCTGGCATCTCTCAATTAGTCATGATATTCAGTATAGGGAGAAGCGTGTAAGCTCTACTAATTTTATTTCTTTTCCAAAGTGACAGATTGTCAAATACGTTTAGTCATCATTTAGGCAGCTGTTTTTAGAGTCAGTCCTTTGCCTCTTTATTATTGTTTTAAAGGGTTCATCCCTCCGTTATTTCTTCGTGGTACTATTTGGGTTCTATTTCTGTTAGCATGCAGTAACTTGGTTTGTTGTTAG
The DNA here is from genome assembly GCA_023970755.1 of Azemiops feae. Taxonomy (NCBI): domain Eukaryota; kingdom Metazoa; phylum Chordata; class Lepidosauria; order Squamata; family Viperidae; genus Azemiops; species Azemiops feae. The sequence continues at coordinate 1,306,340 of JALGBA010000172.1, read as the reverse complement.
AGGGAGTGATAATACAGACACTGTTTTCCTATTAGAAAATGAACCTAACAGTTTATAATTATAAGAAGGCAGAGAGTTGGAACAATTGATAAACATTGGAGATCAGTTTAGCCCTGACCTGTTGGCCTTTCATAAGGCCTTATGGAGTTCGTTTTGCTGGCCAAATCTGGGGCTGAGCCCATGCTTTGATTATATAACTTGTAACTGATGAGTCATTTTTACTCCAGCTGCTGTTTTATGTGTGTTATTTTTCTCATTTTTAAAATACTTTTATACTTTTTAAAACACTTTTTAACCACCCAGAATCTAGAAATTCACGGATAGCCATGTAAATTGAAACATTAAATAAACGAACAGCTAAGCAAGCAAAAACAGAAAGCTATATAAATTGAAATAATGAATAAAATACATTTTACGTGAAAATCAAAGCACCTGAATTAAGAGCAGAAGACAGCAGTCTCGAGGGAATCCGAAAGTGTCAAGTTTCTGGGCACCCAAAATAAGACTGAATGGAATCCCGGAGGTTGTGTTTCTCCTTTTCTCTCTGTCTTGACTCAAGTCTGATATTTTTTTTGTTTTGTTTTGTTTTTTTATTCTTCCAGGAGGAGCAGGATCAAGATCAAAACATAAATGAGGTAAATTTGAGCTGCTTATTTCTTTTTATTTAGTGGGGAGAAAAGGGCTTTGCAAACCCTCAGATTTATTTATTTGATGGCAGGGCATCATAGCTTGGGGGTGAAAATGGCTTTTCTCTTTTTGTGACAACCTCATCTTCCCCCCAGTTGATGATAGGTGGGACCTACCTTGTTTTAAGAGTTGTATTCAGTTCTCTGCTGAATGTATCTACGTTCTGTGATCAGTTAAAAATGACTCGTCTCAAGTAGAAAGGGGCTGGTGGTGGAATGTCTATTTTGACATCATTACAAAGTCTTTAATGCTATACCAGTAATGGAGAAAGTCAGTGTGACTTTCAGGGCAAGGAAGGTTTGGCCTCAGCCTCAAGAAATCTTCCATCCCACTCCCTCTGACCTCTGCAGTTCTAACTGCCCTTGCGCATGTGCCTTCAAGCACATCTTTGCGAACGATGTCAGAGCCAGGAAATGCTGATGCTGCTTTTTCTCATCCTCGTCCTTCTTATTTCTTTAAAGAAAAACTAAATGAATTAAGCAGCCAATTCCATATTTCTGGACCCTGTTCAGTTGTAGAGAGCCCATCAACTGCTGTTTCACTGTTAGCAAAAAAATATTGTGGAGCATCATCTGACGCTGATAAAAATGGAAATGTTTGAATGTGTGAGGGAAGGCAAGTCTAATTTCATTCCTGCCATCTTTGATGTTTGGATTTCTGGGTTTGTGAGATAAATTAGTACAAAAAGACATGAATCCCCCATTATAACTGCTTTGCAGTCCAATCAGTTACAAAACTGATGGGACAATAAAACCTCTTTGCAAAATAAGCACACCCTGTTGCAATGAGAGCAGCTGAACATCCATGGGCAGTCTCCATTCTCCCTTTGTATTATTTCACCATGCTCATCCTCTGCTGTATCCAGGAAGGGATGGCTCTGTTTGATTCTCTGACTGGGCAACCTCACCAGGAAGACATCCTCCTCTTTGCTGTTCCAGTCTGTGCACCTTACACTGCCATGGCCGGTTACAAGTGAGTGTCATCAACTATTGGCATAGTTATATCCGCCCAGAGAAAGTTACCTTCTTATTAAACATTGTACTTGTATTTCTTTTTTTTTTTTAAAGATATAAAGTCAAGCTGACACCAGGCACTCAAAAGAAAGGGAAAGGTAATATATATTCCTTATTGCATTGTTTTCAGCTATTTGACCTATCTGCATAGTATTAAAACTGTCATTCTCTCATAACGTTTAATGGGTGAAACAGTGTTTGTAGGGCCCCAAGGTACCTCAAATGGGCTACCTTGTGCATTGTGTCGAAAATCTGGAACCCGTGGCTCCCATGAAGTTGAAATTTGACGATTTTTATAAATCATTTTATTACATAAAAATCATCATAAAGTATTTTACGACATAATACAAAATGTCATAAAACATTTCCTGTGTTCAACTCCTGATGTTTGACTGTGCTATATACAGTTCAACATGGGTTACTTTCAAGGCAGATACATCTCTGAATCTTTCTGGAATTTTAAGAACTTTTTAAGTACTTTACAAACTCTGCCATGAAAGCATTGAGGAATTTGGTAAGGAAGTATCTTTGAAACAATGACCCAACGGTCATTGAAGTGTTGATGAGAAAATGTTATTTTAGCTTGTCCATTAATAATTTGCTTTTACACATTTTCTCTCCTGTTCTAATTGTCCTGTTGGCAGTATCTCCTCTTAAATTCTGTTTTATTTATATGCATATGTACAATGTTCTGTCTTTCTACTCAACCTGTTTGCCATTTAAACATTAAAATAATTTTAAAACATGAAAACTGCTTTCCCCCAAGAGGCATCTGATGCCATCTTCTGAGCTGAGAGGGTATAGAAAACCTATGGTGATGTTTGTAAGAATTCCCCAAAACAGATAAACTGCTTATACTTTTATCTGCCTTACGTTGTTTTGTGTCATAACAGCTGCAAAGACTGCTTTGCATAATTTCATGCAGTCCAAGGAATCAACTACGAGGGAGAAGGATCTCTTCCGCAGTGTGAAGGTAAAAAACTGCTTTTGCAGGGATGGTGCTAATCTATGGTCTTGCGTGAGAGCAGGCAATACTTGCTTTTAAAGCGAGTGTTGTGGAAACAAAAAAGAAAAATCAGTTGTAAACTCCATGCGAAACTGGAATACATAGAATCTTTGTCTTTTTAAAGTTGAAAAATAGGGGATGAATTGCAAAGTGGTAACTCTGAAGTCCGATGACACAAATTTAGACCTCTAGGTAATAAATAATATTTTGGCGAAAACATTGGGGGTGGGGGTGATTGGCGGGCTGATAAAACTAGCCCATCCCTCCTAACTGAGAATACAATTTCAGCTCAGAAGTGTCTTCATGGGGAAAAAACGATTTTCCAGTTATATAAGGTTGTTTTTGAAAACTACAATTGGGATTAGTGATAAGGAAGAGATCCTACCTGTGTTAGAAAGTTAACCGGATTTCATGTTCTACTAGGAGCACTCAGAAGCTCTTCATCTGAGATCAACAGTTAGACGTATATTTAGATATTCCTCTTTATGGATTAGGAAATCTACAGTATCCTTCCAGATTAGGAAGAGTTTCATAGGTCAGTGGGCCTACAGTTTTAAGTTCCTTAAAAAGAATTTTTGTCAACTATAAAAAAGTTTACCTGGTATTTGCTGCTTGTTTTAGCACCTGGCTTTCCTATTGGTAGAAAGATGACTAACAGTACTGTAAGGATATAGCTAATCAAGATGGACATGTGATTTTTTTTGCATAGGATACTGACCTATCCAGAAATATTCCAGGCAAAGTGAAGGTGTCGGCTCCTAATCTCCAACATTTGAAAAAGAAATGATACGAACTACATACAACTTCACAAGCTTGCACCTTTGCATTGTGTTGCCCAATTACAGGAGCGATACATCATCACTGGAGCACCTTTCCGTTTTGTTAATAAAATCCACTACTGATCAAATGATTACAATTCCTTAATTGCTGTGCTTTTCCTCTCTCCCGTGTCTTAAAAGTAACTTCAGCTTCTTCCTAGAAAATGGATTTATATTGGAAAGTGCTTATGAGCAAGCCTCGTACAACCCTTGATTTTTGTGACCAGTTGGGTTCCATGTCACATTTTATATTTGTACTCTTTTACTACAACATAGAACTGATTTTTTTCACTGCATCTTCTTTTGCTATATTGTCTTTAGATGATCATCTTTGATAAAGATGGCCTTTTGGGCGCCGGGGACTGGTTTTGTAGACAGCTATTTTTCTATGGACCAGGGGCGCACAGTTTCACACGCTGCCTGCATGTGCATGGCTGGGGCTTCACTCGCATGGTCCAGTTCTTGGTAACACAGATCTGCGGACCGGAGGTTGGAGACCCCCCTATTAGAAGACTGTCCGGATAATTTAAAAAATTTGGCATGAAACAGGATGATGCATTTGATACACGTTTAAAAGGAAAGAATTAATTATTGGCTTAGGTTCCATACTTTCCATTGTGATTAGAAACTTTAACCACCATTCTCCGGAAGTCCCATTCCAGAATATGCCTCTTAGTATTGGAGACACTGGATACCAAAATGATATATTTACCCTTTCTCAGAGATCAGGAGTAATAGAAGCAATCATGGGGCAAACTGTTAATTTTGCATGTAAGGCAATGCTGCGTTGCAGATCCCTGACCCTAGATTTAATAAATATGAGCTTGTGCTTTATGGAATGAAATGCAATCTTACACAAGGCTTCTGGTCCAGCACCAGTGTAGGAGAAATAGTGAGTCTCTCCACAATTGCATTAAATAATACATTTATTGCAACCAAATCTTACACAAAAATAGGTTCTCTTTCTAAGCTATTCACATGCAATCAAAAGACATCAAAACAGCGTAGTCACTAATTACAACACAAGAACATTTTATACAAATTTCTTTTTGTCATTCAGGGATGGTAAAATTATTACATCTTTTTATAGAAGGGCCATCTATATACAGCATGACCAGTGAAGATTCTCCCTATGATCCAGATGTGTTGTTACTACCAAAGCGCTGGTTGAGTCTGTGGAGCAGGTGCTTGGGAAGGCAGTGCCAGGAATTGGCAAGGGTCTCTTTAAAGCACAAAGCAGCCTCTAGACACAATCTGGAGGGGAGAAGATGAAAAGAAACTTAAAATTTTAGACCACTGTTTTTTCCCCTGTTCCTACTTAATGGCATACAGATATAGGGCCAAATGTGATAAGAACATGATGGACAACTATCCATTTCTATTGTATTTTGTTGTATTTGATGAACACTAAAGGTTTTTTAAGGCAGCAGACACAACTAATCTTAGGCTGAATAGAAAAATACAATATCTACTCAATGGTCTGCTTCATGCACTTGTAGAAGACACAAGTTTGAGGAAACTGGCCTAGACTAGACATTTCCTCAAGAGATCTGTCAGCTTCCTACCAAAACAAATAGAACATTTATTATTGTTCTCATCATACCAGATTTATATCCTCAAATTCTCATTTTGCATATTCATCAACAGAAAGAGCAGTTTAAAGTGTATGAAAAATACCTTGCCAGGGATTTGGGTTGAAGAGAAAACACAAGTATCTCATTACTATGTGCCTGAAAACAAACAAACAAAAAAGCAATCATGAAATTTCATGATTGAGAAACTCAAGCTACAGCCCACAACAAAGAGAACAGAGATCCCTTAGTAAAAACTTTGCTCTCTACACACAGTCAAAGCCAGTGAACTGAAGAAGCCACCTAGACCTGAAAAGAGAACTTACTGCTTTGTGATGGGCAAGTAAATTGCTGGCACAGCCCCCAAAGACGATCACTTCTCCCTCATCACTTGCACAGGCGGTGTGCCAGAGTCTGTAAACAGAACATTTGCACATTGAGAATGCAACAGGACAAACGCAAAGGAGTCAAGGGCACAGGAGTGTGAGAATATTCACAAATCACAGCAGTAACTACAGCTTCAGTTACAAACTCCAAGCTAAGTAAACATTGAATGGGGAGAGGTATATCAACAACAACATCAAGTGTACAATGACAGCAACTGGAATTTACTGTATTCGATTCCATTTTTCTATAGTTTCTTACATTCCACTCACAAGTGATAAAACCAAGAAATACAAAATCTGATATTTTTGCAGCAGCATGCCATAACAGCTTCACAATATTCCTTTTTTTCTTTTTTTTACTTTTCTTGCATTTGACAGTGGTACGGACTTTGAAAACATAGAAATGGGGGGAAAGCTTAATATTTTCAATCATTCTCTCCCCAGTTGTCCAGTAAAAGATACTGCTCAGGGTGGCAAAAAGAAAAGACAGATCAACCAACAAAACTTTTTTTCTGATGGTTAATATATTGCAGTGTTTTTCAAACTTGCCAACTTTAATAGACGGGGGCTTCAACTCCCAAGAATTCCCAGGCCACACAATTTAAACACTACCAAGTTTGAAAAAGACTGTTCTACTGTGAAAACTTCATGTTGACTGAAGACAAAATGCATGACAGTTGGGACACATGAAGCTGGGGAAGGCTGCTGCAGTGAATTTGGGATGTAGAAATGCAGTACAGTTCTTGTGCTGCTGTCTTACCGGGGTTTCTCTAAATAGTTGTGTTCAAACTGTATCCATTCATTTTTACTGATGCAATAGATCCAGGCATCACCTGCAATGCAAGGAGACTTTAACTGAGAAGGCGTGTTTTCAGTGCTGCCTAAAAGAAATAGGTTGGTCGCAACATGGTCCAAAGTACAAATTTAGAAGCATCACCTGAGGCTCTGGGCTCTCAGGGGAAGACCTATCGTACCACTGCTAGCACAGGGCTCAAGGGCTATATATTTGAAGGCCAACTACAAGATATCCCATATAACTATATTCTTTATGGTACATTTAAAAAAAAAAAAAGTCCTCTCACTAATTTATTTTATTTATCAAAGAATTTGGAATCTTCCTTGGCAAAGAAATTACCATGAAATGGTACAGCTATTTCCAGGCCCTATTTCATAAATATACTGTAATCACTGTAATTAGAGAAAAACAGAATGATACCCAACAAGATGCCAACATTCATACCAAATATCTATTACACGTAGCACGACTAGAGCATGTTATGCCTTAGCATTATAAAAAATAGGTGGTCCTGGACTTACAATAGTTCGTTTAGTGACTGTTTAAAGTTACAACGGCACTGAAAAAAGTGACTTATGACTGTTTTTCACACTTACAACTGTTGCAGCATCCCCGTGGCCACATAATCAAAATTTGGATGCTTGGCAACTGGTTCGTATTTATGACAGTTGCAGTGTTATGGGCTCATGTGGTCATTTTTTGCAACATTCTGACAAGCAAAGTCAAGGGGGAAGCCAGATTCACTTAACAACCGGGTTGCTAACTTAACAACTGCAATGATTCACTTAACAACTATGGCAAGAAAAGCCGTAAAATAGGGAAAAATTCACTTAACGAAGGTCTCCCTTAGCAACATAAATTTTGGGCTCAGTTGTGGTTGTAAATTGAGGACTACCTGTATAAACAAAAGTTAACTCTGTGAAGTGGGAAATGGCGACGAACAAACATTCTATACATTTATTGGATTGTACTACCACTAATTTAAAGGGGCTTGTGAAATTATCAGATGGAAGCAAAAATAAATCCAGGGCACAGGATTAATTATTCTTCCCCAGAAAACCAATAATCTCAGAAATTGAAGATGGTATCTACACTTCCAAAATTTACTTACTGAGGGGCTGCTTGTCCGTTGTGAAGCCACCAAAGAGGAAGAGATGATCTGAGGAAATGGTAGTTAAAGAATGCCAAGATCGTCCAACAGGGCAAGTGCCCTGCACAACTCTATGAGGGGGGAAGAACACACCAAGTAAGAAAAACAAGGTTCACAGGAGCAGAAATGTCTACCCTGGGTGTAAAATTGTGAACTCTCTCAAAGGTGCTTTTTAAGGGCAATTGGACTTTCTGATTTTTCTTTAAGACATTTTACTTCTTATCCAAGAAGCTTCTTCAGTTCTAACAAAATGTCTTAAAAGAAAAATCAGAAAGTCCAGTTGCCTTTAAAAAAAAAAAAAAAAAAACTTTGGGACAATCGTGATCTGGATGACAGAGAACCTCCGTAGACAAAATTGTAAACTCTTTATAAGCGGTAGATAAAAATGCAGAACTTTATAGAGACCCATAGATTGATAGAGAGATCTGTCGAGATAAAGGTGAGGAACATTTTACATTGTGGAAATTCTTGAGACCCAAAGAGATTTCTGGTGAACCATGTAGTTTGGTTTTTGAAGAAAAGTCTGTAGGCTGCGATTCACGTGCAAAGAATCACCTTTAGTGACTTGCGCTCCATTTTCCTAGCACCGTGAGAAAAGGAGATCTTCTAATACTAAGTGTAATGCTGCCAATATAATCCTGGAACCATTTTCAAGAAAATAGTGCAGAAAATATTTCCCTGGAAAGGTCACAACTTTCATCCCCAAAAATCTAATATGAGAAATGGCTGAAACTTTAGAAATTACCTAGAAGGGCAGGATATAAATTTTGTGAAATTAAACATTCCATGTTGGAAAGAAGCACAATTATGAAGGGAAGGGAAGACCTACTTACATCTCTTGCCATTCCCATGTTTCCAGATTAAGAAAATAAAGATCATTCATTCTAGACTCCTGAGAAGAGAGGGAGAGATATGGATTTAGTGCAGTTGGTCCTCCAAGAGGAAACTGTACCTCCATTCTGCATTTCTACTCACTCGGTATCTGCCTCCAAAGACATATCCTCTGTTTCCAACCGTAGCACAAGCGTGGGCTGCTCGGGGTGATGGTGATTTACCCTGGGAGGAGAATTCCAGAAAATATTATTCTAAAGGCAGTTGAGAAAACGGAATATACCATTGTCTCAAATGTGCTCTTTAGAATCAGTTTTCTCCAATCTGATGCTCTCAACATATCTGGAACTAAAACTTCTACCATCCATCCTGAAAATGGCCAATGGTGATTTAGTTCACCCCAACTGGAGAATGCTCGGTTAGAGAAGTTACAGGTAATCTTTGATTTGTGACTGGTTGCTTACTGATCATTCAAAGTGATGATGGACCTCCCAAAAGGTACTTACAACCCGGTTCTAAAGCTCTGATGGCTGCCTCCTGTCTTGTGGTAATCTGACAGCATTTGGGGCACTCAGCAACCAGCTCGTATTTATAACCGTTTGCAGTGTCCTGCGGTACATGACTGCGATTTATGACATTTTGCAGAAAACTGAAGATTATTTCAGTTTGGGGCAAAAATGCCCCATAGCGAACAAAGGGTTTGCTTAACAACAGCGGATTAACTTAATGACCATGGTGACTCCCTTAACGACCATTGCAAAAAAGGTTGTAAATTGGAATAGTCACGGGATGACCTGTTTTATGACTGTTATGACTTAAAATTGTAATGGGGAAGCTCCATTATAGTTGTAAGTCGACAACTACCTGTATGTAGAAGTTTACTGTTTCCTGGTCCAATTTGTGTCTGTCTCCCCTTTGTTTCCTAGCCCACTAAAAGAAAAATCTCTCTTCCACATATAACATAGTCTTATCCCTGCAGCGGCCCTGAGAGATAAGCCAGCTGATCGTACTATTTTTGTAGTTAACAACAACACAATAACAAAAAAACAGACCCGGAGGGGGGGCTAGGATTGAGAAAGCATTGCTGAAAAAACCTACTAGAGGCAAAAGTAAGACTTGAACTGGGATTGCTGTTGTTAATTACCTCACTATTGGAGCACTTTAAATACGCACCAATAGAAAGATTAGAGCCCAGGTTATCCATGTTGGGAGAATGGCAGCTTAAAGCTGCCACAGAGAAATTCATTTGAGGGTTACCGTGGTCACAGGCTGGCTCCAAGTAAATGTCTCCGTATCTAGGACATGTACGTGATTATTCCACCCTCTAGGAAGACCTGAATTCTAGAGCCAAAAAGAGACGCAAAGTTATAATCTTTTCTACAGCTAAACATTTCAACATTTCTAGCTAAAGCAGTACGGCTAAAATTATTTTTAAATCATCTCTTTTCCTTGACTTTTCCAGCTGGGCAGAAAGGAGGTCAATGAAAAGTATTGAATGGGAGTACATTTGGGTCTTTTTGCAATTTTGTGGGTTTTCAAACATTTGGCCTAGTATGGTAGCAATTTGGTTTTCAAAATCACAGATCTTTTTAATCGTCGTTAGCTGTCTCTCACAAGAAGTGGAAGGACACACTGTCTCACTGCATATCAACAGTTCTAGACAGATTAAGATAATCCCCCAAATGAAGCAAAACTGAATTTGCTTCTATGAATAGAATTCTTGAATAAATTATACTGTCTTAGATGACCCATTTTTTCTTAGTTACTGAAGTTAGGACTAGGAAGGCAACAATGCAGGCAGCAAATTCTCAAAGTCTTTCGAGTCTTTCATTTTAGCAAAGATTAAATTCTAAACAATTCCTGTGCAAAATCCTTTGGGGGTAAGTTTGGCCTTCCTGTTACAGTTAGAACCTTATGGGCCCCTTTTCTTAAAGACATGCAAAATGTAGGCAGCAAGCTGGCTTAAAAACAAAGCCTGCTTTTATTATTGAGGTATAATCCTTTCCAAACAATTTCATGAACGCAAAGATGATAAGAAGAAACACATCTGGGCTGGGTCATGGTTGAGTTCCAACTTTCCATAAAAGAATTCCAGCTCGGAAAAGTAAAATCAATTACCCAAAAAGAGGTTTCATCAAACTCAAAGGTTCCAATCTGCTCCACATCAGGATAATAGCCATAGCCACCAAAGAATATAAGTCTGTTCAAAAAGATATGAGGAAAAAAAAATCAATCACAACAATAAACTATCATGATAGATTCCTGTACTTATAATCCTTTATATTCAGTAGAGATTTTGCATTTAAATCAGGTAGAGGAACCATTTTTGTGTATAGGACTTGCACAATGCTTTGTGAATAAACAGAGGGAGTAGGGAAGGGAATCCAAATGAACAGCCATGAGATTAAATGATTTTATCTTCTCCAAATTTGTTTGATAAATTACCGTTTATAATTGTTAGTATTATTACTGGGGTTTATGGAAGTTGCAGTACAACACACATACAAGGCTGGGGAAGGATATTTCAAATGCAGTTCTTCAGATTTTTTTTTACATATTTTAAAAAAGATGTTCCAAGATCACAATAATCTTTTTAATTTTCATAAACTGCTTTTAAAACGGAAATTGGGCAGGATATAATTATATGTTGCCTTTTTGGATATCAGAAATTCTTAGCAGTTTAGATTAATTCTCCAAGTGAAATGAACCTTGTGCAATGTCAGGTGATTTCAATTTGCGTTGATATTTTCAATTAATGTATTGTTTTATATTATTGTTTCTTCTTAATAACTCCCACATTTTAAATTATTCTCAAATATTGGTAAGTCGTATTGATTTTTATTTTTATGTGCACATTAGAACCCAACCCTGAAGCCACCACTTAGAAATTGTTCCAATATCTCAGGGGCTACCACAAAGAGGGAGTCAAGCTATTCTCCAAAGTGCCTGAAGGCAGGACAAGAAGCAATGGATGGAGACTAATGAAGGAGAGAAGCAACCTAGAACTAAGGAGAAACTTCCTGACAATTAGAACAATTAATCAGTGGAACAACCTGCCTCCAGAAGCGGTGAATGCTCCAACACTGGAAGTTTTTAAGAAGAGACTGGACAGCCATTTGTCCGAAATGGTATAGGGTTTCCTGCCTGAGCAGGGGGTGGGACTAAATGACCTCCAAGGTCCCTTCCAACTTTATTATTATTATTATTAAGAATGAACAGGGGGAAATGAAGCAAACCAATTTCAACCCTGTAATATAAAAGTCCATTTTTCTGATTTTTTTATACTATAAATAGCAGAATATATTACACAATTGATTCCAAGAAAAATAATGGATACTTAGAATAGTTTATAGTTGCTTACTTATTTCTATAAACCCATACTCCGAGCTTGTCTTTTGATGATGGAGGAATACCCTGGCAGTCCACTTTGACCCACTGCAACACGCCATCATTTGATCTGGAGTTTAGCATATAGAACTGCAAAGAAACAGATTTTGGATTTGCAATTCCATGGCACAAATGAAGTCTCATCTCTCTGGGATTATTTTATTTATTTATTGAATTTATTTGCCGTAGCAAATGACTCTGGGTGGCTTCCATCATTAAAACATAAAAAAACCCTAACAAATAAATAAATAACAAATAAATAAATAGAAATCCCATTCAAGATACAGTTAAAATATGGGGAGGGAGAGAACAGGATGCATTGGGGAGGGGGAGATGGGATTGCCTCTTAATTCAGCAATGTGATGTTTCCCCATGGAGGACCCAGGATGGGAGCCAATTTCACCTCAGTGGGCAAGATGTTCCAAAGGGCAGGGGCCACAGCAAAGAATGCCTTTCTCCTGGACCCCACCAGCCAGAATTCCTTGACGGATGGGGCCTGCACCATGCCTCCTCTGCTGGCACAGGTGGGGTGGGCCAGTCTCAGTGGGTGAGACACATCACTAAGTTGTCACATCAACTCTCTACATGCTCACTGAATTCAGCTTATTTTTATGTTTCTCCAGACACATCCATCTCTCTCTTCCACATAACAACATGGACACAACACACTCTTATTCACAGCCATTTTTGCTTCTTTCAACAAAGATTTATTGTCACAGTGGAGCAGCAAATTCCCCATTTTTAAAGCCTTTATGGCTTGGGTTTGCAATGTCTTTGAAACTAACTGGTCCATGTGCAATCTGCCCATCTAATACATGCTATGGGAGGGACCTTTGTGGGCTCCCACCCTGAAAGGTTAAGGGAGTGGGTCTCAGAAGGATAGTCTCCTTGGTGGCTCTGGAGTAGCTTGCTTCTTAGGGAGGTCAAGATAGCTCCCACCCTATTAATGTTCAGGGAGGAAGTGAGAATTGAGCCCTTTGGAATGGAAATTTTTTAACTATGAAAACAGCAGGTCCAGCACTTCTGAGGACTATGTTTATAATTGATTACTGATTATTGTGTTTTTATGACCGTAACTCCCTAGAGTCCATGAGTGGAGTAGGAAGCATATCAATAATTCATGTATTTAACTGATTTCTCTGGTCACCCATCTTGCAACAATAGCTGTATAATGTATATATAATGAAATCATGAGGGTATTTGAAATGTACTGACACACACTCAGGACATACTCATAATACATAAAAAACAACCAGCCACCCAAGAATGGGGCAGTGAATACTCTTTCAGTTTCCACATGGATTTTTAACACACTCCAAACACTCTCAACAAGAGATTGACATTTGGGTGCAAAATTACAGGGGCTCCTTGCTGGAAATTAAGAAGAAAAACAGAAAATTCCCAGATGGATCAGAGAGTTTGGGACATTCCCAGTCACTGACCTTATTTGTGTTGCCACAATCATGGTGCCCTCCAAACAGATACAAAACCCTGTCCACGCAGACAGCACAGCTTCCTGACATAGATGGAGGCACATCTCCTGTGGTTCTGTGTTTTGTCCTAAGATGGCAGGGGCAAAAAGAGAGCTTGAATCAGACAAAAAGACTTGTATCTTCAATGCTTAGCTGTCCTTCACAACATTGGGAATCAATTTGATACACTGCTTATTCAGCATATACTGATTAGAAGCTAGTCTGCCCCAGCAGCACCTGCTTTCTCCAAAATGCAGGCCCTTTGTCACAGCTAATCTTTTTGCTATGGGTGCCTCGGGAACAATGTTATTTTTCAGGATGCCATATGAACAGAAATCACATCTTTTAAAATTCAAATGCAATAGACATAGAATAAATACAGCATAAGCAAAGTATAATTAGGTTGGTTTTAAACAGAATTAAAACATTTTGGGGGGAAAAGTATGTCTAATATTAAAAGACAGAAAGCTAGGTTCTAAGCAAACTTCCTGGAGAAGTGAATTCCACAACTATGACACTATAAAGGTGCTCTCTGCCACAGACCTCTTTGTATAGCAAGTACACCTGGCTAAGAAAAGTATGCTGAAGGAGACCTTGGGTCCCTTGATATCAAGCCACAAAGAGCCTTAAACAAATCCATCAGGCAATAACCTTGTGAGAACTGAATCTGCCCATCTGGTCTCTTCACTGAGCAAGGGTCTGGTGAAAGATCCCCTCCCTCTTGAATCTGCAGACTCTGGCTGAGATGGCAGACCTTCTCCTGTAAAATCCCGGCAGGATGGAATACTCTCTCCAGAGAGCATGTGCAGCTCCTTCCTTGCTGCAGTTGTATAAATCAGTTCGAAGCTGTACTTAAACATGCTTTCAGTTGCAGCTGACTGACTGCAGGTGTTGCCCTTGGGTTTCATCCTGGCGTGTCTGTGTCTGTGTCTGCATGCACATGCCTGCGTGCCCCCCTACTAAGGAATCTGAAAGGAAACCCTCATAAATTCTTTTTTGATAAAACATTAAACTCGATAAGCAATGGGAGGAGATACAGGTAGTCCTCGACTTATAGCAGTTCATTTAGTGACTGTCCTAAGTTACAATGGCACTGAAAAAAGTGACTTATGACCATTTTTCACACTTACAACAGTTGCAGCATCCCTGTGGTCCCATGATCAAAATTCAGATGCTTGGCAACGGACTCACATTTATGACGGTTGCAGTGTCCTTCTAAACTGAAGCTTCTGCAACCTTCTGACAAGCAAACTCAATGGGGAAACCAGTTTTGCTTAACAACTTTGTTACTAAGAACTGCAGTGATTCACTTAGTTGTGACAAGAAAGGTCATAAAATGGGGCAAAATTCACTTAACAACTATCTTGCTTAGCAACAGAAATTTTGGACTCAATTGTAAGTCGAGGACTATCTGTATTTTTAAATTAAAGACTTTATCTATAAAATTGAATTGAAACAATGAAAGAAAAATATCTGTTATTATATTGTTTCAAGTAGGTTTCCTGCAGCAAAGCTTCTATTTTTCCCTGGTCTCTGCTGGGGATATCCTTCCTTTCTCACGCCTGTTTTGCAACTGAATCCCTCCAGTTCCTACCCAGAGCTAGCTCGAACAGCAACTGTCATGAGTCTTGTAAACCTTTTCTCTGACTGCTTCTAAAAATCAGTAATTGCATGCTGCTAGACGTGACAAAAAATTGTCTACATAATTCCATCCTCTAACAGAAGGGGTGAAGGATATCCATGGAAGTTATTCAAGTGCCTTACCATCGTTCAGTTTCCATGTTATAGATCCAGATTTCATCTCTTGGCAGATAGAAGTCATAAATGCCCCTCAGTTGAGCATTCTGAATTAGGAAGGAAGAAAGAAGACATTTCTGCTTAATAAAATATAGCAATGGAGAAGCATCCCAGACTTTTTATGCTACAGCATAAAGATTACTATCCATCTCCCTCAAATATATATTGAGAAGCATACCATTTCCGGGCTCAAAAGTAGCAATGCCTCTTTGTGAAATGCCAATCCTATTCCATCAAATAATTTATACCTGGTTTTTTATTTTAATCTCAACAGATCAAAATATAGCTTATAACAATTTAACCAAGACAAACTTCAGTGAAATGATGAAGGGAATACTTATCAAATGCAAATGGCACAAAATGGTTGGATACCTCTTAGTTTAGAAGACTGAAGCAATTTAAAATTGAGTTTAAAAAATACATACATTTGAAATGTATTTCTACATCAGCATGCCACAGGGACTGCACCAATTTGCACATTACCAAAATCCACCTAGGATATCTTGTACCTTTTATCAATGAAGTATAATCACACTGTCCTTCTGGGCATGACAACATGACTCCACCTCCATTTTTGTCTAAGGTTGCATTTAATGAGAAACCTAGAGTTCTTTTTCTCTCACCTTATATCCACCCCAGATAAACATGCATTTTCCATCAGTAACAGCCACATGACCACTCCGCTCAGGTGGGCTGCCCATGTTCAGCTGTTCTAAATTTTCCTCTGATACCGGTAGATCTTCCTCTGCTGGCAATTCTTCATTGTCATCTGCCATACTGATAATGGGATATTATCCTTCAAAATTAGACAAAAAGGAGGAATGGATTGTGGCAATTTCAAGCTTGCTTAACCAAAAGATAGCAGAAAAAACCTCCTCAAAGCTATTTCCTCCATCCATGCTAAGATACAACATTGTAGACTGCTTTCGGCAGTCCCAGAAAACTAACTTTCACCTGCTTTTCTTATATGTAATAACTTTCAGATTTCCTAGGGTTGGTAGAGACTGCTTATCTTGAGAAACCAGATTTTTTTTCTTTCACATCAGTAGGAAAGAAGCCTGTTATAGTTTAGGTTTAAAGGTAGTACTTGCTTAATAACCATTCTTTTAGTGATCATTGAAAGTTATGACAGCACCGAAAAAAGTGACTTATAACTGTCACAGCATCCCTGCAATCGTAGGATTGTGATTTGGGTGCTTGGCAGCATCACATATTTACAACCAGATCAGAGATGCTCCAAAACCTTCATTTGCTAATAAACTCAGCTGTCACGAATGCTTTCAGTAGAAAAATCAACCTTGGGCCAGAAAAAGATTGAAAGCGAGTGCTCGGAAAGCAAACACTGGTTTTCAACTATCTTTTCTAGTCATGAAACAAACCTAAACTTCCCACCATCACTGTCAGCCTCAAGGCTTGAAAGTTGTTATAGTGCGTTGATGAAACAGAAGCACAACCAAGCAGCCATGAAATCTCTTGATGTTGACATGGACTTAAACACGGGCTCTCCTATAGTGTATTTTCATGGCCCAACCGATCCCCTCCCACACCCTCCTCCCTAACACAGAATGGAACAACCGTTACACGTTTGTCTTTATGGGACTCATCTTTTAGGACCGCGTTAGGCTTGTTCTTAAAATGGGGAGGGGCCACTGACTGTTCCCAAAGGCGCCCCTCTTCCTCCCTACTCTGAATAGTATCTCCGCCTCCTCATTCTGCTGCAGAGGGAGCTTTAAAAAGCGGGACGTCGCTAAACGTCAACCGCTTTATCGGCTCACTGATTTTCCTCCCCCCCCCCCCCCCAACCCTCAATTTAAGTCCTCCGCCTTACTGTAGCCGGGTCTTTCAGACTATCAACATTCGCCGACGCACAGCAGACATCCGCCCCACCCATTGTCAGAAGCCCCGCCCCTCTGGTGAGAGGTCGCCTTGCGTTTTTCCTCCCTCTTCAGGCCAGGCGTGGAATTGCTTCCCTGGAGGTGTTCACGTCGTAGGAAGTTTATCCATGGTAATTTAGACGAGTCAATTTTTCTGATTTCTGTGATGTAGGCTAAATGGGTAGAGCATGGTGGACGAAATGGGAATAGGTGTCTCATGTTAATCCAGCCAGATCTTTCGCGTGATTTGGCGAATAAATGGGGCGTCCCCAACATTAGGTAGAAAGATGCAACTGTATCAGTTAGAATAGAATAGAATAACAGGGTTGGAAGGGACCTTGGAGGTCTTCTAGTCCAACCCCCTGCTCAGGCAGGAAACCCTATATCATTTCAGACAAATGGTTGTCCAATCTCTTCTTAAAAACTTGCAGTGTTGGAGCATTCACAACTTCTGGAGGCAGGTTGTTCCACTGATTAATTGTTCTGTCAGGAAATTTCTCCTTAGTTCTAGGTTCTCTGTTTGGTTAGTTTCCATCCATTGCTTCTTGTCTTGCGTTCAGGTGCTTTTGAGAATAGCTTGACTCCCTCTTCTTTGTGGCAGCCCGAGATATTGGAACACTATCGTCACCCCTCGTCCTTCATCAAACTAGACATGCCCAATTCCAGCAACCAGTCCCCTGATCATCTGTATTGCTCTTCTCTGCACTCTTTCTAGAGACTCAACATTTTTTACATCTGGGGTGTTCTGGGGGGGGGGAGCAAATTATTAGTAATATTAGTAGTACTATAAATGAATGGATTGTTAATTTGTTTTATTGCTGTTTCTGCCCTGTGGTCAAAAATCACTTTGCCAGCTTGTTATTAGATACCATGCCCTGCAGAGGGAGCCTTTTTCTTTTCAGCATTAAACTGCTTGTTACTGCGACTGAATCTGGCTGCAGAGCTGAAGTGTATAAAATGCAAATTACTGTATACAGTTGGCTGGAAATTATTCTGTGAACTGCGAAGACTGTCAGTTGTACAAAACCACATCACTGTAATAATTTTAATGTTTGGGCAATCTCCCTAAGCTATATTACAGGCAATGCATGCTATCTGTTGCAGAAGTAATACGACACATCCATGACTTCTCTTTTAACACCTAGCCATAAAAATTTGAGAGATTATTATTACTAAAGATCATATTGGAATTAGAAAGCAGAATTTAGTCTTACTATCCTAATTGGGGCACTTTAGGAGATACAATAGTAGGTCTGGTTCTTGTTTTGGCTAATGTAAACAAAAACAAAGGATTGGATCTGGTTAATATTTGCATGCAAAAGCAAAACAAACTCCTTAGATTTGTAAACTGAAAAAACAATCCGGAAGCAATGGCAAACTGTTTTATCCGTGCTAAGAAAAGTGCATGTATGTGACCATGACATCAGAAGTAATTAAGCTGAATATTGTTAATTTGCATTAAAAGTTGCATTAATTTTAACATGCTTCCCTCAAAATGGTGAGATATTGTACCAACAATTATCAATGTTGCTCAGAGGCAACAAGTGTGAACTAGAGGATGCACTTTTGCCCACTTTGCTGTATTCAGTGACATTGCCCCTGAATTCCTATCCCCACCAGCAACAGGGTCAGGCTGACTGAAGGGAAAAGATGAAACATGAAATAAAATGCTGCAGCTGAATGCGCCTGCTCAGAGGCTTGCTGTTTTTTAGGCACTTTTCAGTTTCCCCCTCAAATTTTCTTAAAATGACTGACCTTGGGATTCCATCTTTCCTTTTCAACATGCTTTTTTTTGCAGGGTGCTTCAAGCCTTTCCTAGTATTTACAGGAAGAAATGACACTAAATAGAGAAATCGAATGTTTCTGCACAGTATTCTGCAATGTCAGTCGCCTTTTTAAAATTATTTTTAGCTTGAAAGAACATTGTTTAGCATTTTTCACTTTGACACTCTTTTGGATACCTATTTATCTATTGTATCTATTTAAAATCCAAATAATCAAAACAAATCTGAAACTAGTGAATACTGGGGCATCCCTGTATATTTTTACCTCAGGGGGAAAAAATTCCCCTCAGTAATTTCAGTATAGCTTTTAGACCTATGTGTTTAAAGTAACCCCTTTATTACCAGATGAACATTTTTAATAATT
The DNA here is from genome assembly GCA_023970755.1 of Azemiops feae. Classification (NCBI taxonomy): domain Eukaryota; kingdom Metazoa; phylum Chordata; class Lepidosauria; order Squamata; family Viperidae; genus Azemiops; species Azemiops feae. The sequence continues at coordinate 1,287,404 of JALGBA010000172.1, read as the reverse complement.
GGCATTTGTCATTTAGTCAGATATTATAATTCAGCCATTTGTTTGGTAAGCTACCCAGCTATTGAGAAAGCTTACATTCCCCTTTTAATGTCTAAAATATTTCTGCACAAAGAATAAGGCAGCAAGTATCATTTATATGTTGCCTATTGATATTCTATTATCAAAAATCTCCTTAAAGGAATGTATGGCATCTGTGATATAAAAACAGTATTTTATGGCATAATCTACCGAAACATTTTAGCTTTATATGAGCTTAATTATTACTATAATTAAAGTAAAATTTAGAATTATTTTTTGAAGGTTTTCAAATCTTTCAAAATGGCATGATGGCAAGAGACTAAAGGATGTTCAGTAAATTGTATTCAGACTCTACAAGTGTTAATCACAAGACTCAAGAAAATTCAAAAAGAATAGAAAACAGTATTTTATAAACACTTTTTACAATAAGTTAAGGACATATTTTCAACTGTTAAATACAAATTTTATACAATCAACAGAATAAGCAACTTTGTCAAAACGTTGTAAAAGGACAATTTGCACAATTTTTTTTAACACAATTCAACTTTTTTTTTTAAAAAAATATGCTTTTCAAATACCAGCAGAAGGTAAACTACCTTATATGGCCAAACACCATTTTCACTGCTTGGAACCCCATTATCTTTAATAACAATAATCAGATCAAATTGCTCTTAAGTCCAAGAATATTTTTAATCTTCAGAGCCTGAACTGGAGCTGTTATGACACTATTAACATTTGAAACTGTTTCCTATGCATCCAGAAATTTAGAATTTAGTTCAAACAATTTACCAATAATAGTCAGTGTTGTGTTTTAAAATGATAATGGAACTGTTGTTTAAAGGACATTAATCTACTCATGTTCTTCTGCTTTGGCTTGTTTTTTCTGACGATGATTAACAGCAACCCAAAAAGTTATCTTCTCCACAACTTCTTCCAGAAGTCTAGATGGCAACCAAGGTAATTGTTTCTCCAAGAGGACAGCATTTTTACCAATACAATCAAGACTCAATCTAAAAGAAACAATATGAACGTTATAAAGTTTTGCTCTCTATAAATTGCATAGTAGCAAGCTAGTTAAAACATCTAAATACGGCAATATGTACTCCCACAGCAATATTCCCAATCTTAGTACCTCTTTCATTAGACAACTATTACTGAAAATAATCTATTCTTCGTTATAATTCTATTGAAACATCATACCTTCTATGATTTGCTTGAATCACAGATTACGTATTTGATTTAAACAGCTGCCAAATAAGAATGACATAAAGAGAGTTTATATTAAGAATGCAAAATGTATTAAAATTTCTATAAGGAAAAATGTCCTTTCACTAATGGAAAACAAGCCATAGTGTGTACACAGCATTACTTGACTCCCAAAACAATAGGACAGCTGTTACATATTTAGGTTTCAGCATGCCAGAGGTCCACTAAATGACTCTGCACACTAGAGTTGTTATATCAGGAAAGTTATTCCTGTAATAGTTGCTATTAATATTTGTTGAAGTGTACTATTCTGGAGGCTTTACAATTTTATTATTCTGTTTTTTTTCAACTCACCTGAGAAGTGAATATGGTTGTGTTTGAAAAATCAATAAATCACTGCAATGACCCTAAGGAAGAGAAAAACGATGATTTCAAATATATGCAGTTCTCTTTCTTACAAAAGTACTGAAAGCAATTTACACAATTAAAAAGTGTCAAAACTGCCAGTCGTTAAACCAAAAATGAAGCAAAGCAAGACAAGCATGGTTGTGTGGCTTCTGGAATTCTTTTGAAATTCTTAATAGTAGATCTATCCTGTGTCATGTGACCAAGTGAAAGTAGGATTAAAAATGCAGCAGCCTAACACATTTCAAACTGTTGCCCAACTGATTCTCCCATAGAATGTGCTGGGGAATGTTTTTCTGATTTCCCCCACCACCACAGCATCCAGCTGGAATTAATCTTTTTTGTTGTTGTTATTGGCTTCTCCTACCACATCAACTCATCCTGTTTTTTTCTGCTTTTGGAGAGTTATAAATGCTGAGTCCCAAGTTGTCTAGATAGGTTTTTCAAAAAAAATCATTTGTTTTTTTACCTTCATCCAGCCCAGAATATGTTGTTCTCATGGCTCCAGTGTTAAAAAGTAACAGGTTATCAAATTTCACTCCCATCTAGAGAGGGGATGTTAAAACAAAGTGGAATCTTGCTCTGGCTTGTTTAGCGCAGAAAAGTGATTTGAGTGCTAGATCATCCCTTAAGGCATGGAAGCCAGACTCATCTCACACTGTTGTTGTTAGAAAGAGGAATAATGATGCATGCTGCCTTGAATTATACAAAATAAAGCTGGGATATTCATTAAATATCTGGCCTCCACTAAAATATTGTTTTTCATATACTATATGTAGGAGATGCCTGTAGAAAAAGCAAACTGGATGAAATAATTAGAAGTCTTAACTCTGTGCACACTGAATATAGCATGAAAGTTAAGACAATGCTGTGAAAAACTAAAGCAAACTATTTTCTGGGTCTCCTGATCCCAGTATCATTAGGAAGAATCAAAATTGAACCCAAATTATCTTCTCTCCTTAAATATTCTGCCATAAAAATGTAGAATGTGTTTCCTTTAAAATGTATAAAAAACAATTAAGATACTTTAAGGTACTTACCCTATCCAGGAAGTGCAAATCATCTTTACTTCCTCCAAAGACTAATACTTCACCTTCTTTGCCAGCACAGGCTGTATGCCATAACCTAGAATGTATTTTACTTAGAATGAATGCTCAAATAACAGATTTTGTAGAAGCATTTACTTACATGTTTTAGAGGTGCATATTTTATCTATATTACAGGACTTTCCACTTAATCTCCAACATATAATATCTATATTGTCTTGGAGTGATTACTCAATTCTTTAAAATATTTTGAACTTGTTAGTAAGGAATGAAGAAATTTAAATCTTACTGATATTTTCCTGTTTACTATTAGTGGACTTATTTTCTTAACAACAAGAACAGGAAGAATTTAAAAAAATAATAATGCATTTGATCCAACTCTTAAAAAATTGTTTGCACTGATGAAAGACAGGTTTAAATATCAAAACAGCTTATTCTGTCTTTATAAAATAATTATATACTTTAAGTACAATATAAAATTGTTTTATACTAATCATGAAAATGTGAAAAATTCTTTTGATATGTATAAGCCATATTATCATGAAATATGTTGGCATGAATATCAAAGTACGAGTATTCAAGATAGCATTACTTAGAAACTCAGCTATCTGAAAGATTTTATTTTTCCAGTCTTAGCGTTAATTTAAGGCGACCCCTAGTCATTATTCATTAGAATTTGTATTTCTTTTACAGGGCATGAAATGAAAATACTCCTGGACTAGGATAATCTCTTCTTTCTTTAATATAATCCTATTTAGCATTAATAGCCTGCCTGCATTAACTGGAGAAAGAAATCATATGGACCGACATTGTTTTCTGTCATTATATATGCTAGCTGTGGGTTGAGTAGAAAGGCAATATGTGTTAATAACACACTGGAAGTGTGATGCACCTTTCTTTTAAAAAATCAAGGAAGCAGGCAAGAACAGAGATGAGATCTATTTGAGTAAAAAGACATTTAGGGGCAAAAATGTACCAAAAATCATGGCAACTCTACATAGAATGCAGTTTTCTATGAGTATTAACTGAGCTGTAATGGTTGCATCTTTTTGCTTGTAACTATGAACATGATTGGGAACCAAAGTAAAAAGGGCACTCTGTTCTCCCATTCCTCCTTTGCATCCTACAAAAGTTGGCTATTATTTTGCACACACTAGTGCAAAGTAAACAAACTGATGCAGGACATTGTCTTTGGTTTTTTTTTTCACTGTTTGGGTATGTTAAAACTGCCAGAATTGTTGGAGTTTGGTGGCATAGAAATTTGCACTATAGACACAAGATATACTGTTGAGAATGCAACTCATTTGTATAGGATCACAGCAATAACTGTGTTAGGACAGCTTCATTGCGTGTGAAGTCATTTTCTGGAAATTAAATTAACACATGAAACTCACTGTGTATAGGATTGTGAGATTAGTTCCCTTTTGTTTATTTACAAAGTATGTGCAAGATGACTGTAAAACACCTTACTTCATTTATTTCAGCAATTATATACCATTCTCCTTACACTAAACTGTATCCCACCTGTTCTCTTCCTCATACCTGTTGATAGCTCTGCCTCTGTCTTATCTGCATTAGGAAAACTCTGGCCTGGACTGGATCATCGCAGAACACTGGAATGCCTTTCCTGCCTTCACTCTGGGCCTTGACTCCTAGCTTGAAACCTGAGGCTTTTTCTATTGACTGACAGAGTTTATGTCCTCTCACAGCTGCTCTAACTTAGCACCTAGACATTCTAATAAAGCATGTTATTTGCATTATTAATCAACTAAATTAACATCATCTGTTTAAACAAATCCTTGTCAAAAACTATAGTATCTGTTGTAATTCAAATATACCACATTATAACTGAATTGTACACATAACTAACAGGGCTGGCATCTAAACCAGAAAATGGAGATTTGTAGTACATAATAAGGTACATAATTAGTGTAATGAGGTAAAGGATTACTCCTCAAAAGTCAGATGTTGTAAATCTGATCTTCAGTACACTTATTTCAATAGCAGGATAAGGAGGCAATATTTATCAGCTTGTTTATTGTAATGTCAATGGATAAATTATAGATTAATACTACAAAGTTTTTGTATACTGGTTTCCCTCTTCCCCTATATATATAATATTTTTGGTGAATTGCTCTGTTACATTCAATATTAAATTATGACGTGCAAAGAGAGCTTAAATATCTATTCATATTATCAGAGCAAAAATACAGATGTTAATATAACCAATACAATTATCTAAAAGCTGCAAAATATAAAAGCATTATAAAGTAACAGAATTCAAACTATATCTAACAATCTTACTATAGAATGATTTTTTTTCAGAGTTCAAAAGGACAAGGTCTCTTATTCATTTTCTATCTCTGGTAAAGTGTCTCTCTGAGGTACTGCAGCCATAATGATCATGTCTTTGAACATAGGGCGTACTCAGACTCAAGCACCCCTTTTCCCTTTCATCTACCTGAAACCAACCTACATGAAATTCAATATGCAAAATTCACAAATCTTTGATCTATTTTGCTTTATTCTAATTTACTGTAATGAATCATTCTGTCTTATTTTGTATTCAAAATTTGTAATTACAGGTGGTCCCTGTATAATGACACTTGTTCAGCAATTATTAGTGCTGAATGAGTGGTAGTTACAACTAGTCCTTCCACCTATGGCCATTGCAGCATAATCACATTCACATGATCACAATTTACAAACTTCCCTGCCAGCTACCGATAACCAAGGCCAATGGGGAAGCTGGCAGGAAGTCACAAGTCTGGCTCACTTGAAGTCCTCGCTTAATGACCTGCATGGTTTTTGCTTAATAACAGCAAATGGAACTGCTGGAACTGCCATTGCTAAGTAGTGCAGCCATATAGCTTTTTGACATATGACCGTATTGCTTAACAATAGAATATCCAGTTCCAATGAGCACTACTACCTGAGGGCTACCTGTAGTCATGTTTACTCTTATGAGTGACTAGATAATTATTGTGCTGTTATTGATGGACATACAGATATAATATGGGTGTATGAACTTCCTTCTGTACTTATGTGTTTCCTTCTCATACACATATTTTTAAATGGTAGGATACAGAGACAATATTAGCTTTCCTAACTTCAGGTACCATGAAGCAATATCTGTTGAAATTCCTCTACCTTTTTCCTCAAATAGATGCACTAGGAAGGAAACCTGAAAAGCTAAATAATTATCCCTATGATTTGTTTTTGTCTGATAATGGTAGCCTTATTCAGGCTTTTGCCCACTAGGATAGAGAAGTGCATGTAAAGGACCATTAGTTCTTGACCTCCACAGGTTGAGTAAAGAAGCTTTTTCCTGCTTTCAGACAAGCATCAATCTAGGTAAAAAAACTGATACACAATTTTATGGAGGTCTGCACTGGCTTCAATTGACCCCAGCTTGAAGCTATTTGGAGTCACATTATTAAGCATGGAGAAAACTGAAGCTGTGACATGGGATACGTTTGAGTGAAGATACTCCGGGAGGAACTACAATACAAGACTTTTTTTACACTTTGTTTTTAGGCCTAAGGTCTGAACAGAACAATTATTAAAACTAAAATTATTTGCAACAATTTTACTGACAGTATAGGAAGCTTTTAAGCAGACAAATCAGGTAAAATGATCAAAATAAAAATTGTAATGTAAGTCATGTTTTTAAGTTATTGAGTTGCTGCATGTGAATTATAAATAAATTTCAATTGTTACACAGCTTTCTTGTTATCTTATTCCCATTACAATGCCATGCAAAATTACTTCTGAGGATTATAGGATTCTTTGGAATAGTAATAGATATGACAAGCAGTCTGTGATTGGGAAAACGGGAGCCCAGAGAAACTGCGAGTCATGATTACATGAATAGATGTGCCTTTCTACTTTTATAAGGCAAAATTAGATCAATAAAGGAGAATAGTTATAGTTCAGGTTTGAAATGAGGAGTCCTTGGTGCTCTTTGAGCTTGATTACTTTCTTGCAGACATTTCATTACCCAAACCAGATAACATCATCAGTGCACTGATGATGTTACCTAGTTTCAGTAATGAAACATCTGCAAGAAAACAACCAAGCTCAGAGAGCACCAAGGACTCCTCAAAATTAGATCAAAATCTATATTTGAATTTTCAAAATTACACAATTACAAAGTCATACATTCTTCAATTTCAGGAGATGACTAGCAAATTATACCTAGGTCTAGTCTGTGGTAAATATGTAAGTTGTTGCCATTCATTTGTTGCAACATCATAAATCCAACCATCACCTGAAAATAGAGATACAAAGATTAGTGCTATTGCTTTTATTTAAAAATGGCAAGAAATTATATAACAAATTGTTTTGTGTTGTATGTGAATGATTTTCAGCCTGAAAAACAAGGACCTTGACCAGGACCTAAAAGAGAAGCAGGAACTAGTTTAGTAGGTTTCTACACTGTTCTTTGACTAAGTGCTTTTCTTCCTTTTTACCATCATCTGGCTCTCCTCAGTTTCAGAAATAACCAGGAGGGGTAGCATTACTTATTTTCCTAAAAAAAGCAACCTACTCTCCTGGAGCATATGAAACTTCATTTCAGAATATGCCAAATGTTTCATGAACATTTGACTTTTCTTCATGGACTATAAGCCATTCTATTCAGATTAACTAAGCAGCTTGGTTTATTACCGCTTTGTCCTCGTTTGCTGAAAACCTGTCTGAGGAGAACATGCTGCCAATGGACACTAATTGTGATCCAGGCACTTATGTGTCTGGCTCACCATTACTGTGCAATGTTGCAGGGAGCCGCAGTTGTATGATCGCCATTTGCAACCTTCCCTGGCAGCTTCCCACAAGCAAACTCAATGGGGAAGCTGTCAGGGAAGATCACAAACCATGTTCAGGCTCTGTGGGCCCTTCTCCTGGCTTCCCATGACTTTCATGCAGCCTGGGCCAACCCTCCTCTGGTCCCCTATACGGCCTGCACCAGCCCTTTCCTGCCTTCCTACGTACCATTCTCCCTACCTGGGATTCTGCTTCTTCCCACTTAAGGACCCGTGCATCTTGGGACTAGGGCAGGAATTGTGACTGCTATTGCCAAACATTGCAGCCACGTGACATTGCTCTTTATAACTGCATCACTTTGGGGTGGCAGTCCCAACTGTATATTCATTACAATCTCAACTATTCAGGACAAATGCTACTTACTTAAGGGGACATTGTCTGAACTCAGCCCACCAAAAAGGAAAAGTTTCCCATCGGCCACAGGAGTCAGCGTGTGCCATGATCTGTCTCTTGGTTTTTCTCCATTTGTAGCAATTCTAAGCGTAAGAGCAACCAAAGGCACAACTGCTTATATAATTCAAACAAACAAATCCCAAATAATTACTGAATATTACAGCATGTTTGGGGGATCGGTGGGAGGAAGTATTTCTTAAGGCAGCTTATGTCATATAAATTGTTTATTTTATTAATTGCTGAAACTGAGTTGTATAGATTCAAAATGTGAAACAACTAGGATTCAAGCACCCCTCTGAGCCTTCTTCAGTTGCCAACTCAACTAAACCAGGAAACAAGAGGCCATGTTATAACCATCGGTTTCTAATCTGCAATTTATGAGTAACACACACACAGGTTTCTCTTCATTTATTTATATATTTGTTTAGGAAATTTATTTGCCGCCCATCTCATAGCCAACTAAATCTATATATGATGGTTAATATGAATTGTCAGCCTGACAATCTAATGGATAATAAAAAAAATCTCTTCATTTTTCTGTAAAAGTTCTTAGAAGCTTCAGCTAAGAAATCCTTGTAATTTAATAAAATCCTAAGATATGCTTTGTTGACCTAGATATTTTTTTCACTTTTAAATTTTACAACTTAAAATTAAAAAAACCTTTATTTTAAATTAGTCTACAACAGCAAAAGGATGGCTCATAGCAAAATTAGTCACTATTGTGAGGGAGGAACCTTAACTTTAAGTGCTTTTGCATTTATATTTAAATTGGTCTTTTATCCTCTGAAAAATTCATTCACATAATATGCAGAAATCCATCTATAAATTATAAATTTGCTTATTACCATAAAAGGATTATGTGACATTAATAGAAATAGTAGCAATTTATTATCAAAAAGCAAACCCCATGAAAATGTTCAAAACCAAACTGCATTTAACTACTAGGGTATTTGTGTACAACAGAAAAAACAACATCAAGGAAAAAGACTTACTTTCCTGACCAAACCCAAGTGTCTAAATTCAGAGAATGTAAATCATCCATCCTTGTTTGCTATTAAAAAAAAAAATCCATTTTAGTGTAAAATAAAATATAGTATCAATTTCAGTTTACAAATTCCAAATATAAGAAAACTTATCTAACTCTATCAATTGAGATTATGCTTATTATGGTGAACAAGAACATGAAGAAAAGAAATAGTATCTCTATATAACTGTCCTCACATTACTTCATTGTGTTATGTCCATTTGGATTATGTGATTTGATTTTCAGCTGAACCAAATTAAACTATTCAGCCCAAAGTACCAAGTGACAATTCACACCAATTCAACTAATCCCTAATACGAGTATATACGTGTGGTCAAATTCCATTTATTTTTCAGAACACACAGGTAAAGTATTTTAGAATTTCTGGTCTGGACTGAAGGGCTTGATCTTTCTCTGTTGAAGCCTTTCAAATAAATACTCCCTTTTCTGGTGCATGATTACTTGCCACCATTATCCAGAATGAGCAGCAGGAACACTTTAAATCCACAGCTGCTGAACAGCTGTACACATATTAGCTAGATGGACAATAATCTCATTCTGTTTTCCTATTCTTCAATAAGCCTTTTTATTTTAATTCTTTGGTGACTAAATTTTGGAGTCAAGTTACAGCCACAGGAAAATTGAAAGGGGAAAAAGGCCTTAAAAAAGCAAGGCCTTAATATTTTAACATTCTCTTTTTATTTCGAAAAGTTATTTTTTTCCTTTCCAGCACTAAAGCATTCTTCTTATAAAAAAAATTAAATGGGCACTGAGTACAAACCAAAACCCGTCCTCCAAAAACATAGCCTGTATTCCCTATGACGGCACATGAATGAGCTGCTCGAGGCTGAGGTGCAATTCCACGCTGCAAGCAAGAGAAATAACAGTAATCAGAATATGCCTACAACAAATGCGACGTGTCCCCGATGCAACTGGATAATATCTATGCACCGAGTTACAACACTTACTTTAATTTTTGGCTGATGCCAAGTTTGAGTACTTGTATCAAAAACATGAACATCATTGTGCCATCCCCAGAATATTTGACCTTCCTAAAAAAAAGTAAAAGACACTAGAAGTAGTAATAATAATTTAAAAAAACAAACAATAAAAGCACTGATAATAAATCAACTGTTATTTTTGGCTTGGAATTAAATCTTATCTTACCCAAAATGCATCATGAACATCAAAACAGTCACTTAGCTCATTTTGTTTCCTACAGCCATAACCACCAAAGTAGATTAACCTGAAATAATTGGAATTAAAAGTACTAATTAATTTATCAGCAATAATCCTAAGAATACTATAGTTCTACACTTTCATTTTCCACAAGTCTTCTCAAATATCACCTGTAGTAATTTATTTGCCTTATACGTATTGCTAACTCTACATAGATAAGAAGGACATCCAAAGTATACTACTTTTTCTGTCAGCAATGCACTGGCAATATCAAGAGAAAAATGAATTCAATATTCAAAACATTTTATCTTTAAAAAATCCTAAATATTACAGCCTATTGTTATTTACTTATGTAAGTATTGTTCATAGTAGTATATCTCACTGATAAATGTTATCAAGCCATTAAGTTACCAGATATTTTTTCATCAGCTATCACTTTCCTCCCCATTTATGAAATCATTCATGGAATTACCTGTCTTTATACACCCAGCAAGCAAGCTTGTCACGTGGTGTAGGAGGTTGACCTTTAAAGTCTGTGATTTGCTTCCATATGTAAATTCCATTTTTTGTTCGCAAATTAACATGATAGAGCTTTAAAGGAAATTAGAATATTTTAAATATACAATATTATTCTATAAACATGAAGTGCCAATGGAAAAAGAGTGAATAGAGAAAACCAACATTCCTATTTTAATGAAAAGGATTAAATCCTCTTATTTCTAATATTTAAATAAACTTTTGTGCTAACATACAGATATTTTCTAATTGTGAAATTATGATCAGTTTTTGAACTGATGCTTTCAATTAGGCCAAAGTCTAGTAACGAAAATGCTTAGTAGTTCCAGTGAAGTAAAACTAGTTCCAAGTTTAATGCCCATAGTTTTCAGAAAAAAAAAAGATTTTGGAAACTAAGTTTTCCCCATTACTGGTCTTCCAAGTAATATTAGTGAAACCAAGCTATCTCAAACTAATACATTCTAATTTAAACTATGAAGACCTGATGGCCTTAGAAGACCTTAGGTTAAAGTCTTAGACATTTTTTATGATGCTTCTAAGTATTTTTTTTTCTTCTGTTCCAATCACGTCCGATCCTCTGAGATTGTCTGGACAAGTCCCTGCAGTTTTCTTCACAAGATTTTTCAGAAGTGGTTTGCCATTGCCTCCTTCCTAGGGCTGAAAGAGTGACCGGCCCAAGGTCACCCAGCTGGTGTTGTGTCTGATGCCTTAACTCAGGGGTCTTCAAACTTGGCCCTTTTATGACTTGTGGATTTCAACTCCCAGAATTCCTCAGCCAGAGACACTGGCTGAGGAATTCTGGGAGTTGAAGTCCATAAGACATAAAAGGGCCAAGTTTGAAGACCCCTGCCTTAACTACTACACCACAGTGGCTCTCTCCTAAATATATTTGTCAATAAAGTCCCACTGTTATCAAATGGTAGCTCTGTTGATCATCATTCATCTGGAAGTGATACCAAGATGGAATTAATAGTTAGTACTTACATACAGTACACAAGAATTAACAATGCTAAGTATATTCATTCAGTGAGATATATGATTTTTATTTCCCATACAGCATTTATGCCATATACGGGAAAGATTCTAAAGTCCAATGAAAAATAAACTATGCCATATGAGGTATTCAAGCACCTAGATATCCCAAAATTATTATCTAGGTGCTGATTAGTCCCAAATTCAAATCTTATTCTTGACATTTCTTGATCATTATAAATTCTTACCACTATATATTTTTAATTTAATAGAGCTACAATAAAGAATCATAAAACACAAATGTGAAACACAAAATGCTTAATACATAAAAACTTAGAATAATTATAAATATAAAAAAAGATACAGGTCAGTTTTAAACAAATTGACCCATATTTTTCACTATTTAAGAAATTTCTTATTTTGTTGGGAAAGTTTTTAACAATGAAAGGAATTCAGTACCCGATTGCTGTATCCTTTGTCATCAAATCCTCCAAAGATATAGAGGTTCCCATTAATGCAAGCTCCACAGCTTCCAGACATAGATGGAGGTAACTCTCCTTCCATTAGATGCATTGACCTGCAATTCAGGCAATACAGAATATACTTTAAGTTTGCCCAGAGAGTATGAGAAACAGATAAAAGCAATAATACTTTCAGTACTTGGAAATAACAGTTTTCTGTAAAATTATTAGTGTTATCCACCTCAATCTATGTAATTTTCTTCCAGTCACTATAAATTAGTAATCTCCAAATGTCATTATTTTCCAGCAACATAAGGTATAAGAAAGTTTGAGGGAAATTATTTCATCACAATCAGATAAATACATTGGAAACAATAGCAACATTCTTACTGGCTACTCCAAGACTTTCTGACTCATTCCTAAATGAGAATAGAACCTTCTAGTTACAATAGCCTCTGAGAAGAGAAAGAATTATCACTGATATCCATTTCCAAATGCATTAAAATCATATTAAAACTAATAGGGCTTTTTATATAATTTAGGAAATCTAGGATTGGTTTGTCCAGTTAATCAAGTTACCTTAATTTCCAGAAAATACTGAATCATAAATTATACTTGCTGTGATATCATAACCTAGAACTAGCCAGTCAATATATTTCAATATATTCTAGTATGGAAATCTAACCTTAAGACCATATTTGTTTTTCAATACTAAATTAATTAATTAAAAGAAACAAGGAAGTAAAAAGCCTATTTAGCTAAAACAGTAATTTCAACAAATAAAGTTTATCATATAATTACTTTGATAAATTAACAGTACAGTAAATAATGTAACTTACCATAATCCATTGTCAATTTCATAGATCCAAAGTTCATCATTTGGTAAATAAACTTCATTTTCTTCAATAGACTATGCAGAAAAAAACAGTAATTCTGACATAATTTTTATTTTCTGAATACTTTCCATTTCAAATTCTAGCTCTTTAATAGATAATTTGGCCGGCTGGAGCATTATTTTAGTAATCATAAAGCACACACATTTTCCTTTCATTAACTATTAATTACATGCATAACTCAATGTACCATTAGTCTTTTGTTAGAAAGGAAATTTCAAGTGGCAGATCAGTGAAAGCATAAAGTGACACTGAAGATCCTACCACATTTTAAAGGTACTTAGTAGTATATCTAGTATATAATTTATGCATGCAAGAATTAAATATATGTTGACAGAAAAATAGTATATGAAGAATTTGTTGAAAATTATCATCTCACTGCAAATATTGCCAATATCCCAGCAGAACTAAGACATTTATCCCATAAATATAAAAAGGTTTGTATTTAGGGCACATATTATCATTAGTGGTCCTGCACCTTGAAATATTTTGCCATTTCCAGAACACCAGAACCCAATAGTGATGGTAATAAATGTCCTTATTCCAAAGTAACTCTAATTAAACAATGCTCATGAAAACAGCAAAGGAAATCCTTTACTTTGCAATGAATTATTATAACAACAAAGGCAATATATTTAGGGGAAGAAATAAGAGTTTGTATTTTCCTTTTCTTGAAGGGCAGAAAACTCTGGTGGCTTGATAGTTTGGTCATGAGTAGCTTGTTCAAATGGAGAGAAGCACATCCTAGCCACATTGATCATCTCCCTTACCTATAAGCCAGTCACATCCTGGCTGTTAACACCTAAATAAGCAAATGATAGACCTCAGATCTCCTCCCATCATGCCATATCCTCAAATCTCAATACTAAAAATAATTGAAATTAACTGGACAAGGGGTTAGCTTAATCATCCTCTGCTATCCTAAAACAGGAGGCCAAATCAAGGCAGCTCCAACTGACAGTCACAAAGAAAAATGTGATATGTCACCAATGATCATAGTGTTCATCTCTAAATGAGATTGAGATAATTCGTCTTCAGATACTCTCGTTTGCTTGGAGATGCAAACTGTTATCTTCTGACCACAGCCAGCCATTTGGCATAGAAATCAATTAAGTCAATGGAAGCGCAGTATTCACTTGCTTTAATCTTGATACTGATTACATCAGAATGGCTGAGTTCCAATCTAACACTAAGCCAAGCCATAAACCATGACTTTAAATCCACAATGAGCAGATTACAAACAGGTTTAGACACAAACTTTTTAAAGAATTCAGTATACAAGCAGTCCTCTACTTACAACCATTCCTTTAGCAACTTTCAGTTACAATGGCTCTGAAAAAAGTGATAACTGGTCCTCAACCATTGCAGCACACCCCCTCACCCCTGGGCAAAATTTGGGTGCTTGGTGACCAGCATGTATTTACAACAGTTGCAGTATCCTGGGGTCATGCAATCTTCCCACAAGCAAAATCAATGGGGGAAGCCAGATTTGCTTAATGACCATGTGATTCACTTACATAAGGTTGTAAAATTGGATGTGATTCGTTTAACACCTTACTTAACAATGGAAATTCTGGTCCCAATTGTGATCTCCAGTCGAGGACTATCTACAATGTCGGAACTCAGTAACCCACAAAGAACATTATTACTAGCTCCTAAAGAAAAAAACAGTGCCACTCTTTAAGACAAAGGCGAGTTTATTAGAGCAAACCATCTCACACAACGTAAGGTTGTCAAGCTTCTAAGGCGGCACGAGATTCTGGCGCTCAAATACAGTATAATTCAGCCTCCTGGGGGCGGGAAGAGGCGGGCCAGCTGATGTATCACGAGACCTCACCGTCCAATCAGATAAACAGCTGAGATAAACAACCAACCTCCTTCACGTCCAAAAGCGGCGCGTGCCCTTTTCTTTCCCGCCCATTTAGTTCTTGAAGGAGTGACAGCGAGCTTTCTCTTTAAAATAACACCGGGGGGGGGGGAGGCGAGATAAAGCGAACTGCTTCTCTAGCCCTCCCCCCCCCACCTCCCTTGGTTTCCAATGCACGGTTAATACGAGACTGCCTTTTTCTTTCCCACACGTATTTGGTCCAACCTTTCGGCTTCCCCGTCGAACCTAATTTCCTTACCACATATCCCCCCCACACATAAAGACAATTCCCATCGACCACGGCGCAATGCCCGCTCCGTTCCTCGGCCACGCCGAACTCTTCAGGAGGAGGATCCGCCGCCATCTTAGTGCGGGGAGGATTAGGAGGGAATGAGGTAGCCCCGTCGCCGCGGAGAGTCCCCTCAGCAACCGCGTCCGCAGCCACCGCCCCCTCACTTAGAACGCCGGACGAGCGTGGGTGCGTTGCTCACAACGCCCCCTGCCGTTGGCAGACAAGCGCGCAGGGAAAGCAGAGGCCTCGGCTGGGTGAGCAGATTGGGGCAGGGGAACGTTTCCCTATCCTTCGAAGTGCGCAGCTATTCAACTTACATATTTAGTTTCTGGATTTGAACAAAAGGCCGAAACAAGAACGTAGTAAATACGTTAAGTTTGCATGATGCACCAGTCCACATAAGAAAGCAAATCGAAGATATCCCGAGCCAAACTTTGAGCACTGTACAAATGCATTTACATGTTTTGGATAATAAACTTAAGGTGGCTTGGTGAATTCAAAATGTACCCTTTCAATTGTGGTAGTCACTCCTAAAACAGGTGTGTGAACTAATTTTCCCTTGGCAATCTTCACACCTTCGTGGATTATCGTAAGATAATGATGGGAGAATTTAAGTATTTAGAAATTTAATTGATCCGAAGTGGAACTCTTCTGTGCTACATACTCATTTCTGCTGATCCATATAGTACTTTTGAATTAAAAATATGCTCAATACAGTCTTGAATATCAGTACCTTGATGCATAAACATACCAAATCAAAACTGCATTACATATATTTAATAAAATTTATAATAGCAAAAAAACTACAGCAATTCCTAATGTCAAAATACCCAATATAAAAATTAGCTAGTAAACATTCTAACAACTTTGTCTTGAAGTCATGTTTCAGATGAGCTTGTTCTTGCAAACCTGTCAGTCAGAAAATATACTGCCATAAAGTTTACTGTCACCATTGCTGACACAGGTACATAGCCTCCCAAATGCTGATGCCCTTATTTATAAGGCTCTTTACCATGACATCACCAGTTGGTAGGGTAAAACCCACCAATCACTGATTTGCAAGTTTTGATGGAAGGCTAGACCAGTGGGTTTACTTATTTGTCAAAACTTCAGTCCAGGTTTTGCAAAAATTCACAGCACCCGATTGCCAAGCCTGATTGACTTGATCCATGTGATCAGAGACTGGTGCATACTGTAATCATTTCACCTTGCCTCTTCCAAGAAGAAGATCACTGCTCAGCTCTCCCTCCCTCCACCACCTGTTGGTGAAGCTTAAAAAAACAGCTGACAGGTACTGGGTAAGCTGCAGGGAGAAACAGAAGAACTCTGCATTTAAAAGTAGTCCCTCAGCACTACTACCTGTCAGCTGTTGTCAGGCTATTTTAAAAGGGGTTCTTCTGAAAGAGGGATAAACTTATTTAATTAACCAAAAAGGGTTAGGGAGGAATTACCTGGTGTAGAAGGAGTCTCCCTTCCTTTCTCTTGTGTATACTCCTCCTTTATGTCACTTGTAAATCAGGTTCAACTCTTTCCTTCAAATAGGGAAAATGGGCTCCATATAGAATATACAGAGGAAAACTCAACTTGAAAATTTAAGATTTCCTGTTACTCAGCATGGCCTTGGAGAGCAATGGACAGGGACTGACAGAGTATGCAGCCTAATATGGCAATAAGAGCCAGGTTAATTCTGCTTCTAAGGGCTAGCTGACTATGACATCAAACATAATTCCCCCCCCCATGAATTAAATACATCAATATTGAAATTTATCTTGCAAGGGAAAAAAGCTAGAATCAGACTGAAAATGTTACAAGAAGCAAAAGAAAATGGAGGCTTTGGCCTACCAGACCGGGTCTTGTACTATCAAGCAGCCGCACTAATGTGGTAAAAAGAATGGATAACTCTTAGAAATAAAAGACTATTATACCTAGAAGGGCATGACCTACAACTTGGATGGCATTCTTTCCTATGGGAAAAACAAAATTCATAAATACTTTCAAAACCACTATGTAATAAATGCACTGCTTTTGACATGGGAAAAGGTAAAATGAAGAACTTACATGAAAATACCAGGATGGATTTCGACAATGGAGGCGTTTGTACACCCAAACATAATCAATTATGAGAAACTTGTGAGTTATAAAGATATTTTGAATACTGATGGGAAACTACAAACTAAATAAGCATTGGAAGAACAGGGCATTGAGTTATCATGGTGGCCACATCTGCAAATGCAAATGAGATATGAGAAAAATGCAAAAATATATGGTTTTTACAAAGACCAGACAACGTTAGACCAGATACTATTGTCATCAGATGACAAATTGATTAAGAAACTGTATAGCTTTCTGTTAAATTTAAAGATGGAAGATGAACAAGTTAAAGAAACAATGATAACTTGGGCAAAAAACTTTGGGCACAATGTAGAGCTAGAAAAATGGCAAAATCTATGGGAAAGAAACTACAAAATAATGAGGGTAGCTACTTATAAAGAAAATTTATATAAAATGTTCTAGAGATGGCACTTACTACCTGCAAGATTAGCAACAATGTTTAAAAATGTGTCTAGCAATTGTTGGAAATGCAGACAAAACCCAGGGACGTATTATCATCTTGGGTGGACATGCCCTAAAGCAAAGAACTATTGGTCAAAAATACATAGGTGGCTAGAAAAAATGATAGGATGTAGACTATAAACCGGAATTATTTCTTTGAGGCATAATTTCAGAAAATTATGATAAGAAATGTGTATACTTAATATTACATATATTAACAGCAGCGAGAATTATATTTGCTCAATACTGGAAAAACAAAGAAATACCATCTGAAGAAGACATAATTAAGAAAATTTTGGAGTGTGCAGAAATGGATAGGCTCACATTGAAAATGAAGGGGAAGCAAGATTCAGAATAATTTCAAACATGGGAAAATTTTTATAAATGGTTAGAAAAATGGAACAAAGCGTAGGAATGGAAATTGTATTACTATTAATGTTAAACACATAAACCCAGACGTGTTGCTTATTAAATACTAAAGACTGAAAAAAAGAAAAAAAATGAAATTTAGTTGCT
This sequence comes from Azemiops feae, assembly GCA_023970755.1. NCBI lineage: Eukaryota > Metazoa > Chordata > Lepidosauria > Squamata > Viperidae > Azemiops > Azemiops feae. The sequence goes on along the minus strand of JALGBA010000172.1, from coordinate 1,269,239 downwards.
TGCTCTCAAAAGTGTACATATACATACCATACATTTAAACATGCTATATACAACATATGTATAAACCTTCACCCTTACATATCAATAACATAAATATTAATCACTGACCATCTTGAATACATTATGGAAAGAGGAAGTTTTAGAGTTCACAAGGTTAACATTGTATGGAACGAAACTATGATTGAATCTGGATGTTCTGCTTCGGATACCATGAAGCCTCCTCCCTAACAAGGAAAACAGGTCGTGAAGAGGATGTATAGTGTTACAGACAATCTTGCGGACCCTGCTCAAGCAACGCTTATATGCTATGTCCTGGATGAAAGGGAGGGAACTGCCAATGATCTTTTCTGCCATCCTCACCACTCTCTGCACCGCCTTCCTGTCTGAAGCAGTGATATCAGATTGTCTTCATAGTAAGACTGTCCATCTTATTGTCTGCTTAAAGGAAAAATGGTAGAATAGTTAGGGATGATCTAAGAAAGTCTGTTTCAAAGATAAAAGATAAGTCAATGCCATCAGGATGGGACAGAAAAACGAGATTGCTGGGACATGTTCACACCTAGGTTAGATACTAATGACCAAGTTTTATCTGTCAAAATACCTCTTGGTGAAGCTTTTCTTATTTAAAGAAATGGGCTTTAGCAACTGAAGAAAAGCTTTAGGTCTGTCTCAGCAATCCTATCTTCCTTCAGGCATTCCAGACTGGATGCAGTTTACTAAGTTTTTGTTTTAACGTAATCCTTTGTTTTGTACCAGAATTTCTGGGATAGATGGGGAGCCAAACAAATTGGATTAATAAAACTAGTTAGCATATAAGGCTTCCAAAAATATTGTACTGCAGATTATCCCACCTAAGTTTTGCCTAGCAAGTGGCACTAATTTAGTTCATGTGGTTGTTTTACAGCGGTGTGCAGTCTGACAATTGGTCCTTTTAAGACATACCCTTAACCATAGGCAAATAATACAAGCACACAGGAAGCAATTAGGTAGGAGTCTCTGCTGGATACACATGCATTGTTGCATTCACCTTTTAGCAAGGAAGGGAATGCATATTGAATAAATGCATTTATTAACACTTTTACATAGAAGGGGCAAAACAAAAGTGGAGGATTTGCCCCATAGTCCTAAAACCCAGCGCCTAGGGTTGGTGCCCTCCAGATACTACCATCAGCCAATAAACTGATTGCAATTACGGGATAAAATCCGTCAATGGCAGCAAGGCCGTAGAGCCGCGGGCGTAAAGCTGCTTTAATCACCGGCTTGGTGGGAGCGCTTCGGGCTGGAGCGCGCGGGGAGGAGTTGTGTTGTGGCGCGAACCGTTCAAGATGGCTGCGGAGAAGCTGAGAAGTAAAGTGGGCGCTGCTTTCAAAATGCACGGCTTGGTCCTCCGCGCGTGAGTAGTAGAAAGGAAAACAATTCCCAAAAATATTTAATCTGAATACCGGTTAACACTCTGAATGGCTGTTTCTGCGTAAGGAAACTATAAACTATGTTTAACGAAACACGATGTCTGAACCAAAATCAAACCGTCCGATTAATGTGTTGACTGAATTAGGTTAATCTGTTAAACCATCTTTTGCTTTGCTTCCTCTTTAACCATTGTGGCTTGTTAATTTTGATTTACAGTGTAACGTGTACTAATGCGCTATAACTTCTCAAATGTAACAAGCTTAATAATAATAATAATAATAATAATATAATAATATAATAATAATAATAATGAAGTTGGAAGGGACCTTGGAGGTCATCTAGTCCAACCCCTTGTTCAGGCAGGAAACCCTATACCATTTCAGACAAATGGCTGTCCAGTCTCTTAAAGACTTCCAGTGTTGGAGCATTCACTGCTTCTGGAGGCAGGTTGTTCCACTGGTTAATTGTTCTAACTGTCAGGAAGTTTCTCCTTAGTTCTAGGTTGCTTCTCTCCTTCACTAGTTTCCATCCGTTGCTTCTTGTCCTGCCTTCAGGTGCTTTGGAGAATAGCTTCACTCCCTCTTCTTTGTGGCAACCCCTGAGATATTGGAATGCTGCTATCATGTCACCCCCTAGTCCTTCTTTTCATTAAACTAGACATACCCAATTCCAGCAACCGTTCCTTATATGCTTTAGCCTCCAGTCTAAAACTTGTATGTTGCCCTCCTCCCAAATGACTCTGGGCACCTCCCAACTACCCAGTTAGGAGCTAAACTAACTAAAATTAAAAATTTAAAAATAAAATAGAACCTGGCAAGCGCAACAGACCAGATGGATTGTGTTCCAAAGGAACAATACAGCAGTGACATTATACATAAGTACTTAGAGCAGTGTTTCCCAAACTTGACAATTTTCAGATGTATGGACTTCAACTCCCAGAATTCCCTATCCACTTAAAGTTGTCATGCTTGAGAAACACTGACTTACAGATGCAGTACGTTTATTTGCACTTACCAGACTTATTCTAAGTAATGCATTTGATTGCATCTCTTAAGACGTTGCTGAGCGTAAATTCCTTTTTGAATACCTCAGTTGCATGTTTAATCAAAAATAAGTCACTTACAATTAATACTGGACATGAACCAGTTAAATACAATATAGCATAGCATAGAGTGGATTGAGCCCACCACAAATAAGTTTGTTGTGTGATCTTTGAAAATTGGGTCCACTGAATAAGTCATAGTGCAGTAAAAAATTGGTAAACATGTTTTGTAAACACAACCATAAGAATTTTGTAATAAAGATATTTAGAAGTTCAAGATTTTATTTTCCAAATATATCTTACCTTGTTTGCCATAGTAATGTTTATGGTTATATGCACATAACATATTTACCCAGAGTTAATTTAACTGGTTCACAAAGACCAGTTGCCCAGACTCATATGACACACTGACTGTAAAGTAACCACATTTTGCCCAACACCTTATGTCAAGTTAAATTATGATGGCAACTAGTATTTAGCATGTTATACAAATACAGGTAGTCCTTGACTTACAACAGTTCATGACTGTTCAAAGTTACAATAGCACTGAAAAAAATGACAAGTGACTTATTTTTCTCACGACCAGCAGCATCCCCGCAGTCACATGATCAAAATGCAGGTGCTTGGCAAATGGTTCATATTTATGATGGTTGTAGTATCCCAGGGTCATGTGCGATCACCTTTTGCAACCTTCTCACAAGCAAAGCCAATGGGGAAGCCAGATTCATTTAACAATCATGTTACTAACTTAGAGGCTGTAATGAATCACTTAACAACTGTAGCAAGAAAGTTTGTAAAATGGGGCAACTCACTTAACTGCCTCACTTAGCAACATAAATTTTGGGCTCAATTGTCATAAGTTGAGGAGTACAGTATCTGTACAATATCTGTATGTTAAACTACAATCTTTATTGTCATTGGCAGTAAAGTTGATAGCTGACTATGTTGGTTGGAACTGCGATGGTAATTAACAGAAAAAGTGCAGAACACAAATGGAGAAAAAACACAAATAATGCTGTTATTGATAGTATATTATAAATATAACTATTTTCCAGTTCTTAACATTTTATAAAATTTCAAGACAGACCTCAGTTAGTAAACCAAATATAGACCTACATTTTAGAAAATGCCTCTTCAAAAACTAAATGTTTCATATCATAAGTGCCTGTGACTTAGATACTGCGCCCTTCTGAGTAAATCAAAAAAGTTTATACTTTCTGCATGAAAGCCAATGATACATGATCTTACATGAGACCTGCCATTCATTAAGAAAATGTCTACAACGTAGAACTAAATCATGTTGTACACAAAGATTTATGCGTGTGCACAGCGTTGTATGGAATGTATTGGTCTAGCAGTTAAGACACCATGCTAGACGAAAGCAGAGACTGTGGGTTTTAGACCCAACTTAACCGTGAAAGCCAGCTGGGTGACCATTGGGCCAGTCACTCTCAGCGCAACTCACCTCAGAGAGTTGTTACTGTGGGGAAAATAGAAGGAAGGTATGTTGGATATATTTGCCGCCTTGAGTTATTTGTAAAAATAATGAGGGGATACAAATAAATAAACACAAGGATCTGAAATCAGAAAGCAGTGGACAGCTCTTACCTAGGCAATGATACTAACTTGTATTTAATGATCCTGTTATACTTGCAGCTTGACAAATAACAACTCTTCAACATATTAATGGAAAGTTGAGTGAAACAAAATACAGTCATAAGCTAAGTGCCCCCACATTTATCTTTGAGAAATCGAAACAACTTCTTGAGGTCATTATCCATTCTTAGTCTAAACCAGGGGTGTCAAACTCGCAATATCACGTGACGTGACGTATCGTGACTTTTTTCATTGCTGGCAATGGGGTGGGCGCGGTTTCGGCATGATACATCAGGCCCGCGGGCTGGCAGTTTGACACCCCTGCTCTAAACTGTAGCTATTATCAAAGCTTTGTGCAAATTGAAAGACATGATTAGTATTCTATCAGTGAATTGATCTGACCACTACAACATATTATCCATATTTACTGTAGAGAATATTAAGCTGTGACTATCTAGGAAAGATACCAGATTTATCCAAGTGTCTAAAAAAATACCCCAGATGATTGAACTGGAAAAGTTTCCTATTAGTATTTTACTTTTTTATAAGTGTATATCAGATGTTTGGGGGAAGTAATCTGAATATTTATTACTAATCAGGGAGGCTATAAAGTATCTCACAGAAGCTCTTCAAGCAACTAATGAAGTGGAACTAGAAGACATGATAGAAAATATAATTGATGCTGTTGAAAAACAGTCTTGTAAGTAAACTTTCAGTTTTCTTAATGTTTGAAAAAAAATTCTCTTAATTATTGGAAGCACCACTGTAGAACTGTGGTATTCATCATAATGTGTGATATATTATGTGATATATCACATTGAAAGGTGCTGGCCTGTCTATCCTACATAGTGGCTGTTACAGTCCTTATACCAGGGGTGTCAAACTTGTCACGTCACATGACATGTTGCGATGTATCATGACTTTTTCCCCATTGCTGGAGCTGGGATGGGCGCGGTTTCGGCATGACGCATCTGGCCTGCAGCCCGGCAGTTTGACACCCCTGCCTTATACTGTATATTGCAGATGGCTCCTGTTTTTTTTCCCCTTTGGGCTATTGAGTTTTTGGGTTTATTTAAGATGTTCTGGAAGGTTTTATATGGATTGTGTGCATCTGTGAGCACCAACAAGCAGTCAGAAAATATGACGAAAATTCCTTAATCTCACAATTCAATCACAATTTCAACTGAGAAACTTAACATTCTAGACCAAGCTAAATCCAGAAATGTTAGGGATTTCCTGGAAGCTTGGCATGAAGACAATTCTGCCATCAATAAATACTTAGAAACAAGCCATATTTACACAACTTTCAAAAGAGACAATAAAAACTTTAAGAAGGAAACAGACCAGAACACGTCTTCTCCAGTAGCCAACAGCCAGATAAATCAAGGACAAGGCAACCAGGCAAACAATCAAGCAGAACACAATTTTATTTTATTTATTTATTAAACTTATATGCCGCCCATCTCACTTAGAGGAGACTCTAGTGGCCTACAATCATAAAAACAGACAAAACTTTAAAACAAGTATTAGCACCAAAATTGATATAAAATTGACAAGACGGGAAGGAAGGGAGCAAGACCGCCAAGGAAGAAGATGGGGTCTTATCTTAGTCCATAAATCACTTCCAGAATGACACGCTCCCATTGGGGCCCCAGACCAGTTGGCAGAGCCAGATCTTCTGGCCCTTTCGGAAGGGTTGTAGTGATATGGGTTTACTCTCTGTGTATATATAGTAGCTTGTCCTGCCAATATTGGTTGGGGGTGTGGTTTTCTCTTTGGAAGTTCCTTGATTAAGGTATTCTATATGTATAATTTTATTTTGAGCATTGAGGTCATGCTTTCTAAATGTTTGCAATTCTGTCATGATTTACTTTGAAGAGATTTAATGCCATTTAAAATGATTTCTTTCTGTCTCTAATTGCATAGACTATCAGTTCAATATTTTGGAATATTCTTTTCAGTGTCATGCAACATGATTGAAAGGTCCATGGTGGAAGCAGCAGTCTTGGAGTGCAGCAGATCAATAGATGAAACATTGTATGTTAGCTTCCTTTATTTTAAAACAAATACCACCAGGAGTTTTTTGCAATCACATTGTTAATTGTCCTGTGTCTGTCTCCCCCTATTGATCTGCCATGTCTAGAAGCATTATGGCTTAAACCAGGGAGTATAGATAATAGTATTTTAAAAGGAAACTTGTTCTAGAGGAATCTGTATAACTTCGTAAATACAAATTTGGTTTTCTGTAATACCAATTATTTTGTTTGCTCAAGGGCTCTACCTTACAATAGACTCTACAATATAAACAAGTATTGTGTTATGTTACATATTGTTTTAAATATTTTTAAGATGCTACAAAGATCAAGTCGGGTCATTTCTTGAGCTGGCAAAAGGACCAAACAAATTACTCTTTAATTTATAAGACAGCTATATAATCACTTTAAAAAATAAGTTGAAATAGTATCTAATTAAAATGGAATGCAAAATGATTTATTTATAAATGTAAAAACCGATAATGCTACGGTAGAATTTTTCAAAGGACGTGTATTTTTATTGCAGAGAACATATTTTCAACATTATTGGAGCTTTTGATATTCCACGATATATTTATAATTCTGAACGAAAGAAGTTTCTCCCGTAAGTTTTTATTATATAATTGTTAAATAATTTGAATTTCAGCTACTTTAAAGTTATGTAACATTTATTTCCTATTCCTTTAGAAGAAACAGTTTTATTTTAAACAGTGTTTTATTTCCTTTTAAAAATACATTTTTTTACCCAAGTGTAAATTTATTTCAGCCTTGCTATGACCGACCACTCTGCACCTAATTTATTTGGCTCTGCCAGGGATAAAGCAGAATTGTTTCGTGAACGTTATATCATTTTGCAACAGGTAGGAAAAATGGAAGGAAGTTTTAAGTTCACTCAGTGCTTAATCATAATACAAAGGTTTTTGAGAAAACATGTATTCTATGAAACTGTTCAGTTTGAGAGAACGAGTCACCAAGAATCTAGCTTACTTCAAGGGAGACTTTTATTCTGGTATTTATAAATTATTATTATTACGGTCCTACATATCCTTGCTAGGAACTGTCTTAGATGTTTCTTATGAATATAGATCAATTTCTGGGTAGTAGTTCATGGGTTATTCTGTTAATTGAGTTCTAGAGAGTAACTACTATTCCGCAGTTATTTGGGTTTCCTCTACAGGGGTGGGATAGTCACAGCAGGGCTTATTCAGCAGTCTTTCTCTGCTGCCTTTTATGTTTGGAGTTGGATGAAGTCTAAAAGCCACGAAAGACAATTCTTATTGCTGAATAAGAATTTGAGAGTAGTACTGCCTGAAAAAAAATGCTGAAATCATAACTTCATATTACTTTTCTTTTTAATTGACTCATATTTATTATTGTGCAGAGAACCCATAGGCATGAATTGTTCACACCATCTGCTATTGGCACACACACAGATGAAAGCAAAAGTAAATTTCAGGTAAAATCAAAATGCTAATGACACACAACTAAATTGATCTCAATCTATGGAGTAATCTTCCCCAGAATAATCTTTCCTGCAAGATGTTTTGGACGGTATTTCCCATAAATTTAAGCCAGGGTGGCAATGATTGGTGACATAATTCAATATGTTGGGAAGGCATTTGATTGGACAAAGCTGCTTTTGAATTTGGGGTGATGTTTTATTGTGCCTGACAAGATCTACTGAAGGCTTTGAAATAGGGGACTATAGATGGGCAAACTTTTGGTGCTTGTGGGCCAGACATCATTGGGGAGTAGCTGAGGACTGCATAGGAATGGGACCATAAGTGGTTGGAGAGTAATTTGGGGAGATCTATTTGACATTGTATCTCACCTAAAAATGCAGGTTTTGCTTTGAATTTTTGGGAATCATTGAGATTGGGTGGTTTCCAAGGGCCAGAAAAAGTGTCTTAAAGAGGTCACATGTGAGCCACGTCTAATGTAGTTCTTATTAATTTGGTGTCTCTTGATTCCAGCTCAAAACTATAGAAACACTCTTGGGCAGCTCTGCCAAAATGGGGGAAGTGATTGTTCTTGGCATGATCACCCAGCTTAAGGAGGTAAGCTGTGTGGTATGAATGATCTGCTGTGCCATATTCTGATGGTAACAGATAGGATTTGTGTTCAGTTGACTAGGAGAGAGAAGAACATTATTCCTAAATACTAACATTATTTATTGGTTTGTTTCTTTCCTGCCTTTATGATTTTTACAAATAATTCAAGGCAGCAAACATATCCAACACGACTTCCTCATATTTTTCCTCCAACAACAATCCTCTGAGGTGGGTTGGGCTGAGAGACAGTGACTGGCCCAAAGTCATCCAGCCACATTTCATGGCTAAGGAGCATTAGAACTCACTGTTTCCTGCTTTCTAGTCCATTGCCTTAGCCACTACACCAAACTGACAAAATTAATTATTGTTAAATAGATGTTGGGAAAAGGTAGGAATATGATCTTACCTTGTGAGCAATTATTAAAACTGCGTTTTAATGGGTTTTTTTCTAATCCTTTCAAGGGAAAGTTTTTCTTGGAAGATCCTACTGGAGTAGTGCTATTAGACCTTAGTAAAGCAATATCCTTTATCTGTATATACAATATGAACAGGAGCTTTATCTTTTATTTAAATTAAATTATAAGCATATTTTGCATTATGGCAGCTTAAGATTTTCATCTAATTAGATGTTAAATGATAAGTTATGATTCATGGAGATAACGGTTCTATTTTTAATATTACATTGGGATAGATAGCAACTTATTTTTGTGAAACCTTAATTTTGGCCTATCAAATTTTGTGCTATTGCTTAATTTGTTACAAATGGTTATTTCTAACTTGGTTTACTGTTGTCTAATATTACCCTTAACTATTAATACCAGTTCCACAGTGGTTTATATACAGAGTCATGTTTTGTTTTAACAGAAGGTAAGAGTTCTGTAATGGACTATATATAGAAATCGTGTTCTAGTTTAATAAAAAAAATAAAATGAAATAAAATATATTGTATATAATCATTTTTGCTAGTTTAATTACACTACTTCAGTAAAGTCTGATTGGCGATCCAGCATGTTTCTGGGAATCTGATCTATAATTCTGTTCAACTCATGTAACAATTATCCTTTTTCCTGTCACATATAAATCACATACAGTATAAGATACCCATAACAATAGGTTTCAGATACTGCATTAAGCCATAAGCCATAATGTGAGGTATATGGTTTGGCTTAGTAATTCTAGCCATTTATTTTATAAAACATTATGTTTCACTGCAATGAATCATGGCTTACTTAGTTAGCCATAGTTAAACAAGCCATAGCTTAATGTGAACTTAATCAGTCTATATTGTAGGTGATACTGTAGAGTATATATCTGATAGTAAGAAGATTCTGTGCTACTTCTATATTTGAAGTTCTTGTTCATGCTTTAAATTTACTGGGTTTTTTTTACTGGAAAAGAGGCTTGAATACAGAAGTCTGAAAACACCTATTTTTCTGCTCAGTGGAGTTTTATGTAACTGGTTCAAGAACACACTTGCTGTATTACATTACATTTCCTTTCTGAGAAAAATAGCAAATCCAGTATGATAGCAACATTAAAATGTTCCAAGAATATAAAGGTTTTGTGAACCATTTTTTTTTTATTTCTCTTTTCAATTTTTTTTCTTTTTACAACCCTGTAACCACTTAATTCAGGGTAGAGTCGAAGCGATTGAATTGCTCAACCTTCCAAGTGGAAGGTGAGCATCTTCATCACTAGGTCACCACACTGCTCTTTCATTTCTTTTTAAAATAATAGTTACATATTCTGGCTGTATAATTTTTGGGGAAAAATGTCCTGACACTTAATGCTAAGGTTAATTTTGTAAAAAAAATAAAAATAAAAAATTCCGGTGGGAGATGCCTCGCTGCAAGCAGACTGGTTATATTGGTCTTGGTTTGTTTTCTGATGTTAGTCGTTTTCCCCACTAACCAGTTCACTCATTATGCTTAGTTATGCTTAGGATACTGTTCACGAATTTTCTGTGATTTGCAAAATTTAGGGTCCCTGAAATCCTTTTATGGGTTATGTAAAATCAAATGAATAAGTATTTTAAAATGTATCCATTTTAATTTTCAATACAGATATAGCCCATTTAAACCAATGCTCTTTGGGATCCTCAAATCATTTCTAAGAACGTAAAGGGGTCCCGAGACCAAAATGTTTGAGAACCGCTGCTTGAGACTAAGCTACTGCCAGTCATGACTGTACACTTGTGGCTTCTAGTAAGCTGGAAACAATATCGTTGTGCATTAGGTTATGAAAATCATTTTGCAAATTACAGGGAATTGTTTATACATAATATTGCTTTGCCAGTTCACAAGGCTTTAGGAGAATATATTCACCAGTTAATCATTTGATGGATAAGTATGGTGCGTGAATGTTCCTATTAACCATATTTCTACGATGAAATCTTAGAAGCAAAAACAATGTATTTTGGATGAGTTTACAACTGAAGAATCTTTGAGTAGCTGGTTTTGGGTAACCGTTTTCAAAATATTCTGATTAAATTTGATCGTTCTGATTAGATCTCTCATTTTGTGTGAGAGATTTAGATTGACACTGTGGTTATAGGTATTGTTTCTCCTTTTGAAATAATGATAAACATACTAGGAGCTTTGCTTACTGTATTCCACAGGCTGGTACGAAGATGAAATATTTCATGTCACTGCTTTTGGATTTCCTCCTATAGAATCTTCTGCCACCACTAGGTATTTTACTTATTTCCAATAACCTCAGGAGGGATGATCTGTGCTTATGGAAGAAAAAGGTCAGCAGCTACGGACATGAAAATGGAATAATTGTGGGGTAAAAATCCCAAGGTTTACAAAAATACTTAAAAAACAAACTTTAAGGAGGATGAGATCTTTAAAAAAGACAATCCCATAATTATTTAACAGGACAGAATACTGATTGAGAATTAAAAAAAAAGTGATTTAGAGGGGGAATGGATTACAATGTGGTAGATAGAAAAAGAGAAGTAGAAACAGGTAAGGTATACAGTAGAAAAAAGCTTATTGGACTGGTATGCTATATGTTTGTACTATATTTTTATTTAAAAATAACTACTCAGAACTGAAGAAACTTCTTGATCAGAACTGAAGAAACTTCTTGGATGAGAAGTGAAACACCTTCAAGGAAAAATGAAAGTCCAATTCAATTGCCTTTTGAAAAAGCACCTTTGGGGTTATTTTTAAAATGTTTCCAGATTCAAAATTGAGAGTTGGCCATAGTCACCATTTGGGAAATCTGAGATTATAATGTCATTAAAATTGGATTTGAATAACCGTACCCTATTATTCCCCCCAAAATAAGCTTGCAGTAAAAATGAATGTTCCTGCTTTTTAATTTTGGAGTGAAACATTCTAAAATAACTATTAGAACAGATTATAATGCAAATAGAGTTTATTGCCCTTTTTCAAGTTGGAAATTTTATTTATTTTTATTTTATTTTTAAATTTTATTTTCCGCCCATCTCCTCACAAGGCAACTCTTGTGGCAGCAGTTCGGTCAAAATGGCTTATGACAGATTGTAATATGGTTCATATTGAATGCCACAAGTTTGAAATGGATTTAAACAACCTGGCAACTTTATTGCTTCAGATTAGACACAGTTTAAAAGAATTTGTAAGCAATAGGATAGGGAGGCAAATAAGAAAACTCTGTCCAGTCTTTATTACTATAAACCCTAATGTAATCCATAGAACTATGCTCAAAATAGTGTAAAGCAGACCTCAGTTATTAACACTACAAGTTAGACGTAGGACTAAACCTGGTGTAAATTTCTAAATATTTTTTCCCACTAAATAGTTTACATCAAAGGCCAATCTTTTAAAATTGCTTCTCATATCTCCTTTTAGGTTAAGTCAAATATTCATCTGGCTTTGTTTATACATTGCAGAGCCATGGTTCATTAACGAGATACTGTGTTTCCCCAAAAATAAGACCCACCCAGAAAATAAGCCATAGCCTGATTTTTTTTAGTGTGAGCCTAATATAAGCCCTATCCCAAAAATAAGCCCGGGGGTGGGGGTGGCCAGCACAGGAGGCAGCGTGCGTGCGGGGGCTGACAGTGTCCGGTAGCAGTCGCAGTTCATGTAGCACAGATAAGTCTAAGCGCTGTGATCACTAGGCCAGCCCTCCAAGCTGGGAGGGGGGAGGCAGGCGATCCAGATGTGCTGTGCAGCCGCCTGGCTTGCAGGAGGTTCGTGTGGGGCTCTCACAGCGGCAGAGGCATGGGGGGGGAAGGCAGGCAATCCGGACATAATGCATGACCGCTTGGCTCGTGCGGAGCTCGCGCGGTGACACCGGTAACGGGCAGAGGCACAGGGGAGAGGCAGGCGATCCAGGCCCTCTCCAACCTAGCTTCTCTCGGCTTGCCCACGGCTGTGCCGGGGCAGGCAGCCACACGGTGCGGTGGAATTGCCTGCCTCCTCGTGCCTCTGCCTCCACCTGCTTCCCAGTGCCGCCGCACAAGCCTCCTGCAACCCAGGCAGCCTTACAGCGTGTCTGGATCACCTGCCTCTCCCCCCCCATGCGCCTGCCTCCGCCTGCTGCTTGAACAGGTAATCAACTCACCTGCGCTGCACGGGCTGCGCAGCCCCAGAGTGCACCAGCCAAGGGGCTGGTGGGTTGCAGCTACCACACACTCGCCACCTCTTGTGCACGTACCAGCAGGTGGGGTGCTTTCCGGGCTGATCACCTTGATACTGTGATTCCCCGAAAATAAGCCCTAATGCGTCTTTTGGAGCAAAAAAAATATATAAGACCGGGTCTTATTTTTGGGGAAACATGGTAGTAAATTGATTTAAATAAAACCCTCAGAATTATTTACAAAGCATAGTGGCTGGTATGATCCATACACTAAATGAAAACCAAATATTTGTTTAACATGATGTAAACTCATGAAACTTTATTTTATTGATAATTTCCATCCCATTTTCCACATGAATATACAGTCAAGGCAGTGTTCAGAAACTGCACACAGAAGTTTCATTTTATTCTTTTCAGTGAAAGTCGTGTGTGAAGTAAGAGCCAAACTTTGGTAAAGATAATTTTTGATTTGGTATATTTATTATTCTTACAGTAGGTTCCATGAAGTGGGAATACAGGTGATTAAACAATATTTAAATGTTAGAAACTTTGTATAATTAAGTGAAGGTGAATTGAGAGAGTTGGGGTTTATTTTTAATGTGTAATATACAGGTAGTTCTCGACTTACAACAGTTCATTTAGTGACCAAAATTAAAATGGCATTGAAAAAAGTGACTTATGAGTTTTTCACACTTACACCATTGTAGCATCCTCATGGTCACGTGATCAAAATTCAAATGCTTGGCTACTGATTCATATTTATGACGTTAAAATGTCACGGGGTCATGGAATCACCTTTTATGACCTGACAAGCACTGTCAATGGGGAAGCCAGATTCACTTAACAATCATGTTACTAACTTAACAACTATGGCGATTCACTTTATTACTGTGGCAAGAAAGGTTGTAACATAGGGCAAAATTCACTTAACACGTGTCTCACTTAGCAACAGAAATGTTGGACTCAATTGTGGCCATAATTCGAGGATTACCCCTACTTCATAAAATAAACAGCAACCTGATTGCACGATTTTAGAGAAGTATGAGCTTCAATACAACCTGTAAATATTTGTTTATGCTACAGGGCATATTATGGCAACATTAACTTTTTTGGAGGGCCTTCTTCAACCTCTGTAAAATCTTCTGCAAAACTGAAACAAATGGAGGAAGAAAACGAGGATGCCATGTTCGTGTTCCTTTCAGATGTTTGGCTGGACCAAGCAGAAGTTTTAGAAAATCTCCGTATTATGTTCTCAGGTAATCCTGTTGCTCCACATATATGGGCTAGATTTCTGCAAGGAAAGGCTGAAGTATTCCAAGCTGTTCAGTTTATGCAATGAAACAATTTAAGAATTTTTTTTTACTCAAGTTTATAATATAGAATTTTGATCTTTCAGTGATATCTGCTGGTAGTAGAATCAGGCAAGGATTTTTATCTTTTTGCAGAGCAGATCATCACATAATACATTTATAGAACTTGCTCCACGATATGGTTAGCATGCCACACATTTTGATTGTGTCTGATCATTATCTCAGAATATTTAATTACGACTGCCCAGGTGGGTTTTTTTTTTTTTTACTTTTTCAGCCTTGAGCTGCAACTCTGAAGCTGTGGAAAATGCTTTGCTCCTATCTCTAGCTTCAGGTTTGCAAGTGGGTGAGGATGGCTGCTTTTTTGATATTTGAGGTTTCCAAGAAAGGAGACCTTCCTTCCATAATTGGGCAATACTTAATGCACACAAATTATGGGTTTACCCTCAGCTCCACAATTAAAAGTACCTGTGAATCATAGTTCATTTTCCATTTGTGAACTGACAGCCTTTTTACATAGTTCTCAAAGAAAATTAGTTCACAAAGCAAGGAGCCATATTAACAGCTTTTAAATATGGTGGTAAAGTAGAACGCTACTGTACAGAGGTAGTGAACTATTAAAAAACAATTGCCTAGAGGCAAAAGCAGTAAAGAGGTATTGTCAATATGCTTTAATATTTTCTAAAAGTGTTGGTTGCTGGACAAGATGGACTTGTAATTCAGCAGAACTCTTAATACCTAACTTAAGTAGTCAGCCTGAAACTTTTAATAAACTTTTTGCATAAGTAAAGAAAAACATATATTTCATCCTCAAGAATTATATATTTGTTGCCTTTCCTTAGCAAGTGCTAATTTGTCCAGGTTAATACAACAGTTACCTAGCTGTTTTCTCAATTCAAGGCTTATAGAACAAACTAACCTCAGATGCAAGGGTGAATGAAATGAAATGACAGGCAAAAATAGACTTACCATTAGAATAATACTAAATATTGTTTTGATATGTGAGATTGATGCAAGTTTTGATTTGTCCTCAGTGATGTTTTATATCATTCTCAATGGAGAAGAGCTTTCCTACAAACGAAATAGGAATAATAGTCCTTGTTTCTCCATCTAGGTTATTCGGCCATGCCTCCAACTTGTTTTTTTTTCTGTGGGAATTTTTCTTCTACTCCATATGGAAAAAATCAAATTCAGTCACTAAAAGGTACTTGAAATCCATCACCTTCCTGGTTTTTTTGAATAACTAATATATTATTTTGTATTTTATATGTCAGTTACATATGAATTTTCAAGACAATAATGCTTATTCTCTATAAAAGTATTGTTTATATTTGCCTTTTGAACCCCATTGGGCTTTTTATTTTTCTGGTTTTGTTTTCTAATCCTAAAATGAAGATTGACAAGAGAAAAAGAAAAGAACTACAGTACTTTTTTTTATTTCTTTAGGTTCTTTGAAAGCCCTAGCAGATATAATATGTGAATATCCCAGTATCCATGAAAGGTATGTTCCATATTATTTGCTTGGTGAAAAAATCTTTAGGAACAGGTGTATCTCACATTAATCACATAGAAAACATCCCCATGCAGAAATTTATTCCAGTTATAAAAAAAATACATACACTTAAACTGAGCTTAATATATTTTGTAAAGTAGCTAAAAATTCTACTGAAACAATTCTGCTGAGTATTGTATTAGCTGGGAACTGAAGTTACAAAATCCAGAGGTATTGTGACTTTTTCTTCATCT
Source organism: Azemiops feae (assembly GCA_023970755.1). Classification (NCBI taxonomy): domain Eukaryota; kingdom Metazoa; phylum Chordata; class Lepidosauria; order Squamata; family Viperidae; genus Azemiops; species Azemiops feae. The sequence goes on along the minus strand of JALGBA010000172.1, from coordinate 1,253,479 downwards.
GTCAGACTTGGAGGCCATGAGAGCGCATTGTGGGTACGATAGCAAATGATAAAAATACGTGTGACATACAAGGGCCCTAACTGACGTACTTGGGCTGTATTCATGACATCTACAGGCATGTCAACATTTTGTTGTCATGATTTGTTGTAGATGCTGCTACTGGAAGCTGCATTCAGTTTAACTCCTTCCTACTTTATTTTGGAAGTTCTGGTTCTACAGATGAGAACTCCCAGGAAAGTTGCCTAATTCAAGCCAAATATTGTTTTCCCCAGCTTCTGAAACCCAAATTATCTTTAATAACATTACACTAAATTTTAATGAACATTTCATTTTATACCCGCCAGTAATACTAAATCAAATGTATTCATTTGTTATTTGTAGCAGTCGATTTGTATTTGTTCCTGGTTCTGAAGACCCTGGTCCAGGCTCCATTTTACCAAGGTACATTTTTGACCTAATATTTATAACAAGATTATGTCACTGAAGGATGCTTTGACACATATACTTTTTTTAGGCCACCACTTACTGAAAACATTACTGAAGAATTCAGACAACAGGTGCCATTTTCAGTTTTCACAACAAATCCTTGCAGGTATGTGTCCCTCATATGGCCATTTAATAATAGGGGGTTTCCTCATTGGGCACAGGATTGGAGTAAATGGTCACGAATGTGCTCCTATTTTATTTATTTTTTGGTGATGGTATAAAAACACTGGCATTCCATGATAGGTGAAATTTTGCTCCATAGCAAACTTTCCTATGGAGTAAAATTACCTTCTGACCTTCCGGAGGACCACTGGAAGCAATCTAATGATCCATCATCAGAAAGGTCAGGTTCCAATTATTTTATCCCATTTAGAGGGTAAGAAGCCTTTGAAAACCAAACTTTTTGATTCCCAGCCTTATTAATAAGAGCCCCTCACCTCTTAATGGGAATTTGAGCTATGTTTGTTGCCAAATATTGATTTCTAGAAGTCCCACTTCCATTTCCCCCCTCACAAACCACAAAAAATGGGCTGAAACTGCTATTTGAGGGTACATTAGATAAATTTAGGAGTTCAACAATGTAGTCTGCAGGTACATAGAGACCACTTACCTCTATTACTTAGCAACAAAATCTATATAAAAATTTGGGACAGAGCTGCTGGCATATTTGACTTAATGGTAAATTCTCTTTGGTAACTGGAAAACCCTCACAAGAGATAAAAGTTGCATTTGTTACTTTCAGAGTCCAGTACTGTACACAGGAAATAATAATCTTTCGGGAAGACTTGGTAAACAAGATGTGCCGTAACTGTGTCCGTTTCCCTAACAGTAGTTTGGATATTCCTAATCATGTAAGATCAAAAAAACATTCAATATTTTGAAATAATCTTTGGGTTGCGGGATTTTGATTGGCTAAGAAATTGAAAGAAGTATGGGAGTTCTTACTGATTTGGTTACTGTTTGGGCAGATAACATCCAACAAGTTTACAAAGATTTTGTGCAGGAAACAATGCAGAGAAAATGCGAGACAGAATGAAACACGTAACTTAGTGGAATAACTATATTAAAAGATAATATGGATTAAGCTCACTAAAATGGAGAATAATTTTCCCAGCAAAGAATGATTCATTGAAATATTCTGCAGCTATTCACCAGCTCTGCAGGGTGATTACTCTCCTTTAGATGATGTAATTTTAAGGGAATCTCACAATACTATTCAGAACAGTGTTCTCAAGTTCCTTCAAAACTGAAATAAATCCTAGATCTGGTTCTACAACCCGTAAACCAATCAGGTCTATTAACAAACATATTTTACTGACCAACAAACAGGACAAAATCAATTTTGAAATCTGTAATTATTTATTTGCAATAATTCATGGTGAGTTGAGGGGTTATATGTTTGGAAAGAATTGTAACATCAGTTTACCGTCATATATAATTTAATAGCTCTGTTTTTTACCTTTCAGTTTGTAAAAACTATTTTATCACAAGGACATTTGACTCCATTGCCTCTTAATGTCAGCCCTATCTATTGGGCCTATGACTACACCTTGAGAACTTACCCTTTGCCAGATCTGATTGTTTTTGCTGACAAATATGACCCATTCACTGTAACCAACACTGATTGCCTTTGTATAAATCCGGTAAGATCGTGCTTATATTTTTCCATCATCAAACAATGATGAAAACATGTTTCTAACAAACAAAATATATTAGAAATAACAAAGCTGGTCAAATCCCAGACTAACAAATCATCCAAATAGTATCTATCGTGGATTTTTGTTGTTGTTCTCATAATAGATACTGTCTGCATCATTATGAAGCATAGTAGCATTTTCTGCCATTAAAAATAATCTTTCTGTCATAGCATCCATCTTATTTTCAAATGTTTTAAGATAGGCTAAAATTATTTATTGTAGACAGAAAATAAAAGAAACAATTAATTTGTAATGACTACTGTCATATTAATTTTCATTAATAGTTACCACATGATGTATTTGAACTTATATTTAGAGGTGTTAAGTATGTATTTTAAAATTATACCTAAAGAGAAGACATATATTCAAGAAGATGGCATGGATGAAAATTTTTCCTATGCTGTTTTTCTTAAATACCAGGGATCTTTTCCAAGGAGTGGATTTTCATTCAAAGTTTTCTACCCCTCTAGCAAAACTGTTGAAGACAGGTAAGATCAACTTTTAAAGAAAAATTACTGAGTATAGAAGAACATCTAAGTTACTGTTCTTCATGCTGTCTGATATAACTTGATAGTTGTAGAGTTATTGAATAAATATAACTTGACAAAATAAATTATCACCATTATTTTGTATCACTATTAATGTCTATATAAAATAAATATGTGCTTTTATAAGAATAAGAATAAGAATGCAGGGGTAAGAGATAACTAGAACAGTAACAAAGAAGGGGTTATTATTGTGCTGAAGGGCACAGCTCTGACAAGGATAAGGTAATGAGACATCTTTTTGCAGAAAGGATTTCCTTTGAGACTGCACGGTGTCTGCTCAATAGTAAAGGTAGCTTGTCTTTAGTTCGTATTTGAAAGTGCTATAAATAAATGCAGATTTGGTAATATGGAAGCAGTTACTGTTAATGAACTGATATTGGACCAATATGGTAACAGTGGCTCATGTTACCTAGGTAGGTAAAATGTAGAAAACTTTTCCAAATACACCTTGCAGGCTATTAACTATATTTGACATAACTGAAGAGCTAATGTACACAATACTGGGATACAGTGATTTAATTTCTTAACCACAAGCTGTTCCCAATAATATCAAGCTGAACATGTTTAGGAAGGGTTCCCAATGGATCTGGAATTCTTCTAGGGCAAAATGATTCATGTATTCATAATTGTATTGGTGTAAATTATTGCCTGATTGATTTTCAAGCTCACTATAACCCCTTAAAAAGTGGATGGCCATTTTTAGGCCTTTGAGTTGGCTTCTGCAACTTAAGCATCTTGAGCTATCCAGTACCCTAATGTAATAGAATAGGGAGGCAAATGATCTGTTGATGTCAATCCTGAAAGTCCTAAATCAAATTACAAAACTATCTCAGTAGAGAAATTGAAACTTAAAAAACAGAACACTCATTGTGAGCATGAATAAGTAAATATAATTCAGCCTGTTTCTGAACTTGATAATAGTAGAGTATTTCTCTTAAATACATCCACAGAGTGTCACCTAATAAACAAGATTAATGATGTCCTTTTGCTAGATACCCTAGAGAAATTGTATTTTGGCATGACTAATGATTTATAACTATACCCAAATTAGATATACTATGGGACCGCTTTAGAAAGATACAGAATTTGCCTGACAGATTGTTGAAACCAAGCAATCAAAACATGGAACACCAATTCTGTACCAGTTATTAAACCTGGGCTTGAGATTTATAATCTTAACAGTTTGGAGCCATTTTACTTAAGAGTACTATTAAGCAGACCCAATTGGATATTTTTCCTCACAGGTTTTTTATGTAGCGAACCTCGTACCTTTAAATAACAAGTAGCCTTAGTGTATAAATGTTGAAGTTTTTTTTAAAAAACCTGTGTTTTCCAGGTTTGCCTTTCCTTCCATCTGGTTTCAGTAATTGAATTTAATATAGTAGATTATTCTGTATTTTTAAATATTGTTATCTGACTTTTGAAAGTTATGTTCCAAGACAAATATATGTGTGAATAATTCAGTAGGATATATAAATAAAGTCTGTTTTGTATTATCAAGTCTTAATCCTTGATGTAATCTCAGACAAGTATATAATGGCACTTACACTTAATTCTCAGTGCAGAGGATAAAGAAGTACTCTTTAAATACTTTTAAGAAAAGAAGTACAATGTTGGTTTCAAAACTGCTAATGTTGTTACAAGTAATGTTAACACTGTTTTTGTTTTAAATTTTCAGCAAACTCCATGGTCTCTAAATCTCAATCAAGAAGAATAAGTCAAAGTTTCTGGCCTTAAAATGATTGAAGTACTAGAAGTGTTTCTTAAAATTTAGGATCATGACTGTAACTGCATGTTATAGCTAATATATCTTATGTATTGTTATATATCTTGTAAATACATTTTTATATAATGATGTTCATTCATGTGTCACATCTTATACTTCAAATAATTTACAAAAAAATATTTTCTACTGCTCCTCACTTCCAAAATATTTGTCATGGTTCCGACAGATGAATCTCTTCAAAAGAACTTCGAGGCATTGTTTTCCTTAAAGAATCTTTTATTCAAGAAACAAAGTATCGGCACTACATAGTTGAAGCCAAAAACTGAATTCCCTGGCACAAAATAGCAAAGCACAATTCCCTCCTCCAATTAACGGTCATAAATCACATTCTCCAATTAACTTGAAGCGGGCTTTCTCCCCATCTCTCCAGCCCGCCAAATCTCTATCAACTCTGGACCTAATAACCTTGGGTTCCCACGGCTGAGTTGTTATTGTTATGACTAGCTGGACTCTCATCCACATTCCCCCTTCCAGCATCAATGAACTCTAAAAGCGATAGAGAAAAAATGGCTACATTTCCATCTGTTGTCAAAGCAAGAACATCCGATGTTAGCAGCGTTGACAATATTCAGAGCAAAAATCTATTTAACTTTCTTCTGATTAGTATTAAGTAAGTAACATGAATATTCTTTAGAACAAATATACCATTTTAAACAAGACTGTATATATGGGAGGAAATACTGGCCTTTAAAAATGACCAAATTAAAACATCCCTATCCATGTTATGCAACCAAGATGGAACATCTGAAATGCAGAAAAATTCAACTATCACTGGTTTTACAACTTTTTAACACCTGCATACAAACTGTTCACTATAGTATTTTAACCATTTCAGTGGCTCATCTTTTTCTCCTTTATGAACTACAGAACTAGTGTAATAACCTTAAATATTAAAGCAGCTATCCCAAACTCCAATGCCTCCAATTTAGTTAGAACTACAACTCCCAGAATTTAAAGGCATCATGACCCAAAGTAAAAAAGCTAAAATCTACAACTGATCTGAATTTAGAAGAGCAATAAAGGCTGGTGCTCTTTTCCTGTTGTAAAGCATCAACAATGTCTTAAAAGGAAAGATGTTAGAAACTTAAAACAATTTTTCTTTTAAATGAAAGAGGATATTGCCCAGAAGTTGCTTGTACATACCAACAGCAAGTTTCAGGAATTATTCTGATAGAAGCTTTAGAAAGGATCACACACAATGGAAGTCTTAAGTTATTTTAAAATATTAATGGCCTTGAGTACATCTATATACTATTAAAACTCTTGTTCCCGTAACCTTTAGCTGGGCGAAACAGTGCATCAAACTTTTTTATACATGATACTTCAAATAGGCTAATTTAAAGTATGCACCCAAACTCCTGACTCCATGATTCCCATGTGGCAATTTTTATAAAATATTTTATGACAAAAGTTATAAAGCTTTTTATGACATGTCATAAAATATTTTCTGTGATCAACTGCTATGTTTGACTGCTATACAATTGTACTTTCAAGGAAGGTACATCTTTGAGTATTTCCTTGGAATTTGTAAAAAGTTTGCAATACATTAAAAGCTCTGCCACTGTTAAAAAAAAAAAAATTGAGGAATGTGCTATGAAAATATCTGAAATGTTGACCCAGTAAGTCATGGGCTGTCTAGTAAGCTATATAAGACATAAACAAATGTTAGTCATTTGCTGAAAAAATGCTTTCATGTTTGATTACAAGAGAAATATGATTGATGGAACTTGGGTATGATCATCTCCAACTTACCAGCAGTTTGCTTTTGGCCATCACAACAGGTACGATAGCTGTAATGGCACACTGAGCTAAGGCATGATTACCCAGGAAAAGTTACATCTACTGCTTACAGAATTGGTAACTACATCTATTTATTCTTTTCTGTCTGGGCCCTGTGAGTATGACCACCATTGTGCCAGCCAACGAAAAAAGGTATTTGAAAGCACAGATGCAGTAGTTGTTCCTGATACCAGCAGCTTATTTCTTGCCTTCTAGGCATACAAGGGAACTGAGGGCTGGGTCTACTCTGCTGCACTATCCCAAAAATGTTCAGGGGCAACAAAACTTAATGATGTTTTGACTCTTAAGATGACTTCTTAGACTTCATAGAGACAGGAAGTTTACACCTGCTGCTGAGTTTTCTTTTAGCTTGGCAGTTGTTTGGAAGGCTCCCAGTATGTTGTCAAGTATCTACCACAACGTGGCTCTGATCCTGTTCGTTATATTTTCTGGCAAAGATCCCTTTGCCACAAAGAGGTCCACGCTCTCAAGAGCGCTTGATCTGTTTTGCGTCCCAAAAGGGGATGGGCTGGCATTCAGTTTACTGTGGTCGCTATGCCAACAGACCAGGCCCGCCATATTGTTAGGAATGTTTCCATGGCAACAAAAACCACGAGCGAGCGATAACCGCCACATCGTTTGAGTTCATCTCTACAGAGACCAGGACGGCTCCCTGCTCCCCTCCCTTTTTGCAACCGTCTGTCGAATCGGCCGAGCAAAGGAAACGAAGCCTCCTTTGCAGGCATGACGGACCATTTAGGCCTGGAGGACTTGAATCTGACTGGAGAAGAAGCCGAGCGCCTGACAAGCGCTTTCAAGGACGAGGGCTTCCGTACTCTTTTCGCGGAGTACGTGGCCGAACTGAACGATCCAGAACAAAGGGCCATTTATGAGGCCGAAGTGATAGCTATGGAGCGACAGCGGGGCGTCGAAGCCCGCTTCCTCCACCCCACGCCTGGCTGGGTCCTGCGCACGAGCCAGGCTGGTAGCCGGCGCTGTTACATCAACATCTGCAGCAACCCGCTAATAGGGAGGCCGGAGCCTCGGCCAGAGCCTGGAGGTTACTGCTGGCTTCTGCCACACTCCTTAGCGCCGGGCCGCGAGGAACTGAGCCGCAGCCAGCCGCGTGGGCCTCGCCGCCTGGTCTACGACGTCGTCTTCCACCCGCATACCCTGCGCTTGGCCGCCCGCCTAACCCAATTCCGCCGCCTGGTGAACGACACGGCCTTGGAGGCGGTAGAGAAAAACTTCTCCCCGCAACTGGACCGCACGAACGCCGTTCCCCTCCGCCGCATTAAGTACAAGGGCGTCCCGCAGGCCACGCTGCTCCGGACGCCGCTCGCCGCAGGAGCTCGGCCATCCCCAGAAGAGGGTGGAGAGCCAGACGACTCTCCCTTGCCGCCTTTCCCTTCGCCCTACACCTATCCGCCGCCCAGTCCGCAGTACGAAACTCCGAGCCCCCCTCCGCCCAAGCCAGCCCCATCTGCCACCACTCCGCAATGGACCCTCCAGCACCGCTCCTACGTGGACCTTCAGGATTATCGCAATAGCCGGGACTCCGCGCCTAGCCCGATCCCCCGCGAGCTGGTGATGACCATTGAACTGCCGTTGCTCAGCTCTGCCGCCCAGGCCCAGCTGGAGATCCGGGACCAGGAACTCCAGCTGGATTCGCAGCGCCCTGCTGCCTACCATCTGCGCGTCCCTTTGCCCTACGCCGTGGACGAGAGCCTTGGACGAGCCACGTTCAACAAAGCCAAGAAACAACTGGTGGTCGTGCTGCCGGTTTTGCGGAAGCCTGACGCGGGATTTACTTTCAGCATTCAAGCTGCGCAAGAGCAAATCGAGGCCTCACCAGAAAACGAGGAGCAGCTGCAAGAAGACAGCTGCATCAGCCCGGATAAGGACGGTGCGGAAGTGTGTCAAAAGACCAGCTATTCTGAGCAGGCGCTTCCTGTTCTTGTGTCCGACGTAGAAATAACTCCGACACTCACTTTGGCTATTGCTACAACAAATGATACTGTGGAGACCGCTTTAGTTTCTGACGTGAACAGCCCAGTTCCGCTCAGTGCTCACGAACGGACTATACGTAACGATCTGGAATTTTCGATGCGTTCGGGAGAAGAGAATTCCAACGTTTCTTGTGCTTCTGAATTTAGTGCTGCACTTCCCGTGTGCAACGAGAACAATAGTGAAGGGGGTCCGGGGTTGACCAGAAGCAGTAACAACGTGATCTTGGGTGCGCAGCCTGAAGGTACCGGCTTAGATTTCCTTTCCCCCTCTCTGCATACTGACCAGACTTGGGAGCTCCCTATAGATCCTGTTGTTTCTTTAAATCAGGAACATCTCTGTACCGACATGGAACTTAATAAAAGTCCCAACATCGCTAATGTTGAACTCCCATTATGTCCAGATAACAGCACAATCCCGTGTATATGGTCCTCTGATAGCTTGGATCATTCGGAGACAACTTTGTCAATTGATACAGCAAACCCCACTACTTCTAACCACGTGGAACATTCTTTTTTGTACTCTGGAAAGAGAACCACTGTTTCTTCTGTTCAGCCTTCACAAAAACTTGAAATTGCTGTAGATACTCATATAACCTCTACTTGCAGTCCTGATCCTTCAATATCATCTGCCAGCACTCTATGTCCTCCTTTTAATTGTACTCAAGATGAAAAGTCTTTGGTGATCCTCTTACAGGTTCCAGATATTGTTCCCTTGAGTTTCCAGGGGGAAGTGGGCACAAATTACTACTGGGTGAATTTTGCAAACAAAGACTCTGTTTCCTACAATTTCCTTTTGCAATTTCTTCCTGAAAATAAATTATCTTCTCCAGAAAGTGAAGTTAATGTATCACCTAATAATATTGTCATTATCCTCATCAAATCTCCTGAAACCACTGGAATTTGGACAAAGTTCTATTTTGGTTCAAATTATGATAATTTACAGGTAAATTACTTTTTAGATTTTTATATTACTTCCTATAGTCTACTGTATTTATTAAGTTCTTTACAATTTGGAAATATGCATGATAGTTCAAAATTCTACATGTATTTATTTTATTTCATTCTTTCTGTACAGAATGTGGGATAGTAGATTTTATCTAATTTGCCCAGTAATTTAATTCTTTCAGCAATTGAGGTAATAAATTAGTTATTGATTTAAATTTACACTTGTTTGCTATTTTGTTATCACAGTTTGAAGGTTAGCATAGCAAATATATTCAGAAGCAAGTTTTCATAGCTGCATTTTTTAGGTTGTAGCTTTACTTGATGCAGTAAATATGTAATTGCTTAATTACTGTGCATTTCTGATATTTTTGGTAGTGGTTTGATGTCCTGTGAATGGAAGTCATAGTTAGGACTTTTTAGAAACAAGATGTATCAGAATACTGGACTATTGGAAGGGGGGACAGTTATGCCACTGAGATAAGATTTATTGTCATTTTTTTACTGTGGGCACAACAACACACATCAAAAATGAAATTTAGTTGCCCGCCTAGTTAAACATTGGTTTCCCGTTGCTGTTTTTCTTTTACTGTTCAGCTATGTTGATATTGTAGTTGGATATAAAGCTTATTACTTGATGGCAGTAGTTAATTCAATGTTTAATCCTAGAAAGTGGTAAGGGTCTTCCTATTCATTTTCTCCCTTTTGCAGCATTATTCACTGGATATGTACTCTATAGACTTTCAATGTGGACTTTAGAAATCTAGAATATCTTCATTTGGGACAAGGTTTTGTTAAAAAGAATAATTATTTAATACATTCCTCTCTTTAGAGTAATATTCTATGGTATATTGTCCCATTCTTAACTCTTATCTGCTTTTTCTATCAAATAATCTGAACACTGAATCACTCACAAGATCACTGATAAAGGAGTTCTAGCTTGTAGAAGCTCTGTGTCTTGGGACACCTTTCATGTAATGCTAAATCATTGCCAGCAGAAGATGCCTATGTAAAGCACCTGGCTCAGACATTCTCCCTTTTCACTATTGCCTGTGGGATGGAGCAGAAATCAAATCAAATCCAGCTTTTGTAAAACAGATTCTTGGTTTCATGCCATATGGAAATTAAGAATTACACTTTAAAATAAATTCTACTTTTGCCTAATGACAAAAACAATTCAGAGCTTGATCTTTTTGTTCAGCAATATCTATTGTAAAATATCTATATAATATATAGACGTATGCTCACAAAATGAAAACTAATAAGAGATTTTGTTCATTTTGAAGATAGAAACTAGATATAGAAGAAACTTGATTTTTCATTTTGTTGGAAAATTCACTACAGAATATGAGATGTATCTCTGTAGAAAGAGAATTTTAAAGTCTAGGCAAAGCAATTGCAATTCCAGCCAATTGTCATGCAGTTAGAAGAACATCTAAGGTAGCGGTCACCAACCTTTCTGGCTCTGAACCAGCAGTGGCGGTGGTGGTGGAGGGGAAGGTTTTGCAAGCTCACCCGCCGCTTGTGTGGACCAGTCCCCCACAGGTCGTGAACCAGTACTGGTCTGTGGATTGGAGGTTGGGGTCCCCTGATCTAAGGGATCTAAGTACATGGACGGCTAGTATGTAAGATATACTGTAGTCACGTTCAGTTGTTTATAAGCATTTAGGATTTCAAGGTTACTGACCAGCCCTTTATATTAAGTTAAGAAAATGGAGTAGCCACCAATGAAATTGTTTCAATTAATGAAATATATACTTCTGATAACTACAAGTAGTCCTCAACTTACAACCACAATTGAGCCCAAGATTTCTGTTGATAATTGAGACAGTTGCTAAGTGAATTTTGCCCCTTTTTATGACCTTTCTTGCCATAGTTTTAAAGTGAATCATTGCAGTTTTTAAATTAATAGCATGGTTGTTAAGTGAATCTGGCTTCCTCAGTGACTTTGCTTGTCAGAAGATCACAAAAGGTGGTCGCTAAAGGATCATATGACCCAAGGATACTGCCACCGTCGTAAATATGAGTCAGTTGCCAAGTATCTGAATTTTGATCACATGACCATGAGGATGCTACAAGGATCATAAGTGTGAAAATGGTCCTAAGTCACTTTTTTCAGTAATGTAACTTTGAATGGTCATTAAATGAATTTTTGTTAGTTGAGGACTACCTGTATTTTTTCCATCAATCTAGCTGCAGCTTTGCAGACTAGTTGAGACTTCCAAAACCACATAAAAGTCATTACTATAACAGTTGCACAGAGATGTTCACATAGGTGACAGTTGCCTAATCTATGCAAACAGGTGTTACTGGCTCACCAATCAAACTTGGGAAAGAGTTCCAATTTCAACCAATATTTGAATACTCAAGTTCTTTATATGATAAGGAAATCCCATGGTCTGAAAATTTCAAAAGGGATAATTACCCTAAAAGAGATTTCTATAAAAGGCACAAAAAAGATAGGTTTATAAGAATACAGCCAAGTTGTTATTCTGCAACATTTGGCATGCTTCTTTGTTGTTAGGATTTCTGTTTACTTTTTCCGACAATCATTTTTATTTTTATTCTGGTATTAATGCTGGCCTGATTTCTCTCCCATTCCTTCCACATGCTGGATTTTGCCAACTACTGTGGAAAATATTTTTTTTCCTTGTAATAGTAATTAGATCCATGACTTGTTGAACTTTTGTCTCATCATTCAAAATGTACCCATTAGTTGGGAAAATGTATTAATTTTTTGAGAGACTTCTGTATAATGACAAAGTTTGCCTCTACTACTTCTGTAAATGCTGTGTCCATTGGAGAGGCAATGTAATTTTTCATCTACTCAAAGGTTACTAATTTGTTAAATGGGGTTTCAAATGTCAAGTGTCCTTCTGAATAAAAAAGATCTATCCATTTTATTATCTTTTTAGGTACGGATCAGTGATGACAGGGAGGTACACAAATAACTTTCTATTTCAGTACGGATCAGTGATGACAGGGAGCTACACAAATAACTCTGGTGTTTTTATCAGAGGCTGCTGCAAAGTCATTAATTTAATGGTTTACTGAACCTATGAATTTATTACAAACACTGCCATTGATGTGAGTATTCCACAGTAAAGATAAAATCACAAATAACTGTCTTTAGTTCACTGAAGTCAGGTAAGATTTTCAGCATGTGGAGCCATATAGAGATTGAGGTAGGCCCATGCCTTGTAGTTCAGTTGTGCTCATATGTCCATGCCTTTCATTGCTAATGTTGAAACACCCAAAATTTGATTGCTTGTGTGAGCTGAATAATTGTTTTCTGAGATATGAAGTTATAGCTGACCTATACAGCTCCTACTACTATTAACTTTGTTGCCTATGCCTGTTTTTCTGCCTATTAAAACTTTCCATGTATAAGGAAAAATGATTGAATTTAGAAATGCATCCTGCCCCATCAATATTACCTACATTTTTGGAATATTTAATAATTTAGGGGAAAAAATCAGTGTAGTACTATTGGCTAGTATTATATCAATTCTATCCTTTCTTTGTATAGGCATTTCCAATCTTAACTTTGAATTTATATATTATAGAAGCCGACATGTAGAAATAAAGACAAGCAGAGATTACAAATAAGCTTCAAGTAAAGTAAAGTAAAGTAAAATAGAATTCCCATGAAGGAACAGCAGGGAATGCCAGATTTGTTATCTGATGAAGCAAATGCTTGGCATCTCTTCCCAGAGGACTTGTTCTTCTAGTATAAGTAATTCAAATAGCAGCACTTTTTAGTTTTGTGTGTGTGTGTATACACATATGTATATACTTATATACGTATAAGCTGCCATGAGTGCTCTAACAAAACAGACTAAGTGTATAGTCAATTTGACATAATGCAATAGATAATTCTACTTATGATTGAAATTGCCAATTTTATTGAACATGTATTTGTTATATATAGTTTGTTAAAAAGCTTATTTGATTGATATCGGTATAATAGATTGAGATTTAATGGTAGCATCTGAAATACTTTTTGAACACTGCAAATAATTCTAATTCTCATTTGAGAATATTAATCTAGATGGTTATATCTTGCTTCATTATAACTGGCATTATGTTGATATTAGTGTATTTTCACCCTGCATGGGAAAGCGAGTTTATTCCTTCATGCAGAAATCATAGTACAGGTTGTCCACAACTTAAAACAGTTCATTTAGTGACCATTCAAATGACACAGAAAAAAGTGACTTATGACCGTTTTTCACACGACCGTTGCAGAATCCTCATGGTCATGTGATCAAAATTCAGACCCTTGGCAATTGACTCATATTTATGATGGTTGCAATGTCCCAGGGTCCTGTGATCCTCTTTTGTGACCTTCTGACAAGCAGAATCAATAGGGAAGCTAGATTTACTTAAGAACCACGTTACCAACTTAAAACTGTAGTGATTCACTTAACAACTGTGGCAAGAAAAATCGTAAAATGGGGCAACGCTCACTTAAAACTGTTGCTTAGCAACAGAAATTTTGGGCTCAAGTTTGGTTGTAAGAACTATGAGTACTGTAACCAGCTAATTTTCAGTCAAAGAACTTGAAGGAATGCTTAGTATTTCTTAGATAGTTCACTTAAGCTTCTGAAGACTTAAAAAAAGATCAAAATCTTTATGCCCTAAAGCGAAAAAGTTCTGGCTTAAGATACATACATGGCTGGAAAAGATGACTAAAAGACAGATAGAATTTAAACCAGAACTGTTTTTGTTAGGAATATTAGGAGCTAAATAGAAGGAGAATGAGTATTTAATATTGCATGTACTGACAGCAGCGAGAATAGTATTTGCCCAGTACTGGAAAAATGAAAACTTACCAACTGAAGAGATTTTAATTAAGAAAATTTTAGAATGTGCAGAAATGAATAGATTAACCTTAGAGATCAAAGAGAAAGAAGATTCAGTTTATTTTAGAACATGGGAAAAATTTTTACCAATGTTTAGGAAAACGAACTAGTGAGAAATGAATGTGATGTTATTTTGAATATATATTAATAAGAAGAATGATGTGTATTGACCAACTGATACTGTTCATGATTACTGTTTATCATATTTACTACAGCTATTTACCATTATATTAATCAGTGTTAATTGAACATATGTACCCGGACAACAGTCTGCTTGCTAAAGGTTGAAAATGTTATTGGGGGGTAACCCCAATGTTGTTTCCAATCCTGTCCTAACCCCAATCCCGATCCTAACCCTACCCCGAACCTTAATCCCTATCCCGGTCCTAGCCCTTCCCTAACCCTATAAAACTCAATAAAAACCTTTATATAAAAAAAGATCAAAATATTTAACACTGATAAAGAATGGAAAATTACAATGAGCACTACAGTGCAGTTTTAATTAACTGCATTGAACACCAAGAAATCAAAGATAAATTGTACTAATTTAATGGTGGCCCATAAGAAAGAAAATCAACAAAAGTTTGTATTTGGGCTTGAAATAATTGCACAAAGGCCTGGAAAACTAATTTTCTCTATATCTTCTAAATCACTTTTCCCATTCTTGCTCCATTTATTCACATAATAGCAAAATTATTTTGCCTGCTTTTTTTGACAGAAAATACTGTACTATATTGTGGTACAGCCATGCTTGTTTAGATGAAATAGTAATAAATCCATGTTACATCTAATAAACAAAAAAATAAGAACAGATTTATTATGGGAATGAGCCTTGAATTTGCAAGGTTCCTCTGCTCTTGTTGAAGTCATGAGGTAATTATAAAGTTTTGATGAATTATTCATAGAACCTGGACAAAAGAATGAAAAAAACAAATAGAGCCATTTTTGTCTATTGATGAAGGCATCAGACTAGAAATAATAATAATAATAATAATAACAATAATAATAATAATAATAATAATAATACCTGCTTACCAACAACTTGCAAAGTGCTAACTGGTGTGGTAGCTGATGCAGTCCAGCAGCATCTAGTTGAAAACAATCTCTTTCCACCTGAGCAGAAAGGAAACTGCCCCAATAGCAGAGGAACAAAAGATCAACTCCTAATAGACAAAATGATCTTGGAAAACTGCAAGAGAATGAAGACCAACCTGAATGTGGCATGGATTGATTACAAAAAGGCATTTGACTCTGCAATATGACTGGATAATCAAGTGCCTAGAAATAACAGGAGTCAGTAGAAACATCAGAAAATTTGTGCAAACATCGATGGCACAGTGGAAGACACAGTTGCAGGTCAATGGTGAAAGACAGAGAGATTAATATCAAGAGAGGAATATTTTAAGGAGATTCACTATCATCACTACTATTTGTTATTGCACTGTTTCCTCTGTCAACAATACTGAATAACTCAGGACATGGCTATCAAACATCAAAAACATCTGCCAGACTATCCCACCTCCTTTACATGGATGATCTGAAGCTGTATGGAAAAACATTATCTGAAATAGAATCGCTGCTCAACACTGTCCGTATATATAGCCAAGATATTACAACGGAGTTTGGCTTGGATAAATGTGCCACACTTACTATCAAACAAGGAAAAATAGTGAAAACTGAAGGAATCGAGATGCCCCACAAAAATAACATTAAGAGTCTGGATGAGGAAGATTACTACAAATACTTGGGTATCCTTCAAGCTGACAACATCAAGCACACAGAAGTCAAGAAAATGATCAGAGATGAATACATCAAGAGAGTGAAGAAGATCTTAAAGTCCAAACTCAATGGAGGAAATACTATGAAGGCAATCAATACTTGGGCAATTCCAGTCATTAGATACACAGTTGGAATAATGGACTGGACTCAAGCAGAATTAAAAGCAATGGATAGGAAGACCAGAAAAATAATGACAATCATGCCCTTCCTCCACGCAGTGACATACCAAGGCAAATAGATGGGTGTGGAATGTTGCAAGTACATCAGATGGTTGAAGAAGAAAAAATGGGTTTGGAAGAATATCTGAAGGACAATATGAAGATGCACTGAAGTTAGTATATCAGGAAGGCTTACTGACTACTGGAGAGACCAAACTGGCCTACAAGAAAGACCAAATGAAGAACAGAATGGAGGCATGGGAAGATAAAGCACTACATGGCCAGTACATTAAAAAAATAGCTGGGAAAGCAGATAATAACAAGACCTGGCAATGGCTAAGAGCAGGAAAGTTGAAGAAAGAGAGCGAGGGACTAATTCTGGCTGCACAAGACCAAGCCTTAAGGACAAATGCATACAAAGTCAAAATTGAGAAGACAGCAACAGACAGTAAGTGCTGCCTATGCAAAGAAGCTGAAGAAACAGTGGACCACCTGGTAAGCTGCTGCCAGAAGATCGCACAGACTGACTACAAGCAGCAGCATAATAAAGTAGCAACAATGGTGCATTGGAAGATCTGCAAGAAATATCATTTGCCTGCAAGCAAGAACTGGTGGGACCAAAAAATAGAGAAAGTCATAGAAAATGAAAATGTTAAATTGCTCTGGAACTTTAGAATTCAAACAGACAAGCACCTGCCACATAACACCCCGGACTTAACAATTGTCGATAAGAAAGACAAAAAAGTCTGAATAGTGGATGTGGCAGTGCCTGGAGACAGCAGAAGAGAAGAGAAAGGACTGGAGAAGATAACAAAATGCAAAGACCTACAAATAGAAATAGAATGACTGTGGCAAAGGCAAGCAAGGGTAGTACCAATAGTAATAGGCGCCTCGGGTGCAATCCCAAAACAACTGGAGCACCACTTGGACACCATTGGCATTGAGAAATTCGCCATCAATCAATTGCAAAAGGCAGCCTTACTAGGAACAGCTGCCATCCTGTGATGATATCTGTAATACCATCAATTCAAACATCCACATCTGCCTATCCCAGGTCCTTGGTAAGGATAGGTAGACAGAAATGCCAAATCCAGTCTGAACATCTGGCTGACTGTGCGATGATCAATAATAATAATAATAGAGTTGGAAGGGACCTTGGAGGTCTTCTAGTCCAGCCCCTGCTCAGGAAGGAAATCCTATACCATTTCAGACAAATGGTTGTCCAGTCTCTTCTTAAAAACTTCCAGTGTTGGAGCACTCACAGCTTCTGGAGGCAGGTGGTTCCATTGATTAATTTTCTAGCTGTCAGGAAATTTCTCCTTAGTTCTAGGTTGCTTCTCTCCTTGATTAGTTTCCATCCGTTGCTTCTTGTCCTGCCTTCAGGTGCTTTGGAGAATAGCTTGACTCCCTGTTCTTTGTGGCAACCCCTGAGATATTGGAGCACTGCTATCATGTCACCCCTAGTCCTTCTCTTCATTAAACTAGACATACCCAATTCAAGCAACCGTTCCTTATATGTTTTAGATAATAAGGAAACTGAGTTGTAGTCCTGCCTTAAGCATGAAAGCCAACTGGGTGGTTTTGGGCCAGTCATTCTCTGTTAGCCCAACTCACCTGTTGTGGGGAAAATAGGAGGAGGAAGGAGTATTAGCAAGGTTTGTTAATATACGCTGCCTTGAGTTATTTATAAAAATAATAAAGCCAAGATATAAATCTTTAAAAATGATTAGTCTTAATGAAACAAACTAACATTGCCAGTTAGGCCCTTTTAATATCAATGCTAAACCATAATTGTTCAGCCATGGATTATTGAATGGATTCAAACAAGATGATTAGTAATAAATTATAGTTTAAAAATCACAGTACCGAGTACTGAAAGTTAAATATAGTGAAGCTTAATTTTTAATAAATAAATTTGCTTTGATAGATTATTGTTTTAGTGATATTGGTTGTTTTTTAAAATCCCAATCAAACTAATAGCAAAAAAAATCTATGACTCATTAAAAGAAAAAAAAAGTGGAAGCAAATATAGGTGAATATGTAAAAATCAGAAAAGCATGCAGTTCCTACTAATTTTTCAATTGCTGGTGAATATGTCTCAAATTGTTGACCTTTGAATATTTATTATTTATGTAGTAGTTACATTTATAATCTGTCTTTTGTTCGGGAACTGAAGATTGCCATTTGGTATATGGTCTGCCCATTAATGAGTCTGCAGCAAAACGAATATATGAATGGAAATTGAATGGGTCAAGAATGACTATGTCTAGCTGATGGTTACAACTCAACAAGGCAGAAGTAAAGAGTTTAGAGAACAAAAGCTAGTCTATGAGGCAGTTTATGAATGTCATAGAACCAACATGAATTTGCTAGTACAGAAAGATATGGAGAAAAAGTGAATGCTTTTTTATCTCTTGTCTAGTGTTTCCCCCCCCTCTTTTTTTTAGTAAACATTAATTATTCCAAAAGGAACAGCTTTATAGATACATACTGTATGTACATAATATTTGAAAATATGAATGTTAGGATTAAAACCTGAACAATTTATTGTGAACGTTACCAAGCATGTGTTTATTTTGATATATCACAAGAATCTTGAATAAATAGCAGATAATTTTTGGCAAAATCTATTTTCTTTAAAATGTTGCTGCCTTAACTACTGACAAAACAGAGCCTCATTGTGGAAGAGCCACTAATATTTAAGGGACACCCCCCCCCCCATCCCTTTTCTTGTTTAGAACATGTGTATCAGAGAAATTGCTGGCCTCTTGATCAAGCTGCTAAAAGCTTTTTCTGGGGTTGCCTCTTGGGGCTATTATCATTTTAACCAGTGCTAGTGCCTCAGGGAAATTTCTACAACACCCCCCCCCCCTTAGTTTTGCATTGCTTGGAAGAATTGAATTTCTGTGTCAAGACTGACAAAAGCCCTTGAGATCTCCAGATCCTCATTGTTTTTCAACCTGCTGTCTTAATTTGACAGTGAAGGGATTTTCCCTTAAATTAAATCCCACTATATGTCCTCATTTTAAATGCCTGCAGTCTCCTCAGGAGAAACATTTAATTTGGTACTGGATAAAGGCTAATGCAATTCTTGGTTGCATTAGAAAATCACTGTATCAAAGATACTTGTGATCATACCTGTATATAGTTCTGGACACCCCACTTCCAAAAGGATATTGATCGGTCAGAAGAGAGTGATAAAGGTGATGCATTGAGGATATGTTCTTTGTGAACAAACTGAAGGAATATGGGATATTTAGTCTGAGGAAAAGACTAAGGGGAAATGTGATATTGTCACATCTGTGTTCAGAATAGGAAGGTGTGTTGGATGCACTTGCTGCCTTATTTGTAAAAATAATAAAGGCAGGATACAAATAAATAAATAAATCCAGCATTTTTAGCATCAAGATGTAATGATGGGGAAAAGTAGAGCAACTATATACATTTCTGACAAAGGTTGCATAGTCAGCCTAGATTTTACAGGGGTAGGCAACCTTGGCTCTTTTATGACTTGTGGACTTCAACTCCCAAAATTCCTGAGCCAGCATGGCTGGCTCAGGAATTCTGGGAGTTGAAGTCCACGAGTCATAAAAGAGCCAAGGTTGCCAACCCCACTCTAGAACTTTTTTTTTTTTTTTGCAGCACTGTGCTACCAGCATCCACAATCTTTTGTGTATGCTTGAACCAATTTCTACTTGAAGTGTTTGTAATAATTTACTGCTGATGCATGTACAGTAAATAAACCAATGCATTAAAAAACAATATTCCAAAAGTTATAAAATCTACACAAATAAGATCATTCTTTTTTGAACAACATAAAACCTTAAAGACGCACATATTCCATGCTGCTTCTTTCTGTTACTTAATAAATAGATTCTACTTCCATACTTTTTACTATTTTTAAGCAATATTATATGCTAACCTATGGGAAAAAATTTCATATTTTAAGATGGCTACAAAAATATTCTTGAGAATTGAAGCTAGAACTGAACTGGTGTTATACTTTTATGTGGTTGTTTAGCATTTTCCATTGGAAAGGTGATCAAAATCTTGCCTATATGACAAAGAAGTTCTTTGCAAAGAAATGGCTTCTGAAACTGCTGTAAAAAATATCATTATAGAGCTGACAACCTTATTTTATTTTTGGAAATTACTTTTTTTAAGCCACATAGCCATAATTTCAGTATAATATTCTGATACATGTTCCATTCATTAGTACATAATGTCCAGTTTTTTTTTTGTCAGAGTGCTATTGTATTATCTGATTTCATTTACAGTATATGGCTTAAGAGCTCAAAGCACCCTACGTTGTGCTCCCGCTTTCTATTCCCCCCTCCAAATCTTGTGAGTTAGGCTGGGCTGAGGGGGGGGGGTGTTGCCCAAAGTCCCCCAGTGAACTTCTGTGGG
Organism: Azemiops feae; assembly: GCA_023970755.1. Classification (NCBI taxonomy): domain Eukaryota; kingdom Metazoa; phylum Chordata; class Lepidosauria; order Squamata; family Viperidae; genus Azemiops; species Azemiops feae. The sequence goes on along the minus strand of JALGBA010000172.1, from coordinate 1,233,023 downwards.
TGAAGGTTGGCTCCTTGGTGACAGTTCAGCTCCTTGACTACTGCACTATCCTTGCCCTTTGCTGTTCCCATTTGTCATTCCTTCCCTTTTTACAAAAGACAGTGCAATTGGATGCTTTCAGAGCATGCGTTCCCAATTTGGTGTCAAAGATCATGTTAAGAGTTGTAGTCCTTCACATCTGGAGAGCAGCAGATTAAAGAAGCTGCTTCAGAATGTATGGCAATTGTGGGGGGGGGGGAATATTGGGTCCTTTTTTTTTCTCAAAGGCTCCCTGCATCATGAAAGTCTCCTTGAAGAAAAAGAAAAAAAAGAAACTCTTGTGTGTCTTCAGAACTAATGTTTTTACTTTGAAATGAAATTTAAATCCTTCCATGTTTATTTTACCTCTAGGAAAGATGGTTTATCACTGAAAACAATGTTGATAAGTTTGTCAGTCACGCAGGGATGTGCTGTTCCAGTCCATCGGAGAAGGAACACAAGCCATTAATTGAAGTACTGGATGTCTCTGAGGGCAAAAGCCAGATCAGATTAAAGGTAAATGGTTATTCAGCATATGTCTGTTACCTGTTTCTAAAACTTGAGAGGATCTGTCACTATGGTTACCCTCACCAGTCCTGATTAATGTTCTTGAGGGCTTATTCTTTGTATGATAGAACAGTGATTTGGAAAGTAGAATACTGTACAGTATGCATTGTTCAGAAATAAAGCACCTAGGGTTGTTGCAGCAGCACTTTGGATTCAAATGGGTAAAAGATGTTTCAGAACATATTGGCTATCAACAACTTAAAGCAATTCTATATTTTCTTGGCATTATGTGGCTGGCCTACACAGTTGTGCACGCTTAAAAAAGGTGAGTTTGGTTTATGGAAGAGTCAATTGGTGCTATGTACATATCCATGCATAGTCCAGAATGTTGCATTGGCCTAATAAGAAATGACTGACCATCTCCCTTTTCTTTGCTAAATTAAATTCATTACATCTCCCCAAACAAGAATGCATATGCTATATACTGTATAGATTTTAGTTTGTGACAGGATATATGTATAAATTCTGTAGATAGACAATATTTTGAAGAAAACCGTAAGGTGAATAATAGAATATTGATGTGAGATTTATTTGTAGAATAAAATTCAAAATGCTAATAAAAAGAAAGCAAGGTTATTGGGACTGATTATTTGTTTTAGAGTTCCTTCTAAATTATGATTAATTACTTGAGTATCAAGATATCTCAAAATAGTTACACTGCATGTGTTCTCTTGCTAGACTTCTCCTAGGCCTGCCAATATACATTGAACTTTGTATGATACTGAAGATATATTTGCAGGTTTTGTTTAGATTTTCCTTATGTTAGCCAGTTTTTATCTTAAATCAGACTGGGAAAGTCCAGAGTGCATTTTGGACTTTGCTCCTTGGCTGAGACTAGTGTAGAATAGTCTACACTGCAATAAGCAAACAAATTTAAGGAGAGCAAACAACTACATTTGAATACTAGCTCTACTTTTGTTTTGAGAATGCTTCAGATTCTACTATTATATATTATTGTTTCACAACTATTATATTGTATTTACTTTCTCATCATTTATAAATTGTGCTGCCTTTATATCTTGCCAGCCAAAATCCATTGTATCAAAAGTTCTAGCTCTTATTGTACTAGGCTGGAATTATCTATTCAGATAATCACATGAGGCTCGTTGCTTAATTATTATTATGGTTGTTGCCATATTGTTTTAGATCAGCAGTCCCCAACCTTTCCAGCTTAGTAGCCTGGCCCGGCATGTTTGTGTGTGTGTGTATGTGAGTGGCAGATGCATGCACGCACAGCTCCATTTGTGCGGTCGCGTGCACGTGCCCTCCATTCGCATGGAGCTTCGCATGCAAATGGAGGGTGCTTGCACTTATGCGTGAAGCTCCACTTCTGCGAGTGGAGCTTAAATCTGAAATGCTGGGAGTGTGCAGTGGTTCGTGGTTAAAGACACCGAGCTTGTCAGCTGGGAACTGACAGCCTGGATCAATGGGGTGAGCTCCCATCACTTGTCCCAGCTCCTGTCCACCTAGTAGTTCAAAAGCATGCAGATGTGAGTAGATAGATACCACTTGAGTGGGAAGGTAACAGTGTTCTGTGCACCTTGGCATATAGTCATACTGGCCACATGACCACAAGATGTAATGTCTTGGCTCTCTTGGCCAAGAAATGGAGATGAGCACTGCCCCCTAGAGTTAGACATGACTGGACAGGAAAACCTTTACCTTTACCTAAGGCTGAAATATTTCAAGTAATACAACTTGATTTGACTGATAGGCATTTGAATGTAGCCTTGAAGAACATTGTTGGGTGAGAATAATTAGTTTATATCTTGGCAAATTGGACTTTGGGAATTTGGAAGGAAATTTGTTCATCTTTCCCTTCCCAGTCATACTCCTCACAAGCATTTGAAGCATATCAAATTTCTCATAGAGCTAGGCTATCAATATGACCACTTAATATTTAAATAATTAACAAAGTAGAACCAACTGGCACATTACAGAGACTGAAAGACGAAGCAGATCAACTACTGCTTCATCTAGAATCATAACATTTCTCCAGGAACAAACAGTTCTCCAAGCCCATATAGTGCTGAGGCATTGAGTAAGCAAAAGGCATTTTGTATACATTAATCATGATTCTTTTTGCTAAATACACACTAACCACCTGTCTGATATAATGCAGCATTGCTGCTAAGCAAGCCTCCATTGCTTTGGTAATTATATTCTGCTGTCAGGATTAGGAAACTCTAACTCAAAGGATTAGGAGGGTTAAGAAACTGTCCAACTATGTTTACAGGAAGTATAGCAAGAAGATAGGAGCACACATGTTTGTGTGATAGGGCCAGGCAAGGAGGAAATGCAAGTTGTTCTTGTTTGGTTAATGAGCTTGTTTCTTAGGTTGAAACAGTGAAATGCTTTCTGTCTCTTCTACTCAACAGATAGAGAATGGTAGCCTTGAACCTGGCAGAAGAGAAAAAAGAGAGCGCAGTGAACAAGAACATGGCAGCAAACTTTTAACAGATGAAGAAAATTGCTCTGAACAAACCAAGAGTGTTTCAGGTTCATTTGCAACTATGCAGACAATGGGGCAAGTTGGCAAAGGACCAAGCTATTGTAAGGAGCTTGACCCTAGTGATCCCAGTGGGAGGATTCTGGGGAAGTTGCAGATAAATAAATTACATGAGTCAGGACTTTCTTTTGCAACAGGCAAAACAGCCACGTCCTCAGTGCAAACTGAGCTTCAGGAGGGAGAGGAAGCGAATGAACATAAGGAGTCCTCACAGAACAAAGAAGAAGAGTTAAACAGGTTAGCTCACACTCTATTAAAGGAAACTAATATGCAAGATGGTAGTGTGGAGCATACAAGCTGTCACAGAACACAGTGTGCAGTCACCTTTGAAAATGCTTTGCTGTATGAACTGGATTAAATCGGTTTTGTAAGGTTCTTACTGAGTCTTCAGCTACCTCAGATTCTGCATTTACTTGTGAAGTGTACAAAAAGTCAAAAGTTATACAGAAACTGAAATTCAACTGATGGAAGAAAAAAGTAATAGAAACTGCTTGTTCTCTAAGCCTTCATTTAGTTCAAAGATTCGGATGTCAGTAATTTATTACTGAATTTCAAAAATAAATAGGCAGTTCATTAAAGCAATACAGATTTCTCAGGCAAATCCTGGTCTGAATTAGATGACACAAGTTATAAAAGCTTGCAGAATCTGCAAACAATCTGCAAACACCTTGGCTTATAAATGAACTATAAACATGTTTTTTGCGCAAACATGTAAACTCCTTTATGAGCCATGGTTAACTGGGAAGACTGGACATAAAATTTCTGAGACGATTGTATGAAAGGAACATAACTACACAGACCATTCACATCTGCAAAATCTAATTCTGATGGTTTCCAGTTCTTTATTTTTAACATCCCCTTCTGTTTTCTCCAGTTTTCAGCCAAATGACAAATAACCCAGTAAACATTCTCCCAAAAATAGATGACATTTCATACAAGACCTTCGCTGTTAGAATTGCTTTCAAATGTGTATTTGCACAGCTTGCGAGTTCTTGTGCTATTCTTGCACCCTATAGGTAGGCAAGAGAATAAAGGTTATTAACAATTAATTGCTGTATGGTTTGAAAACCTTTTCAGTCTTTCAGGAGCCTTTTTAATGTCACATTGGAGAAATTCTTCAAGTAGTATGAAAAAGTGGTAACTGTAAAATAAAACCATTGAAACCAAATTGATTTTTTTTGTAAAGTGGCTAGGATTCTAATGCTTCCAGATTGTCAATTTCATTTACTTAAATTTTCAAAGAATTAATTTCAGAGCTTAATTTAAAAACATTTTGTAAGCATTGTCCTATTTTGTCGCACCAACCATAGCAGGCTGAATCTTTTTTTGTTAAGTCAACAAGTAATGTCATTAAATAATCATCAGAAGACTTACCTATGCAAACAATAAGGTACCTCCATAAAAAAATATTTTTAGATAATATATATTTGAAATTATGTTATCCTTTTGAATATGCAGATCACATTAAAACTGTCTTATTGAAATCCAGTTAAACTATCATAATATCAAAAACTACACAGTACACAATAACAGAGAACTGTTCTAAATGTCAACTTAATTAAATTTCCTTGCTTAAGCCAACTGTTAATTATGCCCTAGAATTATCCATTAGGTGGAAAATGGCCTTTAGTGCTGTTGATTATTTGCTGGAAATTAGCAAGAGACATCACAAGTGCAGGAAGCAAACACTACAAAGTCAAGATTAAAGGTTCCATGAAGTAAATGAACTTTCATCAGTGATTTACGTGGTTCCTAGCTGTGCTTAAGTTTTAACTGGATTGTTCCATTTTGCAGATAATACAAACCAGAAATTTTAACAAAACTCCCTTCTAAGTAAGAATGATTTAAATTAGTGTGCAGTCTTTTATCCATTTAACTTAAAAGTTCTGTCTGCATATTCAAATGAAATTGTAAGAGATTTTATAAAATCTAATAAATCCTTTTGTAATCTTAAATATATATTTCAGAAAAGCAAAAAAACAAGATACGGAAGGGTTTTGTAGTTTTTTTGTTAATTCCTCCTAGTTTAATACACACCTGGATGTCATTTTTAAAATATAATTTATCAAAAATATATTTTTAAGACTAAGGTAGTTGTCCCAATTGTTTCTGTTGTCTGTACCTTTGCTGGAATTTGGACAAGCAATACATTTTGGATTTTTTTCATTAAAAACAAAGGATGTATTTTAGAAGGCTTGTTAGCATAATGAACTTTTATGTGGGTTGCTTAGAAGAAATTTGAGACAAATTCTACTTTAGAGCTGAGCATATAGTTTAAATTGTGACTGTTTCCACAAGCAATGTTTTTTTAGGATATTAAGCCTAAAACATATAGAGGTATTTTAGAATGTTCTGATTTTTTTTTCTAACATTCAAATTCTATACTCAATGCTCTATAATTATATTAGGCTGCCAAATCTGAAAGTTAAACTGTTTCAATATGAAGTAAATAGCATATTTTTAGAAAGAGCAGTTTACATGTCTTACTATTAGCACTGCATTATGCTAACATTACTGTATTAAAATGTTTAATTTGTGATATTTAAATTCAAATAAAGTGGATCCTATCAAACCATTGAAGTTTGTATTACAAAAACATGATTTTTTATTTTGGCATAATTAAAAAAGCTGCATAATTTTACATTAAAAGAAACCAATCTCAATTTTTCTCATATAAGCACACAGAAAATAAGATAATGCTTTTTGCAAGTATTAAGGTATCAAATTTCAAGCAAGCCTGTAAAAGGTTATGGAAATGGAATACTGAGTGAGCAGACGATCAAACTGTAAGGATAAAGGGGGGGGGGAAGAGTAAGTTACAAAATAAACTAAAAGCTAACTTTTGAAAACTCAAGGACATTGGTAGCAAAGGATTGACAGGGCCTCCATAGAAACAACTGCATCTACAATCTTTTTTATCTTTGTTAAAAACAAGTTTGAAGATATTGGGAATACCTTATAAAAGGGACTAGATCTGTGGTAAAAAAAAAAAGAGACCTCTGTTATTTTCAGTAAACAAGTAGACAATTTATAGTTTTTATTTTGAGCATTGCTCCACATAATTATTCAGTGTCCAAAATTAATTACCAAATGACATCTTCAGTAATCATTGCTGTCCATGTTAAACTAGAAGCAAATTCCAAATATTTTATGTTTGCGTATTTAAAAGACTAGTCAGTCCAACAGAGACAAAGACTCAACGTTCCTTCTTTCACTGTAATCTTCGGTAACTTTTACAGAGTTCGTGGTCCCGAATATCACCCCAACCCCCGTTTTTCACATGGGGGCTCAAATGGGTCATTGAGTACCGCTTGCTAATAGTTACGGTTTCAGGAAATAAGTATTGTTGATTGCTACTTAAGAGCGAGTCGATTTTGGCACTCTGAATAGAGGGTTGGCAAGATTTTTTGTGGTGCATGCCACAGTCACCAGTATGGAAGATTCGAGGGATCTCTGGAACCAGCACCTTCCAGAAATGAGGAAGGCATCCTACAGTCAAATGCTGAAGAGTCCAGTCCCAGTTGTAATCATCATAGGTGCAGAAGGCATCAGTGCAGCCAATCAGTTGCTGGTACGTGTCCCTAGCAAGCACCATGCCCATGTTGTGCTCTGTGGACTTCCATGTCTTCAATTCCACCTTGTCAGCCCGGCCAGCAAAGCTGCCGCGCACAGTGGCATAAGTGCCCAAGGACAGCAACTGGCACTCAGGGCAGTCACGCTGTCTCAGGGCCCAGAGGCGTTGCAGAACATGGAAGAAGTCAGGGGCCAGGTAGTGGTCCTCCTCTAAGAAGACCACCAAGCCTGGGTGTTCCCGCAGAGCACGCACTCTCTCCCACACAAAATGAAGCTTCCACCACCAGTGGTGTTTCGTTTGGGTGAAACTAGACTCACGGTAATGGCCAAAGGCATCGGGGTAGTGGGCGTTGAGGCAGCTCATTCGCAGCGCTGCCGCTTGGCCCACGTCGCGTGGACAATCGCGTGGGTCCGTGCCTGGGAATTCGCCCGGATAGAGCTGCAAGCTGAACGGAAAGAAAATCTGCAGGACCGCGCAGAAGTCCACGGAAGAAGCCAGCGCATTCAACTCGGCGGACCACACGTCATGGCTAAGCACAAGGAGCACTTTTTCCACGCCTGGCGCGCGTCGCAGCGAGTCCAACAGGATCCGGAGGTGCTCGGTGCGCTCATGCACCTGCACCACCAACGCCACGGCCACCTCTCCGGGGCCGGCGTTGCCGGGCCGCCAATGCGCCTCGTTGCGAATCGGCTGGTCGAAGTTGAGTCGGTACACCAGAGACCGGTAGTGCAGGGTGCGATTCAGCCCCGGCGCTTCTTCCCGCGATATCCAAGACGAATTGGAGTGACGCCCGTTAACTGGAAGGCTGTTGGTGGTAACCGCCGGTGGCAACGGTCGATCTCCCAGGAGCGGCGGCGGAGACGCGGTTTCTTCCCGTTTGCTGCTGTTGCCGCCGCCGCCGCCGCCGCCCTCGCTTGTCCCTCCCCAAAGCACTAAGGCACAGGCGGCGGCGCCCAAGATCAGCAGCAGCGCCACCACTTTGCGCTTGTAGATGCGGAGTCTCATGGTCCGGGAGGTTCCGGTTCTCCTGTTCCTTCCTCGTTCCTCACTTGTGGTGGCTTCGAGCCGGGCCTCGCGCGGCCCCCGGCCCCTTGGCGCGCATCAGCGGAACAATCGAGCACCCCGGGGTTCTCGGATGCCCGCCTGCTCGGGCCGCTGCCGTCGCGCGCGCATCCTCTCCCTCGTTTTCTTGGCCGGACACGAGAGGCGGCGCAGCCGGATGAAAAGCAGGCGAAGGAGGGACCAGACCAGCTCCGCCCCGGACGCACCAGCCGGCCACGCTACCTCCGTCGGGGCTGCAGCAACCCCAGGACCTCCCTCTCCAGGCGCAGCTTCCGGATCCGGACTACCGCTTTGTTCGTTGGAGAGGCCGTGATCTGGACTGAGCGTTTTCTATACTGCAAGAAGCGCTCTTGGAAAAAGGAGTCGCTTCGCACTGACGCTCCCGAAATGAATCTGATTGGTAGGAGGCAAAAAGAGCAAATATTCTACTGTCCAAATTTTCTGGGCTTTTAAATAACTTTTACTAAAGCAATAGAAGACAATAGTTGTAGCTCAGGATTGAACTGTGGGTTCCTTTGTGTTGTCTGAGCTTGGTTGTTTTCTTGCAGACGGTCACCTAGTTGGGTAATGAAACCGCTGCAAAAGAACAACCAAGCTCAGGGAGCACCAATGACCCCCAAACTTTCATTGTTTCCGTAGACAATGGACAACTATTCTCTCCAGTCAGGTTTTTTAACTATCCTAGCTTGTTGGCCATACGGTACGTGTATAGACAAGACCTGAAAGACCAAATTAGGAACAGATCGTCGTGAGAGTTGACAATGACTTGATAGTCCATAATCAGTTAATCACGTGTACAGAATAAATGTGCTCTGGGCCACCAAAGATAACTGCTGGAGAACTAGAGAGAACATTTTTTCATTTCCTACCTGCTCCTTCTTGAAATGCAGTCAACTCCCTCACAATTCATATTTCTCTTTGTCAGCTCATCTTTACCCCAAAGCATAACAATGATGTTTTACATAAGCTATATCCATGTTTTTAGCACATAGAATATATGTGTGAGGTAAAATGTGCTGAGAGACCCTGGCTCAAAGTCACCCAGCTAGTTTTTCTTGCCTAAGGTGGGACTAGAAATCAGTTTCCTGGTTTCTAGATTTTTAAAATATTAAAATTAACTTTTATTTCCTATGGCAACAAGAGGACTTCAGTATTTTTCTCTTGAGACTGGAAACAAATTTCTAGATTCAGGGTGCATTTAAAGAACAGTGTTTTATTCTAAGCACAATTTCATCTGTCCTGGTAATAAATCTTGTCATACCGATTTAAAAATTTCAATTGATGTCTGGAAATTATTGTCTACATCATCATAAAAACACTAAACTGTATTTTGTAGTCAATAAATTATTGCATACAAACTAATATGTAAAGTGATCTTTATAGTAAACAGCTTTAAAAATACTATCCTTTTGAATCAAAGTGTTTGTAAATATGATTGGGTACATTGATGTGACAAACTTTCCTTTGATAGGCATATATAGATTGCACAAAGTGCATTTATTTTAAAAAATGAATACCAAATATTGTCATCAGTTCAGTGCTTCCCCTTTTCAAAGAATAGTTTATAAATTTAAGAATTTTTCAAAAATGATTGCAAATTCTGTATTCAAAAGACTGCACGTTTTACAGCTTCTCTGAAATATCTGTTTACCCAGAAAAAAATTACTAATGATTTTATAAAAATAATACTAAAATAAGAGTAGAAAAGGATTTTTTTTCCCAGTTGAGAGCTCTGGCTATACCATTCACAGCATTAAACAGGAGTTAGGAAGGAACTTGCACCTGGGATCAGAGATAATATCTAACACTTAAAGTATTTAAACACTTTAAGCAGCCTTCAGATAATAAAAAAGACAGTTTACAGATGAGGAACCTTGTTCCAGCATATTGTTTCCTTTTCTTCCAATACAAAACAGAATTTAGCATTTGCTGAATAAAACTTGTCAGATTATAACCTGATCACCTCACACTTTGCAGATGTCTGTCCAGAAACTGAGAATAGCAAGTGAGAGAGCAGAAATAGCAAAGAATGGGGGCCTCTGTGCCTCCCATATTATCCACAAGAACAACTGTGTGTGCCACACTGTGCAGATTCATAGTCACTGTTGTTTGAATGAAGCAGGTCAAGCAAGCCCGTCCACACTGACAAGTTTTTGACATGTCAAGATCATCACAAAGGTGATAAGGAAGAATGTGGCAATCGTGTGGGATCCTACAAAAAAGAAAATGGCATTCATATTAGTTACTTCCCTAAAAAATTGGTAAAATGTGCTATGTGAAGAAGTTATTGGAATGAGAGACTAAATTAAAAACAACTTGGAAATATGTTTTAGATATAATACAATTTTCCTAAAATCCATTTCTCAGACAGTTTGAACTGAGGTATAATGGTTTGATGTAGGATTATAAGTTGAGGCACTTTGAGCCAAAGTAGTTTACTGATGACCTTCAGCAAATTCAACCCAGCCTGCCTCATAGGGTGATTACTATGGGAACATAGAAGAATGGAGGGCTATGTATGCCATTTTGATTGAAAATCAGAAAATGTAATAAATAGTATGCAACACTTCATATTTTACTGGTCTAGGAGTCTTTCTAGCTAACAATGATATAGATGTAGTTACTTTACTTAGAGCTGATTAACAAAGTCAAATAATGAGGCTGCCCTGACAGAAGGGGCATACCAAGAATAGCAAACAATTGAAATTATAATACAGGCAGTCCTTGACTTACAACCATTAGTTTAGTGATCAAAGTTCCAACGGCACTGAAAAAAGTGATTTATGGCCGTTTTTCACACGACCATTGCAGCATCCCCAAGGTCATGTAATCAAGATTCGGATGCTTGGCAACTAGTTCATATTTATGATAGTTGCAGTGTCCCAGAGTCATGTGATCACCTTTTGCAACCTTCTGACAACCAGCCAATGGGGAAACCAGGTTCACTTAACCATGTTACTAACTAAATAAATGTGTCAAGAAAACTCACTTAACTGTCTTGTTTAGCAACAGAAATTTTGGGCTCAATTGTGGTTATAAGCTGAGGACTACCTGTACATAAAATGATATGGAGCTACCACCTCAACAAAGCTCTCATTTGCAACATGGAAATGAACACAGGTCTATCTTGCCACTGCATGAGACAAAATTGCATAATTTGACCATTTTCAGTGAGGAAATGCAATATGAGCACTTGTATTGTGCTTATTAACCATCTAAATTATTTTGGAATATTGGTTTGACTATTGATTGATTTTATTCGGTGTCTCAGTGGCTTAATGACTTTGGAGATGGTCTTTCCTCCAGCTGTTCAAGCCCCAACACTGCATGGCAGGATGACCTCCCATCACTCACCTCAGCTTTTGCACACACACACTCACCCAGTTCAAACGCATGTTCTATGTGAGTAGACCACTTCAGTGGGGAGAAGAGCTGGTGCTTTGTGTGGGCGGTCACATTCCTGCCAGCTTTGAACCTACTATTAATCTGAATTAGCATTGTAGTCTCCTGGCTAGTATAACAGTATCATATGCTAATAAAGAGTATGTTATAATTAAGCTTTTCAATCAAATATTTCCAATATTCTCAGACTAATATATGTACCTGAGCACCAGTATAAGACAAGATCTTGCTCTGTGACTCTATATGTAAAGCATATATTTGTCTCCCCCTTGTGCAACTGAACCCACTCCATAGCTCTTGTAGCCCGTAGCAAGCAAACCAAAAAATTTCCCCATCATGCTTCTCATGATTCCTCTGGCCAATTAACATTTTAAACTAGGAAATTGAGAAAATGATTTAAACTAGAGCCTGCCCCTTTTACCTGTAATTGATGATTGCCCTTGCAGAATATTCTAGTAAAGTCAGTGGTATTTTTAAGTGTATATCAGGAACAAGTGGCTTCGGCTGCTCAAAAGGATTGCCAAATAAATCCAGGCTCTCAAGTGAGAGTTTAGCAAATTCACTGGGCAAGAATGGGAGTTTATTACGAGCCACAGACAAGAAGCGGAGATGCGACAATTGACCAATCTTGAATGGCAATCTAATCAGATTATTATCATCTAACTTCAAATGTATGAGTTTCTGCAAGTAGCAAAACTGTGCAGGCAGCGCTTTGATTTTATTCTGGCTGAGATCCAGAGACTGAAGTGATTTTTTGAGAGTGGATTTACATAGAGCCACATTGAATGACTCCAAGTGATTGTCGTGTAGATTGAGCTCCTGAAGGCAAACAAGGTCCCCAATAGTTGCTGGGAGCTGTTTAATACTATTGTGGCTCAAGTCCAGTTTTCGAAGGCTTCTTAAGCAAAGCATACGCATGTCTAGACGAGCTAATTTGCAATAGGAAGCTTGGAGATACTCCAGAGAGTATGGGAAATTCCGAGTTAAAGGATAATCCTTTTTTGATGTTATGGTCATCTTGGTTTTTGGTTTTTCAACTTCAGAGGCCTTTGGTGATATCAGCTTAGAAAGTGGTAAAGTTTCCTCTTTGGTGCCTTGATGGGCTAATTTCACTGCATACAGGAAAGTCCTCAGCTGACTGACATTTGCCTGCACAGAAAATGGTGCACAAAGATAAGCAACATGTATAATTCACTGGGGTTTCTTTGGGAGAAGTACATAATTTTCTAAATTATGAAATAAATGCATTGAGGCAGCAAGAAGTTATTCCCTTTCTTAGAAAGCAAAAGAGAAAACACAGCAATTTGTATGGCATTATTTTGATTACTATAATCAAACAGTATTGTCACAGTAGCTTGAAAAAAACAAAACTGATCCCATAATTGAGAGATAAAAATCCTAAACACATACTGATACAAAAGACACCCTCCACAAACATCTATTCAAAGATATAATCATTGTTTCAGCGTTTATTATACTTGAACTTCTGAATGCTTTTATGTACAACCATTAAAATATTTTTAAAACCCTCCCTCCCCACCCCTGCCCCGGGTCTGCCTAGGCACCAGGCCTTCAATACTCATCCTACGAAGATCGAGATCCTTCGCTTTCTTGGCTGCTCCAGACCTTTGGTGCGTTCGCAGAGAATGGAGGCCTAAAGTAACGCAAGATCACACAAGATCCAGATCTCCAGCGAGATCTCACGCTACTGATCTCGTGTGATATGGTACTTTAGGCCTCTGTTCTCTGCAACTGAGAACGGAACCGAAGCTGGGGGATGCTTCCACGTACCTCTGGAGGCTGGATCGGGGCTCTGGAGGCCTTTTCCAGGCCACTGCAGCCCGGATCTGAGGCTGGGAGACGCTTCCGCGCCCCGCCCTGTGGCCCGATCCAGGCTCCAGAGGCCTTTTCCAGGCCATTGCCGCCCGGATCTAAGGCCGGGGAACACTTCCGCACGCATCCCTGGCGGTCCGATCTGGGCTCCGAAGGCCTTTTCCAGGCTCAATCAGGCTGGGGGGCCTGCAGAAGCGGTCCCCAGCCTCAAATCCGGGCAGCAACAGGAACCGCGGCAGAGAGGAGAAGGATCTTTTCCAGGTGAGTCTGGCGCGGCAGGAAGAGAGGGGGAAGCATGCGGTATCTTAGTGGGTCGGGGAGGCCTTGTTCCATCACTAGGCCCTCCATGCCTTCCCCACCCTGAGATACCTCATGTTCACTTAACGAGCCATGTGCGTTTTAACAAGGGAGCAAGGGAATAATCTCGTTCGAGGTACAAGATTCACTCTACGAGTTTTCGAGTTGCGAGTGGAATGGGCAGGCTCCATTTCACTCCTAACTCAAGGACATTTATTCTACTTCGAAATGTTTGAACATCCCTCCTCCTCCACCCACCCCTCCAATTCAAATGAAACTGCCAAGATACCATCCTTTAAGTTTTCTTTAATTTTAAAGACAAAAATTATGCGACTTAGTTTACTTGCCTCGAGGGCTGATTTCATACCTTGCTGAGACAAATATCCACAGCTGGTTCTTTTAGCCGTACAGTAGCTTTTCCTTCGTCCACGAACTTGGTAAAAAGCTGGTCTATGTTCTCTCTCAACTGTTTTTAAAGAAATGAATTGTAGAACCGTGATCAAGCAATCTATCTGAATTTTAAAAGGCTGTGTCTTCATAGGACCAGGTTTTGAGACCAAGAAAAGAGAACAGTTCATAATCCTCTTCATTATTCAAATGATGTTTCAACTGTATAGCCAAATAAACCACCAGCCTGATTCAGCAAGACTAAAGAAAAATAATGCAATATTTGTGGGAATCTGATACAGTGCAAAGTCCCCATCTTAAATATTTTTAAATGTGCAAAATCCTGTAATATTAACAAATATTAAAGATGTTTGTTAGTAATATTATGTCTTATTTATATCCAACCTTAAGTTTTCAAACTGTGTTTGGCAAAATCCTAGATTTCTGAGAAAAAGCTTGATGGTTCTGTGAGAGATTAAGGGCAAAAATATATTTAAAAAGTTCACCTAAACACCCACAGAAACCTACAGCAATTTTTATATACAAAAGTAATGACATCCCAATCACTCAACATTGATTTACATGTTTAAAGCATTAACACCCCAAATGATTGTGAAATTTGTTTTAATACTTGTATCCATTTTGTAAAATTTAAACAGCTTTAAATAAATTACAAGTATATTTTGTTGCAAGTTTTCTATCGCTAGAGCTTTGCCTCTTGGTTAGGGTTTTTCAGGGTTTTTTTAATCCAACAAGTCTCACAGCCTGAAAAATATTGACTACTACTGATGCAAGCTTTTTAATCCCAATATTATACTTTTGAAACTCTATCTTATTTATTAGATGTGACTAAATCAAGATTTGTTTTATTATTGATATTTTGTGGTTGAAGTCTGTACAAGAATCCCTGGTTGACAATGTTCTTGTAAATTAATAAATGCAATTTTGTCTTGATTTCTCATATCTTTTACAAATTTTTTACTCTTTGTCATCTACATAAATTAACACTATCAAAGTAGTGCTTGGTTTTCCTATTTACCAATACTGAAATGCTTAGCTGTTCCTAAAATTATTATCTTGCTGGTTCAAATAGGTTTTAATGACATTTATGCACACTTGCAGTTGATTTGGTATATATTTTAGATGCAGATACCTCAATATTTGACTTACACAACACACTAAAATTACAAACTGTTTTGTACATGCTTCTGAGTCAGTCTTGGCTCCTGGTGACTACATAGACAAATGCAATTTTCTTGGCAACATTTTCAGAGGTACCAATGAAGGAGAATATTTGTAGCTCAGGATTGAAATGAGGAATCCTTGGTGCTCTCTGAGCTTGCTTGTTTTCTTGCAGACGTTTCGTTATCCTAACTAGGTAACATCATCAGTGCTAGTAAGGAGTGCTGCTTGCTGTCTGTTTATATTCTGGTGTCTTGCCTGTCTGGGTGGGTGGGGGCGGTCTTAGGGATTCTTTAGTTGGGCTGTTTACTAATGCCTTTGTGGCAGTTTCTTGATTGGGGTATTGCTTACTTGATTGTTGGTCTGAAGTTGACCTTGAAGCTAATCTATGCTAGAAAACGTGCAACAAAAAAAAGCTCAGAGAGCACCAAGGGCCCCTCATTTTCAGAGGTGTTTTGCTACTTAAGGCTGAGAGAGAATGAATAGTCCTAAGTAATCCAGCTAGCAACCATGCCTCAAACAGGATTAGAACTCAAGTTTCCCTGCTTTTAGTCCAGCAACTTAATCACTAGATCAAATTGACAAGATCACAAACCAGCTAATCAGTTTCACCAATTACAGTATTTTGTGTTAATCTACTCTATGCAATTAGTGTTTAAAGTGTCACGAAAACTGGATTGAGTACAGTTTACTGTATTTCATGCAAATATATAGTGCATCCATTCTACATATAATAAATCTATATCTAATTCAAGGGAAGCATTTATCTCATTAGGATACTTTTCTCTCTGGTTTAACTCTCTTCTCAAGTCCTCATCCGAGATCTCATCTCAGATCTCCTGACAATACCTGCTGCTAACAGTTCATTTTTGTTCTGTTTAGATTGTGATCATTATCTCCAAGCTCTTGCTTTCATTGTTGCTTAGTGTATAAGCTTTTAAGGACTTACTGTATCTGCTTTTGTAGGAAGTGTACTCTCCAATAGGACATGTTCTGGGTATCTTTGCTAAGGAGTGTTGGGCTCATGAGGCCCAGGAAGAGAGCTTTGTCTGCTTTGTCAAACATTATTCCATCTAAGATTAGGTTAGTTTTAATCCTTGCCTTTCGCAAGACCCTTATAACCTTGGCTTCGTTTCTGAACCTGGAGCCCTGGAAGAGCGATAAAGCCTACTAACACTTTGATTTTGTTGATGGTTGATGCCCAGCTGCTGTGTGTCTTTATATTATGCATTTATTCTATTTTATTCTACATATTTCTTTTACCTGGGGTCATGTTGTGAGACAGGTGGCTATATAAATCGAATAAATGAATGAAGATGCTGGCTTAGAAAACAGGAAACAGAGTTCTAGTCCCACTTTTAAGCAAGATAGATTAGATAGATAGATAGATAAATGATAGATAGATAGATATAGATAGATAGATAGATAGATAGATAGATAGATAGATAGATAGATAGCTAGATAGCCTATTCAGCTGCTATTAGCATCTATCTATCAGCAAGAAAAGATTGTGAATTATTGCTATAGTTTCTTAAGAGGGATCAACTCAAACAAAATGCGGCGTTAAAGGGACCATGCAGAGTTCGGATTAGGCGGAGGACCCAAGACCGAGGAAAGGAGTAAAAGACACCGACCCCCTTCTCTCTCCGCGGTTCCTCACCTGGTATTTGGCTCCAGGGCGGTGGCGGGCAGTGCTGACCAGAAGCCAGACGCCTCCGTCTCCTCCGGTTGGCTTCCCCAGGGCGAGCAGAGCCCTGACAGCGCGTCCCGGGCCCCGCATCCCCGCTGAGGGCAGCAGGCGATTCATTACCAGCACGTCGCAAGGGAGGCGCATTTCCGACGAGCTCCGCTAAGCGCCTGACCAACTCTTTCAAAACAGACCGGCTGAGAGGAAGGCGCTTCCCGCCACCTGCGCGCGCAACCCTCTGAGGAGGAGGCGGGGCCTTTCTTTTTCCGTCCCTTCCACGCTTGCGCAGAACTTGAGCCAATCTGCTTACTTGGTTGCATGTCTGATTTCTTTTTCCGCGCCGACTCATTCTGAACGCGAGCTTTTTTTTTTTTTTTTAACTGTGCCGGGATTATTGTAATTGTTTATCATCAAGTCGACATCGACTTACAGTGGCTTTGTAAAGAATTGTCCCGAACCGAGTTCAGGAAAAATCAAAGATATAAGTACAGATTAGGTGAGACCTGGCTCAAAAACAGTAACTGTGAGAGGGACCTTGGAGTCCTAGTGGACGATCGCTGGACTATGAGCCAGCAATGTGCTGGGTTGCATAAACAGAGGCATAGAATGAAGATCACGCGAAGTACTAGTACCTCTTTATAAAACCCTAGTGAGACCACAACTGGAATACTGCAACCAATTTTGGTCACCATACTACAAAAAAGATGTTGAGACCTTGGAAAAACTTCAGAAAAGAGCAATTCTCAGAATTCCCCAGCCAGCAATTTTAGTATTTACTTTAGTAAGATATTAGTTTCTGAAATAGTTGAAGACATTTATAATTTTCATTTCCCCTTTTTAAAAGATAAACAATTGTCCTTGTTTTGTAAAATACAATTGTCCCCCAGCCATTTAAGGGAGATAGAAAAAAATAACAAACTGCAGGTTTCCTGTGCTTTGTGTCTTTATTGAGTGTAGAAGATCAATCTGATTATTTGGCTTCAGAAAAGAAACCGCAACAGTGCTTTTGTAGAAGAGCTGCTGGGAGCCTTTCTGGAAGCCTCATTTGCAATAAGCCTCACATTTGGCATGGTGCTGACATTTGGCATGTAAAGGCACACATGATCCCTGATAGAGCTTAGCAGCATCTTAATAGAATTGGGAATACAATTTAGTTTCTCAATATCTTTCAGTCATTAGACCTAGAGCATATCAATGTGACTAACTTTCAAGAGTGGGAAACTTGGAGATGCTCCTTTTTTCACGTTTAGAATCTTTATGTGGGACTCAGATTGGGTCAAAGTCAACGTTTTTGCTGTCTTGATAGCTCTGCTTTACTGCATACATAAACATCTTCAGCTGCTTGACACCTGCCTGCTAACAAAAATAATGCACACAGAAAATCAGTGTTCATGATTCATTTTTCTGGTCAATATTTTTCAAATAGGTATGAAAGGAGAACAGGAAATATTTCACTGAGGCACAGAAGAAATATATTTTAGCATTAAAAAGCTTTAGTATTGTTGGAAGGTAAAAGCCCCTATGACACTGTCCCCCTTTTAGCCAGGTCACTCATGAAGTCCAACCACCTCTGATCTACTGGCATTCTCAAAGTTACAAATAAACTGCTTGTTCTCCCCCCCCCCCCCCCGCGTTGACACTTGGGCTGCAATTGAGGACCTCTCCAGGAAGTCAGCTGAGATGACAAACATTAAACAGCATTCCCTCAAGAAAAGGGAAATCTTTTATCACAATACTTCATCCCGATGCCGGACCCCTCCACACCTAGGAAAAGATCTACACATCTAAGATCAACACACTCCAGAGGGCAAGAAATGATTTCCCTCTCTACTTCACTTGCCCCCAAGGCAGGAACACTTCAGTTTACACATGTAACATACTTCAAGATCAAAGTCCATTTTTACTATAAGTACTACCACTCTCAGCATTCTACCTTTGCAGCCTACATTTCAATTGCTGTTCTACACGTAAACCTTGCCTCTCTGGTTCAAGCAATTTACCTTGTGTGCTCTATGGCAAGGCTACCCAAGCCCTAGTCTGCAGACTGCTACTGATCTGTAGCTCATTGGGAACCAGGACATACAATCGGCAGGCAAGCGCGAGAAGCTCCATTTGTGCAAGCAGCGTGTACTCGTGTGAATCCATACCCCCACCCCGCCACTGCCAGTCTGCAGACCCAGAAAGGTTGGGGACCACTATAGAGGAATCTAGATTCAAACCCAAGGATTCTCCAACAGAATAATTCAACCATGGGATTGGCCCGCCCCACTTGCTCTGGCAGAAGGAGCATGCTAGGAGTCCTATTGGCCAAGGAACTTCAGTGGGTGGGGTCCAAAAGAGCCTTTTTTGTTGTGCCTCCCACCTCTGGAAGATAGAGCCCCTTGAGATATGATCTGCCTCCTATTGTTAGATGAGATCTGAAAAGCATTTAAAATACTTCAAAATAATGATGTATATTGATTTTTTTCTCTTCGTATCTAAAAAGATGTGATTCTAAGACTGCTGCAAAAGGGACAGTTGTTAGTATCAGCATTAATAATAAGAAAGGGTTGAATATGGACTTAAGTTCTTTCATTTCCATATAAGCTGTGTCTCTATATGTGCACACATAAATGTTAGAAAACACATTGGTGAGATTCTTTCCTCTCTGTTTTCAAATACCACTTAGCAGCAGATTGATTGTTTTATCTGGGAATGTTTGAACATTTCACTCCCTCTGATCCTTACAGAATCAAAATAATGGGCATTTACAAAATCAGCTGTTTCCTAGGATTGATCTATTACCTTCCTGAGACAGATATCCACTTCTGGTTCTTTCAGCCTTATGGTGACTTTTCCTTCCTTTGTGTCACTAAAAACATCTATGTTCTCTCTCAACTTTTTTTATACAGGAACAAAAAAGGAATAAATACGTTGAAATAAAAACGAATAAACAACAAGAACATTCAATGTACCATATCTTCAAACTGTTAAAGACAGATAGATACGGACATGGGGGGGGGGGAAAGGGACAAATCATAACTTCTGCTTTTCTTGTACATAAAAACATCAGTGGTGAAGATAGGTTAGCTAGTTAGCAGGCTGACCCTGAGTTCAATTTACTAATCCTATTTTAAGTTTCAGCAATACAGTTTCCCCATCACTACTGTCTTCTCTTTCTTACTATCCTATTTATATCATCATCATAACATTCCAAAGATCCATCCCTGGGTTTTCGCATCAGGAACAAAACAATGATCCCAAAGAAGTTTAGGAAGAATGGAAAGCCACAAATTTTATATTTGAGAAGATATAGGTAGGCTTTTGCTTTGAAAATTTTCTGTTTACCAAAAGTGGACAGCGATGGAATAGATAGACACAGAACATATTCCTTTAGAAACTTTGCTATCTACAAATCTAGGCCAGCATCAATACAGAACAGATTATTAAGTAGCCAAGCGCCATTTCTGGTTATCATGAATCAGACATTTAGATCTCAAATTCATAGCTGTGAGTTGCAAAAAAACCTTCCGAATAATTTTCTCTGGCCTGTAACAATGCTTTGTAAGTGGCAAGGATGCTGGTCAGAAAGGATAGGAAGTTGAACCCCCAAATAACATCCAGGTGCACAAGCTGGACCACAACAAGTAGTCCAGGAAACTGCTCATGAAATCTTTAATCTGCTGAATCTCCTGATAAAATGATTTACAAAAAGGTGCCCTGACATCACCCCTGCTGAGCAGCACTGCTTATGAAGAATTCTCCACCCACTCTGATGCTCTGTGATGGGTATTGCTTCTGAAGTGACATGGTGACTGTCCTTTTTGGAAAAGGACAGCAGGTAGGCAGGAAAGGAAGCAAGAAGGAAGGAGCAGAGGAGGAGGCCTGAATCGAGCCTCCTGTTGCAAGGGTCTCAGTGGGGCAAGGAATGGGAAAATAGAGGGCAAGCAAACAAGCAAGATCTCTCTGGAAGGAAGGAGGGAAGGAGGATTCTTCCAGGTAAGGAGAAATAAGAGAAAAGAAAGTGAACAAGAAAAAGACTGAAGAAGGGAAAGCTATTTCAACTTAGCAAAGGGAGAAAAAGAAAAGCAGGATTCAGCAGCTCTTAATGGAATGGCTTCTTGATTATATCATCTGAGATCTGACTTGGGCAAAAGATTACTTATCAACCCATTAATAAAACCAAATACTGCATTGGTGTTTTGGTTAATGAAAAATAGTGCCAACTAAATGGCCAAAATGAAATCACTCTGTTCCACAGCTGTGTTTTGCAAGTACAGGTAATCCTTGATTTACAACAGTTCATTTAGTGACTGAAGTTACAATGGCATTGAAAAAAGTTATGACTTATGACCATTTTTCACACTTATGACCATTGCAGCATCCCCATGGTAACAGATTTGCATTTGGATGCTTGACAAGCATTTCACATTTATGACTGTTGCAGTGACCCAGGGTCATATGTGACCATCTTTTGCGACCTTCTGACAAGCAAAGTCAATGGGGAAACCAGATCCACTGAACAACCGGGTTACTAATTTAACAACTGAAGTGATTCACTTAACAAACATGGCAAGAAAAGTCATAAAATGGGGTAAATCTCACTTAACAAATTTCTCACTTAGCAACATAAATTTTGGACTCAGTTGTGGTTGTAAGTCGAGGACTACCTGTAGTTTTATTTCATAGGTGAACTTCACGTTTAATAAAATACTCTGATGCACTTCATTTCCTTTGATTTTGATTAATTGGAGATTTTGGAATGAATGGTCAACAAGGCTTCTATGTCATAGCCGAAGTGCTTGTGTAAGATTTATGCTGATTTGACTTTAAGGCTCCCTGTTCTCGATTAGTTACCTCCATTTTTAAATGGCTACTAGATCAGTAAGACATAAAAACACAATAAACATAATTTATTAACAAAACATTTAACAAGAGTTCACACAAATGCTTGTTGTCAGGTTAAGAAAACGTTGGCAAGACTTCTAGATCCTAACCTGGCTGATAACTACAAATAATGAGCATTCACTAATAGATTATGATGGATTTAGAAGTCTTCAATTAAACCCTGAACTGAAAAATGACCCAGTTTTTCACTCTAGAAGCTGGAGAATTGCCATCAGTTTATAAAAGAGGTAAATTATTGATATTTTTTCTTGCAAAAATGTTTCTACTAGTTCATTTTTCAGTCTTTCCCTATTTTGCATTTTCTATCTCCTCCTAACAGTGTTAAGGAAACCCATCTTTATTTCTGTTTAGCTTGTTTTTCAGAGGGTTTGAACAATGACATTTTTAGAGATTACTATATTTCCTGTGCCAAGAGCTGGCTGATCTTGAAAAAGCTAAGCAAATTAGTATTCGAGTTACCAGGAAACTTCTGATTTAAAGGCAAGACTGAGCAGTTGAAAACACATTCCTGGAAAAGGTGATGTCACAACATTAACTTGTTGCTACGAAAAATGGATTTTTCTTGTTTTCTGTAATAAGAAACAGGTCTCTCTGCCCTCTGACTAATTATGCTTAAGGGTTCGGCTTGCAGCACAGGAATTCCTGCAAGTATTTCATATTCAAATAAGAAATTACAGATGTTTTAAGGCAGTAAAATTCTGTTTCTTATTCTTTGTTTGATACATAGGGAAGGAATTCCGTCTTTTTCATGAAGGACAGGCAGACTGATTATTTTGGAGTGGCTGCTTTTTATCAACAAAAGAATTGGCTCTTTTATCGACAAA
The DNA here is from genome assembly GCA_023970755.1 of Azemiops feae. Lineage (NCBI taxonomy): Eukaryota > Metazoa > Chordata > Lepidosauria > Squamata > Viperidae > Azemiops > Azemiops feae. Next base: position 1,210,794 of record JALGBA010000172.1, on the reverse strand, counting down.
AGAACTGGCTCTCACAGATGTGTTCATAAAGTTACCAGGAGTTGAGTTCAACTAAAGAGTTCATCTTTAAATATATTTCCCAGTGTATAGAGGCCAATGAGCTGTATTCAAATGTGGCCATACCTATGCCACGAATCAGTTACTGTATTGCTGAGTTAGTCTGAACCAGTGTTTCTTAAAACGTGGTCCAAGAATAAGGGTTGGGGTGGGGATTGGAATCCTCCAAGCCCCTCCCAGGGGTCCCCGAAATCAAAATGATACGTTAAAAAATAATACAATATTAAAATTCTATCAAAGAATCATGGGAAGCAGTGCCTCCATTTTAGTTTTTAATATGGTAAATATCGATAAATATAATCCATACAGACAAAAGCTCTTTGAGGGTCCTCAATAATATTTACAAGGGGTCTCAAGATGAACAAGAAGTTTAAGAAACACTGGACTAAGCAATATCAAGTCTAAATCCAGTTCTAGGGACCTTTGATTGACTAGATTTCAACGCCCATACTGATAGGGGCACAATCAGGGGGTTCAAAGGAGGCAGGAGGAGCTCAGCTCCTTAGGTAGCTCTGATATATGTGTGGTGTGTGTGTGTACATATGCGTGCTCGCAGGTGTGTATGTCCGCACCTCTTCCTCTTGGTCCAGGTACTCTCCTCTATTCTCTCCCCCATCATGTGAAGAAGATGGCAGAACTCCTTATAGGTATGGAGTTGTGTTGTTTTTATGTTGTGTTGTTTTGATGTTTTTTGTATTTTCTGTTTGGGAGCTGCCAGAGTCAGAGGCTTGGGATGGGCAACTAAATAATTAATTATGCAAGTAACTAAATAAATAAATAAAGCATCTCCCAAACCAAGTAAGTAAGTAAGTAAGTAAGTAAGTAAGTAAGTAAGTAATGAATGAACAAACGAATGAATGAATGAATGAACAAGTGGATGGATGTTTCTCCAAAGCTTGCACTCCAAGGCTGGTGGGGGAGGCGAGTGGCGATGCTGTTTGGGATACCAGCAAGTTGAATTGACCTGGGCGCTACTCAAATGGGTTGTCCAAGTTGCAAGTGAAAGATGTTAAAGAGGTCATGATTGCTGGGGAGAATGGGCTCTACTGCAGGAGGTGGGCAAAGGGGCATATGGCTTGCTCCTTAAGAACGATAGAGCCTCTTCCTTGTTTCTCGCACTGCCTCATCTTGTATTTAGTCAACCTGTGGTGAAGATCGGTGTTGATCAGTACTCAAGTAGAGCCATGTCTTCCTTTGGGTGCTTAAGCAGGAGACCCTACACTATTCCGGACTAATGGCTGTCCAATTTCTTCTTAAAAACTTCTGGTGATGGAGCACCCATGACTTTTGAATCAAGCCTTTCCACTTATCAATTGTTCTTACTGAAGGGAAGTTCTAGGATGGATCTCTCTTTGATACGCATTGGTTAATGTTATAACTTTATTATAACTTATTTATTACATTGTTTTTTATTATTGATAAATTGTTTATAACCATTGTTATAACCAATAGATCAAGACATTAGAAATATGTCCACGCTGCCCAGGTCACCAATTTACTAAACTGTTGTTGACTGAAGAAGCCTTGAATGGGAGACCACTAGAAAATCCTCAGATTATGATCCAGGAGTTGAAAGAAGGCAGCAATAGAAACACAGACACACACCCACATTGTTGTGAAGAAAACTATAGGGAGAGCTGCTTGGGAAGTCACCCGGAGGTCAGCTTGATTCCAAGGAGACTTGGCCTTGAAACTTCCTCCGCATGTCATCTCCTGCTTCCTCAAAAGAAACTCTTCTCCTTCCCTCACTTTTGGCCCCCCAAGACCTGGAACACTTGCAGGAAGTCATCTCAATTGCTGCTGCTACATCCTTTCAACTCACTTTTTCTCATAGCTAACCCGCATAGCTTATCCTGGTTGGACCCGAATTAATGAATTAATGGTCCAAAGATCTGGTGGGCATCATTCTCATCCAAGTGGGGCCTATCTCTTTAGGTACAGATCCAGCTTGTCCAAAAATGGTCCCAAGCCTCTTACACTCACAGTCTAAGCCCTCTGGCTGCACCATTTAGATTAAGGTCTAACCCCCCCCCCCAATGACAGCACTAGAGTTCTGCGAGCAAGTAGGAGAAATAGCATTTTCCTACCTGAACCTCCTTAAGATTCTCAGACATCAAAATTTGCCTTCCAGGCTAAACTGGTGATATTCAATGCACTTGGCTATCAATGCACCACAACCTCTGTCTGGCCCATAATCTTTACACCACCCAGGTACACATTCTCCCGCCCCCATGTCCCTATCCCTTTGATAATGATTGAGTTGCTCATAAGGTACCCAAGGAGGAGCAGCCTCGGCATGGCTGTTTTGCCCAGAATTGGGACAGGAACAGCAACACAGATGTCATCTGAGTGCAGAATACCTTTCTGCTCCACAGAGGGATCAGTTATCTTTGCAGCTCTACAAAGGAATCAGCTAACATTTGCAGGGACTCATACGGGTGTCCAAAAAGGCAAGGATGGAGGCTGTGATCTTGCAATTAAATAGAAGATACCGCCCCCCACTCCATTGTATACCCCTCCCCATCCTAGTATTTTTCTGCTAATCTTAATGTGAAATTTATTGCCCTAGTGTTTTAATCTTCTATGATATTGTTTTATCGGATTGTAAGCCGTCTACGGTTGCATGACAGCGAAATCAGTGGCATATAACTTTTAAGAAATCAATAAAAAATACTTTTGAAGGACATTGTGTTCTGTGCTGCCGGGAGGGGGGGGAGGGGACGAAACTGGATTGCGGGGTCACCCTCCCCCATCTTGTTTGGGCCCACCGGCGATTCTCCTGCCCTTCGAATTGGAGACGCTGCCCCATCCCCTGCGGGGAGGATCCTGGTTCCACGAAGCACAAACCCGCAACTTGACACTCAAGGGGCATTTGCATATTGGTCAATAGACCGAGCTGCGTTTTCTTGCCGCTGACTGTCCAGCTGGTGTTTTTCTGTCGATTGGCACCGAAATGTGCAACTCCTTTCCTGATTCGATTGAAAAGGTTCGCTTTCTTCCCGCGCCTGGCGATTCAGTCCCAGGTGTGAGAAAAAGCAGAATCGTAGTAAAAGCTTTTTGGGACGCTCTCGCTCGGGTTCTTCGCAACGGCCCCGTGAGTCTGAAGTCGGTGCAAAGGGCAGCCCGGCTTGGTGCTTCGCGATCCTTACCCCGTGCCCGAAAATGAAGGCAGGGAGAGGATGGCGAAAGGAAGGGCTGAGATGGTGTAGAGCGACTCCTGCTGGAGAAAGTGGGGAATCGTCGGCGGCGGGAGCGGCGGTTAACGTCCGCTTCCGCTAGGAGGTGCTGCGGGACTCGCGAAATGCAACGCGGGACAGAGGGCGAACCTGGCTGATGGGGGGTGGGGGTGAGGGACAACCTCCGCGACCCCCATCCCATCACCCCCGCAATGTCGGGGGAAAAAAAGGTCGTTGTGTCGGAGGGGCGCAAAAGAGTCTGGGTCTCGCTGTCTTACTCAGGCTACGCTGCAACGGCTATTCACAGGCGCTATCCCACTACTGATCGGCACGGGAGTTTTGACCTGCTCCGTCTCCGACCTGGGCCGGTTCACCCCTCCTTAGGCAACCTGGTGGCCCTCGGCTCCCCGGGGATCACCATATTGATGCCGAACTTAGTGCGGACACCCGATCGGCATAGCCCACTGCAGCCCAGAACTCCTGAGCTCAAGCGATCCGCCAGCCTCAGCCTCCGGAGTAGCTGGATTACAGGCTCGCGCCACCGCGCCCGGCTGCAGCAACCGACCGCCCCAGCTTACTAGAGCCGCTTCGCGCCGTGACGTCACCCGAGGGGAGGGGGAGCAGGAGCCAGGACGGCTCGCGCGCTCGCTCGCTCGCTCGCTTTCTCTGCGCCTGCGCCGTTCGGCCTATCCTTTTCCTTTTCCTGTTCGGCGTCCGAGGCACGCGAGGGGCAGCCGCAGCACCGCCATGGGCCACCAGCAACTCTACTGGAGCCACCCCAGGAAGTTCGGGCAGGGCTCGCGCTCCTGGTAGGTCCCCGACACACACAGGCTCCCCGACTCGCTCTTGGCGGCGCCTGCCGGGCCCAGCGCCCGTCCCGTCTGGCCCACCGGCCTCTGCACGAGGCCCGGCCGGCCCTGGCAGCCGCAGGAAGTAACGGAGGCGGTCGATAGCAGACAGAGGAGAAGGCTGGGGGGTGGTGGCGGCGGGTAGTGCTTTTGGGATGAGGGGAGCCGGGAAGCTCCTGGGTCCGGCTCACCCGGCCTCCCTCTCTTCCTCCCGCAGCCGCGTCTGCTCCAACCGGCACGGACTGATCCGCAAGTACGGCCTCAACATGTGTCGCCAGTGCTTCCGCCAGTACGCCAAGGACATCGGCTTCATTAAGGTGAGGGGGAGGGCGGCTGTGAAGGCCCGAGCCATGCCCTGCGCTTTTGGTTGCCCACTGACACCCCCTCCATTGCCCAGAGTTACCTGGCAATGCTCACGACCTCTCCCTCGGTCTCCTGGCTCTAACGGTCATGGGCAGGCTAGGAAAGTAAATCTGATGGCGTGTGTAGTGTTCTAATTTTGAGGAGGTATTAGTTAAACGTGAGGCAGAAAGTGGACTCTGGGTTTTTTTCAAGCGCAATAAGAGAGGTTGAATGTGTATAGTTTTAGAAGAGCAGTGTGTTTGTATGTGTACACACATACAGTACATAGTACATGTATCTGTGTGCCTATACACACCCTATGTACTCATATGGCATATATACATAGGATTAAATAGTGTATTTTGGATGTTCAGTAATAGTAAATAAATAGAGAGGGGAAATGATCTGTGAGGGAGGAAAGGAAAATACCACCTCATGTGTCTAAAATAGTAAAGAATGGAAATTGTCACTTTTTTAATGTTTGTTCATATTGTTTGAAGCCATGATTCCTGTGTTTATTAATCCACTGGTCATAATAAATTAACTTAAAAGGACTTCCCCCACCCATTATGAAAAATGTTCTTGATAATGGTCTGCATAATGGTGAATTAAATTACTTCTGCTGCTGGGGCTTGCATTTTAACAGTGACTGAGAAAGGTTGGAGTACAGTATATCAGCTGAGTCTGCTCCATAGATCAGGACTTCAACTCCCAATACTCTCAGCAATGCCAGTGATGCCTGTGGAATTCTACAAAATGATGCCTGCACATGTGCTGAAATGGGGAAAGGCTGGCATACTGACAGGCTTTCACAGATGAGAGTGTAATGATAGCCATTGTAGCTTAAAAAGGGATGGGGCTGTTAAAGTGGAATGAACAACTGAAAATGCTTGTTTATGCAAAATAGCTGTGACCTTAAAAGAGGAGAAGGTGTAAATTCTGAGTGAGGTATGTTGGTAAGCCTATCATATGTCATACTGACAGTTTTTTTTTTTCCCATTTCAGTTGGATTAAATACCTGTCTACAGAAGTGGTTTGAGGAGACTGGCAAGCTGGAATATGTGGCTGGATGAACTGTTCTTGCTATCCTTACTATTGTGTTCATTAGAAAGGGAGAGTTGTCCACCCCGACTCTCAAATATTGTAATTTCTGTTTGTTAATGCTGACGTGTAAATTATGTGACAGTCATATTTAACACATCTTGATATAAATGACGCCTGTTTGGTTTCCTTTGTTTCTTTAATAAAAAGCAGTTATCCTCAAATGTATTTGAGAAGAAACAAGCATAGTCTTTGGTACAGTATCATTTAATTAAAGCATAGAAACAGAAGAGTAAAATATTTTCAGAGACCTATATTTTTACTGAACCGTTATTAAATGCTCTTCTATACTTACATTGACACTCATTGTAAATACTGACCATAGAGGAGTTAGTTCAAGTACATTGTTATTTTTGAACAGTAAATACTATATGGTCATTCCGTTTAAAAAGTATATTTGCTGTGGCATAAGCTAGTATTTTAGAAGGTTTTACAGGAATGATTGGAAATTTGGTTGCTTCAGTGGTTATGATCAATGATTATGGGAACTTATCCACATAAGGAACGCTTTTAGCATCCATTTACAAATAATTTAACTCTCGGATCTTGAAATAGATGGGACAGATTCCAATTCCTTTATGATACATAAGAGCGGTCAATAGAAGAAGATGACACAATAGTAAACAATATTAGTTTATTTGATAGCTATGGATGGAAATGTATATATGGCTAGATTACCTATAATAAATGTATTTTTTCTAGAAATATTAGGGCAATATTTTCTATACCCATTTGCATCTTTGGTCATATCTTTTGAATATAGCCACTGATAAACACATTAAACACTTGCAAAGGTTTTGAGAACTGCTTTATTCCCAGACCTTGTTGAAACTTGGCAGTGATCTATGGGTCATTGTGTTTAATCATAACTCTCTAACTATATTATAGCCTAGCATGCTATGTGAACTACCCTGGTGGATTAGTTTATAGTTGGGTACATTGTGGAGACTTGAAAAACTGTGTGGACCAAGTACACAGAGTGGACTGATCCAGTCCCCTTTGCTCAGTTGGATATTCTTGATGTTACGCTGTAGTGAATCAAATTTGCATTCTGCTCAGGGTGGTGGGGAACAAATAACTTGTTACCTTTTCTTTAGGGTTCTGAAATGTAGACAAAGCAGAACTGAAATAGCCTGATGACATGAAAAGGAAAGGGATAGATAACAGAAACCAGATAGTTGCCCTTCCCCTAATGTGAAAGGAGAGTACAATAAAGAAAACTGTTAGAAGTTGCTAATATCAGAAGAAGAGCTCTTACGGGAATGTAGAATTTAGAAGCAATGGTTCAGACCATAGTAAAGTCACCCTATGTTTTTATCAAATGCTGTATTCTCACTGTAAAGCTCACAATGTGATTTACAATGCCTTTTTTTATAATTTCTATGTACCAACTCTGGGAGTATTGTAGCCCATAATCTGCTTATATCAGGTCTCTTGCATTTTTGTGGCCAGAAGCCCAATGTTCAAGTGCAGGCCAATTAAAAACATAGCATTTCATTTATGTCCAAAAATTTCAGTTCCTTGTATAAAGTGAGCATTTACTCCACAACATGGTGCTCAAGATACTTTCCCCATAATCACTTTTTGTATCCCAGTCTAACAATTAAATTAATTTTACAAAAAAATTCCTTTTACTTTTAAGTAAGGGATCTTTGTAAGTTTTTTCTCTTTAAATGAAAAATTATTCCTCTTACATTGAATTTCAGTCTTTTGTTCATATGATGTTACTGGGGCCATTTTATGCCTTCTAAATGTTGATAAGTTAGTAAGAACAAAACAAATTGCTATAGCGCACAACTCATGCCAGCCTTAATTTTTAGAGATAGGGTGAACAAGAGATAGTTTTTCATTCAGACTTCAGTGAATTTATAAAAACCTATCTCCTTTAATTTGATATCCTCCAATAGTGTTGGTTTTAAGTTCTCATCTCTCCCATTACCATAAGAGTTGAAGTCTAGCCTCTCTGGGAGGCACTATTTCAGAAGGATTTGAGTGTGTCCTGTTTAATATGATTCAGTGATGTTAGTTTCAAAGTTTATGATTTGTTTCAGTAGTATTCAGTATGTAAAGCAGGATGTGGAACTCGCCCTCCAGATATGGCAGGGCTACAGATTCCTTATTTCTAAACTCACTAATCTGTATCATAGGCGTCTAAGGTGAAATTGGAAATTGAATATGGCCCTGTATCTAAACATCTGTGTTCAAAATATAAGTTAGATTACATGTTAAAATGGTAAGGTTAAAATTTTGTTTTTTATGAGAATGACAAACCTGATAGTGCCTTATCTCGTTGTTTTGCTCAATATTTGTTAAATAATAAATAACAAAGTATTAGGCCAAAAAAAGATGGAAGGAACAGCTTATTAAAAAGTCTGACTTGTCCACAGAATAGTTTCTGAGTTTAATTTGAAAGCCTTTTCCTCCTTTCCTAATGAGAAGTGAGTGCAAATTACGAATGCAAATAGGAAAGTAATACCACCATGCTTTTGCATGTACTCAAAGTTTGCTTTATTTAAAAGAGAGGGCAAAAGGAACTTGGTCTGTTTGTCCGTCTCTCTGTCTCTGTCTCTGTCTCTGTCTGTCTGTCTGTCTGATAGATAGATAGATAGATAGATAGATAGATAGATAGATAGATAGATAGATAGATAATTTAGAAAATGTCCAGGGGATACAGGTTGTCTGCTCATCCTAACTTCATAATTTCTTAAATAGTCGGCATTTAAAAGCATAAAATGCATAAATGAGAGTTCACGAAGGATGACATTATTGGATTTGGGCTGAAGAGTGTGTCAAAAGTAGTCAGAAATTGAATGGAGAGTTATATCCAATCCAGCCTCAGACTCATCTCTGACTCCTACATAAGTAGACAGCTACACTGTTAAATTGTCTTGAGAGTATAACACATGCTTTATAAACTACATTGTGTTAGTCTCAGGATCTGTACGGTGCATACATCTGGCTCAGATAAGACCACTCTTATTTTTTCTCCCAAAGTACATTAGCTGCTCAGTAGAAGTCAATGTGGCAATTCTAATACTGTTAGTTTTACTTGGTATTCTCTTCTCACTTGTTAATATGAAGCTTTTGAGGAAAACCTGTCCTTTATTGTGCCATGTTTTAATCTTTGAACTAAGCAAATAACATATTATTAACCATTTGCTATCAATAAAATTATTAATTATATTTTATAATAATTATCAAGTTATTGATAAATTTCAGGTAAAACCAGTGCTTTTTTTGTAAAAAAAAAAAGGTGCCGGAACTCACACATGTCATACAACCTGCCTTGCAGGTTCCATCCAAAAAAGGTGCCAGAACTCCGTTCTGGGCGTTCTATGAGAAAAAAAGCCCTGGGTAAAACTAATATGCAATGAGGCCTTGGTTACTAAAAGCATTAACTTTCCCCTTCCTTTTCAGTTCCTGTATGAGCATGCTGTAGCCCAGTCAGTGATGTTGTACTGCAGGGGTCTTCAAACTTGGCCCTTTTATGACTTGTGGACTTCAACTCCCAGAATTCCTCAGCCAGCATGCCTGGCTGAGGAATTCTGGGAGTTGAAGTCCAGAAGTCATAAAAGGGCCAAATTTGAAGACCCCTGCTGTACTGTAATCCAAATCCCTGCAACATAGAAAAAGTATTGATGACGTTACCTAGTTGGGTAATGAAATCTCTGCAAGCAAGCAACCAATCTCAGAGAGCACCAAGGACTTCACCGGTTAAAAAGCAAATTATTAAATTATTGGAAAATCAAAATCAAACATAACAATGAAGATCAATTTCCCATAAGGAAAATTAAGATTAACGCGATAACAGTACATGAGAACCTGTTTTAATTTTAACTCACCACCAACGGAAAAAAACCTGAATCCATCCCCCCCCCCCCCCCCAGGATTGAGTATGCAGTCTCTACTTCCGCCCTTGGTGAAGTTAAGGAAAAGACGTGCATAGCAAACCGGAAATTTAATGGCAAGTACTGCATTCGGTGACTCTTCAAGTTTTTCTATCTCTATGTTCACCAATGAATGCCCTTTCACTGAAGAAAGGCTTCAAAGAGCTTTCAGGCTCTTGTCTGAAAATCAGCAACGGATGAGGAAGATCTGAATGAGACGGTAGCGTGGAGAGGTGAGCTGGAAGAATTGCCTTCCGAGAGAGGGAGGGGAGAAAAGGAGAGATCCAGCCTCCACACTCCCTCCCTGTCTGTGGCAGCGACCCTTCATCAAGCTCCTTCTACCGTACTAAGCAAGGAAAACCTCTCCACCCCAACGTTTTCAGCAACTCTTTGAGTTGCATGATGGGGGCGGTTTGCAGTGACCGGGCTGGGGTGAGGAGGACCGACGGTGTCTCTATTTAGCGCAGTATTTTTTCAACCTTGATAAGTTTAAGATGGATGGACTGGCTGGGGAATTCTGGGAGTTGAAGCCCATCCACTTTAAACTTACTAAGATTGAGAAAAGTTGCTATAGTGTGTAAACGTACAGTAATGCTTTTTTCATATTCTTTTCATGCATTCCTGGCTAGTGAATTTATTGAGCTTTTAAGGTGGTTTCATGGGTTTGGATGGTTTTACTGTGAGTTTGTTGATTTTAATGTTTCAAATTATTTAAATGATAATGTAAACATTAGGGATGCTAAGAAGGGCAGTCTAGAAAGTGATAGTAATATTTTATTATACTGCTAATCCATCGTGTAGTAGTCTGGATTGATATACTGAAGATGAGATTTCTTAAACTTTTTACCCATTCTTTGATTTTATTTATTTTATTTAGCATACATCTGAAGAGGTCATGTAATCACATACAAATTTAATTTAAATAAAGCATCAGCAGATACACACACACACATAAAATATGTGGAAATACAATATAGGAGATAATATTTTTATGTTTAGGACATTATTAATAAAAATATGTCCATAATCCTTTAAAAACTTCCTCTTAAAGCATGAAATAAAGAACTTAAGGTTTAGAAATAAAATATTTTACATAATTTGAAAATGTATTTATTCTATGGCCAGTATATTTAATCAATATATTTAATCAACCTGGGCTATTCATTTTTTCTTACAGTTTCCAGCTTTATTTCTGGGCAAAAGCTTAGCATAACTGCCCAGATTACTACATTTACCATAGAAGGCTTGTTTCCCATCATCCCACAACTCAGTGTTATCTGTGTAAGCGTGTTCAAGGATGAAAATGGAGCAGCAACCCACAGGCAATCCACAAAGGCTGGAATCCACAGGAAGAGAAAAAACCTTTAATACCCTCCAGGATGGTCTAGATTGCAAACCGAGCATGGAGAAAGGAAATAAGTGCCCAGAAGCCATTCAGTCTGTAAGTAATGGAGGATTTGCCACAAGGACAATTTCTCATCAAGTAAAAGAAGAACCAAAAGACTATTTGGCCTATCACTGGGAAGCCCAGTGGCAAGAGTTTCTGCAAACAGTGGAATTTTCTTCCTCTGGGTTGAAAATCCTTCAATTGTCTGAAGCATCCACACCTTGGAATGACACCAAAGCTTTTTTAGTCTCCTTTGAGCAAGTGGCCAAAGCCTGTAAGTGGCCCAAAGAAGAATGGGTGACTCAACTCCTGCCAGCTATCAGTGGAGAAGCTGAGATAGCCTTCAATGCGTTGGAAGGCAAAGACAGAGAAGATTATGGAAAGGTCAAGGCAGCCCTATTGAGAGGAGATGCTGTCAGCAGAGAGAAAAGTCGCCAGCACTTCAGACGTTTCTGCTACTTGGAGGCCAAGGGTCCAAGGGCAGTTTATGGCCAACTCCAAGAACTTTGCTGTCAATGGCTGAAGGTTGAGAGACACACAAAGGAGCAGATCTTGGAACTGCTGGTTCTGGAACAGTTCCTGATGATCCTGCCTCCAAAGATCCAGAGCTGGGTGAGGGAGCATGGCCCAGAAACTTGTGCTCAGGCTGTAAGTTTTGCTGAAGATTTTCTATATAAACAGCAGGAGACTGAAAGACAAACAAACCAGGTGAGGCCTTTTCTTTATAAATCTTTTATGTGGCACAAATCCTGTTTGAGATCTTGATTTTTTTTTTCTATCTCAGGGGAGAGAAAGGAAGCTTCAGGCAAAAGGCATCAATTTTAACTGATGAATTTTACTATCTTTATAGCTGTATCAGTTCTTCAAGGGAGGCCAGGTCAGAAAATAGGCTGTCCTTTCGTGGATTGTTAACAAGAAAGCGAAGAGCAGGAATAAAATGGCAGTTTTCTCAGTGGGGAGGAGTAAGAGTAGAATTCCTTATAGACCTGTGTTTGGAACTGGTGCTGTTTAACTTGTTTGTAGAGGCCGCCCTTGACTTACAACTCTTTGTATAGTGACCATCCAAAGTTACAATCTCACTGAAAAAAGTCACTTATGTCTGGTCGCAGCATCCCCATAGTCATGTGATCAAAATTTGGGCGCTTGGCAATCAGCATGTATTCAGGATTATTGCAGTGCCCCAGTGTCATGTGATTGCCATTTGTAACCACCTCAGTTGGCTTCCCACAAGCAAAACCCATGGGGGGGGGAAGTTGGATTCACCTAACAACTGTATGATTCACTTAGTAACTGCACTGATTTGCTTAACAGTGGCAAAAAAAGGTTGTAAAATTGGTTTTACACTTTTTACATTATTTTTGTTGCAGTATGCTTTTGAGAAAGTGGCTGTGAGCTTCTCTGAGGCAGAATGTGCTACAGCTGATACCGAACAGAAGCAACTCTACAAAACACCCAAGCAGGATGAGGAGTGTGATGCTGACCTATTAGGTAAGGAAGAAAGTCTTGAATCTGAATTCCTGCTGGACTACTTTTCTGATAATGTTTCTTTTCAGAGAGCCTGATGTAAGAGAGGATTCCCACACTCATAATATAGCTAGTAACTATTAAATAAATGAAACCCAAGTATAGCCTGGCCTGTTTTCTCAAAATAGAGTGGTGCCTTCCTTGTTGCACTGAGAGAATCCAACATCTTTGAATTGCCTATATTTACCCTCAATATTTGACAGCAAGGTTACTTGCCAGAATTCTTGTGCTCCTACTTCAACTTCTTCCTAATAAATCATATTAATTTGAGATCAGTGAGATTGTTCCTTGGCTGTTCTTCTCCAGTCCTAATTGTTACTATAAAGATTTGACATTTAGTAACTTCTTTATTGCTTTCTAAGAAAAGGATGACATTATAGGGGAAAAGCTAAGCAATGGTCTTGAGGTTTGGCAGATGATCCTACAACTATTTTCTCTTGGAATTGTTTCCTTTTCTATGCAGTATTCCAAATGAGGTTGGAAACGCACTTCAAAGTATTCTGTGTGGCCTTAAGAGCACCAGATTGATCTCAATACTTCCCATTCTGCATTAAATAAATACCTACCCAACTTGGTTGTAGCCTTCAATGGTACATCTTCCATCACTACTGAGAGGCAATAGGCTGACATGGAATAGAGAGAGGTTTGACTACTGTGAAAAAGAATTGGGGAGATAGCCAAAGCTGTCTATCAGAGGAAGTGGGTCTCAACATTTGAAGGTAGAAACCCTGAAGTCCTGGAAACCCTTCTGTTTCTTAATCCAGTTCTTTATAGTTACAAAATGTTCAAGAGCTGCATTTAATTGTTGTTGGCAGACCTACTCTTGGGTGGGATAGTGAAATATGGTGCACACGAACAGAGATTTTCTGTCTTGTTTTTTCTTATTGAGAGGATTCTTTGTTTTGTTTTTAAGTGTTCAGACTTTTTCAGGTGATTGGCTACTGCATGAGTCCTTCATGGTTCAAAAAGTAAGAAGCCACACTGATTTATTCAGTGGTGTGATCCAAGGAGCCTGTTGGGTCCATTAAAGAAGAATTCAGAGGCTGCATGTGACCCAACAGGCTTCTCATTTGGGCTCAGTAAAGGTGGATCAACATGTCAATTGTGAGATTCTTTCTCAGATAGGACACCAACAAGTCACTCTCAATACCCCCTCAGGAGAGTATGGTTTGCAATAGTGGCAAATATCTGTAACTCGGGTGTAGGATGAGGGCGAAGGTTCGTTCTCCGAGCTTGAGGGTTGGTTTGCCTTGGATTTGAACATGAAAAATTGAAAAACAACGAGTCAGGGAAACATAGTTCTATGGGAGAAGCATGTTCTTTGTAAGATATTAAATTTGGCTCATAAATATATGTTAAAGTAAACTAAGATCCTGTCTATTCAATTTTGCTTAATGAGAAGTTGTTAGAAATATACAAATGCCAGGCTTCTTCAGTGTCCTGTGATGTCTTTTCATTTTTCCTTCTGAATGAGATCTTAGAGAGAAGCTAGTTTTTCTTAACTATCTATAATTTTCCGTTTTCAAGTTATGTTTTTCTCAAGGTCAATGAGTGAGTCATTGGAATTTTCTTAATTTCTCCAGCAGGTAAGGACTGGATGACTATACACGAGAGAGAGACAGATGTGGCTGAAGATCCTGCGCAAGCAGGGCCTTGTGAGGTGTCCCTCTGGAAAGCAGAAGAGATTGTTCCTCAGTGTTGTGTGCAGGAAAAGGCTTCAACTAATCAGGAGAGACTGAAATGTCAACAGAGCACCTTGGCAGGAGGTGAAGCTCATGCATCTGTCCCTTACGTGGGAGACTACAAAACTATCATTGTAGCCACAGTCCAGACAGGAAATGACACTGGTAAGAAACAAAATGCCTCCCGAGCTTATGGCCGAAATTTGAACCGGGGCTCCACAGTGGTTAAGAACCGTCATACAGGAAGAAAAGCACATAAGTGCTTGGTCTGTGGGAAATTCTTTCTTTCTAGTTCCAAGCTGATCATTCACCAGAGGACCCACACCGGGGAGAAGCCATATGAATGTGCTGCTTGTGGGAAAACCTTCCAGTCCAGTTCAGTACTTTACCGTCACCAAAGAGTCCACACAGGAGAGAAGCCGCACAGATGTCCTGTCTGTGGGAGAAGATTCAGTAGCAGTTCAAATCTTAACCGACATCAGAAGATCCACACTGGGGAGAAACCATTTGAATGCTCAGATTGTGGGAAAAGCTTTATTCAGAAGGCTGCTCTTAATAAGCATCATAAAATCCATTCTGTAAAAGGGAAAAGTGGGGAGCATTTTAGTATGAGCTGAAGCCTCACTGCAATGTCATGAGAGAAAACCAGGTAAAAAACTGGATTATGAAAGGACACTTGGGGGAAATTGGAATTCTCTATTTGTGTGCCAGCCATAAGAATCTCTTCGGACTTCTAATGGTTTTGATGAAGTGAAGGATTGCAGAAAGAGATGGAGGCTTCTAGAGCCACAACTCTCTGGTCTGGTGCTGACAGATTTTCAGTGATTGGATGTTTTGACTGGGAAGACATAGACTTCTCTTTGTCATGACTTTCTGTACAAAGACATTCACAATTAGCTGCCTCACTCTCTTATGGAACAAGACCTTGTTCTGGATGCAAAGCTCTAGGGCAGGGGTGTCAAACCCGCAACGTCACGTGATGTGTGGCGATGTATCATGACTTTTTCCCCCATTGCCGGCAATGGGGTGGGCGCCGTTTTGCCATGATGCATCCGGCCTGCTCTAGGGTGTTCAATATTTATGGAGGACCATGATTTTAAATGGATTGTTTTATGGTGCTGTGAAGGCTCATAGGCATAAAAAATAAAATAATTCTAAATAGAACATGTATGGAATTGGAGGCATTATCCTTGCTTATATAGATTTAAGAGGTTTATGCGGTTTCTTTTTCTCTACTCCAGAAATATGTCCCACGTTCATTTGCATTTTTTGAGATAAAAGGGATATAATATATACTAAAAGCCTGAACTGTAATGGGTGGCAAAAGTAGGTGCAGTTGTGGTTTGATAAATAATACCCAACAGGTTTCTTTATTGTCATTGATTTGATAGAAAACAGGTATTTGCCTTCTGTACGTGCCATCCTTCTCAAAATAAGCCATTTCTTCATTTTCTCTACAATAAACTATTAATTATAGTTTATTTGGTATACACCTTTAAAAAGTAGCCAAATTCTGCTTTTTACATACACAGTATTGGAGTGAGAATCTTACCAATGTATAATAAATTGGAACAAGTAACTATATTTTTGCTGATGCAGCTTAAAAGTGCAATTGTCTTGTTTTGCAACCAACTACACTTCTAATATTTTTTTCACAAGAGACATCACTGCATTGATTATCTGTGTATTTGATTTGTTTCATAAATATATAACTTAGTCTGCATTTCTATTCCATTTTACAAACTGAACATTTTTGTCTGACCAACATGAATACATAATGGGAACTATTTATTAAGTTACAGTTATACCTGATTACCCTTTTAGTTGCTTTTTAATGTAGTTGAATGCCACATATTTCATTTTAAATACCTTTAGCCTATTATATGTTTTTCTGGGGGATACAGCCACAATTGGAATAATATATGAGCATAGGACTTGGATGATCCTGGATGATTTTTCAGGATTACTAAGACGGCTGTGTTTTTAATGTTTATATTATTGTTCCTAACTTACCTATCCAGCCAATCGCTAAAACAAAGTTAGACAATATTTACTAGCTGTTGATGCAAACAATTGCCAAGGAAATACATTTGCCATAGCAATTTATGAGAAAGAGAATTTTTTTTAGAAATGTATTTTGTTATATTTCTAGCTTGCCTTTTGTCCAAGTGATGGCTCACATGAAGATCTTCATTTTATCCCTGTAACAATACCCTTATTAGGTAGATTGGGCTGAGAATGACTTGTCCACAGAGATACAGTGGGTTTCTAGGAACAGAGATGGACTGGAACCTAAGTCTCCCCATTCCTTAGCCACACCACCATCTTAACTGCCCTGAACAACAGCTGTTCCACACCACTGTTGTGAAGAAAGACATAGGAAAGAAGCGAGTTTGCCAAAGACATCTGGGAGATGGTGACCAGCTATTGAGATAGACTATACAGAATACTGGTCTGTTCTTGCAAGGAATTCCTTCATTTTTCTTGGGAAGGAACATGTTAGCCATGTTGCCCAAACTGAATGTTCCCATCTTTGGATCAAACCACCAACAAAAGCAACAGTTAAAGTGAACAAGGATTCAAAACAGTTATACAGATTATTTTAATGAAAATCAGTTGAAATAATTCATTTGTTTTCTCCATAAAAGGGCTTTCTTTCCTAAATCTGAAGGCCTCTCCTGCTTGGAAGAAACTGAAGAAGCAATGGGCTCTGGCTTGGTGGAAGGAGAAATACAACCAGGGCAGGTGCCTACTCCCTCAGGAGACTTGTTCAAGAGGCACTGCAATTGAGAAGTACAGTAGCTCTTCTTGACTTCAGGTCTTTAATTTTACAAAAGTGGAGCACTGGATATTTTTCCATAGGTGACCTAAATCCTCTAAGCGTTTAGGTATCAAGACATAAATGATTTAACAAATCAAAAGCAACAGTTTAAATTGGACTCAAAAATTAATCAGCAGCCAGTTTAGAGCCCAAGAACATAGGTGCAATATCCCAACAAGTAGCAATTAATGTACCTTGCTGCATTCTGAATTATCTACA
The DNA here is from genome assembly GCA_023970755.1 of Azemiops feae. Lineage (NCBI taxonomy): Eukaryota > Metazoa > Chordata > Lepidosauria > Squamata > Viperidae > Azemiops > Azemiops feae. The sequence goes on along the minus strand of JALGBA010000172.1, from coordinate 1,193,750 downwards.
GCTTTTGAGTGGACTTTAAAGGCAGCACCATGTAAATAGTAAAATAGTCTAAACCATGGGTCTCAAACTCGATTGTGTCACGTGACATATCGTGACGTATCCTGATATTTTTTTTGCCTTTGCGGAGCCAGGTGGGCATGGCCTGTGTGTGACACATTTGGCCCATGGGCCGCCAGTTTGACACCCCGACCTAAACCAATGTTTCTCAACCTCAGCTTTAAGATATGTGGACGTCAACTCCCAGAATTCTAGGAGTTGAAGTGCAGACATCTTAAGTTGTTAAGATTGAGAAACACTATTTTTAAGTGCTGGCTTACCCTATTTAGGAATAGGAAATAGAAGTGAAAGGCTCAGGGAAAAAAGGCTTCATCTAGCACATCTGTGCTAAGTGTGACAGACCTGGTTTTACACTATACTAAGCTTTATACATATAGCCTTATCAGGCTATACAGGCCAGGAATCACATCTCAAAAAGGACAAAAACTGTTATTTAATTTACATTAAATTATATTATTACAGCCAGTTTCATTATTCTTGCATATATAGAGATATATAGATAAAATATAAAAATGTATCCATCTCATGAAAAGTGACTCTGGGCAGCATACAGCAAAATTATCAGTTTTAAAAATCAAAAGCTAAGAGAAATAGTTCACAATAACACTTGCAATTTGGTAATAACCAATAGAAGATAAGGGGGTTATACATAGCCCATAAATCTTAAATTCATCAACTATGCATTAAATCATACTGTGATTTGCCTATTGTGTTTAAATCCAAATCATAAGTTAAGACTATGCTGAGGACGCAATGGCTGGGTTCACAAGTACCAACCTACCCAACAAGAAACCACATTTTAATCTGGCATGTTTTGCAACCCTATGCAGGAGGGTTAGTTTATAGTTAACTGTGTTATACAAACCCTGAAAATTGAGTTAAGTCATGTTTAAGTTAACCCTGAGTTAGCATGTCATGCCACCATATAACCATGGTTTAATTTTTATTAGCTGAACTGCATTCCAATATGTCATCTGAAACCAGCTTAATGCAAACTAGTGAGCCATTATGATTTGCTCCTTTTAAGCATTAGAGTATAGCTTTCTTTCACCCTAGCTGAACAATACTATATTCCCAACATAGCAGCCAATCACCTGAACTCAAGTAATTGAACATCCTCAGGAGAAATAAAGAGGTCTACCAGATTGTGTAAAAAATATGAAATAGGCTGACAATGAGTAGGACAAAGTTCTATTCACAGGTTAGCAATAGGATGCAAATGACACAAAAGTCACTGGAGTTTATAAGTACTGGTGAACTGCACAGCATTCCCTCTGGTTACTTGGCATCATCACCATGCATCCCAATAACCAAACAACAAATGACAACTAACCTTAAAATTAAAAATACAATACACTAAACCATAAATTAACCATACATGCTTGATACTCATAGTCCACTAATAATAGTCCACACGGTGGACTATTATACAGTTCACCATTATCAAGATGGTTTAAATTGATAATGGCTATGCAACAAGGTTGAAGAAAAACAAAACCATAGGGAAAAAATGGTGTATTATTTCTGGAAGAATTATTAGTTATGAGACAAGTAAAAGTTACAAATATTTGTACATAAGGAATTCAACCCAATGCAGTGGCACTTCACCCACACTGAAGCAAACTTTTAGGGATAAACCAATGGGGATAGTGAGTTTACACTTGATTTTCAGATTTTGATTTAAAAACTTCTAATACTACTACATCCAATTATAGTGTTATCTTTATTTTATGCCCTTTAGGTCACAGATTCATTCAGCAAACACAACTTTAGATTTTAACTTTTTTTATTTAAGAACCAAAAAAATAGATTCTCATCATCACATATGCTAAAGATGACATGTCAACAAGGCTAGAATTATGGAAGTTGTAACATATTAAGAGGAAACACTGCCATAATTGGAATAAACAAAACCCAGTACTTCTATGGTATACAGTTGCACAGCAGCTAGCCCAGTCCTCCAAGAGTGCCAACCTCTTCTTATGTCTTTTCAAGCCATCTTCAACTATTATTGTAGAATTAATCCAACTAAAAGGAGATAAAAGAAACAATCACATTCAATATTCCTTCTTCGGAGGCTACAATTCTACATCTTTTCTTGTTATCTGTGATCACTTGAACTTTTACAATACATTACTTTTTCCATTATACTTTTAACAGCATTTGGGAGTCAGGATAGTGATGAGAAGTCATGGGCATTGCAGGACGACCCACAACAGGGGCTGGACTAGAAGACTTCCGAGGTCCCTTCCAGCTGTTCCAGAAGTGCATGAACATAAAATAACAGCTGGAAGGGACCTCGGAAGTCTTCTAGTCCAGCCCCTGTTCAAGACAAGAGACTTTATACCATGCCGGTCAAGTGGTTCTGCAATCTATTTTTGAAAACCTTCAGTGATGGGAGTACCAACAACCCAGAGAGGCAAGCTGTTGATTAATTGTTAAATGGCAACACTACACACGCCATCAGATTTACTTTCCTAGCCTGCCCATGACCGTTAGAGCCAGGAGACCGAGGTCGTGAGCATTGCCAGGGAACTCTGGGCAATGGAGGGGGTGTCAGTGGGCAACCAAAAGCGCAGGGCATGGCTGGGGCCTTCACAGCCGCCCTCCCCCTCACCTTAATGAAGCCGATGTCCTTGGCGTACTGGCGGAAGCACTGGCGACACATGTTGAGGCCGTACTTGCGGATCAGTCCGTGCCGATTGGAGCAGACGCGGCTGCGGGAGGCAGAGAGGGAGGCCGGGTGAGCCGGACCCAGGAGCTTCCCGGCTCCCCTCATCCCAAAAGCACTACCCGCCACCCACCCACCCACCCCCAGCCCTCTCCTCTGTCTGCTGTCGGGCGCTTCCGTACTTCCTGGCCGGGCCTCGTGCAGAGGCCGGTGGGCCAGACGGGACGGGCGCTGGGCCCGGCAGGCGCCGCCAAGAGCGAGTCGGGGAGCCTGTGTGTGTCGGGGACCTACCAGGAGCGCGAGCCCTGCCCGAACTTCCTGGGGTGGCTCCAGTAGAGTTGCTGGTGGCCCATGGCGGTGCTGCGGCTGCCCCTCGCGTGCCTCGGACGCCGAACAGGAAAAGGAAAAGGATAGGCCGAACGGCGCAGGCGCAGAGAAAGCGAGCGAGCGAGCGCGCGAGTCGTCCTGGCTCCTGCTCCCCCTCCCTTCGGGTGACGTCACGGCGCGAAGCGGCTCTAGTAAGCTGGGGCGGTCGGTTGCTGCAGCCGGGCGCGGTGGCGCGAGCCTGTAATCCAGCTACTCCGGAGGCTGAGGCTGGCGGATCGCTTGAGCTCAGGAGTTCTGGGCTGCAGTGGGCTATGCCGATCGGGTGTCCGCACTAAGTTCGGCATCAATATGGTGATCCCCGGGGAGCCGAGGGCCACCAGGTTGCCTAAGGAGGGGTGAACCGGCCCAGGTCGGAGACGGAGCAGGTCAAAACTCCCGTGCCGATCAGTAGTGGGATAGCGCCTGTGAATAGCCGCTGCAGCGTAGCCTGAGTAAGACAGCGAGACCCAGACTCTTTTGCGCCCCTCCGACACAACGACCTTTTTTTCCCCCCGACATTGCGGGGGTGATGGGATGGGGGTCGCGGAGGTTGTCCCTCACCCCCACCCCTCATCAGCCAGGTTCGCCCTCTGTCCCGCGTTGCATTTCGCGAGTCCCGCAGCACCTCCTAGCGGAAGCGGACTTTAACCGCCGCTCCCGCCGCCGCCGATTCCCCACTTTCTCCAGCAGGAGTCGCTCTACACCATCTCAGCCCTTCCTTTCGCCATCCTCTCCCTGCCTTCATTTTCGGGCACGGGGTAAGGATCGCGAAGCACCAAGCCGGGCTGCTCTTTGCACCGACTTCAGACTCACGGGGCCGTTGCGAAGAACCCGAGCGAGAGCGTCCCAAAAAGCTTTTACTACGATTCTGCTTTTTCTCACACCTGGGACTGAATCGCCAGGCGCGGGAAGAAAGCGAACCTTTTCATTCGAATCAGGAAAGGAGTTGCACATTTCGGTGCCAATCGACAGAAAAACACCAGCTGGACAGTCAGCGGCAAGAAAACGCAGCTCGGTATCTTGGCCAATATGCAAATGCCCCTTGAGTGTCAAGTTGCGGCTTTGTGCTTCGTGGGAACCAGGTACCTCTCCGCGGGGCGGGGGGGGGAGCGTCTCCCTCGAAGGCAGCAGAATCGCCGGTGTGTGTATGAGGCAGCAGAATCGCCGGTGTGTGTATGATCTCACAATCCAAGTTCGGTCGCTCTTCTCCCCCCCCCTCCCGCAGCACAAAACACAATGTCCTTCAAAAGAGGCGCTTCTTTAATTTATTAATTTTATTGACTTATTTAATTTATATGCAGTCCGTTTCGCTGCCTTGCTTACAATCCGATAAAACAATATAAACAATTAAACAGTAGGACAATAAATATAACCTTAGCAGAAAAATAGCTAAATGGCGGGGTACACAATGGAGTGGAGATGGTATTTTTTAATTAATCGACGATCAGGCCTCCATTCTGACTTTTTGACACCTGTGCAAGTCCCTGCAAAGGTATCACTCAGGTTACATCCCTGTTGCTTCTCCTGTTCAATTCTGGGTGGCACAGCAATGAGGACTCTATCATTATAAAGTGAAGGGATGGAAATGGCCTGCCTTCCTGGTTTGAAAGTTGTAGGCCAGGTAGAGATTGTGAGGCACACTGATAGCCAAGAGATACTGGTAGATGAATGCCACAAACCTAGCTTGGAAGGCAAACTTTGGTGTCTGGGAACCTAAGGAAGTTCAGGTAGGAAAAATACTATTTCTCCTACTTGCTGGCAGAACTCTGGTGCAGTCATGGGGGTGGTGGTGGTGTCAGACCTTAATCTAAATGGTGGTGCAGCCAGGGGGTTTAGATTGTGAGAGGTTTGGGACCCGTTTTGGACCTGTCCTAAAGAGATAGACCCCACTTGGATGAGAATGAGGCCCACCATATCTTTGGGCCATTAATTCATTAATTCAGGTCGAACCAGGATAAGCTATGTGGTTTAGCTATGGGAAAAGGTGAGTTGGGAAAGATCTGACAGCAGCAATTGGGATGACTTCCTGCAAGTGTTCCAGGTCTTAAGGGAAAGAGAAGAGTGTCTTTTGAGAAAGCAGGAGATGACCTGCTGAGAAAGGTTCAAGGCCAACTCCTTGGAAGCAAGCTGACCTCCTGGTAACTTCCCAAGCAGCTCCCTGTAGTTTTCTTCACAACAATACAGGTGTGTCTGCATTTTATTGCTGCCTTCTTTCAACTTCAGGATCACAACCCGGGGATTTTCTAGTGGTCTCCCATCAAAGGAGGAACCCAGGCAATCTCTGCTTGCCTTTTCAACATCAACTGTGGTCAGCCAAATGCAAGGCTCCAGTTAAGTGAAGGGAAGAGGCAGGAGAAAAGGGGAAGCAGGAATTGTTTGCAGGATTGTAAAAGAGCTGCAAGGTTCCATTCTATCCATTTTCTGCCATTGCTCTTTCTTTCTTTTGCCACTCAAGCATTGGAGCCTAGGTACCCTTTGGGAGATGCAGAACATGAGAGCGCCCCCCCCCATTTTAAGGACCACTTGGCTTAGCGACCTCACCTCTTCACATGTTTTGTGAATTATTTTCAATTGCGGAACTGATACTCAGTGCAAATACATTCGGAGATAATGCTCAAATTGCTATTTTAATTTAAAAAAACAGGAAAAAAGTCTGTTATCCATGGCAATAAATATTCCGCAACCATGGCATGCTGAGTTCATAATCCCAGGGATGCCTATGCTGCACTGAAATTAAATGAGATTCGGAGTTTTCTTAAATCCTTTATATTTCTCTTTGGAAGCTAGGTGGCAGAAGGAGCCTAAGGATAAAAAGATTTGCAGCCTGAGAATTTTGATGGTGGCTGGGAATGTTAGATGCGGATGCTCCAGTTTCATGACTGATGTTTTGTGGCACTGCCTGTGATGCTAAAGAGGCAGTCATGAAATTGCCAACTGACGGGCCCCCCTGAAAAGGCACTTTGGATGCATTTATTTATTACAGATGGTATGTTGTCATGTACGGTTGTCCCCTGGTAGTTTGCAATAAAGAAATAAAAAAGAAGCTACAACCAGTAGTAAGACAAACAATCCACAATTAAAATCATCCATGGGTAAAAAGCGTGTTTAAGAAGTTGTTATAAAGCCACATTATAAAGATCTGGAGTGCCTGTAGGTAAATGCTACGGTAGTTGTTGATCTCGCTGGGGGTTTGGGGAATGGGGTGTCCCACAGGAAGAGATCTTGACCATCTTCAGAACCAACCTGGCTGCTGAATTAGACACTGACTGAAGTTTCCAGAATAGAGCCAAAGGCAACCCAATGCAGAATGCATGATAATCCTTTTGGGAAGGAAATTATAACCTATAAGAAATTAGCCTGGGAGGTTGAGAAATATCTGTTGGAAGAACCCAATCCATTTCTATATTTTTTGCCAACAGGGTGATGTATATGATGTTATCAGCAATTGAGTTTTGCTTGAAGGAAATTCTTGCTTGCCATTGGGGGGGCACCTGTGCACTCTTTGCTTCATAGGAGTACCAAGGAGTCTTCTCATCTCTGGACCTGCTCCTTTTTTCCTATGAAAAATGGATGCTTTCCTCTAAGGGGCCAATCCAGTGTCTCCCCTGCCATTGGCAATCGTATCAGGCAGCGATTCTGGTTAACTGAACAGCCTCTGAAAGGCCTCTATCCTTTGCATGTCCTTCTCACCTTTCCACTCTTAGCCACAGCCCAGTCATCTGTTGCTGTGCTCTCCCAAATTCTTATTCCCATCACTGTCTTTTTACACACCAAAGATGCTATCAGACAAAATATTTTATTGGCTTAGCAGGCCTGTGGTGCTGATACTGCATTCAAGAGCAGTGTTTGCCAACCTCAGCAACTTTAGGATGTGTGGACTTTAACTCCCGAAATTCCCCAATCACCATGAAATAAAGACATGGCTTTCTGATGCCGCAAACATGTTTGGAGATCAGCTTTTTCCCTCCTTTATCAACTGACTGCCGCATGGGCTCTGGGTACAATTCCAGATGAGGGCTATTACTTATAGAGATAATACACTGTATGGCTGTGGCATATAGCCTGATTATTTGAGGAGCTCCCTATGTTTTGTCTACTGTTGTGGCCAAAACCTGGTTTACCTAAAGCAGCCAAATAATTTGAAGATACAACATATAGTAAATGTATTAAACATGCAAATAACAATAGTGTACAGTTCCCAGCAAAGCACTGACAGTTTGCTGAGCAGTGCTGAACAAAAGCAGAATCACAGCTTATGCCTTTGGCCCATTACATTGCAAAGACAAGGGAAGGAAAAGTAAAGAAACAGTGTTAATTACACCACATGATTGGGATGTTTTAGACAAATGTGACCTTCTCCCTTTCTACTAAGTCAGCATGCCAGCTGTGTTATCTTTAGGATACGATTCCTAGGGTTGATAGAGGATGCAGCTCACCTGTGTGTGAAGTACCACCACACTGTCCGTTAAGATTGGCAGGAATGGGTACACTCCAGGTCCCTTTGATGAAACTGTGTCATTTATTGGGACCCAGGAAGCATGCTTCTCGTGGCATCTGTCCTCTGGAACAGGAGTCCCCAACCCCTGGGCTGTGGCCCACTACTGGGCCTTGAGCCTTTCGGAACTGGATCATGGAAGTGACGGGCATCTGCATGCACATGCATCCCCACTTGTGTGAGCAGTGAGTGTGTGTGCACACGCTCCATTTCTGGGAGTGGTAGGTGCGTGTGCCTGCTCAAATGGAGCTGCGCATGCACGTGTGCTTGCCCACCGCTAGTACAGAACCATCTCTCTCCCCCCCACCCCAACGGGCAGCAAAGCCGGAAAGGTTGGAACTCTGCTCTGGAACAGTGTCCTCCTAGAGAGAGATCTGTAGGGCTTCTGCCCTTCAGTTGTTCTGTAGATCTCTGAAGACCTGACTTTGCTTCCAGGTCTAGTTGCTGAATCCCTGACAATTCCTTTTGGGGTATTTTTGTGTATATTTATGTGTTGTGTTTTTTCCAGATATGCATTATGTTTTGTTATGGTTTCTGTAAACCCGCTAGAGTCAAATGGGAGTTGGGTAGCTTCCTAATCTAATAAAATTATCACAGTTATAATCAAACCTGCCCCTTTCAGTCTTTTTCCAGGAAAGAAACCTTGCCTTGAAAGACCTGGATAAGGAGCCGAGAGCAAGATTTAAAAATGCCAAGCTGTCTTTTGTCTCTCTGTGTGGGCAATGTAGAATGCATTTTTGCTTTTCAAATTATCAGCAGACATTATTGGGTCTTTAGTGTGTGCTGGTAGCTTGAAAGAATGTGTTCATCTCCGACATTTATTTATGGCATGTACGAAAATCTACTTAAAATCTCATCATTACCATAACTGAATATTTATGGCAGTTTTGAATGGATGCTGCTCCTTGATTAAACTGAAAAAGAAAAGCTTTACTCCCTTTATGTAAATGTTTATTTGTCAGGGATTGAAATTGTCTTTAAACAAACTTGAAATCAAATTGATGCAGTAAATTCTCCAGTCAAAAGGGAGTCAGGAAGGAAAAGAATGTGCTTGGTAATCTGCGCAAATTGGTCATATTTGCTCCGCTGTATTTTGTCTTTGATAGAACATCCATACCCCAGAGTAGTCTACTTTTAGGTACCCAATTTCATTGCCTCCACTTCTGCCGAGGAATTTAGCTCTAATCTTGAGAAGGTGTGGGAGAGGAAAAACAGTTATTCAGTAGGAGGTATGGGAAAAAGACTTAGAACAGTCCCAAATTGACATAGAGCAAAATATTTTCTGCCTCCCAGAGGCCTGTTTAACAAATGCTTTTGAACCACTGATTTATTCTTCATTTTTTGGAGAAATTCCTAACTTCTCATCTATCCACATGGAAGAACCTGGGTATAGAAAGTGGAAAATAGAAAGTGACCCGGCACTCTGTTCAACTTGGAACATAAAGACGGGAAAAGCAGTAAAAATAGATCACCAAGTTTGACATGGCAGCAAAAAGCAAGATGCAAACAAAATCTAAGCAGCAGAGTCAAATGCTTGTTTAAAAAGTTTCAACTTGCTGGTAGCATTTTGAGCATAACTCATTGAAATGTTTTCTCAATCCTTCAATGTGATGCACTGTTGTTGCTCATTTGATGATATGCTTGAGTGCTCTCTGTTTTGTTTATTACACTTCAGCTCAGTCCAGGAAAAAGAATTTTTTGAGATGGAAACAGCACACTTTGGCCAAAGCATCCTGCCTATAAGTAAAGAAACAAGATTTAAAACAAGAAGAGACTGGACAACCATTTGTCTGAAATGGTATAGCGTTTCCTGCCTGAGCAGGGTTGGACTAGAAGACCTTCAAGGTCTCTTCCAACTATTATTATTATTATTATTATTATTATTATTATTATTATTATTATTATTATTATTATTATTATTATTATTATTATTATTATTATTATTATTATTATTATTATTATTATTATTATTATTATTATTATTTTTATTATTATCATCATCATCATCATCATCATCATCATCATCATCATCATCATCATCATCATCATCATCATTCGGGCAGTTCGCTTGGATCCACCACTTGTATCCGGCCAGGTACCTCGACTATGCATCTCCCAGAGGCAGCCGCCCTTAACTTCTCATGAACTCATCTGAGTTGTGACTGAGGAGATAAAATAGCAAGGGCCTCTGAACAGGGCACGCGTGCCGTCCTGGCGCAGAGAAAGAGAGTGTGTGACCATGCCTTTGGACTTAGCCCTTGAATAAGTCCCTGGACGGTGTGGGACTCAAAGGTCGAAGCCCAGAAAAATCAAGGTGTGGACTCCGACTCCCCTTCTTGCATCGTCGTGGAGGAAAATATTGGAATAAAACAGGTTCCCTCAGGTTGCGTGGCAGGCAGTGGCCATCTGCAGGACAATTTGAGACTATTCGGGGGACGCCCCCAAGGGTTTAAGGGTGAGGAGTCGTGGGCAGAGGGAATATGACACTCCCAGGAAAATCCTTGAGAAATAGTCACAAGGATGGGTAATAAAACTCCAGGAGGCAAGGCCCAAAAGGATAAAGTCTCAAAAAACAAACCTAAAGGGGAAACAGTAAAAGGAGGGCCTTGGCAGTCATTACCCATGGACAATCCCACAGGATGTATTTTGACAAATTTCCGGGAATTAGGAGGAGGGGAATTTGGCACGAAGATTGCCCTGTCCAGATATTGTATGTTAGTGTGGCCTCGTGAAAAATTGTCACGACCGGGTGACTTCTGGCCCCCACAAGGGTCAGTAGATGGTCATCTGATCAGCAAATTAAGGACAGTATTGGGGAAAGGAGAAAGACATACCGAAGTGCAATACCTAGACTTATTTACCAAACTAGCCAACAGTTCTATATTACTAGAAGAGTGTGGATATAGGGTGTTGGTAATGAGTGAAAAGAAACGGGACAACCAAGAAACCTAGTGCCCCTTCCACAATTCTTATGGAAGATCTGGAGGACGGATGGCCCCCAGGAAACCCTACCCTCCCAATGTCCTCCACCTTTATATCCTTGGCACGAAGTGGCTGAGGCTGAAGCAGTAGGGAGACCAGGGAAGCAAAAGGAAGAGTCGGTGATTGGTCAAGAAGGACAAGCGGCCCCAGTAGGTGAGGCCAGGAGGAAGGAGACCAAAGAAGTGCCTGAAGAGGCAAGTTTGGCTCCCCCAATATCAACTGGACCACACAGCTATAGGAGTGATGAGTTTGGCCTTAGTGTTGCTGATTACACTGACTGTGACTTGTCTTATTGTACACTTTTCTTCTGGAACCGTCCCATTCCCAAGAAAGCAGGTGTTGCCCCTGGGACAACAGACTGTGGCAGCCAGAGGTGTGCAAGCCCTGTGGACACTTATGTTTGAGAAGCCTTGGGAGTGGGGCCTCTGGAGTCTGTTGTGTATCTTGGGATTGTGGGTGTTTTACTTGGCAAACAAAACTTGGCTCTGTGGGCAGCCCAGGACTGAGTTACTACTTCCCAAACCACCACGCCTCACACCACCCAGCTCCCTGACGTGTTGCCTTTGTGATTCCAACTGCCTCACTGAATGTTGTTAACTTTGACATTGTTATCATTGATGACCTGCTGTGACAGCCATGCGACAGGACCTTGGCCTGACTACTGGGGGCTTCCACAGGCTAAGGTGTGCCACTGAGATTAGAATTTGGGCTGAACTCTCTGAACCTGAACCTCAAGAGGATGCTGAGGTTCCCAATTTTAATGCCATACTGGTGGATGAAGAGATCATCCTTATCTCAGACCTAGACCCATCAGACTACCCTGACTTATTTTGAAAATTGGCAGGTATGGGTCCTCTGCAGTTTTGTCTGGTGTTTGTGTGCACCCTGTTGGTGGATAGGGCTCTGAACAACAGCCTCGAGTGTTGTGAGAATGGGCGAGTAACTACTCTCATTCCTGGAGCTGTTGAGGATCCAAAGGGGGAAGGAAGGATCAGGGTACAAAGTTTGGGGTCCTCAACAGCACCAAACAAACAAAAACCAGAGCCAGTCTGCTCCCCCCGTCGCCGCATCTATTGTTTTCTCCACCACCCCAAACCCAGCCCATCACCTAAACCCAAGTAGAAGCCCAAGTGGGACTGGAGGAAATATATCATCCAGGCTAAAAAGGCCTATGCAACAATTGAGGGAAGGGGACTATATGCTGAAAATATTGGCAATAGCTCAGAGTCTGGTCAACCAAACCAACCCAACTTTGGCCCAATGATGCTGGTTGTGTTTGTCTGCATCCCCATTGGCATACAGTGCAGTTCCTGTCATGCCAGAACTCTGGGCAATAACCAACGCCACCATAGCCTTTGAGAGGGGCGCCAGGTGTGTGGGGAAACTGGCAGATGCAAAACTATATGACCTCTACAACAGCTTGGAGGGGTTGGGAATTAGCCACCTTCCCATCGTTGGCCCCGTGGCCGTCAGTGTACGCCTCCTAGGACCACCTCCCTTATGTGTCAGGAGGAGTCAGAACCCCCAGGAAGGCATTCCAGTGTGTGTGGGGGGGGGAAGAACAGGGCAACACTGGCAAGGGTGCCAAATGGAACTGGCCATAAGCCCTCCTCAGCGGAAGCATGAGGAAGTCAAAATAACCCAGGACATCTCCCCTTCCACACACAACCTCTACAGAAAGAAGGTCACTTTCTCTGTCCGGCCGCAGTTGGACATTGCCAAAGGGAGGGGAAACTCCACGAAGGGGCCTTGCAAACGCAAGCCATGGGGCAATGAAGTGAGACAGACTCATCTGTCAGAAACCACTTAGGATGTTGAGTACATGAATAGCTCACTTACAAGAAAACCCAAAACCACATAGCTGGAACAGGAAACTAGAAATTTTGCAAGATATCCGTGACCTGAGGTGGGCAACAGGTGGCGTGACATTTAGCTATTTTGCATAGCAAGCGAGAAAGCTTTAGGGGGCTGCAATCCAGGTAACCAATCAATATTATATGTTATGCATGTATTATTGGGGGAAGGGCAAAGGGGTGTATGTGATTCACCTTTGACTATAAAAACTGCTGTAAAACTGTAATCAAGGCCTTGGCAGCTTTCAAAGCCAGGGCCCTTATATCTTGGTACCAAAATAAAAATATATTTTTGTTTCACACCTTGTGTTTGGTGGTCAATTGGCTTCGACACCAAGCTAAGGCCTGGTTTTGGGGACAACACTTCCCCCAGACAAACATCATCATACTCACTGCATAAAATTTCAAAGTGGTTTCCAGTATAGATTTACATAGTATCTTTAGAGTAATCCAACTGAGATGTCATTAATGCAGAAGAATGATGGCCAAGTCTAATCACACTATGGTCTATTTTTAGAATGTTGATTTTGGAATAATCAGATTTAACCATTATTTTTTGTGCATTAGACAGACGGTAGCCTGGATCATACAGTGAATTATACCATCAGATTATGGTATAATCTGATTTGCTTGGTCTTGGTTTGGCATGTTGTGTGAACTCAGCTAATAATGGTCTGTTCAGTATAGCATGGTTAAAACAAGCAGCATATGATTCCAAGCAAGGAATACACAACAGTATGGTTAGATGTTCCCAGCAAAAAACATCTTCTCAATGTATACTTGAAATTATGCATTAAATATTCCTTCAGATCCTCAGTCACTTAGGACTCTTTTATTTATTATTATAATGTTTTTATCCTACCTTTATCATTTTATACATAACCAAGCAACAAACATACACAATACTCCTTCCTCCTCCTGTTTTCTGAGAGAGAGAGAGAGAGAGAGAGAGAGAGAGAGAGAGAGAGAGAGAGAGAGAGAGAGAGAGAGAGAGAGAGAGAGAGAGAGAGAGAGAGAGAGAGAAACTGGCCCAAAATCACCCAGCTGGCTTTCAAGTCTAATGCAAGACTAGAATTCACAGTCTCCTAGTTTCTAGGCTAGCATCTTAACCACTATACCAAACTGGTGTTATATCCTCAGCTATCATTGGATGTAGCTTTAAAACCATTTGTCAGGTACTGTGTGGTTTCCATTAATCACCATCTTAATTTTATGTTTCATTTCACTTAGTTTGGAGTAATATTATAAAGTGTAATTAATTCTAATTAACATACACAAGACTAAAGGAATTATTTGCTTCTGATTATTTGAATTATTCATCTATCTCATCAAAATATAATGATGCCATTAAAGTCTTTGCCTGACCTTTGTAGGAACCAAAGATAAACTAGCACCAATAACTTGAAAATGAATATTTAGGTAATAAATAATAAAAATAAATGCAAAAGATAATTCAAATATTAATGATCCTGAGGATATGTGTTTCATAAAGAATGAAGAAAACAATATATATATATATATATATATATATATATATATATATATATATATATATATATATATATATATATATATATATATATATATATATATATATATATATATATATATATATATATATATATGTCTTTGATTACTTTTATAAACCTTGCTAGCCTAACTGCTTACTCATTGACCGTGTGAGTCAGACGAGGCAGAGGGACGGGATACGGCTGTGCGCACGTACATCCAAGCGCGGAAGGAAATCGGAGGAAATAGCACTAATAGGGATAGATAGTGGAAGACAGGAACAACGGGCAGACAAACGGGATGGAAAGGAGGGGAGCGGCAATGGGAAGGCATCTAAGACACCGGATCTGGGTGTAAGGCCCAGAACGAGTACGGGGGAGCAGCTGGAAAGCAAGCCAACGGCGGCAACGCCAGGAAGGAGGGGATTGACAAGGATGGGAGGGAGGAAGGTTGGAGAACTGGAGTGCAAAAAAGAGGAGGCGGGACAATTAAGGCAATTACGGTCAGCCAGGACGGATGGCCCTATCACACGGTCAATGAGTAAGCAGTTAGGCTAGCAAGGTTTATAAAAGTAAGTTCCACCCCAAAACTTTACTCTGAGGACGCTGGCAGGGGACCAGCGAAAGCTAAGTTGTTTTAATATTGTAAATAGTTGTTTTTATTGTTTTAAACTTTTTAACAATAAACAGCTGGTTTATATTTCCCCCGGAGATCGAGGACTGTGTTATTGAATATATATATATATATATGTCCTTTATAACACTAAAAATGCGAATCCTGGGAATACACATGTTGATAAAATTCTTACAAGAAAAAAGCGAACACCAGGATAAAAATAAACAAGGCTGTTTAATATAAACAGGCCTGTAGATAAAAGAGCACTTAGCTTTCGTCAGCCTCCCACTCCAACTCTGAGGACGTCGGCAGTTTGGCCAACGAAAGCTAAGTGCTCTTTTATCTACAGGCCTGTTTATATTAAACAGCCTTGTTTATTTTTATCCTGGTGTTCGCTTTTTTCTTGTAAGAATTTTATCAACATATTCAAAAGCCTGTTTTGACTAGGTAGTGATGTTTATAGCATATTTCTACACTGGGATTCAGGCAATTTTTAGTTTTATCTAATTCAGCTTACTGTTCAGTTTTTCACTGAGAATGGATAGAAATAATCTAGAGTAGCTTTCCCAAACCAATACCTTCTGGAGGTGTTCCCTACCAGACCCATCACCCCCAGCTAGTATGAATAGTTGCTTCCTGAAGATTGGAGGATAGCACTGCAGAAATTTCATCCCAAGAGCAGATGTGAACTGAGCTAGACATAGAATATAAATTCCTGTGACATCAGGTTGAGGAGTCCAGATATCTAGCCAAGCCAACACGACAATGAGGTACAGTATTTGAATAAATTATTAAATAAACAGCAATTCTATAAATATATAAATTCTGATAAACTTTATCATGATGCAGAAAATCAGGAATAAATTCCATAATGATTTTTCATAGAAAAAAAAAAGGACCATCTGGAGATTCATTCAACATCAAACGATATACAGGTAGTCCTCGAGTTACGAGTGTAATGGAGCCTGCCCATTATACTCGTAACTCGAAAACTCGTAGAGTGAATCTCGTACCTCAAACGAGATTACTCCCTTGCTCGTTAAAATGCACACAGCTTGTTAAGCGAACATGAGGTATCTCAGGGTGGGGAAGGCCATGGAGGTCCTAGTGACGGAACAGGCCCCAAAGACCTCCCCGACCCACTAAGATACTGCATGCTTCTCCCTCCCTTCCTGCCGCACTGGACTCACCTGGAAAAGATCTGTTTCCTCTCTGCCGCCGTTCCTGCTGCCGCCTGGATCTAAGGCCAGGGAACACTTCCGTGCCCCGCTGTGGCCCGATCTGGGCTCCAGAGGCCTTTTCCAGGCCGCTGCCACCCAAATCTGAAGTGAGGGGACATTTCTGCAGGGCCCCCATGCCCCAAAAACGCCTCCGGAGCCTGGATCAGGCCATGGGGGGGTGCACAGAAGCGTTCCCCGGCCTCAAATCTGGGTGGCAGCGGCCTGGAAAAGGCCTCCAGAGCCTGGATCAGGCCACGGAGAGGGCACGGAAGCATTCCCCAGCCTCAAATCCAGGTGGCAACGGCCTGGAAAAGGCCTCTGGAGCCCCAATCCAGCCTCTGGAGGCACGTGGAAGCATCCCCCAGCTTTGGTTACGTTCTTTGTTGCAGAGAACAGAGACCTAAAGTACCATGAGATCACGCGAGATCAGTTGCGTGAGATCTCGCCCCACTGATCTTGCGTGATCTTGCGTTACTTTAGGCCTCCATTCTCTGCGAATGCGCCGAAGACCTGGAACAGCCAAGAAAGCAAAGGATCTCGGTCTTTGCAGGGTGAGTATTGAAGTCCTGGTGCCTAGGGAGACCCGGGGTGGGAATGGGAAGGGAGGGAATAACTATGGTGAATGTTGCAGAGCCACTGCGGTTGCTTGTAAGGGCGAACGACGGCCGTGGTGCTGCAATATTCGTAACTTTGGGACTTGCTCATAAGCACTAGGGGGCGCTCATATAACTTTGAAAGAGCGTTAAGTGAACAGTCGTAATTCGGGGATTATCTGTAGATGAAAGAAATATTTTGGCTGCCAAAGGAGCTCAGAATCATATATCAGATTATTCTCTTAAAATAGCATATCCAAAAAAGTATAAATTCTTTTGACAAGTCGGAGCTTCAGGAGCAACAACCATGCCTCTAATGAACAAAAACTGTAATAGCAGTGCATCCAATGTCTGTTGTCAAGATCCTTACAATATGTTGGTTTTGCATTCTTAGGAACTGTAATAACCATAGAACCATGGTGAGGCTGTACTATATACTTTACAACAGACCACTAAGAAGACTCAAGAGTAGGCAAAGCCTGACATTCATTATAACACTATAAGCTACTAAGTGTTCAATGGAGATATCCTAGGGAAGTAAGTCACCTAGGTTTTCATATCCAGCTCAAGGACTATCCTGCTCTGATACTCTCCTGCTCCTGTAATTCTTCTCCTTGTAGACAACTCTTTAAGTCTGAGGAACTCTTCTCAATGCTTGTTTCTAGCACTTTCAACATTTCCCCCCTAGGTAGAGTTGGCAGAAATGGACTGATGCGCAATGAGAATCAGTTGCTTTATATGATGGTGCTGTAACTATTATTCTCTTCTGCACTGATTCCAATCCTAAAGGAAATCAACCCTGACTGTTCTTTGGAAGGAGAGATACTGAAGCTGAAGCTTAAATACTCTGGCCATCAAATGAAAAGAGAGGACTCATTGGAAAAGACCCTGAGGCTGATGTTGGGAAAAATTGAACGCAAAAGGAGAAGGGGATGGCAGAAGATGAGATGCTTAGATTGTCTCATCAAACCAGTGGGCATGAGATTGGGCGGTCTCCGGGAGACAGGGGAGGATAAGGGAGCCTGCTGTGCCGTGGTCCATGGGGTCGCACAGAGTTGGGCAATGACTTAGCAAGTGAACAACAACAACAAATTGATTCCAGGACCTCTTTCTAGGTCATGAACATAACAGGTACTCAACATATGTAAAATGAGGCCTGCAGTTCTGTTTCCCGTGCAATGATTGTCAATCACAGAAGTTAATGCTGTCTGGCCACAACAACATGATTCAGCTATGAGAAGATATATCAGAGATAGCATATTGATGATGATGGCTATTATACATTATACACCACTAAGCTGTGGTGGTGCACTGGTTAGAATGGAGTACTGCAGGCTAACTCACTGCTCACTCCAGGAGTTTGATCCTGAGCGGCTCAAAGTTGACTTAGCCTTCCACCCTTTCGAGGTTGGTAAAATGAGGACCCAGATTGTTGGGGGCAATATGCTAACATTGTAAACTGCTTAGAGAAGGCTGTAAAGCACTATGAAGCAGTATATAAGTCTAAGTGCTATTGCTATTTCCTTGGTATCTTTTCTCCCATGCAGTTGAGGCATTCCCCCCACCCCCCCATAGAGCAAATCAGGCAGTATGAAGCTCTGAATCCCAGATAGCAATTGGGCCAACATGAAGTCATGTGAATCACTATTAGCAACCCCCAAGTGGTCTGAGCTGTCATAAATATTCATGCAGATGGACTTGATAAGAGTTAACCATAAGGTATCTTCAGGAGAATGCTACCTCAATTTTTATTTTTAAAAATCAGTTTCATTTACAAAAAGTGCTTTATCAAATAAATCTCCAAGCTTTTTACATAATCTTTTATTAATAATGAGTACAATAATATGGGAAAAATAAGATCCCTGCCTCAAAGTGCTTTTAATAGAAAATGCAATGATGAGAGCAAAAATGGAAAAAAATCACAAAAACCCGATATATATGCAAAGCTGTATAGTTACTCATGCTTAATCTTTGCTTCAAAGAAAAGTAAGTGCATTTCAAGAGGGCATATACAATATGAAGTCAATTTGCTGTGTGCTTTTTAAAAAATAAATGTGACCATTGCTTTATATCTGCTTTATTGTAAATCCAATAATTCTATTAGAGAAACCAACTACTTGAGAGATTTAAGTGATCAGCTTTTTAGCTTCATTTCTCTGTGGGATCTTTCATGTCACAAGTTTCTAAAACATCCTCTATGTATGCAACATTTTTTGTCCTTTAAAATAATGCAGTGTGTGTGTGTGTGTGTGTATCTTCACCTGCACGTATGTACCAGAAATTTATTATTTATACACACACATATACATATACTTCTAAAATCATTAATGGCAGATGATTGACAGACAGAAGAAATGAGAAGCTATATTTCAAGAGTATAAAGGACTAGAAAATTGTCATATTCCTTTTAGGAAAGAGTTAGTTATGGAAATCCTGACAATAATGTTATTTCAGATAAACCTGTGATTAATTTTTGGCTTTCGTTTACTATGATCAATTTTCTTCTTCACATTAGTGTGCTGGTTTGGAAGCATGAGCAGGGAATTAAAAAAAAACCTTTTTGGCATTAAGAATCTACATTGAATGAACCCCACAATACAGGTTAATATCGATACATCATTCAAAAGAACATTGGGTAGAGCAGAATAAAGTATCTTTTGAATTGAACACTGTGCAAAATTAGAGATTGCTCATTGATTAAATAAATTTAATTTGCATAATCATTACATTCTTAAGTGATCTACCTTCCAACTTCATTTTAGATATTTAAATGTCACCTGTCACCTTTGATCTAATATTTGCACATATTAAACACAGAACAAATAAACTTTGATTTCATTTGTCTTTTTATGCTTCTTAAGTATATTCTACCCTATTTCTTTGTCCGTTTCCATTAAAAGTAGATAAATGTTAGCAGAAATGATCTTGCATATTTCTTTTATTGTTTACAATGTTTTTGTTTCTTTGTTTACAAGCATTTTTTCAAGCAATTTCCTCTAAGACTTCTTAAATATTCTTTTTACCAATTTATCCATTTGTTCCCTGCATTTCCCAAATATACACATACTGTTTTTCTTTGGGAATTGCATTGTATTAAAAAAAGGGAAAAGGTAGAAAGATGATTGCATTTTGGTTTCTTTATAGAGTAGGTGTGTAAATTGGAAAGGCTCAACTCCAACCAATGAACTATTTCTATTCATAGAGAGGAAAATTACAAAAAGGAAATTGCATAGGGCCTAATGTGCTTTCAGGACAGGTAGTCCCAAATTCTTATTATAAGTAAATGTGGCTAGAGTAAAATTCAAATTCAAATTCAGAATAGAGCTGGAAGGGACCTTGGAGGTCTGTTGTAATTTTGAACGGTCACTAAATGAACTGTTGTAAGTTGAGGACTACCTGTAATGCAAATATTTTGTGATTTAAGTCCTAAGAACAGCACAGGATTGCTACAGATTGGGCAATCTGAAAGGAAGAAGACATCCTCCCACAGAGAAATGTAATGCGTTACAATCAGTCAATATCTAAATATTGACTAACTGAAGATTAAAGTAGACACAATACCTACAATACGTATCGGGGAATAGCTCTTCTGGATTTGGACAGATGTGAATCAGAGCCATAGGATGGGAAAAGCCAATCCTTTCCCTCCTTTCCTTTGTTTAGAAACTTTTTTTTTTAAAAAATAATTTTTTATTGGTAGCAATGAATTTTATTTTGTTTTTTAAACTCTGCGTTGGTATAGGATAGATTTCTTTTCCTTAACAAAAGAGCTGTGGAAAGGATTGATTTTTCAGTTCTCTAGGTATAGTTTCTGATCTAATTTAATATTCTAGGTTGAGTACCATGCTTGTATACTTGAATATATATATAAAACAGAAGGGTAACTGTACAGGATATTGGCTAGAAAGCCCAGGAGATGGAATTTCAACATATCTATCAAGCAACAGAATGGAAAGTCTGCTTTAAAGTATTGGCACAATTACAATCAAACACAAATTGTAAGCTGTTTCAGAATGATACATTCCAAGTTTACTTACAATGTACCTGCATCCACCACTTGGTGGCGTAGATTCTCCACAGTTTTACATATCAACCATCTCCTTCAGACTGATCTCCACAAGTAGTAAAAAGAAAGTTCTATGCTTGTATTCAGTGGGGCTAGAGCTGCTTGATTTGCATTTTAAACAAGCACAGGTAAGTAAAGGAATCATCTCAATATGAACTAAGAGAGATGAGATGGTATTCATTGTAAATAAACTGCTTGAGTTACATGTCTGAGGGGTCTGAGATGGATCTTTGCAGAACTAAGGGCAATAATAGCTCTGTGCAGATACTTGAAGGACAATCTGGACATAGCATCTAACTATGGTAAGGACAGGATTGGTACCTAGAGTGAATGAAGAATCATAGAGATCAGTTTTGAAGGATCAGGGAATTATCACTCTTGACTATACCCTCTGTAGAGAAGGATGGTTCTTTATAGATGGTTCTTTATATATATCTCCGGTGAGACTTCACAAAGGACAGGATGCCAAGCCAAAAAAAGTACTGTAGGGGAGAATTCTAGAATGATAATATTAGTATGCCCTTGAGACAACGTAAGGCTTGGAGGCCTCCCTTCAGTCCCATGCTAGCCCATAACTAATTGTAGACATTATAGAATATTTTCATTGGCCAAGCTTGATGCCTTCAGCATTAATTACTGAAATACTCCTCTCTTAATGCCGTGCTGGTTTGCCTCCTGTGCTACTGAGGATGTGTGATACAAATGCTGAACAATAGTAACACATGTGTTGCTTTTATTAGACACACTTATAAAAGAACTGCCAGGTACAGATGATGGAACACCATTATTCCCCTCAAAGTGGCCAGATTTTGCCTAGCAATGCTGAGAAATTGGGAGAGAATATTATCCAACACAGCTGAACTCTTTTAAAACTCTGGAAAAAGAGTTAACCCTAACATAGATCAGTTGTGCTGCCTCTTAAACCCTTTGCTGATATATTTATGAATTTTGAGGGATTTTGCTCATGCTAAGGAAGGTGGAAAGAAAAGGACAACCAGCAGTAAGGTGGACAGACTCAGTGGTGATGGTGGTGGGTGCAGCGTTGAAGGACATGAATGATTAAGTTAGGGACAAATCATCATGGAGAAAATCTACTTATGTAGAAGATGACAACAACTTGATGGCAGATAATAATTTCATTTTTATTCTTTTAGGTTACAAATTTGAGGGTTGACTTATCTACAGATGGAGTTATATGCAAATATGTACAGTATTCCTTAGTGATACTTTCCCCCCCTTGAATATATGTTGCAGCTTGATTCTAATTGAGAAAGATACATATATCTTAGGAAGAAATGCAGGTATGCAGCTATTCCAAGTGGAAAAGGCAAGATTGTTATTTAGTCCTTCCAGTATCCAGACATTTAAAGGAAGACAACTGGGATGGTGGTAGTGAAATCTTGAGCAGAGAATATTATTTTGTTTGATAATTATTCTAACATGGCTTACATTTATAAACAGCAGTGTAGATATTATTATATGAAATGAGAATAAGCCCTTGACATTGAATATGGCCCTGACGGCTGACCAAGTTTCCATATGTTTCAAACACCTGATGAGAGGCAGAAGGATAAAGAGTTTATAAAACACATTTGGTTCCTGGAGGTTTTCCAATATCAGCTGATAGCATTTGAATGTTATAATGATATGTTAAAGCTGACAAAACCTTCCTTGCGGGCAATTCATTAAATCAGCACATAAACAAGGAGATAATTCCAACTGACAGTGCCATGGAATGAGGCAGTCTGGGTAGTGTGTGGGATCATCACAAGCTCTTTTCAGTATTTTTATCTTGGGGGGAGGGGCAGGAGGAGACACAGATCTGTCCTTGAAATCAGTGTGAATTATAATTAAAGGGTTATCATGCTGTATAAAAGAGGAGTGGACTTGTTTTCTATTGCCCCGAAGGGCAAGCCTATAACCAGTGGGTTGAAACTGTAGGAAAGATGTTAAGAAGAAGAAGAAGGGGGGGGGTTGTTTTGATGGTCACATCTCAATCAGTGGAATAGCTGCCTCATGATGTTCCCTTTCACTAGAGATCTTTAAACAGGTTGTGTGAAGTGCTTTAACAAGTCTTACATCTGCCAGGAAGCTGGAATAGATGACTTCTGAGTACCTCCCAGTTGTATAATTCTATGATTGGAAAAGGGGCGTCTTGTGATTTTCTCAGACTGACTCTTTTAGCCATGTGTCTTCTGTATCACCCTATAACTGGTATCCATGAGCTGAAAGGCAGCTATCAAGGAAATATGGGTTTCCTCAACCATCTCCCTCCTTCATGTTGCAACTGACAGGGCCAACATCTTGCCTTAACCTGTATAGCTTATCCCTTGATCCAGATGTGGCCCTGATTCAGAATTTAGCACAGGTGGGAGCAATCTTTACTAACCAAGGGCCTTGCTTAGCCTTTTTCTTTTCCTGCTTGGGTGATGACTTCAGATGGCCAGTGGGTCTCAGGGAACCAGTGAATAGGGAATGATGCATGCATTGAGGAGAAGAAAGCAAAGGAAAAACAACCTTAAAAGAAAGCAAAGGAAAAACAACAACACTGCTTTAAAATTAATTACAAAGCTGTTCTGAGAATGCAAAAGGCATGCTATAGTCAAGACTGACTGACTGAATGGTGGAGGATCATAGGTTGTTCTCCTGGTTTGATAAAGTCCTAATGCATATTTTTTTCTCTTGTACCCTGGAACATGCCTGGGGCACAGCTTTGCACATTTGGCTTTGTTGCCTTTATGATGTTTGTCAGTGGATCTTTGGCTGCCCCCTTTCCTTATGAGCCCCACTTCACAATCTTATGTGCTCTAATGTGTCCAGGTCCAATGTGTCTATGGGCCTGCATTTTACTGTATGAAAGATCTGGAGTTAAAGGCTGTTCTTTCATGTTGTGATGGACCATTTGGAAATAAGCACTACAAAGGTTAGGTTCATGCCTTGCACTAAGCTGTGGCTTTAAACAACCCCTATTGGCTGGCTTCACACAACATATTAGACCAAAGCAGCCAACTCACATTATGGTTTAGCATTATGCGTGAGCCCAACCAAGTGGTTTGTGCCTCAGGCCTTGGCAAAGAAATAGCCTCATGGTGTAAAAGCTAGGTGGCATGTGGCTGCTGGACTGAAGTCTTAGCACTTTTCTATGAGGGATTTAAAGTTATTTTAAAAACAACTTTGCTTTGAACTTTCAGAGAAGTAGTTGAGGACATCCACTGCAGCAAAGATTAACCAATAGTCTTAAGCTAACACATTTATTACCTTATCATCCAGTTGGAGAAGTCTCTCTCTCTCTCTTCTGTGTGCATAAATGAAGTGCCAAAAATATAGACTGCCTCAATTAGGTTAAGATTTGACTAACAGGAGAAAAAGGATGTATCAAGATTGTGGTTATGGATAACCAAACTGAGTTTCCAGCTTTAATTACATATCAGCTACTTCTGCTAGAAGATTGAGTTGGAAAGATTTTTGTTTGTTTGCTTGAGACTGCTCATTTTGTGGGTAGAAAATATGTTCTAAGAGATCAAAATGTTTTTTCCTGTCTTGATGCCAATTCTATCCTTTTACCTGTGTAGGCAGTAATGATATGCACCCTAATATTGTTAGCAATAGCACCAAAATAATTCAGTTGCATATCTTCTGATATGATATAAACTACCACATGCCAGTATAGCCGTCATAGTGGAAGCAAAATGGTGCTATCTGCTACACTGGATTTTATTGTGACGGGCTAGATAGCAATGAATAGTAGCCTATTTATTAGTGGCCTCATTTGCTGCTCAAAATTTGCACAAATGATATTTATTTAGGAAAGATTCCTTTAAAAAAAGGATGAACTTTGGGAAGTTTCATACAAAAGAGGCTGTGTGGGAGATAGTTTTATCTAGATAGAAGAAATATATTTTAGTATTGCATTTTTAAAAAAAGTACAATTAGGAATTATGGAAGGGACAATTGAAACTCCTGAATGAAGCCCCCTGCTCAGTGCTGGAATCCAAGTGAAAGTATCCCAGATATGGTGGAATGTGGTCTGGATTCCCGGGAGGGAAGGGCTACTTTCCAGAAGGCAAAGAGGCAGCACAGCATGGAAATTTGCTCAGCACAAAAAGGCTCCTCTCTAGCTTCTCCTGGAGTATATCTGTAGTTATGCAAATTGTTGCTTTAGTCTGGCAAGACTCTGTCCATGGGTGAAGAACAATAAAAGAACTACTCTTATGTAACTCTATGTGTGGTTCTTGATTCTTGGGGGTCTGATACCTCCTGAACATATCCAATGAAGGAGAACCAAGTGCTTTTTTATGTAATTTGTTCCTCTGTCAAACAGCTCTATTGAGAAGTTCTTTCTAACATTCACTGGGAATCTGCCTTCCTGTAACTTAAATGCATCTCCGGATCCCGTAATCTGGGATAGCAAAGAACATTTCTTCTGTGTGAGACTCTTCCAGGTATTTGAAAAGCACAATTGCTTCCTCTTTGCTCCTTCTGCCTTGAATGGTAAAGATCCCCAATTTTTCCAGTCTCTATTCAAAGTTTTTAATCTGCCAATCATCTTCATTGTTCTACCTCAGAACCTGTTACAACTGGTCTGAAACCTTTTTAAAATGAGTAGTCTAGACCGTGATGTATTCCGTAGCCCCAAGTATAACAATGATTCCCTAGGACTTGGGAACTATATTTCTGTTGATGCAATCTACAATTGCATTGGCATTTTTGCAGGCACATCATATTGTGCACTCATGGAAAAGATCTTGGATTTGCATATCAAATATAAGTTCTATTATCAAGCCCTTATCACCTTTTCTATTCCTGGACACTTGATTTCTGCTTACTAAGCAAAGAACTTTGAATTTGTCAATTTATAAATTTCATTCTTCCATTTTCAGTCTATTTCTCTGATCTATCCAGAAAATTTTGAATTTTATATCTATGTTCTAGAATACCTGCTATCTTATAGCATTCCATTCAATGCTTCATTCCAGCTTGAATAGGAACACTTGATGAACAATCCCTGATTATGATTTCTGCATTTAATAGTCCTCCCACAATTATTAGTTTGCTAAGTATTTATAAACTTATGTAGAACATTGCATATAATAGGGAAGGTTGTAAACTGCAACAAATGTGGTTTCTCTAACTTTTTGTTTTATATCTAATGGAACAAAATATACATGACTTCTGTACAAATGTACTTATAATATTGCAAGTATTTGTGGCATTATGTATTCTCTTTGGGTAAATAAACCAATAATCACACAGGCCAGGTTTGTTGGGAGCTGAAATAGGAGTAGGAGAGCAGTGGGCTGGATAGGTTTGCTGCCATTTCATGGATATTTATTTATTACACTTGTATAGTGTTAGATCTGGACTGACCTGACCCATTCACTCAAGATATATAGGGCATATGGGCTGGCCTCTTTTCTTACTATCCTTCCAAATACTCCCACCTTTAAAAAAACTGGCTCAGTCTTGATGTATTAATACTCTGGTTGGGAATGACACAAATCCTCCATTAAATGAGACATAAATGACAAGTGCCTGTTAACATCAGTGGTCACAACTAATCCAGGATAATAGAAATGTCAAATTCAATTTATTTTTAAGGAACAAACTATTTAGAGCTGCCACAGACACATTCACTGTGATCAGGTTTGTAAAATTTCCCTCGCAATTTCTTTCCTCTGGAGAAGTGATGCTGTGTGTGTTCAGGTGCTACTGTTTATTTCTCTGTAAAGGTGGGTGGTAAACTGCTGTCTGTGGTTGGGCCAAAGGCAGAAACATAAGGCTGAAATAATTATGACCTTTCTTGCCACAGTTGTTAAGTGAATCAGTGCAGTGTTAAGTTAGTAGTATGGTTAGTAGCATGAATTTGACTTCCCCATTCACTTTGCTTGTCAAAAGGTTGCAAAAAGTGATCACATGACCCTGGGGCACTGTAATCTTCATAAATACAGGCCAGTTGCCAAGCGTCTGAATTTTGATCATGTGATCATGGAGATGCTGCAATGTGTAAGTGTGAAAAAGGGTCATAAATCACTCTTTTCAGTGCTGTTGTAACTTCGAATGGTTGGTAAACGAAAGGTTGTAAGTCAAGGACTACCTGTACGGTTAAATCAGCACACAATTGTTGGAAAACAGTAAAAGATGTTATAAGCAACCAGTGGTGGGATGGCCTAAGACAGTGGAGTCAGAGGTTTGTTTTGTTTGTTGTACTCTGGAAACAAGACTAAAATCAAAGTAACTGAATAAATAAGAGAAAATCTAGACACCATCAGCCAATCTGTTATTTCTTAGATGAATTTTCAAACTTTTTCAGGCTGCAAAACCTGTTGGTGAAAAAAATAATAATCAAAGACCCCACATTGATAGACAAAAGACTAGTGATAGAAAATTGGTTGCATTTGAATCACAAATGTGATCTCCAATCGCATTTTTATGGCCCTGGAGATCTCT
The DNA here is from genome assembly GCA_023970755.1 of Azemiops feae. Classification (NCBI taxonomy): domain Eukaryota; kingdom Metazoa; phylum Chordata; class Lepidosauria; order Squamata; family Viperidae; genus Azemiops; species Azemiops feae. The sequence goes on along the minus strand of JALGBA010000172.1, from coordinate 1,166,876 downwards.
TTGGTCTTGATTCTTAAAATATAGGGTTTTCTGGAAAGGCTTTCTGCCATACGGGGGTGGGTGGGGTAGAAACACATTAAAAAAAACTATTAGCTGTAAAATAAGCTTAATGTATCTGGAAAACAAACAAAAACTTTGAAATGCCCCCTGAAATTCTGGAAAACAAAAGTCAACAAGCGTTTGAAAGAAAAAATCAACAAAGGCAAATACATTTGGAAAATGGATTCTTCCAGCTTTAAGTGGCAAATTAAACTGAATAAATGTAAATCTGTAACTATAGCTAAGACTACTATCACTTGAAAAATGATTCCATGCCAGTCTGGGGCTGCCACACTGGAACTCTATGGTCCAATAAAGAGATAATTTGCTTTCTCTCTCCATGAAAAAAAACCTGAATCTCACTCCCCCATCCATCCTTTCTCATACAGGTGGTTTTCTTAAAAATATGTATTTATGCTACGTGTAAATTTATCTTTTCTGCCAAGGAAGCATGACTTCTCTAAAATGGTAAGAATGCTGAAAATTGCACAATGTTTAATGACACAGTTTTATAGGAGAGAAATAACTATGAAGACAAATTAATTATGCATTGCAAATGTGTGATTCATAAAAATCATTACTGGGTAGGAAATTCTGCAGTGGCTTGCTAGAGTTGATGGTAACATAAGAAAAACCCCATGGCTGGATCTAATGTTCTGCTTTCCACAATGGCCATGAACAGAGTAGGATTTCTGCACCCATATTTCTCATCAAATATATTTAAAAGCAATTCCTCCCAATACTGAAGCTAATTTTGGCAATTTTGGTTTCTCTCAGTTTCTTCTGTATGTATATCTTGCCAAGCTGAGTGTATCAGATTTAAGCATTTTTTTTTTAAAAAAAAAAACCCTCACAAAAATAGTACTTTGATGCATACTTCTCCGAGTAATTATTTTTCTTTGCAAATTTGTTATGTACAGTTTGCAAATAGGTTCCCTATATATAATGCATTTAGGCACATTATTTCCTGGTTTTATTTATTATTTGAACAAACCTTTCCTCTCTCTAACAAAATTCCCAGGCATGCATGCATCCCTCCATCCCTCTCTCCCTCCTTCCATCCATCCTCTCTGGCAATCCAACATTCAAGAATTCAAGAGCTTTGTATTATGTTTAAACTTTGGTTTGCATTACTGTATGCGCTTCTGCTCCCCATTACTTCTTTTTCCTTTAACATTGATTACACCACACTGACTTTAAGCTTCTGCCCTGAAATATGGACCTGATAGTATCATGTCAGGAGAGAAGAAGCTGAAATGTTATAGAAAGTTAAATAGGTCTCATGTTATACAGTGAGGTGGGAAGTTAAGAAGTAGGCATGGTGTACAGGAAATTGAGCATCTGGAGCTTATATTTCAGTAAATGACACCTGATTTTTAAAATCTGATATTATATTTGCTATTTTTTTCTATGCAAATAAAGCAAATCCAAATGCTCCCCTGTTACAACCAAACTGGTGATGTAGATCCCATAAACATATTTTCCAGAAGTCTGTCATCTGTTTTTTAAATTTTCTAATGCCTAAATATCTTTCTTTATGGGTTCTGAACAATAATAAATGTCTTTGAAAGCAGTGATTATGGAAATGTTTCGTCTACATGGAAAGGTGAGCATCTGGCTTCATTCTGCAATCATTCGCTTCTTGTACTATAAAAATGTCAGCTTTATTCCTTTTCAGAAGATGAGCCACAATGTTTATTACAGAAATCTTGCTTATATTTGTCATAATTTAATTAAAATTTTAGTTAACAAAAGGAAAAAGGAAAAAAGAAAGAGGAAAACACAAGATAATTCTTTCTATCCACATTGAATGTCATTGCTTCTTTATTTATTATAGCATACCTGGGTCCCATCAAGTCAACAGTGCTATCTGGTGGGACCTAAGAAAGAGGCTTTCTCTGCATAGCGTTTGAACTCTGTAGCAAAATTCCTCTTGGGATTCATGTGGCCCCTACCTTGACCCTATTTAAATGAGCCTTCAAAATCTGGCTGTTCCACCATACATCAGTAGGGTGTCAAAAAAGTCCAGATGGCAGCTGTGACAGTGTGATACACATAAACAAATTTCAGAAATTAGATTGCACCAACATGGCTAACCATTTTGACTTCTTAAATTACACCCTGTGGATATTCCTAGGTTAGAGTGGTTGACAGACCCCTGTATTCTGTTTCACTTTTTAGCTGGTGTTGTTTCTTTGGATTTTTCTTGGTTAGATTTTGTACCTTTGTATTTTGTTTTGTTCATTTTGGAAGCCCCCAGCTTATACATTTTATAAATAAATACATACATTCCAATTTTGTTCTGGCTGTTCCACCTGTGCGCCTGTCACCTAATATACGGGTGATGTTTTAAATTTGTGGTCACTGTATTTCCAGCCTTCTTATGTATTTCTATAGTATCATAAATCTAGAAGAAAATCAAATGAGTGGAACAATCTAAAAGCACTCTAAGTAAGCAAGGTCGGCAATTCCTTTATTGGATTCTTATTCCTGGATGTCTTTTTCCAAGCCTCAAAATACTTTTTACACATATCACATGCCTGGAAATTAGCTCAGGTGACAACATTTAGGGAATGTGCTTTTATAAACCTCTGTTATCTTGCCTGGTCTTTATCAAAGATTTAAGGACACAATAAGAAGTGATGTTTTAATTATTCTTTGTCATGAATTTAAGATGGGTGGACATTTAAACTGAGTAAACAAACAAACAAACAAATAAATAATAAATTCAACTTAATACTGTAAAGGTATTTCTTTCCCACTACAGTAGTGTAAATTGGGAAGAAGGAATGCCATATCAATTATGGATCATGGTATGAAGGAAGTGATGTGAAACTTTTCTTTTTAGTTCCTGTGATTAGCATAGCTAGCTGGGGAATTCTGGGAGCTGAAATCCACAAATCTTAAAGTTGCCAAAGTTGGACTCCCCTGTTTTAAAGATTAAATGAAACATGGAAGCGCTTTGGTCCTCCATCTTGGTTGACTGATTCAATCAGTCAGAATCAGTCACTAAGGCTGCAGTTGCTTCATTACTGCTTTGCTTTGCTCTTGTTGAAGAAACATCACCTACATGAAATAATTAGATGTTCATTTTTTTCCTTCAGCTCACCTAGAAAAATGCTTTGTGAGCGCTCTAAATTTCAACTTGAACCTCTTTTAAACAATATTCTTAAGCTATTTTCTGACATTATTATTAAATACTTGAACAAAATCTATGGGAATATCCAGAAGTAATTCTTGTGAATAATAATGTTGACTTGTACCATTAATCTCTTACTGTAAAAAAAATAGCCATAATGGCCTCTTCAAGCATTTAACAGTATGTATTTTTTAATATTTGCATATTGCATCTCATTGAAATGGGATAGTTCTTCGGAGGTTTTGTGACTGTGATTTAACAAACACTGTAAAAAAGTAACTTTTAAAAGCTCATTTCAATATGATTGCCTTATCAGAACAAATTGGTAAACAGATCAATAGAGCCTATTTGATCTTCTATCATGTACCCTCCAAATGACCAAAACTCAAATACAAACACATTTGGAAGGCACAGAGTGCTGTAGAGTTAGAAATGTAGAACTCTGAAGTCCTAACTTTAATGCCAACCTATTGTTAGGTCTTACTATAGTGTATTTTTACATAATTCATGTTGAATGATGTAATAATTAATAGAATTTTTAATGAAGCCTATACAATATTAAGAATGAAAGAATGCAACAAAGGTTTTATTATGTCATATCAATGGTCCATCTACCCCAGCATTCTGCCCACAGAATCAGCTCTTATTCATATCATTGGCCTGTGAATTTTGAAACATGATTCCAGATCTTGCTAATGACTGTTCAAATATAAGAAGGTTGGATTATGTTTGGCATCTCTAAGAAAAGCAGGTGGTGGAAAGAGATTTTGGAAATTGTCTTCCAAAACTCCACTCAGAGCAGAAAGGCTGAAGGAACTCAACTGAAGGAAACTCAATCGAAGGAAACTCGCCAAACTGGGGGATTAGTTGCAGCAACTTTGGGAACAGGATTGATTCAAAGCATTTAGGCAAAGATCAAAGATGATGTCTCCTTATTTATCTACAAAAGCTGAGTAGATCTTACTTCAATCTGAAGAACCTTCTTCAGTGCAGCTCTGGGTAGTATGTTTGCTTAAGAATTTCTCCAGTAGTTGTCAACCCTTCAAAGCAGATCAGGTCAGGAGACAGACTCCATAAGAACCATTGGAATTCTACTTTATTTTTAAAGGATATAATAATAGAATCTTAAAAGACTGACAGAATTCTCTCCATCACTGAAATCGGAAATAGAATCAAGGAGGGCAATCATGAGTTTCTTCCATGGCCAAGTTGGAAATAGCTTAATGGTGAATTATTTCTTCCAGGCCATCTCTATACTTCGCTACAACATCCAAAAAGGAGTTGCCTCAAGATTGCCATCACTATCCACCTATACCAGGCATGTCAAACTCGCGACATCATGTGACATCATGCAACGTATCGGGACTTTTCCCCCATTGCCGGCAATGGGGTGGGCACGGTTTTGGCATGACGCATCCGGCCCATGGGCCAGAAGTTTGACATGCCTGACCTATACCATAACTGCTCATGAGGTGATAGGTAATAGCTGATGATAGGTCTGGTCTCTTTGAAACACTCCCAGTTAACCCAAAGGTGGGGCAACCATGACCTGGATGTTTGAGAATCTCTACAGGCATTCTCCCAGTTAAATTCTCTTGTGTACTAGAATTCATAGAATCAGGCAGATATAAAAGGGTTTATAGTTTTTTTTCTTAGAATAACCATTATTTTTCTGCAATATCCAATCTTTCTCTTGCATTTAATTCTAATTCTAGAACCATAGGATTATGTGGGATTTGAACCCATTTTTCCCAACATAGTTTCTGAACTCTTAAAGCTAGACTGTAGTAAGAACTGACAATGGATTAGCATTAAGTTTAGGACTTCAGAGTTTCACATTTATAGCTCTACAGCACTCTGGTGCCTTCCAGATGTGTTTGTATTTCAACTTTGGCCATTTGGGGGTACATGATAACAGATCAAATAGGCTCTATTGATCTGTTTACCAACCTGTTCCTGATAAGGCAATCATACTGAGATGAGCTTTTAAAAGTTCCTTTCTTTACAGTATTTGTTAAATCACCACCACAAAACCCCCAAAGAACTAGAAATAATGAAATCATTGCCTTCCCATTAGTCAACACTGGTGCTGAATGAGGTCTTCAGAAAAAAGAACAAGCGAAATTCTTGCTTTGCATGCTGAGAATACATAAAAAGTGCAAGGGAGAAGTGCCAGCTGTGGACCTGATCTAAGTGTGATAAATCAGAAAAGACACTAAAAACTGGAATGTTGAACCAGAATTGATCAGCCCTATCTGTCCCTGCCAGTGTACCAAACCCAGCCCACCTGCTTCCTATTTATCATGCAGGAAGAAGACCTCCCTACATGGAAGAAAACGGGCTTGTATGAATTCATTTTGCATACACGCCGAGACATATCTATTTGGGAAGTCTTCAGAAGAGCAGCTGCGCTAAATCTGAGTATTCACTGGCTACATTTGAACTGTGGATAATGAGGTTTTCAACTGTAAACTGTGGGACAAAGGCTTTTCCAGCTGCAATGGAATAAATCATGAGCAACCCATGGATCTTTTTTAAAACATTGCTCGAAGCAGAAAGTGGCTTCATTTTGGGAGATTCCCAAGAGGAGATTTTGGTCTCCGTATCAGATCCAATTGGTGGGTTTCTAACTCCTAATCAAATAAATAAGCTATATAAACATAGAAATCAGGAACACCAGAAACGTTCTCAACAGGAGAGCGGTTTGCTTCATTTTTGCTAAAATTGTCTCAAATTAAGAGTAGGGGAAGGGAAAGCTTGATGGTACACTGATTTGTGTTTAATCATATGCAATTGACAAAGTTGCATATTTTATTTTGATAGCAGGAAAGGTTTTGAAATTGTATAGATATGATTAGCTTGAGGACTGATTACTGATGAATCTTTTAATTAGGTTGAAATAAATTATTTGAAATGACCACTTTGGTATGTGACAATATATTAATGGTGTCCCAATTTTAATATTTAGAGAAAATGGGCTGAATACATGTGATTAAGATAGCGTTTCCAGCCTGATGTCCTCCAAATGCCCCGCTAATATGGTTAGGTAAAATCTCCTTTTCCTTGATCTCAATTCCTGATTATATCAGGGACAAGTAGATTAATATGGACACAATTGCTCATTGCCTTCTTTTGAGATGTCCTAGTCTAGTTGACAGGCTGAATTACTAACAGGCTCCAATCCTGCTTCAGCTTTTTGAAATCAGTCTAGGTTAGCCACATTGCTGTCATCTTGCTTGTGGTTATTTACTGAGAAATAAGCAAAATGCATTAAGAGAGGACAGCAGATATTAACCAGAATGGAGCCACCCCAAGGCCTGATGGCATAACCAGATTTTGAAGGATTTCCAATAAATCAGCAGGAACGGAGACAGCCTCACTTTGGAGAGGGAGGATGTCCCTAATGCTAGTTTAGTTTATGTTCTAATCTATGGTGTTGCTCAGATCGAGAAAATAGGCTGATCGAGTGAGCAGTTTAAATGCAATGTGAGACTCTAGAATCTCACACCTGACCCATCACAAGACATCACAAGACCCTCACTTGACATACCCACACCTGAAGCCCTTATAAACAGAAGAACACTGACACTGACATCCTCTAAACTCCGCTGAAGATGTTACCTAGCCTGGTAATGAAATGTTTGGAAACCAACCCACAAGCTCGGAGAACAAACCTTCACCCTCAGTCTAGCCTTTGTCTTCCATGTGGTTTTCCTTAAGTGAAAGCAGAGCCAATTGCAGTTTTGACCATCCTTTCTAGGCCATCCAGAACAGTTAACCCTATGGTGGCCAATGGTTGTTCTATAAGTCTTTGGTTTGGAGGATAAGGAAGTAGCGACATCCATGGGAAGGGAGGGAATAAAGACAATCAAGATGGTGCCTGGGGCCACATGATTGAAACTCTGCCCCTTTCAAAATGTGCATCACAAGTTCAGATTTAATTGCCAACTTGATTTTGGACCCTACCCCAGAAGTCCCTGTACTGGCTTCTGTGAACTTCATAACCTGTGAACATAAACCAGGTGACATGCCAAGGGGACAGTTTAAGCAAGCCCCCCCTCCCAAACATAAGGCAAAGAACTCTATTTCCAAACATCTTTCCTACATGCTAGAATCTCATTTTGCCTGGATTCTGGTCCCCAACAGCTCTTGATGATGGCAAGAGTGACTTTCTATAATTAGCCTTTGAGAGGTAAAATAAATTTAGGCAGGATGCTGTGAGTGATTATGAAACTCAATGACAGGCCCCTTCTGTGCTGCGAGGAAAGTGGTTGTCCTTTCATTAATGGTCATATTGGGCACAAAATGCTGCTTCTGCACACAGGGAGGGAACCCACTCAGAGTGAGTTTTATATATCTGTGAACCCTTCAGGGCATAGCAAAAAAGTAGCAGCACAAAATAAACTGCTATATTATTTTAGTGGGGTGGAGAAAGTCATAGCTCTTTGGAACAGCATCTCCTTCCCTGCAGATGTGCGTGGCCCCATCATACTGGCCATTAAAAACGTGGCTTACTCCCCAGATTTTGAGTTAGTGTGATATGGTGGTGATGGGGCTTGTGTTGTGTTTTTATCTCTGTGGGTAGGGAAAAGAGTTGGTTGTTATTCCTTCTGAATGAAGGTGTCTTTGGGGTTTTCTAATGATTTTTGTCGGTTTTTATGTGATAAGATGCCCTGAGTGCTTGGGGCTGGGTAGCTAGAAATTGAAAATACAAATGAATATTACCTCTACTTAGTTGGGGTAATACACATTTCTGTTGTGTGCTCCCCAATACTACTGCTATGTTGCTTTTCGGACTTGAACATTTTTGGAATGACATCTTATGTCTAAGTTTATTCACCCATGTGGTATGGCTGTAGTACTATTATTACCTTTCTCATCTTCTCTACTATCCCCTCTTATTGGTATCATTATTATGATTATTATTACTCAATTGCTTTCTATGTACACCGAGAGCTTCCGTACCGGAGACTAATTCCTTGTGTGTGCTGTTTCTGGATAAGAAAAATCAAATAAAGTATTAAAGTATTAATAAAGAATAAAGTATTCGATTCTATCAGTGGAAGTCCACTGGCATTTTGGAATATGTGTCTTTAATTACCGATACACAGCTGGAGCATAAGTATATTCAAATACTACTGAACGTGGCTTGTACTTGAATGTGAGTTCTGAAATTCCAAATGCAAGCGCAAAACCAGTCTTCTCTAGAAACTATGCCACAGCAATGGAAACAATTCCTCTTGTTATTGAGTGACAAATAATTGCAAAACAAATGCAATTGACCCCAGGGTCAGAAGTCAGTTGAAATAATTTGAAGAAACACAAAGCATTTATGTAATATCCAGGAAAAGCTGTGACTGGCAGGAATATAGTGAAAATCAATGAACTTCAATATGAATTTCAGAGTGAGTGTGAGTTTGTCACCATCTATGCTGTGTTCCAGTATGAAAAGACAAAATTAGTAGGAAAATAACTCAAATGTCTTGTGTTAAACAAAATAAAACATGTCAGCTTGAGATATTTTCACAATCCTCATTCAATTCGATTTATTTGAAGAATCATCTACGTTCATCTTCAAGGTCGAACTTTTTTCAGCTGTCACCAACCTGGGGTGAGGGTAGGGGCCAGCGGTGGGGGTTGGTTAATATCTTGGAGGACAAAATTATTTCGACAGGCTTGAGTGCTGGGCAAATCCAACAGAAAGATATTTAATTTACAAGCATAAGGTGCTGTTTCTGGATAGGAAAAATCAAATGAAAAAAGTAAAGGTTTGTGAAGACTTAGCTTGATGGGGGTGGGTAACAGAAGGATCTTGGAATATTAGTGGATTCCAGTTGAATATGAACACGCAATAGGATACAGCAATTAAAGAGGCTTATGCAGTCTTGGGCTTCATTAACAGAATCAGAACAGCATCCAGATTACAGGAGGTAATACTTCCATAGTGTTAGACCTCCTGACCTGGCTTTGGAGTTAAATCATACATCTTCTGATATTTTACAGCTTGATTTGGCTGAAAATGCTTGGTCAGATTAGAACTTTTATTGCAAACAAGAAAGAAGCCATATACAACAGCAGATTGCCCACTGCTAGTGCAAAGACTTAAAGAAATATTATACCTTCAGGATTTAAACTTGTTTCTTCTTCTTGCTCTTCTAAATGAATGGATACCTGGCACAGCACTTAGTGGCCCTGAAGCCAAGTGCTTGTTCCATATTTACATAACTTTGGCCTGGAATTGCTGGTTTCTACTTTACTTGCCTAAATCCTGAAAACATGGAGAAGTCACAGTTGATTAGAGGGGAATCAGACAAAAGAGTGTGGAAAACAAGCCCTATAGGATATGGTTAAAAAGGAGTAGGTATGTTTCACTTGCAAAAAAGAAGATAGAAGAGAGATATAACAGTGGTCTCCAAATATCTAAAAAACAGATGCAAGAGGATCTCTGCTGAATTTGAAAGCAAAACAAGAACCAGAAAGGGGTTTCAGGGTGAATAGTAGAAAGCCTCTTTAACCATAAGAGCTGTTAAACAGTGAAATAACCCACCTGAAGCAGGTGAAAGTTTTCACAGGGGAACGGAGCTGGAGTACTGCCAGTTGGCAAGAGTTTAGTGGACTCCTGCATTAAGTTGGTAGTTTGACTAAATGAGCTGCAAGTTCCCTTCCAACTTGCTATTTAATGACTCAATGTAAGAACAACCAAGAGTCTCTTTTTAGCAGATAGCAAAACTAGCTATGTAGTTGGCACCATTTCCAAGACATTTACTTAAATTATAGCAGATAAAATATTCATCTCATAAGTCTTTTCTAATTAGGATGGTTGTTTTGGAGTAAAGATTGGTAGAAATGCGCCAGGAGAAGTGAGGAAGTTAAAACTGGGGTGTCAACCAGTTTATCACCAAGAATTAAAATCAGAGGGGGACATAAGAGCCTACAGAAAGAACAACTAGGTGGAAATTAAGGAACAGATAATGTGTCTACTTTACAAATTTACTCTTGGTACAGGTGGGAAACACCTAGAGGAAGTAAGGAGTGGAGCAGAAGTTTAGTTTGGAGCAATGGCAAGGAAAAAGAAGAAATTAAAAAAAGCCTAGAAAGAGATGGTTTAAAGACAAAGGAGAAAATAAATTTACTCGGGAATCAACATAAGATAGAAAGGAGAGAGTGAAACTCCCCCCCCCCCTGCAACCCTGTGCCTACTGGAATTCCTCTCCTCCAGTTAATAGGGAAGAAAAACAGTTATGTGTGTGTGTGTGGTGTCAAGGAATGAAAAATGTCTGGTAAAAAAACCTAGGCCAACAGAGAAGAGGAAGATTGGCACCATCTTCAATGATAGGTTGTCAAGTGAATCAATTGGAGAAGGACTGACCCTTGTTTGAGTCAAGAGGAGCAACCTAGATCTAAGGAGAAATTTCCTGCCAGAACAATTAATCAGTGGATTGACTTCCCTCCAGAAGTTGTGGTTGCTCCAACACTGGAAGTTTTTAAGAAGAGATTGGACAGGCATTTGCCCGAAATGGTATAGGGTTTTCTGCCTGAGCAGGGGGTTGGACTAGAAGACCTCCAAGGTCCCTTCCAACTCTGTTATTCTGTTCTGTTATTCTGAGCAGCTGGGGGAGGAGAATAAAAAAAGTGTTGCATAGCTTAGATATTGTTTTGGCATTGTTGCTAGAGAATGGCAAGGGTTGACTCCACAGTACAAAAAGCATGCTGAGGAACTGGAAAGGGTGCAGAGAAGAGCAACAAAATGGTAAGGGGTTTGGAGGCTAAATCTTATGAAGAAAAGTTAAAGGAATTGAGAAATGTTTAGTTTAATGAAGAGAAGACTGTGCAGAGACATGACAGTAGTCTAAAAGATGAAGGGATGTCACAGAGAAGAAGGAGTAGATTTACAAAGAAGAGCTGTGGTGGTATAGTGGTTAGTACGCGGTATTGCAGGCTAATTCTGCTGACTGCCAGCAGTTTGATTCTCATTGGCTCAAGGTTGACTCAGCTTTCCATCCTTCCGAGGTTGGAAAAACGAGGACCCAGATTGTTGGGAGCAATATGCTGACTTTGTAAACCACTTAGAGAGGGCAGTAAAGCATTATGAAGTGGTATATAAGTCTAAGTACTATCGCTATTGCTATTCTCCCTAGCACCTAACATAAGAACCAATGTATGGAAGCTTTGCAGCAAGAGATCCAAATTTAAGGAGGGATTTCTTGACTTTTCTTCAACCTATGTGCTGAATGTATATTAAGGGAAGCTGAACTGTAAGAAGATGAGCATGGTTTTAAACCTGGAGGAGAAAAACACAATAAGCTGCACTATCCTGGTGACACAGCTCTGAGAAATGAAAATGCAAAGGATCTGCAAGCTCCGGTTACAAAAGTCAAAATGTGTAGTGAAAAAATGGGCTAAAATTAAAGAAGACTAAATTAAGGACAACAGGTAGAACAACTAGCCTTAGAAGACACTGAAGTGGCCTGTATCTTTTGCCTGTTAGTATCAACCATCAATAAGAAAAGAACAAGCAGTCAAGAGGTACACCACAGACTAGCATGTGGAAGAGCAGCCACGAAGGCCTTGAAAAAAATATTCAGAGGTTGTGATGTGTCTACAGCTACAAAGGTCAGCATTGCGCAAACCATAGTATTTTTTTTTTAATCAAACTTGTTGGCCACCCATCTCAGCCAAGGCAACTCAAGACAAGAGCATTCCTTATTTTCTAGGTGAGAGTATTCCCTATTACCCTCTATGGAAGTCAAAGTTGAACAGAATAGGAAAAATATTGACAATTTTGTACTTTGGTGTTGGAGAAGACTCCTGAGAATACCATGGACATCTAAGAAAACAAACAAATGGATCATCAAACAAACAAAAGCCCAGAGTTCTCACATGAAGCACAAATGACCAAGCTCAAATTATCCTATTTTGGACACATTATGTGTATACCTAACTCTCCGGAGAGGGCTGTAATGCTGGGAAAGGTGGAAGAAAAGAACAGGAGAACCAGCAGCAAGGTGTATGGGCTTAGTTACAGTGCAATGAGTGAACTGTTGGAAGATCTGAAAGACTACGTGAGGTTTCCTCCCTGAAGAACTATCCCTATCTATGTGGTTGCTTGGAGTCTACAATGACTTGATAGTAAATAATCAATTGATACTGCTATAATCTCAAATGATTCCCAGCAGTTAATAGCAAATTAAAAACAATCTGAAGTAAATATATAATATTGAAATGTCCATGTTAAAATCAATAAATGACAGAGAGCAATAAAACAACCCCAAATAGTTGTTAAATGCTCTCTGGAAATGTTCCTCTTTAACCAATTTCTACAAAGCCAGAGGAAAGAGCTAATTAATTTCTTGAGGCAGGATGTTCCATAGATGGGAAAGGTTTCCTTCCTTGAGAAAAATGCTTCTGTTTTAATACCTGAATGTCTGAAAAATCCTTTTGGAGTTTCTTAATAATACCAAATTTTGTTCTTTTTTTTTTTTTTTTAACTTTTTATCATTCTGAATTGCCTATGGTTGTTAAGGAGAAACCATTTCTCACTTCCTCAAATACTAGAATTAGAAATTGCCAATGAAATTGAATCCTAAAGGAATCAAGACAGAGAAAAGGAAATATTTTGTACACAACACATCATCACATTTTGAATCTGCTACCACGGAACCGTGGTGTTGACTACCCGCTTGGCTGGCTTCAAAAAAGAGTTGGACCAAATCATGAAAGTCATGGGGATCAGTGACTATCAGTTTTTATGTCCATGTAAACTGCCTCTGAAGGCCATCTGCTTCCTTGTGCAGTTGGTTGGCTACTGTGAGAACAGACTGCTGGGTGAAACCAGAGAAGGGTACCGCTTATATTTTTATGTTCTTATAACTATACTTCCTGGTCTGAAAAAGAAATTCCCTCATCAGGCTTTCTTTGTGATTCAAATGAAGTACAAGAAGCCAGAAAGGCTGTTGTCAGGACTGCCATCCTGCTACAGCCATGTTTTGCCAAATGCCAATCTGCCATAGGCAATGGGGAGAGGGAGCTGCGGGGAGCAGCTTCATGCCGTCCCACGAGAGTTGCTGGCAGTTTCAAGGTTGTGCAATAGAATGTGATGCCATCCAACCCGCCAAGCCAGGGACTGGTACCAAAACAATTTGTTTGAATGTAATTGGACAGTTAAAGATAACTAGGGGAAAGGTGGGGGAGAAGGGAAAAGTTTACCAGATGCTTTGTGTGCGAAACCTCAGATCCCCCTTTGCCTTACTGTAACCACTTGGCTTTTAGTAAAAGAATTCCTTTTGCCACAAATGGAGTTGGCAGTCTTTCTTTCCGTTTGCTGCAAAGATTGAGTAATAGAAGGCAAGACACTTTACTCTGTACTTCAATATGTGTAAGAGCAGCATACAGGTAATCCTTGGTGTACAATTGAGACTGAAACTTCTGTTCTTAAGTGAGGCAGTCATAAGTAAATTGCACCTGATTTACATCTTTTTTGGCCCCAGTCATTAAACAAATCAACATGGTTATTAAATAAATCACTTGGTTGTTAAGGGAATCCAACTTCCCCATTGATTTTGCTTGTCAGAAGCCGGCTGGTAAAGTTGCAAGGGGCGATCACATGAGCCCAGGATACTGCCACCATAGTAAAATCATGCTGGTTGCCCAGCTTGAATTTTGATCATGTGGCCGCAAGGACATTGCAATGGTCATAAGTCACTTTTTTCAGCATTGTCATAACTTTGAATAGTTTGAAATAATAACAATAACAATAATAACAATAACAATAACAACAACAATAATTAATAATAGTAATAATAGTAATAATAGTAATAATAGTAATAGTAATAATAATAGTAATAATAATAATAATAATAATAATAATAATAATAATAATAATAATAATAATAATAATAATAATAATAATAATAATAATAATAATAATAATAATAATAAAGTTGGGAGGGACCTTGGAGGTCATCTAGTCCAACCCCCTGCTCAGGCAGGAAACCCTATACCATTTCGGACAAATGGCTGTCCAGTCTCTTCTTAAAAACTTCCAGTGTTGGAGCATTCACCGCTTCTGGAGGCAGGTTGTTCCACTGGTTAATTGTTCTAACTGTCAGGAAGTTTCTCCTTAGTTCTAGGTTGCTTCTCTCCTTGATTAGTTTCCATCCATTGCTTCTTGTCCTGTCTTCAGGCGCCTTGCAAAATAGCATCACTCGTTCTTCTTTGTGGCAGCCCCTGAGATATTGGAACACTGCTATCATGTCCCCCCTCGTCCTTCTCTTCATTAAACTAGACATACCCAATTCCATCAACCGTTCCTTATATGTTTTAGCCTCCAGACTTCTAATCATCTTTGTTGCTCTTCTCTGTACTCTTTCTAGAGTCTCAACATCTTTTTTACATCGTGGTGACCAAAACTGGATGCAGTATTCCAAGTGTGGCCTTACCAAGGCATTGTAAAGTGGTATTAATATTTCACGTGATCTTGATTCTATCCCTCTGTTAATGCAGCCTAACACTGTGTTGACTTTTTTGGCAGCTGCAGCACACTGCTGGCTCATATCTAAGTGATTGTCCACTAGGACTCCGAGATCCCTCTCACAGTTGCTACTATTAAGCAAGGTACCACCTATACTATACCTGTACATTTGGTTTTTCTTGCCTAAATGTAGAACTTTACTTTTTTCACCGTTGAATTTCATTTTGTTAGATAGCGCCCAGTGTTCCAGTTTGTTCAGATCCTCCTGTATCTTAAGCCTATCTTCTGGAGTGTCGGCTATTCCTGCCAGCTTGGTGTCGTCTGCAAATTTGATGAGTTCCCCATCTATCCCCTCGTCCAAATCGTTGATGAAGATGTTGAAGAACACTGGGCCTAGAACAGAGCCCTGGGGCACCCCATTACACACTTCCCTCCATGTAGATACGGTTCCATTGAGGACCACACGCTGAGTATGGCCGGTCAGCCAGCTACGGATCCATCTGGTGGTGATGCTGTCTAACCCAAGTAGTAGGTTGTGATCTACTTTATCAAATGCCTTACTGAAGTCCAAGTAAATTATATCCACAGCATTCCTCTGGTCCACTAATTTTGTCACTTGGTCAAAGAATGCAATAAGATTTGTCTGGCATGATCTGTTTTTGACAAACCCATATTGGCTTTTAGTAATGACTTTGTTTGTCTCTAGGTGTTCGCTGATTTGTTGTTTGATTATTTTTTCCAGAATCTTCTCAGGTATTGAGGTCAGGCTGATAGGTCTGTAGTTTCCTGGATCTATTTTTCCCCCTTTTTTGAAGATGGAAACTACATCAGCTCTTTTCCAGTCATCTGGTAGTTCCCCAGTGCTCCAGGATCTTTGAAAAATATAGTTCAGTGGTTCTGAAATCACATCTGCCAGTTCCTTGAGAACCTTGGGGTGTAATCCATCTGGTCCTGGTGATTTGAACTCGTCTAGGCTGGATAGGTGCTCACTTACCATTTTCTTGACTATCTTAACTTGTGTTTCTAATTTATTTTTTATGGTACTGTTTTTGATAGGTTGGACTGTTTTTTCCCTTTGTATAAAGACAGATGCAAAAAATGAGTTAAATAGTTCTGCTTTCTCCTTGTTGCTTGTCACCTTCTTGCCACTTTCCCCCACTAATGGACCAATCATTTCCTTAACTTTTTTCTTGTTTTTTACATGTTGAAAGAAGCTTTTTTTTGTTATTTTTGACTTTGGTCACAAGCCTTAGTTCATTTTGAGCCTTAGCTTTCCTCACTTCATCTTTGCAGGCTCAGACTATTTGCTGATATTCTGCTTTAGTTATGTGCCCCTCTTTCCACTTTTTATACTTGTCCTTTTTATCTTTCAAATGAATGGTTGTAAGTTGCGGACTACTTGTATTTTACTCAAAAGCATTTTAATGAGTCTTGTTGAATGAGACTTGGTTTAAAAATGCCAGAATATTTTTCTGAATGCCACTAGTTCAAATAGAGTAATACTGGTTTCCTATAAAGTAAATCCTATGTTGTCAGTACTTCAAGGTAGATAAGAGTAGTTACAAATACTACTTTTATTATACAGTATATAATAATTATAGAGTATAGAGTATATTATAGAGTATATAATAAT
This sequence comes from Azemiops feae, assembly GCA_023970755.1. Classification (NCBI taxonomy): domain Eukaryota; kingdom Metazoa; phylum Chordata; class Lepidosauria; order Squamata; family Viperidae; genus Azemiops; species Azemiops feae. Next base: position 1,150,595 of record JALGBA010000172.1, on the reverse strand, counting down.
TATAGAGTAACAATAACAGAATTTTGCAAATTTGAATGTACTTCTCCCTACCTGAAAGATTTTCTCAAATTACATTTCTACTTTGGACTCAGATTTTATCTGACTGTTGTCTTAATTGCAGCTCTTCCTCTTGTTCCTCAAGATTATTTTCACAGCCCATTACATATGGTCATCCTAGCTAGGAAAAACCCTCCTTTGTTTGAACCTTTAAAAAGTCATTACCAGTAGAACATGCAGTATCCTGAGGAACTGCAAGGAATACTAAATGAAGGTGTGATAGTGGGCTAATTCAGTGGTCACCTTTCTTGCTTTGTGGACCAGTGGGGGGGAGAGGGGATGGTTCTGCATGAGCAGCAGGTGAGCTCATGTGTATGTGCAACTCCATTTGTGCCAGCGGCAGGCACATGCGGCCACTGCTTGCAGAAATGGAGCTGTGTGCATTTGCTTTCTTGCTTGCTGCGCACGTAAGCGCTCGTCCGCTCCATCCGCAGCCCAGTTCTGAACGGGCTGCAGACCGATAGTGGGCTGTAGCCCGGTGGTTGGGGATCCCTGGGTTAATTGATATTACCCATAATTATTTGGTGCAATACCTGTCAGCCCTTTGAGTTAGTCCAGACAAGAAGCACAGATCATGAGTACTGATGCTACCTTTACTGTGAAGTTACATTAACAGAATTATGCAGACCTGAAAGCACTTTTCCCTTTAATTTTATTTATTTATTAAATTTGTAAGCTGCCTATCTTACTGTCAAGCAAGCTCTCGGCAGCTTCTTTATCTTTATTTTCCAGAAAACTTTAGGAAGGATCCCTTCTGAGATGATTTGCCACTGCCTCCTCCTAGGGCTGAGAGAGGGGGAATGGCCTGAGGGCACTAGATGATTTTGTGCCCAAGGTGGAACTAGAAATCAGAGTCTCCCAGTTTCTAGCTTTGTATCTTAACCACTACACCAAATTGGCGGTTAAGATTACAGTAACAGAACCTTGTGGGCCCCAGACCCCTTCTGGTTTCTGTGGGCTGAGACACCATTTGCATGACAGTTGTCTAGTCTGCAACTCCCCTGGTCATTCTCACATAGCATTACAGTACCATACCAGCTTGGGATGTTTGCCAAAGCCTTTTGAAAAAGGTGGGTGTTCTGTTTCTTGCGTTGGTAGGCATTGAATAGACAGAGCTCAAAACAAGTACTTCTTTATTAGCATTCGAACAGAACAGAACAGAGCTCACACAAAATGGCCCCACCCCTTTTTATACAATCTCCAGGGGCGTCGCCAATCGTTGCAACGGATTCTCCCACGCAAATTGCATGCTTGTCCTCGCTTGCAAACAGCAAGTCAGACCCCGGGCAGGCCACGTGGTCTGCTGATTGTTCTGGTGCAACTCCCTGCACCTGCTCTTAATAAAGCCCAGTACATAACACCGGGCTCCACCCAAGGCCATTTGCTAGGTTTCCTCTGTGGTGATAAGGTCCAGAAAAAAAACCAGCGTATTAAATATGACCATATCCTTTCGTTCTTTTGCCTATAGGCAGAGAACAATTGCAGTTTGATTCACAAATGTTGAAATCTTTATCTGTGGTTTCAAAGCTCTCCAACTCCAAAAATTCAATTTGTGGCAGTTCAGAGTCATAGCTGTTATTAAGATTTAGTTACTTGCTGTAGTGGTGAACACTCAGAGAATTGCAGTAAGATCAATCCATCCCTTCCACAAAATCTGCTTAGCATGAATGGCTGAGTTATTAACTCTTCCGTAAAGTTATTTAGCAGTCATCTCTACTCTTTTTGTATTTCCTGCTAAAGGCACTTCTTTCGAATGGTGGATGACAGGGAAGAAATCAGCTGGAGGCTTTAAACCAGTTAGAAGTTTTCATTTTTCTCTTAAATATGTAAAATGGTTTTCCATAACAGAAGCATATTACAGCTTTTAATAGGTACATTCTGAATATGCTGTTCAGTTTTTGAAAATATCTGCACCCCTGCTGCATTTCTTCTTGCTTTCTAAGTGAGGGAACATGTTCAAAATGTGAATTTTGTGCCTGGATTTGAAAATAGACTGCAGGAAGCCCCAATAGACAAAAACTGAATCCTTGACAAAACAAGGTTTCGTGGTAGATGTTCCCTGTGTTTGGAGACAATCTGATCTTGACAAGATTGTGCCTCCCACCAACCCAAAGAGCAACGTTCTGAGTGTACAAGCTTGCCTTCAGGGAAAGGAACATGATACTATTGGGTATCAGGGCACCTACTGTTTTCCAAGATGGTGCCTACAATTTCCCTCTACATTAATTTTTTTCTTTAAAAAAATAATTTTGGTGGGTCCTTTCAAATTAATCTTGACTCTTTATGTCTATTTGGACAAGTTCATGTAGTTTTCATAGCCATATTTTTGGAAATGGTTTGTCTTTGACTACTACTTCCTTTAAAAAAAAAGTTTTATTAGTTTATAATATACGATACAATTGAAATATAAAGTAAATAGTGGGAAAGATGGGGAAGCGAAAAGGGAATAAAGAAGTGAGGTAAGGGAGAAAAAAAGGGGGAAAAAAGGCATTGACTTTCGACTTCCTTTGGTGCAATAGAGTATCAACTTCAAACCTCAACTTTTTACTTTTACAAAATAATATAAACTAGCCATTTCACTAACATCAAATCTATCTAATTGGTAAAGCCCACAATCAAAATTTCATTTTTTTCCACCTCAAGCACAAAATCTAGAAGTGGCAATAAAAGTATTCATATTTTTTTCTTTAATCAGTACAGTCAGTTTAGCCATCTCTGCTAGCTCCATCAGTTTTTGTAACCATTCCTCCGTTGTAGGAATCGATGTAGTCTTCCATTGTCATTGGCTACTACTTCCTAGGGTTGAGAAAGAATGACTGGCCCAAAGTCACCCAGTTGACTTCATGCTATGATAAAACTAGAACTCATGGTCCCCCAGTTTTTAACTTGATACCTTTAGCCAATACACCAAACTAGCTCACAAAAAATCCAAAAACAAATATTTTTAAAAATCAAAAGGGCCTAAATCTTGCAGGATTGCCAAATCTCATGATTGTGGCAATTTTGACTGAGATTTCATGGGAACTTGCACAAGAATCCTGAAACTTCACTAAGATTTAAGACAAAAATGCTGAAATCCCAACTCAGGTTTCAGACTATTCTTTGCAAGGGGAGGTGTTTGAGAGTATATTATGGAACCTGATGCTTGAGGAAATCGTTGAATGTTTCTTTTTACAGGTTTTTTTCCCCTGTTGTTTTAAAAAAACTGCTATTAAATTTGTTTTTATATAAATCCCAGGTCTTGGGTCGGGCTGGATGGAATCTTTTAATGGATGCATTTTTCTTTTTCTTTTTTGTATTGAGCAACTGGATCCCATCTTGTTCATTGCTTTGTATTATGTTTTTATTATTTACTATATTGTGAGCAGCCCAGGATCAGTTTGAAGCTGGGCTAAATTTAAATTTAAACACACAAATCAAGCAATCAATTCACTTGAAATATATAGTAATATAAGAAAGTTACAGCATAATTACCTATTTTCCTTGCTTGAATCTTTTTATTCATTCTTTTATCCATATTTTGCATCTGATCAGGAGGTTGCTGAAAGAATTTAAAATCACCAGAGCTGCTCTTCCTGAGACATCTGTCTCACGGAGCACTCAGTGTGCAAAATTGCTTTTAATCCTAAGCAAAACAACACATTGTAACAATGAATTTGTTCTGTAATTGCATATCTTGATTTCATCATGGCAAACAAATTAATCATTCCATAACTCAGCTACAGTAGCTGAGTTCTTTTGTTGATTTCAGAGCACTTCAGTCTATGTTGTTTTGATGTTTTGGCATGGTAGATGTAATGAAGGACTGAATCAGACATGATGATAAAGCTCCTTCCCAGCCTAGTACTCTTGGAGGATGATAGGAGCTGTTATCCAACACATTTGAAGAGTGCCAAATTGGAAAATATTGCTGTGTAGAAGTCACTGGGGGAGGAGAGCTGTGCTAATTTATGGTAGTCAAAAGTCAGAAAGAATCTGATAGGGTTTGTCCAATTCATGAAAACGCTCAATTCTTTCCCGCAATTCTTTGCCAACCATTGTGAAAAATAAAAATAGAGGGATCCTGTATAATTTCTCTTGCAAATAAAGACATGTAATTTAGGGGAGAGCATTTTTCAGCAAAAAATATTAGTAGAAGAGAGAGGATTAAGATCTGTCTCTTCAATGGCTCAACACTATCTTTTTGTCAAGGCTAGAATTGGGAGGATTGCCCTCTTTCCCTACCTGTGGGCAAAAGTTTTTCATCTTTCTTTTAAAAACAATTTTAGTGTCTGGAGTCTCACTTACATTTCACCAAACCTAAACCAGAGATTATTTTGATTAAAACACAATGTTACTTCCTCTCCTCACCACTTTCTAGAAAAGTTACTATGATACGGGCTCTAGATAAAGTCTACTTTGGTATGGCAACCATTCTTTGGGGAACCCCTACAAGGAGCAAAGAAATATAGAAAATGTGGTTCTTTGATGCCATGGAGTTCTGCAGATAGATTTTGCAGCCATACCTTTGGCCTTTGGTGTACAGTGTACAGTTGTGTCATAATCTCCTGCCCACCTAGCAGTTCAAAAGCATGCAAATGTTAGTAGTTTAATGGATACCACTTTGGTGGGAAGCTAACAGTGTTCTGTGCTGATATGATCATGGAAAATGACTTCAGATAACCCTGGCTCCCTCGGCCAAGAAACAGAGATGAGCACCACACCCCAGAATCGGACACAACTGGACAGGTAAACCTTTACTTTTACTTTTGTGTTGTAGGATAGTTCTCAGGCACCATAACCCCAATGTAGTGCTGATAGCCAAATCTGGCCCTAGGTTCTGCCTTGGTTTACCTTCCCAATAAGCAATCGAGTTGGAAGATCATTTAAAAGCAGTTTATTAGTGTACCCTGATAAAGTGGGATTTCTCTAGGCAAAGGAGTAAACCCTGAAACCCATGTTACATTCCTATTTATAGGTAACACAACAAAGAAAACTGAAAGAGGAAAGTTGGTTGGACAAGATAAGAGTAACCCTTCCTTGCACAGTAAATCAACTACAAAGCTTGTTTGAAGTTAGATAACCAGATGCCAGTTGACACTAAGAAACCTTTTCTTATCAGGAGATAGTTTCCAGACATCCTTCTGTAAATTATCTTTTCAATTTAGGAATGTTAGAAACTATCTAATCAATCCATACAACCATAGGATAAAAGCTTTGCCAAATTCCAATCTGTAATGAATCTGAACATTATTTTAAAAGAGAGACAATAAGTCAAATCAAAATACAAAATAGCTGTGTCTTGTGTCCCTCAGTGCTTAACATTTCTATTGGACTTCATTTCACCTGGTCTTCCAGAGCAATGGATTGGGAAAAGATGCCTTAGTGAAGATCTCTTCACTCACTGGATTCCCCTTCTGCATTAGATATTTCAGATGATAGGCATCTGATACAAACCATGATGCAATAAATAAATAAATAATGAAATGTGCATTGCAAGACATTATGCAAGTTGTAGCCTTTCATACTTGTATTCTAACATTGGATAGAAATACTTATGTCACATGGTTTGCACTGCAATGTTACAATGCATTTGCCTATCTTTCCCCCTTCTGGAGACCTCTGTTTCTAATGGATCTCTGAGACCTGCAGTAGTTGTGCCTTCTTGGGCACAAAATGTCCTTTTTAAAAAAATCTGTTGTCTCTATTGGCCTTAAAAAGGGAAAACTTTTCTGTTTTGTTCTCTCAATGCTGCTTATGTCTGTTTGATCAATTTCACGGTTCTTCAAATGGCTTTGTTCTGTTAATATTGCTTTACTGAATGGTATCACTTTATCCATTGTGGTGATTTGCTGAAAAAATGAAATACATATACAATAAGTGAGCAAGACAAAATGGCTGATGAATAGAAAATACTCCTTATAACTCTTCACAAGATATAATAACCAGGAACAGTTGAATAACTTCTTGTTGAATTCTGACTAACAAACTGTTTAATGCTAGATTTTATTCTGTGAAAAAATCCCACTGGAACCCCAAATTCCTTAATTTTACTCTGTTTCAATGATCTCAGCCAATGGTCCATTCTTTAATTTTCAGTCCTGACTGAAAATGATTTATTTCAAATCAAATCTACCCATGATAGTTAATGGTAAGTAGCTTCAAACCATCTGCTTCTCTTAATAAGATGACGAACTAGGTGGAACTTTTTTGGTTTGACCTTAGCGCAATTTTTTCCTGGCAATATTTTCTGCCAAATGATCAGACAAACTTAATTAGGGTCACTACTAAAGCCAAACTCAGTGTGGAAGTTGAGTAGTAACTTGGGCCAGTCACTCACTCTCTTTACTTAAAATACTTTAGCAGATTGTTAATAAAATTGGAGGAGGGGTTATTTTCCCTGAGAGGAAAAATGCGACATAAATCAACTAAATAACTAAGGGATGCTTATAACATTAAGTACATAGCATCCAAAACAGCATAAGCTAACATAAAGAAAATCCGAATTTAGATCACTCTGCAAGACTGCAGGAACTTAATATATTAATTAATTAATTGGCTAGAAGGTTTGTAAAATCATTAAGCTGTGCAGAAATTTAAATAGAAAAAAAAATATTGATTTTAACCTGCTTCCCCCTTCACTGATTTTGATCCAGATTAGGTTAAAGTTTTCTTTCTGTAGTATAATGAAAATTCACAATGGTGGTTTTGTGTTACATATTTAATATATCATGTATTTTATCCCTAAGGCGATTATTAGTGCACTTGATTAAGGTTTAAAATATGTATAATATAGCAAAAGTAGATAGCAATAATTGTTCTCCCTTTCTAATAATGTCAGAATTTCAGGTAATCTGAATAAATTAATTGGCTCTTCATTTAAGAAGATATTTCACATAAGTAATTTATGGAATTTTCTGCTACAAGATATATGTCAGATGAACTAGTTTCCAAAGGAAATAAGACATTTTCCCCCTCTCCTATTCTTTTGAATGATCAGAGGTGTATACATACTGTGATTTTACACAAGAATACATAAAGTGATTTCTCAAACTTCACCTTTCAACATTTACGCAGCAGCTGCATACATTTGGACAAAGGGAGTCAAGAGAAACAAAAATTGAATTTTTTGCTGAACCTAAGGTCAGTCAAAAGTCAATAATCATTTTGGAGAAACGATATGAATATACCTTATAGCACCCTGACCCTGTATATTCTTGATACCTTACCACTTATACTTGTTTATTTTGGTGACGCCTGGCAACCACCTACACAAGTTTTCTTGGCAAGATTTCAGAAGTAGTTTGCAATTACTTGCTTCCCAGGGCTGAAGGGAGTGACTGGCTAAGATCACCCAGGTTGGCTTTGTGCCTAAGGCAGGACTTGAACTCATAGTCTCCCAGTTTCTAGATGAATGCTTTAACCACTACACCAAGCTGGCTCTCTTTATGACTCTCACACACATCAAAATCCTTTTCTTGAATTCCAGTGCCAAGAATGCTTACTTAGGAGCTGCCTATGGACAAATCTAGGCAAGCACTATTTTAACTTCTGCTGCTATTTAGTGGTCATTAGGTTCAACCCTAATGTTCAATTTTAGTTTAACAGGCTTTGGTAGACAACAACAACAAAAAAAGGAACATAATGATTGGACAGAACATCCAGAATATACGAGTATGACTCTGGTACTTATTCTGTATAGTGTAATGGTGGCTCATCCCATAGCTGATGATGCTAGAATTTCAGCCTAGGAAAATTGCCAATTTCTGCCCTTATACTGTAGTGTGGAGGAGCTGTGTGGACAGCAGCACACCATGACCCCTATTACGGGTCCACATTTTGGACAAATTGTGGAAGAACATGACTTATGCTGATCTGCCCTTGAGAAGGGAGGAAATTATGGCAGAGCAACCATGTCAGTGTTTCTCAACCTTGGTACCTTTAAGAAAGGTAGACTTCAACCTTGCTAGTTGGGGAATTCTGGGAGTTAAAGCTGCCAAGGTTGAGAAATACTGAGCTATGCGAACAAGTGAATAATCCTTATCTGCAGTTCTACATTCACAGCAGCCAGTTGGGATTAAGCTATTGGATTGGCAGCAGAAAATCCCAGTTTCAAGTCCTTCTTATTTAAACCTAGCTCATTAAACCTAGCCCAGGTTCAAGTCCTTCTTATTTAAACCTAGCTCATGGATTTGCTGTTGAGAAAGATGGTGGAAGTAGGAACACAAGATTTTTGGGAGCTTTCCTCACTGCTGGGTCAAATTACTACCGGTATCCAAACATCCCAGAGTCAGCAGAAGGCTGTGTTCAAAATTAAGTTTGCTGCCCTTATCCTTTTTCTGCTCTTGTCAACCCTCTGGCTAGTGAATTCAACATTAAAGAAACTCTATGGCTTTGAGGTGCCATAAGAGATAAATTTTTATTGAGTACACATCCTGGCACTGAAGAAGTTTCTAAGTTTCTAAGTTTCCCATGCAAAATTCTGGTTAGTTACCAATAGCTTTTCATAACCCTCACCCACCATGTCTTCATGTTGGCCAATCACATTCTTTCTGTTTGTTATGGGAACGGTCCACTTCTCTGCCAGACACTTGCTTTGGATGACCTTGGTTCTCACAGTCCATGGACGGCTTCCTGAAACTCCCGTTTCTTTCCCAGACTCCCCTTTCTATGGCAATCATTGCCCATAATCTGAAGTAATAGATGAGAAGGTGATAAGTGAGGAAACTCACAAATTTTATACACTTTGAGGCTGACCTAAGATGGATACTACTTTAACAGTGGTATGGTGAAAAAAAGAAGAAGACATTGCCAGGGCATATTTATGTTTGGGTTAAGGAAATGGGACATGGTCTCACATGTGTGGCCAGTAAACTGCAGGGGCATGCATAGAAGAGGCTAAGAAAAAGTAAGGGATGGTAGCACCAAACATCACATGTACATAAACATAATCATTCTTTGATCACGTAGTGGCAGGCATCATTTTTCCTTTTTTGACCCCCTGTGGATTCCTCTGTGAATGGTTATCTTGGAAAATAACCTGGAAGAATCCTACTTTCCAGCAGAAGCAATGCTAAGTGTGTAATTGCTGTGCGACATTCTCTGTTTCCTAAAATCATGTAATTTGGGGCAATTGTTTCATTTGCTTGAAAGCAAGGCTTGTTCCAACTTTTTCACTGAATTGACTCGTCTAAAAATGAATCACCTACATCAGAGGAGTTCTACTGCAAAGGGAAGAACTTCAGTATTTTTCAAAAATGGGGTTATTATCCATTTAATAAATCTGACTATTTTCAGATGAGATTCAGCACCTTTCCCTTTTGCCTTGAATGCAAATGCACAGGAAGCATATAATATTTACAATCCTCTTCATCCCAAATGTTTTTTTTGAACAGGAAGCCTTGCTGTGCCTCAACTTCCTTCAAATCCTACTTGAATTTCAATTAGTAGAAATTAATGAAATCTAATTTCATCTACTTGAGTGAAATGCAATATCTGTGGATATAATAGTTTGTCCAAGAAGATGCAAACCAATTTAATTAAAAATGCTAAATAAAAAGTAAGTTTCAAAGAAAGACATGAAAGGATGCAAGATCTCATTACTCTGAGTGTGAATGGAGGTCTAGAAGGCACAGAACATCTGTCTCAAAAGTTGACCTAAAGAACTCTTTCCAAAAACCTGGCCATATGCTCAAGGATAGCCGTCAGATAAAAATTCACATATTCGAAAAGAGCAAATTTCATGGTTTAACGGTAGGCAAATCTAGCAAGAATAAAATAAACAGGATGGGGCAGTGAGATAGATTGGAATGAATTGATAAATTGCTAAATAATTTGGAGAATGGCAAAATAGTTCTAACACTAAATTCAGCAGTACTACCAACAATAACAGCTCTAACAACAACAGAAAACCCTAGAAAGAGTTCAGTGAAGAGAAACTAAGAAGATAAGGGGTCTGTAGGATAAATTGTGTGAGGAATGGTTAAAGGGAACTAGACTATGTCTACTCTAACAAGGAGAATAAGTGGTGACATGATAACTGTCTTCCTGTATATGAGGGACTGCCACAGAGAGGTGAGGAGTCGACTTATTCTCCAAAGCTCCTGAAAGCAGGACAAGAAGCAATGGCTGGAAGCTTGTTAAAGAAAGATCCAACCTGGAATTAAGGAGAAACTTCCTGACTTTTAGAACAATTAACCAACATTAACAGTTTGCCTCCTGGAGTTTTGTGAGTGCTACATCACTAGAGATTTTCAAGAAAACCCTATGATTCTATAAAAGCAACTTGAGACCAGATTATGTGAATCAAAACAAATCAGAATAGAGCTGGAAGGAACCTTGGAGGTCTTCTAGTCCAACCCCCTGCTCAAGCAGGAGACCCTATATCATTTCAGACAAGTGACTGTCCAGTCTCTTCTTAAAAACCTCCAAAGATGAACCACCTACAACTTCTGAAGGCAAGCTGTTCCACTGGTTGAGTGTTCTCACTTTTAGGAAGTTTCTCCTTAATTCCAGGTTGCTTCTCTCCTTGATTAGTTTCCATCTATTGTTTCTTGTCCTTCCCTCTGGTGCTTTGGAAAATACGTTGACCGACTCCTCCTTGTGGCAGCCTCTCAAATACTGATATTGTATTGTATTTGAAAGGTGGACTATTTCCATGTTAGCCTTCTCCTGAAATCATTAGAAGCTCTTTGGATGCTGCTTTTATGGGTTGGTTTTGGAATCGTGGTGTAACCATGGAATGAGCATTCCCCATGTTTTAATGGTGACATATTTTTCCCTAACGAAGCATACCAAAGGCAGACTTTTGTGATCTCAGTTCAGAAGGAAGTTCTCTAATTTTCTCAGGCATTTTTATGGTGATTTTTATCTGATATGGATGTTCACACTACTCGATATTTTATTTGTTCATTCTATAATAATTTGCCATAAAATATCTATGATCATCTGTTCTTTCGATTCTTTAGATTTGTATCACTTCTGGTTTTGCATTAGGTAATGCTTGAAGGTCAGGAGATAAATTCTAAAATAAGAAAACACTAATTAAACTGAGCTTGGCTCCTTGTAAATTAGGTTCATAGAGCCCAGATCTGAAGAATGCCAGATGTAGAATCTGTATAGGTGTGTGTAACATTTCATTTCTGAAAACAATTTCATATTACATTAGCCTGATGAGCAATCAAACTTGAATGGCTTCTAAATGTTTAGTTCATGACTGAATTAAAATATTGTCCTTGAACCAACAGAAAACTGAGCTGGCTTTCTATACTTTATTACCACTTGCTTAGGTGAAAATCTTCATCAAAACCTCCTTAATAGAAGCTGAGGAAAGAAGTGAGTTTTGCCATCTGGACAAAACCTGTGTGACTTTGCCCAAGTGTTTTTCAGAAAGTCAAAGAAAGCCGATAGGCTAGTTTTGGATGTGAGTTTAGCACTGTTCCAAATGAATGCTAAACCCATGTTCTAAAAGTAGCTGACAAGTGTGAGGAGAGCTGTACCATGAAGCAGCATTCATAAATTCAATCTCTCTTTTATCATCTCTCCCCCTGAGTGTGTGACACCCTCATAGGTGGTCAGTTACCGTTCAGACTAATCAAAAGCTCTGAGTTGTAGATTGGCTCATGGACCTGTTGGCTAGAAGGGGCAACCCATTTGAAAAAAACAGACTCTCACAATGCCCAAAGTAGAATGATTTGGGAGACAAGGAAGGGGGTGTGATGGCATCAGCGTAAGATACCCAGGGAGTCGAAGTCCAGAGAACATAAATTCACCATAGTTGCCCACTTCTGATCCAGAGTGTATTTACTAAGCCTCCTGACTGGCAGATTCCCGTTTCTTTACGCCTCCTGGATCAATCTGAAGAAAAATTTAAAAAAAGGAAACAGCATTTTTTATTCTGCCACTTGGGGTAGAAGGGGAAAATGGCAGAAATCTTGTGAATTTCACCTGTATACAGTGAACATGTAAAAGACAAAAAAAAATATTCACCCCACTTTTCACACCAGGTTTGTGTGGTATTTTTCACCCCTGGGAGGGACAGTTCTGCCTCAGTGCATAATAGTTAATTGGATTGTAGGGGGCCGTCTACGATGAAATGCAGCCCATTAGCTGAACCAGGCAGACATCTTGAATTGGCCCAAGTCAGAAAACTTGTTCTGCTTCAAGGTTGTTGACACACACAGTATTCAAAGCTGACATATTTACTGCACTTTTAAGGCAGATAACAGCAGACACAATGGATGTCAAAAGCCTAGCAAGAGAGCTTGCTTGAACTGAGTTGGATGCAGTCCAAGAAACATAGCATAGTCCAAGAATCACAGGATGCCAAATTGGTTAGTCAAACTGTCCAATAGTCAAGAGTCACAAACAAGAAGCAGAAAAAAGCTGCAAACACTAAGAAGTCAAACAGTTGTCTTCAACAAAGACAGCAAGCAAAGGGGCTAGCTAAATCTCTGCAGCCAGCTGGCTGCAGTTCCACCTGCAATTCCACCCTTTGCCAAGTGAGAAGCCTCATTAAGGAATGTTGTTCTGCTCACCTCTGGATTCACCTAGACTGGAGCTTGGGGATTGTGCCTCATCATCAGATTGCTCCATCTGAATAGAAGATGCCTGTGGCTGATCAGCCTCCATTGAATTTTGGCTTCCTGAGTTCTGTAGCTGACCATCCTGAACTACAGGCTCAGCTGTAGCAACATTGGCAGATTTCAGGTCAGAGTCACACTCTGAATCATGGCTTATAACAAAACTCTACTTCTGGACATAGGAGATAGAAAACAGAGTTGCCTTTCTGGGGGTTGCCTTCTTGGTGTGGGTGGACATCAAGGTTGTGTGTTCCTATCCTCAAGATATAGTCAGTGGCCCATATTTGTCCTGCAGCAAGCTAGTCATGTGCATCAGCCGAGAAGGTTCCACACCCATTTGCACCACTCAGGTGACCTTGAGGAAACAAACCTCCCAGTGGCTTCAACAACTCTATAAAACAATGGAAATGATCAGCTGTCTGCAAGGAATATAAAGCCTTCCATTCCCCATCATCCAGTCAGAACTGAAGAAGCTTCTTGAATGAGAAGCGAAACGTCTTCAAAGAAAAACAAAAAAGTTGCCAGTTGCCTCTTGAAAAAGCACCTTTGGGACATACATACATACAGTTCTCGATTTATAACACAAGTCACAACAGCTCTGAAAAAGTGACTTATGACTGTTTTCCCCACTTATGACCCCATGGTCATGTGATCAAAATTCAGATGCTTGGCAACTGACTCACTGTTATGATCGTTGCAATGTCCTGGGGTCATGTGATCCCCTTTTGCTACCTTCTGACAAGCAAAGTCAATGGGAAAACCAGATTAACTTAGCAGCTGTGTTCCTAATTTCATGACTGCAGTGATTCACTTAATAACTGTGGAAAGAAAGTTCTCTTTGCTACAAATTTTAGTTAGTTTTCATTTGTTCACTAGTAATATTTTCAAATGATCTGTAAAAAACATGGTAGTTTTTGGCACAGTGCCCCTGTAGGTCCAGTAGGTGGCGCTCTTCTTTAACACACCAGCCTTCTTCCGAATTGCCTTGTGCTCCCACAGGCAGAGGAGAGCTGAATAGCTTGCTGTTTTTCTATTTTATTTTATGTTGCTGACCAATGGTGCCTGAGTCATAATGTAATCTGCAACTCAACAGGTTCTGGAATGCGCGTAGGGTCTGGCTCTGTGCCTTTTGTGAAATTTGCGATCTTCAAAACAATTGAATGACAATATGGATGGTTTTCTTCCAGAAATGCCTTATTGAATCCATGCATCGTTTACTCTGCTAAAAGAGTAATATGCCTTATGCGAAGAGACCTAGACTACCTATAAATTATAATGAGGCAGAATGATACAAAAGACAGACCAGCTTGCACCAATCCATAATGTGGCTGGTTTGGTTTTTGGCTTGGTGTGATATGTAAATCTGTCCATTTTTGTTTGTAAAATATGGCTTATGGTTTTGTGTTATGCATGAAGCAGGTGACTGTGGCTGGCACCACAAACATGATTAAAATAAACCAAAACACAAGGCAATTTATGAGCCCAGCAGTGTGTCTGCTACAAACTACTGCAAATTTTTTATGTGATTTTGGCAGCGTACTAATTAAAGAAATAAACAGCACAGAATTATGAAAACTGGTCATAGGATGTTAACATCCCATATACTTCATCTATTCTATTTGAAGGAAGTTGCTGGTCTTCAAAAAAGCCAAAAAAGCTCTTAGTGCTGTGGACAAACTCAAATAGATCATAATGTCTACCTTCTCCCCCCTTGCAAGTCATTAGTATTCCTTATTCAGTCGTTCCTGAATTACTATCCTCCAGATCAGGAGTGTCCAACCTTAGCAACTTTAAGACTTGTGGACTTCAACTTCCAGAATTCTCCAGCCAGCATGGGTGGCTTGGGAATTCTGGGAGTTGAAGTTCATAGGTCTAAAAATTGCCAAGGTTGGACACCCCTGATCTAAATGTGTTGGACTTTAACTTCTGTAATTCTGAGTCAGCAGAAAGACGAAACCAGTAGGTTGAAGAGCTCAGGCTGGTGAAGTCTCAAATTCTTGGTTTTGTTCTGTAGTTTCCTTTCACTAAACTTTAGAAAAGTTTGAGGGGATTTAGTTCTGTAACATTGAACCTAAAGGATGTAGGTTGGGCACCTTCCCACATTTTGACCAGGAAACAGAATTATAGTCATGGTGGGTTTTGAGATGCTTTCTAATCTTAGGAAGCTTTCCAGTCAGTCTTTTCTGAGTGATCAGAACATAAGGAGGAGACTTTGCTTTGGTTGGCTATTGAGGAGGCTTCTCTAGCAGCCAATCCTGACATTGTAATCTAACACAGGGACAAGGTTTGGATAAGACTTCTACAAAGCAATTGCAGTTTAGGATTTGAGAGGTGGTGGTTGAGGATCATGAGCTGACTTGCATTCCTGAGCAAAGCTTTAAGCCCACACGTGCCTGGCGCAACTCCAGTGCTCTTCTCATTATACTACACTGCCTTCCCTTATTATCCTTAGCCCACATAGTTCCAGACCTACTGGAACTTAGCTTTGCAGCCTAAAAACACAAAGTTGATCTTCACAAGCATGACAGAGGTTCTTCAAAGGGTACCAAATTCCATACTTGTAAAATTGCATACCCAATTCCATACTTGCAGAGTTTACAGAATGGAATTGCATACCTGTATGTATCAGGTAAAGATGGGGGAACAGAGTGCTCAGGTGTAGGCAAATAACTATGGCTGCGGCAATCCCGGGTGTATCTAAGCACAGTGCTTTTCTTTCCGGACACTGTCTGAGACGGCTACTCTGACAGCTTGTCAGAACTGCAGGAGATTGGTAGCCCTACATGGGTAGGCAACCTCGGCTCTTTTATGACTCGTGGACTTCAACTCCCAGAATTCCTGAGCCAGCTATAGATGGCTCAGGAATTCTGGGAGTTGAAGTCCATGAGTCATAAAAGAGCCGAGGTTGCCTATCCCTGCGCCTAGAATGATCAGCCTTGTATTCAATTTCTATTCCTGGCTTTTTCAGTCCAAGCCACTTTTCAGTCTTAACCCTACTGCTGGAACAGCATATAGGGAGCTACTTTTCCAATTTCATACCTCATTTCACCTGGATCCCTTTTTTCAGGGCAACTTTCTCTCTTTGGTTATGTACATGTAAATCACAGTTATCTCTATCAAATTCTGCTTGCATTACAGCCCAAGGGAGGCACGGGGATACGCAACATGGCTTTCTGGAGTGCGTATTTCATGTTTTATGAAGGAAGACGGCTTTCCCCAACCTGGTGCCCTCCAGATAATCGGGCTACAATTCCCATAGGCATGAAGGGAATTGCAGTAGTACACATTGGATAGTCATCTAATTAAGCCATCGTGAATTGCTATAGGACGGCAGGGCCATGAAAAGTCTATCTAATTTAAAACAGGGTTTCCAGATGTTTATTTTTAAAAAATATATCAATATCTACCAGAGAACTGAAAATAAACACCTTTTTATTTCTGCCCTCATCAATACTAGGTGTTTAGGGAAATTAGAGAACTTTTGAAAGTAAATTTAGATATGTCACCGAGGATCACATTACTGTTACTGGTGGAAAAACAAGATATAAATGAAGCAAAAAAGGAATTGATTGTAAATTTGATAATGGCAGCTAGATTAGTGATGGTTAAATATTGGAGATGGAATTGGGATATTCAAAGAAGTGAGTGGTATAATGAAATATGGAATATGGCAATAAATGATAAATTAACAACAGAAATTAAATTTTAAAAAGTGATGATTAAAGTAAATCATTATAATGAAATATGGGATGATTTTATAAAACCAGTCTTGGTGGAAGGCAAAGGGAATAAACCTGCTCAAGAATACATGCTGTTTTGGAGGGGATAAAGGCACAATTGAAATATATTGTATATTGTTAGTTGTTATATGAGAAGAAATATAGGTAATAAAAATAGTCTCCAGGGGTGTGGGTGCACTGTAGTATTTGTATTTTTTATACTGTTTTTTTATTTAGATTTATATGTGTTATGTTTGTATTATTTGTATTTGAATAAAATAAAATTAAAAAAAAATCAATACTAGGGTAGCCTAGTCCTAAGAAATAAGCTAACAGATTTCTAGTCAAGATGATCTGGAGATGGAAACAAACATAAATGAATAGAGAACTTTTTAAAAAAGGAGAGGAAGAGTAATTCAAATATCAATGTTATGTCTAATTTTATTTACTATTTTATTTATTAGATTTTTTTTATCCTGCCTTTATTATTTTATTATATAAGTTTTATAAGTAATTATTTTATAAGTAACTCAAGTGGTGAATAGGCACGCTTCCTCCTCCTCCTATTTTCCTCACAATAACTTGGTGGAGGTGGGTTGGGCTGAGAGAGAGTGACTAGCCTCAAATCACCTAGCTAGATTTCATTCCTAAGGCAGGATTAGAACTCACAGTCTCCTGTTTCTAGGTTAAACCACTTAGCCGGGAATTCTGGGAGATACTAAGAGGACACCAGTTGGGGAAGGTTCTGTTAGACTGTGTGAGAGATAATACCTTT
Organism: Azemiops feae; assembly: GCA_023970755.1. NCBI lineage: Eukaryota > Metazoa > Chordata > Lepidosauria > Squamata > Viperidae > Azemiops > Azemiops feae. Next base: position 1,133,484 of record JALGBA010000172.1, on the reverse strand, counting down.
AGCACTGGATTTTATCTTTCCAGCCTTTCCAGCCTTTTTATGTTTTCCTCTCTGCAAATGGCTGTCAGCTTTCAATAATCATAGTTAGAAGAAGTTTTGAGGGCAAATAGGCGTCATTTTGCTCAATATTTGTCAACCCCTAAATGATCCTTGCTTGAAATAATAATAACTGCTATACCAAACTGGCTCTCTGAGATAATTATTACTGCAGGATCCAATCTGGGTTGGCCATCGGGACAAGAAGTTTAGTATTCTGAGCTTTTGGAGTTGTGCTGGAGATCCTCCTCAGGGAACTTCTCTCTGGCAGAGTCTGTGCTTTGGACGATTCTGTGTGTAGTATTTACATGGTGCCTGTTGTGTGTGGCTTCTTAGATGTTGTTTAAAGCAGTCATTATTACTTGTTAATTTTAATTCTGTATCTCTCCAAAGGGAGATTTAATAGCATCCATGATGTCAGATTATTCTAGAATGGGAGTGGGAATGTACTTCTAATTTGGGGGCAGTATATGGCCACAGGAGATGGTGCTGTGATGACATCACCAATGGGAGTCTAGTCCAGGCATGTCAAACTGCTGGCCCACGGGCCGGATGCGTCACGCCGAAACCACGCCCACCCCATTGCCAGCAATGGGGAAAAAGTCACGATACATCACGCGACGTCATGTGACGTCGCAAGTTTGACATGCCTGGTCTAGTCCATTTAAGTATAGTGGGACTCGTAGTCCATCAGATATTTAGAAAAAAGTGCATAATACCCAGGGAGAATCTTGTGGGCTGTTTTTCTAGAACAAAAATAATAACTTGTGTTTCTATTAAATTTATAAGATTCCTTCCCATCCCTCCACTTTTCTATGGCTACTGGATCTGGGCTGCAAACATCCAGAGGACCACTAGATGGCATGAAAGGGTTAGGGATTCAGTTTCCTCTTGTTGCCATTTAAATTCAACAGATTTTCGCAGAACATCTCTGATAGCTTATATTTTTCCATACTGCCACCCCTCAAATTAAAAGTGTCTGCCTCCTCCTTTCTATGTTTTGTTATCTTTTTTCCCTACAATCTCATTCAAGATCCATGATGCATGCTCTAGGGGGGAAGGTTGGAGATTGAATCTGCACCTCAGCAGAGGGCCCAAGACATACAATGCCCTCCCCCCATTTAATTGTGATCCAGATTTGGCTGGAAATTTCTTTTCTGGAAATAAAAAGTCATTTGGATCTTGTAAGGGGTTGTTAGTTTCGGTCAATAGGTTCCCAATGAATAGGAAACTGTAATAAATGCAATATGAAAAGTAAAGATGTGCTATTTTTCATACCACACCATAACTCCAAAGTTGCAGAGAAATGCATGTTTGCTTTCAACTTGTAATCTCTACTGATTAAAATGTAGCTTTGCCTATGAACATTAGTCATACAGTTAATCAACTGAAAGCCATTTGATTAATCTAGCAACTAAAGTGATCTACAGTTTGGTATTTTCAGAAAGGCAGTTTTCAGTTTTTGGGGAAGTGAAGGTTGCCTTTTCTTAACATGCTGAGCATTTGAATCAGGTTAGTTTGTAGAAAGAGTTTTCTTTTCTTCCCCTCTGAGTGACAGGTAAGTTTCATTCATTAAATTCTACAAGTCCATGTTATTCTCCACGGAGATAGCTGGAAATATATCACTTTTGTGCGACAAGTCTCATTTTAATATTAAAGAAATGAGCCATGAATTGCTGAAAATAATATATTTAGCCAGAGTACTTGAGGATTGGTGATAGATAGTTCCCTGCATTGTGTCTCTGTCTGTCCCAAGATGCTGGTGATAAGTATTTAGATGTACAATGCAATCACAAAAAGATGTAAACAAGAGAAATATAATGATATGTGAGAATGACCTTGGGAGATAGGAGGAAGAGACCTAGACTAAGCAACAGTCAGATAAGAGGCACCTGAACCTGCAGAAGGAATGGGGGCATGGTAAATATCTCAGAAGGGGCCCTCCCTAGTTTCTTGGGTTCTAAAAGTGAGGGGGGGTGAGAGATGAGTAGGGGGCTGGACTAGAAGAACTCCAAGGTCCCTTCCAGCTCTATTTTATTCTAAGATGTACTTTCAGACTTGCAAGATTCTGTTAATGGAACCTTACAATAATGATAGAGCTAGTACTTCTGGGTATGCTTCTTACCTAGACCACCTTGCAAGAAACAGGACATGGAAACAATCCCTCTACTCCAAGTGATCCTCCTACAAATGACTCCCACAAAGGAGGGTTGGGTGGTTGGAGAGAAGAATGCGTCAAAATGTCCTTCCTTTCACAATAGCTCTGTTTTCATATGCAATTGATAGCAATTTCTTTTGTTCTCTGAAAACAACAAGGTGTTTGTCATTAGTCTGAATAGTGGACGTGGCAGTACCTGGAGACAGCAGAACAGAAGAGAAAAAACTGGAGAAGATAGCAAAAAACAAAGATCTGCAAATAAAAATAGAACGACTCTGGCAAAAGAAAGCAAAGGTCGTACCAATAGTAATAGGTGCCTTGGGTGCAATCCCAAAACAACTGGAGCACCATTTGAACACCATCAGCATTGATAAAATCAACACCAGTTAATTGCAAAAGGCAGCTCACACCTTGCAACAATACCTTCAAACATTCACATGTGCCTATCCCAGATCCTTGGGAAGGACTTGATGTGGGTAAAAATGCCAAGTACAGTCTGAACATCTGGTTGACTGATGAACCATAATAATAAACAAATGGAACTATTAGTGTGTTTGCTGCAGTGCCCTGGGAGTTTATTTGGGAACCTCTGGTCTATTTTAAATACTGATGGGACTTTACAACACTCATATTCCTCTGCAGAGTATTGTATTCCCTGGATACTCTAACTCTGTATTGCTGCAGGAAATACAAGTTCCATAATTTTCCAAATGTGTCCTTGTGGTCCGGAAGAGATCAAAACAATTACATGTGTGCTTTTACAATGTACATTTTATTTGGCTATGCCAAAATTTAATTTCTTCTTTTTTAGCAATAATGCTAGGAATGAACTTTCAGATCACTTATAATGTTAACAAGTACTGTTACCTACATTTAAGATGATAATACATCCTGAAGACTAAACTTCTCCTATATTAATTAACTTTGTATTTGGTTGCTGATTTTTTTGGGTTGCCCTTCAGTTGTAATAACGTTTTTGATTTGATTTGATTCTGGAGAGTTGAAATTGTCTTCACTTGATTTGGACCTGCCATAAATTGTAGCTCTATGGATAAATTAGGTCAGAATCCTGCAGACTTAACCTGGCCTGGAACATGAAGCTCTCCTGCTTGATTTATCCCCAGGAAAAGTGGTCCTCTTTGCTTCTGTCTTTCTGTTTTATGCAGTGAGGAGGGAAGCAGAATTGCATGTATAGAAACATTGTTCCAGTGGCATTGGTAGTGGTGGTGGTGTGTGAGTGTGTGTGTCCAAATGTCAAGATGGTGACTGCAACTGTGTGATTGAAGCCTTGTCCCTTTTTAATGTAAAAATCACATTAAAAATGTGTGGGGCTTCAATTACATGGTTGCGGACACCATATTGACTGTTTTGACCCTCCTGCAAATAAACCTGGATTGAAACTACCAATTTCTTTAATGAATATATTCAATGAACAAAGAAGAGAGGGTCAGTCTATTCTCCAAAGCACCAGAAGGTAGGACAAGAAACAATTGATGGAAACTAATCAAGGAAAGAAGCAACCTAGAACTAAGGAGAAATTTCCTAACAGTTAGATCAGTGGAACGACTTGCCTTCAGAAGTTGTGGGTGCTACATAACTGGAGGCTTTTAAGAAGAGACTGGACTGTCACTTGTCTGGAGTGGTATAGGGTCTCCTGCCTGAGCAGGGGGTTGGACTAGACCTCCAAAGTCTCTTCCAACTTTGTTATTCTGAACTTCTGAATACAAGAGTTGGACGAGGGCTGTGTAGGTGATTCTGGTCATTCCCCAGGTGTTTTGCCCACCTATGAGCGTGAAAATAGTCATAAGAATTCCTCCTCCTCTACTTTTTCTGCTCATGACAGTAGTTTCCATCACAAAAATGCAAAAGAAAGTGCAGTGACAAACATTTGCAACAATACAGGTAGTCCTTGACTTATGACTTTCGTTTAATGGTGATTTTAAATTATGATGGCATTGGAAACTTACAAACCATCCTCAAAGTTACGACCTATGCACTATCACTGTGGTCATGTGATCATGATTTGGGTGCCTCGCAGCTGGCTTGCATTTATGACTGGGGGGGGGTTAACCTCCTGCAGTCACATGATTGCAATTTGCAGCTTTCCCAACTAGCTTCCAACAAGCAAAATCAATGAAGGAAGCTATATTTGCTTAACGACTGTGATTTACTTAACAACTGCATGACTCACTTGACCACAGTAGAAATGGCTGTAAAATCAGGTCAGGTCACATGATGACTCGCTTAATGACTGCATTGCTCAGCAACTGAAATTCTAGTCCCAATTGCCATCATAATTCAGGGATTACCTGTACCATGTTATAATTGCTTTTCGTTTCCATTTATTATTATAAGAAGCACTGAGTTGCTTCTTGTGAGATGGGTGGCCATATAAGTGTGATTAATAAAGAAATAAATAACGTTTATGTCATCCATTTCCTTATGGAGTAGGAGAAGTCAAGGAGAAAGTCTCCGCACTGCTTTTATCCTCACAGCAAGCCTGTAAGATAGATTGGACTCAGAAAAAGTGATCAAAATCACCCAGTGCTAGAAGAAAACTTGAACCTGGATCTCAACATCTTCATCACTGTGCTACAGTACAATTGGTAGTAATACTGTTTTCCAACTTTTATACTTTGCTTTCATTCCAAGGAAGTCAAAGTCTCCATCCCTCTTTTTCATCTAGATCTCGACTGCAATAATTCAGACATCCACTAGATGGCAACAACAACAACAATAATAATGCTCATCTAGTCCAGTCCCCTGCTCTGGCAGGAAACCCTATATCATTTCAGAAAAATGTCTGTCCAGTCTCTTCTTAAAAACTTCCAGTGTTGGAGCATTCACAACTTCTGGAGGCACGTTGTTCCACTGATTAATTGTTCTAACTGTCAGGAAATTTCTTCTTAGTTCTAGGTTGCTTCTCTCCTTGATTAGTTTCCATCCGTTGCTTCTTGTCCTGCCTTCCGGCGCTTTGGAGAATAGCTTGACTCCCTCTTCTTTGTGGCAACCCCTGAGATATTGGAACACTGCTATCATGTCACCCCTTGTCCTTCTCTTCATTAAACTAGACAGATGCAGACCATGTGAACATTTTACTGACATTTAGTGATCCTATAAGATCAGTGTTTCTCAACCTCCACCACTTAAAGATGTGTGGACTACAACTCCCAGGAATTCTTGGAGTTGAAGTCCATTGTTGAAGGAGATCATTGTAGATTTTGGAAAGAGCTGGCATAGTCATACTCCATGCAGTATCAAGGATGCAGCTGTAGAGGTGGTCAACAGTATTAAGTATCTGGGGGTGCAGATAACTAACAATATGAATTGGTCTCTACACACGTCATCTTTAGTGAAGCGTGCAAACCAGCATCTGCATTTCCTGCATCAGATGAGGAGAGCACATCTTTCTCCTTCTGTCCTGGCCACTTTTTACAGAGTTACGATTGAGAGCATTTTAACAAACTGCATCACTGTCTGGTTTGGTGGCAGCAGTGCCTCAGATGGAAAGTCCATACAGAGAATGGTAAGGACAGCTGAGAAGATCATTGGAAGCTCTCTCCCTGGTATTCAGGATGCTGCTTATAAGCACTATGTGCTTAGAGCTCAAAGCATTGTTAGAGACCCCACACACCCACTTCATGGTCTGTTTCTGTTGCTCCCCTCTGGGAGGAGGTTTCAAAGTATTTCTAGCAGGACTATCTGATTCTGTAATAGCTTTGTTCCCTATGCCATCTGTCTGGTAAACTCTCAAGATTCATTTTTCTCACCATACACATGTATACATAACCCAAACTAGACTGTTGTTTCTCTGTGTTATATAATATATGTGGGCATATGCATAATTCTGTATTTATTTATTTATTTATTTATTTATTTATTTATTTATTTATTTATTTATTTATTTATTTATTTATTTATTTATTTATTTATTTATTTATTTATTTATTTATTTATTTATTTATTTAGTTAGTTAGTTAGTTAGTTAGTTAGTGGTGACCCTTTGAGAGCTGAATGCAACGAAATTTCATTTTAATGTGTGCCGATTAGTGTACATTCAAAGAGACAATAAAGTTATTCTATTCTATTCTATTCTATTCTATTCTATTCTATTCTATTCTATTCTATTCTATTCTATTCTCCTTAAAGTTGCTGAGGTTGAGAACCACTGATTTACATTTTTGCAACTAGGACCTAGCAGCTTAAAAGTACTGGAGATGAGGAGGAGATGTGAAAAAAAATTCCCACAACTGCTTATTAAAACAATACAGTAGAAGTAGAAGTAGCAAAGAATTTTTTTTCATATTTCCATTTTCTGCTATCATTCCTTTATTACTGCACCAATTTTTAGCTTTACCGTTTGGAGCTTATACACAAATATACAGAATTTTCTAAATATATATGGCATCTATAATCACTTCTTTTCTCTTCCAATGCATCGTTATGTTTCTTAATTTTCCAGTTTTACAAAAATCCAAATATTAAGGAAGCAGCGTGGTGATTGGGTAATCCATAATCCAATAACAAGATCTTTCATACATAGGTCGGGTTACATCAACAAAAATTTCCTCTCTGTTTCCCTTAGTTATTTTATCACATTCAGATTAATACTTTGCTAATTATGACTCAATCAATTAAAACATTTATCAGTATATTTTAACTTATACGTGTCCATGTCCTGTATTTAAATTTTACCTAATTTCAATTACAGTATTCCAATTAGCTTAATATTCATAGTATTTAGATTTCAGGTAGCCCAAAGTTCCCTTATTTCATTACAAAATAGTTATCATATCTAAGATACACATATTGTTTACTCGAATAAATTCTTACTTTATTTCAGAAATATATTCTATTTCTCATCCTAGTACCTCATCACTTACTAATAAAATATCCTTTATTGTCTCAATCCAACTTCTAAATTATAATTCAAAACTATTATTCTAATGGCTATTTTTTATTTCCCTAAGTCCTAAATGTTAAGTCAGTTAATATCTTTTAAAATCTCCTTAGCTCGTTAAATGAGATTTTAAGCTCTTCCATTATAAGTCACACACACAAAAAAACCACAACCCATTTTTTAAGTCTAACTCTAGCTTTCTTTTTGTGCCAAGCAGGCTTCCATACCAGTGCCTTTAAATCATCAGATAGATCTCCCTTCATTCCTACACATGGTATTTGAATCAGGGGAGACCATCCAGTGATCAATTTTTCAAAGGAGCTGGCCCCTTTGTAATCATTGGGTTGTTGGCCTGGTAATTCAAATTTCCATGTTTGGCTTGGTATATTTGTCATCAGTTCAGTCTGGTCTTCTTCTTCTTCCAGTTTCATCTGGCTTAAGTAAGAAGTCATGTTCAATGTTGTGATTGTTGTTTGGTTGTCTGGGTTGTTTAGGTTCTCGATGTGTTGTGCATGCTGGTCTTCAGCACCTTCCATCTTAATGTTGCTTTCTTCAGTTTCTGTTGCTTTTTGAGTTGCAGATTTTTTAGTTGAGATCAAGGTTTGACTATCAAAGTTTTCAGTAGATTGTACCTGGTATTCTTTAAAATCCACTTTGATGTTAATTTCTTTCTCTTCTGTTGCTTTTTGGGTTGTAAGTTCATCAGTTGAAGTCTGGGCTGCATTTTGTAAATTTAGGGTGGCACCTTTATCTTTCAGTCTGGAGTTCATTAGCTCAGTAGCCTCAAGGATTTTTTCAAGTATAAGTTTGTAGTTAAGTTGTGGGTAGTATTCCTCCATTTCTGTGGTGTTTACAGATAGTCCTTTAGTGGAGGCTATTTTTAATGAGTCAGTAAACGTTCACCTCCACTATAAAGAGTTGTTTTCACCACCCAGCTGTTCCAAATTCTTATCTTTTTTTATAGTGCCAAGGACAAATCTTAGTCTCACAGGTCTCACAGACAAAAAGAAATACACTTGCTATACCAGGTTTCACCACAAGATGTCCCCGATAGCATGTAAAGTCTTTTTCCAAACTCAAGAGGCTTTTATCCAGTTAAAAAATTTTTTTTTCAACTTAGCAGATAGATAAGGTAATAGGTCCCCGTAGAAACAGGAACTTTTGGGGCCCCCAAATATCCAAAAGGTGCAAGTCCAGTTATTTAGATGTTTAGATTAGTTGTTCTTTTCTTTCTTTTTTTCTTCTTCAAAGCTTTGTATTCCCAAGGTAGGCAGACGCCGCCCAGTTAAAAGGGGGGAAGAAATTTTCAGAAGGCTTTTACAGGAAAATAATTGGGATACAGGAAAGGTAAGGTAAGGTCTCACCCAATTCCTCCGTGGTGCTTTCGTTGTGCTTGGTGGTGCTTTTGGCTTTTGGCTGGTATGGCTTAGTGATCGGCCATGTTGATGGCCGATCTTTTCTTCATCGGTCCAAAGGAGCTGCCTTGGATCAAATGGAAGGGCTACTGCCCTTCCACGATCTATCAAGGGTCCTCCTCATGGCAGTCGCCCCTCCAGGGTGACTTTCGACCCTTTTCAGGGTCTTCCAACAAAGGAAAACCGGACGGTGGAGAGAGCGCTCTCTCCGCGCATCCGCCGGTGCCGCGATCGCAAACTGGAAGCCTGAAACAGCAAAGAAAATTTTGGAGGGTCTGCCAGTAGCCCCTGTTTACAGCCCTGGCTAAATCAAACTGGGAGACAATGACTAACTAGTCCAAGATCATCCATTGAACTTTGTGACCGAGTAGGAATGAGTATCCAGTTTTTTCCCACATTCTAGCTAACTCCACATCATACTGACTCTGTTGTTTGGAATAAGTAAATTGGCCATCCAGTGAAGGATGATCAACACTTCACAAGCCAGACCAGGGGATAAACAACACTGGCACCATTGGAAGACAAGCTTATTTATAAATGATATATCAATAATCCTCTTTGATGGAGTCTGCCTCTGCCCCATCTTTTACCCAAAAGACTCAGGATGGGGTGTCACATTTCTTTGTCATCCCCCTTCCTTCCTGCACTAGGTTGATGCTCATTATGCTATTACATGGTGGCGCAGGGGTTAGAATGCAGTATTGCAGGCTAACTCTGTCAACTGCCAGCAGCTCGATCCTGACCAGCTCAAGATTGTCTCAGCCTTCCCTCCTTCCAAGGTCAGTAAAATGAGGACTCAGATTTTGGAGCAATATGCTGATTCTGTAAAATGCTTAGAGGGGACTGTAAAACACTATGAAGCGGTATATAGGTCTAAGTGCTATTGCTATTGCCACTTCTTCAAGGCAATCTCCATATGTTTCTTCTGAAAGAATACATCATTCTTGTGCTTGCAGAATGGCTCACAAATGTGACACACATACAGTGGTCATGCTGGTTCCTGTGCTGTTTAAACTTCAAATTCTTCCATAGCGTGGAGGACTCTATTTGAGGTAACAAATCATGTCTGGGAATGAAATAATAATTTAGCTTCCAGAAGAAGCCCTGAACTTGGGAAAAAAACCAACAGTCAGGCTACCATTCTACCCTGTACCAGATCACCATACAACTATCTTATTTTTTTCCTATCTACTTTTATTCTATCTGGCTTTAATTCACTGGAGCCTATACTAATGGATTTGTGTGATTCCATCCTGGAAAATCTGGGAAGACAGAACATTATAGAGCTATGATGGGGGGCAATGAATATACATTGGTTACGTCTCGATTTGTGACTCTATCTGGGACCATATGTTTTCTGGTAGATTTAGTTAGGTTCATTGTTTAGGGTTAATTAAGCTGGCACATGTTTCTTTTCCCCCTCCATCCTCAGCCGTGCACTGAATCTTCCCTGCATCTATAAGTCTCACTGCAGAGCAGAGAAACATTTCCACTTAAGTGTGGCAGAATGGTAAAAGAGATTATGAGCTAATTAGTACCTTTTACTTAAGTAGCTAATTAATTCACCGGCTCTCTGGTTAGCTTTCCAGGGCTACACATGCCCCTCTTACCATTTGAACAGAGTGACCCTACTTGCCCCCATCTGTGTTTGTGAAATTGGGCTTTCACAGAAGACCTTGCATGATCGGCTGCGAACCGGAGACTAAAAAAACATATAAAAATTTCAAGCATATTGATTTCTGACTGCTCAAGAAACTTGGAGCATCTGCTGCATTGCACTCAGCTAATTATTTAGGTTTCTTCTCTTTAGCTCAGGAGAAGCCACGTTGGGAATAAACTCCAACTTTCTGGAATATAAGGGTTAGCCTAATGTGAAGAAAGAAATAAGCACAAGGAATCAAACCCTGCCTAAAGTTACAGGTTGTAGACCTGTTTACAACAGCCAAACTGCTATCTAATCGTCTCTGTCTCGCTCACTCATCTATCTATCTATCTATCTATCTATCTATCTATCTATCTATCTATCTATCTATCTATCTATCTATCTATCTATCTATCTATCTATCTATCTATCTATCTATCTATCTATCTATCTATCTATCTATCTATCTATCTATCTATCTATCTATCTATCTATCTATCTATCTATCATCTCTGTCTGTCTGTCTGTCTGTCTGTCTGTCTGTCTGTCTGTCTGTCATCTATCTATCTAGTATGCTGCCCATCTCACCAACTCTTGATTAATTCTTTAATTCCTTTTTTCTGTCAAGGAATGGGGGTAACCAATTTGGGCTACAAAAATCAGGATGATCATTAGACCATTATGAAGGTGGAACTTTTTGAAGATTTAAAAAAGAGTTATTGAAAAAGGAGTTATCTCTTTTACTACTCTGCTTGAAACTAAGGAGCTAAACTGGGTTTCTTTGTTTAAGTTTTTGTTCACAATTTGTTAAAGGATTAAAGCCTCACAGTTTTTTGTGTGGTGGAAATTGAAGAATCCCAAAGTTTTGAGCTATGGCAGTGAATGTCGCTCATGTGACTTAGGCTGCCATAGATACATCAGATGAAGAGTAGAGAACCTGTCTGCCTTCAACCATCAATGATAAACAGGAGATTGCTATAGAAGCAAAGTCACCCTATAAGGCAAAGTGGGCAACTATGGCCCCTTTACGACATGTGGGCTTCATGGCGGGCTCAGGAATTCTGGGAGTTGAAGTCCACAAGTACTAAAGGGACCATACTTGCCCATCCCTATTGTAAGGTGATAGTTATTGTGAATGTGCATTGTTATGCTTTGCATGCTGCAATGGATGGCTTACCATAACATAACATAACATACTGAACCAAAACCAAAAACATGCCTTGAGAAATCAGTCCTTAATTGTGGACTATGGAAAAATGCTTGTGGATCCTATTAATCTTGAACTGCTTAGAACTGAGATAAGCTTTTTTTTATAGTGTGTTTTAGAATGGCCTGAAGCACATAAACACATATTTTGTATTTTTGTGTTGTTTCATATCTGGATTATTGTGTGTCTGTTTGATTGTGTATCACCATTTTTATATTTGGCTAATTAACTGTAGCTGTGCTGGTACTATGTTCTCATTACAGCTTTGTCAGTGCTTCAATTTATAGCCTAGCTAGCATTATTATTTTTCCAAAGTGGAAAATCACTCCAAAACAGAGGGTCGAGGGAGCTGCAGAACAAGGCTATAGGATATTTTATCATATTTTATATTGATTGCCTTTCCCATCCTAAAAGCTCAGCCCAAGTAAAATAAATTATACACACACGCTAATACACATGCACACACACTCAAACACATCTTACAATTCAATTTCAGATCAATTGAATGTCAAAATGACAAACGCTGAGATTGAATAAAACTACCCATGGCATTTCAAAGCCAACTTAACACCACATTTCCGGAAGTTTATTCAGAAGCTAGATTTTTAAAAGCCAGATATAGTCAAACTGTATGACCCTTGACTGTTCAGCACCTCGTGACCTACTGATCACAAGGGACTATAGATGGTAGCAAAGAGTTAAGGATTTACTCTAGATCCTAGAGCAGAGGTGTTAAACTGGTGGCCCACGGGCTGGATGCACAATGCACAGGCCACACCCACCCCAGCTCCGCAAAGGCAAAAAACCATTGTGATACATCATGATATGTCATGTGATGCGATCGAGTTTGACACCCGTGTCCTAGAGTAATGGTGACAACCACTTATGTATGAGCCAGCAGTCTGCTGCAGCTGCAAAAACCCCCAAAGCAGTCCTAGGCTGCATCAACAGAGGGATAGTGCACGGATAAGACCATACTTGGAATACTGCATCCAGTTCTGGTCACCACAAGATAAAAAAGGTTTTGAGTGCAGAGAAGAGCAACAAAGGTGATTAGAGGACTGGAGGTGAAAGTGTACGCTAAAGCGTACAGTATTCAAAAGACTGTCATAAAGAAGAGGGGGTTAATCTCTTTTCCAAGCATCCAAGGACAGGACAAAAAAAAAATGGATGGAAACTTATCAAAGAGAGATCCAACCTAGAATTAAGGAGAAATTTCCTATCAGTGAGAAAAAATCAGTGAAATGGTTTGCCTCCAGACATTGTGGATGCTCCACTGAAGATTTTTGAGAAGAGATTGAACAGCCATTTGTCCTGAATGGTACAAGGCTTCCTGCTTGAGCAGAGGGTTGGTCTAAAAGACTTCCAAGGTCCCTTCCAACTCTGTTTTTCTGTATACTTCCCTTTGTCATTCTGCTAGCTCTTATGTGCTAATCTCATGTCAATTTTAGCTTTGTTCCTGATTAATTATTTGCCACCAAGTTGGTGTTGACTTATACTGACCACACAGATTTTTGTCCAGGACAATCTGTCACTACTCTTGTGCTTGAGACCTTTCAATGATACACCCATTGCTACTATGACTGAGTGCTACTGGTTGTCCTCAATTTTCTCTTTCTTTCCAGCCTTTCTGTCTAGAATATCCAAAAGGAGCAGATGTCCTTGGACTCGCCTTCTGGTAGAGTGTAGTTAGCTAGGTGGTTGCTTTTGCCAATTCCTATTATGTATTTCCCATAAATTAACCTCCTTTCTGTTATAGTTATGAAAGTTGTTTCATTAAGCATTGCTCAACCTGAGTTCCTGCTCTCAGGAATGCTCATACACCCGAAGAGAATGCTTCAGTCTCCAACATAAACCGGGTTATTTCTTGAATTAATGACTACCAAAACTCTAGGCTAACATGGGAAGTAAAAAAAAAATAAAAATCTGGGAAGATGATGATTGCAAACTGTTTTCATATTGTGCTAAAGAAAGCTACCAAGACATCTCCATGGAGTCTCCAGGACCTGGGATTGAAAAAAAGACAGTTTTTACTTTGTAGCCTTCTGATCCTGCCATTGGCTCTGCCCCCATGATAACCACAAGGAGTATCGTGTGGCACCCACAACTGCCTTTATTTTCTTCTCCTTGCTACCTGGGGTGCTCCTTCCGGCATGAAAAATGAAAGCTAACAATCATTGTTCCCCCATGCTCTTCCCTTTTCACTTTTTTTCAGGGTAAGGAAAACATATCTTAAAACAGCAACTGGCTTCTGTAGACATGACAAAGTTGCCCATCAAAACACCCTGGGTTTGTGGGCAAGGAGGGCTTGGCAAAACTCAACATTTTTTCTGAAGCAGGAATAGAACTGAACTGGTGGTTAAATCACTTTGGCTTCCTGAAACAAGCCACGGAAACCAAATCTTTTCCATATAAAGGTACTCCTCGACTTACAACAGTTCATTTAGTGACCATTCAATGTTACAACGGCACCGAAAAAAGTGACTTATGGCCATTTTTCACACGATCATTGCGGCATCCCCATGGTCATGTGATTTACATTCGGATGCTTGGCAACTGGTTCATATTTATGACCGTTGCTGTGTCCCAAGGTCACGTGATCACCTTTTGCAACCTTCTGATGAGCAAAGTCAATGGAGAAGCTACTAACTTAAAAACTGCAGTGACTCACTTAATAAATGTGGCAAGAAAAGTCATAAAATGGGGCAAAACTCATCAAATTTCTCACTTAACAACATAAATATTGGGCTCAATTGTGGTCATAAGTTGAGAACTACCTGTAGTTTGGATGATTCCAAAGCTAGACACACTTAAATAAGAGAAAGAAGAGACAGATATTGTTTCAATGCAAATAAAATATTTGTCCTTGTTTGGAAAGAGAGACCAGTTTATTGCTAAAGGTTAGCTGCACTGGGTGAGTCTCAGTTCCCCCACCCATTTGATTAGGATATTATAAGTTAATCATATTGATACTATGTGACCCACACCATGCTTCATTTATAATCACCGTTCACAAGATACCATGACCCATTTTTGTAGTTGTTTTTAATCCCACGTTTATTATTTTTATAAATTACTCACCTTTTACAGCAGGGCTTTTCAACCGGTGGTACGCGTACCACAAGTGGTACGCGAGCACATGGCTGGTGGTACGCGTAGGACGGGTTGAAAAAACATGTAAAAAAAAATGTAAAAAAAATATTTAAAAAAACTTTTTTGAAAATTTTTTTTTTAAAAAAAGTGTAAAAGTGGATGAGGTGAAGCGGCAGCAGCGCCGCAGAGGCCTGTGGCCAAGTCAGCTGGAACTGCACGTTGCCTGGGTCCTACTGAGAGCCCAGGATCAAAGCGCGCAGCTCCAGCTGATTGGCAGCGGCCTTGGGGGCGGCAGGCAGCCTCACGCAGTCTTCAGGGGAGATTCTGCTGGAGCTGCGTGACGCATTGCCTGCCCCCCCTGCCCCCACCCAGATGCCCTCACCTCCCCCAAGCGTTTTTTTTACTCACCTGCTTTCAGCAGCATTCCCTTTCTCCTGTCCTTCTCGGCCTTCGCCATGTGTTTGTGAGACAAAAAAAAAAAGTTCCATGAGACTTTCTAACTTCTCGCGAGAAGTTAGAAAGGGAGCACGTCTTTTTCTTCCTTGTTTTCCTGTTTTGCTACTTTTATAATCTAATGTCCCATCTACTATTGCATTAAAATCCCCTACTAGACAGATGTGATATTCAATTTCTGCTATTTTTCTATGAAGATTTTGATAAAATTCTTGTTTATTGTTTGGTGCATATATTACTACCAAAAGCATCTGTTTTTGATTTAAAAATATTTCTACCTTCTTCATTTGAGTAAATTATTTTAGAATCTATTGTCTCTTTAATGTATACAGCTACTGCTCTTTTTTTATTGTTGTGCTGATTCATGGTTGTTGTTGTTAGTTGCGAAGTCGTGTCTGACCCATCGCGACCCCATGGGCAACGTTCCTCCAGGTCTTCCTGTCCTCTACCATCTTCTGGAGTCCATTTAAGCTCATGCCTACTGCTTCAGTGACTCCATCCAGCCACCTCATTCTCTGTCGTCCCCTTCTTCTATTGCCCTCAATCTTTCCCAGCATTAGGCTCTTCTCCAGTGAGTCCTTCCTTCTCATTAGATGGCCAAAGTACTTGAGTTTCAACTTCAGGATCTGGCCTTCTAAGGAGCAGTCAGGGTTGATCTCCTCTAGGACTGACCGGTTTGATCGCCTTGCAGTCCAAGGGACTCGCAGGAGTCTTCTCCAGCACCATAGTTCAAAGGCCTCAATTCTTTTGTGTTCAGCCTTTCTTATGGTCCATGATGCATGGTAGAGTTTCCCTATTTTGGGGTATTCCAAAAGTTTATAATATTGTTTTTTTATATGTGTCTCTTGCAAACAAATTATATCAATATTTAATTTCTGTAATTTTTTAAGGATTCTTTTCCTTTTTGATGGAGAATTCAATCCATTTAGATTCACTGAAAAAAATCTGTTTTCCTTCTCCATTTTATTTACTTATATTTAGGTCTTGTCGATCTCGTAGTCCTCTGCTCTCTTGGCATTCCCTCACCCTCTTGATCTGGCTTGTCTTTCTCTTCTTCTGTTTGTGTAGTTATTTCCTCTGTTGTTTGTTTTGTCTTTTTCTGGCCTTTTCTATCCTCTTGTTGATGTTGTACTCTTTCATCCAGAAATGCTCTGTTTCTTTTGTCAAAGTCTTCTGCCTTCCAAACTGAATCCAATCGATATCTTGTATTATTCCAGTTGATTAAGATCCCTTCTGGCATTAACCATCTAAAGTTTACACCTTTTGCAATTAACTTTGTGGTCAGAAAATGATATTGTCTTTGGGTGTCCCTTATTCTCTTAGGAATCTGTTTCAACACCACAATTTCTTTATTTTTGTATTGTAATGGGTCATCCCTAACACTTCTCAGTATCTCATCTCTTATTGTTTTCTTTATAAATCTTACATGAACTTCTCTAGGCAGTTTGTTTCCTTGCATAGCTTGAATACATTCTAAATATTTTTGTCTGTTTTCAGAACCACCGCCAATAAATTAATAATCACTTCTGCTATATCTTCCCCCTTATCTTCAGGTATATTCTGAAATCTTAGCTAGTGTACAGCTTTCTCCATTTCCAAGGCTGCAATTGCTTCTTCTAAGTTTTGATTTGCTTGTTCTAGCCTTTCATTTTCTTTCATTATTGCTTCCATTTTTTTGTCAGTTTCTTCTGATGTATCTTCCACTTTCTGAATTCTTTGTTCATTTTTAGCAATCATTTGTTGATGGGCATCAAACTGTGTCTTTATATCAAGCATTTGCTCATTTAGCTTATCTAAGTTGTTTTTTGTCTCTTCATGATTTTTCTGCATTGTTTTTTGAATTAACTGTAGTGTGGCTTGCATCTCTTTTTGAAAGCTGTTTGTTTTTTCTTGTTGTAACGTTGTTTCAATAGATCCCTGACTTGCTAGACTAAATGATCCAGAAGAGGGTGCAGAAGAGGTATTTCTTTGTGATTTTAGTAAGATTTGGTGCACTCATTTTTCAATTGAACAGGTTTTGTAAATCCACAAAGAGAAAAGGAAAAAAAAAAAAAAGCCAACTGTCTTAGACTATAATCCAACAGTGAAAAAAGCCAACTGCTTTAGGCTAATCCAAATGTTTCCCATTAGTTCAAAAATATAAAAAGCCTTCTATTTACAAATAATAGTTTCTATTATAGTTATGTCCAGAGTCAAAAGATATGATTGTAAAAAGTTTTTTCTAGTATAAAGTCACAAACAGTTCTTTTTGTTTACCACAGGTGTTAGTCCAAGGTCAGCAACTTTTCCAATTCTTTTTGTATTGTTGTAGTATCTCCTCTCACCACTAGATGTCCTTATTCACTGTAACGTTTATATCCAGATTTGAAAAAGTTTTTTTCTCTTTTTAAAAGGTTTTTTCATGAAAAACAAATAAGATATTTTTTCCCACATCATAAAGGTTAGCAAAATTTTCTTTAAATCAGTTCCAGTTTCATTTTTGTATATTATTTTGTATTCCTTAATTTTGTTCCCCCATTTAAAAGTTTTCACCGTTTTTAACTCCCTGCTTCCCAAATCTTCCTGGGGTCTTTCCTTTGAAAATTATCCAGTCTGGGGATTTATATTTCTAAGTCCACAGGGAAGAGAAATAAAAAACAGTCTCACCCAGATCTCAGCACATTGTTGACAATCAGCTGTTCGGCGGCATGCCGTAGCATGCTGCGGTTCTTCTCTTCTTTCCCAGTTGTCTATGACTTGGGCTGCCTGTGCATTTACTGGCAGCCTTTCTCCCATCCATTTGAAGAGGTTCCTTGGTTCGTTTGGGCCAACCACCGTCAGCTCCAAGCTCCCAGGGCTTCCCTTCCTCTTCATTGCCTCTCCAGGGCAACTTTCTGACCCCTTGGGGTCTCCAGATGGAGCAAAATTGGGCTAGGAAACCGGAGCCCCAGTTTCTTTCGACCATCTCATCATGACTGGTGAGGAATTCTTATAACTAGGTTGGATGGTCAGGTTGTGTGTGACCTCTTGGCTTTAAACAGCGTTCTTATTTTTTCAGAAAATTTCAAGGAAGGGAAAGAGACTGATAGAAAAACAGGGTGCTTACATAACACTAAGACATGTTTGTTTAACATTGTTTTAGTGAATTAATAATAATTGAATGGATGTGCACAGTGAAATGATTTATAAATCAGAATTACTTACTTCACACAATAACAATTTAGCATAATACATAAAACCAGAGAGAGAGAGAGAAAGAAAGAGAGACAGACAGAGAAAGAAAGAAAGAATGAAAGAAAGAAAGAGTGAAAGAAAGAAAGGAAGAAAGGAAGGAAGGAAGGAAGAAGAAAAGAAAGGAAGGAAGGAAGGGTGTGAGTGTGTTAAGGAATGGGTAGAAATGAAATAGTGAAGGAAGGAAAGAGAGTGAGACTGGAACTGCATATTTTAGCAAGTCATAATTTGGCTGGTTTGAACTTGGGCCAGCATTTTGGGTGAATCCAATCTTTGTGATTTATGGTTTAGGATTATGTGTCCCAATGTGGTTTGTTCAACAAAATCAAATTATGCAAGGGGGTCTACAAGACATAATGGAAAAAAAGTCAAGAGAGTGTAAACAAAGTTTGTCTGTTGAAACACTTGGTTAAAGTGCTACCATGGCTGCAAGAGAGAGGGA
Source organism: Azemiops feae (assembly GCA_023970755.1). Classification (NCBI taxonomy): domain Eukaryota; kingdom Metazoa; phylum Chordata; class Lepidosauria; order Squamata; family Viperidae; genus Azemiops; species Azemiops feae. Next base: position 1,114,928 of record JALGBA010000172.1, on the reverse strand, counting down.
GTGAAAGAGAACTAAGAGTGTCAGAAGAAGAAAAAGGGCAGCAGAAAGAAAGTCCAGTCAGCCTTGGACTAATTCCCAACGAATCATCCCAGATTAATGCAACCTTTGATAGCTGCATGAGAAAAGATTGCCTCCAAGCACAAAAGCTAATTGCCTGCATGATCCCTTTAATTTAACTCCCTTTCTCACAACTGAGATCCAGCCCCGTCTCCAGATGGAAAATTCATCCTGGCTATTGTTCCCTACAAAGCTTGCTTCCCAGCTGCTCCAAGCACAGCTGTGGTTGTGAGAAGGCTGTGGCTCATCCAGTTCTCTTCAGGCAGCTAACTGCAAGTCAGGCAGGGTGCCCTCCTGGGACAACTGGCTGAGCCGTTATGGCAGCTCTTCAGGGTGGTGCCCCAGGAAAACCTGGCTTCTCAGTGTTTTCAGAGCTTGGCAGTTTTCTTTCAGATATTTTGTTATCATTCTGGGTAACCTCATCAGTACAATGCCCCCCCCCCAAATGAACATGGTTTCCTTTTATAACTCAAGGTGTGTCTCTTAGGATTTCACTTGTAGTTTCTCTTGCAAGAATTCTCATGAGGCTGGGTTGCAAGCCCATCACCCATGCTCCCTCAATTTGTCTACACAGGATATTATTTCACCAGATGGTTGGGGAAAAAGAGGAAGGTCAAAGAAAACCCGATGCCAAACATTTCAGGGAGATCTGAAAAACATCACCCTTCAATGGAAGGATGCAGAGATGTAGCTGTGGACCGAGTATGCTTGTAGCCTATCCTTCATTTCTGCCCACATTAAGATATTATATACACAAACACATGCAGAAATGAAGGCCGGTTTTTCTCTTCACCCTTTAGTTACAGGAGGAAAATCCAGCCCTACAAGTCCTTGTTTATCAAAAGAAGTTGCGAATTATATGGGCAGTTATTTATTTATTAATTTTTATTTGTACATTGCCCAATTCCAAACAACTCTTGGTGGGGTATTGCAAAAACATAAAAAACATGCTAAAACAATTTAAAAACAATGCAACAGTGAAAGAAGAAAAGATGGCAAAGCAGGCATCAACAATTATGTACCTTCTCCATGAAAGGGGGCTACACCCATCCTAGCCAAAGGCCTGGGCAAAGAGCCAGGTCTTCAAGACCTTTTGAAACACCGGCAAAGGGGGAACAACCCAGATCTTTGGAGAACCTCATTCCAGAAGGAGGTGCTGCTGCAGAGAAGGCACACTTGCTTAATTGAAGGAATGGCATCTCTAGCAGGATGCCAACACTGGTAGATCAAAGCAACTGGGCAGATACTATGGGAGCTGGGCAGTTCCTCAAATAACCAGATCCTATGCTGTGTGGAGCTTCATAGGTAACAACCTTTATAGGTAACAACCTAAGAATGAATTGCTCCTAAGAGCAAACTGGCAATCAGTGCAGCTCATGAAGCAGAGCTCTTACATAGGTTTACTAAGGTATGCCCATCACTCCTTGTGCCATGGCATTCTGGATTGGGTGGTCTTCAAGAGAAGCCCCATATTGCGCATATTGCAATAGTTCAAGTGTAAGATGATCTGGGCATAAGTGATTGTCTGAAGAGTCCCCCAATCTAGAATGAAATGTTTAGAGGAGACAAATCAAGTCATGGAGAGCAACTGGATCTCCCTTGCACAAAAAATGCCAGATGAACTGGCAGGAAAATCTTCAAGCTTGACATAATGCTTCTGCAGGAGAATGAGTTGTGTTTTCAGGCTTTTTGGGAAAAAAAAGACCATTTTACCCTTGTGGGAACCCTCCCTCCGAATAAAATATTGTACAGACTGTTAAAAGAGGCAGAACAGAATATTTTCCCTAAAGTAAAAGAAGAGAAAAATCTCCTTAACAAAGGCCGAAAGCAGCCCGAGTCTATAGGAAAACAGCCTCAAGGAGAATCCTGAAGAGGCTAGGCTGTATGAATGGATATGTTGAACTTCATCCACAGAGAAAATCCAGGTGCTCAAACTGGCTGTCACAAGGCTTTAAGGGCTTTTCTTTTCTTTTCTTATTTCCTTTTTTTGAAAAAAATAATAATCATAGTGTAGGCTAATAAAGAAGCTGCAAACATGATCCCTCCATGCTGCCCTGCTGCCCACTTGAAGCCCCTGAGTAAGCTATTATTTTTTTCATTTGATTCCTTGAAAGCATACGTGATGATTGCAGATGGAGGGAATGGATATAACTTTAACAAGGTTAGTTTGCAGCAGGATTTTGGATGCACACTTTACACCTCTATCATTGCTGGTCTGATTGTTTTTCCCTTTTGCCAGCTCTTCCGTGTACTGTAGTTAGCCAGTTCCCCAGCCAGACTGCTTGACTTTTTAATGTGCTGTTCCAATCCCCCAATTTGCATGCTCCACACAGATATAAAGCAGACATTTTATATGTCTATCAGCTAATTAAGCAACCAAATGAGGGATTTTGCACATGCTGTTTAAGTAATCACATTTGGAAATCGCTGCAGGGGATTAAACTGCCCCACATCTCTCTTGCTGTTGTTTTAGTTGCCTCTGGTGCCACATAAATGGCTGATTTCAGGTCATCATCTTGTAACTGTCATGTTTGGTCCTTGACCTCCCATTGTTGCCTCAGGCTTCCATCTTGATCCCACCATATCTGAACCTTTCTGTTTAAAAGCTGCATCTTTGCACAAGCAAAGGCATCCATCTGCAACAATGAGCTTCACCCCAGTGGTTCTTTAATAGGGGAGACCATCCATCCATCCTTCTCTGAAAGCAGCTTTTTGCTGCTCTCAGGAGGCATACCAAGCTATCATAATGTCTTGGACAGCAATGATTTGAGCAAAATGCATTCACACCAGACTGGAAATGAAGTGCTGTTTTCTCAAAATGCACAGTCGCCATCCTGTAAGAACAAGATGGCAATTTTATTTGTCAGAAGAGCCACCTTTTCTATTGGGTTAAAAAAAGTGACTGGAATTGTACTTCTTTGCTTTAAATCCAACCATCTGAGCAAGATTATGAGATGATTGAGGCCAATCTTCCAGGTTTAAACAACACCGAAAAAGAGCAGTCCTTTTTAGACATAGCAAAATCTCAAAGCAGAACTACTTTGGCTCAGCTGATGGACTCAATTTCCTATGGATTTCAGCCACTTACAGGCAAAGCCGCTTTTCTGAAAGCTTTAATAGACCCCTCACCTTCTTATGTAGTTTATTCCTCCCAATTTGGAATCAGTCAGTGAAGTACATGTGAGGAGGTCCAGTACCGTGTAAGTAAACCCAGAGTCCAGTCACATGACTGAGGGAGATGGTAGGAATCATCAGAACTTCAGATCTGAAGTCACCCCCTCTTTTTTTTAGGTTGGTCATGACTTTGAACAGTTGCTAAGCAACTAGTCCTAAGTCAAGAACTATCTGACTGGGCACATAAAGACCTAGTTCCACAGTGAGGTATAATGCTAAAAAAGGCAGAAAGAAAAAGAGCAAGAGGAGGACCAGTTGGAAGGTGGATGGACTCTGTTACAGTAGTGATGGGTGCACAGCTGGAATAGCTGAAGGGCCAGGTTGAGAATAGATCCTCTTAGAGACAATTCTAAGTTAGAGTTCTAATTCTAACTTAATGGCAAATGCTCAATCAGTTAATCAAAGTCTCTCTAACACCATATGTTCGTTCAGGCAACAAACAAACAGCAAAAACACTTTCCAAATAAATAAATACATAAACAAACAAACAAACAAACAAACAAACCATATCCTGCTAATAATACAGGTAGTCCTTGACTTAAAACAGTTGCTTAGTGACTGTTCAAAGTTACAACAGCACTGAAAAATGTCACAGATGACTGTTTTTCACACTTATGACCCTTGCAGCATCCCCATGGTCACACGATCAAAATTTGGACACTTGCCAACTGACTCGTATTTATGATAGTTGTAGTGTCTTAGGCAGTGGTGGGATTCAGCTGGTTCGCACCACTTCGGCAGAACCGGTAGCTAATATTTTGTTTCCCGGGCCCAGAATGGACTTCCGGAAGTGGCATCCACACAGAAAACCGGTTGTTCCCATATTTGAACCCCACCACTGGTCTTAGGGGCATGCGATTTCCTTTTGCGACCTTCTGACAAGCAAAGTCAATGGGGGAAGCCAGATTCACTTAACAATCATTTTACCAATTCAACAACTGCAGTGATTCACTTAACAACTGTGGCAAGAAAGGTCATAAAATGGGGCAAAACTCACTTAATAACTGTCTCAGCCCAGAAATTTTGGGCTCAATTGTTGTCTTAAGTAGAGGATTACCTGTAACACCATTACCTCTTCATCCTGTGTGTTCATACAGAAGGGAGATGATCCTGAACACGAGATGAATAAAAAGATTGAATGGAAAAACTCCTCTGTCTCCATCGTTATATTTTCAATGAAAGTAATTTTGTTGGATACATTCCTTGACCATCAACTTGTTTCCTCAAATGAATTCAGTGCAGCATAGAAAAGAGACAACAACAACAACAACAACAACAATAATAATAATAGAGTTGGGAGGGACCTTGGAGGTCTTCTAGTCCAACAGCCTGCTCAGGCAGGAAACCCTTTACCATTTCCGACAAAAGCATCCAGGATCCTGCTTTCCAACACTATTCTGCTGCAACAGTATTATCTACATGTAAGTCAAAGTTAAAATAACCAAAGACCATTTCCTGCTGGTGTTATTGTTAGTAGCTCTGGAAAGTTCTGTGTCCTTTTGATAAATAATGTAGTATCTTGTCTATTGTTCATATTTCTTTCTCTCCTTGCTATTGCCTGCCTTTTATTCCATTTTTCCCAGTTAATTGTTTTTTTCAATGTTTTCTGATGTCTAATATCTAAATATCAAGTTTTGGTGTTTTTTTGCTAGCCGAATTGAGTGTCTTTGCTCTGATTTGGATGTAAAGATTGACTGGAATACAAATCCTTACATCCCAATGGCTTCCCCAAAGTATGACTTTTAAAAAGCAAATTAAACAGAAGAAGTTTTTTTAAAAAATTATCTGTTTTAAAAAAAGAGATAAATAGTATTTGCTGCCAGCTAAAATGCACCTGAAGCTGAACCGGCAACTTCACATTTGCAAATGTCAGAAGCAGCATTATAAGCAGGAAATGTAATGGCTACATCCTTTTGATGGGAGTGACTTCCTTCACATCAGACGTGCTAGTTACCCATCCAATTTCAATTTCTGTCTTGACTTTGCCATAAGCTAATTGTTTTAAAGTGAAGGAAAAAAAATCTGTAATTAGCAACACATAGTAATTTCTCTTCCAGCATAATTGGAAAGCTTACCATTTAAGGATAACAGATAAAATGAGCTTATTATATGGATCATTTGCTTATAAATGATTGCAAATCTAACAGTGTTATCAAATGTTGAAGCTATGGGGGTATAAGCATCCAACAGTATGAGAAGTCATTGTATAAAATAAGTATTCTCTTTTAAAATGGTCACTCTTTCATTGTATAATAGCTTTTCTTTTTAAAATGGGAAATGGCTCAGAATGGAGAAATGGTCAGGGCAATTAATTAACATGCTACTCTGCAAAACGGCAAACATTTTCCATTTTCATGCAGTGTTGACTTTAGAAAAGGATGCTTAAATAAGAGATGCTGCTGGGCATCTTTTACCCAGACTAGCTTGTTGATATGCCTACATTTTATGCATCCCTGGACCAAATATTAAATTCTTACGGCAAAGAAAAATGACTAACTCTGTGCCATATTGGGAATCCATGAAACTGAAACAAACCTGTTGATTTATAAAATTGCTCATTTTGATGCCCCTTGGGCTGCTCTGATTTGTCAGCAAAAGTCCAGCTGCATATTTTACGTGCGATAGAGCAATCCTATCTAATTTGGCTCTGGTTGATATTTCCCCCCCCCCCAAACCTTTGTAAAATGATTTAAATTAATTCCTGTTTTGTTAACACAACATTGTTTTGTTTATTTGTACTATCTCCCCCCCTCTCCCACCCTCCAACCTTCTAAGGCATCTCACAAAAGCAGACAGTTTTGATTTTTATTTCCATGAATTTATTTATTTATTTTGGAGATGCCCTCGAAGACCACCTGAAAATGTCAAGTGGTCCAGAATGCAGCAATTATGGTCGTGCGGAGGTGTATCATGTAGCACCTCTGCTTTGTGAGTTCCATTGGTTTCCAGTTCACATCTGGGTTTGATTCAAGGTGATGGTTGTTATCTATAAGGCCTGACATGGCACAGAGCTTGTTTATGTGAGAGAGTGCTTGTCTCCCACAGTATTTGTTTTGTCTTTCCCGCTGGAAAAACAAGATCTGTTTTCAAGAGCTTCAAGTGGTCTTCAAGGGTAGCTCCATTGGAATGGGTTTCAAATGGAAAACATGAAAAATGTGCTACTCGTTTACTTTATTTCTAGGGGCATCAGCGTTAAAGAATGCTCCCATTTGCTCTGCATTTCACATCCTATGACATTAGTGACAATCTAGTTAAATAATTAAGAGAGATAGCTTTAAGATAAGATAAGATAAGATAACCTTTATTGTCGTTTTTTTTACTGTGGGCACAACGGCACACATAAAAATGAAATTTAGTTGCCCGCTCTCAAAGTGAAACACATACATGATACACATGTCATAGAAAACACATGTCATAGAAAACATGTCATAGAAAACAGCAACAACAAAAAACCACAGGACTCTCAGCAGCGTAGATAATAAAACAAAATAGATAAGAATCATTAAAATGCAATTTAAATAAAAAATAAGATGCAAAAATGCAAAATGGCAGCAAAGCATAGAAAGGGTGTGTCAGTTAACTGTCATACAACCATCTAACACGCTAGCTGTGTGATGGGATCCCCAAGCTCATGTGTTGAGGGCTTTGCAAATTTGAATGTGCTTCCCATATTTCTCCCTTTATCTTTGTGAAAACCTGTCTCAGATGCTACACTTCTGGCTCAAACTCAGATTTCTTTATTGGTTGCAGTTCTTGTTCTTCAAGTTCCTTCCTTTTGCCCATTACACATGGCCAGAATGTAAGGGTCTTCAGAGATTCTGGGAGAAGATGCTTGCAACCTTCAGGGCTTCTATCCCATACGTTCAGTCAGGGCACTTCCACAAGTTTCTGTCAGGTGCAAAAGATCAAGTCCACATGTAAAGCTCCGATTAAACTGATTTATTGCTACTCATGCCTATGCACAGGTATATTCTCAACTAATGGTTAGCACATGCTTAGAGTTAGATAAGGAGGAATGGAATTCAAGAGAGGTTCACTTGTGGCTATGTAGGGATTCTAGGCTGATCCCTCTTTTAACTCCAGGTTCTGCCATTCCTTCTCCTACAGTTTCTCTGCCAGCCACCTGTAGTTGATATTTATTTCCTTGCTGTGTGTTTTCATTTAAATGCACATTTAAAAATATGTTTGGAATTGAAATTGGCATTCAAATATATATTTTATTAGTGAGTTATGGGAAGACAAGGAATATAATGGAAATAGTAGATGCAACTTTTTAATACAATTTCCATTCAGTGTACATTCCTCACATTCCTCAAACAACATGTTATTTTCAGAGGCATTCATATATATTGCACACCAATTGCTTTCTCAATAAACCTATATATTCTCTCGATATTAGAAAGTCATGTGAGGCACCTCACTTCTTTCAAAGTTTGTCTTCCTCCTCTCAACTTCACCCAGCAGCAAATATTATTGGAGCATAGAATTGTTAGTTTTTTTAAAAAATAAATAAATAAAAAGAGTAGCATCATCACCTGCTTTCTATCTGCCCAGAAATAATGAAGTTGGGGTCATTTGGCATCTTCCAGGTGATTAAAATCTACCAAAGCATTACACTATTTTTGCAGCTGGGAAGCACAACACACGCATAGATTATTGACTCTTGAAGATGGAATGGTGCAAAAGCTGGTGCCTGGTTCCCCAGAGTTGCGCTTCTTCATGCATAAGCTGTAGCCTAAAATATTGATTTTACAAAGTAATTGAATCTCAGAGACATATTTCGGATGAAAAGTATTTGATAAATGATTACACAAAACCAGAATGAGGCCCAAAGGCTTATTCAAGAAAGTAATGGATTCTTCTTTTTTTTTTTTTTGCAGTGGGGTTTATTCCTTTTTAATATTTCTTTATTGCTTTAATCTATGAAAAGAAAGGGAAACAAGGATATGAAGAAGAAAACAAAATCATCATATTTAATAAACAAAAACCTCAGTTTTTAAATACAGGTAGCCCTTGAGCTTACAACCATTCATTTAGTGACCATTCAAAGTTACAACGGCTCTGCAAAAAGTGACTTATGACTTGTTTTCACACTTATAACCATTGCAGCATCCCCATGGTCACATGATCAAAATCCAGACACTTGGCAACTGACTCATAGTTGTGATGGTTCCAGTGTCCTGGGTTCATGTGATCACCATTGTAACCTTCCCAGCTGACTTCTGACAAGCAACGTCAATGGAGAGGAAGGCAAAATTCTGAAGTGAGGAAGAAGATAATCAAAGATTCTGCCATTTTGTTTTTTATCCCCAGAAATTCTTTTTGCAGGTACCTTAAAAAAATGGGCCTCATCTTTGCCCCTCATAGGAGCTGCCCTTTTTATTCAGCCTTCTCCCTAACTGGGCTCCTCCAGAAGTTGGAACGCCAACTCCCAAAATTCCTAGCTAGCATGATAATTAGCTGGAATGGCCCAGACTAATAGCAATAGCAGTTAGACTTATATACCACTCCATTGTGCTTTACAGCATTCTCTGAGCAGTTTAGAGTCAGCATATTGCCCCCAACAATCTGGGTCCTTATTTTACTGTCCTTGGAAGGATGGAAGGCTGAGTCAACCTTGAGCCAGTCAGGATCAAACTCCTGGCGGTGGGCAAAGTCAGCCTGCAGTACTTCATTCTAACTTCATCCTGATGTTTTGACCTCCCCCCAATAAACATTGATGTGCAGAATTATGCTGCTTCAAAGAAAGGAGAGTGCTTCTTAAGAAAGGAGGCAAGCTTCTTAAAACTATAAAGTCATAAGATGCCCTTTTATCCAACTCTATTTTAAATCTGAGCTTGTAGAAAAACTTGCTTTTTACATCCTGATTTTTTTGCATATTTTTATCAGAATGCTTTGAAAAATCCCAAATATGCATGATTGGAAAACAGACTGGAATATTTAAAAAGGTGTTCCTTGAGAATGGGTTTATGGCTGGTGGATTAAAATTGATTATGTTATTAATTAATTAATTAATTAATTAATTAATTAATTCATTCATTCATTCATTCATTCAGAATAGAGCTGGAAGGACCTTGGAGGTCTTCTAGAATCTAGTCCAACTCCCTGTTCAAGCAGTAGACCCTATATATACCATTTCAGACAGGTGGTGGTCCAGTCTCTTCTTAAAAACCTCTAGTAATGAAGCCCCTACAACTTCTGAAGGCAAGCTGTTCCACTGGTTAATTGTCCTCACTGTTAGGAAGGCTCTCCTTAATTCCAGGTTGCTTCTCTCCTTGATCCATTGTTTCTTGTCTTGCCTTCTGGTGCTTTGGAAAATAAGTTGGCCCCCTCTTCTTTGTGGCAGTGCCTGAAATACTGGAATACTGCTACTGTTCTGTTCTTCTAATGAAGACATCGAGACGAGGCTGGTTCACAACAAGGATCTCTGTATTGAAGCACATTCACAGAACAGAAGCAAGAACAACAATGGCCACTGGCCTTTTATATCCCCTTGCAAGGGGATGCACATCCAATCATTGCAGGCTGTTCTCCCGCCTTGCGCATGCGCGCAAGGCCGGAGACAGCCTGTCTGGGTCCCGGGCAGACACGTGGTCTGTCCGGGTCTCTGCAGCCTTCCTGCAGCCTTCCTGAGCCTTGCTGCATGACTCAGCAAGGCCCAGGACATAACACCCCTCCCCCCTTGTATTAAACAATAACTAAGCATATCATAGCAGGCCGGTTGGCAATTTATACATTCAACCTTTACTCTTGCAACCCATTACCTTCAATTCCCTGTTATACACACGGACCTTCACATTTTGACAATATTAACATTGCAGCACTACAAGTGTTTTCCTCAGATGGCGAAGACTAGCAAACCTCCTGTATAGTAAACAGGGACCTTACATAGTCCTTTAAATGCTTAGGAGGACCCTTAACCCGCTCTGATCTCCATGGAGCCAGATTAGGTGCAGGTGTAGGTGTAGGTGTAGAGGTAGGTGTTGAATTAGGAATAGGTGCCTGGAGTGCCTGCTTCTGGGTTGTGCAAAACAAACCAGGACTTTGTTGCCCAGAAGACTCAGGGGTTCCCCCTGACTGCTGACTGGCTGGATCCACCAAACCCAAACCAGAGTTCCTTGGTGGGGTGGAGTTCCCCAAAATTCCATTGGACTCCTCTTGGGAGCACTGTCCCTCGAGCCCAAGACCAGCAGCAGGAGTAGCCTGAGTAGCCGATTTACGGCCATTTGCCCCTAGCCAGGGACCTCTGCCAGAGTCAGGAGCCGCCTCCATGGCAAGACCCCTGGAGTCTATGCCAGAGTCAGGAGCCACCTCCATGGCAAGACCCCCACCAGAAACATGTGGAGGAACATTTGGATAAGCGCCCTTGTGGAGAGACTGTGGTCCACAATCGTAATTGGGGTCCCCCTCCCCCCCGAGAGCAGAGCCAGGAGCGGACACATGGCCAGGAAGCCTCCAGCGCAATTGGTCAATGTGGTGTCTAAGCACACGACCATCCTCCAAGGCATAACAGCTATCATGTCACCTCTGGTCCTTTTTTTCTCTAGACTGGTCATATCCAATTCCTGCAAATGTTCTTCATATGTTTTTGTCTCCAGGCCCTTAATTATCTTAGTTGCTCTTTGTACTTTTTCCAAAGTCTCAATCTTTTTTGTAATGTGGTGACCAAAACTGGATGCAGTATTCTAGGTGTGGTCTTACTAAGGATTTACAAAGCTGTACTAATACTTCACATGATTTTGATTGTATGCCTCTGTTTATACAACCAAGGATTGTATTAGCTTTTTTGGCTGCTGCTGTATACTGCTGACTCATGTTTAAGTGATCGTTCACTAAGAATCCATGATTCCTCTCACAATTACTGTTTTTGAGCCAGGTTTCGCCTAATTTGTACTTGTACCTTTGGTTTTTCCTTCCTAGGTGTAAAACCTTGCTTTTCTCCACATTAAATTTCATGTTGTTGGAAAGGGCCCATTGTTCAAGTCTGTCAAGATCTTTTTGGATCCTGACCTTGTCTTCTGGGGTGTTGACTATTTCAGCCAGCTTAGTGTCATCTGCAAATTTGATGAGTTCCCCTTCTATTCCCTCATCTAAGTCATTCAGGAAGATATTGAAGAGTACTGGGCCTAAGACAGAACCTTGTGGTACTCCACTGCTTACTTCCCTCCATGTAGATGCAGTACCATTAAGGACTACTCATTGAGTACAGTTTGTCAGCCAGTTACAAATCCATCTGGTGGTGATGTTGTCTATCCCACATTTTTCTAGCTTACCAAGAAGTAGGTTATGGTCTACTTTGTTGAATGCCTTGCTGAAGTCTAAGTATACTATGTCCACAGCATTTTGCTGATCTACTTTGTCGAAGAATGAAATAAGATTGGTTGTTGTATGCATGTGTAAAAGTAAATGTGCAGAAAAATCAGGAAAAAAAACTAAATTGGGAGAAGAGACATTTAATGAAATGAGTTTTTTTAAATTATTGGGCCAGTTTCCTAAATATTAGATCAAATATGTGTTTCTCTGTAGTCCAAATGCAGGGCTGCCAGCTGGTTGTTTGGGCTGTTTGAAAAATATTCAAAAATCAGTTTTGTGCAATTATAAATAAACCCAAATCCATCTAGAAAACCAGGTCAGTACATGGTCAAAATCTCCTGTACAACCCTCTTGTCTATCGATATTAATGGAATTGTGCATGAGTTCTGTTTCAGTGTTTCATGCTAAGTATTGCATGAATACTACTCAGAAACTTGGTAGGTGAATGATTTCTTTTGATCAGAAGCTATTCTGCCTTGGGAAAATGCTGTAGCATTTGGAACATCCTTCATAATATGCAGAGAGAGAGAACTTATTCGACAGGAAGGTAAAATCGACCTCATCCATGCACACTAAGGTAATATCCTGATAAAACAACAAAAAGCTTCTTGAGTTGAGTTTGGGTTCTAGTGATTTTATGGATATAGTCATTGTTTTTCTTTCTTCTAGGTCATTTTTTCAAGGTCCTAGTCTAACTTATAGCTGGTGGTCTTTCATTGAAATATTAAATTATTTTGTCTGTCTTTGATCTTTCAGTGTCTTTCAAAACTGTTATTCATGGTATTCTTCAGAATTATTGGGAGTGGAGCACATGGCATTATCCTCCTTTTTCTCCAGTTTCTGTTGATGGGAGGGGAGAGATCAAATTCAAAAGCCCTGATCTGGAAGATGCTACTAGGCTTGATGATAGCTTTCCATGAGTTTAAGATTTACATGAAGCTGCTTGCTGAGATCACTCATCAGCACAGGGTGAAGCATCATCTCTATGATGATGATACTGGGTGTATAGCTCAACTCCTGGCCAACCAAGGATACTGGAAGCTGTGAAGATCTGGATTGGGATAAATAGACTTAGATTGTACTCTAGCAAGGCCAAGTGGCTTTCAATACAGAGACCTTCTGGATCCATGGAATTTCCATCTTTAATTCTGAATGAGATTGTAGTCTGGCACACAATTTGAGGATCTTCTTGGACTGTCTGCTTCTCTGAAAGAATAAATGACAAATGTAGGTAGGTAAGCTTTTACACAGTTTAATTTTCTGCACCATTTTTATCAGGAAGCCTTTCCTACTGTTACTCATACCTTGGTTACTACTGCAATGTAGTCTATATAGGGCTGCTCTTGAAGACTGTTCAGAAGCTTCAGCTGGTCCAGAATGCAGCCTTGAGCATAGTTACACCCATGCAACACTTCTGCTTCATGAATTGCACCAACTGCTAGTGTAATTCCAGGTGCTGGTTATCACTTATAAAACTCTATGTAGTATAAGGCATAGTTATTTGAGGGACTATCTCTCTTCTGTTTTTCATGTTCATTCTATACGATCAGAGAAAGTCCACATGCTCTGGGCCCCATCCATTAAAGCATGTCATCTGAAGGGTCACAGGAAGTATGCCTCCTCTCTTATGATGCGTGACTTCTAGCAATTTGTATGCTACTCAGGCTTGAGAAAAGTGAATGGGTAAGTAAATGAAACTAGTTTACAGTTTGTTGAGATCAGCCAGTTAGCTTGGTGCAATCACTTAGCGGACATCAATAAACATGTTTGACATGTGATTATTTAATTTGCTGTGAGCTGAGTAACTGTCTTTACAAGAAAAGCTATGAAGAATGTATCAGCTTTCAGATGCATGAAATAGCATTCTGAGTTAGAAAGATGTTTAATTTTCAGTGCATGAATTTAAATGTATGATTAGCATCTCCAGGGCTAGAGCTCATGGAAAACATGGAAAATAGATTTTTTCACTGTGTGACAGAGGTCAGCTGTTCCTTAAAAACAAAACAAGCCAGATGGTTAAAGTAGATTTGGATTCCTACATGTTCATTTAGAACCAATTATTAAAGTGAGAAATAAATCCATAATGTAGGGAGGGAAAAGGTTAAGCCAGACAGATGACATTGTTGGAGGAGAGCTGTGTTAGTTTACTATAGTAAAAAATCAGGAATTTGGTAGCACATTTTCCAAGTAACACATTTTATTAAAGGGCATTAGCTTTCATGAACTGCATCTCATTTCATCAGATGCATAAAGTCTAGTCTACGCATTTGATTAAGTGAATTGAAAACTCATAAAAATGTGTGCTTTTTAATAAAATGTGGAAGACAGATCAGTGATCAACTTATGGATATCCCTTCATAACCATAATGGCATGGCATACAAGAAAAAAAGGGGCATTTTATATTGAAAAGCCACAAGCAATGTTTCATAACTGGCTTTCCCTTCCTCCCCCACCCTTCAGATGCCTTATGGATATCCCTCCATAATGGCATGGCACACAAGAAAAAAAGGGGCATTTTGTCACAAGCAATGTTTCATAACTGGCTTTCCCTTCCTCCCCCACCCTCCAGATGCCTTATGGATATCCCTCCATAATGGCATGGCACACAAGAAAAAAAGGGGCATTTTGTCACAAGCAATGTTTCATAACTGGCTTTCCCTTCCTCCCCCACCCTCCAGATGCCTTTGAGTACACTATAATAATTGTTAGCATCTATACTTCAACTTTGGCATTGCAAATGGTAGTGGTGGTGGGGGAACCTGGAAGAGAGAAACTGATCAGTATTTTGACCTCTGTTTGCAACAGATCTTGCCTATGTTGCTCATTTTTTCATCAGTACCAGCTTTGGCTTCACAGATGTTTGGGAGTGAGAAAACAAATACAACAAAACAAAACTCCACCAATTTCCAAACACCCAACCTACAGAACATTCACTTGTGTTGCTTCATTAGCTGTGATGATGAATGTTTTGTGTTTCAGCCATGGCTTGTCAAATGGCAGTGTGTTTGGCAACGGCCATTCCAACCCAGATTTTGGCTTGCAGTTGGGACAAGATGGCCTGCTGAAGGCAAACAGGTACACTGAGCTTCCATCTCTGGAAAATTACAGAAGGAAGAAAGATGATCAGGATGAGCTTCTTTTGAACATTTTCCAAGAGTTGTTGTTTAAGTGCTGTGATATCAGGCTTCTTACTTTTCCCCCCCAATATTTTTTCCCCATTAAGTTTCATTACAGGATCCAGTCTGGGTTGGTCACTGGGACTAGAATTTTAATCTTCCAAGCTTTTGGATTCATGCTTGGAAGACTAAACCTCTGGTCCCGGTAACCAACCCAGATTGCATCCTGCAACATTAAACGGGGACACGTATATTTGCCTTCATTCATGAGCTTCATTATAAGATAAAAATATAGAAGAAACAAAATCTAGAAGAAAAAAATAGGAAAAGGAGAAAGAGAAATACAAACAGAAAAAAAGTAATGACTACTCTTTGTCACTGCCTGATAACAAGAGCAGTGGTGCAAACAGAGAAATAAATGGGGAGAAACCAGGAGAAACTGATCCAGAGATACAGATGAAGGAAGTAAGACTGGGATTAGTCTGGCAATAGCCTGACAAGATAGAAGGAGAAAGAGGGGAGATTGGGGATTGGCTGGGGAGCTATTGAAAGGATGGCTAATGCTAAAGTGGGGGCTAGAAAGTAGTAATAGGGTCTTGATTATATGACTTTGTTGAGAGAGAAATAATGCCTTATCAAATGTGAATTCAAATCTACTTGGGAAATGAAAAATGATGCCCCTTGCCAATCAGCCACTGGGCACATTTAATCAGATTATGGCTTCCTTCTGCTGCAATTTGCTTCATATGCAAATCTGGAGTCATATTTGCAAGGCAGAAGGGTAAGGGAGAGAGAAAAAGGGAGAGAGAGAAAATGAGTACAAATAACTGTGATTAGTGGATACTAGGGTGTAAACTATTGGAGTGGAGGGCTGTGAGTTGGGAACATGAGTAAAAGGAAATGATGGCTTCAGAGAAATGCTGAGTTAATATTTTTTTCAAATAAAGTTGTTATGTAATACATTATATTTATGTCAGCAAGTACCACACACTGTTACAGCATATTGTAATTGCAGGACATACAGGAGGTGTTTAAAAAACCTTATGTGCTTTTATCATTTGCATTTTCACTGGGGATATGCCACAATTATAGCCTTATTATTGTACTGGAATTAAAGGAAAAATGAGAACACAATGCAGTTTTAGACTGAAATATTTAAAAAAGGTGGTCAGTGCACGTAGACTTATTTCATTCTTTCTTTCTGAGAATAGATTGTGCAGTTATTCAATCATCTATGAAAAATCCAAGACACTGAGAAATGATGAGCCACAACAAATACAGTCTAAATACCTGGCCACTAATAGCTCATACAGAAGTAGTAGGGAGGTATGAAATTTAGGAGACAGATCAGATGGGGATGGAGAACAATTTTTCACTGTCTGTACAAACGTCATGGAGTTGGAGGCTAAAACTTATAAAGAACAGTTGCAGGAATTGGGTATGTCTAGTCTAATGAAAAGAAGGACTAGGGGAGACATGATAGCAGGGTTCCAATATTTGAGGGGCTGCTACAAGAAGAAGGGTGTCAACCTATTTTCCAAAATACCAGAAGACAAACAAGAAACAATGGATGGAAGCTAATCAAGGAGAGAAGCAACCTAGAACTTAGAAGAAGTTTCCTAAAAGTGGGAACAATTAACCAGTGGAATGCTTGCCTCCAGAAGTTGTGGTGCTACATCACTAGAGGTTTTTAAGAAGAGACTGGACAGACACTTGTCTGAAATGGCCTAGGTCTCTTGCTTGAGCAGGGGGTTGGACTAGAAGACCTCCAAAGTCCCTTCCAACTCTGTTTTTCTATGTTCTGTGTTTTGCTTGGGCATACAAAGGCAATAAATTGTGAGCATATCTATTTCTTGCTCTGGTGGTCTTTGTTTTGAACTCTAGCATGTGGACTTAGACGGGCAACAAAGCCAAGTATTGGAGAATATGTGATATTTGAACCAGCTTCTGGTTGTGTAAATAAATTTTGATATTACGATGACCAGAGATACATGGTATTGGAATTCTGCAAATTGAATTAGACCAGGGGTCTTCAAACTTGGCCCTTTTATGACTTGTGGACTTCAACTCCCAGAATTCCTCAGCCAGCATGCCTGGCACGCTGGCTGAGGAATTCTGGGAGTTGAAGTCCACAAGTCATAAAAGGGCCAAGTTTGAAGACCCCTGAATTAGACCAACTTCAGTGGTTGATGACCCATGCCTTTCAAGAAATTTTTTTTTGATTTAAAGTGACTTTCAATTAATGACCTCAGGTCCCTCTGATCTTATAGATAGCTTTAGAGGGGAATGGAAAAATCCATGTAGCCATGTAAGGTTATTCAAGAAAAAAACTGGCAAAGTTCTTTAGATGATCTTCTGTCCTTTATTCATTAATTGAAGGGGGCATAATTATATCATTATTTCAGATGATTCACTTCTAAATACGCACTTGTTAATTGTTACCTTGTTCATATCAGGATGACTGTTTTCCCTAGAAAAATGTTAATTGCTTTGCTCTTTTCAAAAAAATTAACTTCTTTTACATAATGTTATAATGAGCATCAAGAAAACCATCAAAGCTCCATTAACATTGTGCCTTCCCATTTGGGAGTCTCCATGGTAACGGGATATAGTTTCCTATCTAGTTCACCTGTCCCTAATATAAAACCCACCCACTGAATTCTTTCATATAGATATTTGAAAACTGAGAGCTGCCTTCTGATCATATCCAGTTATTAAAATATCAGATTTATTTTCTTTGATGTGTACATATTTAGTCCTACTGAATATAAAGGGAGTTGAGGTCTGCAGGCTCAGTCAATGCAAGGGAAGAATCTATTTTATAGGATTCTTCCTCATATGGACAAGATCCTATATTTAACAACTGGAAATATACAAACGTCATGCCCATAATCCAATAGGCCAATAGACAGTCTAAAGGAGACCATTGCATTACAATTTGCAAACATCAGAGAAAGTGTTATTGTTCTTAGAAATGTTCCAAGGTCATGCATCAAATCACTAAGAAAGTGTTCAGAAGACCATGAATCCAATAAAATAGATTAGGGTGAGAATTGCTGCAAATAATAATAATAATAATAATAATAATAATAATAATAATAATAATAATAATAATAATAATAATAATAATAATAATAATAATAATAATAATAATAATAATAATAATAATAATAATAAATGTTAGTTTTATCTGGGGAAGAGGTAAATTTAAGATTTGTCTTTCTCTCCCTGTGCTTCTCCTATCACATCTAGTATCAGCTCCCTGGATAGAAATCTACAATTCTGATTTAAATTATTTCCAAAGTGTCATAAAAGGGCCTGTGGCTCAGTGATAAACTGTGTTCCTCACATGAACACACATTTTAGCTCTGCTGAATTAAAATTATTTTAAGCAAGCAGGATTGAGAAAGAGCTTTTTCTTTCTCCTCTGTTTGATGACCTAGAAAACTACCATTAGTAAAGCAAATGATACGACACATCTCTGTGACTCGTTCAGGTGATTACATACATCTCTTGAGATGTAATGCGCAGTTTCTTAACAACTCCTGCTCAGGAATTGCAAAATTGTTTGGAAGACACTTCCCCAAGATGGTCTGATATATTGTTTGCCAACCCTAAACAAATGTCCAAAAATTGCTTTTGGTGTGGCATGCACAGCTTGTCCACTGATATAATCCTTACTGGCAAAAGCAGGAAGTGAGCAGCAGGCGGAGGAGAAGACACACAGCCTGAACCAATCTGTCTTTCCATCTGGATCATGGTGGCCCTAGTAATAATAATAATCTTACATGCAGACAAGTTGTCTGGAGGGATTTTTTGCTCCATTCCAACTTCCCTCCTCAAATATAGTGGGCTGACATTTTGCCACCGAGGAGCTGTGAAATATGAAAGGGACGCAGATGGAGGGAAAGGCAAAGTAAACTCATGAAAACTCAACTTGGTCTTAATTTCTAATTTGGAAGTTAGACCACATGGCTTATATATGGACAAGAAAAAAAAGTGCTTTTAAGAAGGCAGAGCTGTTTGGCAAAGAAGCACACAGGCTGAAATAAAACCACTGATTGCTGTGCTAAATTCTGTCCTCCAATTTCCCCACAGGTCTCTCTTCCCTGCTATTTTTCTATCCTCATTCTCAGAATGCTTCAGAATTTTTGTAGAATTTCTTGAGAGTATGTTTTTGAGTCTATTCTCTCCTTTTGATGTGACAGAACATGTTGGAATGTTTTCTCATGAAACATTTCCTTGTCATTCTGAAGGCCCTCAGATGCTCCTAAGAAAAGGTCTATGACAGGGGTGTCAAAATGCCAGCCCATGGGCTGGAAGTATCACGCCAAAACCGCGCCCACCCCATTGCCGGCAATGGGAAAAAAGTCACGATACGTCGTGACACGTCACGTGATGTCGCGAGTTTGACACCCGTGGTCTATGAGATGAGATTCAGCAGTGAGGATCTTTCCTTAGGATTTGACTGAAACCAAGGTGCCTACTGTTCTACAGAGTGATGACTCTAAGGCAGTGTTTCTCAACCTTGGCAATTTTAAGATGTGTGGACTTCCTCTCATTCATGCTGGCTGGGGAATTTTGGGAGTTGAAGTCCACACATCTTAAAAGTTGCTAAAGTTGAGAAAAACTACTTTAAGGTGAGAGATACAGCATTCTTATATAATTGTTGGACACCACTCCATTAAATCCAATGCAAAGAACTATGGTCCATGAGAATCCATTTTTTTTCTTTGTGGGTATGAGTGTGTGAAAAATAAAAACACAATATATTTTCCATCATATTGATTATAGCAAAAAAAAAAAAGCAGAAGCCATTTTAGATTTTTCACACCTGCCTAACTTGAATTACCTATCCTGTGCATTCAATAGTGGAGATACCCAATGGTAAAAAAAATGCAGAAGCACCTCAAATTGAGCCTGGAAGCAATTTAGCAACCAGGGAACTTGGCATAAGATTAATGTAGTAGCATTTCCTAGCCTGTTGTCTTCTAGGTGCATTAGATTTCAACATCTATAATTTCCTGGAAAACATTTGGTTGGGGAAGAGTAGTACAATATATATTCTATGATTCAAATATTATTAATATCCTTGAGTTGCTTCTTCCCTTTTAATTTTTTATAATTTGCTTTGAATTAAACTAAGTTTTTAACTGCAAGGTCCCTTGAGTTTTTTTTAGAAAGGCAGAGAATATATTTTCCTTAATAACAATGCTAACAATATTCATTTAAGGCCTTGATGTATAGCTGGGGCTTGGACAGCGAAGCAATGGGAACACTTTTCCTTGACTCCACACATGGAGGACAATTCCATACAAAGTATCTGAAATGCATGAGCTTGCTGAATACATTTCTAGCAAGTAGTAAATCTAATTCCATAACATATGATCCCAAGAGTGATTCCAGTATCTGGGGTTTTCTTACCCATTTTAGTTTAGTGCAGATTCCAGTGGAGAAATAAACAAAAGAAAACAAAAAAAAATAGAGAAAAGTTATCTTGTCCCTTAGGTCTCTCATTTTTACCAATTTTTTTGCATTGGTTACAAATAGGGAAGCTTCACGCATTCATGTCTTAAAATGACCCCTCTTTTTTGCTCTGCCCACAAAGCAACTACATACTGTTTATAATGCATCATCGTGCACCAAACTGTATGTATGAAATCTGAAATGCTTTGCTGCAGGCATCACATCTGAAATTGGTGATGGCAATAATAACTCTACTTTACAGGACTGTTAAAGGCAGCTGAGATAACAGATGCTGAAGTTTTGTGCATACTTAGAACAATATACAAATGTTGTATGATTATTGCATTAAAATTTAATTGCTCAACAGTTTGTTTTCATCCCTCATGAAACTAGCAACTATGCTGTTCTAGGCAAGATCTAGTACTGCCAGGGGCAAACCCAACCAATTTCCTTTTGTCCAGGACTGACAAAAGAAGGCATATATAGTACAGGGGTATCCACAGGTTAAAAAAATCAAGATCATGGTTGACCATGCAGTTGAAGTCCCATTCCTTGCAAATATGCAATGACATACTGTATGTAAAAAAGGGGCAGAACTTTACAAGGTTGAAGCTGCCATCTTGGCATGTTCTGGTATATATGTCCCATTTTTACAGTGCTTTTACAGTGACTGGACAAGCCACTGTTCTTGTACAGGACATGTGGGGAGACAAGCTACTTCCACATTCATCAGTTATCAGATGGGGAACCAACATCTTTCCTTCCTGATAACATGTCTTCAGAAAGCCCACAGTTTCTTCATTTTTGCAAAGAACAAACGTTTAGTAATTTTGGAATCCAACACTCAAGAAAAGATGAAGGAAAGAGTTTTCTCTGAGCAAAACCCTCAAAGGATTTCCACCACTCTGCTTTAAAAAGCCTTGACTTAAAATGAGAGAGATAGATTAGGGAAGATTGTAGAGCCAATGTTATGGCTAGACAATTTTATGATCATATTGTGGGAGAATCCAGAGAAAGAAATATTTTGGGAAATATTAATATATTAATATATTTATCCAAAGGAATAATGGAGAAGATCTTAAAGGCAGAAAAGCAAGCCCAGTTTTCTTAATGGCCCCACGCGAAAACTAGGCAGAGGCCAGCTTTTAGAAATACAAATTCAATAATCCATTCAGGAAGGTTGAGTCCAGGAAGCTAGAAGCTACGAGATTAGGAAGACAAAGACCTCTAAAATCTACATACCCCAACCAAACTCTAAAAGACATGACCTTTGGGGACATAATAGGATTAACCCACCAATACCAGAAAGGCACACTCAGACTCAGGTCAAAGTTCATGCCACAAGAACAACTCCAAACAAAAGCTCAAGCAGGTATAAAAACCCATCACTCCCTACTACATGTGGTCAGCTTTCCCAGAGCCATTTTCTATCTAGCTCTGCTCTTCAATAAACTACAACCTTCTTTCTAAAGCAGTCATCATTTTGTTTATTCCCAGCTTGGACTGGATCCTGATGAAGATTTTTCCTTCAACAATATGGAGGCTAGAAAACTTCCCCATGGTAGTGGTCTCTAGGGGAAATAGAAGAAGGCAAAGCTTGCAAAGAGAGAGCAGAATTTTGGATCAATGGAAAAATATGTTCTGGAACTACAGTGAAAAGTGAAGCTAATTTCTTAGGTGAGAGAAGTACCAGATTGGAACCTGAAACCTACAAGGAGTCAATAGAGAAAGGCAAAGCTCAGAATAAGAGAGGAAAATCTCTAGTTCTATGGAGAACTAAAACTGACTGAATCCTTAGTAAGAACGGGAAGCTGTTTCTCTGGAGTATGAAGATAAGGGAAGGATTCCTGAAATGGAACTCAGAAGTTCCCAGGAAAACAAGGGAGGAAGGTAAAACTGCTCCAAAGCCTCTAACTGGAAACTGCAAAACTGCAAGAAGCAAAGTATCCAGTCATCACTAAATCATAGAATAAAGAGAATCAGTAAGCTAAGAGGCATTATAAGGAGTCTATACCTTATTTTCTATTATTTCCATTTTTTAAGGTTTAGAAAATGATTCTAAGATATGGCTTCTAGTAACAGTAACTTTTACATTTAAAATTTAATATACTTGGTAGAAGCAAACTCAATCCTTGTATTTTTAACAGAATAACAGAGTTGGAAGGGACTTTGGAGGTTTTCTAGTCCAACCCCCTGCTCAGGCAGGAAAACCTATACCATTTCAGACAAGTGTTATCCACATCCTTTCCATTTCTTCTCAGGGTTGGGTGAATTCCATGAATTTACTTATATAATGTGGAAATAATGAGAGTTTACGTTCAAAGAAATCTAGAGGATACCAGGATCAAGAAAGTTTGCCCTAAAGTGGTTCTTAACCAGCAACATAGTACTTACAGTTGTCCAATGGTTGTCCAATCTCTTCTTAAAAACTTCCAGTGTTGGAGCTTTTTCAACTTCTGGAGGCAAGTTGTTCCACTGATTAATTGTTTTGTCAGGAAATTTCTTCTTAGTTCTAGATTGCTTCTCTGATTGATTAGTTTCCATCCATTGCTTCATGTCCTGCTTCATGTCCTGTTGGCTTTTTTGGCAACTGCAGCACACTGCTAGCTCATATTTAAGTGATTGTCTACTAGGACTCCAAGATCCCTCCCACAGTTACTACTATTGAGCCAGGTACCATCTATACTGTACCTGTGCATTTGGTTTTTCTTGCCTAAATGTAGAACCTTACTTTTTTCACCATTGAATTTCATTTTGTTAGATAGCGCTCAATGTTCAAGTCTGTCAAGATCCTTCTGTGTCTTAAGCCTATCTTCTGGAGTATTGGCTATTCCTGCCAGCTTGGTGTCATCTGCAAATCTGATGAGTTCCCCATCTATCCCCTCATCCAAATCATTGATGAAGATGTTGAAGAGCACTGGTCCTAAAACAAGCCTTGGGGTACTCCACTGCATACTTCCCTCCCTGTAGATGCAGTTCCATTGAGGACTACACATTGAGTGCAGTTGGTCAGTAACAAATTAATTTTCTTCTATTTTAAGCTTGAGTCTAGAGATGCCTACCAGTCAAGATGCTAGCCATAAACATGTAATCAAAGCCTTTCTCA
Source organism: Azemiops feae (assembly GCA_023970755.1). Classification (NCBI taxonomy): domain Eukaryota; kingdom Metazoa; phylum Chordata; class Lepidosauria; order Squamata; family Viperidae; genus Azemiops; species Azemiops feae. The sequence continues at coordinate 1,091,695 of JALGBA010000172.1, read as the reverse complement.
TATATATTGCATCACCCATAAAGTGGGGCTTTGATTGCACTGTTTTCCCTATCCACATGCTTCAGTAGCCTGGTTGTGATGCTGACAAATTCAATTTTCCTTTTTCCACTACCACCAGGATAGCAATGATTCCCAATTTATTGGCAAGAACATGTTCAGGGTGTGAGATTCCCACCTGTCTCACAAAATGGTATTAAAGTTAACCATGCCAGGTAAGCTTTTTTACTCCTCCTTCCATTAAGTTTGATGGGTGAGTCAATAAAACTACCAAAAAGCTGCACCAACTCACAAAGGTGGGACAGTTTCTAAAAGGGAGAGGTGAGTTGAGCGCCTCCCGCCATCACTTCATAGGAAAGTAGGTTGAGCCTCTGTAGCCTCAAAGACTTGCTAAAAGCTGGCAGCTTCTAGGCATTATTTTCAGAGTACAATTGTTGAGAATGGGGTAGGAGGAGCAAGTGTAGTTAAAACCAGAACTTGAGATGAGAAGCTATTTGAATATCCAGGTGTTTGGTTTGTGTACAGCTGGCAAAATGATCAGCTAATCTTATTCGAGTGCTTTTGAGTGACTTGGAACATGAAATGGGAATTCTATACAAAATACCCAGCAAAGTCAATTATGTCTTCTCAAACTGCAGAACTATTATATTACTATTTAGTAATGTCCTGGCAATTGGTTCTTCATGGAATCTCATTGCTTGATATTATATTCCATTTGTTTTTTATATGTTGCTCTCCCATGTGTTCTATTACCACATACAACACTTAAACATTTTATCTACTCCCTCCTCCACTTTCATGGACATTTACTTCTGAGGTATATTAGCAGATTTCAATAGTTTTAGATTTTGTTTGAAGCAAGAATGTTAATATATTAATTATATTAATAATTATCGATATAATATTAATAATAAGTGTATTTCAGAGCTCAACATGCATACATCTCAGAGAGTTTGATTCTTCTTGGGCTACAGAATGAACAAGTCCCAGACACTGGCTTAGTATGTGGGGGCATGCATGCTTCTCTAGGACCCTAAGATTGTGTAATTTTTCAGAGTTATAGGCTGAGTAGTATCAGTTCAAAACCTCTTTAGTATTATTTTCTGAAATGTCTCTGTGAATGGCCAGACAGTGCTATTACAATTTTCATTCATCAGGAGGGTTGTGGGCTGGAGAGAGCTGATTTAGAAAGTTCCCTTAGTCACCTTGCTTTCAGTCTCCCAAAATTCCTCTACCAACATTATGAACCGTGTGATAGATGATCAGGTGTAGAGATGTAAACTTTCTAGAAATCTAGGAGATACAGAAAAAGCATACAAAATGTTTGGGGAGAAATGAAATATATGCAATGCTAACTTTTTTTAAAGCATACTTTATTAAGCCATAGTTTTTGAGCATTTAGAAATGAATGCACTTTTTGATAGGAGCCTGCAAGAACTTATGAAGAATAACCAAGGCAATAAGCAGCTGGATGGAAAAAAATGAGGACAGGTGGGAAGTGTTAAGTATGTGCATTGTGGTAAAGAGAAGAGTGCAGGGAGACATGATAGTAGTGTTCACATTTCCAAAGAGCTTTAGATATGTAGAAAATGGATAGGGATTGTTCCTAGCTGTTCCAGAAAACGAAATAAGAAACAATGGATTTATAATTTAAGGAAATAGATTTCAGGTAGGAAAAAAAAATCTATTTATAGGAGCTGATTGACAGTGGAACTTTGTAGATGGCAGGCTCTCCTTTGCTGGTAGTATTTAAACAGAGGCTGGATGAACATCTGTCAAGATGCTGAATTAATGGATCTGCATAAGGCAAGCACTACACTAGATGAGCTTTAAAATACTTTCCAACTATTACATTCTGTGATTCTATGAAAAAAAAGGCATGAGGGGCCAAATGGAGGATATTTTTCTCAGAATTGTTTTATTACCTTCCTCTTGCCATGTATTCACATCTTTAATCTGGACCTAATGGGTTTGGTATCCAAGGTTGTTTCTGCCCAGCTATCAGAAGAAATAAATAAAAATAGGTGTGTATAAAACTAGTACCTGTGACCGGAAGGCAATATTATACTTCTGGTTAAGTGCTAGCAAGTTGGATCATATTACATTGATCATGTAAGAACTAGATTGATTATCAGCATGGTTTGGGCTATAAATTAAAGTAAGTACAACAGTTCTGAAGCCTTTCATGGCTTAGTTTCAATATATCTTCTTAGACTAGGGCTGGGAGTGGGGAAACTTACAGACTCTATATCATCCATAACAACCTTGTCTGAGTCCCCCCTTCACCAATCTGAAAAAATATATACATTTGAACTAACTTAGAAAACTAGTGAGATTCAGTGTTCTCATCAGACAGTAAGAATATGGAATTTCTGTTTTGGGGTACAGGAAGACTGTTCTTAAAAGGGTGTCTTACAGTAGCTGAATGACAGTGATAAGTCTGCAAAGTTTGGCTTTTTTGTGAGGTTAAAGATAAATAAATGTGCTAGAGGCCTTAGAGGAAGCCTAATGGACTTCTTTTAAAAACATGCAAGGGTAGGTAACCAGTGAAAATCCTTAATTTGCCTTCTAATCTTAACAGAAGCCTGAAAACATAAGGTTGGGGAATTACACAGCAACCAAAGTGGTTGCCTATTTCTGCCTTAAGGACTCTTCTACCCAGTATGTTTTCTCACAACTTAATATTTGACTCCTTCCCTATTATTTCCCAACTTTGATGAGGTCCAATTGATGAGGCCAACTGCTACAGCATTCTCAGTGGTGGCACCAACTTTCCCTATTTTTTTAGGGGTCTGGGTTGAGCACCTGTGTTGGTGAAGACATTTGTAGGGACACATTTGTTCCATAATGAATGCAAATCTCACACAAAGTTTAGTTTTTTAACTCCTCTTACCTGATTTTTTTTTATTATCTAAGCCCTTCTTTTTATCTACCTACCTACCTACATTTCTGTCCTGGCCAGCCTTCCTGACCATGCATTGCTTCATATACAGGTTCTTGCCTCTCTTTTTAAGGATCTCATCAATTGCATCCAATGATTAATTTTTCATTTTCCCCTTTCCCTTGACTCATTCACTTTGAATATATTTGTTTTGCAATTCAATCCCTATTTATTTTCTCTGTATGATCAAACCACCTGAATGTATTTCTTTCCTGCTGGCCACATGCGTCTGAGTTCAATCCCCATTAATTCAGCACCCATTCATTTTGCTTAGTTTCAAGCAATGCCTGTCTCCTCTTTCTTTACATTAACATTTAATTTATCTTAGATAGTAATCTATCTTCTAATTCATTTTTATACAGGACCTACTTTCTTTTTTTGCAGTTCTCCTATTTCCCCTCTCATTTCTTTCATTTCTTCCCTTCTGTTCTGTTTGCAACACAGACATGAAGACGAGGCAGTTGATGCAAAAAAGATGTTCTTTATTTGGTACTTGCACTGAACAGAAGCAAAGGAGAATGGGCAACATGTCCTTTTATACTTCCCTTGCAAGGGGAGGCTCAACCAAGGAATGCAGGCTATTCTCCCACCTCGCGCATGCGCACGAGGCTGGAGACAGCCTGTCTGGGTCCCGGGCAACTTATGGGCTGCCCGGGTCTATACAACCGGTCCCAGGCAAACACGTGGTCTGCCCGGGTCTCTGCAGTTACCCTGCAGGTTGCCTGTGCCTTGCTGATTGACTCAGCAAGGCTCAGGACACAACACCCCTCCCCCCTAAGCTGGGACAATGCCGGCTGAGCTATATCTGTATCATGTAACATTTAATCCAATGTCACCCTGGCTGTTCCCGTACCCCTTTGTAACCTGGTTCCCCGTGGATTCAAATTAACCCACGGTCTTTCAGTTTTTGATAACAATCACCCTCTAGGGACCGCACATACTCTTGCAAGTATTTAGGCGGGGCCTTAATCCGCCCCAATCTTCGCGGATTCAAAGTAGGGTCGGCTATGCTGACATGTGGGGGAATTAAATTGGGTGCCTGGAGTGCTGGCTCCCGGTCTGCGCACAAGAAACCAGGACTTTGTCGCCCAGAAGACTCAGGGGTTCCCCCTAACTGCTGACTGGCTGGGTCCGCTAAACCCAAACCAGATTTCCTTGGTGGGGTCGAGTTCCCCGAGTTCCTTGGTGGGGTGGAGTTCCCCCAAAACCCTTGGAACTCCCCTTGGGAGCAATGTCCTTCGGGCCCAAGGCCAGCAGCAGGGGTGCCCTGAGTAGCTGATTTACGGCCATTTGCCCTAAGCCAGGGACCTCTGCCAGAGTCAGGAGCCGCCTCCATGGCAGAACTCCCTGCTTCAATGCCAGAGTCAGGATCCGCCTCCATGGCAAGACCCTCATCTGGAGCAGGTTGAGACCCTCCTGCTTGGAGAGACTGTGATCCACAATCGTAATTGGAGTCCCCCTCCCCCCCGAGAGCAGAGTCAGGGGAGGAATACCGGCCTGGCAGCCGCCAACGCAGCTGGTCTATGTGGCGCCGGAGGACACGCCCATCATCCAAGACCACTTCGTATGACAGAGGCCCAGAGACCTTAGAGATTACAGCAGGTACCCAGAGATGCCCCTGCCCATAGTTCCTGGTCCAAACCAGATCACCCACTTGAAGTCTCCTAGGCGCCCGTGGCTGCAACACCTGTGAAGCCACCCGGTCTGGGTGAAGCCTGTCTAGCTTTGTGATGAGTCTGCGACCCCAGCGGAGTTCTGCTGGGCTCTTTCCCGTGGCTGTGCATGGTGTGGTGCAGTGTGTGAGAAGAAAATCAGCTAACCTGTGATGCCAGGGTCCTTGAGTGATTCTCTTTAATGCGTCCTTTGTGGTGAGCACCATGCGTTCAGCCTGACCATTGGTGGCAGGATAGAAAGGAGCAGATGTGGCATGCCGGATCATGTTGGCTTGTAGAAATGCCTGAAACTCAGAAGAGGTAAATTGTGGACCATTGTCTGAAACTAAAACATCAGGAAGGCCACGGGAAGCGAAAATTCCTCTGAGCACCTGGATGGTCCTGGCAGTAGTAGTAGAGGACACAGGAATGACCTTCAGCCATTTGGAATGGCTATCCATGAGGAGGAGGAAGAATTGCCCCTGAAAGGGCCCAGCATAATCAATATGAACGCGTGACCAAGGAGTGAGTGTCTCCTCCCACCTATGTACAGGAGCCTGGGGCATTTCTGGCCATGATTGCTGGCACACTTGGCATCCCTGAACCTGGGCCTCGATGTCTTTATTGAGGCCAGGCCACCAAAGATGACTGCGCGCAAGCGCCTTCATCCTCACTATTCCTGGATGTCCCTCATGAAGAGAGAGCAATACTCTAGTCCTCAATGAGGCCGGGATGACTACTCTGTTGCCCCACAGGATGCATCCCTTGAATGTGGACAATTCGTGCTTCCTGCGCCAGAAACTCTGGAATTCAGCACCAGGACACGTGTCAGGCCATCCTGACAACACACATGTCAGCACGCATGCAAGTGTGTGATCAGTGGCAGTTTCTGCAGCCACATCCCTAGCATTGAGGGGAGATTCTGGTAAGTCCTGAATGGACAGAATATGTATAGCTGGGGCAGGGTCTGCCTCTATTTGCTTAAGAGGTAACCTGCTTAGGCCATCTGCATGGCCCATCTCAGTACCTGGTTTGTGAACCAGTGTGTAATCATACGCTGCTAAGAATATAGACCATCTCAGCATCCTAGGAGATATTATCTGGGGAGTTTGTTTGTTGGTTGTGAACAACCCTAGCAAAGGCTTGTGGTCAGTATAGACTGTGAATTGGCGTCCATACAAGAAATCATGAAATTTCTTTATGCCTGAGATTATTGCCAAGGCCTCCCTGTCAATTTGAGCATAATTTCGCTCTGCAGCTGAGAGGGTCCTAGAATAATAGGCAACAGGGACCTGTGTTCCATCTTCCTTGAGATGGCTTAGCACTGCTCCTACCCCATAAGGGGAAGCATCACAGGCGATGCACACTGGCAATTGCTCATTGAAGTGAGCCAGTACAGCATTTGAGGATAATAAGGCTTTGACCTTTGAAAAGGCTTCCTCATGGACCCTTGTCCATGTCCATGGAGCCTGTTTGTCTAAGAGCCTGTGAAGCGGCTCAGCCACAGCAGCTTTGTTTGGAAGAAAGGAATGGTAAAAGTTCAAGAGGCCCAAAAAAGCCTGAAGCTCAGTTTTTGACTGGGGACTAGGGGCCATTTGGATGGCCTTGAATTTGGATTCCGCGGGGTGGATGCCATCTGCATCGATGCGGAACCCCAAGAACTCGGTGGATGGCACACCGATCTGACACTTGTCCTGTTGAAGCTTCAGCCCAGCTTGGCAGAACCTCAACAAGACAGCCCTCAGCCTATCGGCTAAGTTTCCTGATGATTCTCCTGCAATGAGGATGTCATCAAAATAGGGGCAGACCCCGGGAATCCCTCGGAGTGTTCGCTCCATTACCCCTTGGAAAATGCCAGGGGCTACATTTACCCCAAACTGCAGCCTCTTTACTTTAAACGCACCTCTGTGCATGACTATGGTCTGGGCTTCAGCAGTCGCCTCGTCAACAGGCAACTGTTGATATGCTTGAGCCAAATCAAGCTTAGCAAAATACTTCCCTCCTTTCAGTGAGGCCAGGATGTGGATCACCACGGGCACAGGATAAGCATGCTGCTGCAAGGCCTTATTCAGCGTGCACTTGTAGTCCGCGCAGATACGGACTTCCCCATTGGATTTTAAGGGAGTTACTATGGGGGTTTCCCATGGACTAGAGTCCATAGGTTCCAGGATGCCCTGTTGGAGCAGCTTGTCCAACTCGGCATCAATCTTACTTTTTAATGCAAAAGGCACCCTCCTAGGCTTGACCCTTATGGGTGTAATGCCTGGATCCAATTTTAATGTAATGGGAGGCCCCTTGTACAATCCAAGTTCCGAGCTGAACACATCTGCAAACTCCTTGCATACGCCCGCAAGACTAGCCATTTGCAGCTGGTTCAGACCGGTCACCTGGATCCCAAGTGCCTTGAACCAGTCGAGTCCGATGAGATTCGTTCTGTCCCCCCCAACAACTACTACATCCAATGCACCTTGGAAGCCTTTTTGCTGCACTCTGAGCGTGGCTTCCCCTTTTACGCTTACTCTCGTGTTTTGAAAATCAGTAAGGACAAGGTTGGAAGGCCTGAGCTTTACTCTCGAGCCACTCCGGAAACAAATCTTATAGAACGTGTCCATTGAAATAATAGACAATGCGGAGCCTGTATTCAGCTCCATAGCCAGGGGAACTCCCTGCAACTTCACGTCAATACGGAGCTTTTTCTTGAGGGGCCTATGCGTTCCTGTCTTGAACACCCCCCTCCTAGATGCGCAAAAACCCACCCTGTTTTGGCTGGGGACCTTGGTACCTTTCAGAGGCAATTCTGGGGACCTGTTCTTTGGGCGGCCCATGCAGGCCGATGCAATGTGGCCTTGCCTTCCGCATGCTCGACAGACGGCAGATCGAAACCGGCAGTCGGCCCTTCTGTGGCGACCCCCACAGCCGAAACATCGAGGGGATGCAGGCGGTGGCCCTCTCCGCTCCGGTCGCCGTCTCTCCATCGCTGGCTGGATCTTGTCCACCTCTTCCTCCTCGGATTCTTCCCCCGAAACCTGACGGGCGGCCTCCTGGTGGATCGGGACGGTCACTGAATGACTCTTCGATGACCGCAAGGCCTTCACGGCGCCTCCGGCTGCTTCTTCTGCTGCAATCTCTCGGAGAGCATCTTGGAAGGTGACGTCCGTCCTCGCAAACAGTTTCTGCTGTACTTTGCAGCTTCACAACCCGCACACCAGTCTATCTCGGAGCCTTTCCTCCAAGTCTTGAAATGCACAAGGGCGTGCGGCCTGCCTCAAGGCCACGACGAATTCCGCAGCTGATTTGCCTGGTCGTTGGTCCCTTTGTTCGAATTGATGCCTCCACGCAATGATCGAGAGCTTGGGCTCGAAGTGCTCTCGCAGCATCTTTTTCAAATCGGCATATGCGATTGCGTCTAATGGTGCCGGAGCGACAAGATTCTCCGCTATTTCAAATGTCTCTTGCCCGCACACACAAAGCAGGGTAGCCGCTTTCAGGCCGTCTTCCTGGATTTTGTTTACTCTAAAGTAATTTTCAACGTGAGCTGCATACGAGCTCCAGCGTTCAGGATGCGTGATGTCAAATTCGCCCAGACGGCCCAGCTTGGACATCTTCAACTAGATGGCCTCGTCCACACCTCTCGCCGTCAGGAATTGAGAAGGGGTCCGACGAAGCCAAGCCCGCCTCCAGCATATGTATGCTGGCCGGCGGCTGCTCCTCCTGGACGCCGCGCTTCTTCCCTGGCCTCGGTGAGTAGGCCTACTTCTGTTTCTTCGGGATCCCCAACGGCGGATACCATCCTCATCGCCAATGTTCTGTTCGCAACACAGACATGAAGATGAGGCAGTTGATGCAAAAAAGATGTTCTTTATTTGGTACTTGCACTGAACAGAAGCAAAGGAGAATGGGCAACATGCCCTTTTATACTTCCCCTGCAAGGGGAGGCTCAACCAATGAATGCAGGCCATTCTCCCACCTTGCGCATGCGCACGAGGCTGGAGACAGCCTGTCTGGGTCCTGGGCAACTTATGGGCTGCCCGGGTCTATACAACCGGTCCCGGGCAAACATGTGGTCTGCCCGAGTCTCTGCAGTTACCCTGCAGGTTGCCTGTGCCTTGCTGATTGACTCAGCAAGGCTCAGGACACAACACCTTCTATGTCCATTCTCCACTAATGTATTTCTGAAACTATTAACATACATTCTGAGTGTGTATTACTTTATGACATACATCTCATACATGGTAGGAAGCTGGTAATGATGTGACTTGCAAGGTAGTTTTTAAATTAGTGCACTAGAATAACATGAATGTAATTGGGATACATATGGGCTTTGGTGATGGTTAGAGCATGCTGCCCAAAATGCTTTCTTGGGTGGTTAGTTGAAGTGGGTCCTTACACTAACATTGTCAGACCCATGCATGTGGCATTGGTATAACTAAGGCTGATAAGCTAATTACACCTTCTTTATATTATTCAAAAGTGCTATATGTAATTCTTCCCTCTTTTTTATAATTGCAGTATGGCTTGTCTTGATTTTCATTATTTTTAGCCAACCCAGAATTAAGTAAATACTGAAAGGGCAGGATATGCTAAGAATTTCTTCACATATCTTTCAGTAAAATTGTACCTTCTGCTTGATGCTCAACATTCTGCTAGTGAAACAGATGGGGTTTTTTTATTTTAAATTGAGGATCTCCTAAGATTTTTTTCACAATTCTGCATAGCACTTAGCAATGCTTGAATACTGTATGAATTAACACGACTGTTTCTGGAGCATCCTTTCCATTTTGAGTAAATTAGAGTAAAATGAGACATTTATTTGTTGGTCAGATCTCAAGTATATACTGTCCCATCCATAACCCAGGCATGGCAGAGGAGTTTAACATTTATAAGCCATTGGGCTCATATATCTACCAGTATGCTCAAAAGGTTTTGGCCATGGTTACTACTTAGCTGGGACTGAACTGGTTGTACCTGAAATACATGCCAGTTCCAAATGTTGAAATAATCAGGATCCAAGGGATTAAAAATATCAAGTATACCAGGTTACTTTCTGAAGAAATGCAAAATGCATTAACAAGCAATAGATTTTGGTCCAAAAGTTTGCCTGTGCTTTTTTAGATCAGCTTAGACATGGCCTCAGATTTCTATCATCCTTATCATGTGTGAACTCCCTGTGGACAGAAAAGTAGAGATCATCAGTGTCATTAAAATGTTACTGTACAGTAATGACAAAACATTTATTTGGAAAACAAATGCCCCACATCTCCTATGATTGATAGCGAGATGCTTAGGTATAATAAGTAATGATTTTAAGAAGTTCTTTCTTATTTAAGAAAAGTGCCCAAATTATTTACGGAAAAGCTTCTGAAGGATTTTATTCTTCTTATTAGCTTGTATGTTTCTGAGATTAATTTGTGCAAAGACATCGGAACCTAATGGTTGGTTTGTCATCATTTTTGTTGCCTGGGAGATGATCCTGCTCTTCCAGTCCATCCTTTGATTCTCCACTGGGAAACAGGGCTGATTGTAGAAGCTTTAAGATTGTTATTCTGTTTTTAGTATAAATATTAAAAGTTAGGCTAACTGTTGGAGATTCACAATGTACAGAATCTAGATACAGTTTGGCGATGCTGCTTTGTAGCTGTTTAAACTGACAAGCATTGCACATTCAAAGAATCAAAGAAACTAGTGGACCACATTTCAGAAGCTGCACTTATTTTGGAAGCTCTAAGGGCTGTCATACATAGAATAGTGAGTTGGAGGGCTCATGCACATGAGCAGAACTGGGCTTTTCTCTTTCCACTGATTTTTATGGGGACACATTATCTTTTGGTGTAATACTTGTATCACCATTTTTACTTTTTTACTGAATAACAATGTTTATTTGTTTTTTAAATTGGAGACCATAGGTTGCCACTACTGGAATAAATCACGGGAGCTGAATAATTCAAATAAACTCTATTTTTTTCTCAACAATTGTGTTATATGAGGTAGGATTTGTTCTGTTCTGTTTATTTTATTTATTATTTATTATTGTATACCTTGTCATAAACAGACCAACCAGAGTTAAAACACAAAATGTCCTTCATAAAAGTCCTGTGCACAGGACAAACTGAGTGTATTTAAGTTCTGTTGAGAGGCATCTAACATCTATTGGTATAGCATGGAATTTGTCTTCCTGCTGGAAAATCTGCTTAAATAGGAAGCACACACAGCTACCAATGGAACCAGTCCTGATAATTTATGATTGTGGAGTCCTAGGTGCTCTCAGAGCTTGGGTGTTTGCTTGCAGATGCTTCATTACCCAACTAGCTAATGTTGAGGGATGATGATGTTACCCAGTGCCGACAATGTTAGCTAGTTGGATAGTGAAAATGTCTGCAAGCAAACAACCAAGCTCAGAGGGTCTATGATTCCCAGTCATCCAGACTGTGGTTGTCCCAAAGGTGCTTTTTAAGAGGCAACTGGACTTTCTTTGTTTTTCCTTTTTCCTCAGAAGCTTCTTGGCTGAGAAGCAAAATGTCTGCAAGAAAAAACAAAGAAAGTCCAGTTGCCTCTTGAAAAAGCATCTTTGGGACAACCAAGGTCAGACAATGCCAAGGACTCCAACCTTGAGCTACAGATATTCTTTTCTATTGGAATTTATGATTATGGGAATGATCTCTAACTCTAAGGAAAATAGATAGGGCACTCCAGGAATACACAACAGTCTCAATTTTGATATCTAAAAGTATTCATAAGCACTTCCTCAAGGTCAGAATATTTAAGCATGCCAGTTGAACCTTATGGGAGGACCCATATTTGGGGGTGTTAAAAGGTGGATGCATGAGCTCAATACATTAGTGGTATGAAGTATTAAATTACTTCAAGAGTTATCGTGAGGTAAGATGGGCGGCCTATAAATTTTTATCAATAAACACCTCCATTCTGTTGTACATCAGGATCTAAAACTTTTTGCTTGACCTTGCTCTGAGGAAGAATTCAATCCTGTTTTTTTTCACACAAATCTAACAGACCTTTCCAGCCCAGTGCCTTCAAAACAAAATCACAAAATTAATTTTGGATTTTGATTCTTAATTTTCTGATTCTATCTGAAACTTGGAGTGCTTAAAGTTGACCGTGTTGTTTCTAGATAATGCAAAGTAAAAACCTGCCTTTCAAATTCTGATTAAAAAGCCCACAAAAGATGCTTCTGTTTTCCTACTATATTTTCAGGGTGCTTGAAAATTTCTCCCCCCCCCCGGTGGTGCTTCTTAGCTAACTTTATTGCTACAGATGGCAAAAGCTGTGGGTCTGTTACTATTGTCTTTCTATAACACATTTTTCCATCACATTGAAAATATGAAAAGGCCTTCTGGATGTCTCCCCTTGGGATTTTACAGAAGCTTGCAAAGCCAGGAAGGCTGTGAACTACTTAAGAGACAACTGTCCAGGGAAAGACAGAATATTTGCACACAGACATTTGGCACCTTGTAAACTAAAAACAATGCAGGAACATCACAATTGACCCATCAGAATTTAATCATATATTTGCCTTTGAAATAAATTTGAAAGGCATTTTTTCTTTTATCAAGTGGAATGAGAATTGCTGGGGAAAATGCAGCTTCTGACAGGTGCCCATAAAATGATTAAATGATTAAGTTTCTAATCATGAGAGATATTGGACAGTGTGATAGATCCTAGAAAGAGGCTGTGGGTATTCTTTGCTAGAGGAATTTGAGAACTGGCAGAACTGGCAAGATGCTGTCATTGATCATATACCAAGCAGTCATAGAATGAGGTCTTCTCCAAGCTTTAAAACTGTTACTAAGGTTCAAGGTTTAAGGTTCCCATTTTGGAATAATAGAGGTTGAAGGGGATGAGGCTGGGGGATATTGATCTGCCTGAGACTTCAGGGAACATCTTTGTTTCAGTGGATTCTTTCACCATTTAATGCTGTCTCAGTGGTGTCTGTGGAGTGGCTGGAATGACAATGTGCTGATGTGATGTGTGCTCTGCCCTTTTTTTTTTGCACATTGTATATAGGAAAATATACGAACCAAGTACAATAGAATATGTATTCTTTGGGTTATGACCACACATTTGGTGATTATTCAAAGTTATGAAGGTGCTGAATGAGGGAATGTCTATGGAGATTCTCAATCATCCAGGTCACGGTTTTCCAAAGGTGTTTTTCCAAAAGGTAACTGGACTTTCTTGGTTTTTTTTCTTGAAAATGTTTTGTTTCTCATCCATGAAGCTTCCTCAGTTCTGCTGAATGAGGGGATCTTATGACTGGTCTACGAAGTTGAGACTGTTGTAGAGTCTCCACACTCATATGATCATGGAAGAAAAAGCCACAGAAGTACAAGCAACTTACAGGAATATCTTTCAACCTTCCCTGGAAGTTCCCCCATAGATTTTGCTTTTGGAAGCCAGCAGGGAAGATTGTAAATCAAGTGAATCTGCAATCATTGTAAGGGCAAGCCAGTTGCCAAGCACTTGGATTGCAATCACATGACTACAGGGCTGAAGAGATGACCAGAAGTTCGAGGATTGGTTGTAAGTGCAACTGGTCACTGATTGTCAAACCCAAGTATATTAAGATAAGATAAGATAAGATAAGATAACCTTTATTGTCATTTTTTTACTGTGGGCACAACAGCACACATCAAAAAATGAAATTTAGTTGCCCGCTCTCAAAGTGAAACACATACATGACACACACCTAAACATACTATGTACAACTTATGTATAGACCCATACCTATATATACGTAACAAATAAATATTAAATACTGTCCATCTTGAATATATAACAGAAGAAGGAAGCTTGAGAGTTCACAAGGTTAATGCTGTATGGAATGAAACTATGGTTGAATCTGGATGTTCTGTTATGGATGCCACAAAGCCTCCTCCCAGAAGGTAACAAGGAAAACAGATCATGAAGAGGATGTGTAGTGTCCCAGATAATCTTATGGACCCTGCACAAGCAATGCTTCTGGGCTATGTCCTGGATGGGAGGGAGGGAACTGCCAATGATCTTTTCGGCCATCCTCACCACTCTCTGCACCACCTTCCTGTCTGAAGCAGTGATGCTTCCAAACCAGACTGTGATGCTGTATGACAGGATGCTCTCGATCGTCCCCCTGTAGAAAGTGGTAAGGACAGGGGAAGGAAGATGTGCCTTTCTCATCCAATGGAGAAAATGCAGGCGCTGCTGTGTCCGCTTCACCAGTGTCTCACTGTTGAGCGACCAAACCAGCCTACTTGTTAGCTGCACACCCAGGAATTTGATGCTGGTAACCATCACCACAGGTGAATCATTAATGCACAGAGAAGTATGGCTGTGCCGGCCTTTTCTGAAATCGACAATGATCTCTTTGGTTTTTCCGGTATTTAAAACTAGGCTGTTTTCCTTACACCAGTTCACCAATCCCTCAACCTCCTTGTGGTAAGCACATTGTGGTAAGCATCCACATTAAAATAGCTTTGTTTTGGATTGGACATTATTTCTGATGCAGAGCAAATTGGTTTTTTTTTATCTGGCCCAGGTTCAGGAGCTGGTGAATTTTCTCATACCAAACCCTGGTGAACCATTGAGATTGGGGAGCTAACAAGTTAGAGTTGATGGTATCTGATTAGAAATAGGATGTTGCATCATGCACATCGCGTTGAGATTTCTGCAAGTAGCTGCCTTCAGGTTTTTTTTAGCATTGGTGTTTTGTAGAAAAATTGGCTCCATTTTCTTCCTTTGAAACCTGGATCAAAGACTGCCCATTCAAAGAGCTCATTCATCATGGAATCAGAAAGTATTGAGAAATATGGGCTTGACTGCTAGTATCTCTGCTCTGATATTCTCTTTGTTTTCTACTAGCTCTGCTTGCTGTTGCAGTGCATTCCGAAATGTGCTGAGAAATGACTAGAGTTTTGCAAAACTGTTGTGCTTAAAATAGGCCTGAAGCAACCTACTCAGAGGGATTCCATTTTAACTGAGATGATGTCCAAGTGTTATATGCCTTCTGTTCAAGAATAAATATATTTTCTATATCTTTCCATAATGATTAATGTTTTATATTTAATCTGGAGTCGTTTAATTTAATCTGGAAATTGTGAATGTTCCTTCACTGAAGGTTTTCAAGAAGAGGTTGGGCAACAGTTAGTCCGGAATGGTATAGGATCTCCTGCTTGAGCAGGGGGTTGGACTAGAAGACTTTCCAGGTCCCTTCCAACCCTGTTATTCTATGTTCTATGTTCGATGTCTTTTGGGGGACTATTTATAATTTCTCTTCACATAAGAAGAAGACTCATGACTTCCCTACTATTCAAACCTTATGAAGACTACAAATTTTCTATTTGATATTATTCATTTTGGGGTTCTTCTTCATGATCACATTAATATGCATTGCTTCAGGCATTGACCTGACAGCCAAATACGCTTCCATAATTTATCCTCCCCTGATGGTTGAGCAATAATCTCCCTCAGTAATAAGGCTAATGAGACATCCTGTCTTTAAGCTTTACTATGGAACAATTTAAGGGCAGCAGATCATAGATTCTCCTACCTTTGTTTCTCTTCTTGCACAGCATCACTAGCTATTAGGAGAAGCCACATCTGGTCATTCTTCTGAAAGTGTGGCAGGGTAGATGTGGGCAAGTGTCAATGAATGCTTTGAATGGGGGCTTTGCTACTTCTCCAGCTGTCTAAGTGACAGTCTCTGATGTGGAGATGCTCTAAACCAGTGACCTAATATCTCAGTTATTTCTGGACATGTCCAAAATAAGCACAACTGAATGGTGAAGGAGCAGTGTGGGATGAAATAAGAAGGAGCTCATATGGCACCCTAACCCTAACCCTAACCCTCCCATTTCCTAATTTTCAGAGTATATGTCTATGGAGATTCTCAGTCAACCAGGTCATGGTTGTCCCAAAGGTGCTTTTTCAAAAGGCAATTGGAGGCGTTTCATTTCAAAGAAAATGTCCTGAATGTGGAAGCAAAAGAATATGGACACAGAGGACCACTAGTTTGAAAGAGGGGCCAAAGAGGCTATCTATGTTAAAACTGAACAACCCTCTCTCAACAGAGGGGCAGGGACAACACCTATCTCCTGTTTACAACATAGTCCTTTCAGCAGTTCCAAGAAGGTTCCACACTCTGTGACCCTAAGTGGCCTTAGTGACTCTCAGAGAAAGTGCTAATGACCAGATGACTGCAAGGAATATAAATCCATTCTCCACCATTCAGTCAGAACTGAAGAAGCTTCTTAGATGAAAAGCAAAATGTTTTCAAGGAAAAAAAGAAAGTCCAGTTGCCTTTTGAAAAAGAACTTTTGGGATTCGGAGTATATACATAGTTGATGTAGATAGTAGACTGGTTCAGTTTGGCAAGATTTGTCAAGCTCCCAAAACCAAGCAACACACAGAGTGATACTTCCAAGCAGATTTCTTTATTGTTCCATACGTATAGGCACTAAAGCACACTTACTACCTATGTATCGCATACACTCTGAGAACTCTTAGGGAGGGATTGTCTTCATCCTCTTTCTCTCACACAAACTATCTGAACTGAGTTGCCTCTTAGTTCCTTTGAAATGCATCCCTCCCTCCTGAGGAATCCTGTCCACAACATTCCCTCAGATGTCATTATTTAAGAAGACAATGTCATGATTTCCTCGAAGTTCCTCCCCTGACTTTGATGTAAATCTCAAATGTCCTTCCATTACTAAACGAGATCCTTGTTGAATCCTATCTCAATACATCCTTTTTCAACAGCCATAGAAAGGTATAAATCATCCTTTAAGCTCCATTGAAACTTCTGTCTTTAAAATGCATCTCCTAATTGGGGGACAGGGGAAGGGGAATTAATTAATGTTTCTCCACAACATATCTGTTTATTAAGAAATTATGTACTAGGAAATGAGGTGACTTGCAGCGAAATGCATTTCTTAATGGTTGGGCTGACATTTTAAGTGATCAATAAATCACATAAATATTAAGACCTTTCTGAAGGAAGATAATAAAGTAAGGCATCTGGAAACAAGAGTTGCTGCTGCTACTTGCAATTACCAATCAAACAAAAGTGTTTTATTGTAAGTGTAATTTTAATCACTGCATAGAAAAGATAGATAATCAAACATTGGAGATGGGTGGTGAAAGATGCTTAAAGGATTTATTAGTTGAAAAGGAGGGAGGGAAGGGTACTGCTAATAGTTGATAATTGCTTTGGTTTTTGTTTGTTTTTTTAACAAAAGAGAAAAAGAAGAAAGTACAATTTGCTATCTCTTAATATTCTTGGGAGTAGTGAGCATGACTTAATTCCATGGAATCTCTCATAGACCGAAGTAGCAGAGCCTCAACTGGTTCCCCTGATGGTAATAAACTAGCTTTCCATACTAAGCTTGGAAGTGATTTATGATGATCATTTTGAAATATTTCAAAAAGCAGTTTGCAAACTTTCTACACCTATGTATATTAAATACACATCAAACATGGGAGAGCTACATTTTTCACTTTGCCAGGTGAAGGTCCTATAATGAAGGTAACAAGTCAAGTGTAGAGATCCAAAAGTAGATCTCATAAAAGTGTGTATTGTGGAGTGTGATGAAACATTAGACTCCTTTGGTTTATTATACCAAAAATAAACATGGAAACTTTATTATTGGTGGTATATATTAATAATCCTATGCTAGATATTTACAGTAAAGTTTATTACATTTACACCAAAATGATATTGCATGTTTTGTGGTTCAGCAGATTAAAGGAACTCAACGATAGTTTTATCACATTGTGTGAACCAGGCCATCATGTTCAGCCATAATCTGGTTTGTTTCTTTGGGAATAGCATGTTTTATGAATACATGATATTTTAAAACTTGGATTTAGGCTTAAGTGTGTTGTACCACTTCAGCCCATCTGTGTGAACAGTGAATTTGAGTGCCCAGTCTATATTGCTGTTATTGAGTGGGTATTTGTATTTTTACGGCAAAAAAGATGGCTCAAGCTTTTTCAGTTTTGGGGATGATTGGAGTCGGGATTTTATTTCTATTTTTAAACAGTTCTAAAATCTATTTAGGGATCATATTATATTATATTTTGTATGTATTTTCTACTGAAAGCACTGGGAAACCTGGTGCTGTTTTTTTGGTGTTTTTGTTACCGAATTTTGAACAGGAATTTAGACCACCACAAAAGGTTGATTTCTTCTATGTGAAAGGGCTTAATGTTCTTTGGTTTTGGCAAGAGACAATTATTTGTGGATGATTGGGTGATGAATTTGCATGATACTGTATGAACAAGGTGAAGACAGAAACGTATTTTATCCAACTAGGATAAAAGACAGATCATGATCTCCAGTGCATTTGAAGCATCATTCTTCATGTGACATGTTCATATGGTTCAGATAAGGAAGGATTAAATGATTTATCAAGTATTGCAAATTTTAATATTACATATCTGTAAACTACCAGTAAGTGACCAGGAAAAAGATGAAAATATCAGCACAGGAAGTAGCTGCTGTGAAAAATGGCTGGATCATCTTGGGAATCATTAAGAAATGAATTAAAAACTTAACATAAGGTCAAAATGCCTTGAAGTTAGTCTCTAATCCTGGTGACTACATTAATGTATTTATTCAGTTTTCTTCACAACAATTCAGCCATATTCGTTCAGAATGTTATTTTGTTTTCTGAATTCCCAGTCCAGATTACAGCTCTGGTTTTCCCAGGCAGTCTTCCAGCCAAATAGAACCAAGCCCTGCTTTTGAGACCAAACAAGTCTAGCTGGGTGATGCTAACTACTGAAATATTTGGGAAATCTAAGCTACCAGTATAATACTATTTCTGTAAAATCTGCTCTGTAACCATTAAACATATCTACATGGGAAGATTGAAATGTTTCAGGTGATTGGGGACTGTGCAATTGAAGCCTGCTCCCTTCTTTATATGTATCCTACGTCAGGGGTCCCCAATCCCCGGGCCATAGGCCACTACCAGGACTTGAGTCAATCAGTACCAGGTCATGGAAGTGGCAGATGTGTGTGTGTGCATGTGCGCATCCCCTCTTATGCGACCAGCAGGCAAGCGCATGCATGCTCACTCCATTTGTGTAAGTGGCAGGCATGTGGACATGCTTGCTTGCCCGCCACTAGCACAGAACCATCCCCTCCCCTCAACACAGTTTGCAAAGGTGGAAAAGTTGGGGAACTCTGTTCTACATGAATCCCCTTGCCACTAAACAGCAGGGGTTCAGTTGCTTGGTTCTGGCTGCCATTTTGACTTTTCTGATACCGCCCTGTCTGAGGTATAGAGCTCCAGAAAAGAGATAAGCCCTCAGAAGGAGCATCCAAGAATGAATGGGAATGCTGATCCATGAGCCAGAACTACCTTGTTCCTGATCCAGAATATTGGTTTTCCTGAATTGTCTCCTATGCTGTTGCTACCTGCCTCATTCTTTAGTATTTTAGCACTTTAGTATTTTAGCACTCTTGTGCGCAGAATGGTGGATGAAACAAGATGCTCCTTTGACATCAATAATTTTATTTATTTATTTGTAATTTTATTTATTTGTAAAATGTATTAGCTGCCCATTTTACTACATGTTTATCCTTTGGAAATAACAATAGGGAATAGGCCAAACATCGGACAAAGCTAGTTTCTTGATCTGTTAAGGTACTTAATCTGATACCTTGAGGGCTACTGTGGCATAATATCATGATCAAGATAGGTAGACTGAAGCCGAATATTCCTCTTTGCAGTATTTCTGGAACTTTTCTTCTCCAATCTAATGATTATTGCATAAACAATTCATTTTGTTATTGTTTGCGTAAGCAAAAGAACAATTGATCCATCCACACAGAAAATAATATTGAAAGGAGGGGTTGTAGAATGCCAGCATATGAAGAATGGAAAGAGAAAAGGAGGTTTATTGACTGATTGAATGAACTGATACCCCTCTTTCTAGGTATCAAATAATGCAAGGCATGCATTCAGAATGGAAATGTAAGAAGGGGTTGATGAGGAAAAGCAGATGTGACAAAAATAACTTAAATAGCCCTGGAAAGTTTTCCTGCATATCCTATATCCCATATCCTGCTTGGGGATAAGAAATAAATATTTCATTTTAAAGTTAATTTACCTGATCTGTATACCCTGAACCTATAAACAATGCTCTTTTTAAATATTCATTTTTCTGTTAAAATATGCAGCAATATTCATATGTTAGACAAAAAAGTACACAGAACTGAATATGTTAGGAAATAATATTAAAATCCAGTGCATTGAGGAAACTGCTAAGAAATATGCATATATTTGGTCAACACGGCATTTAAAAATGCATGGATTAGGAGAAATGTATGCAAAAATGCATTCCTTGACGGCTTTTTTAATGTGGAAATGGGATGATAAAGATTTAAAGCTGGAAAAATGAGAAACTGAGCAGAACTGAAACTGATGGATCGCCATGGCTAAGATCCATCTTCCTCTAATTTGGAACTTTTAGTGGCATCCTAAATTTGCCTCTATTTTAACTCACAAGATGTCTCCATTACTCTGCTTACAAATTTCTACTGTACCTGGATTTTTACCAGTCCGTTTCAAAGTTCTTGCTGTCAGAATGCCAAGTCTTAGCATCCCTCTCATCTCACATTCTGTCTGTGGCCTGCAAGACAGAAATTTAAAAAAAAAGAAAAAAAGAATTGACCTGAGATGCTAATGAAGGAACATTTCAGACCAGGATGGTAACTTATGTTAATTAGCACTGAGTGCTTGTCAGACATTGGGCTAATAACTCCCCCTAAAAGGTCAGAGAGTTGCTTTCCTCTGCTGATGGATTCAAATTAAATAATACTATCATAGATCTCTCTCCAGTAGAGAAGAGGTGACAGCAGTTCATAGCAATGGGAACTTGGAGAAGGAATTGTTTCTCACTGTAACAGCTAATTTATGGGTAAAATGGTTGACCTTTTGAACCTTTTACCCAGCATTATTTCATTCTCTCTTCCCTTCTCCCCAGCTTGAAACTTCTGAATAATCCTAAATATTGTTAGGAGAAATTAAACAATTCATCCACTGTACATCTAAATAAATCAAGCATTAGGGGTTTCTGAGTATGTGGATGAATATGGAGGCAGTGACATTGCCACATCAGTTCAGCTGCCCCTTGCTAGGGGTTGTAATGCAGTTGGCTTTCAGGAATAAGCCCTGAATTTGGAACATTAAGTACAACCTTTATATGATAAGAATGTATAAAATTGTTTTGAACCAAATCAAACTCTTGGTTCATCTACCAAGGGTTTTAGCAGAAGAAGGCTTTCTACAACATTGCCTCCTAATCCTAGTCCTTTTTTTAAAACAGTGATCTGAGAACTGACCTGTACCTGCAGTGTAAACATTTTGCCATTAAGTAATAGACCTTCAGTAATGCAGTAATATTTCCTGTTCTTCTAGACCAGGGGTCTTCAAACTTGGCCCTTTTATGACTTGTGGACTTCAACTTCCAGAATTCCTCAGCCAGCATGCCTGGCACGTTGGCTGAGGAATTCTGGGAGTTGAAGTCCACAAGTCATAAAAGGGCCAAGTTTGAAGACCCCTGTTCTAGACCCTCCAGCCTCAGCTACTTGGTTTAGGGAATGGAAATATAATATTATTTGAGGAATACCTTTGTCAGCCAACCTTATAAATATCATCTTTTCTTTTCCCTTCTCCATATCTTCCTCCATGTCTTTCTTCTACATCATACACAGCAATTTATTTTTATGAAAAAGCAAAACAATATTTGGAAAGCAGCCCAGAGAAAGAAAACAACGCAATCTCTAAAATGGAAATTATGTCCTCAAGAAGCTGTCCTTGGACCCAGCAATTCTACACAACTTTCACCCTATCTCCAACATCTCCTTACCTGATAAGATCTTAGAGAACTTGATGGTGGTTCAACTTCAAAGAATTTTGGAAGAAACAGATTGCCTAGCTCCCTTTCAGTTAGGTTTTATGCCTCATCATGGGTTAGAAATTGTATTGCTCACTTTGATAGAGTTTTGTCAAGACCTGGATGATAGTGCACCTATGCTGATCTTCTTAGACCTCTGAGTAACATTTGGTACCATTAACCATGATATTCTTCTGGACGAGCAGTTGGGAGTTGAGCACACTGTTTTGGGGTGATTTTGTTATTATTTTAATGAATAGGTCCAGTTGGTGAACCTATAAAAAGGCCCTGTTTATATTCCTTCCACTATGCAAGCTCCATGTGGCGTTATCCAGACAACGAGCCTTTTTAGTGGTATCCCCTGTCTTTGGAACATTTTAGCCCCGGAGGTGACAGCACCCACCTCATTTAGGAGGCACCATGTTATTCCAGAAAGCATTCAGTCCCTAGTTTGTTCTGGTGCCTGCTGTATGTTTATTTATTTGGACTTTATAATATGATTTAAATTGTGATAGTGCTTGTGTTGTTCACTGCCTAAAACCCCAAACAACTAAAAATAGACTAAACAAATAAATAAACAAGTGTTTTAAGGAACAGCAGAAAATCCTTTGGTCCATAGCAAAGCTTCAAGGAATTCAACTAACTCTTTCTTGCTATTTTTTAAAAAAGATATTTCATTATATCAAGCTAATGGAAAATAGCAATAGCAATATTTCTTTGATAAAGTGACTAAACTAGTAGACCAGTGAAATGCTGTGGATGTAGTATACTTAGATTTCAGTAAGGCATTTGACAAAGTAGACTACAACCTACTCCTTGGTAAGCTAGAAAAAGGTGGAATAGACAACATCCATCCACCAGATGGATCGGTAGCTGGCTGGCAAACCATACTGAACAAGTAGTCCTCAATGGCACCACATCCACATGGAGAGAAGTAAGCAGCAGGGTACCATAAGGTTCCACCTTAGGCCCAGTACTCTTCAACATCTTCATAAATGACTTAGATGAGGGAATTGAAGGGGAACTCATCAAATTTGCAGATGACGCCAAACTGACAGGAGTAGCCAACACCCCAGAAGACAAACTCAGGATCCAAAAAGATCTAAACAAACTTGAAAAATGGGCCCCATCCAACAAAATGAATTTCAATGTGGAGAAAAGCAAGGAAAAGAGATGGAACAAATTGATTATGTTTAGCCTTGAGAAAAGGTGATTGAGGTGAAATAAAATACCTGCTTCTCAAGTTTGTTTATAAAGTTGTCACAGAAATGGAAGCCACATCTTGTTCTTTAATGTATGTGGTGATAGGATGTGGAATAATGGTCTAATGGTATAGGAAGGTAGAACCCAACTGAATGTTAGGAAAAACCTCAGAGGAAAAGAGTTTGCCTGTGAAACTGATTACCTAAAATTGATTACTTCAATGGAGGCTCAGCATTTTTTAAAAAATATATTTATAGATGCCCCTTGACTCTGGGGTTTACAGTTAAAATTAAGAAAAAAGTCAGTACACCAAGCAAAAAGTACCAAGCATATCTGGAAAATATATAACTATAACAATATAACGGTCCTGGTTACTGCACTAAGTAGGAGTTGAATTTGATGGCTTAAATGACACCTTCTGACTCTGTGGGAACAATGGGATGAAAATTCTAAATTCCCATTTGAGAAGCAACAGATTGGGAAAGGCTGTCATAAATGAAAATGAGAATGTTTTCATCTTGTTTTCTATGACATTTCTTCTTTTCTTGTTTTTTTGCACCATGTAATCTATTTGCAACCTAAGCCATACAGTGCAAAAGAAAAGAAATGACACTAGTGCTAGCTAAAGGATGAGTCCCAGTTGGAAGACTCTCTGGGACAATCAGACATGTAAAAAAAGTTTGGAATGGCATGATTGTGGCAGTTTAAAATAAAAGATTGATTGATTGATTGATTAAATGAATGAATGGCTGCTGAGCAGATATTTGCCATGTGCAGCACATGAAATACAAACCTTGAAAGAAGTCTCATATAAGTGTCTAGGGAAAATTAGGAACAAGACAAAGACTACTGTTGATGTATATCTCTATAACTCATTGGCTGGGTTCATATAACATTTTCCCATGAGCCTGGATAATAAATTGAACCATAAACTAAACAAACAAGCAGGATTCACAGAACATGGTAAATCAAAAGAAAAACTTATTTTAACTAAACAATCTTAGTATGTTGAAAATACAATCAATAGACCCTTCCCTGACTTGATTAAGCCTGTTGACCGAACACAACACCAATATTTGACTACGATTGCTTAGTGCCAACATTCTTAGAACTGACAGCTAATTGTAACAGGTTAACATGCAGAAACCCTCTCCATTTTGCTCCCAAGATTGCTTCTTCTCTCCATTTCTGCTGTCAGGAGAGTTCCTTCCTTCCTTCCTTCCTTCCTTCCTTCCTTCCTTCCTTCCTTCCTTCCTTCCTTCCTTCCTTCCTTCCTTCCTTCCTTCCTTCCTTCTGTTGAAGGAAAAGTCTTCATCGTGGTTCAGTCCAAGCCGGGAATAAACAACATGGTGACTGCTTTAGAAAGAAGATTGCAGTTTATTGAAGAGGAGAGCCAGACAGGAAGATGGCTCTGGAAGAAAAGAGAGTGAGCACATGTAGGGAGTGGGTTTTTATACCCTCTGGAGCCTTTTGTTTGGAGTTGTTCCTGTGGCATGAACTTTGACCTGAGTCTGAGTGTGCCCTTTGGCATCTGTGGGTTAATCCTATTATGTCCTGTCTTAGAGTCTGGGTGGGGTATGTAGATTTTAGGTGTCTTTGTCTTCTTAATCTTCTAGCTTCAACCTTCCTGAATGGTTTACATCTGCATTTCTATAGAGCTGGTTTCTGCTTGGGGGAGGGAGACTTGGGGATATTAAGAAAAATCTGGGCATGCTTTTCTGCCTCTTTAAGATCCTTTGAGGAAATATATTTTTCTGCCCTTTTAATATTTCCTTCTCTGGGGGGGGGCTGACTTCCCACACTTCCTTCCTTCCTTCCTTCCTTCCTTCCTTCCTTCCTTCCTTCCTTCCTTCCTTCCTTCCCTCTCTCCCTCCCTCCCTCCCTCCCTCTCTCCTTTCCTGCTACATAAAATGGATAATGGAAATACAGAGTAGATTTAGAGGATTCAAGCCTTAAAGTTATAGTTGGTGATGACCATAGATCCAAATAGTTTGAAAAAATAAGATTTTTGAAAAACTAACTGATGAGAACTATATCCATAGATAATTTTCATTGATACTGCAGTTAAGTTGAAATTCCATGTATCTCCGAAATATGGCAGTAGCCATTTCCTTCATACCCTTCTCCCCATGCCCCAAATATAACTTTCAAGGTATTCTGGGAAAAAAATAAGTGACTTCCAGGGATAGGCACAGAGATGAGTTTGTTGTTGATGCCACTGCTTCAGATTGCTTGTGTGTGTGTGTGTGTAAGGGCTGGGAAAGCAAGTTGTGAAATATGTAATACAAAAAATAATAAAATGAAAAATATTGTGAATAAATAAACAGCAAAATGAACATAAATTGAACAAATGGATAATGGTTTAGAAAATATTCCAAATAAAGAGGTAAAATAGGAGAATAAATGAATGAAATTAATTCAATTTTTAATGGAACAAAAAACATTGAAAAATCTTATATATTTGTCTTCTTTGCACATACTTACAAACTGGATTCTATATCATTGATTTTGGCCCCAAGTATCATTATCATTTGGTGAGAAGGCTGGTTCTTGTAGGAAAAAAAATATTTTTATTTCTTCTTACCAGCTTGCAAATATCATCTCCACTGAAAGACATCAAGAATGAACTTCTTCCATGGGGCATTTTCAGACCAGGAAGCGTGAGTAGAAAGAGAAACTTCAGAACAATGAAAGATATGCCTCAGAAAACCTGAACCATTTCCAATAATAAGCTTCAAAACTACCAAGTAAAGTTTGAAACTAATCTTCAACCCCTTGAGAAAAGTAGAAGGAAGCTTCTTTCACAAACCAAGAAAATGTTTGAGAAATTGTAAGGCAGCACAGCCTAATGTGAAGGATTCTGGGATGTTTGGGAAAATTGAAATCTGAGTCTTAACCACATATTTCTATCACTGACACCAATGGGACATAACTTTTGTTTATACTTCTGCTTCAAACAGATGGTGTGAAGCTAGTCCAGATGTTGGGGTGGGTTTTTTTTTTTAAGGAAAGGGGTTTATTTAATCCAACCTTCACTACATCTGTCAGAATAGAAAGAATTTCAGGGATTGTTTTATATAATTCTTCTATCTATGCTCTTGAAGAAAATTAGTGAGAAAGGGCAGACATACCAACTCTCTGGATTATATCTTCCCAATCTGATATCCTCCAGAAGGATGAGGGCTATATATGGCGTGTGAATAGAAGACAGGAATGGTTCTACTCCCCAAAGTAGGCTGGATCAGGAAAAAGAATTTGATTGAATTGAACTGAAATGAATTCAACTAACCTTGGATTAAATTGAATCACAATTTATATGATAATGCTGCATGTGTTTAATAATGTTATGCTTTGTTCACCTTAAGCAATTGCAACTAAGTGACAATTTTGGAGATCTTTTGGTGGTAGAAGTGGGTGAATACATTTATTTATTTAGTGTATACCTAATTCATAGCACATAACACTGTGATACCCATATGATGGAAATAGGTGGTCAATTTTGTAAAGTATGAGAAATTCAAGAAGTTATCTGTAAGTTATAGGTTATGTTTTGAAATACGTTGGTTTATGAGAATGGAATAAGTGTTCCATAAATTAATATCTAGGCCATTTATCCAATTAAATGCAATGTTTATTAGTTGGAGAAAACCTGCTTTTCCTCCTGTAGAAGCTCTCCAATGGCAGATATATGATCCAGTGTTTGACAAGGAGCACCACAGTAACTTTCAGGAGAGGATATTCTGCCCCATTTAAACAGAGTCTTGACAGATGTCATGCAAAGTGCAAATCTCTATTCAGAGATTTCCAGCACTGGCCGGTGGCATCGAAACCTGCTAATTTTTGTGTTGGGTCAGATTTTTTTTTCTGGAATCTGGACGTTTGATAATCCAGTTTACTTTCCACTGGGATTTTACATCAAAGTTAGTGTTATACAGCTGCTGTGCAAGTATCAGTGTAGGGTTCCTGAATTTAAGCCTTCCAATGGATAAGTAGGGCCTATTGGAGTGCACCGGTGTTGCAACCATTTCCTGAGTTAAGAAAAGTTTCCATGCCTTTCAAGTCCTGAGATAAGATTAGTTATGAGTTATATCTTTTCTTGAGTTATGTCTTATAAGTTATCACTTCCTAAGCTATGCCTTTAAAGTCTATATTTCCTGAGTTGAGATAAGCCATGCCTTATTAAGTTTCCATTTCCTGAGTTAAGTTAAGGTATGCCTTTTAAGTTTCATTTCCTGGCAAAACCCACCCTTTACAACCTCCTGCTGTGACGTAAGTGTACCAATAAAAAAGAGGCACGCAGATCCTTCTGCGCTCTTGCTTGCTGATTCAACCTGAAGAAACATGTTGTCCGTGTGTTTCCTATCTACCAAACGCAAGGTCCGTTGGCCTAGGCTAACGTACATCACTGGTCCGTCCAGCAGAAGCTGGACCCCGGGCTTTGAACTCCCACAACCACTGGTCCGTCCAGCAGGCGCTGGACCCCGGGATTCAAACTCCCACAACTGGTGACCCCGACGTGATTCACTCTATGACGTGATTCACTCCACGGCGTGTTCTCTGTCTAGGGAAACGCTGCTCTGGCTCCTGTATTTATGCACCTGGCAAAGGCTTGATTATCGTAAGTATGGGTCCTCACTTTCCAAGGTTTTATCCAAGCATGTGGATGAACTTTCCTCTTTAGCCAGAAAGGCAAATTGTTTGCAAAAAGTTAACGGAACAACTGTCTATCCCCAGACCCTTCCTTTTAACCTGTGCCTACTACGGAAGACGTTCCAAAGCCGGCACAGCCAAAAAAAAACCCCCCTCTTCGCTCTATCCTTCTCTCTCTCCTCCAAAACAGAAACAGGCAACAATTTAGAGATATAAATTAACTCAAACTGCACTTCTCTGCAATGCGTTTTGAACAATTGGAATGTTTTGAAACTCTTTTGTAATCTGTTAAGTTTGAACCCTGTCAGACAATGTCTGGTGGTGCTTTGTGTTGATGTGTGTGTTTTGTTTTATATATGTTTAATTTTTAGAACGTTACGTTTGGACTTGGAATGGTGAGAAAAATAGGAGATGGTTAAAGGGCCCTATAAAAACCACATGTTTGGTTGGAATCATCTCATGATTTTCTCGCTTCTTGCAGGACAAGCCATATGTCTAAATAAATGTTGTTTTAATGGTATTTGTGTATATATGTCTGTCTGTGTTGTTTTGTGTTATTTCCAAGACTTGGAAAAGGGTCAAAACCCTCTTTGATAACAACAAACAAAAAAGGCCTTAATTAAAAATAAAAAGTTTTGCTTGAAAAACATATGTGTAAGTAAACAGAATGGAAGTGAATGAGTTAATTTGCTGGTGTAAATGTGTGTGTGTTAGCCCTCACCCCTCCACCCATCCCACGCTGTGAAAGGAATAGTACAACTGTAGTTTTTATTGTTTTAACATGGGAACGCAATGGTATGAGTTTGCATGTGCAAAGTTTTATGGAAGAGGTATAAAAGAATTTATACATGTGACTGCATGTGAATTTTTTGGTGGTGAGATTTTTGCAAAGTTTCTTTTTCTTCCCCCCCCCTCCTGCCTCTTTCGTTTTTCGCTGGCTGTATTGTTTTAAGAGCAAAGGAAGGGGGGTGGATGTGAAATTTGATGCCCACTCTTGCAGTTTCAGCTTGCTATTTTTTTACTCGAAAGAGGAGGCAGTAATTGTTGGGCAATTCTTTTGCAAATTTTTGAGTTTTAAATTGTTTAGTTAGACAGATACATCCATCAACCAAAAGAAATGACTGAATTGTTTTGCTTAGATTTGTAAATGTTTTTCCTATTTCATGAAAATTTGTTTCATCTGAATGGAATTTGATTAAATTGGAACCCCAAAAATACAATCTAATTGGCTTTTTGAAATACAAAATGATTCAAGTATCTATGGATTGCAAGTTGCCTTGGAAAAGATACAGTTACACTTTATCTTTATTTAGGGCATAAAATGTTGCAATCTTATTCTGTTCCAGTTTTTGTTATAAACAAGAAATCAGGCAAATGGCGTTTCCTCCATGATAATTGACTTAAAGGATTGTTTTGTTTTTTTTTCATTCTTTTGCATCAACAGGATAAATATTTATTTGCTTTTACAGTGCCTGAGTTGAATAATTCTCAACCAACTCAGCGCTACCAATGGAAGGTTTTATCACAGGACATGCTAAATAACCCTACAATGTGTCAGTTTTTTGTTTTCCATGTTTTGCAACCATATCGGGACCTTCATCCCTCTTTTTTGGTTTACCATTACATGGATGATATTTTGGTCGCAGCACCAGGCCCAAAGGGTACTGTTTTTGCAACTTTGCCAACCCTCACAACAATTTTGCAAAAAGGAGGTTTGCACATTGCTCCTGACAAGGTCCAAACCTCCCTTCCTTTTCAATATTTGGGCCATAAATTATTGGCCTCCCATGCTGCACCACTTTTTCTCTTTTTAAAATTACCACACCAACCAACTTTACTTCAATTATAGCAATATTTAGGTGCTATTAATTGGATTTGACCTTATATAGGTCTCACCACTTTTCAGTTATCACCTCTTTTTTCAGCCTTACCCAAAGGCAAACATCCTGCAGATGTTATTTCACTGCAGGACAGTCATTTAAAAGTGATTCAATTGGTCAACCAAGCCCTACAAATTCAGTGGGTTGACCGAATGACCCCAAACATTCCCTTTTCTCTTTTATTGTGTAATACTATTTCTTTACCTACATGTGCTATTGTCCAAACTATTCCCTCCTTGCTGATTCTAGAATGGCTTCACCTCTCTCACACTCCTAGAAACACAATTGGTCAAAAACCTTTTCAATTTGCCTCTCTCATCTCTAAGGCTCGCCTTCGAGCAAAAGCCCTTGCAGGAATAGAATCTTCTGTCCTATATGTACCATGTTCTCTCACTACATGGGAAACCATCTATTCTAACTCTGAAGCCTTGCAGCTTGCTCTCACTGAGTGGCCTGGAAAGATATCCTGCCACCCTCCTGCTGATCCTCGCATTCAGCTCCTACAAAATATCCATGTTTCATGGGATACCCAATTACAACGCTTTCCCATCCCACATGCTGTCACACTCTTTGCAGATGGCAGTAAACAATTTGGTGCTTGTGCCTGGTATATTCATGACCAATGGCACACAAAAATAACGCCACCCCAACGGTCTGCTCAGCGTGCGGAACTAGCCGCTGCCATTCTAGCTTTTCAAACATTTTCCACTCAACCTATAAATCTCATTCTTGACAGTCTCTATGTCACTCAAATTGTCACCACTATTTTTCAATCATACCTCTCTCCATCCCTGGACCCTGATTTAACTTCTTTATTTTCCACCCTACAAACTGTAATATCCAACAGGAAACATCTTTACTTTGTCACACACATAAGAAGCCACCAACCTTTTCCTGGCTTCTTGCAAAAGGGAAATGATATTGCAGACGCTGCGGCCTCTGCTACCTGCCTCATGTCTCTTTCTCCTGTCTCCCCTTGGGACAGTCATGCTTATTTTCATCAAAATAAAAAAGCACTAATGAAACAATTTGGAATCATTATGGCTGAAGCTACAGCCATAATTCAACAATGCCCAACCTGTAGCCTACAGTCTAAAGGTATCCCACAGGGCGTTAACCCTAGAGGCACTGAAGCCTGTGATACCTGGCAAATGGATGTAACTCAATATCCTCCATTTGCCCCGTGGAAATATCTACATGTTACAGTAGATACGTTCTCCGGATTTATTTTGGCAACCCCACAAAAAGGGGAAGCTGCAAAACAAGTGATGAATCACTGTATTCGTACCTTTACAGTGCTGGGATGTCCAAAAATATTAAAAACAGACAATGGCCCAGCTTATGTCAGCTCACAATTTTCACAGTTTTGTCATCACTGGTCCATTGTCCACAAATTTGGAATTCCTTTCAATAGCCAAGGGCAGGCTATTGTTGAGCGAGCAAATCAAACTTTAAAAAATGCATTAGATCGTTATATGGGGTCCAAGGGCTTATGCCCCCCAAACCTCCCGGCACTGCAAAAAGTGTTAAATGTTTGTCTGTATACTCTCAATTTTCTAAATCTCACTGGCACTCCTTCTTTGTCTGCTGCGTCTCGACACTTTACTAAACCTGTTGTCCCAACTTCAAGACCACTTGTATACTACAGGCAGCTCCCGGATCCAACTTGGAAAGGTCCAGCCGAACTCATCACCTGGGGAAGAGGCTACGCTGCAGTTCAACTACCTGACAGAGTTTTGTGGGTCCCTGCTCGTTGTATTCGCCCATATTTCATCACTCCACACAACCCACCAACTCCATCGGATGTGCCATCATTGCCTTTGTGAGTGCGGATGTACATGCTGTTATTGATGTAACAACTGCATATTGCACCACCCATATTATCCAGGGGTCCAACACTTTTGCATCAATCATGTGGACCCTGCTTTTGATGACACTCTTGACAAGTTCCTTCCCCATGATGTCCACACTGCACCTTCCCATGATGACAAAGCACCTGAGAATTCCTCTAAATTTTCATAAAGGCCTATATTGTGGTCCTGTTTTTTCTTTTCTTGATCTCAATACTACTGCCCTTTTTCATTGTTATGACCGAGGTCAATCCTTTTGTCCCTTTGTGTTTTCTCAGTATCCTAATCGTGGCATTCCTCTTCCACCATCTCCCTCTATTTCCCTCACCTATGCTCATTACCCTTGTCACATAACTCTTGCTATTCTTGTGACCCCTGAGACTACGGGGCGCTATTATGTGTCTGGATTTTCATCCTATGGTACTTATACTACACATTCTTTTGAACTCGCATCAGTGGCGAGCTATGCAAAACCTCCTTTGTCTCCTCGTTTACTTGCCTACAACTTTGTTCCTCATCCCCGCTCCTTCCTAGACCTGACCGCCCATATTTTTACCTCACCTCACTTACAACACTTTCATTCCACAAAGCAACCTCGCTCACACCAACGCATCATTCATTCTCGACGACGGCGATCTCCTGATCCTAATCCTCATCGACCTCTCAACTACACATGGACTGTTCGTGACTTTGAAAATCAGGTATTATTCCAAATCTCCAAATACACAATATGGCCCTGGTTCCCTATCTTACATTTTGACTTTGCTGAAATGGGTACCGGGGTCAACAAATTTGCTTCAAAATTTCTCCAAACTAACAAATGGGACAAACAAGGTTCGTGTACACCTTCCCCACTAGAAGCAACATGGTGGGACCTGTATTTTTGTCCCGAACCAAAGACACCTGAGGAAAAATATCAATGTGGCACTTTTTGGATAAATACTGTGCCTCATGGTCTTGTGTTTCTACGGGCGCTATATCCTGGACTGCCCCTCGCTCAAATGATTATATCGCCATTACCCGTAGTAATGGCAAACCCCCTTCTTTTTCCTGCCCTTCTAATTTGCATTGTTGTGGTGAGCGGAAAAATCCAATGAACATTACCTTTACATCCCAAGGAAAGACTTTGACTGCAGAGCAATGGGCTGTCGGATATTCTTGGGGTGGTAGAGAATGGAGCGGTTCTGAAGACGACGGCGGAGTTTTTTCCATTCGTCTCACAATCCAGTCACCACATTCCCCTCCTATAGGTCCTAACAAAAGCATTCAACCTGTTTTTTTACAGTCCGTTGTACATAATATGCCTAATCCCTTGATTAACCTTGTCAATGCTTCTTCCTTTTTGCTAAAAAGTGCTGTTAATTCTTCTTCACAAACCGACCACTGTTGGCTCTGTTTATCAGCCACTCCACCCTTTTATGACGCTGTTGGCTCCATCGAACCTATTAAGAATGCTACTAAAGATGACTCTTGCAGATGGAACTCAACATCCATCACTATTACTTCTATTATGGGACATGGTTGTTGCTTGGGAAACATTCCTGCAAATTATTCTCAATATTGTGCTAATATCACCACTGGCAAATACCAATGTGATGTTTGGCTCACCCAGAAAAGATCGGGCAGTGTAAATACGGCAGGTTATAACTCTCTTTTTACCTTGAGTAATGGTAATATTTCTGCCAGCTTAAAGGGCCAATTCTTCATCCCCGGCAACAACTCCATCTGGGCTTGCTCTACAGGTGCCACAGCCTGTGTATCAGGGGATGTCCTTATACAACAAAAAGCCTTTTGTATTCAGGTACGCTTAGTCCCTAGAATCACTTATTATTCCCCCTCTGATTTTGTTTCCCTTATGGAACCACCGGAATACCACCTACGTGTAAAACGTGAATTTGTTACAGCCCTAACCCTTTCAGTTCTTTTAGGATTAGGTGTTGCAGGAGCAGCTACTGGAGCTGCGGCTTTAGTTGTCAACCAACAACAAATACAAAAACTCAGTCTAGAAATAGATAATGATCTTTCCCGCATTGAGACTTCAATTTCTGCCCTTCAAACTTCTTTGTCGTCTCTTGCTGAAGTAGTTTTGCAGAATAGGCGTGCCCTCGACCTTTTATTTTTAAAGGAAGGTGGAACGTGTGTAGCCTTAAAAGAAGAATGTTGTTTTTATTCTGATCAATCTGGCATTGTGCGCGACTCTATGAATGAGTTACGCAAACGATTAAAAGACAGGGAACTAGAAAGGTTCTCCCAACAATCCTGGTATCAAAGCATGTTTAATTTCTCTCCCTGGATTACTACATTGCTTTCTGCTATTTTAGGACCTTGTATAATTTTGCTTATATTATGTATGATTGGCCCATGTGTTTTTTCACGCCTTTTGCAATTTCTCAAGGATCGTTTGAATGGTTTGGATTCTAATCTTTCTAAGATTAATGTTATGCTTGCCTCAAACAATATATATGAACCCTTGAAACCCAAATTCCACCCCTCTGAAAAGGTTGCCCTACTGACACTGTCTGACAAGGACTCCAACTGTTCCGATACTGAATCAGACTTAGCCATGGAGGCTCTTGCCCCCAAGCAAGAATCTCGTATTCTTATGGAGTTGCCCTCTTCTGTTTCGGAGGATGCAGATTATGGCCACGAGTAGGATGGAGATTGAACTTTAAAAAATAAAAACAGTGGAGATGTTGCAACCATTTCCTGAGTTAAGAAAAGTTTCCATGCCTTTCAAGTCCTGAGATAAGATTAGTTATGAGTTATATCTTTTCTTGAGTTATGTCTTACAAGTTATCACTTCCTAAGCTATGCCTTTAAAGTCTATATTTCCTGAGTTGAGATAAGCCATGCCTTATTAAGTTTCCATTTCCTGAGTTAAGTTAAGGTATGCCTTTTAAGTTTCATTTCCTGGCAAAACCCACCCTTTACAACCTCCTGCTGTGACGTAAGTGTACCAATAAAAAAGAGGCACGCAGATCCTTCTGCGCTCTTGCTTGCTGATTCAATCTGAAGAAACATGTTGTCCGTGTGTTTCCTATCTACCAAACGCAAGGTCCGTTGGCCTAGGCTAACGTACATCACTGGTCCGTCCAGCAGAAGCTGGACCCCGGGATTTGAACTCCCACAACCACTGGTCCGTCCAGCAGGCGCTGGACCCCGGGATTCAAACTCCCACACACCGGTTCCCGGAGAATACAATACTAGGCCCAAAGGTTGTATCCCCTGTTGAATTGCTCTTGCCAGATTTATTTTACTAGGTCTTCCAAATTTGTTGTAAATTTCAGCTGAAGCACTCGGGATCCTGCAAAACTGGTACAGTTCTGAATAAGTCCTGTGTGAATGAATGAATGCATGATTAATATTATCATAGCCAGCCACCTCCTTTTCCACCTCTAGACCAAAAATAATCCTTTCATGCTCCAGTTAAAATAATTTTAGGTAAATTTCAATCAGGTTTTACTAGAATATTGCTACTTTGTTATCAGTAAGGCTTGTTATTCGGATAGATTAGAGGGTAAATTATGTTTTATGTGACATGTTTGTCTTCTGATTCATGGACTGGAGCAAGCATGTTATGGCTGTCATGAGGACTCTGCTCTAACCAGACCCACCATAGTTTCAGTGGGAAAGATGTCTATATCTTAGAAGGCAAGGCAGGAAATGTAGGTGTAGGGATTTGTTTTAAAACCTGCACTGTATTTTCAATACCGCCAGTGTCTTGACATTGTGCCATCAAAATTCAGAGTCAAAATGGCTTTTTTTTTTTTTTTTTTTGGAAAAGAAAAAGTGTGGAAATTAAAGAAAAAGTCTTTGGAGAATGAACTAAATCCATCCTTATATTTAACCTCCTTCAAAATCACCACCAAAATGCCTCATCAAAATTTAGTTATCCATTTATTGAATTTATATAGCTGCCTATCTCATTTGTACAGTATGTGTCTTTGGGAGATGGACACAATTAAAACAAAAACTCAGCAATCAAAAATTCACCCAGTTAAAAACAGTTTTAAAATTATAATAACAAAAAGACATTGAACAATGCAGTCTAAACTTATAGCAGCAATTTGACAGTCTCCATGTTTCCTTGGGACCCTCGGCCTGATGGCCAAACCAAGTTTTGAGGGACCTTTGGAAGGCCAACATTGTTGGGGGTAATCTCACCTTGGGGAGGGAATGATGTTTCAAAGAGTGTGTGCCAAGGGAGTAGAGGCTCTCTTTCTGGGTCCTGAGATGGGTAGACGTAATTGAAGTGAAGTGGTTCTTCAAATAACCCAGTTCCATCCCATGAGGGGCTTTAGAGGTCATCACCAGCACCTTGAGTTAGATCTGGAAGCCGGTGCATTTTGAGGAGCAGAGTGTAATGTGACATTCTTGTGGGCCAGTGGGATAGACATAACTGCCCCCACCGCTGTATTTTGCATCAGCCGAAGCTTCCAGATACTCCTTAAGGGCAGTCCCTGCAGAGTGCATAACAGTAGTCCATTTTGGGAGGTGACTAGGGTATGAGAGACTGAGAGTAGAGGGTCCTGATCCAAGAATAGGTGCAACTGGTGCACAACACGAAGCTATGCAAAGGCCCTCCTGGCCACTCCTGCCACCTGCTCTTTGAGCAGGAGTCATAAGTCCATCAGGACCTCTAGATCAGGACTTTTCAACCTTTTCACCAATTGTTCCACTTTTAGGATATGGCAATATTCGAGTACCACCTAGCAAGGTGTCAAAAACTTGATGACCAAAAAAAAAAACCTGTTCAAAGTTGCAATTGCACTGAAATGACTTATGACCATTTTCACACTTATGACCATTGCAGCATGCCCAGGGTCATGTGATTTATATTTGGATGCTTGGCAAATGATTCATATTTATGATGGTCACAGTGTCCCAGGGTCATGTGATCCCCTTTTGCAACCTTTTGACAAGTAAAGTCAATGGCAGGGCTGCTGGTGGCCAAGGGCTAAGGCAGGACTTCCCTCCCTCCTTCCCTGCCTCCCTCTTTCTCATGCCCACCTCCTTCTGAAGGAAGAATTTGAAAAAAAACAACCCATATTTTTTCTCTTCCATATATTCATCAAACAAGGAAAAGCCTCCAGAAACAGAAAAGACAAACTGCTGAGTGAACTAGCTTAAAAAGGCACATTTCCCTTTAAGAATTAGCTACTGGCTAGAAAGGAAAGTAAGGAAGAAAAAAAAATGTAGTAAATATTGGCTGCCGGCTAAGGCAGCCTTCCCAAATGGCTCCATTCATAAGTAAAAGAATCTACAGGCAAAATCCATTCAGGAGAAAAATACTTCAAAATCCCTTGCAGCAAAACTTAAAGCTAACAATAGCAGAGCAATAGAAGCTAACACCAGCCATCAGCCATCAGCCAAATAGAAATTGCCAAACACTCCTTAAGAACACAAAGCCCACATTGCACAAATCCCAGAACTTCAAAGTCACAAAAGCACATAAGAATCCTTCCACTCTCCATCTCCTCCCTCTTTCTCATGGGGGAGGGTGAGCCAGAACTGAGCCTGGGCCCTTTGTCTCTCCCCAGCCACTGCAGCTCCAGAGGACTCTCTCACTGTAAGTCCTTGCCTGCGCTGGCTCTTTCCCTCCCCCACTACACTTGCGTACCACCTGCCACTTGTTAATGTACCACAAGTGGTACGCGTACCACAGGTTGAAAAGCCCTGCTCTAGATTGTCCCGGATTCAGCAATGTGTTGTTCACTGTTACCAAATCATAAGAGGTAATGGTGGGGTGAGGTATGGAGGAACCATCAATGCAGAAATTCTCAGGAAGTTAAGTCTCACCCCTTTCCGTGCTGTAATCAATTAGCAAATGGTCTTTTGTTAATTGGCAGCTTGTATGGCAGAGCTGTAGCTTATGACCCAGTATACATTTCTCATCCCTGTTGAAGGAAATAGATTTTTAAAAAAATGTGAGCTGAATATTTGAGGGAGGCAGCAAGAACCACAGTGGAAAATTCAGTGGCATATATGAAGTGATCCAGACTTTCTCATGTACTTCTGCAATAACAAGAGTTTTTCCAGCTTCCCTGTGTGGGACAGGTTGAGGTAATGTTATCTGAACAGATATCTGAGTAGGGAAAGGAGAACCCACCGTTTAGGATATTTGGTGAAATAAATGGCTGATCCTTTATTTGTGATAATGAGGGTTGTGGATTCAGATTCCAAATGAAAATGGGATGGCTATATTTAAAAATTGCTCTAATTTTGTTCCTTATAAACACGTTACAAAAAAGATGTTAAGACTCAAGAAAGAGTGCAGAGAAGAGCAACAAAGATGATGACATGGGAGGCTAAAGCATATGAAGAACAGTTGCAGCAACTGGGAATGTCTGGGAATGTCTAGTCTAACAAAGAGAAGGACTAGGCTTGACATGATAGTCTTCCAATATTTGAGGGGCTGCCATAGAGAAGATTCTCCAAAGCACCTGAAGGCAAGACAAGAAGCAATGGATGGAAACTTATCAAAGAGAGATCCAACCTAGAACTAAGGAGAAATTTCCTGACAGTGAGAACAATTAATCAGTGGAATAGCTTACCTCTAGAAGTTGAGGGTGCTCCAACACTGGATGTTTTGAAGAAGAGATTGGACAGCCATTTGTCCAGAATGGAATAGGGTCTCCTGCTTGAACAGGAGGTTGAACTAGGTCCCTTCCAACTCTGTTATTCTGTTACACAAAGTTTCTCTCTCTCTTTTTCTTTAAATAGGCCTGCAACCATAGAAAAGGTTTTGTTAAAAAAAAAAAAAAGTGGAAATACTTCAGAGAGGAACATTTTTTCTAAAAAGCTTGAGAAAGAGAATGTAATAGATGGTTCCATTTGAAGCTAATGTTATTTCGGGATGTCTTTTATAATGTGTTATTTACTGCATAGTTTAGAACTGACAGAAAATAAACAGCATTTGCAATGTAATGTCTTTAGAGCCAGTGAGCCGTCGCTCATCCTGTTTGGCTGTCAAGAGCTAACTCCAACCAGCATCAGTCAATGTCTCTAGTGATGGAATCTCTTTTTATAATTATCTACTATGTTCTCTTTTTAAAAACAACTTGAAATTAAAAACGGTTTCATGGCTAAACAGTGACAGCAGAGTTGTGTTTAGTGTGTTCAGAATTGAGTAAATATATTTCTGGGGAGAGAGGGAGAGATGAATAGTAGATGGTTTCACATGTCACATGAGCTGTGATTTCCTTACCTTACCTTAACTCAGTGTGTAAACTGCAGCTTATGATCACAATGGTTAGTTTGTACAGGCAATCTTTGACTTATGACTGATTGCTTAGCAATAATTTGAAGTTAGGACAGACGCCCCTCCCGAAAGGTACTGACAAATTGATTCCAAGTTCTGATGACTGCCTCCACCTCAGTGACATGACTGCATTTTGGGTGCTTGGCAACTGACCCACATTAATAGCCATTTGCATCACTCTGCAATAATGTGACCACAATTTATGATTGGCAAAACTGGTAGTTACTTCTGATTTTTGGCAAAAACACCCCATAGCAAACAATGGGTTCACTTAATGATCCTGGCATTCATTTAACCACTGAGGATTTGTTAAAGACCACTGCAAAGTAGCTCATAAAATCTTACTTTAGATGACTTCATGATTTAAAATAGTGACTTACGACCATATTGGGAAGGCTCTATTATAGTCATAAGTTGTGGACTACCTATAATCCACAATGATAGTTTAGTATATGCTAAGCCAAAACCAGATGAACCATATTGCAAAGTCTTCCAAATTTGCCTACTATTCCCATCTCAGTACTTTTCACCATAGTTTAAAATGTGATTAAAATATATGCCATTTTTACTATTTACTCATCATCTTGGATGCCGATGCTATGAAAATGGCCATATCATATCTGCAACTAAATCTTACAGAGAATCCATTAACCAATCAGATCTTTCTGCTACGTCCTTGATGTTGACCATGGGCCGATAACATGAAGCCTTTCATACCTTTGTCTCAGTTTTCAAACTAACCAACAACGGAGTGTCTCACCCCACCTGCTTAAGTTCTATTGAATCCACAACTAAATATACTTTCACAATAATAAATCAACATAAATTGCTAATATTTCCTCCCTTGTGGTGTGTGTGTGTGTGTGTGTGTGTGTCATTATGTGTGTGTGTGTATTTTATAAAAAAAATTCCAAGGGAGTTATTTGAGGGAAGATCAATGGCTGCAAATTACAAAGAAGTGCTAAAAATCGTCAAATGCTTCCCAGTCATCATGGCAGAAAACTTTTTTATTATCTTTTTTATTAGTTTATAATATAAAATACAAAAATACAAAAGCAAATAATAGGAAAAACAGGGGAGGAAAAAGGAAAGAGAAAAATGTAGAAAAGAAGGGAAAAAGAAAGAAAAGGCATTGACTTCCGATTCCCTTTGGTGCAGTAGAATAAGATAGTAACATCAAACTTCAACTTTTTACTTTTACATAATACTATAAACTAGCCATTTCTATAACAACAGATCTATGTAATCAGTAAAACCCAAAATCAAAGTTTCATTTTTTCCACCTCAAGCACAAAGTCCAGAAGCCATTTCCAAGTAGAAACAAAAGTAATTGTGTTTTTTTTCTTTTATCAAAGCAGTCAATTTAGCCATCTCTGCTAACTCCATCAAATTTTGCAACCATTAATGGTGGAAAGCTTTCAGTGCGTTATAAATCCCATGCTAGCTTGGCTGCATTCAACTGTGAAGTGCCGAGCAAACTTTTGATCTTTGTTAGAGGAAAAAGTTGTCCTTTTGCCAATGATGTTGCATAATGACAAGGAACTGAGAGGCAGAAGGTAAATACCAGTATTCCTTCCAATAGGTATTGGAATTATAAATCCAATGGCACTGATTCTTTAGCTTTTCATGACTTACTGAGGAGCAGTAAGCTGTAAATCAAGGGTATCCAACTTTGGCAATTCTAAGACTTGTGGACTTCAACTTTCAGAATTCCCCAGCCAGTCATTCCCCTGGTGTAGATAGAGAACTAAGGATTTACTTTACTTTCCTCTTTGCCTATCATTGTATCTATTTTTTCCCCTAGAAGATGACAAATCTGGAGTCACTTCCTTCTGCCTTTCTTCCTGGGCACATACTCACAGAGCACATGGTCTTGGCCTCTGAGCAGGATGTGGTTAACTAGATGTTCTCTACCTTTATAATGTATTTCTGACAAAAACATCTTTTTGTTCTTGGTATAAAAATGTTTTACTTCATCCTTGCTCAGGTCAGATTCTCATTCTCATGGCCATTCACACACAACACTTCATCCTCCAAGAATAGAAACATGGTGTCATGGTTCTGATAGATGAGACCAATAGAAATAAGGCAATTGCTTTCCTCAAAGAACACATTTAATGGCTACATAGTATCGGCATGAACAAAGGTGAAACCAAGACTGAAAGTCCCCCCCCCCAGGTTACAAAGTAACAAGTTAAGCTTCCCACCCCTGCAGTGTGTCATAAATCACAATCCCCAATTAACTACTTTGGTGGGCTTTCTAATGGTAGCTTCAGCCCACCAAAACTTAGGTAACTTGACCTTGGTTCCCACAGAACAATTTATTGTTATGTCTAAACAAGAGAATACATCTCCCCCTCCCATTACTGTGGCAACCAAAAATGAAGTGAAGATGGCTGCAGCCAAATTCGGTTGAAGGTTGACACATGGACCATCAGTTGGAGCACAAGCTAACAATGTATTTCTGGAGTGATGTTTTCTATATTATAATGGAATTTCTTTGTTTGTAACTACAGGGTCATTTGCACAGAGATGCTGAAGGTTCAGCTTCAAGTTCTCGGTTACAATGCCATGTTGGAAGGGGGAGAGGCTGAACCTTTGTTTGGAAGATCTTTGTGGCTTAGTGTGATGAGTGAACACAAATCTTTTCTCAAGGAACCCTACACATTATTTACTGAGATGCCTCTGTCACTCCATCAATATTCTTCAGTGCCAGTCTTTCCTAGTGATTACCGAGCAAAACAAGAGAGAGAGAGAGAGAGAAAAAACAGAGATATTCTATCATCTTTACTAAGAAATACCATTCATTCTGATACCTGAAGTGTTTTAATCCTAACTCTCATGATAAGAACTTTTATTTTATGAAATGGAACCTGGATTTGTTTTCTACTCCTTTCTGTTCATTTTTGTTGTATGCCTTGATGGTTTCATGCATGTTTCAGAGTAACGTATGGCAATTTCTGTTTTGTATATTATATTGGAGCAAGAATCATGGATTGACCTCGTCATTTGAACAGCTTTAGCCTAGATTCTAATTTTTTCATCACATTAGAAATGATACACAAACAAACTCATTGACTGCAAATTGTGGTTTGCTATTGTACTTGACTAAGCACTTGCTCTCTCCCTTCTTAGCAGAAGTGAACAAGGTGTAGCTGAATTATGACTTTTAGGAGGTTTCATCAGCAGTTATTTAGAAACTTCTACTAGCTTTATGGCTTGCATGGTTTTGTCTTAGTATGTTGTAAGCTCAGATTTATTTAACAAACCCTGGTTAAGCAAATCTATATTTCTACAATTGTCTCCCCCACATTCCTCCTTTTGTGATGGGCACTTGCCAAACCATGACAATATCACTTTGAGTAGAATTGCCCTTCTGCAATAAAAGTGAAGACAAAGAGCTAGCATTCTTGACTTAATAATCAATAATAATAATCTGGAATCTTTCTTACTTCACCACAGTAAAAAAGCTCATCCTTACTGCCTTTCTCTGGAATTGCTCCTGTTTGTATGAATCTTTAAACTATAGTGCCCAGA
Organism: Azemiops feae; assembly: GCA_023970755.1. Lineage (NCBI taxonomy): Eukaryota > Metazoa > Chordata > Lepidosauria > Squamata > Viperidae > Azemiops > Azemiops feae. Next base: position 1,049,831 of record JALGBA010000172.1, on the reverse strand, counting down.
ACTAGATAAAATATCTAAGATCATATTCTACCAGTATTGAATTACACATAATTTTTCTGTGGTTTGGAAACTCTTCTCTTGATGCAGCCTAAAAGAGCTGTGAACCATTTCTACCTGTTCTTCTTGCACTAAAGATGTAGAACCAGCGGTCCTTCTAATTTGCTAAACCATGAGCTTCAACCAGGTGGCCCATGTTGTGAGAGGCCAAGAACTGTAATTAAGCAATCTATATTATGCAAATACATTTTCTTTTCTGTTATCTTCTGTAGAGGGACTTAATCTCCTCTACTTGTTCCTAAAAAAATCTGCATCAGAGAAAATCACAAAGAAGACTGAAGTCAGCTTAAAGAAACAAGTCAGCCTATACCAAAATTTAGTGTGTAATAGTCTTCTGATTTTTCTTGCCTTTATTTTGGGTTAGCAACACACACAGAAGAAAAACAGATCAGTCTATGTAGCTAGTTCCTCAAAAATACAAGTTTGTTAAGTGGTATGCCTGAATACATCTTCAAACCGTATTGTCAGTATTGCTATTCTAGGTCAAGGTGGACCACAGGTTGTGAAATGAGTACTTCTGTGATTGCAGACAGCAGCCTTAAATATTTCTGACCATGCTTCATTCTGATGAATTAGTGTAGCTGTAGACAGTACCTCAGCTATCTTTTATTGGATAATGGTCCACTCTACTATTTTGAAAAAAAAATCTTCTGCTCAGCCAATCTCTTACCACTGTGAAGGGGAAGGTCACTGTCTATCTTTTACATTTATAAAATATGAGCATAGGCAAAGTGACAGCTGGAAAGAATGAAACCTACATCCTGTGCTGTGGCTGGTGAAATCTATTGAGAGTAATATAAGGCTTGTCCTGTTAAGAACAGACTACTCATAAATCATTCCTTTTCCTTTGTGAACCTGGCTTCCTGCATTGTAAAGTGAAGCACCTGCACTTTTGTCTTCTGTGTGTTACTGGAAAAGGTGCCATAGTGCCTTCCTGAATAAATGCTTAAGACGATTGTTTTAGGAGAAATGGGAGAGTTTAGAATGTTAACACTGTACTAAGACAACTTATTTTGTTGAACTCTTACTTTGGACAAGTTTCAAACAAACAAGAGACAGCAAAATGAAAGAAATTACGTTATGGCTTCTTTGATGTGAGAATCAAATCACAATGAGGACAGCCATCTTTTCAAATGTAAAAAAAATAGACAATCCATGCTTCCAGAAGTTTATAGAAATGCTACATTTAACCCTGGAGGTATTCATCATGGGTGACTATGGGAGGTAGTGGAAGGGAAGGTAGGATGAATGCTGTCACCCCTCAACATCATGACATACATAATGTTACTTCGACATTCTTATGTCTTCTGACAAACACCTCTGATAGTGGTGATATTATAGAGCCTATGTGACTAGTGGACATTGAGAGTCTTATCCCCCATGAAGTTGTCCAAGCTCCTTTAAAAATCATCAAAAAATATGACCATCACAACAGGAATACTGCAAGTAAACTATGCTCTGCGCAACAATCTCTTGAAAGCAGAAAGCTACTATAGATGTTTATGAAAAACTGAAGAAAAAAGATTCCCTATTGGTATTTAACATACAAACATAAGCATTTCATGCATACCATGCATAATGATGTACATTTAAAACATGTCCCCTCTCATTCACCTCCTTTCTAGACTAACCCCCCCCCAAATCTAGAATCTAGAATAGAATAGAGCTGGAAGGGACTTTGGAGGTCTTCTAGTCCAGCCCTCTGCTCAATCTCACAGCCTTTTCTAACAGAGAAGCTGCTCCAGCCCTTTGATAATCTAAGTTGCTATCCTCTGAACCCTCTGAAACTCCACAATATTTTGTTGAGGTGCAGCGACCAGAACTGCACACAATATTCTGGAAGCAATCGCACCATAGATTTATATCTGAGCATTATGATATTGGCATCTCAATTTTCAGGACCATTTCTTATTATCCCTAACATGCTGTATAAGTGTCAGACCCCAAAACTCCTCGTTTGCTCTCTCCTTTCTTCTATTCTTTTGGGGCCTGCCATTCCTGTTGGGGGAGGGGGTGCATGGGGGATTCATGGTGGTAACTTTCGCTTTCTCCTTTCTTTGTCTGGCCTCCTCCTTTTGAGTATGGAATGCGCCTCCTTATCTAGGAGACAGTTACAAGGAAACGAAAGCTGGAGAAGACCTTGAGATGTGCGCCTACCGTACCAGTCAGCCGCCCATCAAGCCACCTGTGGATTGGCTGAATTTCAAATGGACATTATGACTTTGGTGGGAGGGGGCATATTGCTTGCTTTAATTATATCATTCATGCGGTCTTTTCTTCAGATCTCGCCTTACATTCTCTGCTGTCACTAGTCTCTAATAAAAGTTTCCTTTTGAGACAATGCTTGTTTCAAGAGTTCTGCTTTCTTGGGTGATTAGTTGAACTGGGTCCTCACAATAAGTGTATGGTGCAACTGCTACCAGGGGTCTACGACAACTTGCCATGGCCAGTTCGCTGCAGGACAACTCGCCAGGGGACAACTCGCCGTGGGACAAGAATTACACTAATATTGAAGAAATAGTGGAACAGAATCATTAAAGAAAGGATGTCAAAGGAGGGATAGAATGAAATGTGAATGACAAAAATTAAAACAATGTTTTAATTATTTTAAATAATTAAATTGAATTGTTGAATTGTCCTACAGCCAGTTGTCCCGTGGCGAGTTGGCCATGGCAAGTTGTCCTGCAGTGAGTTGGCTATGGCAAGTTGGCTGCAAGTGAGTTGCCATGGCGAGTTGGTTGCAGCAAGTTGGCTGTGGCGAGTTGTCCCATTCCGAGTCTAGTAATACCTGTACGTCCATCTGCCTCATTGAAGCATTTACTTCCCATAATAAAGCACATGAGATGAGCAACAGATCTGAGAGATGGAGGAAGCAGCCCCACTAACTGAGCATTGGAATAATAGGGATGTCTGCACTCTCAGTCATCCCAGGGAAGAGAAGTCCATGGGAGGATTTCTGGCTTGGCCTGATGCAGTTGAAGACTTCTGCTAGTCATCACAGCTGCAGAGGCAACTCTGTAAATTTTGTGGAGATATATCCTTCTGAACTAAATAGTTTCACTGAACTTGATTTTCCTTCAGTGAAGATTCTTCCCTGCAAACCTCCAACATTTAAGTTCATCCTTATCTTACTTAACTTCTATGAATTGGTCGTGATGCTCTTGTCAAAATAGATGACACCCTTGTAGGTGCATCTCAAGATTCGAGCACAGATAATATCATTACAGGATGCTGAACCTGGCCTGCACTTGGTTTTTTTTTCTAGGTAAAAGGAACTATGTAAAGAGGAAGAAATAGGAGTCTTAGTTCCATGCATATAAGATAATATCCCAAAGATGCTTTTTCACGAAGCAACTGGACTTTCTTGTTTTTCTTTGAAGATGTTTCACTTCTCATCCAAAAAGCTTCTTCAGCTCTGACTGGATGATGGGGAATGGAAAGATTTATACTCCTGCAGACAGCTGTTCATTTGCATTCTTTTAGCGAGTCGTTAAAGCTACCTGGAGGCTTATCTGTGTCTTCAGGGTCACCTGAGTAGTGCAAGTGGGTGTGGAGCGTTCTTGGAACTGCTGAAAGGACTGTGTTGTACACAGGAGATAGGTGATATCATATCCCTCTTCATCTGTTGAGAGAGGGCTGTTCAATTTTGGCATAGATGGCCTCTTTGACCCCTCTTTCAAACCAGCGGTCCTCTCTGTCCAAAATGTGGTCTTTGCTGTCTTCGAAAGAGTGGCCTTTGTCTTTTAAATGCAGACGGACTGCTGACTCTTGTCCTGATGGGTTTGTTCTCCTAAATTGTGCCATATGTTTATGAAGTGATTGTTTCGTTTCTCCAATGTACAGATCTGTACATGGCTCACTGCATTATACTGCATATACCACATTGCTCAGTTTGTGTCTGGGTGTTTTATCCTTGTGGTGGACAAGCTTCTGCCTTAGTGTATTCTTAGGTTTGAAATGTGCACCTATGTTGTGTTGGTTGAAGATCCTCCTGAGCTTTTCCAATATTCCTACAACGTATGGAATGACTACATTGCTTCATTTATTGTTTTCTTCGTCTGTTACGGAGGAGTTCCTGCTAGGTCTTTTTTGAGATTTGATGAAGGCCCACTTGGAATAGCCACATGTTCTGAGGGCTTCCTTGATGTATTTTTTTCTTTTTCTTTTTCTTTTTCTTCTTTTTCTTTCTTTTCTTTTCTTTTCTTTTCTTTTCTTTTCCTTTTCTTTTTTTCCCTCTTTCTTTGCTGGTACCACCAAAGAAGGAAAAAAATATGACCTGGATGACTGAGAATCTCCATAGACATATAAGAGAATACCTCATACAGGCAAAAAAGCACCACAGCACTGTCAATTTTTGGTGATATAGTGGGGATAGTGGGATTCCTTAAACAAGCTAGGAAACCTACAGCTTGATACTTGTAGTCTTTGGCTTATTTCATAAGCCAAAAGAAGGAAAGATAAACAATCCTGCACATTGCAAACTTTTATCCCTATATCCTCTGTCCATATTTAGCTCTAGCTCTATCCCCCATTGGTTCTAGGGCAACATTTAGCCTTTGGTAGATCACTCAGAAGAAATGTACTGACTCTTAACTGAAGGAAAAGAAAAAACCTTTTCCCAATTCAGTCTACTCCCAATGATAATTTGAGTTGGTCTCTAGTGCTGATCCAAACTCTATAATTAACATTTATGAGAAGACTCTAATCTCCATAGCTTCCTATTTTCAGATTTTTTAGGTCATAAAAGAAAATGAATTGTTGGAAAGAACAGATGTTTTGCTAAATGATCAACCCAAGAGTATTTTTCCTGGTTCTTTGAAACTTCTTGGTATTCCATTTGTGTGTTACAGAGGATTGTGTTGCATGTCTCCATACACTTCACAGTGAAAACTAGCACGGGAAATGTGCATAATGCATAATAGTGCACCCATGCTGTTCCATAAACATCTAGAAAAGAAGCTCAAGAAATACATTTAAGATATAACATTATGGCCAGCAGCATTTAAATCCATCTTTTATCATGATGACCTGCTTTATGATCATCACACCTTATGTCCATAATAGGCAAGCTCCATTATGCTTGTAAGTAGAGGGCTACCTATACATGTTTTTTGGGAAAAGGAGTGATAAGGTACGGAGGAAAAGAAAATCTGCACATTTATCCTGCTAGGACAATAATAGACCTTATTTCCACATTTTCCATGGGATAGTCATAATCTCTCCATTAGCAGTATGGTGGCCTAGTGGTAAAAACACTAGTGGTAAAAACACTTGCCTCCCATTTGGAAGGTTGAGATTTCAATCCGAGGTAGTGATAGATGTTTCTCTCTCAGGGAGCAAAGAGAAAATATCTGCTGTGAACTCCATGTAGGTGTCAGGAAGAGCATCCGGCTAGTAAATGCTCAGTTCCATTTAGTCACTCTGACTCTACCCTGAATGAAGGGATTACAGTTGTAAAAAAAAAAACATAGTCTCTCCATTAGTAAGAAAATAGGTATTTATACTATATGAGATTACAGTTATGACCAGATGGACTTGCTCAATAAAATATGTCATAAGTGTGAAAAAAAGTCGTAAGTCACTTTTTTTCAGTGCCATTGTAACTTTGAAGAGTCACTAAATGAACTGTTATAAGTCAGGGACTACCTGCACTCTTATTCCCTTATTCTTTGTACCACTTACCACCCCTAAGACTTTAAAATGCACATATACAGTTAGTTGTTACATTATTTGGGCCTCAACCATCTTCTCTCCTTGTTTAATCAAGCGGTACTAAAGGCATATAATAGAAAATCAGTTTGCATTTATATCATCTGTTTTCATCAGTAAAACTCTGGCACATCACACTGTGTTTTGATTTAATCGAATCAGCATTCCTAAGCCCAACATCCCCTGCCTCTCTCACACAGACACACAAACCCCCGCCCCCCCACAGACACACTTTTGTCAATAACATTAGTAGTTCAGGATAAGCTTTTGCTTTGCTCAGGAAAAAAAAAAGAGAGAAATAAATCAGACTCTGGCATGACAGCCAAACAGATGGCTTGTGAACAACAACATGAAAATATTGAGTGGGAGAATTCATTAATTGCAAAGGAACCTGTGCTCATCCATTGCAGCTGTTGTGGTAGATCTAAAGGGCTCTTTAATGGCTTCCTTCTTTGCATTTAGCTGCATTTGCTAAACAAAACTCCAGCAAGGTGCTCCTTAAATCCTTCTATAGAAAAGCGATGATCACAACTGCTAATATCTCGTAGCATCCACTGCTGTAGTTCACTGAAGCTTTTTTTTAATGGCTTCTCTAGGCAGAGAAAGAGGGAAAAGTGTATTGAAAATCAGGATTTGATCATGGCAGCCTTCTTGTAATATATATATATATAAAAGAGCCTGTTAGGTCTAGTGATTAAGGCATCAGGTCAGAAATCAGGAGACTGTGAGTTCTAGTCCGACCTTAGGCACGGAAGCCTGCTCAATGGCTTTGGGATAGTCATTCTCTTTCAGCCCAACTTAACTCACAGGGTTCTTGTGGAGGGGAAAATGGGAGGAGGAAGGAGTATTAGGCATGCTCCCTGCCTTGAACTACTTATAAAGTAATAAAAGTGGGACATACATACATACATACATACATACATACATACATACATACATACATACATACATAAATAAAGTGCAGAGCGGGGGTCAGCAATAGGGTTGTCCTCTGTATAGAGGAGGGTTGAGGAGATTTGTTGTAACTGGCAGTAGTCATTGGGAATTGTTGAAATTTCAGTCTGAAGCAAATAAGAAATGGTTCGATTTGACTAATTGTAAGTATTAAGTAAGTATTCAGATTTTTCCTCTACAAGCATCAAACCTTTTGGCGACTTAAGAAACAATTAAAAATGTCTCATACACTACAGTAATTGCACTTGGGATCCAAAAAAAAGGTTGGCATCTTGGCGCCGTAGGCACTAATAAGTGTCCATGACTCTGGCAGGTGGCTCCCCAGAACCTCCAAATCTTAAAGAAAAATGTAAAAATAATAATAGCATCTTATCAGAAAGTTGATACCTGCAAGACCTCATAAGATTTTAGCCAGCTCACTTTCAAAAATTATTGTCTTTTTTTTGCATATGCAACATCTCTGGAAATATTTCAATTTCTTTTAACCAAGTTATCACCTGAAAAAAATGCACATCCTTCTCTAAAAGGAAAAAAAAAAGCTCATCATATCATGACATAGTTCTAGTCTGGGTGTGTCTCTCAGAGATACCTGCTCTTTTACTTGCCACCTTTCTGGTACCCTCCATAGGAGTTTGGCATTATAACTTCCTGAATTTTTAATCAGTCTGGGAATGGTTGAAAATGTTGAGCATTATAGTTCCAGGATATCTGTGTAATAAAGCAAGGCAGCCTTCTCCAAATGTGAGTGCTCTTCAGAAACATGGGCATTGACTTCTAGAGTTTTCTTGTCAATACAGGTAGTCCTTGTTTAATAACAGTAATTGGGACCAGAATTTCCATAGCTAAACAATGTTATCATAAAACAGGACATCATATGACCACCAAACAGTCCCTGGTTACTATGGTTAAGAAATGAGGATGTGGTTAAGTGAGGATTGAGCTGGTCTTTAAGTGACCTCATATGAAATCTGACTTCCTGCTGGCTTCCCCATTGACTTTGTTTATGGAATGCTGGCAGGGAAGATCACAAATCATAATCATATGACTGGCAGGGTACTGTGATGGCCAGGACTTCAAGGACCAGTCATAATTACCACCATTGTAAGTTTGAACTTACAATTGAACCAGTGATCATTAAACAACTGTAACTATTGCTGGGAGATATAGCCTATGAATCTTTAGGGAGTACAAACTGGGGAAGATTGTAGCAAAAGGAGAGAAGAACAGAATAAAAATATGCATCTTATTAAGTACTTAAGTTAAGCTTTGTTTCAACAGGAGATGGAAACCTCTCAGAGAAGGCAAAATTTGAGGAAGGATTGAAAAAGTAATGGCAAATGCAAATGAAATCATTTTATGTAGATGGCCATGACCGGTGCTTCAAATGAGATTTATTTATATTAAGCAGCCTAGTCCTAGCTGAAAAGGGTGGAAATTCAGAGTTGTATTAATGCATGTGGTAGTACATGATAAATTCTGACTTTGTTTTGGAGTGTAGCTTTTTCCACCCACCACAGGGAACATCTTAAGCCATAGACAATCCCATTAGTATTTCCTCACTCATTCAGGACTCAGGAAAAGCTAAGATGTTTTAAACTATCTTGGCATTTTTGCTGTTTGCAGCAGAATGTGTTATTGCTAGATTTTGAGGAAGGAGCTGCTATGCTAACATAAAATCTCTGAAAAAAGTTTGGGAAACTTATGATAATGAAAAAGCTTTCATATCAAATCAAAGTTGCCAAAGGACAGAGGAAGTTTTGTTAACATTACACTATTTGTAAAACTTTAGAGCAAGAAGAATACAGACATAAGCAAAATGCAAGCTTTTTTTCTCTCACTAAAAGCAAATTGTATTAATCATGGAGCTCATAGGGAATTCTGATAATGTGTTAAATTAATTGTTTTGGTATTTAAGAGAGGCAAAAATACAGTTTGATTCTTTGGTTTTTAGAGTTCTTTTAAAAGTAATAGTTCTGTGAGACTTCAGTTTTCATTTCATATACATTCCACACTTTATTTCATTGAAGCTGTTGTAAAGAGGAGACTTAAACTTCTTTTTGTGCTTATAGAAGCAAAATATCAAAAGAACCACTGTATCATTGAGACTTCTGCTAGAAATTTGTATTACTAATGGGAAATATTGTCCATGTTCTCTGTTATTCTCTAAGTATCATCAGGTACAAGTAGTCTTCAACTAAGCAAGATAGTTGTTAAGTAAATTTTGCCTAATTTTACAACCTTTTTTGCCACAGTGGTTGAGCGAATCACTTGTTGTTGTTAAGTTAGCAACATGGCTTCCCCATTGATTTAGCTCGCCAGAAGTGATCACATGATCCCCAGGACATTGCAACCATCATAAATACACGCCAGTTGCCAAGCGTCGAAATATAGATCATGTGACCATGGGGATGTGAAGTGTGAAAAACGGTCATAAGTCACTTTTTAAAGTGTTGTGGTAACTTCAAAAGGTCACTAAATGAATGGTTGTAGGTCAAGGACTACCTGTATCACCCTTTAGGAGAGCGTGCTGTCATTTCCTAATAGTGCTTTTTTATATACTGTATCTATAAGTATCCACTTGTTCCAGCAGAAGAGGCTTGCTGTGGACTCTGTCTGTCAAGGAATTTTGGCTGGTGGGGTCCAGGAGAAGAGCCTTTCCTTCTGTGGCCCCTGCTCTTTGCAATATTCTGCTGCTAAAGGTGAGATCTGCCCCCGCCTTTTTGGCTGTCTAGAAGAGATTTAAAACCTGGCTCTGCTGGCTGACCTGGAGCTATAATCGAGTTGCTCTATGTTGGAGGAGAATGGTAGGGTAGAGAGAAGATCTCACCCCTGTGCCACCTATTCTCTTGGTTTTTAGTGTCTATTTAATCCTTGTTAATTTTAATTGTTTTCGTATATATTGTTGTATCATTTTGTAAGCCGCCTGGAGTCATTCAATAGTGAGATACGCTATTGATATAAATTTAATAAATAAAATAACCCTATAATCCCCATAACTATTATGAACTCTCATCACTTGATGAACACAATATCAACGTATGAGCTCTAATGTGTGAATTGGTTGTCATTGTAGATCATATTGCAGAAAGATCTTCCATTCCTTCTCACGCCTGGTTAGTCAGCTTGGACTGGTTGTTCTGTAACAGCAAAGAATACAGACATTTAACTGGCCAAATGCTAATCACTACAGACAAAGTGCCCTCATCTCTTCCCCTCAAAATACACTAGTATTCAGTGAAATCACTTTGTGTGTTTAACTGCCAGTCATTAAGTGTACAGGATTCAGATAAGGAAAACAAATGTTTTATGGGCATCTGTAAACCAGGCTTGTGTGTAACTGGGTGACTCAAGATGGCTCAAGCCATCTTCACTAGAAAGCATTTGTGGATGACAAAAAAGCAATAGGAGAATTTTATCTATAGATTTGTACATGTGATGACCATCACTATTTTCTTCCATGATCGAGTATGTATAAATGAATCTTTTTTATAAATCTTGAAAACTGAAAGCAGGTGAAAATTTAAATGGAATACTTAAGATTTTGATATAAATCAAAAGAGGAAGACATCACACTTAGTCAATATTATGCCTATTGAAATGAAAATTAGTACACATTTATCCTATGGGGCCAACATTTCTTTAGACCTAAAATGGTCAAATATCTAAGGCTTAGACCTATGATCTCTAAACATTTCCATACACCTATAACATTGTTAAAATTGTTGAATTATAATTGGGATAGCCAAAGCTAAACCACGACATTTCTATATGCTGAAACTGACATCTGATCTACCATTACATTTTCTCCTTGCCTGATACCACATTAGCCAAACTTGCCTTTTAGAACAAATGAGAATTAAATCAGTTCAATGTCAATCCTGATTTCAAGACCAAATTTGTCATAGTCAGTATTATGTTTTTTCGATAGATATTTTTGTCCCCTTCTTGGGTTCTTTTTCTGCTAAACCAGACTCTGCAGATTAGGTTTGTTGTGTCTCTATCCAATCTGATTTAAGAGCCAGTGCAAATAATGGGGGAGACCTGTTTTTGAATGTGTGACTTGGAGCTCTTCCCTATTGCTCAGTTGAATTGCCAACACATCTTGGGTCAGCAGAACATATCAGCATGAATTGCTGCCCCTTTCCTAATTCCTCCACCTAGCCTAGAGGGTCTATCAGCATCCTGATCCCCAGAGCTTGGAGGAAAAAACAGCCCTTCACTGCTTTCCTGAAGGCCAACAGGGTTTGGGGCCATGTGTATTGTTCTGTTCCTGCAAAGAAGACATCGAGACGAGGCTGGTTCACAACAAAGATCTCTTTATTGAAACACAATCACAGAACAGAAGCAAGAACACAATGGCCATTGGCCTTTTATATCCCCTTGCAAGGGGATGCACATCCAATCATTGCAGGCCGTTCTCCCGCCTCGCGCATGCACGCCAGGCTGGAGACAGCCTGTCTGGGTCCCGGGCAGACACGTGGTCTGTCCGGGTCTCTGCAGCCTTCCTGCAGCCTTCCTGCAACCTTGCTGAATGACTCAGCAAGGCCCAGGACATAACATGTATCACCTGGGGAAGGCTGTTCTATAAGGCAATTGCCATAAAAGGGAAGACTACTTCCAAGGTCCCACCAGGACAGACTTCTTCATTTCATCAACAAATGCAATCAGTGATGTCTCCTAGCCTGAAATCTGACTGTAATGGGTTCAGATAATCTGCTTCTTTCAGAATCCTTTGAAAGTTAGGCCTACCACCACCTTCTCAACAACCTTCCCCAGAAAGGGAAGGTTGGAGACTGCATGACAATTAAAAATCCACAAATCTGATCATAATTTGGAAGTGATATGCTAACCCATTCAGTTTATCAGATTCTAAAATGTAAAACATATTTCTAAGCATGCCTACTCAAAAACAAATCCTACTGGCTTCATTGGGGTTACTCCTAAATAAACAAGTATAAATACATAGCCAACATTCTGTGATTGTCTCCTTGTTTGTTATTGAAGTTTGCACTTGTATATTTTTACTACTATTCTGTCTTATATTTAATAGTGAACTTAACAGAAAGCATATTTAATGATGATGCTTTTAGAGGATTGTCTGCAGAAACTGAACTTAACAAGATATATAAAGATATTTGGATAAGAAATCTTGCAATAAAAATTGGAAAACAGTCTTTAACTTATTTTATTGTGAAGCTGATTTGTATGTGAAAGAACTATTGGAACTATATGTAAGCTAGGTTACACATTGGGCTGTATAAAAATTTTCTTTTGAGTTAAACGTGATTTCTGATAATTACTTGGCATAATCATATAGTTTACTTGGAATAATGTAGAAGTAATCTGCCACATCTGGCATCTGTTGAAGGGGTCAAAAAAGTCAAGATGGCAACAGGGGCTTCATGACTTCACCCCTCCTTAACTTTTTTTTTATACCCCTGTAAATGGCTCTATCGGTCACTATTGTATTTTGGAATATTTTTTGGGGGGGGACTTCCCAGTTTAGACCACAGGCCTGGGGGTTTTGGGAAGTGTTTCATCAAAGCATTAATCAAAATAAATCTTGATTAATCTTTTTAAAAGATATATATGGAATAACTGCTCAATTATTTTCATGGGGCTTGTTTCAAAGTGTGTAGGCTGAGCTTGCAAACCACATTAAATGCTCAGAACAGTTGGACTTCAGTTGCTTGAAAATATAAATCATTTTGGGAGGGATTTAAAATGGCTTGTGATATAAGGAGAGTTAAAAGAAGGGAAGTAAGCTAGCATTTTCTTCTGTGTTAAGCTACTTGTTTTTTTTATTTCATTCACTTGACAGGACAAAAAGAATCCCTCAATTATACCCCTGGAGTGCTGGCAGAGGATGTATTATCTGGGTCCACAATACCCATGTACATGCAGACTCCATGTCTAATTTTAGTCTATTTTTAATAGTTTTTTTAATTAAAACAAATGGGAAACTTTTTATAAAGTTATTATCTTGAAGCATAATCTTTATTTCCCAGAATGCTTCTGAGCTCTGCATCTATCCTGGAGTTCTTATTTTGAAAAATGAAATTAATAGGGGAGTGTAGCTTAGTGTGAGCATCCTCTGAGATGGAACATTGTTTGATCTTCAAATGTGTTTGATTTACATATATACCACAATATGGTTTAGGCAACATGTGAATCCAGGCTGCTTTATCAAAATCCATTTGGAAACCCATGGCCTAAGTTATACTTTGGTTGCAACCTAGAATTAAAGAGAAATTTCCTAACAGCGAGAACAATAAACTAGCAGAATGGCTTGCCTTCAGAAGTTGTGTGTGCTCCATCACTGGAGGTTTTCAAGAGGAGATTGGACAGCTATTTGTCCAGGCACGCTGGCGGAAGAATTCTGAGAGTTGAAGTCCACAAGTCAGAAAAGGGCCAAGTTTGAAGACCCCTGGTATAGGGTCTCCTGTCTGAGCAGGGGTTTGGATTAGAAGACCTTCAGGGTCCCTTCCAACTGTGTTATTCTGTTTGATTTGATTTGGTTTGATTTCAGTTCAGCATGCTGCATATGAATGGAGCCATTGTGGTTTAGAAAACAACATAGCTTATGGTGTGACCATAGTTAATTGTGCGATTTATTCTGCAAACTTTGCCTTCATGTGAACCAATCTTCTACCTGCTCCATATGGACACCCCTAAAAAGCTGAGCTCATATTGTGCTAAAATGTTCCTTTGTTTAATAAGCAATAATGGTCTGATTTATGTAACTCAGGTTTGACAACCATTTGGTAGCCAATGGCTACCTGGAACATTGGAAGGATTGAGAGCCACAAGGTAGGAATGACCATGTCATATGTCTGGATAAGGCAGGATTTGGGATGGAATTGGTGCTGGTTTCCTTTAAACTGTGTTATCCCTATTTTAGAATTTGCATTAATAGTTCTCACATGTTTCCTTCTTCAAGATAGCAGAAAACCAAGCTGTTAATTTTTAGGAATTACAGTAATGAGGAAGAAGATCTGAGAACCATTAAAAAGGTGACTCAGGAGCTGTGGATTGTGCTTTCTCTCTCTCTTCAACTACATGTGCACATTGTGAGTCTTAAAAGTACTTGTAGGACTTGAGGATTTTCTTTTTAAGAGAAAAGGTGGGTAAAATGATTGTTATATTTCTAGACTGCCTTTCTTTCAGAAACTTAGAACAGTATACAAAGCACTATCCATTCCATACTTTCCCCCCCTCCATACAACTACAAATCTCTGTTGTGCAAACCCATCCTATTTGATTATCTTATCATTCAATATACTGTGTAAACTCAGAAAGAGGGTTAGTTCAGCAACCTTGCTGAAGTTAATCACTGAATTACCCATTTTGATATCAGAGTTTATGCAATATATTGAATGGTAAGCTAACCAAATGGAAGGGATTTTTACAACTAAGTCACAGCTCTTAGGTAATCCACCTTAAATAAACTTAGCATGCTATGAGAATTCAGCCCTTAGATCATTAACTGAATTGATTAGGAATGAATTGAACTGATTAGGAATGAATTGTTGTTCCTGTTTGAATTGATACTGCAAACTGAGATACACAAGCCAGCTCTTGGGCATCTTATGGGAGTGATTCAGTGATTCAACAGCGACTCAGGGATCTTTCTCTGAAACTTGCTACCTATTGTGAAATCTTAAATATTTTTGGGTTCTGTATCTTGTTATAGGGATATTGTATGCAGATATTGTATCAACTGGTTGATCATTAACCTTCCAAACCAAGTTTGGAAAGAGGGGCAAAGTCTCTGCCATAGTTTATTGACTTTAGTGAAAGTAGCACAGTAGCACACAAATGTGATTGGGATGTGTAGATTGTCACTCTTGTAAAATCAGCCCTGGACTGTAGGAATGGAGGAAATTGTTTACTGGAAAGTGAAAGAAGGTCCTTCTTGATTGCTGTAGTGCTTTTGAACAAGAGAGCAATGGAAGTTCCTCAGAGAGTAAGTCAAAATATACATGCAACTAGCTGGCCCACCAAAATGGTGGACAAAGACATTGTTGCATGAATGATTGCTCACAGTTTGATGGTGGTTTGCCAGCCTGAAATTAATCATCTTTCACATTCTGCTTTGATTGATGTTGGAGGTGGATAAAAGGGGAAGAACACATCTTCCTCTACCTTGTATTGTTTAAGTCAAGAATCTTCCATCTTGGCTGAAAAGTGAAGCCCTCAAAAGGAATATCTTGTTGCAAAGGACTTTTTATATTGGAGCACATTTCAAGTCACCAGAGAAGGCTGCTAAGAGTATGAGAACAATCTCATGAACTAGTTCACAAGACTGTGAAGCAGAGATTTCTAAGCTAGTCACTGGTCTGAAAAGGAAACCTTAGGTAACTATGCTTTCCAATTATTTCAGGTAAGAATTGCCTTCATAGAAGTATGATGGTCTCTATGCTGATATGCATTATGATGATAGGAATACCAAAAAAGAATAATTTCATCGTCTCACTTTCTTTCTCCCTAACAGAATTCAAAATAAGAGCTACAAATTTTTTAAAAAGTAGAGGGCAACAATGTGCCAGGAGGCCAGATTGTGTGGCATAAAGCTGGAGAACACCAACAAGATTTATTTCAGTTTATGTTTATTTACAGCAAACCAGTGGAAAGAAAAGGTGATAAGAGACTTGAATGATCAACTTCCAAAATGACTGAATGGTTCAGAACAAGGCTATCAGCCTGCGGCGTGAATCTACTTTACTCAACAAATCTAAGCTTCTTCATTAAACTGCTGGCCCTCCTCCTATTATATAAACATGGTAAGAGATTTGCTGCCTAAGTTATTTTGGGAGGTTAGTTCTAAATTAGGGTCTTTCCATACTGCTGAATTAAACTCTCTCCCCAAAACCTCACTCAGCAAAAACCATATTAGCTTGACATTTTTTGTTCTTATTGACAGTCCTATTGAGACTCTATTGTCTCTGTCCCTGGATAACCTTTATTTGAATCAAGCAGAACACCCATGGAAAATGAGCAGGGCTGGATTTTTTCTTTGTTTTTTGCAGGTGGGGGGGGGGGTAGGATACAGTTTGAAGCTACAGTTTTCATGCATTTTTGTCTCAAAATATCAAGAGATTGTGCCACCAATTCTCTGCTGTAATAGTCAAAGGAAATTCTGGGTACTTCAAGAATAAATCTTGTTTTTGGTTTTGTTTGAAGCACTTATGTCTATGAGTGCCTTGTCCTGTTTTCTATAAGAGCCTGTTTCCATTTCTGATCTTCTAGATATTTGTTATAAAAATGCTATAAAATATCATTATTCAGAAGAGGGCTATGCTGATACATTAACGGTCCATTATATTCCTGTCCTTGTGTGGACGTCTTCTTAATTGGATGGCAGTATCTATAACTCCCCAGTCAGTTTGGCTATAGTGACTGGAGATTTATGGGAGTTGGAGTCATTATATCTGAAGAGAACCAACTTAGAGAAAGCCTCTCATATGTAGAAATGCTTTTGTCAGACACGAACAATCAGACCCACATATGTAGAGTTCAAACTAGCTACTTTATTGTATTATACCAATTTTACAGGCAACTTCGCACACTAGCAATTTTGCCTGGGAAAAACTAGGTTCAAAGGCATGTGTGTGTGTGTGTGTGTGTGGGGGGGAAAGTGTCAGACCTTGCCCTCTTGTGTTTATGTCCATGCTAATTCCCTATTTGATTCCCTCCTCCCAACTGGGATGTTCTCCAATAGCTTTCTTGCAAATCTCCTGAGATCTCCAGCAGAATTATCCAGGGATGGATGTGGGGAAGCACAGAAAAGCCCCTGCAATTCCAGAAAAATAGACAGCAATGAAGAGTGGAGATAGAGTGAATTACTTCTTTCTGACTTGAGGAATTTATGCAGGAGGCATTCTCTGTTCTATTCAGAACTCAAGTTATCTAGATCAGGGCTTTTCAACCTTTTCACCCATTGTACCACTTTTCGGATAAGGCAATATCTGAGTACCACCACTCGCCCAGCAAGGTATCAAAAACTTGACCAAAAAAAAAAAAAAATGAAAAAATGAAAAAGTACAGGTAGTCCTCGACTTACAACAATTCGCTTAGTGACTGTTTGAAGTTACAACAGCACTGAAAAAAGCGAATTATGACCATTTTTCACACTTATGACTGTTGCAGCATCCCCAGGGTCATGTGATTTACATTCGGATGCTTGGCAACTGATTCATACTTACGACGTTCACAGTCCCAGGGTCATGTGATCAATGCCCGGGGGGCGTGGCCATCTGATCACCCAGGTTGCAGGGTGCCTGTGGGGGGGAATCCGTGGGTCTCTGGTGGAGGGGGATGGGACTGGGGTGGGTACCTGGCTTCCTTCCCTCCCTTCTCTCCCATTGTCCCTTCCTTCCCTCCCTCTTTGTCCCTTCCTCCTTCCCTCCCTCCCTCTCATTGTCCCTTCCTTCCTTCCTTCCTTCCTTCCTTCCTTCCTTCCTTCCCTCTTTGTCCCTTCCTTCCCTCCCTCCCTCTCACTGTCCTTCCCCTCCTTCCTTCCTTTTGTCCCTTCCTTCCTTCCCTCCCTTTCATTGTCCTTTCCTTCCTTCCTCCCTTCCCTTTGTCCCTTCCTTCCTTCCCTCCCTCCCTCTCATTGTCCTTTCCTTCCTTCCTTCCTTCCCTCCTTCCTTCTTTGTCCGTTCCTCCTTCCCTCCCTCCCTCTCATTGTCCTTTCCTTCCTTCCTTCCTTCCTTCCTTCCTTCCTTCCTTCCTTCCTTCCTTCCTTCCTTCCTTCCTTCCTTCCTTCCTTCCTTGTCCCTTCCTTTCTTCCCTCCCTCCCTTCCATTGTCCTGCGCTACACCGTCCAGATCCCAGCCTGGTTTGGCAGGCAGCGGTGCATTCTCACCACACGGAGCGGCCGGTGAGGTGAACCGGCGACATCACGGCCCTGCCTGTGCGTGCGCAGAGGCAGAGGAGAGCGCATGCGCCTCAGCCTCTGCGCATGCGCAGGCAGGGCCAGGATGTCACTGATTCACCTTGCCAGCCGCTCCATGTGGTGAGAATGCGCCAGGCTCAGTGTGTGCAGCTACACTCAGTGTGTGCAGCTCAGTGTGTGCAGCGCTCGGCAGCCGCTCGGCGCGCCCGGTGCTCGGCAACCACTCGGCGTGCCCGCCACTTGGAGGCCGCTCGGTGCGCCCACCGCTTGGCAGCCGCTCGTCGCGCCCAGCGCTCGGCAACCACTCGGCAGCTGCTCGGTGTGCCCGCCGCTTGGAGGCCGCTCGGCATGCCCGGCACTCGGAAGCCGCTCGGTGCACCCGGCGCTTGGCAGATGCCCGCCACGCAGAAGCTTCCCCTTCACTCTGGCCAGCGAGCCAGATGGGCAGGGCCGCGAATCGGCGTGTGCTCAGGAACGCCAATTCTGCGCCCCTGCCCAGCTCGTTCGCTTGCCGGCACCCACAATCTGCCTGGCCTCCCCTCTGCCTGCTTTGCACAGCTCCTCCTGGACCCCCTGAGCCTGCCGTTAACCCTCCTGCCACCATGCAGGGTAAGGTTGGCACCCCCGCCCAGATGCCCTCGCCTCCCCCAAGCATTTTTTTACCCACCTGCTTTCAGCTGCACTCCCTTTCTCCTTTTGCTTCTTTGCCTTCGTTTGCTTCTCTGCCTTTGCCACGTGCTTGTGGGTAAAAAAAAAAAGTTCCATGAGACTTTCTAACTTCTCACGAGAAGTTCGAAAGTCTCATGGAAATTTTTTTTTTTTGTCTCACAAACACATGAAGGCCGAGAAGGACAGGAGAAAGGGAATGCTGCTGAAAGCAGGTGAGTAAAAAAAACACTTGGGGGAGGTGAGGGCATCTGGGTGGGGGCGGGGGGGCAGGCAATGTCGCTCAGCTCCAGCAGAATTTCCCCTGAAGACTGCGTGAGGCTGCCTGCCACCCCCAAGGCCGCCGCCAATCAGGTGGAGCTGCGCGCTTTGATCCTGGGCTCTCAGTAGGTCCCAGGCAACGTGCAGTTCCAGCTGACTTTGCCACACGCCTCTGTGGCGCTGCTGCCGCTTCACCTCATCCACTTTTACACTTTTTTTTTACATTTTTTTTTTCAAAAAAATTTTTTTTACATTTTTTTTACATTTTTTTTCAACCCGTCCTACGCGTACCACCAGCCATGTGCTCGCGTACCACTGGTGGTATGCGTACCACGGGTTGAAAAGCCCTGATCTAGATCTTTATTATTTATTTAAATTTGTTGGCTGCTCAATTCCAGCGGACATTTTAAAAGATTTGGAGACTTTGGGGCCAGATGACCAGGTTTTGCTTATGAAATTGCTAGGTGACGAGTCACGTATTATGGAGGAGATTCTTGCAGTATTACAAAAGATGTTGAAGAATGAATCTTCAGTCTTGTATCTAATAGTTTCTTTGATTTCCCTTGGTACAGTTGAATCCCAATGCAAGATTTCACGCTGTAATTCTGAGTTTATAGATGCCACAGCAAGCATGCATAATTTTAAAAGGAACACTGCCTACTGTAATGCTTTGAGCGCTTACTCCAGCTGCACTCGGAGGACAGCCCGCACTTGTCGTGGGGACTTGGCATACCACACAGCTGTTTATGTCATCGAAGACCTCATAATTCAGAACAACTGTTCCAAGGAAGAGCCAACAGCAGTGCCACGACCTCCAGCCCTGGCACCCAACAAACATGATTTCCCATCCATAGACACCTGTGACTATGAGAAGAGTTTTATCCACAAACATAACCGGTCCCCCACATATAAGTATTGTGCTGTCTTTGGGGATCCTCATGTCCGGACCTTCCATGATGAGTTCTACACTTGCCAAGTTGAAGGCTCCTGGCCACTTCTGGACAACAATAAATTGTTTGTGCAAGCCACTAGTTATCCTATCATTAAAGGATCAAATGTCACTGGAATTGTCAAGGTAGAATTACTCTTTCATATTGGGGTTGGGCCACCCACAGGGTGAATGTATTCCCCAGCATCCCATTTGAGAATTCCCAACAGCTTGAGAAAGTGCTGGCAAAATATCTGATTTTGCTGGTGTGATTTGATTTTTTTTTGGTTTTGGAGAATGGTAAAGAGGAAATTGTAGAATTGGATTATATAACATGCTGTCAAAATCAAACAAACAACATTATAGTTTAATGTAATACAGATAATCCTTGACTTATAACAGTTCATTTTGTGACTGTTCAAAGTTACAATGGAACTGAAAAAAGTAACTTATGACCATTTTTCACACTTACAACCATTGCAGCATCCCCGTGATCACATGATCAAAATTCAGAGGCTTGGACAGTTGCAGTGTTCTGAAGTCGTATGATAAACTTTTGTGACCTTCCAACAAGCAAAATCAATAGGGAAGCCAGATTCATTTAACAACCCTGTTAGTTTGCAATAGTGGTGAATATCTGTAGCTCAGGTGTAGGATGAGGGCGAAGGTTTGTTCTCCAAGCTTGTGGGTTGTTATCTGAATGTTTTGTTACCAGGCTAGGTAACATCTTCAGTGGAGTTTAGGAGATGTCAGTGTTGGTGTTCTTCTGTTTATAAGGGCTTTGTGTGTAGGTGTGTCAAGTGAGGGTCTTGTGATGGGTCTTGTGTGAGTCATCAGTGAGAATCTTGTGATGGGTCTTGTGAACAATGGGTAATGAAATGTTCGGAAACCAACCCACAAGCTTGGAGAACAAACCTTCACCTTCACCTTAACAACTGTGGTAATTCATTTTACTGTGGCAAGAAAAGTTGTAAAATGGGGCAAAATTCACTTAACTGTCTTGCTTAACAACAGAGGTTTTGTGCTCAGTTGTGGTAGTAAGTCAAGGAATACCTGTATCTGATCCAAACCAATATCTTATCAAAGTTTTCCTTGGTTTCCTCTGATAATTCAAGAATGTGTTTGAGCCGTTTCTCACAGGTGCCTTCCTAATAGATTGGAAAACATTCTTTGCCCTCTCCAATCGGGAAATTGAACCTATGTAGTGGGTTTATAACTGATGAGAATGTTGCTGGCATACTAGCTCCAATATCTGCTCCTATCACTGATGTAGGATTTCTGATACAATTCCCAGCATTTGCCAGGATCTAACATTATTGGAGCTTCCAGTGGTCTGACTGGATCAGAGAATTTGTCATTGTTCCTAAGATAGTTCAGTCACCTTTAGTTAAAAAGAATGAATGGCTAGGACATGGATAGGCAACCTTGGCTCTTTTATGACTCGTGGACTTCAACTCCCAGAATTCCTGAGCCAGCCATGCTGAGGGGAAAGGGAGAGGTTTCCATGCTGAGCCATGCTGGCTCAGGAATTCTGGGAGTTGAAGTCTACGAGTCATAAAAGAGCCAAGGTTGCCTACCCCTGGGCTAGGACTATCCCATCTCTGGTTGAAAGCTTGGAGATTCCCCAGATCAAACAATACTTCCTGATATGTGAACCAACTTGCTCTCAAGAGCCAATGTACTTTACTATAGTTGGTGAAGAAACATACCTGGAAGCAGCTTAGTATCAACCCATAATGGAAGAAGCAGTTTATCTTCTTATGCTCCTTTGTTTTTCCAGAAATCCCACAAGAAGTTGTATGCTTTCTGCTTTTTCCCCCAGCTCTGAATTACTGTATGTTCTGCCATAGGTAAACCGGACCCTTTTTTATTTGGGGGAGGCTGCTACTGTTGTTGGAGACCCCTAATTTGTCTCCTGTAGTATAGAATTCAGCACTGTGATTCCCAGGCAAGGTTGTGGTTTTGGATAGAGGATGGCAGTTAAGTTTAACAGGTCTCCTGATAAGAGGTGATGTGTGTTTGTGTTACCCCCTTTTCTTCAGTTACATAAGAAAAAGCATCTTAGTTAATTTTAGACTTCAGTCATATCTGATGAATAGTGTTTGCTTTTTCTCTAAACGAGTGAAAGATTTTTAACTTGATGTGTGTTCTCTTTTGATGGTAATATCTGAATCGGTCATTGAATGGCTCTTAGAGAAGTTAGTTATTTGAACTATCCCATGTATTTTAAAGCTATTATTCCTTTACAGCTTACCATTATATTTAAAAACATGAAAGAGTGCATTGAAGAGAAAGTCTACCAGGCAGAAATGGACAACCTGCCAGTAGCATTTGCAGATGGTTCAGTGAATGGTGGTGAGAAGCCTGGAGGAAATAGCTTAACCATTCATGAACATATACCTGGGCAGTACATAACAATCCAAGCAACATACATTGCTACCACCATTGCTGTGCGCCAGGTAGGGAAGCACCTGTCCTTCTCCATCCGGACAGCTAAGGAGATAGCATTCTCCTTCACAGATGAACAGGATCTCCAGCTGTGTATGTCAGGATGCTTTCTCAGCCAGCGCATCTCTATACATAACTGCTGTCATCCAAAAGGCAGCCTGACCAGAAAGAAAGCTCATCTGCTATGTAAGGAGAAACTACCAGTTGAAGACATCTACTTCCAGTCATGTGTCTTTGATGTGATGACTTCAGGAGATGTTAACTTTACTCAAGCAGCACAGAAGGCATTGGAAGATGCCAGAGCACTCCATCCAGATTCCAAGAAAATCCACATTTTCCACAGTGATAGGACTTCTCATCTTTGCAGTTCATCCTTCCTTCTCTTAATCACAGTACTACAACTGTATATGTGAACATTTTAGTGGTAACTAGAAAGTCCAGGGGATCAGCAAATATGGTTTATTTCCCCAAATGGCTTTCTAAGTGCTGATAGGTGAGCTACCCCAGCCTGTTTTAAAACTAGAGTTAGGTGTCCCTTCCAAGTTTTTGTGGGGAAATCTCATTCTTAAGACCAGGAACATTCCAGGAAGTTAGAAATATTTCTCTATCCTGTGGTGATTGGGATTGTATTCCTAATGCTTCTTAGTGCAATTAATCAAGAGGACCTTGCACTATATTTCCCACATAGCCTAGTGACAGTTATGAACTGGAACTCTTTCCCAGAATTTGACAACATCCTTAGTTAAGATCCTTAAATACTAATGACAATCAGACAAAGGAAATGCTTTGGCATTAATTTGGGCATTCAGTTGCTTTAAGGTTTTTTTTTTTTTTTTTTAAGATTTAATGGAAACCTGAGATGAAAACTAATGGTAAATGTTCTCTGGCACCTTAAAATATCTGGACAGTACACTGAATGTAATAAGCCATTTTTTTCTTCTCAGCATTCCAGTTTGTTTAATCTCTTCTGAAAACTGGAAATTCACAGCTATCTACAGAAATAGCACTGAAACTACATTGCCTCTTTCATTAAGTTTTAGTTTGCAAAGTCAGTGTTTCCAGAAAACAACTTTGCTCTAAGTGTCTATAATGATTTGTTTATAATAGAAAGAAAAATGGGTACTCCTCAAAATATGTAGGGGCTACTCAGATGCAATCACTATAAATGCCTGAACTATAAATGCAGTCAGAAGAACCCAATACTTGCTTTTCTTTTTCCTGACAAACTGCACTTGTTTTCTTCCCATTGACAGCTCAGAATGTAGATTCTATGGAGCGAGATTTGAACAGCAGTTCCCAATATATTCTTGAATTAGGTTGGTTCCATTATTAAAGTCAGAGACAAGATAGCACTTTAAGAGTATTGGATGTGGATTGAAATGGGGTTTGCAGTGGCAGTGCAGGTTTTTACAATGTCACAACTCCTTTGCACTAGCATTCACACATGCCCATACACACAGAAGCTAAAGTAAAGGCAATGTATATAAGATTTGTACTGGTTTCCATTTCAGTGTTCTGGTGCCCTTATCTGAAGAACATAAATCAATGTATTTTAAAGATGATAATTTGTGGATGCAATTAAGTTATATGTTTTATTCTTCATATCCCATGAGCTTCAATATAATTTTATATGGGTTGAATATCTGGCAAAATGTGCCTTAAATATGCAGAATGTTTATTCCAAATCAGTCTTCAGAATGTTGGTGAAATGTTTATACAGATGTGTGATGACCCAACGTAACATATTGCAATTGGAAAAATGATTCAAAAGTATAAATATGAAAACAGTTTAATAAAGTTAAACATGTTTTTAGTTATATTGCTTAGCAATTATTCTTTTCCATAATGGGAAAACTATACATCCATTGCACAGAATTCATTAGGGCTTGCTAGGGCTTAGTACTGGTAATCAGAAAATGATTGTTTTCCAGCAGAAATTTAATAGAGTTACCCTCTTATTGAACTGGCAGAAACTTGCAATATCGGGATATTATTTGATTTTCATACTGCTGCACTCACGTAACTATCAGTGGTTTACGATAAATAAATAAATCCATACTACAATATAATATTAATATATGTTTTTCATTTGTATGCCACCCATTTCTGAAGGCTCTTGGTCACTAATCTTCATTCATACAGCTATAAGGAGAATATTCATAATTATCTGGCATATATAATTCCAAAGGTGCTATCTTAGCTAATTAAAAAGAGCTGTAGTTCAACCTACTACTGGAATGTCCAATGTTAAACTATTTCACCAGGGCAACAATGGAAAGCATTTCCTCCTAGTGTTGGTTAGGCATTTGTAGCTTGAGTGACAAATCTGGGTTGGTTTGTTCTATGATCCATTGTTCATTTTCTTGTCTTTCTATGATACTGGCAGGTGTCTTCCCAACATAATCGTTCAAAAGTGTGAATACTTTCTCCATCTGGCTTCTTCAAAGTCCAACTTTCACTTCCATAGACTGTCATAGGGAAAACCATTCCTTGCACGATTCTCATCTTTGTAGGTATACACATTACAGCATCTGAGTATCCTTTCCAAGACTTTTATTGCTCTCCTACCAAGTGCTAGTCTACATTGGATATTTATTGTTGACAGTCAATCTTAAAAGGCAGAAGTTATCAACCATTTGAATAGCTTCACTGTCAGTTTTAAAGCTGGTTGCTGTATCTGCTATTTTTATGTTCTTTTTATATTTAATCTTAGCCTCTATTTTTTTTTACTGTGATCCTTGATTTTCATTACTAGAGCTTTCAAATAATTTGCATTGTCAACCATCAGAGTAGCATCATTGATAGTGAAGGTTATTGATGTTTTTCTTCCATTTTAAAAACATGCTCATCTTCTTCCAATTTAACTTCTCTCAATATAGGTTCAGCATATAGTCTGAATGAATAAGGAGACAGTACATAGCCTTGTTTCACACTTTTGCCAGCCTGGAACCCATTGGTTTTCCCTTATTCTGTCAAGACTGTGGCTTCCTATTCTCTGTATAGGTGAGGGTGAAGGTTCGATATCTGAGCTTGTGGGTTGGTTTCTGAACATTTCGTTACCAGGCTAGGTACTGTAACATCTTCAGCAGAGTTAGGGGGTGTCATTGTTCTTCTGTTTATAAGGGCTTCAGGTGTGAGTGTGTCAAGTGAGCATCTGCAATGGGTCTTGTGATGGGTCAGGTGTGAGTCATCAGTGAGTTTTGTGATGGGTCTTGTGATGGGGAGGTTATATCAGGTCAGGGTCATTGGGAGGTGAACTGCTGGTGGAAGGGGGAACTAGCATGGGTTGGTTGAGGGTCGGTGCTGTCTCTGGTTGGCTGTGTGCTTGATATGGATTCTGAAGGGGATTCATAGGCTGGTTGTAGGTCAATGTGTTTGTTGATGGAATTGCTTGTGGAGTGCCAGGGTTTGATGAACTCATGAGTGTGGTGGGTGGTAGTGTGACTGTGTTGCTCTGTATAGATATCAACCATTCAGGGTTGACCAGATCACGGAGCAGACCCCAGAAGAAGACTACAACTATACGTTACCATAATAGATTCTTGCAAGCCTGTCATCATTTTCCTTACCATTTTTCTTATATCCCAGGGAGTTAGAGAGGAGCCAGACTGGGTCTCTTCCTAATATTTCCCCTGTTTCTTGGGCTTAAAACATGTTTTCAGACCTATTGATGTAGTAATAATTTCTGAATATTTTTTCCAAGGTCATCTCCATGTCTCCCTACAAAAGGTTTCTTCAAGAGGGCAATGAGATGTTCTGGGATTCCCATTTCTTAAAGAGATTCCACAGCTAGACATTCGTTGTTGAGTCCTTCCTAAGTTTTTTGTTAATCACTTTACCTTGTCTAGTCATGTGGGGTTTGTTTTGTAAAATACATGATATAATGGCTTACCTTTGGCTTTTTTCATGCAGTATGAAATGAACACTTTGCCATTATCATTTAAGTCATCATCTCCAGCATCTTTCTGTCTCATTGTTGCCCAGCCTAGGTACCTGTTTGTTTTAGTTGGACTGCAGGGATGAACTTCATGCCTTGGTTACACTACTGGGACTATAAATATTTGGTATACACTCCTGGCATTCTTCATTGATTCCTCTCAGGAACAACCCCCTGCTATGATGAGGCAACATTCAATAAAAGGAAATATATAAATCATGCTATATAGCAGCAAGAACTGTCTTTGAGAATAACTTCTTCAGCAATATTAACAGGGATGTGGAGGAAGTGACCTGATAAATATACAGTAGTTTACTTGTGTATTCAGAAGACCTTTCATAATGTTCCTCATTACAAACTGCAAGCCCACAGCAGTAATGGAATAAAGGAGAGATCAACTTCTGAACTAGCAACAATTTAAATAGATGTTTTGTTTTGCTAGTGATCTGATGTTGGGATAAACACAGCTGTTCACTGAAATATTCATTCATTCACGCATTTGGTTGGAAATACAGATTATTTAGGTGGTAAAAATGGAAGTGAGAAGATATTTCCAAGCAAAAGAAATTAAAATTAGACCAAACAGGGTTAAAAACAGATCCAAACTGGGAACAATTGTAAAGGCCTCCCACCCATGTCTGTAATGCTATTGTAGCTGCTCTCTCTCTCTGTATATCTATCTTTATATATGCATGCTTATATATACAGTATGCAGTATGTACTGTATATACTTTAGCCTACATTCCTGATGTGAGCCATTTTCTCTACATTCTTCTGTGCAAATTAGATTGAACTGGTCTTTTTGATATTCAAACGTTAGAGAATAACATTTGAATATCAAACAATGCTTAAAAGCTTCTAGAAAGAAAATAGGACTTCATTTTTAGGTTGAACACAGGAATAGGAGAAATAAAAAGAGGCTGTAACTGATTTCACTCAAGTCATCCAGTGAAGTATTTTCAGTCAGGCTGAGTAGTACACCAGGTTAAAAAAACAATAATAGGAGATCCATCATGCCTCTTGAGCAAAGATATGCAAGGCCAGGAGAGATGTCAATAAAGAAGGAAAGCTGAGGAGACACTTTAACCTGATTCTTTGCTACTATAAATGGCAATTCCTAGCACCTCTGGAGGGCACCACACCATGTTGAGGAAGGCTGTGCTAGAAGAATTACACATGGATGCCAACCAGCACAGCAGCTTTGGTAGTTAGGAAATATGTAGATACACAGCCTGACATTAATCATTAAGACATTCACCATGCAAAGTAGAGACATATATATGGCAGTTGACTTCTGGGCTTCATATTCTGATCTGCTGACACAGCTGTTAGAGCATCTGTTTTGACTAAGCTCTTGCTGAGAAGTGCTTCACAATTCAGGGAAGCTGGGAATTTATAGCAGCCGCTTGGAGGTGGAAACATTAGAGACAGAAGTTAGTGTTGACATGATGGACTCCAGAGTCACACAACATGAAGGGAGAAGGAATGCCATAAGCGCAGTGGCAGAATTCGTGCCACTTTGCTTGTAGAAGGATCCCAGGGGGATTCATAGGAAATAAAAAGGATGGGTAACATCAGCTTTGGACTCTGGCAACCTGTTCAGAAGAAAAGGAAAAAGAAGTAGCAGTGTGGGGGGCCTAGTAGGGACCAACTTCATTTGTTTGCCTTCTGATAAATGTGGGTTTTGAGAGTATCCATGTGATTAATATTTATATGTTACTTATATGTAAGGGTGTTGGTCTATACATATCTTGTATATAGTATGTTTAAATGTGTGTTATGTATATGTACACTTTGAGAGCAAGCAACTAAATTTCATTTTTAAAGTGTGCCATTGTGCCCACAGTAAAAATCGACAATAAAGGTTATCATCATTATCCATACCCTCCATAAAAAGCCACAAGGGGGGAACGACTTGTTTGTTTTCAAAATGTTAAATACAACCACTGGCTCTCAAAAATCTTTGATAAAGTTATGATCAGTACATCTAGTCTAATGTCCTTTAGATTTGGAGACTAGAAAAATCTGGAGAGATTTCTTTATTTTAGAAAGTTGGCCACCCATCTCAAATATCACTCAGCACTCTGGGTTACATACAAAAGGTTAAAACCAAGCAACAATAAACTGATCAACCAACCCACATAACCAAGCTCAAGAAAATCCATTCCCATTCTACTACAAAAGAATGTCAGTCAATCAATCAATTAGCAGAGCTTGTTAACATCCAAACATGAATAGCTGTAGAAACTGCCAGGTTTTAAGTACCTTCTGGAAGTCTAATAAACGGGGCTGCCTGAATTTCAGGGAGAGATGCTGTTCAATAGGACAGGAACTTCAACAGGCTAGCTAGGGATAAGAATCATAATTCATTATATCAGGCAAATGCTTCTTTTTGGAAAGAATGAGAGGAGATAAGAAAAAAAGCAACAATTTCTCTCCAGGAAGCTTCGAATATACTATTAAAATTTACATAAAAATAGAGAGCTATGTTGACCATAAAAAGTTATATCACCTGAAGAGCTCCAAAATAGAGAATCCTGCTGATTGTAAAACTAATATAATACTCTATAACACATGTCTTAATATATAAAACTTTATTAGAATAATAATAGATATACCGCATTTTAGAAAATATGAAACTTAACTTATTTAATAAGATTGTATACAATATTTCTAAGCTTCTTTAAAAAAGTATTCTAAGTTGGTCATACAAGTTCTACTGAAATAAAGATTTGTATTAGTCAAATGTTCTCACTGATTTCAGTGATGCTATTCATGAGTCATGCATCTGAAAATGGGCTTTTCCGAAAAGGGATAAGTGAAATTAAAATTGCTGTTTGCACCTAAGGGGCATCTTCCAGAGGCATTAAACAACATTCTTTATTAACCTGAAAATGAATGCTAAATTTTAATCCTAAATAAGGAGCGATTTTTGAAACAAGGAATTGATGGCAAACTGAAACATAAGCAAAACAAAACTTTAAACTCAAATTAGAATACTATATGTATCAGGTCAATTGAAGATTTAGGAAAAAGACACCAAATGCACAAATATAGAATGAGGAACTACTTGATAATACAATGTGTGAAAATTATCTTAGAATAGCTGAACTGAACTGAATTAGCTGTGTGACATGGCTGCTAAAAAAGCAAATGGCCACAGCAACATAAATATACTTTCCAAATTTATTCAATTTTATTTTAATCTATTACCTGTTGACCCGTTGGTCGGTTCTGGGCACACCATTTTAAGAAAAGTTCAGACAAGATTGCAAAGATGCAAAAAAGGGCAATGAAGGTGATCAGGGAACTGGATCCTAAATCTTACAAGGGCAGGCTGAGGGAACCCTGGATTTGTTTAGCTATGATGAAAGATGACCAAAGGGGGTTTGGCAGTATTTCAGGTGTGTTTGATAAGTATTTCAGGTACTTGAAGAAGCAAGAGCTGTTTCCATTATTTCAAGGCAAGATATGGAATAAAGTTACAGGAAGTCATGTCCCAATTGAAAGTCAGAAGGGCACTTTTACAAAGGAATATGGAAGCTATTGAATTAACCAGCATCATAACTAAACAACGTGATCAATAAGCAGAACGTAATATGAGTGCTTGCAAGTGATTCCCACATTTCATTTTCAATTGTAACTAAATGCAGAATCTATGACTCAAATAACAGTCAGCTCCGTTTTTTAAAATCATTTTCCTGATCTGAATTATTATGAGATTCAAGGCTTACACAAATTTACTTATGCATTATCCCTGCCTTCTGTTTAGTGAATATTTAACTCCTTTGTCTACTCTCACACTCTATGTCAAGATGAAGAGGAGTTATTGTTCCTCTCTATTCCCTGACCTGCTCTCTCCTAGAATATTGCTTCCCATTCTGGATGCCACTGTTTAGGAACTGCCTGAACAAATTGGAGCATGTCCAAAGGACAGTAACCAAAATAATAAGGAGCTAGGATAGAAAAACTTATGAGGAATGATTGGAGCTGTATGGTGTGTTTAGCTTGAAGAACAGAAGACAGAGAGGAGACATCATAGCTATCTCCAAGTATCTGAGCAGCTATTATGGAAGGATGCATGGCAGCTGAAATGCCATGGCCCCCTTTCTTTCTCACATTTCAGTCACTCTTGCAGATTGGGCAAGCTATGCCCATTACAAAACTGTGTGCCATGGTGTGATCAGGAAACATAAGAGAGCAAGAAGATGGAACTTATTCAGAAAACTCAAATGGCTAAGAAGACAGGGTGGCAGAGCAGCAACAAGAATGGGGTGGCATTAGCAATAAAAAGTGCCAACACTGGAGTTTCCTGAAGTTGGCAAAGTTCTTCTGAGAAGCCCAGGTGGGTATCTTGAGCAACTCAGGTGCTGGCATGTTTGAATGGCTGAGGTGCAAGCATCTAAAGGTGGCACAAGCCATTGATAGCCAAATCTGGCCCTAGGTTCTGCCTCAGTTTACCTTCCCAATAAGCAACCAAGCAGTTTATTAGGGTACCCTGATAAAGTGGGATCTCCCTATGAAAAGGGAGAACCCCGAGACTGATCTTACATTCCTTTTTATAGTTAACACAACAAAGAAAATGCAAGAGGACAGGTGATTGGACAGGATAAAAGTAACCTTCCCTTTGCATAGGAAATCAGTTATATGTAGTCAAACATGTTACATATTTGCACCTCACGTTCATTAAAATGAGGTCTGACTGTCAGAAGGGGTGTAAATTGTAAAGAAAAAGGTTGTTTAGAGTTCACAAAAGAGATAAACCAGACCCCCAATTTGTACTAACAAACATTTTCTTATCTGGAGATAGTCTACAGCCAGTTTATCTTTTCAGTTTAGGAATGTTAAAAGCTATTCCTACATTCCAGTCTGTAATGAGCCTGAACATTATTTTAAAAGAGAGAAAATAAGTCAAATTAAAATACAAAGTAACTATGTTAGTTAACAAGTTACAAAATCCATGTCATGTGCCCCTCACCATCACCATCACTGGTAGCTTCAGGAAGCAGAGTCAGGTCTGCAGCTGCCCCAGGGAGTATTAAAGAGATCACAAGAACTCCCACTGTATAATCCAACAGTTGGTATAAGCAGATTGAACTTTCTCCCCAGTGAGTGACTTTGGGGGGGAAACTAGAATAGCATAAGAAATTGTACCTACAGTACTACAGAAATGTAGAATAGAGAACAGAATATGGTAACTAGTTAAGAAGTCGTAGTTTGTTCATTTATGTATATTTCATACTTCTTAACCATCCATCTCCTTCAGAGGAGAATGGAAAACATTAAGGTACTGATAAATAAATTTAAAAGTAATATAGAAATCTGTCTAACAAATATGGCTTGAACCTTAGAGTTAAGTGTGAAACTTTTATTTGAAAATTGTTTTGTAATGTAATAATCTGTCACTTCATTCCTGAGCCTGTCATCATCTCCAAATTGAATCTATGACACCTGTCACATAGGGCAGAATTGTTAAGACCTATTCCAGAAGACAGGTTAATGAATATTTAGGTTGTACATCAGGTTTCCTTTCCTAATGGCAGTGATTTTTCAGCAATAGAACAAACTGCCTTGGGAAGTAGTGGACTCCCCTTTGCTAGAGGTATTTAAATAGAGGCTTGATGGCCATCTGTCAGGGCATCCTTCACTGGGCAAAAGATTGAATTAGATGGTCATAATGACTTCTAATCTTTCCATTCTGCGATTCTCTATCAATAAAATAGTCCAACTCAATGGCAGGTTTAATTTTTGATTTTGTTAAATCTAGTGAAATGAGTTGTCCTCCATGCTGTGTGATCTTGCTGAGCAAATATAGTATCATGAGAAGCCCTGTTCAAATATGCTACTTTAATATGATCAAACCTTTCTCTATGAATACAGATTCAGCACTTATGTTGCTCCTGTATGAAATTCTGTGTACAATCTGAGAAAAATATGCTGCCTTGGAGACTCATTATTAAAAACATTACTAAAAATCTATATTTCTCACCCCCCCGTTATACATCATTGATATATATATAAAACACACACATCATAATTTTTGGATACAAAATACATTTGTTTGGCTAGTGCCTTGGGATCACTGACAGTTGCCTTTGGTGGTATTCCTATGGATTTATAAATAATATTGCAGTTAGCAAAGTATATCTAAATCAAATCCTGCAGCATATATTCTGATTGAGAAAATGGACTGTAAATCAAATGACCGCCTGTTATAAAGGTTATCTTTAATTCCTATAGATCACAGTCCTGACCTTATAAAGCTCCATTAGTCTATGTGCTATATTGATACTTTTATCTAAGTTCTTTCCATGAAGAATTAGATGTTTATTATTGCTCCTATGATAGAATATCCCTCACAAGGAGATTTGACAATCCTGTTCTTTGAATCTAATAAGTGGAACTGATACAGCCTCTGTGTAAAAAAAAGTTTCATTTAATTGGGGTGATTAGAGGAAAAATGTAGCCTCTGAGATTTGCATAACCCATTTAAAGCATGGGTAGAAAACTTGTGGCTCTCAAGAGACTGTTGGCCTAATTACACCAGGATGTCACCAACATTTTTAAAGCTGTTTACAAACAATTCAGAGTACTGGTAAGAATGAGGAGAGAGGAGATACAAGAGAAAGAAAATAATAGTATCAGAAAGAGAATTACTCTTTCCTGTGACTTTTTTGCTCTGGCCTCCCTTTCTGCTTGTCTCAACCCCATCCAATGTTTTTTTTTTTGCTTGTTCTATCATAGTCATGTGACCTTCAAAGCAGAAAAGTATGGAGGGATGTTTTATGGTTCTACATGCTTACTTGTCCATACCTGGACATTTGTGGTTTCTGAATATCTCTTTCTTTGCTTGTCTGTTTAATGTAACAGTTGATGTAAACATCCACAATAGCCTTAATTGCTAACTCTTGTGTTTCATATATCAATTTTCTCCTAGCTGGTCCTAGTTTTCTTCCAGATGCAATTCAAGGTACTGGTTATTATCTTTAAAGACTTACATGTCCCAAGGCTAGGTTATTTGAAGGACTGCCTCTCCTTGAGGGTATCTGCCTGTTCTGCCAAGTTGGATGGAGTGGACCTCCTCCAGAATCCTTCCCTTAAATACTGCCATCTAGTGGGATCTAGGAATGTGCCTTTTCTGTGTCAGCCTCTGTCCAGTGGCACATCATTTCCCTTGAGATCCAGCAGTCCCCCACCACTTAACCTTCCGGAACCCCATAAAGCTCTGATGTTCCTCCAAGACTGGAGTTGGAAGATAGTGGTGTTGGTTGCATCAAGGGACATTGATTGCAGCATCTGATTTCTTTGGTGTTTTCCCTTTTATCTTTTTATCATGTTTGGTTTTATATAATTGTAATGAGCCATCCAAAGTTTTAAGTCATACACGTAATTTGAAATAATAAATATATATGCTATGACTATTCTGCCATGACATTTATCCTCTCACAGTTGTAATCTTTGTTACATCTATGAATGGAATTTGATTCACTGTTCTGGGCCCAGTGCTCTTCAACATCTTCATCAATGATTTGGACAAGGGGATAGATGGGGAACTCATCAAATTTGCCGACGACACCAAGCTGGCAGGAATAGCCAACACTCCAGAAGATAGGCTTAAGATACAGGAGGATCTGAACAAACTGGAACACTGGGCGCTATCTAACAAAATGAAATTCAACAGTGAAAAAAGTAAAGTTCTACATTTAGGCAAGAAAAACCAAATGTACAGGTATAGTATAGGGGGTACCTTGCTCAATAGTAGTAACTATGAGAGGGATCTCAGAGTCCTAGTGGACAATCACCTAAATATGAGCCAGCAGTGTGCTGCAGCTGCCAAAAAAGCCAACACAGTGCTAGGCTGCATTAACAGAGGGATAGAATCAAGATCACGTGAAGTATTAATACCACTTTACAATGCCTTGGTAAGGCCACACTTGGAATACTGCATCCAGTTTTGGTCACCACGATGTAAAAAAGATGTTGAGACTCTAGAAAGAGTACAAAGAAGAGCATCAAAGATGATCAGGGGACTGGAGGCTAAAACCTATAAGGAACGGTTGCTGGAATTGGGTATGTCTAGTTTAATAAAGAGAAGGACAAGGGGGGACATGATAGCAGTGTTCCAATATCTCAGGGGCTGCCACAAAGAAGAGGGAGTCAAGCTATTTTTCAAAGCGCCTGAAGGCAGGACAAGAAGCAATGGATGGAAACTAATCAAAGAGAGAAGCAACCTAGAACTAAGGGAGAAACTTCCTGACAGTTAGAACAATTAACCAGTGGAACAACCTGCCTCCAGAAGCGGTGAATGCTCCAATACTGGAAGTTTTTAAGAAGAGACTGGACAGCCATTTGTCCGAAATGGTATAGGGTTTCCTGCCTGAGCAGGGGGTTGGACTAGATGACCTCCAGGGTCCCTCCCAACTTTATTATTATTATTATTATTATTATTATTATTATTATTATTATTATTATTATTATTATTATTATTATTATTATTATTATTATTATTATTATTATTATTATTATTATTATTATTATTATTATATGCCTCCAAAAACTGCAACATTTGCAAGAATGGTGATAATGGGTATGCTTACACCTCTGCCTGTTCAAGGTGTGATGGCATTCATACTTTTCAAATGTTAAGTATCATGCATTAAAAAGTATTCTCGTTCCAGATGCAGAGATGCTCAGATTCTTCTTTCTCCCTTTCTATACTGCTTATCAGTTGTAAGGTAATTCTTTTTCAATAGTCAAATGTGTATGTATGCCCATCTTCCATCTCTATAACCCTATATAAGAATTCTGTTGACCAGTCTCTGGTGCTCTTTACTGTTTAACTGCAGTGACTTGCTATAATGCAATTTGCTAACATTAATAAAATGATTGTTATATCTGCTTCAATTGTTGGTCTGTTCTTAGGTGAATTTTTCCATCACAAAGAATTGGTTGTTGTGCACTGATGTTCTTTACATCTTGAATAGTCTTAATTGTAATAATTACTCTGTTCCTCTCTTCCAACACTTTTCACCAATGATTTCTTTAATTAACTCATTTTCTTGATAATAACCCATCTTACCGTGCTTGCATTCCATTGTTAACTGATATTCCTCCTCAATATCTGAACAATTCTTGTGCCAATAGCCATCACCTGCTCTCATTCTGCTTATTATAAATTTAAACTATCTCCAAAGCCATGTCCCATTTCTGTATTGTGTACACAGTCTGATGCATTTCAAAAGAGATGCTTTATAAAAACGGCACTTTGAGAAGTGATTTATAAAAGCCCTTGCGAACTTTTCAGAACTGACTGCAAGACTAGCTTATTATTATATCCTGCCAGCCAGATTTTCCCATTTATGGGAGGAGGGGAGAAAAAAGTCATTTAATTAAACATATTTCAAAGCCCACAGCTGTATAATTTTTGGGTTGTTATTTAATTGTTTCAAATATACTCCCTTTTGTGCATGTTGGTAATAAGCTATTTGCTTTGAGAAATAAAGCACTCTGGCAGATGGCTGTGAGGAGCTGCTGGCTGAGAAACAGTTCACTTTTTTTAATTAAAAAAAAGAGAGGAAAAGAGAGAGGAAACCCACTTCTCTTCTTGAACTGTCTGTAGGTATCAGAAGAGCAGAGTTTTGCCACATCTGTGGTGTCAATCCCCAGGTGAACCTTTGCTTTGCATTATAGGCAGATAAACAGCTTCTGAGATTATTATATGGGAGGACAGGGGTAAGAAAAAGATAAATAGCATAAATAGGAATCTCTTTGTGTGAAGCAGAGATGGGGATAAACCTTAAGTAAATATCACTATTAATAGGACTCTGACAGGCTTCCTGTGAATTGAAAAAAAAATGTGTTTTTTGATGTTGGCACTTCTGACAAGCTGCTCTTTGTCTTCTGCACTTTTATCCATTCCAGCTTCTGCATTTGCCCAACCAGACTGTGCCTTCAGGAGTATTGTCACTTAAAAAACAACAACTTTTCCATGGTAAGAAGGAATGGCTTAATTTGCACATATTCCGGACTAGACTAATTTAGTCAATCTAATATTGTTCAATTCTGGGTTTCCCAAGCTTTTCACCTGTAAGACCAGTGGACTTCAACTCCCAGAATTCCTGAGACAGATGGTCAACCAGATGTTTAGACTGCATTTGGCATTTTTATCTACCTATTGAGTCCTCCCCAAGGGCCTAGAATAGGCAGATGTTATTGTTTGTTGCATAGTTGCAAAACGTAAGCTGTTCCGAATAAAGCTGCCTTTTGCAACTGACTAATGGTGATTTTAATGGAATAAAGAATAAAGAGTTGGACGGGACCTTGGAGGTCTTCTAGACCAGGGCTTTTCAACCGGTGGTACGCATACCACCGGTGGTACTTTAGCACCTGGCAGGTGGTACGCGACCCCTAGCCAAGTGTAGCGGGGGAGGGAATGAGCCAAAGTGGTGCCGCACAGGCCTGGAGGAGATCAGCTGGAGCTGCAGGGCTCAGTAGAAGCCCCAGGATCTGCGCATGCAGCTACCTGCTGATTGGAGCTTCTGGCGCACCCGGAAGAGAAAAGGAGGAGGAGGAGGGCAGAGAGAGAAGAAGCTATAAAAGGAGCAGGTTTTGGTGGGAGAGGGAGAGAAAAAAAAAGACATCGAGAAAGAGGGAGAAGAGGCTTTTGTTAGCAAAGCGGTGAGGAGAGAGCGAGCGAGCGGCCTTTGCGAGCAAAATGTGAGTGAGTGAAAGAGCGAGTGGGGGGCCTTTGCGAGCAAAGTGTTAGTGAATGAGAGAGCAAGAGAGAAGCTTTTGAGAGCAAAGCGTGTATGAATGAGAGAGCGAGCGAGAGGCTTTTGTGAGCAAAGCATGTGTGAATGAGAGAGGGAGAGAGAGGTTTTTGAGAGCAAAGTGTGTGTGAATGAGAGAGCAAGAGAGAGTGAGCAAAGTGTGAGTGAGAGAGTGGGGGAGAGGATTTTGTGAGCAAAGGGCGAGTGAGGGGGGGCTTTTGCGAGCGAAGGGTGAGAGAAAAAGGGAAAAGTGAGGGGGAGAATTTTTTGATGGATTTTTTTTTCTTGTGACTTTTGATAATTCCATTGAGTTCAAGGAGAAGAAAACATTGTTTGCCTCTGGCTTGTATGGGACTAAATTATATTAAAATATATTATAATTTATTAAACATTTCCAACTATTTTCTTTATTTCCTATTTGAGCAAGTGCCTTCAAGAATTCCTAAGTAGTAACCAGATGGAGAATTATATCATAGCACAGCATCAGCAGCATTTAGGTCACTGAATCCAATCTCCTTCTCAGTGAAGAAATCCAAATCAAAGCATTTCTGACAGTCAATTGTGCTGCCTTAAACACATCTGAAGCAGAACATTTTTCAGCATACAAGGGCCCAAATCCCACCAGAGAAAACATCTAGTATATATCCAATACTGAAGGTCCTCCTAGGTCCCACCTGAGAAAATGTTTTACCTCAGGTCCTTCCTATGTCCCTCTCCTCCTCCCCACTTCCAGAAAATATTAATTTAGTGTATGGCAATGGTACAATAGCCAAGAAACTACAGTGTTAATACAGAGTAGTTGTTTGGCTGTTTAAGACTGCGAGTCTGTTTGGTTCACACTCATGTGCTGTGCAGAAATGCATCACAGGTGTCAAACTAGCTCAGCACTCAGAATGGCTAACAACATTCTGCAGTGTCATCTGGGGCTTTTCTCTCCACTGATGTCACCTTGAGTTCGTGTGTCACATTTGGGCAGATCTGATACCAGTTGGGCTTGCATGAAGCACTATTGTTTTTCCCACCACAGGGATACCTATGTATCTACTTGCATATAACATGCTTTCAAACTGCCAGGTTGGCAAAAGCCAAGGTAAGTGACAGGAGCTCACCCCATCATGCAGTGCTAGGATTTGAACTGCCAGAATAGAGACCACCTCCAGCATCTTTAAGACACAGAGCCACCATGCCTCTCTTCCAGGAAATAGTTGAGAAACCAAATTGTTGCAGATTTATCGAATCATACTATCAGAAGAGGCCATTTATGCTATGGAGTCCAACCTTATTCTTAATCTGGGAATACAAATTCAAGCATCCTTGACAAATAACTCTCTACCCTTTGCTTGAACAAAGGAGCCCATCACCTCTCTGAGAAATTGATTATACCGTTGAATTTCTCTTATAGTTACAAAATTAACTCTCACTGAAATTAATGGGATTTAAAGGAGTGATGTTGACAATTTCTTTCATTGGTTTCTGTGTTGTGTCTTGTGACTAATATAATCCGACTGCAATCCCATAACATTAATTTTAAATGCAGCATTAAAAGAAAACAGCAGAACTGGATAATAATCAAGTCTTTTAAACATTTTTATTTTGATGGCAGATTAACATTTCTTTTTGTGTTTATTTGCCATTCCTCCTAAGGCCTTACAAGCAGACCAGGTGCATTCCTTACTAACTTGAAAAAAATAATAATTCTAAATGAAAAACTGTTGCTTGAAATATAAAACAGGTGGAAAACTCACCTGATCCTGAGGTCTCATTATGGATCTCATTTAGATTCAAGGAATGTAAATTGAGTCTCATAAGCCTGACCTATAAAAGTTCAGGTAAGTTAAGCATTTTCATGCACATCTATCCAAATACAAAATATTTTGTTTGAAATTTTGCCTAATATCTTTGCATATTATTTATACAAGTATATCCATTTTGTACAGGCTTTCTTCTATATTTTAAAAACTATGTTAAAAACAGTAAAATACAAATTTTGATGCTAATCAAATTTACATTTTTTGTATTGGCTTCAAAATGCAAAAATAGATAAGTTTGCATTCAAGATACCAATGAAACAACTTTTTTCCTATTACATGAGAATGCTCAGATAAAAATAAATAGATACGTAATATAAACATGTAGTAAATGCATATACATATATGCCTATATACACCAGGTGATTTTGTCTGATTGTTTGCATGTGTGTACACACATACAGTACACGCACATAAACACACATACACAAACCAGTGAAAAGCTAGAGAAGAGTTGCTTGAATTTTTTTCTTGACATGCTAGTTTTGTCTGCAAAAAATGAAATCTCCCTTTGCCATCCACTCTTCTGTCCCTTTCAAAAACTAAGGAGTAGTTAACATTAATTTGCTAATCGTGTAGATCAACTTTGGCACAAGCCAGAAATGCTGGGAGCAAAAAGCATTGTTATTGAAACACATTTTAGTTTGTTTTTACTCATCCCAGTCTGCTGTGAAACTTTAATTACATATTAAAAGTGACTGTTGAATAAAAGAAACAGCAGAATGCAGACTTGCACTAGTTTTCTTTTGTTATTCAAGAGAAAGGCTCCAAGTGTTTCTCTTCCAGTCCCACATGACACTTTTACTTTCTTTTATTTTAAATGACTCTTAGATGGCTTTGGAGGTTTGTCCACAGTTTCCCTATTGGCAGAAAGGGGCTAACATTTTTTGGAGGGCAAAAATGGATGATGTTGTTCTATAGTCATTGCCTCCTATTACAAATGCAACTTTCAATCTGCAGTGCATTTTTTTGTCCTAATGTTGGCTGATGCACTTTGCTTCCTTACAGACTAATCCCAGCAGTTCACTGGTTGCTTTGTGGAGGCAGGACTGTCCCCGTGACAATTATAATGGCTTCTGATATGTCTCAGAACTATCTTTTGTAGCAATCCTGTGATAGCATGATAGTTACAACCTTTATTTTTGAAATAGAAGGTTGCTGATTCAAAACCAACTTAATTACTACCTTTATTTCCCTTAGCTATTTACTTTTCCTTGTGCTTTTTAAAATAAGTTTAGTGGTATAAGGTCATTATTTCTCTAGTCATTGATGTCCCCAGTGAACTGAGGTAAAGGGTACATTCCTCTTTTCCTTCAGATGGCTAGCTAGAGAAATGATGATTTTTCTTAAGCAACTGAAATGTGACAGTTGGCAAAGAGTCTTTGTTAAGTCAAGGAAAGGGCAATGCCGAGCTCCGATATAACCCCACTTTTCTTCTCTGGTTGCCAGATCTAAGACAGTGCTGCTAAATTCAGTGTCAGATCTTTGAATTCCACTTTTTTTAAAAAAAAAGAAGAAGAAGCTTAAATCATTTCATTACACTATCTTTGATAATTCATTCTTGCAGCTGTTCCAGTTTATTGGTATCTTTATATGTGGAACACAGAGTTGGATATAATATTCAAGACTAAGTTTGGTTGATATAAAATAGAATGGAGCTACAACTTAAAATTAATCTTCTATTAATGTTAGGTGGAGCAAAATGATGATAGCTCTTCATTTTCAGAGTTGGTGGTAACACAGTCCGCCATCATGAAATGAAGTGAAAGTGCATGCTCTGAAACATGATGTGAAACATTAGGTGATATGCTCTGCCTGGTTAACCAATAAGATGGAATTGATCTGCTCAATAGCTGCCATAATCTAAGTAAGTAAAATATTGTGCCATTGTGTTGCTTTAATGCAATCATTTCTGAGCGGACCCAAATAATTGTTGCTTTGCACAGTCCCAAGTGATGCATCTTAAAACTCCATTGCCTTGTTGCAACTATATGGTAGTGGCTATGCACATTCAATTTGTGTTTAGAATTGGAATCCTGTGATTTCCCCCCCCCCCACACACACATTATGATTAAGAAATAGAAATGTTGCTGTCTCTAAGTGCTTACCTTCTATGATTTGACAGGAGTCAAGATGGGATTTTCTGAGAACACAACAGAGGAAAGGAGGAGGCAAGGCAGCAAAGGATGGATGCAAACTGAAGCCCTTATTTTGGATTCATTTCATCCGGGGATGAGTATTAAAGGGCCTAAGCCAAAAATTTTACTGAACAGATGGGATTTAAGTGGAAGCTGGAAAGGAGAGTAGAAAAGTGGAACCACGTTAATATTTAAGAAGGCTCAAGTAAGTACAAAAGGGGAAAAAGAAAAGAGTACTTATGCTAACCCTCCTTCTTACAAGCATAGACATGAGGCGCTTGAAGGTTGGCTGGAGAGAAAAGCACCCCTGGGATGTGTAAGTTGCTTCTCCTGCTCAACCACATCTGCCTACCCTCCTCTAAAGCATCTGTTAAGACATTTTGAATATAAGTCCAGGTCTTCTTTGAGCCTTCACATCTGATACTCAGCAGACTAAGCTCTAAGCATCTCTGCCAATTGTTTTCACCCATCTGGTAATTTTGGAATAAACATAATCTTCACTCGTCTCTAAACTGCTTTTAGAGAAAATGAACAGGTTGCATAGTGTGTCAAGTAAAGGGTGTTGAGGCTTGCAATTATCTGAGAAGACACACACAGTGGGAACAGGAGAGGAGAGGTAAAGGAAGTGGAAGCTAATTTTTTACAATAAATTTATTCTAGGTTTATCTTGCCGAGTTGGCCATTTTGTATGGAAAAAGTGAGGTCTATACCTGTGTGAGTTGTGTATCTTTATAGAGGACAGAATCACCGTGGAATACAGACAGGCTCTACTGCAGAGAAAGCACTCAATACTTCCTAAAAACATTTAAAATCAATAACAATGTTGCTAAATATCAAATATTTGAAGGGAAGTCTCAGGGAAGTGTTTTGTTCTAATTCATTCAGTGAAGAGCCCTGAAAGTTTTAGTATTCTCTTTCATAGCTACCTGCTTCTCATTAAGATGCAGAAATGGAGCCCATGTGTGTGGAAAGTTTGCAAAAATTGGATTCCAAATTATATAGGGTGAACAAGCAAGAGAAGGCATTCATACTAGCTTAGCTAGGTAATTATGAAGAGATTGATCTCTTTAAACCGAGTTCAAGTAATAATGCCAAAAATAATGCTAATAGTAATGCTAAAGAGAAGCAATAATGGCTGTAAAGCTGAATTGATTAATTAGCTAGATTAATGTCACTTGGAGACTGTGGTCCAAAACTTACTTTCCATTAAAATGACATTTGTTAAGAAGGTATTCCCACTAATGTAAGAGCACTGTTTTGTTTTGTTTTAAAAATACAAATATTCACCAGGAGCTATAAATGACCAGCAGCACCACCTGTAAAACATCAAACTCTCTTTCCTATTATACTTAGTTTAATACAGCAGCTAACCTTTTTGGGTTGAGGAGAATATTTGAATTGGAATTTTTACAAAACAGTTGTTCTGGAGCAGACGAACAAAATGGTTATGGAGTCCTTTGAGCCGGGTTGCTTACTTGCTAATGTTACACTATCTTTGATAATTTGCTGATGTTTCATTACCAGTTAGGTAACATTATTTACAGTGAGTGCACTCTATATAAATAGGGAGCAAATCCCACACTCACTCATGCTGATGATATTACCTAGTTGGGTAATGAAACATCTGCAAGAAAACAACAAAGCTTGGAGACCACCAAGGATTCCACAGTTCAACCCTGAGCTACAGATATTCTCTTCCACAGGAACAAAATGGTTGTCATTTACAAGTATGTCCAATCAGGAAACTTCTATTTATAAGAAGGCTAAATTTGCTCAATGTCTCTCTCTCTCCCTCTCCCTCTCTGACTGTTCTCAAGCACTTCATCACTATAAGTCATAATAAGATGCAGCTTTGATTTTGAGGGTTCAAACTGTTTATTAATTAACTCAGCAATGCAAATAATAGTTCTATTAACTCCTAAGGCTCCCACCTGAATTCACAGCTCAGCCTACCTTCATTATATAATCAGTTTCAATTTATAGATCTTCATAATATTGTTTTACATTTCATAATAATTAATCTTAATATAGTTAAGATGAGAAAATAAATTGTTTCATGCTGAACACACAATATGTGTATTCACAGGGGGAGTCCTGATTTAGCAATCAACCCTGCTATAAAGAGATTTGGAGTAAATATAGCCAATAGCAAGCCAATATTCAAATTAGTAGGCCTGAAATAATTCACACATGTACTGGAGATAACATGTATTGTCAAATTTGGAATCTCTGCTTGCTGCACATAATGGGTTGTTGGGCTATAAAACAAAAGGAAAAAGTTTGAGTCTAAGATACATTTTTTTCCAAACCTCTTCACTATAAATGAGGAATCTGAAATGTTGCTAATATATCTTTCTCCCCTGCATGTGAGAAATATTTTTTCCTTCAATTCTTTTTCTCCTAAGTGTCATTTGTGCTAATCTGTCTTTGATTTCTGCCAAAGCTATTAATTGCAAATATCCTTTGTTGTTGTTGTTAGTTGCGAAGTCGTGTCCTACCCATCGCGACCCCATGGACAACGTTCCTCCAGGCCTTCCTGTCCTCTACCATCTTCTGGAGTCCATTTAAGCTCACGCCTACTGCTTCAGTGACTCCATCCAGCCACCTCATTTTCTGTCGCCCCCTTCATCTATTGCCCTCAATCTTTCCCAGCATTAGGCTCTTCTCCAGTGAGTCCTTCCTTCTCATTAGGTGGCC
Organism: Azemiops feae; assembly: GCA_023970755.1. Classification (NCBI taxonomy): domain Eukaryota; kingdom Metazoa; phylum Chordata; class Lepidosauria; order Squamata; family Viperidae; genus Azemiops; species Azemiops feae. Next base: position 1,006,562 of record JALGBA010000172.1, on the reverse strand, counting down.
AAAGTACTTGAGTTTCAACTTCAGGATCTGGCCTTCTAAAGAGCAGTCAGGGTTGATCTCCTCTAGGACTGACCAGTTTGATCGCCTTGCAGTCCAGGGGACTTGCAGGAGTCTTCTCCAGCACCATAGTTCAAAGGCCTCAATTTTTTTGCTCTCAGCCTTTCTTATGGTCCAACTTTCACAGCCATACATTGCAACTGGGAAAACCATGGCCTTGACTATACGTACTTTTGTTGGCAGGGTGATGTCTCTGCTTTTAGTATGCTGTCTAAATTTGCCATAGCTTTCCTCCCCAGGAGCAAGCGTCTTTTAATTTCTTGGCTGCAGTCCCCATCTGTGGTGATCTTGGAGCCCAGGAAGATAAAATCTGTCACTAATCTGTCACACATTTCCTTTGGTCCTTCTTAAAGAACTGAATATGCATTTGCCAGTAATTCAGCAATTTGGAGACATTTAAACTACATTTGGGCTAATTCTGAGTCTGTCACATTAACATTACTACATCCCTCAATACACTGGGCATGGATCTTCTGAATTGCTTAAATTGTTCAAATAATTATACAAGGGTCTTTCTCCAGTATCCTTCCCATCAGTAATTTTGCAGCAAAAATCTTAGAAATATAGGAATGGCTTAGTTCTCAATCTTATGCAACTTCATTTATCAACAATCTTCTCAAATTTTGTCTCCTTCCTTCTCTTTTCCTCCACAATTCTATCAGGCCAAGTATTATCATGACTGGAATCAGAAAAGACCCATCCATTTTTATCAGCAACTGAACCTAACCTAACCAGGTTAGATAGGTTTTTGACATGATTCATTAGGCCATGTTTTATATTTTAAGTTCATAAAATGCAGTTGCATAGAATCCCATAAGAAAGAACTTTGTTATCTTATACCTGATGATTTTAATGTTTTTTATTGTTTTTATGCTGTAAGCTGCCCAGAGTTGTTTGACATGAGATAGGAAGCAAATAAATTTCATAATAAATAAATAAAATAAATAAAAGTCTTCTGTGCTTTCTGTGAATGCAAATCTTTTTACTGCTGTGCTGTTTCTCTGGCATTCCTATACCTAATTATCTTCTTCTATGTTAGTTATTATTTGTTAAATTTATTTGCAACCTATCTCACTGTGGGGCTACTCTAGGCAGCTTACAACAATAAAAAGGAAGAAATGAAAAGAGTGTTAACAAAACAGAACTAAAATAATAGAACAATAAAATAAACAATGCAAAAGGAAACAATGAGAATACATCAATATGATACCAAAAAGATGGATGGGTAGAGAGCAGAGAGCAAGGGACGGGGGTAGGTGGAGTCTGCCATCAATCTAGCAGCCACCTTCAATGTGGAATTCCCCTGTTTGGTCTCCTGGCCAACCAGCAGAGCCAGGTGTTCAGGATCCTACAGAAGGATAGGAGGGTGGGGGCAGATCTTAACTTATAGGATAGAATGTTCCATGGAGGGGGGGAGGGCACTGCGGTAGAGAAGGATCTTCTTCTGGATCCCAATAGTCAGAGTTCTTTCACCAACGGGATCAATAGAAGTAGGCCCTCTTTGCCAGCACAGGTATTCATTATATTAATCAGATGGCTCTCTGCCTTATAATCTGTTATATTTATTTCTCTAATGGCATCCTAGCCCCTAGATCTAACCTTCCCCAAATATTTTGTATTTCAGCTTTCATAATCGTTGGATGTAAGATGTCCTCAACGTTTAACAGAATTTTAACAGAATTTAACAGAATAACAGAGTTGGAAGGGACCTTGGAGGTCTTCTAGTCCAACCCTCTACTCAGACAGGAAACCCTATACCATGTGCTCAATAGTAGCAACTGTGAGAGGGATCTTGGAGTCCTAGTGGACAATCACTTAAATATGAGCCAGCAGTGTGCTGCAGCTGCCAAAAAAGCCAACACAGTGCTAGGCTGCATTAACAGAGGGATAGAATCAAGATCACGTGAAGTGTTAATACCACTTTACAATGCCTTGGTACAGCCACACTTGGAATACTGCATCCAGTTTTGGTCACCACGATGTAAAAACGATGTTGAGACTCTAGAAAGAGTACAAAGAAGAGCAACAAAGATGATCAGGGGACTGGAGGCTAAAACATATAAGGAATGGTTGCTGGAATTGGGAATGTCTAGTCTAATGAAGAGAAGGACGAGGGGTGACATGATAGCAGTGTTCCAATATCTCAGGGGCTGCCACAAAGAAGAGGGAGTCAAGCTATTCTCCAAAGCTCCTGAAGGCAGGACAAGAAGCAACAGATGGAAACTAACCAAAGAGAGAAGCAACCTAGAACTAAGGAGAATTTCTTTGACAGTTAGAACAATTAATCAGTGGAACAACCTGCCTCCAGAAGCTGTGAATGCTCCAATTCTGGAAGTTTTTAAGAAGAGACTGGACAGCCATTTGTCTGAAATGGTATAGGGTTTCCTGCCTGAGCAGGGGGTTGGACTAGATGATCTCCAAGGTTCCTTCCAACTTTATTATTATTATTATTATTATTATTATTATTGTTATTATTATTATTATTGTTGTTGTTGTTTTGTTGTTGTTATTATTGTGTTGTTGTTGTTATTGTATTGTTATTGTTGTTGTTGTTGTGTTGTTATTGTATTATTATTATTATTATTATTATTATATTATTATTATTATTTATTGTTGTTGTTTTGTTTGTTATTATGTGTGTTGTTGTTATTGTTATTGTTGTTGTGTTGTTATTATTCTTATTCTTATTCTTATTATTCTTATTATTATTATTATTATTATTATTATTATTATTATTATTATTATTATTATTATTATTATTATTATTATTATTATTATTATTATTATTATTATTATTATTATTATTATTATTATTTCAGACAAATGTCCAATCTCTTCTTAAAAACTTCCAGTATTGGAGCACCCACAACTTCTGAAGGCAAGTCATTCCATTGATTAATTAATGTTTTCCCAGTGCCAGCTGAATTTTCCAGTTATTTTTTCCCCTATTTTTAGTGCTTATTTCTTCCCTTTCTGGTTCATTCCCCTTATTAGGTGGTAGTAGGTGAATTCCTGCTTTCTCTTCTTTATTTTTAATGATGCCATGTGAGGCTAAAGCAGAACTCAAGAACTCAAAACACTAAGTGAAAGTTTTCTTTTCCAGCATGCCCAAACTTTTCTATAAGTGACAGAAAGAAATCAAATTTAAACTTTCTAAAAAGGAGGTACTCTGGAACAGATGTGTGTATCTTTAGCCACCAACTCTCACTATATTAGCCTAGTATATACTACACTTTAATACAGTGTGGGGACATAGATTGAATACAATATAAAAAGACCCTGTAATGGTTATTGAATTGTTATTTTGTCTTTATTTCCTTTTCATAGATTTTTTTCTACTAATAAATGAAGACAAAATGTGTACCAGGAAAGCATTAAGAGTTACAAATTAATGACATTTTAAACTGGTCTTAAAGTTTTATTTTGAAGCAACCCTCACTTTTCAGAATAAAAATTGAATTTTTAAAAATAACAGGTAGCTTATTTCCTCACTTTCATCCTTGTATATTATTGTTATTTATTGTACTTGTTTATTTAGTAATCAAATTTAGATACTCACCCATCTTGTGAGAAATTATAATCATCATCATTATTGTTAGCTGCACTGCATTGCATGTGTGCTTGCTCTGAGATGGAGGTAGAGATTGATGGGAGTATACTGGATGCAAATTACTGTAAAACGAAAAATAAATGCCCATAATAATTTTCAAACATGTAGGGTGTTGCTGTTTCCATAATTGTGCCCCCCCTAGGTGATATCTATAAATAACTTTTCAAATTGTCTGCAAAGTAAAGGTCTCATAATATCATAAAGTTATAAATTATAGATTTTTGGTAACCTAAAAACCTTTTCCTATGTTTTTTGGAACATCATAGGTCCCGGCAATATGTAATGGTATGAGGGAAAATGACCTTGCAAAATGGAGGGAAGAGGTGCTGCTTAGGAAACAGTCAGATAAGAGAGGGCATAGCCCACAGCTGCATAATGGGTGGACAAAAAGGTGTCAGAAGGGACCCCCCCTCCAAGTTCTCACACTGTAAAGGAGATGGTGGGAGATTTATACTTTCAGATTTGCAAGATTTTGTTAATGTAGCCTTATAGTAAAGTAGAATTACCTCATCTGGTTGTGTTTCCTGTCTGGTCTACCTGGAAACGCTGACACAATGTGAGCTGCAGAAGCCACAATAATTTTATATGAGTTTAAGGAAGCAAGAATCATGGACATTTTTGATATTTGATATTTTGATATTAACCCCCCCCACACACAGTTGGATAGAGATTAAAGGGCCAAGTAGAGAAGCATATCTGGAAAAGGAAATGAGCTTATGGGAAAGACGAAAAGAAGAAATCTCTCACTGTATTTGCTGCTGTTTGATGGAGGTGGGAGAATGAGCAGAAAGAGGCATCAGCATATCACAACTGCATATGAAGATTTTTAGAGTCGTGGTGAGATCACACAGTGATTCAATTATACAAGAACCATGGATCAAAACATATGCATGTTTGCCTTTTGAACATGATTTGATGTCATTAACTCAGCACTGTTTATTTATTCTGGTTCTCAGACACAGAACTTGGGCTTTTTGGCATACAGCATATTTTCCCAAATTCTAGGATACTTTTTATAGGGAAGCCCATATAACAGAATAACAGAGTTGGAAAGGACTCTGTTACTCCAGCATTCCCCAACCTTTTGAGGTTGGTGGCTCAGAGCAGGGGAAGGGGGGAAAGAAAGGATGGTTTTGTGGAGGTGTGTGAATGCAGGTGCATGCGTATGCACACGAACACCCGTTACTCGTGCTAATGGGGCCAGGAATGCCCACGATGCTCAGGGTGACACTCGTGTGAGTGGGGCTGTGCGTGCATGCGCATATGCATGCACCGGCCAGCCACTTACATGGCCCGGTGGTCAATAGGCCATGGCCCAGTAGTGGGCCCCAGCCCACAGGTTGGGGACCCCTGTTCTAGTCCAACCCCCTGCTCAAGCAGGAAACCCAATGTCATTTCAGACTTGCTTTCTTTTGGCAATCAGTGAAGATCTCACACATATACTCACGCCCAGCCACTGGCTTATTAAGATCTGGTATTTTTAAAAAATTCTGCTGGTCTTCATAGTGATGTTAGTTTTTATGCACTGGCTTTGTACTGTGCATATTACTGTGATTTGTACTGTATTTTATTGCGATGATTCTTATGCTGGTTAAGATTTTTAAAGATTTATTGTTGGATTTTTATGCTGTTATGGTTTTGACTGAATTCATAGCACACCCAGGGAACAAATTAAGCAAATATAAATAATAATCAGATATGTATGGATTTATCTGTTTATATGTGGCCTGGAGAGAAAGTTAACAGAGATAGAAACCAATTTGCAATAAATCCAGGCCAAACAAAAGAAAATATTTCTCTATGTCTAATAAAGAAATTCTAAAATATGCTGATACAAGATTCTGATTAACATAGATTTTTGTAGTTAAATAAATCTTAAAGATAATGATCTGGAGGAGTGTACAATCAACAATGTTCCATGATAATTCTATCAAAATTCATTTATAGACAACATCTATAGGCTAGTTGCTGAGATAGGGAGAGCTCTTTTATTTGAGCCTTGCAATACTCATAGTTTGCTTCAGCCCATTTTCCATCCAAATGCTTGTCTGCATGTACCGTCTCTTGATTTCTGAATGTGATGTTAAAGAAAACATGTTCTCCAAGCAACTTTTTTTTATATGCTTGTTTCCCCGTGACATATTGTGAGCTGGATCTTTGTGCAATCCATGTTTACATCTTATGGTGATAGCTGTGATTCTTACTTTGATTCTAGGGAAATGTGTGATCATGGGATTTTTAACACAGTAACTCTTTCAACAGAGTTTCATCCAGTAATTCCAAATATAGAAGAGTGTTCTTCTACTCTAAAATCAATTTTGATCAAACATTTGCGTTTAAATATATATTAGAAAGAGCTGATACATCTCAGAGAAGCGATGCCTTCAACTTACATCCTAATACTTTAATTACATAGTGACCTGATGCAAACCAGCATCTTCTGTCTGACCAGTCTTAAATGCAAAAAGGGTTCTACTGGGCCAAAATAATTTCCTAAGAGGACTATTTATGTAAAAAAACATATCTGAGATTGAACAGGTCATATATATTTATCATCAAAGAGGAATCATGCCACCATTCCTTATGATTTGTAGAGTTCTTTTCAAGATTTCCCTGTTAGTCTTGAAATAATGGGAACCACAGAAGCCACAAAGATGAGGGGGTCACCCTATTTTCCAAAGCACCAGAAGGCAAGACAAGAAACAATGGATGGAAACTAATCAAGGAGAGAAGCAACCTAGAACTAAGGAGAAGTTTCCTAATGATGAGAACAATTAACCAGTGGAATGCCTTGCCTTCAGAAGTTTTGGGTGCCCCATCGCTGGAGGCTTTTAAGAAGAAACTGGGCAGCCATTTGTCTGAAATGGTATAGGTGCTTGAGCAGGGGGTTGAACTAGAAGACTTCCAAGGTCCCTGCCAACTCTGTTATTCTATGCTCTCTGGCACCAACTGTAGTTTCCCTTTGGGGGCAGTTAGCAATTTTCTGGAGTGATTGCTATCATGATGTCGGGGAAAAGAAATCCCCTTGTTATTGTATACATTAAATGGACTAAGGCTTTTAAACTTGACTATTAATTAAGATAAACAGCCAATTGGCCAAATTTGCAGATTTCCCAAGCAATTCTAGATCTTCCCCTTTCCTCCCCTTTTCCTCCTTTCTCTTTTTTTTTTTGGCCTGTCTTTTCTATAACTGTATGTATAAAACCCTCTCTGTTTTCTGGAATGTAAAGTTTATTTAGAAAAGTAGCTGCTGGGCTTTGAGAGGTATAGGTCAATTGCTTTGTTGGGTTGCATAAAACTGACTGAGACAATACTGTTGCTTTACGATAATTAACATTTAAGCAATTCTGCCTAGGATGAGAATAAAGTCCACTTGAAATCCTAGGGAGTGTAAAATTGTGTATTTTGTTCTCAGGATTCTGGGAGGGATAATCACCACATTTTCTCAGTTCCTAATAGGAGTGTGGTGGGGTCTAATCTACAATATAAAACGAACAGATAGCTGAGTGGCTCTTTATTCCTTTTTCTATTATCATTCAAAATTCCTGGAATGCTTATAACAGTGTCAGGTGAACTCTTAAACAGGACATTTTGCTTCCAAAATTGTCAGTTTATGCATAAGAGTTAACAATGTTTTTAAGGGGACTAGGTACTTGAGTGGTAACAGAGAAAAGAATATGTATTTTGTTTTTTCGTTTAATAAACTCTGTTAACACAATAGCGTAAATCCCAAACTCAAACTAACACAATGGAGCCACTGTATTCATATTACATAACATGCCTTGCAAAACAAAGCACATTTTAGTTAAATACTCTATGATAGCTTTATTCATACAACATGATAAGACAATGGTGAGATTTCTGCAACTTATTGAACTAAGACATTCCCATTTTAGCTCAATGATGTGCCATCAAGTTGATGTGACTCCTAGTGACAACATAGATTTTTCTCTAAGATGATCTGTCCCAGAATCATGGCCACATGTTTGCTTTTATAACTAAACTCTTCTACATATTTGTACCAATAATATAGTCAATTGATTTCATTGTACACCATCTGGTATCATCCATATCTATAGTCATTGTTTTGGTTGTTTGAGATTATTAGAAATGAAGAAACCATTGAATTCCAACTACATTTTCCTCCTTGATGCTTCCAACATTGATCTTCAAGTCTTCAACCACAAATAGTACATCTTGTCTGCATGTTTGGTCAATTTCAAATTGACCTTGTCCATAAAACTTGTTATCTTTCTCTTCTTCTACATTAGTGGTTGGTTGGAGTATAAGATTGGATAATCATCATATTAATGGATTGTGCATGAAATCTAATTGATAGTATCGGTCACTGATCGTATTATACCCAAGTACTGTTCTTGCTATGTTCTTTCTGACTATGAAAGCAATCACCTTCCTTCTTCCTTCCATTTTTGTGTCCTGGATGGTAAACAATAAGATCTTCCTAAAAGGGTTCACATGCAGACCTTTTCAGTTTAGCGATGTCAATGTACACTTGATTTATTTCATTTTTGATTGTGTTGAGGTTTCATTTGTTCATACTTCTTATGTTCCATGTTCCCACTATAATTCTGTTTTTGTAGCTTTAGGTTTTCTGTTTTGCATTACAACATCAGCAAGCAGTTATCTTAGAGGTTTTAATCAGGCCATATAATAAGCACAATTAAAAGCTCTTGAGCTTTTCCTCAATAGCACGTTGAACGCCATCTGACCTGTGAGGTTTACCATCCAGCACTATATCATTAATCATTTTATCTTGTCTATCCATTTGGTTTTCCTAGTAAAGAGGTTTACTATTTCCTTCTCCCACACAGTATGGAATGATGCCATTGCCATTGACACTAAAATGATCATCCATCTCCAGCATCTTCTTATATTGTTACTGCCCAGTATGGGTGCCTGCTTGTTTTAGCCAGGCAGCTGAGATGACCTTCATATATCTTCGGTGATGCTGCTAGGATATTATATACTTTTGGCATATACTTCTGGTGTTCTTCATGTATCTCTCGCAGGAACCTCCCCTCTCCTCCACCATGATAACACAGGACAGCAGGACTTGAGGTCCACTTTAGCCTAGCTTAGTAGATTATGAAATTTTAATCACAATATAAGTTTCTTGTTCTAGGTTTGATTCAGCAAATTTCCTGGGATTCCAAACCAAAGACCAAAACTTAAAATTTAATGAAATTACCTTGTCTGCACTTTGCCAATTGTCTTTCCCAACCTTCAAGCAAACTTATCTAATCTTAGCAACCCCTTTTCCCTTTTCCTTAGCACTGCAACTATATATATGTTTAAAATTTCTATTCCAGGGCCTTACTCTTTATATTTAATGAAATTATAATCTGTGAAAACTTTGTGGTAGTAACCATGATTAATTTTCTTGTGCCAGGAAGATTTTTTCCTTCAGAATATATGGGACCACAGACTGCAAAGTATCATTGTGTTCATGCATCATCTGAGTGGTGGAAGGAACAGCTTTCTTCAGTTCAAAATTTTTTTCTTGATTATTCCTTGCTGTGTGCAGAAGGATGGAAAATATGGTCACTTTCCCCTTTCTCTTGAGTACAGAGGGGATGATTCTATTCTCCATGTGTTATGGTAGACTTCCATTTGTTCCTGTAGACTTTGGGAGGACTTGGGAAGTGCAGAATTGTGGAGTTATATTTTTCTGTTTGGGACTCATATTTATGGTTTTGTCTTTGTTACCAATTTCTTGCTAGTGCACTCTTAATCGACTATGAAAATTATAATATTTTGTTGCCTGGTAAACAAAGTTGCCAAAATCAACTTCTAGCAGCTAACCTCATAGAGCTGGATGGACAAGCATGCCCAAATTTAGATTTGTGATATATAGTATGAATAATCCTTCAAGCTCATGGACTAAAGAAATAACTCTTCCTTTCTGGCACATAATTTGAGAAATATAATCAGAATATCTTCTAAATGAGCTGCCAGGTAGGAAAAGTCACCTTGCAATTCTTCAAGTATCTACATGGCTATTTACTGCTCTTCTCCAATACCCTTCAAATTCAATTTATTACAGTTAGTGATAATGAGATTTTCTATATCTGAAAAGAAGAGAACCTCTTCCTGTCTTGTGCCTGACAGTATATGTTTAGTTAGGCTGTGAATATAAGTTGCTTCTATCATATCAGCAAGAACGTCTTTTTTTTCCTGACAACGTACACTAAAAAGAATACTTTCAATTATTCAGGGAAATACAACGGCTGCCTATGAACAGATGCCCATCTGGTTGGGTACAAATTAGCTTTTGATGTCAAAGTCATTAAAAGCAGTTCAATAGCAGTGCATAAGGTGTAGACAAATGTTGCTTACTATACTGGTCAGCACTGGCATTATCCTTATTCAATTGTCTTTAAAGCCTCTGTGGATTTTGAAATACACTCAATGATTTAGCTGAGAAACAGCTGCCATTACAAGACCACAGAGAAGATGGAGGCAGGAGGATTTCACAGGATGAGAATTGACTAGTTAGCAGTAACTATAACATTGATTTCCTGCTGAGATTATGAAATACTTCCTTAAAAGAGAATGGAATGAAAAATTGTAAAATTCTTCCAAGAAATTCCACTGAAAGTGGAATTTGAGACTTTCCTGTGAGACAAATCCCAGCATCAATAATCATTAGCTTTTGCCTTTTTATAATACACAATCTGCAAAAGAAAAAAGAAAAGGGAAAGATGGAGGGTGGGGGTGGAAGGAAGCGGCAGTCTTTTGAGTTCAAAGACATGCTGTTGTGCAGTTCATCTCTGGACACCAAGGTGGTTCTGCAGTTCCAGTCTGGAAGCACAGAGTCTATCACAGTGGGGGCACTGAAAATCCATTGTTATAGTAACTGTGGTGTTATTCTGTGATGCTGCTCATGGTTTTCTGTAATTTTTGGTGGCACCTGTCTTCAAAACTATTGGAGGCTTCATAGCACAAGGCTTACCAGCAGGTTCTATCAGCAGCTGCAGCTTCTAGTTCCCTTAGTGGGATGTCACAGTGGTGTAGAGGTTTTTTTTCCATAATCTGCAGCATTTCCATGTGTAACGTCTTTTCCCAGACTTCAGTACACTATAGAGCAACTGGTGAAGCATCTATTCTGAAGATGTATTTCACTCATCTCATCTGGGCTCTGGTAATCAGATACTCAATGCCGGAGGACTCTGTGCAATCCAAGACCCCTAGGTTGGAGACATGGTCTTATCAACAAATGCCAAGCATGGAGTGGAGATCACACATGTGAATTTTCTATGCAGATTCCAGGACTTACATTCATATAGAACAGGCATGTCAAACTCGTGACGTCATGTGACATCGTGCAACGTATCATGTCTTTTTCCCCATTGCTGGCAATGGGGTGGGCTTGTTTCATCAGTTTGACATGCCTGACATAGAAGAAAAGGGATAACTACAATTCTATATAATTTCAGTTTTTGTGACGATATGCATGTTGTATTGATTGAGCACTCTAGTTCACAGATGCCCCGGTGCCTGACTGGCCTTATTGATTCTGGAGTCAATTTCTTTGTTTATAACCCCATCACTTGAGATCATGCTTCCCAACTGTTTGAAGCTGTTTATATTTGTTAGCTGAGTATCATCAACAATGATTTTTGGTTCTACTATCATGGTATTTGGCATGGGCTGGTAAAATACTTCAGTCTTGTTCAGGCTGGTAGTCAGGCCAAAGAACATAGCAGCATCTGAGAATTAGTTCATCATCAACTGTAAATAACTGTCCTTGTGCTCCAGGAATACACAATATGCAAATGAAGAACAGATTGAATGGCTATGTGATGGACTATAGTAACACAGCAGTTTCCCAGGAAGCACATCCCAAGGGATGGTGATGGTGAGACAAGGGACAGCACAGTCCAGAGCTGAATCTGGGAAGAGATTTAGGATAGCCACTCTCTAGAATCTCCCAGGATTTATCTGTTAGCTTGGGATAGTATAGGTTTAGTCTGGCAAGATTCTATCTATGCAGTGTAAGCAAATATAGAACTGAATTTTGGCTGGATTGTTTTGCATTGTTCTTTGACTAGGCCTGGCAGGATAGCATATCCTGTTTTACCCCATTGGATATGGCAAATATAGCTGATGCATCACCATTGTAAAGAACCTGTCTCATCATTCCGTCACAGAGTAGCTGAATCAACTTCATGATGCCTTCATTTAGTCAAATGGGTAGAGATGTTTTTTCAGCAGATCAGTTTTGATTACAAAACCTACTTCATGAGTCCTCTTGTCAGTCTGTGATTTTCCTGTCCAAAAGAATGGTATATCCATTCACTGTTTCCTGTAATGAACACTCATCTGCCAGCCTGCTTTGACTGAATGCAGCACTGTCAATGTTATAACAGTAAAGTTTGGCTGCTATGAGTGCTATTTGTCTTTCAGGTTTGACACCTTGTCTCTATTCAGCAAGGTTTGGATGTTCCAGCTTCCCAAAATGAATTAACTTTGATTCTTTTTCCTTGATTTTCAGTTGCTAAGGAGATGATCTGCTAGCTGCAGTTAATTAGCCAGATGTTGTTGTGGGTAGGCAATGTTTAGAGTATCTTTTATAACCCCTCCCTCATGTGAGAGTGGGCAGTATCCTAGAAGGGCTGCCCAGTTACCTTGAGTATTGCTGGACATCTCACCTGGTACTAAAATGAATGGCCACTGGTCCAAGGGCCACCCAAATGCAGTTTTGTAACTACAACTGCCAGTGGTCTCTTCCTATTGCTTTGCCACTCCCGTATTGCTACAGGACTCAATAAATTGGGTTTGGACTGAGATGAGTTGTAAATGAAGATGAATTTCACAGTAGAAACCTGTGCGTGATGGAGTTTTAAGTGGAACTGCTGCTGCACGGGGCAGTCCCATTGTCTCAGCAGAAAACACCATTTATTTGTTTGTTTGACTTGCATGTCATTCATCTCATCTAGACTCAGCATGGTCATATGATTTTTAAAAAGAGACTAAACAGTCACTTGTCTGAAATGATATAGAGTCTCCTGCTTGAGCAGGAAGTTGGACTAGAAGACCTCCAAGGTCCCTCCCAGCTCTATTCTGATTGGTTGATTGATTATGGTAGCCTAAAATTAGAATGACCATGAGTGATTCACTTAATGATCACTGTGGAACCAAATTTACCAAAAGGCATATGCTTTCATCAGATGAAGTAAGCCATAGCTCATAACAGCTGTAGTCTTTAAAAATATTAGTCTGAAAATATGCTATAAGATTTGTGCCTTGGTAAGAACACACTTGGAATATTTCATCAGTTTTGGTCACCATGATATAAAAAAGATTTGAGATTCTAGAAAGAGTGCAGAGAAGAGCAAGATGGATGATTAGGGGACTAAAGGTTAAAACATATGAAGAACGATTGCAGGAATTGGGTTTGTCTAGTTTAATGAAAAGAAGGACTAAGGATGATATGTTCCAGTGTTCTAATATCTAAGGTGCTGCCACAAAGAAGAGGGGGGGGGTCAACATATTCTCCAAAGTGCCTGAAGGGAGGACAAAAAGCAATGGATGGAAATTAATCAAGGAGAGAACCAACCTAGAACTAAGGAGAAATTTCTTGACAGAACAATCAATCAGTAGAAGGACTTGCCTCCAGAAGTTGTAGGTGCTCCAACACTGGATTTTTTTAGGAAGAGATTGGACAATCATTTGTCGAAATAGTATAGGGTTTCCTGCTTGAGCAGGGGGTTGGACTAGAAGGTTCTTTCCATCTCTGTTATTCTGCTATTCATTCTGATTTCTGATAAAACACATTCCTCTTAGATAGTGGACATCCATATTAATGTATGTGAGGTAAAAAGTGGCAGATTTGATGGAATGTAATGGTTGTTTTGAAGGGGGCAATTATCTCCCAGCTGTAGACGATGCATAGGTGTTAGCTGAAGAAGTATAGTTCCACTACTGAGTGAGCTCTTTTCCAGATTTTTGTGCAGGTAAAGAACTGGGAATTAGTCTTGAATTTCAGTACTGTATATCAGGGGTGTCAAACTTGCAACATCACATGACATGTCGTGACATATTGTGACTTTTCCCCCCATTGCTGGCAATGGGGAGGGCGCGGTTTTGGCATGACGCATCCAGCCTGCGGGCCGGCAATTTGACACCCCTACTGTATATTAACCAACTTTCCTGAATCTCTCAATATCTTAAGACTACAATCCTATTGCTACTGGGCATCATATCCATTCCAGCTGTGATAGGTGGTAGCTGGAACTGAACACACTGGAGAGGGCATCAGGTTGGGAAAGGTGGAGAAAGATAAATGAACCACATTTTTCCCCAAAGAGTCACTTCATGCCACATTTCTTTTCTCATGCTTGGGTTTAGAAATTTAGCTCTAAGGGGATTAACCCTGAGTGTAACATTATCAATTAAGTTGGTCTTGGAGATGCTTCCCTTCTGCCCCTTCGCTTGCATTTTCCACAAGTCATGTTGGAAGCTTTTCTGAAATCCTCTTTGCCAATCAGCTGTAATATGATTTCTGCTTCAAGCCTCTCTACCTCCTTAACTCACAGAGGTTTTGTCCCCCTGCTTGTGGAAGTCTTAACTTTTGCACAGGAGTCTTATTATTATTATTTTTTCAAACTGTCTTTTAAACAGAAAAAATTAAACCTGCCACCTTTGTGTGCACGACCCTGGCACGTACAAGAGCTTTCAACATATTCCATAGGCTTTAAAGTGCCCAAACCAGACATGGAGGTGTGAAGACTCATTTTACTGTACACTTTTCCTCTCAAATATTTTACAACCTCTGGGGTCTGCTTGGTTTCATTTCAGACTCAGGGAAGAAGACACCCTGAGAATCTCTTCAGGGGAAGGAGGGACTTTCAGAAAGAAAGGGGGACAGTCAAAGGGGGATGGTTCTTTCTCATCAACAGAGATCCATAGCAACAGCATTTTCTATCACATCACAGCAAGAAAACAGTTCTAAGACAAACATAGCACTATCAGAGATGTTCTAAGATCCAGGGCAGATGCAGGGTTGGACTAGAGAACCTTTAAGTTCCCTTCCAACTCTATGATTCTATGAAGGCAAGGTAGAAAAACAGAAGCTCTTTTTAGGGGAAGTCCCAAAGGTGCTTTTTCCAAAAGACAACTGGACTTTCTTGGGTTTTTTCCCCCAAAAATGTTTTGCTGAACTGAAGTTAGAACTGAAGAAGCTTCTTGGATGAGAAGTGAAATGTTTTCAAAGAAAATAATCAAGAAAGTCCAGTTGCCTTTTGGAAAAAGCACCTTTGGGACAACATGATCTGGATGATTGAGAATCTCCATAGACATTTGTAGGGGAAGAAAACCTAGGGCAGCTGAGAAGTACAGATTTGACACAGTGTCACCTTTTGCAAATGATGCAAGCAAAACTTGCATATGTATTTATTAGATTTGAATCTTGCCTTTTGGGCATGATCTCCAGGTGACATATATAGTGCTCTCTCTACTTTCCCAATAACAGCCCTTGTGAGGTGAGTTGGACTCTGAGAGAATGATTGACCCAAAGTTACCTGATGTGGCTAAGGGTTTGTCAACTCCACACTCCTCACTAAAGTACACCAGCAGTCACTGGCAAGGCATCAAAAGGGGAACTTTTACTGACCTGTGTCCTTATCAACCTACAGCATCATTACATTTTTTGCAATTTTCTGTGGAAAGGAGTTTTAGGATGGCTCTACTATGCCGATCCATGACTTAGAGTAGACCAAAGTCCAGGTGTTTGACCCAACCATCCTTCCTCTTTCAAGAATGTTCAGATGAAGTTGCAATTTAAATTTGGCTTCCTTCCCTATGGAAATGTGAAGCCCTTGATGAGGACTTAATTAACTCTCCGGGAGGCTGCTGGTATATATTAGCACCCAATGAATTCTATTGATTAGTCGTGATCATGACCCAGTCAAATCCCCTCCCACCTCCCAGAGGCCACTTTTCAAAAAGCCACTGGAGCAGACCGTGATTATAAAAGAGCAGATTATAAATTACCCTGACCCTTGCTGCCAGGTTTCAGCCTATTAAGCTGCTAATTTTCATTCGGCATAGAACGTTATCCACAGATGCTTGCTGCTTCATTCCTACTTTCCAAACCAATGTACCTTTCATTAACTTGAATGAGGATGTATTGACCCAGATGGAAGGAAAAAGTGAGCTTATTGGAATTAATAGGCTTCTTAAAAGTACCCTGTGCAAGGAGAGTTTGCATGGTCCATATTAACTGTGATTGATAGCAGGGGTTCCATCCTGTCCTTGGTCCCCGGGTCTGGTTTCAAATTCATCACAGTGGATTTCACAGTCAGCTCCCCTCTTTTGACCTAAATCTTTTAATTATTGCAACGGGCAGCTGTCCTGAAGGCTACCATCTTTGTCCTAGTGGGAAAGGAAGTTCACTGAGAGTGACAAAATGCCAGTGCTTGTGCCCAGACAATAGCTATTACAACAATCACAACCCAAAGAAAGAGATTTATTACAAAAGGGCCTTTGCTGGAGGGTATTTTCCCTTCTTTTTCAACAGTACTGAACTAGAATAATAAAAACTCTGTTTCATCATTGGTAAAACTGTCCCCAGGAGCTTGTAAAGATCCCTTCTTCAAGGCAATTAGAAGATTGTTGTAGACTATCTTGTTTCACTGAGCTCTCAACCTTGCTTAAGAGTTACTGGTGTTTATCTGAAGGGGTTGATTTCTATGATTCATCATCATCATCATCATCATCATCATCATCATCATCATCATCATCATCATACAAAGTCAAAATTGAGAAGACAGCAACAGACAGTAAGTGCTGCCTATGCAAACACACTGAAGAAACAATGGACCACCTGGTAAGCTGCTGCAAGAAGATCGCACAGACTGACTAAAAGCAGCGGCATGACAAAGTAGCAACAATGGTGCATTGGAAGATCTGCAAGAAATATCATTTGCCTGTAAGAAAGAACTGGTGGGATCATAAAATAGAAAAAGTCATAGAAAATAATAAAGTTAAACTGCTCTGGGACTTCAGAATTCAAACAGACAAGCACCTGCAACATAACACCCCGGACTTAACAATTGTCGATAAGAAAGACAAAAAAGTCTGGATAGTGGACGTGGCAGTGCCTGGAGACAGCAGAATAGATGAGAAAGAACTGGAGCAGATAACAAAATACAAAGACCTACAAATAGAAATAGGAAGACTGTGGCAAAGGCAAGCAAGGGTAGTACCAATAGTAATAGGCGCCTTGGGTGCAATCCCAAAACAACTGGAGCAGCACTTGAACATCATTGGCATTGACAAATTCGCCATTAGTCAATTGCAAAAGGCGGTCTTACTAGGAACCGCTTCCATCCTGCGACGATATCTGTGATACCATCAAACATCCACATCTGCCTATCCCAGGTCCTTGGTAAGGACTCGATAGGTAGACAAAATGCCAAATCCAGTCTGAACATCTGGCTGACTGTGCGATGATCAATAATAATAATAATGAAAATGGAGAAGCTAAACTGCTCTGGGACTTTAGAATTCAACATGCAAGCACCTGCCATATAATACCCCAGACTTAAAAACTGTTGATCAGAAAGACAAAAATGCGAACATGGCAGTACCTGGAGACAGCAGAGTAGAAGAGAAAGAACTGGAGAAAATCATAAAATATAAAGATCTGCAAATAGAAGTTGAATAGTTGTGGCAAAAGAAAGCAAAGATAATTCCAATAGTAATAGGTGCTTGGTTGCAATTCCAAAACATCTGGAGCACCACTTGAACACCATCAACATTGTCCAAATCATCATTGGTCAACGGTAAAAGGCAGCTTTACTTGGAACAGCTTACATCCTGTGAAAATACCTTTAATACCATCAAACAACATCTGCCTATTGCAGCTCCTTGGGAAAGACTTGCTAAGTGGATAAAATGCCAAATACAGTCTAAAAATCTGGCTGACTTTAGGACCAACCATAATTAGTATGCTATTATTCATCTAAAGTCTTTTGATATGGGGGTGGGCTATAAAATATGTAAAATAAATAAATGCCATGTCTAGTGTCTTATATTCCTATACTACATATTATTTGGGAAGAATTCTTTATGTGTTCAACTTATATCTTGATTTTCTTTGAGGAACTTAGGGCAATATGTGTTATGTTCTTCCAATTCGATCCGTTCTATAATAAACCTTTAACATAGGATGGGTTGAGAAAGTGTGTGACTGGTTTAAATTACACAATGAGTTTCCATGGTTGAAGGTTTAGCTGAAAGCTTTATCCTATGATGAATGGATTGAGGAACTTGGGATGTTTAGCCTTAAGAAGAAAAGGCTAAGGGGAGGCATAATAGTAGTCTTCTAATACTTGAAGGGCTGTCACAGGGCAATAGGGTGTAGATTTATTTCCTTTGTTGCCTAAGGAACCAGTGGATGTAAGCTTTATAGAGAGTGATCCAAACTAGAAATAAAGAGAAATGTTCTGACGGGAGAACTATTAAGCAATGAAACAGCTCCATCCCTGGGGACCTTTAAAGAAAGTATGGACAGTCATTTATTTGGGATGGTACAAGGATTCCCACCTCAGGCATGGGGTTGGATTAGAAAACCTCCAGGTCTCTTCCCACCCTATGATTCTAAGAAAGAGGTGAGGTGTCTCTGGTCTTAATCCAATTCCTGAACCACTATTACAGTCTGGTTTGTACTTTGCAAGGATAAGGTATTTCAGTGATTGATACAAAATGAATTAATTTATCTATACATTTCAAATCCAAGCTCCGGAAATGATTACCAAACATGCAGATGCAAGATAGCTCTGGAACAAGCAACAGGAATGAGTTAACCATCATGGCCTTCTTTCAGAGATGCTAGGTGGAATGCTGATGGAAGCAAAATGTAGGATGATATCAGACTTTTGCAACCCAGTGCTCTTTAGAGACAGCCACCCAAATCCCATTACTCCTAGTTATAGTGGTCTATGTGATTGGATGAGATGGTCCTTAGTCTAAAACAACACACCAGGGCTCTTCAAATTTTCTTATTTGGGGCACGTAGAAATCTTGTTCAGTGCTTGCCTGTTTCTTTCCCCCATCTCTGAATCTATTTCTTGGAAAAAAAAGAAAAATTAATAGACTTTTTAACAGAACATTTTAAAACCCCTGCTTTTGTTCCTGCCATGCAAGTCTTCTGTGGGTGAGCAATGGCATTCCACGGAGAGGGGCTATAAATCCATCATCCTTCAATGACACCCGGATGATCTATGACATGAATGCATCATCGGAAAAGCAGCCTGCTGATCAGCGAGGCTTTCATGATGTATTTGTGTAAACTCTAATCAAAAGGTCATTGCCCTGATGATGTATTGCTTGATAGCATCTCCAATCTGCACCTGCCATGAAGTCTTCTTGCACATAGCAAATAATGTACATAGATTTAGAGAAAAAAGAGCAAGCTGGATTCTCTTCCTCATAATGGCCTAGAGCAGGAGAGGACAGTACTGAGTCTCATTCTGCTGCAAGGTGGAGTTTTCTACATCACACCTACAGGTAAATCTTTGACTTATGACCAGTTGCTTAGCTATCATTCAAAGTTACGATGGACCTACTACTTTGAGGCTACTTATGATCTGATACTGAAATTCTACTGGTTGGGCCCCTATGCTGTCACATGAACAAACTTCAGGTGCTTACCAATATGGTTGCATTTACAGCCCATTTGCAGCATCCTGTGGTTAAGCAATCCCAATTTACAATGGTTTTGCCAAAAAACAAAACAAAAAAGAACAACAGCACTTCTGGTTTTCAGCCAAATCGCATCATAGTGAACCATGAGATGACTTAACGATCATGGTGTTTGTTTAACCACTGAGGCATTTGCTTAATGACTGCAGTGTTTGTTTTATGACTGCCATGTTCGCTTATCAACCACCACAAAAAAGATAATAAAATCAGATTGGCCATGTGACCAATCTGTTTTATGACAATTACAACTTAACAGCTGCAATGGGTAGGCTCCATTACAGTTTCATGTCAAGAACTACCTGTATATACAACTCGAGGCCTGAGAGCTGCATGCAACGTGCTAGTCAGTTGAGTTGTGTTTCCTGACATTTCCAAGTTTCACTCGCACTTAGTACTCTCCGCCTGGGCTAACATTTCTCATCCACCTTCATGTATTACTTCCTCTGTTGTGCCAATTTTCTGTGTCATTTCTGCTACCTTCCTCCTTCCTCTCCAAGCAGGAACACCCAGATAATAATACTAACAATTAATTTCAATTATGTCCTGCATTCACTTTATCTTTTTGGTGTGTGCTGCCAGTCCTACAAGGTAGACCAAACTAAAAAAACAATGTCATGTAGGTCTGTACTCTTTTTATTGTAACCACTCTAATAACAGACTCTTGAAATCTGGATGTGCTTCCTTCTGCCTAACTTCATGGAAATTAGGGAGGGGCTTGTCTGAGATGCTTTTTCAAGTTACTTTCTTTGGCCAGGGCCAGGCCCCTTTTATCTGACTGTTGCCTTGGTAGTGGCTCTTTCTCCTGTCCTCCAAGCCATTCCCTTTCCCCCTCTACAGCCCTGCCTCTTTGCAGGGTGGTTACCAATATACCATTGAAAGGTTGGTGTCTCCAGGATGGACAGCAAATGGCCATCTAGCATAGCATACATGGCCAGTGGTGAGGGATCATGGAGACTGCATTCCTATAAATCTGGAACTGGTTTCTTTCCAATATGAAGATGTCTCCACTTCAGGGTGTTTTTTTTTTCCATTTCTATAATAATTTATCTTTGGTACTCCATTGTGAAGGGGGTGGACTCATTATTTCTCAGTAGAAAATAATGTCAACGCTGGGCATCCTGAAGTGTGCTTGTTGGAAGAATTTGGGAGGGAGCGAAGGCAGGGAAGAGGCTGGGATGTCTTCCTGTAATTATTGCTACTGACTCATCAGACCCAGGATGAATTTAAATCCACTGCTAAAATGTAGTATGAAGCAACCAGTTTGAGTAACCTGAAATGTTAAGGCTAAATTACATAATGCATTATGTATTGCAGGTAGCCATCTTTTTGTGCTTCGGCTACTATAAATATGGTAGGCCTAATCATGATTGAGACTTTCACATTTCTGTAGGGAATGCTTAAGTATGTCCTCCCTAGCCACCATAAGCCTTTCTTCCTACACACACATATAGATATACATATACACACACATACGCACACACACACACACACACACACACGCACACGGTGTGTGTGTGTATATGTGTGTACAGGTAGTCCTCGACTTACAACCACAATTGAGCCCAAAAATTATGTTGCTAAGTGAACATTTGTTAAGTGAATTTTGCCTCATGTTATGATCTTTCTTGCCACAGTTGTTCTGTTAATAACACGGTTGTTAAGCGATTCTAGCTTCCCCATTGACTTTGCTTGTCAGAAAGTTGAAAAAGCTGTTCACATGATCCCAGCATACTGCAACCGTCATAAATATTAACCAGTTGCCAAGCATCCAAATTTTGATAATGTGACCAGGGGGAGGCTGCAACAGTTGTAAGTGTGGACTTCCAGTTTTGCGTTGTAGTGACACGGCCGAGGGATTACAGAGCTCTGCACCCCTTGGCTGAATTCATCCTGCCTGGAGACCCTAAATAGGTCTAATGTCGCCCCGGAGAGGCGACGAAGAAGGAGGCCCCCCCATTGATCACGGAAAGACAGCGGTCGATCCATTTGATCTGGGGGAAGCCCTCCAAACCGATAGGAGAAAGGCTAGCTGCACCTCAGTGACTAGCCCAAGCTACCGGCAGCCGAAGTCCAAAAGCACCAACTAGAAAAGACTGTGAACAGCGTGTTGGAAACTAGGTGAGAATATTGATCTTTTCTCTTCTATCTTGCAACTGATTTCCTGGAAAAGTTCCCCAAGAAGCAAAAATCCTCCAAAAGTGAAGAAGGAAGAAGCTCTAATTTTTTATGAGGAACAGAAACATATTGAAATGGAATTTAATATAAAGCTATAATCTGGATAAACCTGAAAATTGTGGAAATTGTTAAGATCTTCCCTTTGAAAGAGTATTGATGAAATTACAAGAAAATAATTTTCTGTTTTAAAAGTTGGAAAATGAATAGCTACTGACATCTAGTGGTGGATTAGAGTATAAAATTATAGCTGTTTTTGGCTCAGAAACTGGCAAGACGCCCAGAAACAGATAACAACCTGTCCCTTTGATCCTCAGTGACTCTCAGCTAAACAGAGAACAGCTGGGAACAGAGGAAAAAAAATACATTGGACTATTTATTACAGACTGAGAACTATAAAAATTGTTGACCTTCTTGGATTATAAACACTTACTGAACTGTAATCTTTAGGCTCAAGAATTGTTTGCAGAGAAAGAAAAACCTTGACTTTTGGCTACTCTTTTAGGGGGAAGCTCCTGAATTGCTCTTAGGTGGTTGAACATTTTGGACTGCAAATGTTGGCTGAGTGATAATTGTAGGACTCCTGAGCAGAAGAACTGTTATAAAATATTGCTTTCAGTGGTGGATTGACAATTGGAAACATACTGGACTATAAAGGCCATACATAAAGATAAGAATTATACAAGACTTTGTTGTTTGGACCTTAAGATTGGTTGGTTGGATAAGACTAATATACGGGATTATGGTACCTGTGAAAGTTTATTTGGAGGGGGGAGATAAAATGGATGTTGCATACCTAACTAAAAGTGGTAGGAAACCACACCCAAGATTCTTTTCTCAAACTACCAGCCTGGAACATCAGAGATCTGCAGGAGTAATACTTCAAGACAAGGCAAATATCTTCCAGGAGGAAATGCATGCTATGTTGCAACTAATTCAAATGACAATTGTTTCAAATCATGATTAGATTAAAAATCATTTAGATGAGATAAATGAGCACATCTTTAACCTAAGCTGACAACTAAAAAACTCTCAGAAAATGATGATAAAGAATGAACAAATAAATCAGACAATAGAACACAAATCAGAGGAAAGTGATCCAAAGATGGAGGCTACAAACAAAAGGAATTACAGCTTAACACAGCCAAAGAAAAATCTGCAAGATTCTGTTATAATATTGGAAAAGGAAAAATCATCTTATCTTTCAGGACTTCAAAATAAACCAGAGGACAAGAAAGAAGATCTGACAAAATGGATTATAGAGACATCAGGAGAACCACTAGAGTTTGGGAGACAAAAAATGAAAAGAGAAACTGAGGGAGAAGGAAAGTGGAAGCTCTTCAACAAATATAAATGGGCGAAACTCCCCCTCAAAAATACTCCACCTAATCTATCTTCCCCATTCCTAATAACATTTATAAAAATACAGGAAGAATTCCCTGACAAGCTGAACACATTGACTCGGAAAATTGTTTGGCAAAAGAAGAAGGCTAGAGTTAGATTCAAGAGATCAGATGGAGTAATTCATGACTAAACACTTGCTTGAATAAGGCTAAAAAATAGATAAATTTTGGATATAAATGGGTCCTATAGTAAGAGGGATGTGATTTATAAGTAGTATAGCATTTTCTTTCCTTTATGAGATGAGAAATATAAAAATACTGGGATGGCTTATGGGAACGAAATGTCTGGACATTTAAATGTAATTAATTTTAAGAAAACTATAATTGACAAGAATGTTTTGAATATTGAGGGGAAATTAAGCTTAAAAAAAACTTTGAAAACAGGACCTATAGTGATTTAATAAAATAACTCTTTGTAAATACAACTGAAACATAAGCTGATTAGAAAAGATGTTATACACTGATGTTGATGTTATTTGTATAAACACTAGAAAAATGTTTTCATTCAACTTTGTATGTATTGAAAATACTAAGAATTGTACTTACTCAATGTTGGCAAAAGGAAAATATTATTGGAAGAAGAGAAGATCAAGGAAATGTATCACTAGCTAGTATGTTGATTATGGAATCATAGAAATTAACTATTTTGATTGTTGTTAACTATATGAACCCAGACAATACATTGTTTACCAAGCACTAAAGATTGTCATTGTAAAAAATTAATAAAATATATTAAAAAAACAGTTGTGTGAAAAATGGTCATAAGTCACTTTTTTCAGTTACCTTTGTAACTTTGAATGGTCTCTAAATAAACTGTTGTAAGTGGGACTATCTGTTATTCCTCTGTCCAAATAAACAGAGTGGTTTTAAAATCTAATTTGTTGCTTTTGTTTCCCATTTTTCACACCTTTTTTTCTTTAGCAGAACAAATTCTGGGAAGGAATGAGAGGCAGAATAGCTGTACAATACCTTTAGATCATTAATGTGTCACAGGCTTGAATTGCAGCAGCAGCTTCCCTTTTTAGCTGTCTTTGTTTTTGTTTAACTCATACTGATCTATAAAGGAATATAATCAAGGCAACTAATAAAGGAAAAGAAAATGTAAATTTCCATATTTTGAAATATAGGCATGTAGCAGGGACGAAGGTGATATTTATATATATGTGGATCTTGACACCAACTTGCAAGAAATCTACTTGGAATTTCTATCTCCAGACCCTCTCTATCTTAATTTTGGGGTAGATGGATTTTGGGGCGTCTGATATAGCAGTTAGTAAGGGGAACAGCCATATTAACTGTTATTATCTGTTCTCTAATATGGAGGTGCCTGTTCTCTCTTATCTGACCATTCCTTAGGCAGCATATCTTCACTTCATCTCCCAAGGTCTTTCCCACATACAATTATGTACACATACACATATACAAAGCTCCGTCACTTCCTCCCCCTTTTGGCGTATACCTAATACTGTGCCAGAATTAAAATAAGGAAGATCTTACATACAATGTTGTTTGCATAGTGGAGGGCACACAAAGTTATTTATTTGTTTAGAAAGGTTTCTCAGCACACATTCTCTCTCTCAGCCTTAAAGGAATAGATTCAGCAGAAGCAAAATAATTCACTGAAGCTAGAAGCATGGTTTGTCATGCTGGCAGCAGTCTTCCCCTAAGCTCAATTCCCCCCCCCCGCATGAAGTGTACTAACCAATTATGAGGTTTTTTTTAAATGCCATGTTTTGCTATAGAACCCCCCACTCCAAAAATTAATTTTGTCTTCATTGTTGTGTCCGCCACTAGATTGACAATCCTATCAGTGAGCAGAAGGATTCTAAACCTTTTCAACTTCCCGTATTTTTCCTGTTTCATAGTGGCTGTGTGCACCTTTATATCATGAATCCCCCTATAAGAGATTGGGAAATCACAGCAATATGTACGTTCATTTATTCTTCTGGATGGCTTTATCCATCTCCAGCCCTCAGCAGAATATAGTTTTGCCTAGTCTCCTTTTTAGACAATAATCTTACTGCAACAATAAGATTTTGGAAATAAAGTTGCTTTTCTATGTCAGAGAACTCCTAAAGATTGGAGTAATAAGCAGTTTCTGAAACACACACCTCCATTCCTACTGCTACTGTGGTGCCAAAGTCAGGTCATATCAACCAAGGAGCCAGCTAGGTATGGTATAATTGACTCAAAAATATATGCAAGGAGTGCTTGTCAATAATTTCTCATGAAACGGGAGAGAGGTATTGGCTGAGCTGAGGTGCACAAGATTTACTCCTGGGTCCTCTCTCCTTCAATATTGATTAAAATAGGAGACAACTATTTATAGCCTAGAATTAGTTGTTGAGATGGGCAGCTATAGAACTCAAATCGATAAATAAATCAAATAAAAAAAAATAACTGTGGAGCTAGAGATGGGTAGTAGAGGTCGATGATGAAATATGCAGTTGACACAGAACTGGGCAAGGTTTTCTTGAAAGATAACAACAACAACAACAACAAAAACGATAATAAAGTTGGAAGGGACATTGGAGGTCATCTAGTCCAACCCTGTGCTCAGGCAGGAAACCCTATACCATTTCTGACACATGGCTGTCCAGTCTCTTCTTAAAAACTTCCAGTGTTGGAGCATTCACAACTTCTAGAGACAAGTCGTTCCACTGGTTAATTGTTCTAACTGTCAGGAAGTTTCTCCTTAGTTCTAGGTTGCTTCTCTCCTTGGTTAGTTTCCATCCGTTGCTTCTTGTCCTGCCTTCAGGCGCTTTGGAGAATAGCTTGATTCCCTCTTCTTTGTGGCAACCCCTGAGATATTGGAACACTGCTATCATGTCACCCCTAGTCCTTCTCTATGAGAATCAAAACAAACTTGGTCAATTGGAGAAATGGGTTGAAAATAAGAGAATGAAATTCAACAAAAAAAAAGGTAGGTATGCCATTGAAAGCTCATCACTTCTGTGCATGGTGCTATTAACTGCCCTTTGGACAGAACTAGTGAGGCAATGCTTCTGAGACAATGCCAGAGGACAAGAATCTGCCCAATGCCATGCCAGTTTTTAACAATGAAACTCAGGGAGCTTATAGGTCAGTTAGTTCTATATCTGTTCTGAATAAATCAGAGGAAAATAATATTACAGCAAAATAAGCAAACGCTTAAAGAAAAGGATGGCCTTATTGTTCTACTAGGACAATGTGGGAATAGATGTCAGAATCTGTGGTTCAGAGTTGGAAAAGCACATGACTGTTTTTATTCCACCACCACCACCACCACCACCACCACCATCATCATCAGCATATGGTGTTGTTATGTTAGCCTGGAGGCCACAATGCTCTTGCAGAGTAGTAGTTTGGCTACCAAGATACCAGCTCTATTGTAGGAAATGCTTATGCGCTTCTCGTGGTGCACCACAGGAGGGAGAGCTGGCTTTGCACCAGAATGATGAATGTCCCCCTCCCCCCTTGAACCACCTCACAAATGGGCGCCACAGCCGGGAAGGTCCAGAGTTGGCAGGAATCTGATTGCCTGCATGGAGCATGATCTTGTTTTCCCACCAAAGTGGTACCTATTTATCTACTCACATACAACATTCTTTTGAACTGTTAACTGGCTAGAATCTGAGGTGAGTGACAGGAGCTCATCCTGACATGCAGTGCTAGGACTCAAACCACTGGAGCAGATACCATCTCCAGCATCATAAAGCCACTGAGCCACCGCATCACAGACCTAAAAGAGTGCATATGGAAAAATAATAATAATGTATTGAACAACACCAAGAAGAAAGCAACATTTAGTAATATTTGTGACAAGATTTCCATTGGTTGTGACATATAAGCCCTAGTTTTGAAAGCAACATCCAACCACAATGCACATTAATTGTTCTAGCTTGATGGATAAGAAAATTATGTATCTTATCTGAAGCGGGATTTATAAAAGACAATAAACAGATTTAGCACAAATAGAATCTCTGAAAAAAGGAGTTGAGTGATGGAACACTATGGCAGGGGCTATTATCATTTTTGTTTGTTGCAGTTTGGCAGCTCAATTCCAAGAAACTGTACAAAACAAACAGGAGGAGAAATATTCCAAATCCTTGCCTGGCAAGCTTTTGTCAATTACACTACAAGTTGTGATTACTGTTATTTATAGCTAACATTAGTAAATGGGAGGTAATGGGGAGATTGTGGTGGGAGGTAATGAGGGAAGGCTGATCAGAAAAATCTGAATGGTTGCTTGGAATCTGTTAATTATGAACATTCAGCACTATGGGCTGATACGATGTACTAATTTTCTGATTAACTGTGTGTGGCCCTTTTGACCTGCATCATTTTTTCTGCAGCTAATTTCAATCCTGCATGCTGACAGTGGGGTAGCAGAAGGACCAGCACGGAATATAGGGAGAGATATTGTATCTGAGAGAATCCTGAAGTTGGCAGAATTATAAAACGTATTTCTTTTTTTAAAGGAAATGGTTCAAGAGATTGCACATGTGTGTATTCAGGAAAGAGAAAGGCTAATTCTAGGGAATAAATAGTAAAGCAGATGCCATCCAGAGAAACATGAGAATGAATCAAAGAATGGGGAAAAAAGTTAAGAGAGGAGGAAGCAATGTGATAAAAGGAGAATGAAAGCTGTGGAGGAAGGGGAAAGAGGCAAATGAAGAATATGAGAATTCAAGGAGGTACAGCTAGGAAGAAGAGTGATGGAAGCAAGGCAAATAATTTAAATCAATTCAAATAAAATATTAAATTATTTCTTTTTATTCTTGTTTATTGCTTAGTTTTCATCTTACAAGAAATCTGATTGACTGTAGGCACTAGGCACCGCTCCTATAGACCCTTAGGATCATGAAAAAAGGGAGAGATAAAGTAGGATCAGAACCTGGGATAATAGACCACTAAGGACTTCCCTAAATCTCTCAACAGAGAAGGAAGAGCTTTAGACAGTGAAACAGGATCTTGATAGATTAGAATCTCCATCTTCCTGGAACTAGCTCAATATATGGGGGATAACTCACTTTGGATATCTCTATTCCTCACACAAAGATTGGCTACAGGCCAGGGTTGATGGCTGGTGCTTCATTGTTATTATTCCCTAGATGAGGGAGCTGGTCTGCGGCCTGGTACTGGGCCATGGCCTGTTGGCCACCAGGCCATGGGAATAGCTGGTGAGCCCCTCGTGTGGGTGCTAGTGGCCCCGTTTGTGCATGTACCAGTGTGCTAGCATCGCCACCAGCATCAAGCGGGCACTAGCGGCCTGTTTGCGTGGGTACCAGTGGCCGTGTGCATGCACGTTTCCTTGCTCCTCCCTTTCCTTCCAGGCCGCCAAGCTGGAAAGGTTGGGGAGCTCTGCCCTAGATCATGGGTGTCAAACCTGATCACATCATGTGACGTCTCTTGACGTTTTTTGCCTTTGCGGAGCTGGGGTGGCCTGTGCATGATGCATCTGGCCTGCGGGCCACCAGTTTGGCACCCCTGCCCTAGATGGTCTGTAAAAAAGTAAAAATACCAGCTGGTGTTACAGTATTATTCAACATCATTGACTCCTTCTCAGAAAGGAGAATTGTACCCCCCTCCCTCTGCTCTCGGATCTCAAAGTTGACCAATGATACCAGCCAATGGTACAGAAGGCAGTTGAGGGTTTAGCAGGAGGATCATTTTTCTCTCCAGATCTTGCCACAGGTCATCTTAAGAGCAAACAATGTCAAATCAATTCCATACCCAGACTTAACATATGACTGGTTCATATAAATCTACTTTCTTCAAGGTTGTCCACAGTCTGCTATTTAGTACCAATTTCCCCAGAAATGGGAGGTTGGAACGAGATTACTAGTTCTCTAAAATAATTGGGTTGAATGATTGTGGAGCTTTGGGTAACCACATTCCCTATGACAGAGGCTGATGTGAAGGGAAATTAGCAACATGGTAAAAGGTAATGCTAGTTTATTTTAAATTGTGGAGAAACAGCATTTCTCTCTTTACCTTGCCACACTGTGCTCCCTACAGCATTTTGATACAGATTTTTTTTATACATAGGTAAGCCTTAAATCAATAGGACAATGGCACAAAAAAGGAGATCACAGAAACAATGATAGAAGTGACTTCCTGATGAACTGGATTGGTTAATAGGCTGAGCTATTAATATTAAAAACAGTGATAGATCAAAGGTTTCATTATATTTGTAGACACTTAACAAAAATCTGAAGGAATGTAAACAGAATGAATTTCCATAACATTGGATAGAGATTTGTAGTCATTACTCCATAGCACAGTTAATGTACAGTAGTGGACTTGTGGAAAATTCCTGTACAAGGAGGCAATGTTGTGGAAAATTCCTGACCACCACTATTACTACTTTTCATCTTGCTTGTTTTTCTTTAGTGCTATGTATTATCCATATTTTACATGCTTATTGTGAGCTGGCAAAATGGCGGGAAATAGAAGCTTGCCATTTACCTTATTTTTGGACATATTCTACATTATTATTTTACTATTGACCTGTGACTTAAATAATGGCTTAAGACAAAGGACAAAGTACAAAAGTAACTGTGTGAAACCACAGTGTATGTCTCTTTGCTAAGCCATCCGGTGCTGTCAAAGAGTCCCAGCAGCTAATGGAGATAGGAATCTTCTCAAATGTCCCTGATTGCATTCAATAAAGTATTAGTGGTTTCGAGCTAATAAAGTAGTCCAGTGCTGTCTCGGATCCATCAAGAATCTGCCTACACTTTATAGCTTCATCATAGTAATTCACACTTTGAAATTTATTATATGACTGATAACCTGGAGGAGATATTGGAGATATGGCCAAAAAGAAATCAGTATGTATACTATATTTGGTACTATTCAATCAAAAGCTCAATAAAATCACATCCAAAGGTAGCCTTTATAGATAAAAAGTATAAAGTTGGTATGAGGCTTTATACAAGGCTAATTAAAGTATAGCTATTCTATGGTCCTCTTTACTTATGAGACACAAGCTTACTATTAGAAAAACCTAATGTTTAAATATATTATTATGATAATAGTGTTAAATATGTGGGTAATATTGAAATTGACTCCATGTATTTTGTGTAAGAGCTGTGGTGGCACAGTAATTAGAATGCAGTATTGCAGGCTAACTCTGCTGACTGCTAGCAGTTCAATCCTGACCAGCTCAAGGTTGACTCAGCCTTCCATTCTTCTGAGGTCAGTAAAACGAGGACCCATATTGTTGGGGGCAATATGCTGACTCAGAGAGTGCTATAAAGCACTATGGAGCAGTATAGAAGTCTAAATTCTATTGCTATTCCTATTTTGATTCTTGATGAGAAGTACCAAGTAAGGTTCCTCTCATCTACCCAAATTATGGTGCACATATAAAGAGTTAACCAAATTACTGTATTTAGTTATATTAGACAGGAAACTCATCAAACTGCATGTGATAGGCATATCCAAGAAAAGCATCTTTAATTCTAGTCAATGGGTAAAAACATTATCTTGAAAATTGGAAAAATAATTTCCCTTGTCTTATAGCAAGCCAATTAAAATAAAGTAACTTTGAAATGTTACATTCCCATAGCCCCCACATCTTAATAATTTGCCTGCTTCCCACCATGTCTCACAAAACCCCACAATAGTTTGTACCTGATAGGAAAAAATGTAATAATTCCAAATAAAATAATTAATATTTTGCTGCCTTTTCTTGACACTCCAAATTTGCCACCAGAGATTATTTTTTTCACTTTGTGTAGTGGTGGACTGCCCCTGCTTTTATGTAACTGCTTCTCATTCCACTTAATCAAAGCTATGTAAGGAAAGTCCATATCTCTAATTAGCATGTTCCTTTGGAAGAAATACCTAAAGGCATGGAAAGAAGCTATGCTATGTTCACATATTTCCAGCTTTGCCAAATGCTGCATTTTCCATGCTAGTCAAAATATCTATGATTTCCTGTTCTTTATGAAATGAATTGCAACTCTCTGATGGCTCACACTTCTTCTGTATATGTACTTTTTAATGCTTTCAATAAGTTTATTCAATTTTAAAAATATAATTATCATTCTTTAAATTATTAATATGTAATAGAGGTAATCCTTGCTATCTGACCATTCATTCAGCAATCGTTCAAAATTATGATAGTGCTGACTAAAGGGATTTACGACTAATGTCCAAGGTTATGACTGTTGCAGCATCCCCCACAATCACATGATTGTAACCTGGGTGCCCATTTGCATTTTTGATGAATTGTCAAGCTCTCCATGATCATGTGACCGCCATTTGCAATCTTTCCTGCCAGCTACCCCAGAAAGTCAGTGGAGAAGCTGGCAGAGGTTGTAAATCAGTGTTGGTAGGCCAGTTCCTGGGGGCTGGCTGAAAATGATCTGCCCTGAAATTCAAGCTTGGATTTCTTTTTTTTTATTTTTTAAAACAACAAAACATAACACACATACACACACAGTGTATACTCCTTTTTTTTTAACAGCCATTTCGTAACGGTAATCTTCTATTATTTACATTTCCCCCCTTATTCTTCTTTAAATATATTTTAAATATATTTGTCCTTGTTGTCCCATTGTTTCTTGTTTCCATTTTTCTTCCTTCATACTATACTTCATACTAAAAGTAATACATATTATTACTATACATTATTATACACACATTTTCCATTTTTTGACCTTTCCACATTTATTCTCATTTATTATTTCTAATCTCCAACCAATCATACCACTTA
This sequence comes from Azemiops feae, assembly GCA_023970755.1. Taxonomy (NCBI): domain Eukaryota; kingdom Metazoa; phylum Chordata; class Lepidosauria; order Squamata; family Viperidae; genus Azemiops; species Azemiops feae. The sequence goes on along the minus strand of JALGBA010000172.1, from coordinate 974,884 downwards.
TTCCATATTAGATAGTACTCTGTATCTTCCTTTTCTTTTATCTCTTTTGTTAATTTGTCCATCTCCGCACAGTCCAGGATTTTTCTTATCACTTCTTCCTCTGATGGTATATTCTCATTTTTCCAGAACTGTGCGTAGACTATTCTTGCTGCCGTTGTTATATGTAGAATTAAATACCGTATTTCTTTACTATATTTTCTATTTAAAATACCCAGCAGAAAGATCTCTGGTTTCCAGTCTACGGGTTGATCTATTATTTCTTCCATCCATCTTCTTATTTTAGTCCAGTATTTTTTTGCAATTGGGCATGTCCACCATAGATAATAATAATAATAATAATAATAATAAAGTTGGAAGGGACCTTGGAGGTCATCTAGTCCAACCCCCTGCTCAGGCAGGAAACCCTATACCATTTCAGACAAATGGCTGTCCACTCTCTTCTGAAAAACTTCCAGTGTTGGAGCATTCACCGCTTCTGGAGGCAAGTTGTTCCACTGGTTAATTGTTCTAACTGTCAGGAAGTTTCTCCTTAGTTCTAGGTTGCTTCTCTCCTTGATTAGTTTCCATCCGTTGCTTCTTGTCCTGCCTTTAGGTGCCTTGGAAAATAGCTTCACTCCCTCTTCTTTGTGGCAGCCCCTGAGATATTGGAACACTGCTATCATGTCCCCCCTCGTCCTTCTCTTCATTAAACTAGACATACCCAATTCCAGCAGCCGTTCCTTATATGCTTTAGCCTCCAGTCCCCTAATCATCTTTGTTGCTCTTCTCTGTACTCTTTCTAGAGTCTCAACGTCTTTTTTACATCGTGGTGACCAAAACTGGATGCAGTATTCCAAGTGTGGCCTTACCAAGATGATAATATGTTCCATGTACTTTTTTCTGCTTGGATTTCAGGACAGACCTTTCTCAGCCAGCCCCTTTGAGAGTGAAAGAGCTGCTTGGTAGAGAGATTCCATCATACATGGAGCTGCAACAATCCATCAGGCAGCTCTTTCACTCTCAAAGAGATTGGCTGTAAAGGTCCTTTTCTGCTCAAGGACTGAAGGAAATTTTGCACTGGGCAGGCTAAACAAAGCTTGGACCTCAAATATCCAAGCCCTGTTCAGCCCACTCAGAGAAACAATCTGCACTTTTGCTGGGCAAGCTGAACAGGGCTTGGGTCTTTTGTTCAAACTTGGTTTTTTGCTCAATATAATATTTAGCATTTGCCCAAAGTGCCCTGCTCCACTCAGTTGCCCCCGACTCTATCCCAGATTAAAGGCTTACAGGGTCATAAAAAGAAAAAAAAATATATTAATACACAGGCTGTGACTGATCTTGAGAGCTAAGCCCGGTCAGGCCTTGTTGTTACTTGGATGGGGACCACCTGGGAATCAGGCTGTTGACTAGATTAGAAAACCAAAAAAAGCATCCTAAAAAAAACTAATACCCGTACCAAATTATCTCTGTAATGCTGCTACAGATGTAGTTGCCAGGAAACCAATTTAATTCAACACCATTTTTTTTTATCTTTTATCTGGATACTGGCATTAATTGTGAGCCACAGCATTTCTAATTGTGAGTAAGATGAGTAAATATGTGGGGTCTCATTAATTTTTTTTCCAGTATAAAGCCCACTACTATGCCTACTGCTCTCACTTGCATACTTTCTTCTCCTCCAGACCGCACTTGAAAATTACTTTCTATTGTGCTTTCCTAAAGTGCAGAAATTTTGCTTTTCTGCTAAATAATGACAGATCAAGTGCCCGGATAAGAATAATAATTTGTGTGTTAGTCTTGAAACTACTTAAAAGCAACAGATAAGGTTGTTTCCCCCCAATATTTTAAACAGAGATGACATTTTGTGTGTGTATGTTGCGGGGGAGGCACTCAGTGCTCCATTTAGCAGTCGGAATCTCATGGGTTTTATAGTCAGACTTTAAGCCTGAGGCTCACCAGTAAAAACTTTCCAATTCTTCCATGACGTGGCAGACTTGAGAACGCCCCTGCTCTAGAGAGATATATTTCTCACTGAAATGTGAAATGTCTATATCTTCTTTTATCACCCTTGAAATAAATTTTTCTTTCCAATGGCGTTGAGTTAAAGTTGGACTGTTGGTGCCCCATGGAATCTTACAATATCTCTTAGTTATATCATGGATATTAGAAATATTTTTCTGTTCTGGCGATCATGTTAATTCCATGGCATAGGGTATCCTGAGATTGTTTCTCTATGAGTTACGTACAGTGTTTGTTTTATTTATTAAAGTTACTTAATGTTGACTTTATTAATTGATTTTAAATGTTGGATGTTGTTAAATGCATTTGCCCTTGAAAAGAGTTAGGTATTTTATTTAAAAATAAAACAGAATGCAGCAAAATATATTGGTTGCCATTTTAGAGCAATAGACTCAGAAGTTAAGTTTAAGAGTGGGTTTATAGATAGACTGTTTTTAAAAGATGTTATGGGAAAAGAACAGGTTTACTGGATAAAACAGACTAATTTAAAAATGACAGGCGACAAAAATATTATGGAAAAAGAGACTACATTAGATATACAAATGAAACCAGCTGAGGTCTTCATAATTAAAAGGGATATACAAATAACAAATCAAAAGAATGACCTGGATAATTATTCTATATTGGATTCACAAAAGAGACTTGTTAAAGCTTTGAAGAATTTTGAGAGAAGTGACAAAGAAAAAAAATGAAAAGAAATCAAATTCTAGGACATTATTTGAAGTGATTAAAGATCAAAATGGTTAAAAGGAAAAGGAAGAAATATCAAATTGATCAAGGTTAAATTAGATATGTGGTTATGTTATCCCTACTTAAATGACTTTTGAAAATTAGGACTGAAACGACGAGGTTTTAATGATTTGTATGAGATATGGAAAGAAGAGACTATTTGTTGTATTTTAAGAGAACATAAGTTACTAAAATTGTTCATACTTGTGATGAAGGGGTAAGTCATTTCTTTATACATTTCTTTTCTTTTTCTTTATTATATTCTTATTTTTCATCCTTTATCTATTTTTTATTGTTTTGCACTTTCTGTTTTTTCTTTTCTCTTTAGTTTGTATTAGTTTTTAATCTTTTAAACTTAATGTTTAATAAAATGATAATAAAAAGAATGCATGATTAGATTAATTTGTCCATGGTCCTCTTAAATTTTGGAGTACAAACTCTGACACCTGAGAATCAGCAGCCATTTTTACTTTTGCTTCTAATGTGCCTTTTCTATTCTTTTAGTTCAGATGTAGAAGGGGGGATGGGATGAATGCTTGAGGGTTTAGCTAGCCATAACAATGTAGAAGTGTGGGAACTCAAGGACATGGTCTGATAAGATTTGGCGGGCTGAGTCCGGTGAGAAAAGCCCACATCTTGCGTTAATTGGGGAATGTGATTTATGACAGCGTTTGTGGGATGGGAATTGCAACTTGTTACTTTGTGACTGGGGGGAGGGAATCTCAGTTTTGGGTTCAACTATGTAAGTGCCGATATTTTGTTTCCAAATAAAATGTTCTTTAAGGAAGAATTCTTGCCTTGAAGTTCTTTACTGGTTTCATCTACCGGAACCATGACATCAGCATTGACTAGCCCACGGGTCGGCAACCTGCGGCTCCGGAGCCGCATGTGGCTCTTTGAGCCTTCTCCTGTGGCTCCCAGCCTCCTCTGCCATTTGCAGAGACAGAGACAGAGACAGAGATAGAGAGAGGCACTTGCGCTTCCCTTCTCTCTCTCTCTCTCTCTCTCTCTCTCTCTCTCTCTCTCTCTCTCTCTCTCTCTCTCTCTGTGTAAAAAAGAGTGGCCTCATGCTGTTCTGACGAGCTGACAAACTTATTGGGCGGGGCGCCTCCCTTTGCTGCGTCTCTGCAGGAAGCAGGAAGCAGGAAGCAGGAAGGGCAGGAGAGAGCCAGCCCAATAAGAATGTGTGTCAGCTTGTTGGAGAAGAGCCTGAAGCCAGCTTGCCAGGTGAGCAGAAGATCGGGGAGAGGGAGAGAGAGAGGAAAGACAAAGAGAGAGAGAGAGGGGGGGAGAGGAAAAAGAGGGAGAGAGAGAAAGAGAGAGGGAGAGGAAAGAAAGAGAGAGAGAGAGAGAGGGGGGGGGAGAGGAAAGAGAGAGAGAGGGAGAGAGAGAGAAAGAGAGAGAAAGAGGAAAGAGAGGAAAGAGAGAAAGAGAGAGAACTCATGCACAGCAGCCTCTATTTCTTTTTAATAAACTCTTCAATCAAGCTCCCCACCGCTTGTGTGCACACGTGCACACGTGCATGCACGCGCACACATGTTTTGCAGCTCCCAGTGTTTTCTTTTCTCTGGGAAACGGGTCCAAGTGGCTCTTTGAGTGTTTAAGGTTGCAGACCCCTGGACTAGCCTGTCTGATAATGAGGGAAGGCACCAGGATGGGAAAGGCTGGAATGAAATTTCTAATCATCCTTTCTAAAGCCCTCTTTACTTCCTTTTCACCAAAACCAAAGGTCTTCTTGCTCTGCTACCATCTGATTCACACCGGGAATCCTTCATGTTCGGAAACAAAGCTTTTTCACAGTATGAAGGCAAGCATAGTTTTTAAAGTCTTTTTTTTAAATGATAAAAGCAAATTAACCTGAGAAATGATAGCTTTACTATGTTGTCTACAGATAAAAGCCATGGACAATCTGTTGGTCACAAAGGCTGTATCTAAATGTTTATGAAAATGGACTTAAAAGCTGGAATTCTTAATGAAATCAAATTAGACAATCAGAGAATGTTTGATATCAACCCCCTGAGCAGGTAACACATAAGGGATGCAGCCAGAATTTCCTATGGTATAAATGGAACTCAGTTCTGCTAAAAGCATGAGGATATGATCAATTTTACAAACACTGCCCCTTTCTTCAAGAATGGTGCTCTGAACATTTGCAATAGTTCCTTCTAGATTCAAATCAGCATGTTTACTTTTAAAAACTGCTTAATTTAAATAAATCACAGCCCCTTAAAGCACATTTTAATGTAAACAGATAACAGGTTATGAATATGTTTTACAAATAAGAATCTGCTTTATTTAAAAATTTGTAATGTAGAAAATTAAACATAAAACATAAAGGTTTACCAGAGGTCTGATAACGAACTATCAAAATGTTTTCGCTGGAAAAATTCTAGACTTTTAAATAACCAGATTGTATTGGGTTGGGACATGATTTAATAACATAACTTACTGGGGCTACCATTGCTTTTCTATTTATTTACCATCAGTTTTTAAATGATCTGTCATTATATTTTGGCATTACAAGAGGGTATCTAATGAGGCAGCTCAAGGAGCTTGAGATCTGCAGTTTTTCCACTTCTGGACTAGATCATAAGTAGAACTTTAATTATTTTTCAGAAGTATTGTCCAAAGCACAGTTACTGTTACAATAGTCAACAATTCTCTTTCTCCTTCTGACTTTGACTTCAGTGTTTCCTTAACATTGTTGCTTCAGGCATAGCTACACATATAAGGTCCTTGGTGCACTCTGAACTTGGTTGTTTGCTTGCAGATGTTTCATTTCCTGACTAGGTGACCAAAGATAAAAGGGAGTGGGGTTTGCTCTGTTTATGTACAGTAGCTTATCCTGTGAGTGTTGGTGGGAGTGTTGTTTTCTTCTTCATAGTTCCTTGAATAGGCTGTTGTTTACTGCTTGATTGTTTGGCTGAGTTGGTAGTTGATAAGTTACATACTGAGGAATATTTTGAGTCTTTGGCACATTGCATAAAAAATATATGAGCACTGCTATAGATTTTTAACAAAAGACCTATATTCAGCGAAACACCTTGTTTTTCCCTCTTTACACTTTTCTTGTAAATCTGCAAATCTTCTATACAAAGGTATAAAAGATCTCCAAGATCCCTTCCAACTCTGTTATTCTATTTTTTCTGTTATTAATTTTCTCAGCACAGAAGGTCTATTTTTCTATGAAAAGATGTGTCCTTTATGTAGTTGCTTGATGTCACCAAAACTGAAGATTGGGGACATCTAGAATAGTATTCCTGAGACATAGTCATCTAGTCTATGATTTTAAAAACCCTGAACATTTGCTAGTGTAACTGTGAAGTATATTATGATTCATTTCTAGGTATAATAAAAGATCTTTCCCCACGTTTTTGGTTTATACTGGTGACTGAGGATGATAAATAATTTTGTTAAAAAAGAACTTGCTTCATCAGTACTGTTCTAACAGATATCAGGAATCATCTGAAGATTTTGGCTTCTTGTTTTCTTGATAACATGAAATGAATGTTTCTCTGAATGTTGAAAGTCTTAAATTCCTTATACTAGGGTGAAGAAGATGTAAAACTCTGGATAGGCTATGGACATAAATCTATATCCAAAATAAAACTTGCATTACTATTTTTCCCTGGGAGGTGAACTCAACCCTCCCTCCTTTACAATGTGTTGAACAGACATGCTAATCAACTACTCAGTGATAATTTAGTTATTTATTTTGAGCCCAGCTGTGCTTCAGATAACCTATTTTTTTCCAAGTGTATACAATATCTGTATTTATTCAAATAAATGTAAATCCCCATACCCTAAACTCCATGAGCTCGTGAGATAAATATTTCCCCCAAGGTGACTCAGTGAATCTCCTACTTGGCCAAACATGCTGAGTCCATTGAACAGAAATTAATTGAGTAATAATCTTCACACACATATTTCTCTGTCTCAGTAGGAACAGACCAACTATATTCAGAAAGAGACCATCAGTCAGCAGTATGATGAATGCTTTGAAAGTGAAAGCACTTTAGTAAATTGTGTAGTTTCAGTTAGTTTTCCTCTTCTTTTTTTGTACTTCCTGCCTTACTCTCTTTTGCTTATTACTTCTTATTCCTTTGCTTTACCTAACTTTCTTTAACCTACAAGGGAATAGTGCAATAACTATACAGAGTATATCTGTGAGAAACCTTCTATTTCCCCTTTAAAAAACCAGGAGTGTACACAAAATTGTTGTGATTTTGCTCACATACAGAGCACAGCTATACCTTCTGTAATGGTATGTGGGACTGACCTTGGGAGACAGGTGGAAGAGGAGCAGATTAGACAACCATCAGACAAATGGCAACTGAGTCTGCAGAAGGAATATGAGCATCGAAAATATCCCAGTTTACTGGACTTTAAAGGTGAAGAGAGAGAGATGTACTTTCAGACTTGCAAGATTCTGCTAAAGTTAGAGCTAGTATATCTGGGTGTGCTTCTTGTCTGGATTACATCACAAGGCTGACACCTACTTTCCATAATCTCCTCCACAGCCCTTCAGGCTAATGCTCCTTAGGTTGAACTTGTCTCTTGCTGATCTTACAGTATGAATATTTTATTTAGTTTTCTTAGCAATATTATGAAAATTGTTTGCTATTGCTGTCTTCCATGGGATAACTTAGTATTCTCCATTAAATGCCAACTAGGTCTGATCCTGTTTTACTTTGGGTTATTAGCAAGGACAGCTAGCTTACTTTCCCTAACTGGACATACTGCAGCTTTTGATTCTTGCCATTAAGAATAGCTACCTATCACAAAATAGTCTTCCCCTATTTTAAAGAAAGTCTGGCTCTACTTACTGGCTTCCATCTCCACTGTGTAAAGCACTTAATATAAACTTGAGGTTGGCAAGAGTATTACATTAATAGAATAGTACTGACTGAGAACTCTGAACATTGTAGCTCACCATATCTTATTTTCAGGCTGGAGAAACTGGAGTAGTATTAGCATTAATTCTTATATGCTTTGGGGAACAAAATATGCCCCCAAATAAAGAACAACAAACAACGTTAATAACATTCTCCTGTTATTTCCATAATGAATAAGCCTTCATCATTTCCATAATGAATAAGCCTGTGGCCAAACTTTTAGCCTTACATTAAAGTCAATTCATTTTGAGTACCAGTAATTCCATTTCAGTCCAGTACCTTTATTTCCCCTCATCTGGCAATCAGGGTCACCAAAGTTTGAAGTCCTCCTTCAAATGAACCGCCTTGTCATTTTTCTCAGTGACGCTTGCAGACCAGTTTTTTTAGCTTAGCTTCTGGATCAGCTTTCAGGCTAAAGTTATGTAGAAAAAAATAACCTGCATTTTTCCTCTATCATTCTTCATTCACATTAAAGAAAGAACTTACTTTTTTAAAAAATGAACTTTTATGGGTGGATATTTATGACCAAGGAGAATGTGTCCTCTCTCCCATTGCTGAATCATCTCTCTGGTAGTCTATAACCTCTTTATCAGTTGAAGAATCCATACAATCCTGAGGGAAGGCATCACAAAGTAATGGCTTTCATCAGATCTTTCCAGATTGGGACATGTGAACAGCCAGAGAGACTTTAAGCAACTAAAATCTCTGTAACACAGGGGTGTCAAACTCAATTTCATTGAGGGCTGCATCAGCATTGTGGTTGCCCTCAGGGGGGCAGGTGGGTGTGGCCAGGGTGGGTACGGCCTACTGGGTGGGTGTGGATGGAGTGGGTGTGGCCCACTGGGTGGGCGTGGCCAGCTCTACATCATTTGCATCAAGGGTGCCTGTGGGGGCCTGGGCAGGAGTGGGACAGATCTGAGGGTCTCTGGCAGAAAGGGGTGAGACCAGAGCAAGTGCCAAGGCATGGTCCACTGGAGGAGCCTCACTGTTCCTCTCAGGCCATGCGGGGGGGGGGGGGGGTGGATGGTGGTGCGGGCTGCCCGGAGCCCTGGACAGCAGAGGTCAAATGCCGAGCCTAGCCCTCGAGCACCCGCAGCACCAAGCCCAGCCCCACTTCCCCAAGGGGGTGCCCAGCTGCACTTACCTCCTCCTCAAGGCCAGGTTGCTCATGATGGGTATGAGGGCAAAGTCAGAGGGAGGCCCATTTCCTCTCCATGGGATGAGACCCGGCTTTGTATCCAAGGCTTCCTTAGCAATAGGATGGGAGACCCCGAGGATAGGCCAGGAGGAGGGGGCAAGGGGATGGTGAAAGGGCAGTAGGGCAGGACTAAGGCAGGACTTCCCTCAGACCCTCCCTCTCCTTCTTTCCTTCTTTCCTTCTTTCCTTCCTTCCTTCCTAAGTACAGAGTGGTGGGAAAACATTTGAGATGAGGGAGGGAGAAAAACAAGCAAGAAACGCAGCTGGGGAGGTGTCACCCTTCGTAAGGAATGAAGAAATGCACCATCGCCTGGAAGTGGCCAGCACATGGCCCTCACCTACTTCACATATCTGGCTTGGTGGGCTCTGGGGGAGGGGATGCCATGAACAGTGTGAGAGTCAACATTACCTGTGCAATGCCGTCTAGCCCCCAGCCTGCCCAGTTTCGGCAGGCAGCGGGGCGCTCTCCTCACAGCGCCGAGAAGTTGAGCCGGGCGGTGCGAAGCTCACCAGCTTTGCACCTTGCTGCCTGCTGAAACTGGGCAGGCTGGGGGCTAGGCAGCATTGCACTTCTCATCAGATTCGTGCCACGCGGCTCACCTCTTGGCACTGTGAGGAGAGCGCCCCGCCGCCTGCTGAAACCGGGCAGGCTGGGAGCTGGGCAGCCTCACGTTTCTTTTTGGATTTGTGTCATCTGGCTCAGCCGCTCAGCGCTGTGAGGAGAGCGCCCCGCTGCCTGCCAAAACCCCTCCCCCAGAGCCCATCAAGCTGGATATGTGAAGTAGGCGAGGGCCATTTGCTGGCCACTTCCAAGCGATGGTTCATTTCTTCATTCCTCACAAAGGGTGACACCTCCCCAGCATGTACCCAGGGGGCAGGGCCGACGCAGCAGGGGCTGGTTCCTCGCTGTTTCTAGACAGCCTTGTGGAGCTAAGACTGAATGCGTTTCAGCGTTGATGGCCTCCACAAAATTGTACATTGGCTCCCGGCTGGCCTGGGCCAGGGCCAAGGCAGCGGGGACTGTTCCCTCACTGTTTCCAGGATGGCTTCGCGGGCCACATGAAACCACTTCGCGGGCCTTGTGTTTGACATGTCTGCTGTAATAGAACTGGCAAGTCTCTTTCATTTCCAACAAAAAGGTGAACTCAAAATGCCAGCAAGAAAACTGGAAATTTTCCAGCATTCTAAAAATAGACTAGAAAATTAGAAATTAATTAGAAATTAAACAGTTATTTCTTCAGTCTTACTTTGTAGCCAACCAGCATTCCTTTTTTGAATGATCCACTCCTTGGGATGAACCTCAGGATCATTTACTGGGCTGCTGTGAAGAGTATTTTAGGCATTGCAACCTAAAATGATGGAGGTTAATACTGCCTGGGAAGACTTTGATCTTGTAACTTTTGAGAAAATGGGCAGAATCCTTAGGACTGTTAACCCAGCTACCTGTTTGTTAAATTTTTGTCTCTTCTGGCCTGTAAGGAATACTTGAGAGGTGACATGCAGTTGGGTCTATGTGGTGATTTTGCCCTATGTCAGAGCTGGGATTGAAGTCTCAGCTGACCTAGATCTCTCAAATACTTTCAGTAACATTGATCATGGTATACTTCTGAATCAACTGTGGAGAATGGGAGTGAAGTGCACAATGTTTCATTCTTATTCCAACTCCTGGACTGCCTGGCAATACTATTGAGGTCTCATGCCAGTACCTAGAGGCTGTTGGGTTCTGGAAGGAGAAGAACAGATTCAAGCTGAAACCCAGCAAGACTGAGTGGCTGTGGAGCCTGGTGCTCTCATTTAAAAAAAACTGATGGTCCTGAAAAAGGCTGCACTGGTCTGTTCAGAACTGATGAACAGCCCTGGAGTCTTCCTGGATTCTTTGTTCCTTCTCAAGGTTCAGCTGGCAGCTGTGGCCAGAAAAGTCTTTGCAGAGGCATGACTGCCAGAGAGGTACAACTGGACCAAGAGGAACTCTTCATGGTCATTCATGTAATGCTGTTGAAAGTTATAGCTGGTCAGATTGCAGTGGGATGAACAATGATGAGCAAGTCTTTTAGTGCCATATAAGATGCCAGCTATGTGAACCGTGCTGGTTGCTAGTAAGCTTTTGGGATAATTCTAGGCACTGACCATTACCTATAAACCTTTGCATGGGATGCAGCCTACCTATTTGAGAGACCATCTGTCTCAGTGATGGATTCAGCGGGTTCACACTGGTTTCGCAGAACCGGTAGCTAAATTTTGTTGAGTTCAGAGAACCAGCTGAATGCACACCGCTTCTGGAAGTCTGTTCTAGGCCTGGGAGGCCTGGAAGAGACCTCCCAGGCCTAAAACGGCCTGCTGGAAGTGTGGGGATGCCACTTCCAGAAGTCTGTTCTAGACCTCAGAGGCCCAGGCCCGCATCCACGCAGAGAACCAGTTGTTCAGGGATTTGAACTGATCTGTCTCCTTAGTGACTGCCCATCCTGTAAGATGGAATTGATTTGCTTTGGCTCCCATCAAGAAATAGATCTTCTTTTGTCAAAGGACCTGGCCTTTGGAATATTGCCCCCACCCCAAGATTCATATGGTCTCCACTTTGCCCACATTGAAGAGATCCTTAAAGACATGGTTTTCCACCTGGATTAGGGAGCTTCTGCTGGTTCCTTCAGTTGTGGAAGAAAGTGACGTCATTCCTTCTGATGAGTATTTCCCCCCCCATATACTGTTGTTTTTTTTAATTTTATGAAGCTGCCCAAAGTAATGCTGCTTGTAGCCTCTATGATTGCCAGAAAGTATCACCAGTAGTTGCCTGATTCAATAGGTGAAGGGAAGTTGTCCTTGGACCCCGTGGTTCCATTATCAAGTGGATGCAGCAGTTCTATTAACAGCAAGGTTGAAAAGAGTATTGCCTTTCTTTCTTAGACTCTGCAGATTGCTTTTACCCACCCCCTGCCATGCTCACACAATAAAAATGTTTGATCTCTTATTATGATAATGACACAACTGTGGAATTATGAGCCTAATTATGATTACCATTTTATGCAGAGTTAATTAACCATAAAAAATCCAAGTTATATATATTTATATGTTTTAGTGCACTCTCCCCTAAGGTTTTAATGTAGCACTAGATGAGTTATAATACTATTGAAAGGTTCTCCCCCCCACCCCGGGACATATGACCTGCATTGGTTGGTGTGGTAGGAAAGGCCAAGTGAATGCTGGTGAAACAGAAGGCTTTCTTTCTCTGCAGACTTCACAACTGTATAGCCAAGAACTATCCCAACAAAATGTTAAAGGAGAAAAATCCAAATAAGAAGAATATGACATGGAACCAACTACCCAGATAACTGGTAGGCTATACTTTACAGTCAAATGGATGATAGACAACCATTTGTGGTGGATAGTCTAAGAATGAACTGCCAATCTTTTGCATCATGAATTGTACAAATAACTAAAGGATGTTACTATAGCTACTAGGCCTGGGGAAATCTAGTATCACCTGGCACCTGTCCCAGCTAATCTGACTTTAAGATAGTAGCCTGAACAAAAGCCCTGCTAGGATGCTGACAACTCTAGATAAGGACTGTCCAAAGCTTTAAAGGGTTGTTTCAGTTTGATAAAGTTTCTGTTGGATTACCTGTCAAAGCAGATTGTGGATCAAATGAGAGACTCAAGCTGATATAGCAAATTGAATCAGATCCCTGTGAAGCAGTGGGATCTGATTTTTTTGCAGTGCTTCATAGGGTTCAATGGTTTTCCATTGATGGTTGATACAAATAATAATATTTCACTTCCTTTCCATTTTCTGGATAGAGGAAATGTTAGGGGTGAGTAACCAGTGCTGAGGAACTTTCTGATACTGATATGAATAGATAAGGTTAAGCTCCATCAAAGCTCTTTATGTTGCTTTGTGTTTTATTCAATTGATCAATTCTTAACTTCTTTCATGTGCCCAGCCTCAGGTTCAGCCATACAGCTGTTTCCTGCATTAATAAGATTTTAACACTTTTGTACTTTTAAATTCTGCATGATTGCTGTAGGAATGCTAGACTAACACTCATGATGGTCCAAATGTCTACTCTTTTTAAGAATGGGGAGGGGCAGAAGGGCTATAAATGCCATTGTCTCTGTGCCAGGCTCTTTTTCTTGTGGCCTGCGCTGTGTCTTGCAGCACTGTATCTCATGGCTGCCTCTGTCAGCTAAGATTATTGTCAAAAAGCTATAACTTTGATACAACTAAGTTTTGCCTAGAAGTCAGCATAGCTACATTGTAACACAAGGGCAAGTTAATGATTATTCTTTCAGCTGTAGCCTGAAGAGACCAAGCTTTGTCATTGAATCCATCCCAAATTAGCACCCACTAAAATAAATCAGAAAGGTTTGTCTCCTAGAAGGGGCCAAGTTTCCTAACAAGCCAGTATCCAGTTCTTCTTAGCTAGAGGGATTCAACAATCCAACCCCCCCCCCCAGCTCAAAGCAGGTCTAGTAGAACATCTTTGACAGATGATGGCTATGATACCCTTCAACTGTATGATTCTTTGCCAGTTCTCTTGACAATCCAAGGGCATCAAAGTTACATGAAAATACAAAGATGAGTTGGTATATTTAATGTCATGTCAAGCTTCTCATCCCAGAAAAGCAAGTGAAGAAGTAAGATCTTTTTATTTTATCATTAAAACAAGTTTTTGCTTTAAAGTTGGAACAGATACTTTCTGTACTGTTCAGTCAGTACAATTTTGCTGGACAATTGGGAGGCAACTGTATTATTTTTTTCTCATCATCCTGCTATTGTTGCCTCAAAGGAAATTCAGGAACATACCACAAAAATTTATGGAGGTGAAGGTACCAAGTTGAAAGTTGGCAGGGTAAACCTCTTCTAAACAGTCTACCATTTCTGATATTTTCTGCTCGTTTTCTTAAAACATGAAATGGCTGCAGGCATTTTGATTCCTCTCTATTATAGCCTGTGGACATTTTTTCCTTTTAACTTATACCCACTGTGCAGTTCAAATCAAATCAATTTGCTCTTGAATCTTAAGGTATACACTTGAATTGAATCAAACTCTTTTTGAATCATGAGTGTTCAATTAAAATAGGATCAAGTCTGATTCACATGGGCCTAATCCAGATAGGATTGGGGGGGGGGGAGAAGGGAAATTGCAAATTATTGCAGCTTGATAGAATGCTCAATTTTAGAATCTCTGGCAGCAAAGCAATCATGTATTTCTCCAGAATACTTGATTCCAGAGGACACAACTCACCGTAGACGTCCCTCCCCAAATTGTGGTCAATTTGTAGTTTTTATTATTAAGAGAAGTGCCCATGGTAACATTTGGTTTAGCTATGTCAGATTTTTTGTCCATCTGATTTGCATTGTCTCCTTTGACACATATCTCCAGGATTTCAATTTGAGAAGAAATGAATGTTTCAGATGGCCAGCATTTGGTTGCCCAAGGTTTTTTTTTATTTCAGATCTGAGATAAAGCAAGGCTTCATTGGGTTGTTCAAACTATTTAGATTACTAAATGCATTGGGAACATCCATAGGTACTTCTCTGCAAGTTTGTAACAGTTCATCATGATTAACAGTCCATCAGACATTCCCAACTTATCTAAGTGATAAACAGAGAAATGTCTCATACAATTTGGATTTTATCTATTGGCTACTGCATCATTTCACCTCAGTTTTATGTCCATCCCCCATCCCCCAACAAAAAAAATCCAGTGAAAGGTATATAGAAAAGTTGGTTCTAATCTTACAAACAAACTTATTCTCTATCCTTCCTCTTTAAAATTACATCATAGTTTTCTTTTCCCTATTTCACTTTTTCTAATAATCAAATCCACAACTCTCCTTCCTTCCTTCCTTCCTTCCTTCCTTCCTTCCTTCCTTCCTTCCTTCCTTCCTTCCTTCCTTCCTTCCTTCCTTCCTTCCTTCCTTCCTTCCTTCCTTCCTTCCTTCCTTCCTTCCTCCCTCCCTCCCTCCCTCCCTCCCTCAAAAATTACTTTTAAAAGAATCCAGTGAAAGTTGGTATTTTTTTTATTTTGTCTGCTTACTATGGCAACATGCCTCTGATGGGCCTATATTTTAGCCCTCTTGCCCATAATGCATTCTAGCACTATCCTGGGACATAAGGGATTATCATTCATTTCTTTGAATGATAACCGTTGCAGCAAAATACATGAGTTTCTGCAGCCTTCTGCTGCCTTCTGCTGCCTTCAAATGAATGTTTCCCATTTGCCCAAACCTTTGCAATATAAGGGGGAAGTTGAGTTCAAAGCAACCTAAGCACTCGGTGTCAGGGTCAGCTCATCAGTGAGGAGCAAAATTCACTTTGTGGCTGCATCTAAACCCCTTATTTGGCAATGCCCTAAGCATTTTCATTGTTAACCATTCCTTTTGAACTGAAGATGGACACGAATCTAAGATCATCTCTGTATAAAAGCAGGCTCTGTATCCTCTCCCACAAATATTGGAAATAATATGAAATTTAGATCTTGCCTATAGGGATACTTTCTGATTTTTGAAATCTGGAGGAATCTGTTAAAAATCCTAGCTTCGTCTAAGCCAGCTACACCTGATGCATATTAATTCCAGACACCAATATGACCTAAATATAATACATTAAAATGCTTTCCAAGGTTGCTGTGGCTAATGTTTTAATGTGCTTTCCAGGACAAAAGTTACCATGCATGTGAAATAACTAATGAGAATTTTTTTTATACTCTTTCGCTATGGTAAAGAGGGATGAGTGGTTTTTTTTTCCTTTTAAAGTATATTTTATGAATGGAACATAAAAAAAGCTTTGCACAAACTGACCCATAGTGCTTAGAGCTTTGTTGGGGGCAGCTTATATTTAGCTCTATGAAGAACTGAATTCTATGACTGTATAAATTAACTTATGGAAGAATTATGAGGGATGGATGGGGGGATGTTTTCTGGAGGCATTTTCAGAATGAAGCCTATTTTAGATAGAGTGATGCAGCTATAGGGGGGGTGGCGGCAGGAAATGCTGAGGCAGTGGCAGTGAAGTGTTGGAAGATAAGGCTGTGTGTGTAACTTTAGCATTGCTTTCATACAACATGTTTAACCTGAATACTGAATTACCGTATTTTCTGGTAACCCAATGGCCTTGGTACACAAAATACACTAAGTCAGAAAACAACAAACCAAAATCCACACTAAGAAACCTTAGCATGTTTTGAGAAGACAGCCACTGACAATTAACAATTGATCTGGTTAAGTGAGTTGTCTAAATACAGACTAGCAATTAATCTACCTGCTCTCTCTCCCAATAGGCTGCTGTTTTAAGGTATAGTGGTATATATGGTATATATAGTGGAACGCCTTGTCACCAGTATGGAAATCAGATTCTACAGTAGTGAATGGAGAGATGTGAGTACTATTTTGGTTATTGTATTCCTGGGGATGGCCGTGATCATCCCAGGTTAGTTGGTATGGTAGCTATCATTACTGTTGCCTCATCTGGGAAGTGCAGCAATTGTCTTTTCCAACATGCCTCCTTTAAATGTGTTGCAGAATTCCAGGTTGGCTTCTTAGTATCTCTCAGTATCTCTTAGAAGAAATACTATTGGAAATAATCTAGTATCACAAGTGGCAACCTAACGAAGTTATTGAGAGCCTTCGCCCCCCTCCCTCTTGATGCTGCTACCTAGCCTTCCTCTGTCAGTTGTCTCTTCTTTAGGCTAAATATACCAGGTTCCTTGAACCATTATTGAATTGGAACTTTGAATATTATATTATGGATACTTTTATTAAAAAGATGCCACAAAACTGCTGCCTTGATGGCTGATCACAAGACTCTTATGTATTACAGATAACAGAGAAGTTGTCTCTACCTTCTTTCTAGTCTCAAAATATTCTATCCCAACTTTCCTTTCTTATTTTTTTTTCTGAGTAGAAGGGAACACAACAAAGCATCAGCCTCCACCTGGCCTTCATAATTATTTTCTCAGAATGCTTATGAGGCCAATGTGGGACTCAGACACCTTGTTGTTAAAAAGGGTGAAGCTGATTGCTGGCATGCTTTGCTACAGTAGGTTATTTTACAATTTTTTAAACAAGTACATGCATTTTTAATACTTTTACAGGTGGGCAGAGCCATGGACCTCTCATTTTGCTGTTGAAAGACATTCCATAGAAACACACCTGACTCTTTTCATGAACCCATGAAGATTGTTATGTCTCTCTCTCTCTCTCTCTCTCTCTCTCTCTCTCTCTCTCTCTCTCTCTCTCTCTCTCTCTCTCTCTCTCTCAATCTCGATCTCAATCTTTGGGGAAAAAAATTCCCTACTCATTGGATTCCTATTGCTCCAGTTTCAGTGCTACTGTAAAGCAAAGGCATTTGATATTGTCAAGCAACCAAATTCTCTAACCAGATCCGCATCATACAGACCTGCTTTTTGGCCAACATTACATAGGATTTTATGGGACAAATCCATTTGTCACAGAGCAAGTGAGAAGGGGAAAGCACTTCCAGAGAGCTTTTTCCCCTGACTGCTAGAAATACTTAAATCCTAAAAGATTTGCACAAGTGAAGGAAGGCTGGCAATGTTTTATGACACAATCATTCACACTGTATTAAGCTTTGACTTTTTCGGTGTTTCAGTGGTGACAGTTATGCAAATCCACCAAGACAGGATTTAGAAATGATTTCCTGCACTGGAAGATTAGCAGAGAAACTGACGTGTTCCTCTAAATTATTCTAGCTTGTCTATGTTGGAAACTTCAGAGCCAGGTGAGAAGGGGGAGCCTGAAGTGAGAAACAGATTAACGCTACTAATTTTTATTTCATTATTCAAGAGTTTGGATACTTTCAGGTCATCGCAGTTTCTCAGCTATTCCACACAGGAATTCTGAATTTGTGCTCAAACTGTTACCACAGTCTGACTAATGAGGTGTATAAAAAAAGGCCAAAGACCCAAAGAGAAATTCTGGAACTGCACAGTAGCAGATTTTCCCTCCAGAAACTCCCCCAGTGAAACAATTGACTTTTAGATGAGTTATCAGATAGAAATAGCAGGGAGTATGAGGGAAGGATGAGGTACAGGCCCTCTGTTATATATTTCAGCAGAGGCAAGAATAATAAACAAAACACAACTCTAGCCTTTCTTTCAAAGTATCTCCTAGACCAGAGAGAAAGACACCAGTCCCAGTGCTCCATAGCTTTCTGACAAGCACTCCTTCCTTCGAGGCAACTGATTGATCATTTGCTCATATAGTTATTGGTAATTATTAAAAAGGTGAGGAGTTAAAAAGACAGGGAGCCAGGTTGATTAGGATGTCGGCAAGAATCAAAGCATGTTCAGAAATTTTAGGATCTAACCTTTTCCTTCTCATCACATTGAGAGGCAAAGATTGGGGGAGAAGGGTGTCATAATTAGGAAAAATCAGCTTTTCAGAGTGAGCGAAACATGTTTCTAAATCCTTCTGCTTGAGGCATGAAACTACGTCCTTTTCAAGATTTGGTGTGTGGCCTCTTTGAGGGCCTTCAAGTACCTTTGGGTCTGCATGTCGAGACACAGAATTCATTTCCCCCTTTTTGATGCTCTTTTTTTTGCCTTTTCTCTTTCAGATATAGAATAACAGAGATGGAAGGGACCTTGGAGGTCTTATAGTCTAACCCCCTGCCAAAGCAGGAGACCCTATACTATTCCAGACAAGTGGCTATCCAGTCTATTCTTTTTTATAAATATTTTGTTAATTTTCTAGTTTTATTGTCAAATACTTAATAGAGAATGTGTTGTCTGGGTCCATTAGTAATTCAGTGGTATATATTAACTTCTTCAATCTAGACCCAATATTACACCATCAAATGTTTCCTCTCTTCTTCTGGTAGTCCCTGTTTTCCCACACTAGGCAAATACAATCCTTATTGTTATTAATAAATATACAAAAGTCTATTCTTAAAAGCCTCCAGCAACGGGGCACCCACAATGTCTGAAGACAAGCATTCCACTGGTTAATTGCTCTCACTGTTAGGAAATTTGCTTCTCTCCTTGATTAGTTTTCATCCATTGCTTCTTGTCCTGCCTGCAGGTGCTTTGGAGAATAGCTTGACTCCCTTTACTTTATGGCAACCCCTGAGATATTGGAACACTGCTATCATGTCACCCCTAGTCCTTCTTTTCATTAAACTAGACATACCCAATTCCTGCAACCATTCTTCATATGTTTTAGCCTCCAGTCCCCTGATCATCTTTGTTATCCTCTTGCCTCCTATATCAGAGATTCTGCATGGTCTTATTAGGCTGAGCACTGCGTGTAGGACCTTGGCATTAGAGACTGTAGAAGTTGAAAATGTCTTTGAGGCGCACTGTTGGATTTTTGCTTTTAAACCATGGAAAATGTAATTGGGCATTATGGCCCATTACTCTGAATATAAGAGAATTATAAGACCATGGGAACAAAAGCGCTCCCTGTGGATTCGTCACAAGAAATGGCTTTTCCTCCTTGGCTTCCATCCAAGAATATTAATTCTGCTCCAGCAGAATATAATGAAATCACATCATTGCATTCAATGGAGGAGAATTAACTGACCATGAATGTAGAATTTCCTTACTAGGTTCAATTTCAATCCAGATCAGAGAATATTTTTTTAAGGTGTTTTTTCCCCCAATGCTCTTGGGTTACAACTTGGCTAGCACTTTTATTCTAGTGAAAAGGATCCTGCCTTCTGGTCTTTGCCAACCACAGTGAAGGCACGTTATGTGCCAATCTACAAAATAAGTGACTATGAGTGAATGGATCTTCCAGTGCTGGAGATTCCTCATACAGAACAGGTGCACAATTTGAAGGTTCTCCTGAACTCAAAGAGCAGGAGACAACTGTGACCCAGAAGGCATTTGCACAGATTTATCTGGTGACGTGCCAAATTGCATTCTTCCCTTTTTCAGCACTCTCATCTTATGGTCTCTCATACATTGATCATCTTGTTGTGGATTATTGCAACAGGCTCCACATGGAGCTGCCCTTGAAGACCACAGCTGGGACAGAAGATAACTTCACGAACAGTTATGGATCCCTCTGATATGCTCATGTAACATCATTTCTACACAACAGTTATCAGTGAGATTCTTGGTTTTAATTGTGTCCTCCAGGATATTTTTTGACTTCCCATTCTAGTTTAGTTACAAATGCATTTGTTTACAGTTCATTCATCCTTTTTTGTCTGCCCAGAAAATGGGAGCAAAATAATAGAGTTGACAATTCTGAGTGAGCAGAAACTTTCAGAATTTATATCCAATATGATGTTAAAATCTTCATGCTGTCTTGCATATTCTCCCTTCCAGAAGAGCGTATTTGTGTTTTGGTTATCTTTAGCCATCATAGTGCCCACGGATGACAGATACTTCTTTAAATGTCTGTGGAGATTCTCAGTCATCCAGGTCATAGTTGTCTCAAAAGTGCTTTTTTCTTTTAAAAAGACAACTGGGCTGTTTTTTCCTTTGAGGATGACTGTATCCCTCCATCCCCTTCCCATCATCCTACCAGAACCTATCCTTCCATTCACCATCCAGTCTCAACTATCAGTACCTATCCTTCCTCCCCCCCCCCCCCCCCCCCCCCCCCCCCCGCCATCAGAACTGATGAAGCTTCCTGGATGAGAAGTGAAATATTTTCTTCTTCTTCTTCAAAGAAAAAAACAGTCCAGTCGCCTTTTGAAGAAAAAAGTACCTTTGAGATACTTACATTCCCTGCATTCCTGCTCTCCCTTTCTAATAAGCCACAGAAATGAGGTAGGGATCTTTCAGCTACTATGAGCCTTGATGAATGGCTTCTTAGCACTGGCTTTCTTAACATTCAACTGGAATCTGTTTTCATTTAATTTAATGTCATTATTTGATATACAGCATCACAGTCTGGTTTGGAGGCATCACTGCTTCAGACAGGAAGGCAGTGCAGAGAGTGGTGAGGATGGCCGAAAAGATCATTGGCAGTTCCCTCCCTACCATCCAGGACATAGCACAGAAGCGTTGCTTGAGCAGGGCCCGCAAGATTTTCTGGGACACTACCCATCCTCTCCACAACCTGTTTTCCTTGTTACCTTCTGGGAGGAGGCTTCGTGGTATCCGAAGCAGAACATCCAGATTCAGCCATAGTTTCATTCCATACAGCATTAACCTTGCGAACTCTCAAACTTCCTCCTTGCGTTATATATTCAAGATGGACAGTATTTAATATTTATTTGCTATGTATATGTAGGGATGTGGGTCTATATATATGTTGTACATAGTATGTTTAGGTGTGTGTCATGTATATGTTTCACTTTGAGAGCGGGCAACTAAATTTCATTATTTTATGTGTGCCATTGTGCCCACAATATAAAAAATGACAATAAAGGTTATTTATTTATTTATTTATTTATTTATTTATATCCTCAGTCTGGGATGATAGAGGCCCTTTTCTGTAGTATACCATATAAGTATTTGAAAAAGATTGTATTCGTTACTGTTTTCTCAAGGTTAAACATACTCAGTCCCATCAATATATATATATTCCTAGGACTTAATTTCAAGCTTGGTGACCCTTGCAGTTATTTTTTGTTACTTTCTTACCTGTTCCAGGTGATTAATAAAAATGCTGAAGAATAATAAACTTATGATTTATCCCGGGATATCCTTTCTAATTCCTTATTTAAGCTTGATGAGGAATCAATGATAAGAACTTTTTGAAAAAGGTTTTCAATAAAACTGAGGATCTCCCTAACAGATATGTCATCCAACCCATATAATATAAATGGAGGGCTTTGCTGAATGCATTGGTGAAATCAAGATACATTATTCAATAAACTCCAATTTGCTAAAGGAATTTAGGCGATTTAAAATAAGACTGGTCAAATGAAGTTTATTTTTTACTAATCCGTGCTGACCTCTGGTAGTCAATTGCTTTTCGTTGCTTTTAAGGTGCTTATAAACTAATCGTTTTATGAACCTCTCTAGAATTTCTTACAAATTAATGTCACGTTGATTGCTCTGAAATTCACTGAATCTTTCCTTTCTTCTTTTTGAATATGGGGACATTTGTTCACTTTAAGTCATCTGCTACTTCACTCAATCTCCTGGATTTCTGAATGCTAACGAATAAACATCAACACGAACAAATTGTTTTAGTACCCCAGGATGTTATACATCTGAAAATGAAGATTTAAACATATGCAGAGTAGATATTCCTGTTGGTTTTACCAGGCTTAATCTGGAAATCTGATACTTCAACTAACTCTTCACAATTATCTGATGCATTTTCTTTGCCATCTGTTAATCTTTTGCCATCTTCCCTGATTAGCAGAGATACCAGTCGTTTGCTCTGACTTTTATTTTGAACTTATCTTAAAAACTACTACTTTGCATGTCTGAGATGAGGGTGAATGAAAAGTAATGTCTCCAGAGTTATTAGCCATCAACAAATGGCAGTATTGATGTGCTAAAAGCTCTGATGCATTCTTTAGCATCTGTTCTTTCACTTCAGTTGATGGAAAGTTGATGTGAAAAAAAGATTGTCTTGCTATTGTTTGTGAAATGGAAGCCTGCAGTGAATATTCATTAGTGAAGTTTAAGCAACACATCATGATTAATTTTTTGAGCATGGAAGGAGTCTCCCCCTCAACTGAAATTCATCACCAAATGCAGATTCTTTATGGTGACAGCTGCATTGATGTGAGTACTATGTATTGCTGGGTGAATATATATATATATAAGAATTGTGAACTGATTTGTGTGATTAAGAATGAGAAGGATCCATGAGAAAGATTGGTGAACTGATTAAGGCAAATTGGTAGATCACTCAAAGGGAAATTATAGACAAACATGGCATTTTACAGAAACACGTGGATAACAATATTGGAAGCAAGATGGGTTCCTTGTATGCTGTCACCAAGATGGAAGTTTTAAGAGTTGAAATTTCCCAACAGTGGTTGTCATTCTACAAGAAGGAAAGTGAGGAATTTCTTCACAGTCAACAAAACATGGAGTCATCTTGTATCTCAGAAACAAAGCATCATTCCATTGAATATCACACAGAGCTTTACCTATAGAAAAAAATAACAAAACCCAGAGTTTGACAAGAGAACTCATAGTTACTGTTTTGGGGGTTGCAGATGGCATTGTCCAATGAATTTCTTGAACCTGGCACCAATATCAACTCAGAGTGCTACATTTCAAAATCCAAAACTTTGAAACAATGATTAAACAGAGTTTGGAAGCGCAAGAAGGAACATTAGGCCACACACTTCATGAGCCATCTAAGAGGTAACTGCAGAGTTATACCTCATTTTCTTACCTTATTTGCCATACAGTCTAGCTTGGTGCCCTGCAGTCTCTGTCTTTTCCCTAAATTGAAGAATATATTTGTGGGTATATTTTTGACTCAAATGAAGAGGTAAAAGGACTGCAAGGTTCCTTAATCACTCAGTTGTATTTTACTGTTTATTCTCTCTTGTCTTTTTATGAACATTAAATAATTAAGGTTCAATAAAAAAAAACCAAACAGGATTAGGAGGCTGGAGGCTAAAACATATGATGAACAGTTGCAGGAACAGGGTATGTCTAGTCTATTGAAGAAAAGGACTAGGAGTGACATGATAGCAGTCTTCCAATATCTGAGGGGCTGCTACGGAAAAGAGGGTGTCGACCTATTCTCCAAAGCGCCTGAAGGCAGAACAAGAAGCAATGGATGGAAGATTATCAAAGAGAGATATAACCTAGAACTAAGGAGAAATTTCCTGACAGTTAGAACAAATAACCAGTGGAATGGCTTGCTTTCAGAATTTGTGGGTTCTCCACCACTGGAGGATTCTAAGAAGAGTTTGGACAGTCATTTGTCTGGAATAGCATAGGGTCTTCCTGATTGAGCAGGGGGTTGGACTAGAAGACCTCTGAGGTCCCTTCCAACTTTGTTATTCTATATTCTGCATTCCGTAAAAAAGACAAAAGAGAGTAAGTGTGTGTTGAAGTATGGAATTTATTTATTTATTTATAAAAATTTATTGACCACTCATCTTACCACAGGGTAACTCTTTATAGTTTTGAGGGAATTCCTTACAGTTTTAAGAAACTTCTCAATCATTGGCAGAAGTGTGTAGCAAATACTAGTGATTATGTGGAGGAGTAAATACAGGTAGCAGGAGAATTAATTTGAAGAAATATTTTCCTGTTTTATTTTAAAATATCTATCCCCTCTTGTTAGAGATTTGGAAGGCCTCCACCTTATTAACTTTTCAGAAGACTATGAAGAGCTGACTTTTCACACAGCTAATGGGCCAGGATGGAAATGAACCCATCAAATGTAGAGTCTGTGGGATGTTGTAGCACTGAGGGGGGGGACATACAATGTTTGTGGGGTTTTGTGGATATCACAGTGGATTTTATGTATCTCTGGAAGGTTGTAGAAGCCACATAAGCCACTTAAGATTCTCATGCATAAGATAGCTGGCTATATAAATTGATAGATTAGGGTATCACTTTTCATTCCAGCCACATACTATATATGTTTTATGTGTTTATATTTCTATACCACTTCCCATCTAATTGCATCACATTGTGATTTGTAGTAAAGATAATTATTAATTATAATTATAAAAATATAATTAATCATAGTAAACGTAATGTTTGATACTACATGATAGAATAACAAGATTTTTACATTTGAATCATGGTGCACTGTGGCAAGAATTCTAGCACCTATGAAAAGAAAGGGAACAACATTTCCACAGTGGAAATGCTCAAATATTCTAATACAGAAGATTGAATAAGAAAATCACACGTATAATAAGGAACTGACATTTATCTGCTTAATTTATAGAAAAGTCAAGGGATAGGGAAGAAATGTTGAAATGAAAGCCATGCACAAGAGACACAGAAAGATAAAAGAAAGAAAATGATGCCAAATAAAGGAATATAAAAATGACTGGAATAGAATAAATGTGAAACACTTAAAAGGGCAGTACCATGGAAAAAAATGTAAATAAGGTGGTTTTCTGGAGTGTCCGCAGGATGAACAGGAGCAGAAAATTAAACTAGTAACTTCAACTGTGCAACTGAAGGCAAAGAAGAAGAATGGCTATGATCATGTCCCTGTAGCTTCCATCTTGACTTTTTAAAAATCTCCCTGCAGACATCCCTGGTAGCTTTTGAAGATTGAGCATGAGATTGAATGAAATTGAAACATAAATAATATCTGCCCCCAGATGATTGGGGGATTCTAGGGTCTACTCTCTTCCAGAAATTCATTTTTATAAGCCAAAATTTTAAGCTTGTATGTGAGTTGTATTACTGATGAGTGAAATAACTTTTTTCCAGGAAAGAAATTATGAAAGCCAATCAACAACCTCTTTAAAAGAATAAAAATTACAAGAGAAGAAGAAAGCAGCAACATGCTATGCTTCCTGGATTTCCTTTTGGCAGAGGAAACAATGGCAAATTAGAGAGCTGAGTTTATAAAAAAAGAAACTTTACACCACCCAAGCATTTTACTATCAAAGCAATAATCCAACTGCCCAGAAGGGGAAAAAAGTAAGATGCAGTATTCAGAAAAGAACAACACAAAGCAGTAAATTGGAATGCTAAAAAAGACGATACAGGATAAAAATCTTCCAACATAACAAATAGCCATGCTTAATCAAAAAGTGCCTAACTACACTGATTATGCTTTACCTCCCCTCCTGATTAGAGCCCAATGAATCAAAGAGGTTCTGTCTGAGTCTGTTCTGAATACTACCTTATTTTCTGTGACTTAAGGAATGTTTCAGTCTTCTTTGCTTATTCAATGGTTCTTGCCTATTTCCCTCAAGGTCATTTCTCCAGTTCTGTACAACTCACTGAAACACTGCCATTATAATCTACAAAAAGGATAAGACTCCAGTACATCAAAAACATCTCCAAGACAACCAACATACAACTACAACCACTTGGCATGTCTATAGCAGGAAAACCAACAAAATCCTTCTAAACAATTTAAACAAACCAAAAAAACCTGTAACCAAGCAATAAAAAACAGGAGTCATTTACAACACACAGTGTAAGAACTGTAACAAACATTATGTAAGATATACAGGTAAAAGATTGGCAAGACTGCATCCATGGACATCAACTGAAGTCAGAAGACACGATGAGACCTTCCTAATCTTGCAACACACAACTTCAGTTGGGAAGCTGTTAAAATTGTAGATCAAGCCAAATCCAAAAATCCTAGGGAATTCCTGGAAGTATTACATTCAGACAAATCAGCCATCAGTAGAGATAAACTGCTTTTAAATAACATTTCAAAACACAGACTAAAACCTAAGAAGGAAGGAAGCCATGAAGAATACATCCCTTCCAGTAACAACACCCAGATAAACAGAAAATAGCACCAAACCACTCTCCTTTCACTGTTACCTACACATCTGCAAGAAAACAGTCAAGCTCAGAGGACTGAGAACCCCAAAAATTAGTAGCTTCCATTGCTCTGTCTGTGGTGCTGAAAGCTCTGCATCTGGCTACTCTTGGTGTATACTCAAGTTCAGAACAATGTCTGATCATTAATTTAGGAATGTTGATTGTACTATCTTCCAGTTGCAGATGTTGGCTTATTCTTGTCAAACATTATGGAAGCATCTAAGGAAAGGCATGTTCTTGGGGAACATGCCATTTCATGGCTATGCCATCGATTACCTGTGCTCAGTGACAACATATAGTTATTTCACCATTCAAGAAAATAATTTCAGTTGCAAGAAGAGATTTACTATTAATATATTTAAATCAGACAGACTACAATATATGGGTAAAGGGGAGGGGAATAAGTTTATTAAGTTTATTATTGACAGCTAATATAAAGCTGGTGAGAGGAATGTCATGCATTGTATCATCCTAAAATGAAGAAGCAAGGGAAATGTATCCAGTGGTATGGGTTATGCAGTAGTCTCAATTGAATATATAATAGTCTGCAATTAATGTATTGAGGGTCTTGTGTCAGGCAGTTAAGTGGCATCAGTTTTGACTCCCTGGTAATTTTATAATACTGTTCAGTACCTCTGGGCAGAGTTGTGTCTAATTTTATGGCATTATTAAGCTTCTATTGGGGCACAGCACTCATTCACTATGCAAAAAAGAAGCAGCTTAATAAATTCACCTGAGGTCCTTCCCTTCCTTTCTTGTTGCCAACCACTGACAGACAAGCATGAACTGAATTCTAAGCATGAAAAATATGATGACAGCATCTTCCATAGCACTCTATAGGGAAACATGAAGACAGAAAGACAGGTTCCTACCTTGAGGAACATCCGGTCTCAACAGGCTAAAATATGTCAGACCTTGGACCTTGATCCCCCACTATCAAATTCAAGTTTTGAATAAAAGTTAGAGAACATGAGGGTTCAAGCTGTCAAAAAGAAGGTCTTCCAGGGATTGACTCCACTGAGGTATCTCTACAGTTGATCAGAGTTGGGTAATCGTCTAGTGACCAGAGGCTACATTTAGGTTTTCATTTGGTAGGATTACAGCAAATAGAAGATGCCTACAAGATGGGGAAATAGTGCAAAATAAGTAAGACCACATTGGATTTTCATTTTGCTTCAGGTTTGGTAGGAATCGAGAAAACCTTTTCTTTTTGCTTTGCTTTTTAAATGGGCTAAGCCTACTATGGCTCACAGAGGTATTTTAACTGTATTTTCCGCCTAAAAATAAAGTGAAATTATGCTGCCAATTCTTTTGGTAATTGCGCTTACAAATTTGGCAGCATAGGTAAAGTTGGAGTTGCAGTCCCCAAGAAAAGAATTTAGGGTTTGTGTGCAGTCTCAGGTAGCTCCCCTCTGCAGAAGACAATGTGACCTTCATCTCTGGCTCTGGAAGAAGACCATATGCTTCTTCTTCAAAGATTACTTATTTCTGAAATGATTTGTATCCATAGAGAGTCTTCACCCTCTCTGAGACCTCACCAAATATCATTAGAGACATTTCAGTTTGTGCTGAAGCACAATAACAGGAGTCACCACCCTTAGTTATCAATAATGGTAGCTTTCTTCACTGTTTACTATAACACTACATGAACATTACTAGCAGATCTTGGAATCAACCTAAAGGTCCTGATTCTCATTGGTCTGATTTTCATCAATCTTTCTTCTTCTACTATGTTGTTAAAAAAAAAAACTCAAGGAAAGTTACAACAAATGATAGCAATTACAATTAAAACATAAATTAAAACATTTTGTAAAACATTCAGGATAAAATAAGGAATTAATAACAAAGAAATAATGAAAAACAGCAATAGAAAGTTAATCTAGTGGCATGATTAGTAAAGGACTTATAGAATACAAATGTCTTGGGTAATGACAAATCTATAAAGACAATGGCAGGGATATCTCACTGGGGAGGGCATCCCCTAGTTGTGGGGCAGTCATATGAAAAGGCCTTGGTAGCTACTTGCTATGCTTCAATCTCGGATGCTACTTAGAACAGACTTTTTGTAGATAATCTTAAGAGTTTGGAAGGAAGAGGTATTTCTTCAGATACTCTGATTCCAAGATATCAATGCCTTTTGTCACTTAAAGCCAGCATCTTAAACTGGGATCAAAAGTGAGTTGTAAACCCCTGAAGATCATAAAAATATGGACATGACATAGCCCAGTACTCTTTCCACATCATGTATATTAATTGAAGTTTCCAAACCAGTTTCATGGTCAACTCCACATATAGGACACTGCATTAATCAAAACAAGAAGTTATTAGAGTATGGATTTTACTATTTTTTGAGGCTACCCAAGTAGAGCTGATAATGGCTCACAACTTGTCTAAACTGGTATATTTCATATAATAAAAGTGTCTAGTGTCAAGCAGAGATGTAGAATCACCTCCAAGCTGCAAACATCCTTATGTGGGGACGACTGTATGTGACAGACTGAGTCAATTCCTATACATCTGAGCAGATAAACCAGTCCTTAGAAAATCTGTCTTTTTGCAATTGAACTTCAGTTGTTTTGGCTGGATGTTATTGGTCAAAAAATTTATTAAACATTTCTAGATGATCTTATTCAGTGACTTCATACAGATGTTAAAGCAGAATAAGAGGTAAAATGGAAAACCATAGTATAAATACCTTGGACTTGATGTCTCCCATCATGAATACCTGGGCACAGCCATTCAAGTATGAATGGAATCATTTTAAAGTTGTTCCATTTGCATTTAATATGCTAAAGGATACTATAATCATCTTCTCATATTTTGACTCAATAACTTTTATAGTTTCCAAATAGGCAAATCTAGTCCAGTTTAACTGGTTCTCTGAAGTGAAACAGCAAATGGTGCCTCTCCATTACTCATCCCAATTAAAATGTAAAATTGCTACAATCAGGCCTGCTATTTGGGAATCCCCTTCCCTGGAAGTACAAGAAAGAGAAAGACAAAAAATTACATAATGAACAAATGGCTGCTTTTTTAATTTCAATCTTATATCAGCTGCCTGAACCAACCAACTCTATCCATTTAATGGTAGGGCTGGATCAGAAACTGGAAGGAAATAAAAACAAAATATAATAAGGTAGGAAAAAAGCTTTCAATTATGCTTTTTGGGATTATGGGAGAGTTGGTTAAATGCCTTATGCACTGAATAATGTTGTTACCGTTATTAGGAAGGACAGGATCTGCAAGGATGAGAGGGGGTGAATTCAGGAGTGAGCCGGCAGACAGCCCAGCTGATCGTAGGCAGATGAGGCAGAGGGACGGGATACGGCTGTGCGCACGCACATCCAAGTGTGGAAGGAAATCGGAGGAAATAGCACTAATAGGAATAGACAGTGGAAGACAGGAACAACGGGCAGACAAATGGGATGGAAAGGAGGGGAGCAGCAATGGAAAGGCATCTAAGACACCGGATCTGGATGTAAGGCCCAGAACGAGTACGGGGGAGCGGCTGGAAAGCATGCCAACGGCAGCAGCGCCAGGAAGGAGGGGATTGACAAGGATGGGAGGGAGGAAGGTTGGAGAACTGGAGTGCAAAAAAGAGGAGGCGGGACAAGTAAGGCAATTATGGTCAGCCAGGATGGATGGCCCTATCACACGGTCGATGAGTAAGCAATTAGGCTAGCAAGGTTTATAAAAGTAATCTCCACCCCAAAACTTCACTCTGAGGACGCTGGCAGGGGACCAGCGAAAGCTAAGTTGTTTTAATATTGTAAATAGTTGTTTTTATTGTTTTAAAACTTTTTAACAATAAACAGCTGGTTTATATTTCTCCCGGAGATCGAGGACTGTGTCATTGAACAGATATGCCCGGGATTCGTATTTTTGCAGACATCAAAGACATACACACACACACACACACACACACACACACTTTAACCTTCTGCATATAGAAACTACCAGTGGGAAATAGTTAAAACAGTAAATGCTCCCAGAATGCAGATTTCTGCCCAATTTTAATAGAAAATGGTGTAAAAACATCCTTTTCGACAAAAACATTTTAATGGCAAATCAGCTTCAACCTCTTTATCTTTCCCATTGTGAATGTCAAACCAACTGAAGAGAGGAAATGGTTGCATTTAATTATATTTAACATTTAATATAACTGTTTATCAGATTTCTAGGATTCTGGGAGGAATGTAACTGTGGTAGTAGAGTTTGCTTTGGCAAATTAACAACAATTAAGTCTCTGATGTTTCTCACCCTTTTGAAGAAATCCTATTTTTGTTTTAAATGTGCATCCTTGGTTTGCTTTAATTTCATTTATTTCTTTTATCTAATTTCTTTTTTGGGCACTATAGAACAAAGCAGAAACAAATGATAAAGCAGAAGATGATTAATTGAGCCTAATAGCTTGAATGTTTTAATATTTTGTTTGAACTCCATATGTGTAAAGTAAATGAGGATATGCTTGCTCAGTTTCACAAAGTAGCTAATTATTGGGAGACTGGGAGAGATGAGAACCCGTCCCCCCTCGCTCCAATAAATCTCCTTCATCCCAAAGTTAAAGTTACAAACTTTTGTTTCTCTCTATATTTGACTATATCAATTGATGCATTTGGCTGAGAAAAATAACTTCTTGTCCATAAGAGATTTGGGTGTAAATCCTAGGGAAAGATTAAGTCAGAGATTATTATTTTTTTTGTTGCTTCCATCCAGTTGTTATGAACTAGCAGAGTGGCTGGGTTTTGAGTCTCCTATTAAATCATGTCATCTGTCAGGGCTTTGTAGATGTACCAACAGAAGAGAATATTTATAGCTCAGGATTGAACTGTGGAGTCTTTGGTGCTCTCTCAGCTTTATTGTTTTCTTGTAGGCATTCCATTACCAAACTAGGTAACATCATCAGTGCAAACTACATAATGAAACACCTGTAAAAAAATAACCAAACTCAGAGAGCACCAAGGACCTCACTTTGAAGATGTGTTTTCTCTGACATGGGGCTGGCCTTCTGGAAAAGTATTTCCTCAGATAGTTATACATTCTCATCCTGATTAAGTTCTGTAAGGCAATGAAAATGTGGCTATTCTTCTAGACTTTGGAACAGGGAAGTAGGTGAAGCCTTGAAAGACTTTGTCTCATATGATTTTGTTCTATTTTGTACATGTATATTGACATGGGATCAAACATTAAATTTTGAGTTCTGTCCCCTTGATTGTAATCCACAGGCCCTAGTTTGGTAAATGAGTTTTAATCTGAGCAAGTCTAAAGTGACTCATGCTTACACAAAGGAATAAAAAAATGAAACTTGCAATGCCTTGTTCAAATCTGTGATGCAATTATGCTTGGACTATCTAAGCACAGCTTGGTCATCAATCTTCAAATAAGGTTTGGGGGAGCTGGGAAAAATGGAAAAAAAGGGCAATCATTATGTTTTAAAAGTGAAGACATCCTTGAGTTAAGCTGAACTCCTGATGACTGTATCAATGTAATTTTTCTATCAGTGTTATAGAAGTTAGATGCTCAGATGTTTTTCCAATTTCCATCCCAGCTATCACACAGATATTCCAAGGTGGTTCCCTCATCCTGGGAATAAACCAACTGACCCTAAATTAACATCCATGATAGCCAAGGTTGGCTATCATGCTGTCACCTCCTGAGATAACCAAAAAATTTAGAAGAATAGGGGCAGAAATGAGTAGCTATAATGTCAACAGTTTCAATAAAAATATCTGCTTCTATGGATATGAAATGTCCAAAAGATGCTAATAAAGGAATGACATATGTGAAACAAACTTTGCCTAATGCAGAAATATTAGAATGAGAAATACTGGATAATAGAAAAGTATGGATTATAAGACAGAAGGCAGCTAAAGTGAAACATAAATGGCAGACCAAGAGAATAACCTGGATAATGACTTTATATTGGATATAAATAAAATAAACAGGGTGAATTAGAAATCCAGGTAAATGAGGGCAGATATGATATTGTTGTCATTACGGAAACATGGTGGGATGAAACCCACAAATGGAACACACAGCTAGAGGGATTTAAATTATTTGAAAGGAACAGATCAAATAAAAGAGGAGGTGGAGTTGCTCTCTATATAAAAAATAACTACATCTCTACAGAAATAGAGCACAACAATGATGAAAACTGTCTTGAATGCATTTAGGTCAATATAAAAGGAGAGGAAAGTGACATTGTCATAGGTGTATACTATAGGCCACCCAACCAAACACAGGAAATAGATGAACTTTTTGCTAGTCAGTTAACTAAGGTATGTAGGAAGCACATCACAATAGTAATGGGGGACTTCAATTACCCTGACATCAACTGGGAGACAAACTCTGCACCAAGTGGAACATCAAACAGATTCTTGACAAACCTAGCAGACAACTTTGCCTCCCAAAAAGTAGAGAAGGGAACTAGGGGATCAGCCATATTGGACTTAATTCTCACTAACAGAGATGAAATGATAGAAGGTGTTGAAACTACAGGAATCTTGGGAGGGGAGTGATCATGCAATATTGGAATTCAACATTATGCAAGCACAAGCAATAGAACATAGTCAAACTAGAATCTTGGACTTTAGGAGAGCTAATTTCAATAAACATAGAGAAATCCTGGGAAGGATTCCATGGATGAGAATCCTCAAGGGGAAAACAACTCAAGAAGCTTGAGAAATTTTGAAAAGTGAGATTATAAAAGCCCAGTCTACCACAACACCAATGAAGAAGAAAAATAACAGCTCTCACAAGAAACCAGCATGGTTGCATAAAGAACTATCTGATAAATTGAAAGACTAAAAGGACAAGTATAAAAAGTGGAAAGAGGAGCACATAACTAAGGCAGAATATCAGCAAATAGCCCGAGCCTGCAAAGATGAAGTGAGAAAAGCTAAGGCTCAAAATGAACTAAGGCTTGTAACAAAAATCAAAAATAACAAAAAAAGCTTCTTTCAACATGTAAAAAACAAAAAAAAGTTAAGGAAATGATTAGTCCATTAGTGGGAGAAAGTGGCAAGAAGGTGACAAGCAACAGGGAGAAAGCAGAACTACTTAACTCATTTTTTGCATCCGTTTTTACACAAAGGGAAAAAACAGTCCAACCTATCAAAAACTGTACCATAAAAAACAGATTAGAAACACAATTTAAGATAGGCAAGAAAATGGTGAGCACCTGTCCATCCTAGATGAGTACAAATCACCAGGATATTTGGATTATACCCCAAGGTTCTGAAGGAATTGGCAGATGTGGTATCAGAACCACTGAACTATATCTTTCAAAGATCCTGGAGCACTGGGGAACTACCAGAGGACTGGAAAAGAGCTGATGTAGTTCCCATCTTCAAAAAAGAAACAAAATGGAACCAGGAAACTACAGATCTATCTGCCTGACCTCAATGCCTGGGAAGATTCTGGAAAAGATAATCAAGCAACTAATCAGCGGATACCTAGAAGCAAACAAAGTCATAACCAAAAGCCAACATGGGTTTGTCAAAAACAGACTAGAAGACCTCCAAGGTCCCTTCCAACTCTGTTATTCTATTCTGTTCTATTCTAAAAAAAATGACAACTTTTGTATGAATAGTAATTGACATATTTGTATACTCTGACAGGTTTCAAAGAATGTCACTTTAAATAATTCTGGAAACCTTTTTATTTACATGAAGTTGTCTTTTTTTAAGGATAAAAAAGATAAAGCGATGATTTAAAAAAAACATTTGCATTGGCCATTGTATAGTCATTTACAGTATTTGCTGAGCTTGACAATATCTTATTCAGAAATGACTTTCTTTGGAGGCTAACTTCCAGTGGCTACTTTTGTATTTTGTTATCAGTTAGCCAGGATTCCTCCAGAACTTCTGCACACCTGTAAGAGATGGCAGCTTTATAGTTTTGAGAAAAATAGGGTTGTCAGGTGAAATGACTGGTTCTTGGGTTTTTTTATTGTCACAATTTCTCCCTCTCCCCAATTTCTAGTGGCAACAGTAATGAAGTAGGCACATCTGTGCATATTGCTTGAGAGTAGCTTGCAGCAATTTTATCTCTTGTGGGTTGATTGTCTTATTATGATGATTGTCATCATAACTGGCAATGAGTTCATAATTTAAAGTTGCAACACCTCACCAAATGGAGTGATCTTCAAGACACAGCAAAAGGAGTTAGTTCGATGAATCTTGACTCCAAATGTTTTCTTGTTAACTTTCTTATTCTGACACTCTCATCCTCCTCCCCTTTGCTTAGTAAGGGCCCCAAGACATAATTAGCATAAAACACAAACATTATTCCCTGCAGTCTTCAGTGGTGGAATTATTTATCAGCTAATAGCATATCTCTTTGTTCAGATGGATGCAAATGCTTTCTCATTTGGAGGTG
This sequence comes from Azemiops feae, assembly GCA_023970755.1. Taxonomy (NCBI): domain Eukaryota; kingdom Metazoa; phylum Chordata; class Lepidosauria; order Squamata; family Viperidae; genus Azemiops; species Azemiops feae. The sequence continues at coordinate 940,313 of JALGBA010000172.1, read as the reverse complement.
GAAAATAAATGCTTGAAATTTATTTAAATTCCTTTAAAATAGTGATGATAACACTTTGGATACTCCCGTTATCTACTCAGGGGTTGTTCTTTACTCCAAAATCTTTGATGAAGGTAACCAGGTATCATGAAGAACGTATTCTCTGTGAGGACAGCTAAATGTGGAACACTTATTGAATGGTTATTAAATGATCTGTAGGAAATCTGTAGAGAGCAGATTTTGTAGTTTGAATTTCTTATGCTGATGGGATTATCCATCCAGGAAACTATATGTTTAGCTGATGTTAAGCAAATACTGCCATTGGAGTGAATCAAAGAGTATCGGAGGGTGTAGTACAATAACAGAATTTGACTTCCAAGGGATTTTGGTATATATATTAAATGCTGTTTTTCTCCCTTCTTGAAAGACAGAAAGACAATCACTAAAAACAAGTTGTGGGTGCTCCAACACTGGAGGTTTTTAAGAAGAGATTGGACAACCATTTGTCTGAAATGGTATAGAGTTTCCTGCAGGGGGTTGGACTAGAAGACCTCCAAGGGACCTTTCAACACTGTTATTCTGTTATATTAAACTTTGAATAAGATTTTTGGGGGCCATGATGATGGGTCTTCAGTGTCCTTTGTAGTGGCTTGTTCTTTTCTTAGGAGAAGAATAAGGGGCAGGAGAAAATGAGAAAATGTGCGTTATGAGAACCCAATGCAAACCAAAACATACTTGTTTCCGATGTTAAGACCCAGGTGTGAAAAGTTTGAGTTTACACATTGAGGCCAAAATGCAAACTTCATCATTTTGGCATCATCACAGTTTGAACAGGATGCCCATGCATCCTGTTTACATCAGAAACTATGGATGGAAACTAATCAACGAGACAAGCAACTTAGAAGTAAGGAGAAATTTCCTAACAGTGAGAACAATTAACCAATGCAATGGTTTGCCTTCAGAAGTTGTGAGTGCTGCATCACTGGAGGCTTTTAAGAAGAGACTGGCAGTCATTTATCTGGAATGATATAGAGTCTACTGCTTGTGCAGGGGGGTTGACTAGAAGACCTCCAAGCACCTTTCCAACTCTGTTATTCTGTTATCCTATTAATTCAATCCAGCATTAAATAGCATTTAAAACTACATCTATGTACACCAACTATGAACAGGATAACTAAAGATTAAATGTGTAGCATAGAACTTAAAATCCTGTAGATCTCAAAATCCACAGGGAGCTACCAAGTAGATTATGATTAATATTAAAACTATATATTAAATATATTAAAACTGTGATGTAATAATGTTAATATATAAGGAAAGACCTGTAATACCATAATAGAATGAAGATATAAAGTTATCTAAAAAGCAAAGGTAGGTGAACACAGTAAAATATTCTGTATGAATAGTCTATAATGATAATACCTTAAAAGCAGATATATAAGTGAAAACTTTATTGGGTCTCTTTAGCTCTTATAAGTGATTGGTTCCTAATGAATTCCCAAGTTACTTCATAAATGTTGCTAGCCACTATATGGATCCGATGAAGTGATCTCCAGCTCACAAAAGCTTATGCCTTTTAATAAAATGCTACCAGACTTCTGATTTTTTGCAGCTATAGACCAGGACTCTTCAAACTTGGCCCTTTTATGACTTGTGGACTTCAACTCCCAGAATTCCTCAGCCAGGCACACTGGCTGAGGAATTCTGGGAGTTGAAATCCACAAGTCATAAAAGGGCCAAGTTTGAAGACACCTGCTATAGACTAATATGGCTCTTCTCAGCAGTCTCTGGAGTAGGATGACTAGTAATAACATGATTAAATAGGCTTTTCCCAGGAGTTTTAAGAGGGAACAGTAGAGACGTGGATGAAGGTTTTAGATCCCCCTCATGAGAGCCTGATGCATGCACTCATGTACTGATGCATTGATGCATGCATCCATTCGCACACTCATGGGGGCCTAGTGCATGCATTTGTGCTCTTTTATACTTGCATATACTGAGTTTTGTTGAATCTAAGACTATTTGAATGAAAAACAAATGATCCTTCACAGAATAGCCTAGTTTTCCATTTTCAAGTTCAGACCCAGTGTGCAAATTAATCCAATATGATTATCTCCCTACCTTTGAAATCTTATTAAAATCCTTTGTATCCTCTTTGTTTTGGTGGGAAAATGTTCAGCTATCTTCCCTTTCTTGAATGACTCTGTTGTTTCACTTATGTTAGCAGTATACTGATTCTTCCATCCTCTCAGACATTTCTGTCCATTATTTTTTGCCCACAGGACAAAAAATTAAATAGTTCTGAAATTCTTTAAAAAGAAAGAGGAAGTATTAATACCACTTTACAATGCCTTGGTAAGGCCACACTTGGAATACTGCATCCAGTTTTGGTCACCACGATGTAAAAAAGACGTTGAGACTCTAAAAAGAGTACAGAGAAGAGCAACAAAGATGATTAGGGGACTGGAGGTTAAAGCACATAAGGAACGGCTGCTGGAATTGGGTATGTCTAGTTTAATGAAGAGAAGGACGAGGGGGCACATGATAGCAGTGTTCCAATATCTCAGGGGCTGCCACAAAGAAGAGGGAGTCAAGCTATTTTCCAAGGCGCCTGAAGGCAGGACAAGAAGCAATGGATGGAAACTAATCAAGGAGAGAAGCAACCTAGAACTAAGGAGAAACTTCCTGACAGTTAGAACAATTAACCAGTGGAACAACCTGCCTCCAGAAGCGGTGAATGCTCCAACACTGGAAGTTTTTAAGAAGAGACTGGACAGCCATTTGTCTGAATGGTATAGGGTTTCCTGCCTGAGTAGGGGTTGGACTAGATGACCTCCAAGGTCCCTTCCAACTTCCTTCTTTCTTCTTCTTCTTCTTCTTCTTCTTCTCCTTCTTCTTCTTCTTATTCTTCTTCTTCTTCTTCTTCTCTTCTTCTTCTTCTTCTTCTTCTTCTTCTTCTTCTTTCTTCTTCTTCTTCTTCTTCTTCTTTCTTCTCTTCTTTCTTCTTCTTCTTCTTCTTCTTCTTCTTTCTTCTTCTTCTTCTTTATTATTATTATTATTATTATTATTATTATTATTATTATTATTATTATTATTATTATTATTATTATTATTATTATTATTATTATTATTATTAAGATAGGGGAAAGTAAAGAAGTGAATTAAATAAAATGTGGATTGCATGCCGAGCATTTGGTATCAACTTAGTCTTCCACTTTATTTCCACTCAACTCCATTTAGTCCCTCCATTCTTTGAAGAAGACCACAGGCTTAATTCAGCCTCTGGAGAACATATTTGTCCTTAAGGGCAAAGCAGCAGGTTTAATTGCAAAAGGCACTTGGGGATAGCAAACAAAGGAACAGCTTTTAGAAGTCAGACTCATACTTTGGGGTCTGCTTTTTCTTGCCTTTGTGTCTTGTTAACTAAGGAAGACAAGATCCAATAATTTTGACATTCCCGCCAAATTAAAATATCAAATATGTGATTTTGCACTTTTTGATTCTAAATGGGAACATGGCCCTGGGAAACACTCTATGTCCATTTTTGGAACTGGTGGAATATGCTAGGAGTGTTAGAACATTTGGGAATGGAATTTGGTAGTGTTTTATATTAAATTTATATCCATCTGGGATCTTGAGATTGCTTTTGAAAGTAGTATTTCTCATTTTATCCCAACAATGACCTGTTAAGTAGATTGGGTTGAGAGGTAGTGATTGATTCAGTTTCTTAATGAGTTCCATGATCAAGTATGGACTAGATCACAAGTTGGCAAACTTATTCTCTAAAGGGCCAGGGCCCACCCCTTCTTCACTAGTGTGGATTGCAAGTCTGCAGGCCAAAGAATGCAACACTGTTGGACAATGGTGGTCCACTATAGCTACTGATAGGCTGCCATAGCCCATAGCCCAACCCTACTCCTGGATCTTGATCCTTGCCTTAGGAGTTCAGCTGATGCATGGAACTAGCTTTGGTTCATGAACTGTAATTTGCCAACATCCTAGGTTTGATACTGGGTCTCCATTATTCCAGCCAAGAGATTAAATGTATTTACAACTATGTTACACACTAGCTGCACTCAGGTGCACACAACCTTCTTAGATTGATTATTGATTAATATGTTTTCTGAGTTCACACAATCTATTGGATTATAAATTAGGCAATGGGCTGAATTGTACCATAAAACAGTAAGACAAAAACCTAAAGGTTAATATTTTTTGGACATAATTTAGCAAGGTATGTGAATGCATCTACTGAGTTCCATATATGAATAGATCAAACATATTAATGTGAATGCTTAAGCAATCAGCCACTACCCCAGTCAAATATTTTTTACCAATGATTCTGGCAACATACAATCACATTAACTAGATCCAAGCGAAACATTACGTAATCATTGGGAAATGAAGAGTTCATTCCTACCCATTTTGATCAAGAAGTTAGTAGACTCCATGAACTACAGAACTAATAAGGCTTGTTGTCATGACTAGCTTCTTCCTCACTGGCCAGAGAGGCAGTAAATATGTGTGGCTTGGTAGTTATTGTTTAAGAGATGTGTTTAATGAAGCAACTTGCTTGTTCACTTCTGAATTCAGTTGTCCTCTAGATTTCATTTTCTGGAGAACTAGATATGCAAAATGGGGCTATTATTGAGACTGTTGTTTGGTTCTTTACAGTGTACCAGAGCAGGAAGTCTACTGCTTGGCAGCTTAACATCTCTTGAGCTAAATGGATTGGTTTGAGATAATTTAGCCTATCTAGGGAGGATTGTGGCTTAATGTAACTTCTGAGAAGTAATTGACTGGGACAACAATCCCTTTTTGATAACCCAGCTCCCTTGATCAATAGACATGTTGTGGAAGAAAGGTGATCAAGCAGAAAGGAATTAAGAAAGAAAGGAGAGGGAAAAAGAGACAGGATAGAAGTAGGGAGGACTGTGAGCCAGCAGTCAAAAGTCTGAGGCACCTGTATGTAAGCACTGATTGCCTTTATTGAGACATAAATGTCAAGCAAACTACTTCTGGTTCATGTGATGAAGCTGAAAGCCAATTTATATATAAGAGGGTTTGCAGCTGACATTTGGATTAAGTTGGTAAAGTAGAAGCTATGTGTTTGGTCTTCCTGAATTGGTCCCAAATTGAAAGGCATTCAAGAATAAGCAAGGAATGAAGTAGCTGAAAACTTTGGAAGCTTGCTGATGTGAAGAACCAGAGACAGCTACTCTTTCCAATGTTTCAAAAATGGACACAGGAATGGCTATCTTATCACCCTCTTCTGCTACTCCGGAAACCATAACTTTCCTCTTTTCCTTTATGCATTGCCAAAGACTTTTCCCAGTTTGTCATCTGTTGGTTTAATTTATTTTTCAGCTGCTGGTCCTGCTCTCCTCACAAGCAGGTGATCACATCAGGTAGTAGATTGTTAAGTGCACTGAGTACCCCTTTAAAGAATGGGACTTATGAACATTGCTAAATAAAAGTGAAAATTGGTAGGGGAGTTGGGTTGCTCAAGAAATGCTATGCAGGTTGCTCAAGAAATGTTATGTTATTATCCATTGTTGGCACATCAACAATTATATGTTGAGGTGCTGCAGATCTAAGTACACTTACAATGTAGGCACCCATTTCTTTGGTGGGAGATATGAATATATAATATTTCTCATTGTTGTTTCTAGATAAGATGAGTTTCTTGCTTCTGACTTTTGATAATGTTACTGCATGTGGGGACCATCTAGAAAAATTTATGATGCATAGCATTTCTGTATGAATGTGTGCATGCATTGACCTAATCATGAATGCTGTTGCAGGATGAAGATCTGCTGGAGTTTGTAATTCCTGTTCCAAGAAATAGGACTAAAATAATATAAAAAGCAAAGCCTAAACAAGCAATCACAGCACCACTCCACCAATCAATAGCACCAATATTCCTGGGTGTAAGATAATCTTTTTTAAAGCCCTCCAGAGAGCTAGTGTGGAAGTTTAATAGGAGGTTAGCTGACCTGATAAGGAAGGTTAAGGAAAAGAGAATCATCACTGAGATCCCATCTATCTTTGAGTCAGAATAAAACCATACAAGCATGAGATTTATTGTCCAAGTGGAATTTGTACCAAATAAATGATAAGGCTGGGTGATGGATATGAAAAATCAAAATTCTTCTTTGAAAGAGATGAAAGATTTCTCTGAAAAATAAAAAAAATGAAAATGGGGAATTCTTGCCCATAAAGGAAAGACAGAATATACACACTTGTCAAAATAACAATGCTTGATCATCTGTATTTGAAAGTCAGTAGTGATAAGAGAAAGAATAAATAGATTATTGAAAAATAATCTATTCTAAAAATAAATAAAATAAAATATTTTATTAATAAAACAATCTATTTTCCAAAGCATCAGAAGGCAAGATAAGAAACAATGGATGGAAACTAATCAAAGAGAGAAGCAACCTGGAATTAAGGAGAAACTTCCTAACATTGAGGACAATTAACCAGAGGAACAGCTTGCCTTCAGAACTTGTGGGTGATCCATCACTGGAGGCTTTTTAAAGAAGAGACTGGACAGCCACCTCTCTGAAATGGTATAGGGTCTCCTACTTGAGCAGGGGGTTGGTTGGACTAGAAGACCTCCAAGGTCCCTTCCAGCTCTATTCTGATTGATTGAAAGCCAAGGACTCCAGTTCACTGCCCATTGGGTTTGGTGGTGAAAGTGGTCTCCCATCCCAATCCAGATACCTTTGACACACCCGTGGCACAGTTCACAATCTGATGGTCAATTGTTCCTGATGGCAGGAAGCATTTATCTTACACAGAGTATCTGCAATCTAACCTGCATGGCTTTCTCTCACCCATTTGGTGCAATTAAAAACCTAGAGAGTGATTTTCATTTATCTTGCTGAGATCGTTAGAGTAATCAAAGCCTGTTCACAGGTGTAATGAAAGCTGTTTTAATGGGATTTGGCTGCCAGCGGAACACCTTCCTTTCCACTCTTCTCTGGGAACAGGGAGAAACTTTTTGTGCACTGTAAACTTAATTTGCAATTTGGGACGTGCCTGACCAGAACTGCCAGATTAGCTCTTCTGTCGAGATCTTTAGAGCCTGTTTCTGCATTTGAACAGTGTTTCACCCCATTTTTATTAGGCTGTAAAGTTATTTTAATGCGTGCTGACAAAAATTAAAAAGAAATCCTGCAGCCTATTGATTTTGTCAGCAACGGAGCAATTTCTCTCCCCTTCTTGTTTTTTTTTTTTTCCTGAAGTCATCTTTAAAGACTTTACTTTTATTAAACTAAATACTGCCAGTTAACCAAACTCTTTGTTTTTATAGACTCAATAGAACAAGATCCAACATAAATTAATCATGACTTAATTGAGTGAACTAATTCTAGTCCTCTCCAGTCCGTTGCACCGTAATATCCCTGTCTTCCTGATGCTATAACTGAAAGCTAAATGGTGCATTTCTCCAACAGCCACAACTTTTTTTTTCTGAGCTGCACAAAGGAACCCAAGCTTTAATTTCTCTTTGATTTTCGCCTGTAAAACATTTGATCATTTAGAAAGGTAAACTGTTTGTACCACCTCACTAATCAAGATTGCAATTGACACTGGGATTTTGATCCAGTCATTTGTGTTTGTTTCTTCCCATGTATATGTCTGTAGGGAGTGCTAGGCTTGATGCCTTTTGAAAGAAGAAAGCAAGGAACATCAGGGCTTCTGTTCCAATTTGCAGAGAAAAAATATTATGTATTGTTACTTATTGGAAGCATTTGTTAATCCCTTTTCTGTCCATGAAATCTCTCAAAGCATTTGTACAACTTGAATCAATACAGGACGATAATAAAATTGCAATAGAAAAAAGGAGGCACAAAATATTCTTTAGTACAACATTAAAATCCATCAAAGTCTTGGCCAATAAGATTGTACATCTGAAATTAATCGGGCAAAATCAACCCGACTTCTTAGGAGAGAATTTCAGTGAGGCTGTCTTTTTCAGAAGTCTGACACTTTCTGCTGTAGGAAACTTCTACTAATAAAAATAGTGGAATGTTTTCTTGTGTCAGTTTACAAACATTATTTCCTTGACTGATTGTGAATTCTGAATTGTCTTTTCTCTTTCATAAGTTGTGTCCCTACTTTTACTTAAACCAAGTGGGATAAACGTGACTCAACAACCGTAATTTCCCATCTTGTTCCCAAATGTTGCCTTTTATCTCCACCCCAGCCCTTGAATAAACTAGTCTTATCTTTAGCTTTAATGATGTTAAATCAGTTTCTACTTATTCCAACACCATCCAGTGGCAACTTCAAGGCATATTACATCTGTGAGCCATTGCTGCCTTCCAATAGAGTCAATAATTTAACTGAGTCATTTAGTATGGATAAACAAATTAAAATACTTGTTGTGGGATACAAATGGAATGAATGAATAAATGAATTGAATGAATGATTTTGAACAAATAAGTTGACTCAAGGATGCGTGGATGCCAGTGTAACTCAAAGTGAGGAAGGGCTCAGAGACAAAGTCGGGACAAATTATCAATGTAACCTAGTGATTTGCCAACCGGATGAGTTGATGTCAATGGTGGCAGGCATAGCTAATTCAAATAAAGGCCTGTTTTTTCCTTTTTCTGTAGTGTTTCTGTTATGTACTGGGCCTTGCTGAAGTCATTCAGCAAGGCTCAGAAAGTTGCAGAGAGGCTGGGCCTTGCTGAGTCATTCAGCAAGGCCCAGGAAGACTGGAAACGGGTTGCAGAGACCCGGGCAGACCATGTGTTTGCCCGGGACCGGTTGTAGAGACCCGGGCAGACCACATGTCTGCCCGGGACCCAGACAGGCTGTCTCCAGCCTCGTGCGCATGCACGAGGCGGGAGAATAGCCTGCATCGATTGGCTGAGCATTCCCTTGCAAGGGAATATAAGAAGGAGTGGCCAGTGTGGCAAGTAGTAGTTGTTAGTAGTCAGTAGTTAGTAGCTTGATTCCTGCTTGTTCTGTTCAATTTCTTTCAATGCTTCTGTTCAGTGCATGTACACAATAAAGATCATCTTTTGCACCAACTGCCTCGTCTTCATGTCTGCGTTGCGAACAGAACAGTTTCTGTATCATATTCTTCAACCAAAAGAAGACCTCATAGAACAGCTTGCAGGAAATAAATAACATCGGTTAAATAAGAATGAGGGAGCCCCTCCCCCCCACAATGAATTAAATCCCCTAGCAACTTGCCCAAGCATAACTAAAACCAACAGACCAAAAAGTTTGAAAAAATTAAAAGTTTTTATTTGACAGCAGGAAGTGAAATAAGTTTAGAACCAGGTAAATTTCCTCAGGGAATACTTCAGAACTTCCCCTCTTCTCTGCATCTGCGAGTGCCACGTCTCCTCGACTATCTCTGAGCCCATGCAAATGATCAACAGTGTGCTTTCAGATGGTTTCATGCAATGAAAACCTAGAATTGAATTTTAACTTAATAAAGTAGATTGTTTTTCTTAAGTGAAATGTATTTTCCATCTCTTCCCTCAAGAGGGAACTTTCCAAATAGTTAATTATGTTTCACCTAAAGGGAAAACACCTACTAATTAATTTATTTTCTAACGGCAAAGTGCAAACTGGAATGCCTTTCCACTGATTTCAATTTTCCTTGCTCAGAAACAAATCTATTAAATCTAGTTATTCTGTTAAACAAGTGCATCTACATTAGACCTAATTTGTTCCGTGTGATTCTTGATAGGGCAACGGGCTTGAATAAGAGGACAAAATGTTCTAATGAGGAACATATCCATGGGTGGAAACAGAGCAGGAATAGTAATGGAGAAATAAATAGATAGGAGGTCTGAAATAAAAAGTACATTGGAGTGGACTTCTTCCATAACAAATAAACTTGGGGTGTGTGTGTGTGTGGGGGGGATGTGCCAGAAATATTAGATTTAGGCATAAATTAAGCAATTACAGCTTAGCTTTATTCCCTGAAATAGCCTTTTAAAATTCCAGAATTTGTTTAACTTGTTACAGTTTATTATGTGAAAGTTCTTATAAATTAAATTTCCTGTCTGGTTCGTAACCTTCATTAACTGAGTATGATATGCTTTATTTCTGTATGCCTTCACACCATCTGTTCAAAGCAGTCCTTTCCCTACCTCATTATGGTGGCCTTCTTGCCAAGTTCAGTTGTTCCACAACCTTATTCTTTGCTAGCGTTTGCCAAATGGAGCATCTATAGCTTCTCATAGCTTGAACTTCGCTATGGCTAAATTCGGTCCTCTATCTCAGCAATGGTGAAGGTAACTGGTGCCATATATTCTTTTATTCCACACTCATTTTTTTTCACTTTTTGTTGAAAAAGTGTTTTTGTTGTCTTTTTGTTGTCTTCCTTACACTGAGAGCTTCTGCACCAGAGACAAATTCCTTGTGTGTCTAATCCATATTCTATTCTATTCTATTCTATTCTATTCTATTCTATTCTATTCTATTCTATTCTATTCTATTCTATTCTATTTCTATTTCTATTTCTATTTCTATTTCTATTTCTATTTCTATTTCTATTTCTATTTCTATTTCTATTTCTATTTCTATTATTTCCATTCCAGCTCCCAACCATGACCTGAAGACCAGGTGACTAAGGAAGATTCAAGTCACTTTTCTTGGAAGATTGAAGGGATTCCTTGCAGAGGGTCTTTGGAATTAAAGGAAGGGTGTCCTGAATTTAGATGGAGGGTTGCTTCAGCCTTTAAGGACATAGGCTAGCCATCTTGAAAAAAGGATAGGTAAGTGGGGGGAATCTAAATCATTTTGTAACCTCTAGTACAGAACATGCCCTTGCCATTCAACAAAGAGAAGCTTAATTAAATCTTCTGAAGCACTGGTGATGGAGCAACTTCCTCATTTCCCCAAGAGAGTAGCATATGCACCTAAGAATGACTTTACCCTTTCCAAACCATGAATATCTTCAACACCTGCTTCATTCAGCATAATGGGAAGATCAACCCTGGAGGCAAGAATCTTCAAGGATGGTGAGAAGGTAGCAGCAGCAATGGAAGGAAAGGGGAAATAAAAACAGCTGGGACATGAAGAAGGGTAAATCTGGCATTAATTAGCAGATATTTTCCAGATCTTCCTAATGGCTACAGAGAAAGAATGAGGAAATGTTGCCAAAAGGTAGCTGTGAAGATCAGACCTATACCTTGGTGGCATTTTTCTTCTTCTTTTTTTTACTATGGTCCCAATTTGCAGATTTATATATAATAGATTGAGAGACTCAAGAATTTATTCTAAATCAGAGTTCTTATACTTTCTAATGGGTTAAGGGCAGTGGTGGGATTCAGCCAGTTCGCACCAGTTCGGCAGAACCGGTAGCTAATATTTTGTTGCCCAGGCCCAGAATGGACTTCCGGAAGCGACATCCACACAGAGAACCGGTTGCTCACATATTTGAATCCCACCACTGGTTAAGGGAATATAGCAGTGCATCAATTGTTCATAATAAAAGAGCTCACAACAAGGTTCTCAAGCTGGTTTTTGAAGATTTATTGTGTGTTTCGAGTTGGATTTGTGGGAAGCTGATTCCCCCTCTAGCAGTGTCTTATGGCATAATATAGTTTAACTATCAATATGCCATAAACCTCAATAAGTACTACTAATTACTTCCCAGAAGGGAAACTAAAGATAATTCTCTTTCTCTTTCTCTTTCTCTTTCTCTTTCTCTTTCTCTTTCTCTTTCTCTTTCTCTTTCTCTTTCTCTTTCTCTTTCTCTTTCTCTCCAGGCAGTAATAATTAGCTAGTCTGTCCCACACCACTGGAGATAAAAAGCATCGAGGGTGCCCTGAAGATACTTTTTCCTCTTACTTTATATACCAAGACTTACAGGGCTGCTAACTGAATCTTATTGCAAGTGGCCATACATCTATGTTATTCGCCACAATTTAGTCAGTGCCTGGCAAGCTGGCAACACACAATCCACTCCAGTAATAACTTCCTACCACCTTTAATATACCTGCAGTCCAAAGTAACTGCTTCACTATGACTAAAGGCAGGATGACCTCTCAGAATACAGTTCACAGCAATTGTTTATAAACACACATAAACAATATTGTAAGACCAACACACTGAGATGATATGTTCTTCTCCTTTTGGTTATCTACTATGGGAACTAAATCATTTCCCGCCGATAAACATCAGTGCAGAAAGCAAAAAGGTCTAGTCTGACATCATTTCAAACCTGACTGGATGATTTTCTCAAAAGCAGGGCACTGACAACATCCTTGTGGCACATAGAAAGATTCATTTCTGCAAATCCAGGACTAACAGTGACTGGAAGATTGCATTTTGCATCCATTCCACTCTCCCATGCTCTAGCAGTCAGCTGAATAACCTGGGGCCGACACAGGGGTCAGGAAGCTTTCAGGGCCAAGAAATTATCATTTAAAAAGTGGAAAACCTGACCCAAAGAAGAAGACAAAAAGGAGCACAAACTCTGGCAAAAGAAGTGCAATGAGTCAGTGAGGGAGACAAAAAAAAGACATTTGAGTAGCATATTTCCAAACCTATGAAGACAGATAAGGAGCCCTGGTGGCACAGTGGTTAAAATGCAGTATTGCAGGCTAACTGCCACTGCCAGGAGTTCAATCCTGACCAACTCAAGGTTAATTCAGCCTACCATCCTTCTGATGGTAAAATGAGGACCCAGATTGTTGGGGGCAATATGCTGACTCTGTAAACCGTTTAGACAGGACTGTAAAGCACTATGAAGTGCTATATAAGTCTAAGTGCTATTGCTAATATTGTTTTCAGATATATTAGAAGCAAGAAGCTAGCTAGAGAGGCTGTTGGTCCCTTAGGATGAAGGGGTTAAAGATATGCTAAGAGGAGTAAAGGAAATAATGGGGAAGCTGAACAAATGCTTTGTCTCCATCTTCACAGGAGAAAAATTGAGGAAGTTCCTCTTCCCAGGAAGGGAATCAGATGAACTGAGTCACAGGGAGGTGACAAGAGAAGAAGTGCTAGGTCTTATTGGAAAATTGAACATTACCAAATCACCAGGCCCTAATGATATCCACCAAAGGGCTTGTTGTGGCCTGTCGGCCATCAGAGGAGTCAGCAACCGATTCAGATGAAGAAGCACAGGAATGGGCGCCGGGCTCAGTGTCAGGGCCATCTGAAGCTCCAACAAAGGAATGGAGCTGTCACAGCCAGGGACAGAGGTGGAGCCTGGGCCATCCACCAGCCTCAGATGGAAAGATTGAGACCTCCATGCCTTGAGGCAAGTGAGTCAGGAGAGGAGGATCACATGGGGCCAGTAATTGATGCACGGGCGTGGCAGAAGCTGAGAAGAGAACAGCGAGAGGCTATGGGGCGGTCTTCAGGGCAGAAGAGTCACCGCTGCTAACCTAGCCCCACCCTCAGTTGTGCATAAAAGGCAGGGGTGGAGACGAATAGGTGTGGCAAACAACTATTCGTCTTTCTGCTGGTCAGCCACTTGTGTTTGGAACTCCTGACACTTCTCCTTGGAATTTTGCCAGAGTTCTTTCTGCAGATCCTGTGATTCTGGAAGTCAGAGCGCCTTCTGAGCATGGTTGTGTCTTATGTTAAACAATAGCCAGCTTGCTTGAAGGACTTTTGGCTGCAAGCATGGTGAGACTGAGAGTAACTCTGGGTATTGGGAGGAAAAGGGGAAAAGGGAGCGAGCTCCGTTGCTTGGAGGCTGTGGGAAACTGCTGGCATTCCTGAAATAAAGGAACATTAGAGACTATTTGGCATGTCTGTTGTGTTTGGGGAGCCGGGTCAGAACAGGGCAATTTAGGAACTTAAAACTAAGATTATGGGCCCCCTATCTGTGTGTACAGATAGTTTTCAGGTTAGAATGGCAGTTGAGACCAGCTTTTCCACCTTTAAGTAATGTCATAAAGCGTGATGTCATGTGATCACATCACTTAGTGCTGACAATCCTGATTACCGTTGTAACTCCAGGAACTTTTAGCTCATGAAGTGGGAAAAGTTAGGTGTCCCAAGCAAGGAGTTTTGGTGGTATGGATGGGGAGAGTCATGATGCAGTGCTAGATAACATGAACGAATCAAGGAGGGCTGTGGGTGCACTGCTGGAAGCATGGTGTGCAGGGGACTATTACACAGTATGAGATTCCTGGGAACAGCATTCTACCTTCCCTGATTCTGCTGTTATATAAAAAAGTCAAAATGTCAGTCACAATAGCAATAGCACTTAGACCAGGGGTGTCAAACTGCCGGCCCATGGGCTGGACGCATCATCCAGAAGCCGTGCCCACCCCATTGCCGGCAATGGCAAAACCGTCCCGATACATTGTGCGATGTCACATGATGTCGCGAGTTTGACATGTCTGACTTAGACTAATACCACTGCATAGTGCTCTACAGCAGTTTCTGGGAGGTTTACAAATGTCAGCATATTGCCCCAACAATCTGGGTCCTCATTTTACTGACTTAAGAAGGATAGAAGGCTGAGTCAACATTGAGCCCTGTAAGGATTAAACACCAGGCTATGGGTAGTTTGCCTGCAATACTGCATTATAACTACTGCACTACCAGGGTATTTGGTGATGCTCTGTCTGCTTTTCATCTGCCCTGCACATGAAAAAAAATGGATGGAACTTTGATAGTAGTGTTGCAACTCCATCTTAACTCCCCCCCCCACACCCTACAGATATTCCTGAACAGCATGATATTCCAATGCTTGCCATTTTTTAAAAAAAAGAAAAACAAACCCATCTTTTGTGGCTGCTGCTTGTCTTGTTTGCATTATGGAAATTGAGCAGCAAATGGACCTTTCGAGAACCACATTTCAGTTCAGAGGAAGAAAAACAGCTTTAAACTGATTTCTGCTCTGCCTTCTCTCTCTCTCTCTCTCTCTCTCTCCCCCACCCTTTTTTTGTGAAAACCTCTAACTGTATTCTCAGATGACAGGTAAAAGGAGCACCTCTCCCCTTCTTGCTTTTATCTGTGTGAATTTCCCTGTTTCTCCCCAACATGGTGCCTGCAGAACTGTTGGACTAATCTCCCATCATTCCAGTCAGAGAGGCACAAGGCAAGTGCCAAGTTGAGGAAGATTACAATAAAGAAACTCAACACCTCTGACAAATCAAAGAATAGCCCAATGCAACTGGCAGAATCTAATTTTTATATTCTCAGTTCCCTTACTTTAAAAGGAAAAGTTCTTGTTGTGCTAACACAGCACCTATCTTCAAAGGCAGACCCAAGAACAAAGCTGTCCAGTTTTCAAAAGACTGAGTGATCAGAAAAAGCTTGTTCAGGTTCAGAGTCTGAAGAGTCCAACTCTAGGAATGTGGGACAGAGACAACACATACATAAACATCTATGGTATCTCTGAATTAGCTAATTATGTGAAAACCAAAGCCCATTGTCCATGAGTCAAATACTGTAAATATAAACACGCTTCCTAGATTACTGTTGTCTATTCTGAATAGGGACAACTTGCTAGAAATCTCAGTCAAATTTACCTTTTCTGGTCCTTTTACTTGGGATTTCTGAATTTGAACCAGCAGAGATAGATCCTTGGACCAGATGCATATGAGCTATAGAAATGGCCTTTTGTAGATAGTTTCTCTGGCTTGGTATATTCTTCACAGACTGATAGCAGTTTTCCAGAGAATCAATGAAGTGTTTGTTCTCTTCAGCCTGTGATTGAGGCAAGGGTCTTCAGCACACAAAGAGGTTGCTGTAATTGTTGAACTATGGACTTTGTAGCTCAGTTGCTATTTGAATTGGATCCATGAACCATCTTCTAACTGGCATTGATTCTCTAAGGATCTAGCAAAGCTGCTCTACTCTTCACCCCTCAAGACAATTTATAGCAATACAATAAAAATTTGACAAAAGCCAGATGGAGAATATGATCTACTTCTGGAGAGGTTCTGAAATCATCTGTGACATGACATGGAGAATATGAAAGCCCAAGCTGCATCTGTTTAAAGCAACCTCAGCATAAAGTTCCCTGAGACTAAGAATGTTGAGGTCTTGACTATGATTTCTCTGATCCCTTTACTCAGTTTAATCAGTTACTTTGCCATATAGCAGTTAGTCAGTTCCCCAACAAAATCACTGCTGACTTTGGATTGGCAGTTGGGTCCTACTTGTTGGTCCTTGTGGGGTAAAGATCTATTCTTCTCTACTGGGCAATCAGCAGAACTGATTCGTATAATAGCCAAACACAAAGCATCCAATGCTGAGGCAGGCAACCTTTTCTTGGTTGTTGAAAATGCACACATAGAACAAAATATTAGGGCTTTAGAGGTGGCACATTTTCTATCCGTTTTTAATTTCTGATGAGCATGTGAAAATCTAAAATGGGTGCATCACCTTTTTAGTTCTACCTATCCCTTGTAATCAGAATATGGTCTTGAGAATCAAACCTCATTGTCCCATGGCATTATTTGGGGGGGGGGGGATTTACCTGGCACATAGCAAGTGTCCATAGCGTTGTTTTTTCAGCAACAACAGGTATCCCAGTTCCACATGACAGGGAAACGATCTAAGTCAGCTTATGGGATAAAAACAAATGTAGAATACTTTTAATGGATATACCATTGTATCTTTTCATGGAATAAAAATAACTTGCCTTTTGATAGTTGGGGATGAAAGTCCAGTTGCCCTCAGAATGAGAGAAAAAACAGATTAATAGTCCCAAATGCCCCCTCAGAGCATAGTCTGCCAAAGCAAATCGGAACACATGTAGGAAAGGAAATTAATTCCTTGTATTATTCTAATACTAGACCACACTTGCTGAACTCGGAAAGATGAAGGATCCAAATCAGTCCCGCAATGCCAAAAGTAAACAGAAGCAGAAAACAGGGATTATCTTGGGTTTATGGAACATCAACAGCTTCAAATTTATCCAGATGATGAATAATATAATTGGGGATTTAGGCAAATCTATTGCTAATGGCTTCTGTTATAGATAACCTTCCCTTTAAAAATGAGATTATGGGGAGAGAGACTCTATTAATTAATGTTAAAAAGTGATTTGAGGGGCAATTGTTACCCTAATTTAACGAAAGTCTTCCTGTGCCCTCTGCTGCTTCTTGTTTCAACAATCCTGGAAGCTGAAAATGCAGTTTCCAATCCTATGAAAAATGTGTCAAGGTCAGTTTTGTCCTAATTGTATGTATTTGAAAGTGCCTCACAACTGATTTATTAGCTCATATGCTGCCAAATGGTAGCTTACTGTTTGGACTGCCAATCCCAGGGACAGTCAATGTGATAAAAGAGCTATAGTGTACTGTAGAGGTTAAGAAAGTGTTTCTCAACCTTGACAACATTGAAATGTCAGGATTTCAATTTCCAGAATTTCCCAACCAAAAATACTTGGTTAAAGTGTTGGTGTGGGATTTAGGAGATCCAGAGTCTAGTCTACCCTCAGCCGTGAAAGCTCAATGGATGACCTTAGGCCAGTTTCTCTCATCCCATCCCTTTTGCACAAGGTGATTATTGTAGGAAATTATTGGAAGAATATATAGGTAGTCCTCAATTTATGACCACAATTTGGACCAGAATTCCGATAGCTAAGCAAAGAAGTCATTAAGTGAGTCTTGCCCAATTTTGTGGCCTTTTCTACCAGAATTGTTAAGCAAATTGCTGCAGTTATGATTGTTAAGTGAATCTAGCTTCTCCCATTGACTTTGGTGTCAGACGCTGGCTGGGAATGTTACAAATGGTGCTTACATGACCCCGGGATGTTGCAACTTTCATAAATACATGCTGGTTGCCAAACATATGAATTTTGATCATGTGACTGTGGGGGTGCTGTGACAATCATGAGTGTGAGGATCAGTCATAAGTCACTTTTTTCAATGCTCTTGTAACTTTGGTCCCTAATCGAATGGTTGTACATTGAGGATTACCTGTATACACTCCCATTTAGTTAGGGATAATATAAGAGATAAATACAATAAACATTCCCTTCACAAACCTTCACATTTGGCCCTCGTCCTGCTTTTCCTGAAATTTAAGATACCACTGCAATATTTAGAAATGGGGTGTTCAACATCTGTAAAAATCCCAAATGAGACTTTTTAAGTTGATGTTTGCACAGGCTCACAGATTGGAAAAATGGTCAAGACCTCTTCCAGGCTTCAAAAATGATGACCTCAGAAGAATGTTGTGCCTTTGCCCATCCCTCTCCTAATTCAGTTCCTGGGCTGGCATTGGGTCTAGCTTCTACTCCAAAGAGTAAGAGTGCAAAAAGCAAATAGCTGGGTACATTGAAGAGAGGTTTATAATAGGAAGAGTAAAAGAACTCCAGGCTAAAAAGGAAATTCTGTTCTCCAGTTTTAATCTTTCATTCGTCTGCCAAGCAATATTATTTGATAGCTCATATTTCAGGACTAAGCCAAGAAGCTTTGGAAAGAAAAGAAGAAAAACTTTCTTTTTTATTAGTGTGTTTTTGCATGCTTCATGGGTGGGTGGGGGACTTGAAGAATTGTTTTGTGCATACAGAATCATATTTTTTTTGCCCCCAAGGGTCTCTCATTGATTTTCCCTGGCATGACAATCTTGTTATACAAAAGCAACTATGAGCCAGTATGGCTTGCAGGACAAACAGCTCAAGATCTATGACTTTAATTGCTCTTTTTGTTTTGCTCTTTACAATTGAGTGAAAAGCGTTGGCCGGCTTGCAATTTTACAGCAAGTCGCTTGGAAGCAAATCAGGAGATTCACTTTTCCTCTTTCCTCCATTTAAAGGCTGCTATTTGTTGAAAGTTGGCTGACAATTTCCTATCCAAAATTGCTGAAGAAATGAATGCAATACAAAAGATGCTACTACCACAATGGGGAACTATTTGTTTCTCAAATACTCCCCCATTGTTGCCTTTCATTTTCCCATGAATGGGCAACTGATGCCAGTCTTGCAATCACTCTGCAGATTGTTCATTGTGTTAGATCGAAGGTAACTATTTGGGTAATTTATGAATGGCTCTATTTCTGCTTTCTTCCTCCTGATCCTCCCCACAAATGATAATCTGGGGGAATGGATTAACTCACCCCCCAGGCATCCTGTACTGGGAAACAAATTATCTCTGTTGGCTTCCTTAGGCAATGTCGGGAAGCACTGCAGGATTAAACTGAAGTCTTCGCAAGAATCAGTCTTATTCTGAAGCTATCTTATTCCTTAGGTTCATGAAGACTAGATTTCTAAGATGAATAATGATAAAAATATCCCCACCAAGTATATATAAAAGGGACAATTCTACCATGCATCAGGACTTCACCCCACAGCTTGATAACAGAGTACATACCTTTTAAATAGAATAGAATAGAATAGAATAGAATAGAATAGAATAGAATAGAATAGAATAGAATAGAATAGAATAGAATAACAGAGTTGGAAGGGACCTTTTAAGTCATCTAGTCCAACCCCCTGTCCAAGCAGGAGACCCTACAACATTTCTGATATAGATAGAACAGCATAGATGCAATGGAACAGCATAGATGTAATTCTTGATTGCTCCAGGTAAAGCATTTTACAAAAGAGACAAAGTGACATTTTGCCTAAAGTCTAAAGAATCTGCTCTGAATGGCTGACTTGAGCAGCCTCCTAGTTGAAGAATGATGGGGAATTGTATCCCA
This sequence comes from Azemiops feae, assembly GCA_023970755.1. Classification (NCBI taxonomy): domain Eukaryota; kingdom Metazoa; phylum Chordata; class Lepidosauria; order Squamata; family Viperidae; genus Azemiops; species Azemiops feae. The sequence goes on along the minus strand of JALGBA010000172.1, from coordinate 920,738 downwards.
ATGTTTAGAGGGACCCAGCCTTGGAAAGATTGGGCTAGATGGGTCAATATATTCCCAGAGTGTCACCTAGAACTTGAAAATCATGACTGAAATGAAACTTTGGGGGATGAATTTTGGCACATGCCTCTGAATCTCTGTTATCAGTGAATCTCTGTGATGGTTTGCTATTGAAGTGTGAGATGAATTGACTTGCAACTGACCTTGTCACTTAATTGCAGAGGACAGGGCACTCAGTGGGATCTATGTGTGATACCTATTGTTGTGCGTAAGTGTAGTTTATTACTGCCCTCATCAAGTCTGCACTGTGGAGTAGTTAGAGAAGGATAGTGAGAAATTCAATTTTGAAGAAAAAAGTCATTTTCTTTTTTGTAACTTTTGTTGTCAAAGAAAGGGCTGATCCAGATTGGGATTTTTATTTTTGTTGTTCTTGCCAGTCACTAAGTTGTGTCCGACTCTTCACAATCCCATAGACCATAGCACACCAACCCCCTGGCCTTCAATCCTCCCCTGTCTCCTGGAGTTGGCCCAAATTCATGCTCATTGTGTGATGATACTATCTAACTATCTTATCCTCTGCCGTCTCTTTCTCCTTTCACCTTCAATCTTTCCCAACATCAGGACCTTTTCCAATGATTTCCTTCTTCTCTTTGGTGGCCAAAGTATTTGAGCTTCAACTTCAATATCTCTCCTTCCAAAGAAAAGTCAGGGTTGTTTATTTTTAGGATTGATTGGTTTGATCTCCCTGCAGTCCAAGGGACTCTGAAGAGTCTTCTCCAACCACAATTTGAAAGCATCAATTCTTCAATGCTCAGTCTTCCCTTATGGTCCAACTCTCACAGCCATACATTACTACTGGGAAAACTATAACTTTCACTATATGGACCTTTGTCAGCAAGGTGGTGTCTCTGCTTTTTAATATGCTGTGTAGGTTTGCCATAGCTTTCCTTTTAAGGAGCAAGCATCTTTTAATTTCATAGCTGCAGTTGCTATCTGAAGTGATCTTGGAGCCCAAGAAAATGAAATATGTCACTGCTTCCATTTCTTCCCCTTCTGTTCCTATTTACATTTCCTTCCAATCAGCTTCCCTGCATTTTATTTTATTTATTTAAAACATTTGTATAGCTGCCCATCTTATACCAAACTCTGGGCAGCTCCCAATCATGAACAGGTATATGAACTCAGACCCTGCTTTGAAGGAAGAGGATGTTTTGGCTTCTGTCTCCTTTCTTCATACCATACAGTACATCAGATCATTCTGAAACACTGTATTATCTCATCAAACTTGCCCTGTCAACCATAATCTCTGCTTTGCTTTTGTTCACCTTTGCTCTTACAATTTCCCTATCTCATTTCTGCTTTTTAAAAGATTTCCACTGAATTTTCCAAAATCACTGCTAACTTATGATAGCTAGGCAATGTACTTGGGTAAGCTGGGAAGATAAATATATGTTGCCAGCTGGTTAGTGCTCAGATTAGAGATCTCCAGTAAATACTAAGACTGGGGACTAATAAAAAAAGTCTTTGAAGAAGTCAGTAGTAACCCACTTCTCTGTTCCATAGCATTTTATAACTATACAAGTATGTCCATGCAGTCACCAAGAGTTGAGCTCAAACCAAAGGAGACTATAATTTGACTGTAGTTTGGTGTAATGGTTAAAGCAGCAGGCTAGAAACCGGGAGACTAGTCCCACCTTGGGCACAAAGATAGCTGGGTGACTTTGGGCCACTCATATTCTCCCAGTCCTAGGAAGGAGGCAATGGCAAATCACTTTTGAAAAACCTTGCCAAGAAAACCTCCTCCTCCTCCTCCTCCTCCTCCTCCCTCCTCATCCTCCTCCTCCTCCTCCTCCTCCTCCTCCTCCTCCTCCCTCCCTCCTCCTCCTCCCTTCTCCTCCCTCCTCCTCCTCCTCCCTCCTCCCTTCTTCCTTCTTCCTTTCCACTGCAGGATGAAGGCCTCTTCCGCATGTTTCCAACCAATATGGTCCTGAGTTTTCTTTTGCCAATTGGGCCTGCAATACTTGCTGATGTCATTGATTCATCTTGTTTTTGGTCTCTTTTGTGGATGCCTTTTATCAAGTGGGATCCATTTTATGACTGCCTTGGTCCACCTGCCATCAGTTCTTCTTGCTATGTGACCAGTTCATTTCCATTTCAATTCTTTTACTCTTGATATTGTATACTTTTATTTGTTCTCTAATTCACATGCAGGTCTTTCTATCTTGTCTTGTAATACCGAGCGTGTATCTTTCCATGGCTCTTTGCGTCACTTGTAGCTTTTGTATCAATTGTGAGGTTAGTGTCCATGTTTCACTGGCATATGTTAGAGCAGGTAGCACACACTGATCAAAAACTTATCTCTTCAGACATAGGGGAGGTTGTTCTTGAAAATTATGCTTAGCTTGCTGAATGCCTGCTAACCACATTTAACGTGTCGTTAAATATCCTTTATTGTATCACCTTCCATTGAGATCCATTGGTCAAGATATGTCTTGTGGTCTACTATGTCTAGTTCTTCTCCAGACATACTTTTCTTTCTTTCTTTGGTGAATCAATAAATCAATATGAATTATTATAAAAATAATTTTATAAATGATCATAGCATGTGTTGATTTGTTATGTTCCCTTAAATATATGCTATTTCCAGGATATAATACTATGAGATGCTTCTAAATACTTGTCAGTAGAGCAAATGAAGAAGAGAGGGCTTATGTACTTCTGAGAGACATCTGGAAGCTGGATTAGATGAACATTTGGCCCATCTTATCTTCCTATGTCATTAGAAAGGTGGAGGGAACTTAATACTCCCATGATCATGCTGAATATTTCTGACACAAGACAAAATCACAAGCATTGTGTAATTTTCCATTGCCATGACTTAAGAATCATTTGATTGATAGTTCCCTTACTAATTACAAAGACAGTATGCTTACTGATATACTATATTCCAGCACAGCAGGGTTTGATATCTGCAAATCCCACATAATAGTATTTTGTCATGCACATACTTTAATATTCTCCAAACATTTTCAAAAGATTAACAGTAGTCACCATAAAATATTCCTTAAATGAAAAAGCATTGTTTTACTAGCATTCTGCAGATCCAGCCACTTCTGCCACAAATAAGTCTAAGCAGATGATATTTTATGTGGCTCCCAAATAATGAAATACATTTTATCCAACCTCCCCCTTTTTAGGTTTTCTCCAATCTTAAAATGTGAATGTTTGCTTATCTGCATTTCAATGGGGTTTAACAAAAGCAGTAACATTTAACAAGCTGGGTTGACAGTAGACTACCTATTAAAAACACCTTGCAGGCACGTTAATAAAGATTGCACCAAGCAATCTTTATATTAACTTAATGCCATTGCAGGTTACAAAAGAGCGTCTCCAAAATCTTTACAGGAAATCTGCATTTTATAATTAAATGCACAGAAGGGAGACATAGATATAATTATTTAGACCCTTCCCTTTACAAACTGTATACAATACCCTGAATCCTTTGATCACAACGAAATGTCAGTAATGGGCTTAAATTTATAATGGTGGGACTGACATTTATACAATGTGGCTTACCAGATTGCCATACAGTGAAAACCTATTCCTCCTGGTCCAACCTAGCATCCTACAAATGGTCACATAACTTAGAGCAAATTAAATCCTTGCTATTCCCAGCCTTGTATCGTCTTCTCTGCTTGGCACCTGTTCTTCAGGATGACCATCAGAGGTTCTTTGCTTCCTAAAGGGCAACAGTAAATCTACTTACAGAACTTTCAACAGAGATATGCAGAAATCTCTCTTTCACTTATTAAGCATGCTAACCCCAGGGTTTTTACCTCCATTTCCTATTCAGCACCTAGCTTTGTATCAGAGGAATTTTTAGTGCTCTCATCTTCTTTAAAGACTAGGGTGCTGTTTCAGAAAAGGTGACCTGTTTGCATTTTCAGTTTTTTCCCCCTCCTTACTTTGAAGTAATCTTCATGAAGCATGCTCCCAGTTAAATACCTAAAGAAATGTGAAATCTGGCTCAGTTGATAATTCTGACGTTCCCAAAAATTAAGAAATATAGTTTTGGACATAAATGGATGTCAGAACTGGTATGAGATTTATTTTGCATTACAGCCAGAGTGAGCATGTATATGTGCATGTTTTATAACACACACTATAAATATTCAGTTTCTCTTATTATGTACCTTCCAGGTAGAGTGAATTGTAATATTTTTCCCCCCAGCTATCATCTGGGGGTGGTACTTTAAGTTGTAGTACAGCACAATGGAAAAATACTAGTTTGTATTTGTCAACTTAAAAGTCCCTATGCAGATAACTAGAAAGAGGGGCTACACAAAACATAGGTAGCTGTATAGAAGCATGTTACTCATTCTTAATAAATGTGTCTTCACAGCTCAGAAAAGCTAAAAAGTGGGAAGAGACTGAATGGTTAACAAATCTGGACTAGACAGTCTACTGGGATACATGTAGGGACCCACTCTTCTCAGTGCATTGAGCCTACCACTCCCCAAGTTCTATCCATGTTCTCTGCCACCAATTGCACACATGGGCAGTTTCTGATACAACACAAAAGCTTACTTTTTAGATAGGAAAAATGCTCATTCCAAAATAATACAGGGGAGGTCAGGTTTCAGTCCATTCAGCTGACTAATCTAAGGAATTTAAAGCAAATAAAACACTCAACCTGCAGTTTCCTTTTACAGTCTTTACTACCAGCTCGGCTAATTTCCTTCCATCCTTTCCTTTTCTTAATTACTCATATGATGCTGCCTCAGGACCTTACTTAGCTCAGGCTCTGAACCAGCTGATTAAGCTTGCACCTGTGTGTTCTCAGATGTGCAAAGTGCAAGCTAAAGCTACTGTAAGTGCAGCTCTTTCACTAATTCTTGTAGAGCAGGCTGTTGTTTACTCTGGTCAACTTTTCAGCTTGAATACTCAGACAATCCAATGCAACAGATTATTTATACTTTCCCATGCATGGGGGAAAAGGCAGTCCCTTATTCCATGGAATAGAAGAATATGGAATCATTCAGCCAGAGGAGTTGGACATCAGGAAAGGGAGAGGATCTTCATTTTTCAAGGAGGTGGGGAAGAGATTCCATGAAGGCTATAGTGAGTCTGATGCACAGACTGTATCTTATCCTTTGGATGAAGGTTTTCCAACCTTTAAGAGAATAACAGAGTTGAAAGGGACCTTGGAGGTCTTCTAGTCCAACCCCCTGCTCAAGCAGGAAACCCTATACCACATCTTTTTATATCTTTGTTTAATATATGCCTGATTAAATCACTTTAGTGGCTGAGTAAGCAATGATCCCTCTTTCCCGAGAGGAGTCCTACTTAAAGGAAGAGTTGTCACTGCAATGAGGGAGAGGGAAATGGACATCTACCTCAGTGTTAGTAGTAAACTAAGAGAAAAAATTCATGAGAAAAGGACATGCAAAAAAGCAGATCTGAATGGGTGCCTAAGAAGTAACTGACTGCCTAGATACTACTAACAGGGCATTGCATACCTGTGGCTCAATTATAACAAAATGATGGGTTTGATTTGGCAATAAGAACCTCACCCCATTTTAATGTGTGATGCATGCAACACCCAGCTATGCCTACCATTTTGACATTGTTGAATTTGTTTCTAGACTCTCCTGATTGCCAGAGTACATAATTAAGTAATGACAAATTTTGCAGGAACTGAGATTCTTGTTCTTTGGTTGCAATTCTCCAACGTTTTTCATTGTTTATGGTATCTCATTCATGATATGTTATGCTCCTTCTCTCAGGCACTTTAAAACTCCCAAATAAATCAAATATTGAATGAAGCAACAGAAACTTTCACAGATATTTCTGCATTTCAAAGGTAATGGCTGCCTTTCAAAGGGCGCCATTCCAGCTTAACTGGCAAAAAATATGGGCCATTTGTGAAATTAATCCATAAAGCATAATTGGCTTCAAACGCTGCTCCTTGAAATGTTAATAAATGTTAATAAAAACTGGAGTTTCCAGTTTCCAGGATTAAAGGTGAACAGAAGATATTTGGAATGGGAACCACTGTTAGTATCCCTAAATTTGAGATGCATACACACATATGCAGTGCTTTTTTTGTAAAAAAAAAAAAGGTGCCGGAACTCACGCACAGCTCCGGCTCCAGTCGAAAGCCCTTTACAGACCGGGGGGGGGGGGGGGGGGGGGGAGGAGAAGAAACCGCTTTAGGGAGCTTCCGAGGTGCAGATCACTCACCTGGAAAAGGTCTGTCTCCTCTCTGTCGCAGTTCCTGCTGCCGCTCTGACCTGAGGCCAGGGGACGCGTCCACAGCCCCCTGCGGCCCAACCCGGGCTCTGGAGGCCTGGAAAAGACCTCTGCCACCCAGATCTATGGCCGTGGAGTGATTTTGCAGGGCCCCCTGTGGCCTGATCTGGGCTCCGGAGGCTTTTTCCAAGCCTCCGGAGCCTGGATCCATGGCTGCGGAGCGATTTTGCGGCCCCTCAGCGGCCTGATCCAAGCTCCAGAGGCCTGGAAAAGACCTCCAGAGCCCAGATCTATGGCCGTGGAGCAATTTTGTGCCCCCCCCCATGGCCCAATCTGGGCTCTGGAGGCATTTTCCAGGCCTCCAGAGCCCAGATCAGGCCACGTGTGGGCCGCAAAATCGCTCCACGGCCATGGATCCAGGCTCCGGAGGCTTAGAAAAGGCCTCTGGAGCCCGGATCGGCTGTGGGGGAGGGTGCAAAATCGCTCTGCAGCCATAGATCCAGGTGCCAGAGGCCTTTTCCAGGCCTCTAGACCCAGATTGGGCTGCTGGGGGTCCGTAAAATTGCTCTGCAGCCATACCTGTACTCGCGCTGGCAGCTTAGAAGGAACCAGTTCTTCCGTTCAAAAAAAGGTGCCGGAACGCCGTTCCATGCATTCTATGACAAAAAAAGCCCTGGTATTCACACTCATGTTCTCTCTGAGTTTCAAACTTACAAACATAATTTGCAAAGAGAAATAATCTTTTTGGTGTTCTTCTTGTTCTGGCTCTGGTAAATATCATTAATTTTCAAGCTCAGGTAATTATGACGATGTTATTCATTCTTCTTTTCTTCTCTATAACTTTTAACAGATGTCAGCAATTCAGTGTCACCTTAGCTGCACATAGAAGTCCATGCCCCGAGATATCTATAATATCTATTTTCACTTGATACATTTTAGTTCCTAACTTTAATCTTTATCTGTGTTCAAGTTGGACAATTCACATGTATGAATAAATGATCACAGTAGGGTATAAACTGATGGTGACATACTCTATTGCCAGGTGACTCTCTTAAGCACATTGGCACAACATGTAGATGTTGTCAACTGTGGACTGGCTCCAATCACTTCTGCCTGATCTTTCATGGCTTTCCTGGTCATTGAAAAGGGTATTCCTCTTTGTATTTGTTGCATTGTTTTAATGGTTTTTTTCTTACTTGTGATAGCTGGTCCAGCAGAAAAGTCAATTTAAAAGGCCCCCTTGGTTGACCCACTTCCTTAGGAGTTTGAGCACCACTGAATAAATAAAAACAGTAGAGAATGTTGTGATAACTTTGAACAATATATGTTTTGTATACATAGTAGTACAGCTTCTGAAATTCTTGACAATGGCATTGACTTTTCTGTTTATAGCGGTAAACAGCACCCTGTTAATTCTCCCACATTTCTTGAAAAACATTTACATCTTATGTAAGAAACATCAGACTCAAGAATGTCTGGTTGCTGCTGTCTTATTTCTCTTTCTCTTTTTGTGCAACTAACTCAGGCTCATTGATTTAGAACAGACATGTCAAACTCGCGACGTCACGTGACATCGCGCGACGTATCGGGACTGTTTTGCCATTATGGGCAATGGGGTGGGCGTGGCTTCCACGTGACGCATCCCCCCCGCGGGCTGGCAGTTTGACACCCCTGATTTAGAACAATAGTTTGAAGCTTGGGACCTTCTGCATATCAAAGTTGCTCAGTTACATTTCAAAGATTGCTCATGAATTGTTTTCACTCTTTGAAGGATATATGTGTTGTACTCCTTTATCTTAAAAAAAAAAGTTGTAAAGCATTTTTTTTTTGTTTCTAGTGATAGGATTGGTTTTTTCCAATCAAGTCTTGGATCAACCAAGTGTGACCATTGGTTGTAACAGGAATTAATGGATCATTTTGTCACTTGAGTTTCATGTTGTGGGCTAAGAGAGTGACTGCCCAAAGTCACCCAGTTGCTTTCATGTCTAGGGTGCAACTAGAACACACACAGGTTTCTAGCCTAATTCCTTCATCACTAAACCAAACTGGCTCTCATGTTATTGTAAAGGAATGCCCTTTGAAATTCAGGCTCATTTTCCATGTGTTTATGTTTGTACTAACATTCTCCAGAAGATCTATGTAACCTTGAAATGTTGGCTGCTCTTGAATGTGTGGGGGTAAGAAACCAGGCACTAGAGTAATCTTCTAGCTTTGAAAATATGTGCTTACTTGGATCCTCTCCAGCTATTGGGGTGATTTGTTGAGTCTATCACATTGGTATAATATGTACACATTTCTTTTCCCCATTTACATCCCATGTATTCCCTCATCCTCACCTTTCCCAATGAATTTTTGAGACAGTGAGATCTATTTTTATACTAACCTGTTTAGAGAACTTGTATCAGCTTTTTCCAATCTTGGCTCTAGCAGTTATCATTCCCAAAGCAGCTGTTCAGTTAAAAGAAAAGTAATTTCCAATTCTTTGCTGATTTGTGTGTGTATGAGAGAGAGAGAGAGAGAGAGAAACAGAGAGAGAGAGAGAGAGAGAGAGAGAGAGAGAGAGGAGAGAGAGAGAGAGAGAGAGAGAGAGAGAGAAACAGAGAGAGAAACAGAGAGAGAAACAGAGAGAGAGAGAAAGAGAGTGTTAAATAGATGAATGAGGGAGGGAGGGAGAAAAGAGAGAGAGAGATGGGCAGGCAGGCAGGCAAAATGTAGGAGGCTAGACTCTTTGCTGGAGAATGATGATACCTAGCTTTATTTATCCTTAATCTCACCTTCTCCTCATTGTCTAGTTGTCATCAAGTTTTCTCTTTTTAATGTTTAGCATTAACTAAGATGCTTTATTAACTAAGATACTTTATTTAATTGCTTTCATAATTAGCGCCTCTAAATTTACTTTTAGTTTGCAAAGTGCTTTTGTCTCTACAACTCAAAGTCTTCACAATGAGCCTTCTACTTCAATTTCAGCTGTCATCTCTTCCAGTTTTACCAATCTTTGATACAGCCAATATAAGATTGTAGACAAAGATGGGAACAGTATGCATTTCCCCCTCATTTCATTCCCTATTCTGAATTCCATTTTTCTAGTTTCAATTCTTACTGTAGCTTCTTGATTATTGTAAACATGCCTCAAAGGAATAATGAGTATTCTGACAGACCCATAGGCTTAATACTGTCCATGTTCTGGCATGACCTACACAAAGGCTGTGCTTTATTCAAAAAATTAAAGATAACCCCCTACTTATATTCTTTTCTTATATTCTTCACTATTCCAACTTTGTATGAGCTATCTTGATCTCATGCTTCACTATCCTTTCTTTTTTTTTTAAACAAGTTTTATTAATTTTCCAATTTTACAAAGCTCCAGGTATTAAGGAAGCAACATGGTGATTGGGTAATCCATAGTCCAATAACAAGCTCTTTCATACATATGTCAGGTTACATCATCAAAAATTTCCTCTCTGTTTCCCTTGGTTATTATATCACATTCAAATTAATACATTGCTAGTTATAACTCAATCAGTTGAAACATTTATCAATATCTTTTGACTTATACGCCTCCATATCCTGTTTTTATCTTTTATCTAATTTCAGTTACAGTATTCCAGTTGGCTTAATGTCCATAGTATTTAGGTTTCGGATAGCCCACTATCCTTTCTGAAACCCGCCTCTTCATTAGATGTTTCTTTGTTCAGGTATGACTCTGTTCTTCTAAGATCTTAAACAAAACTTTGGTTGCTTGAGTCATTAATGTAATGACTCAGTAATTTGCATATTCACTTGTATCTGCTTTTCCAGGAAGCATCTCCCTGAACTTTTCCAACCTCCAAATCACAGAATCTTGACATGGAGATGTTAACAGTTTAACTTTAACTGTCACTTCTCCTAAAGTCTTAAACAAAGCACATATATGCTTGGTACTTTTCTATTTGATAGCTGATATTTGAGAAGTCAGTTGCATATAATTTTCTCAGTTCCAAAATATATTATCTCTCTGCAAACACTTCTATCAGTCTATAATATCAGTTGTAAGATGTCTCAGTATAGTGTTTCTATTCTCCTTTAACTACATTAGCCTCTATTAGACCTTATTAATGACTGAATACACCTACTTTAGCAGTACATTTTTCTTGATTTTGCTAATCATCTTAAAAGCATCTCTCATTAACCTTTACTTGGTTATTTTCCTCTGTTATTGACATTCTTGACTAAATATTCTTCTTTGTCTTCTCTTGCTAGATGCTACATATCTGACATCATTGGTACATCCTTTTTGTTGCCTAAAGTGTTCATCCTCAGTGGGTTGGTTTTTTTTTGCTATTGTGATAATTTATTCTGAAAGTCACATGGATTTTTCCACCTTTGACATTTCAGTACCCCACTACTATTTTCCTTTGCCTCTTTCTATAACTTCTGCAGGTCTGTGTTGAATACATTAAGCAAAAATGAATGTGTTCCTTACATTGCTCTTGTAGTCTTAATGTATGTCTTGCAGGTAAGATTTTCCTAGCATACCTGCTCTTTGATTTCTAAGTTGAACCCACATATTTGACATCAATAATTCATGGTTTGTTCAGTTGTTCAATTAATGTCTGTAATGCATTCTCCATGGATTTGTTTTGGAAGATCACTTGGAAACTACAGTTGGTGCCAAATACAGCAGCTTGCATATTAACAGACGTTAGGCATGTCAGACTCATTATGTTTATTCTTCACATCATGCATTGGTTGTCAGTAGATTTCTGGGTACAAGTGCTAGTTTTGACTGATAAAGCCCTATGTGGCTTGGCACATAGGCACTTCCCACATCATTACTCCAGTCAGAGTTGATCCATCCAAGGAGATCCTGTGAGGAGAAACAGTTTGTACTCCTATTATATGAGATAAGGGTAGCAGGAGTCAGAAAACTTTTTTTTTTGTAGTGGCACCAATATTTTGTCTTGATGACACAGTTGTCTCCTTTTGTTCTTCCCTTTCCTGGAAGGAATCTAACCCTCTTAACGCAGGATGCATCTTTTTTAATTATTTAAATCTATTGGCCATCTAATTCTAGCAGTCTTCCCCCCCTTCTCTATTCTCCAGCTAGGTATCATCATTCTCCAGCAAAGAGTCTAGCCTCCTACATTTTGCCTGCCTGCCTGCCCACCTCTCTCTCTTTTCTCCCTCCCTCCCTCCCTCCCTCCCTCCCTCCCTCCCTCCCTCATCTATTTAACACTCTCTTTCTCTCTCTTCTCTGTTTCTCTCTGTCTCTCATCTCTGTCTCTCTCTCTCTCTCTCTCTCTCTCTGTTTGTCTCTGTCTCTGTCGCTGTCTCTCTGTCTCTCTGTCTCGCGTTCTCTCTGTCTCTCTATCTATCTATCTATCTATCTATCTATCTATCTATCTATCTATCTTCTATCTATCTATCTATCTATCTATCTATCTATCTATCTATCTATCTCTATCTATCTATCTATCTATCTATCTATCTATCTATCTATCTATCTATCTACCTACCTACCTACCTACCTACCTACCTACCTACCTACCTACCTATCTATCTATCTATCTATCTATCTATCTATAATTTATCATAACCATTCACGTTACAGCAGTGACTCCGGGTGTTGTGCAAAGATTAAAAACCAACAGTTACAAAAACAAAAGCCCACAATACTGAAGGTAAACAATACATCTCAATCACAACTCAAATCAACAATAGATTATATTTGCCCTCTGCGTACAAATGTGTTGATTATAACTGGATTGATCCAACTTCATGTTCTGTTTTGCCTATGCAGCTCATGTGTGGCTTTTGGACCAGTCACCTCAGCAGGCTCCTGTTGTGAGAATAAAGTGAGGGGGAAATTCTATGTAAGATGCCATATGTTCTGAGACAAAAGAGAGGATAAAAATGCAAAATAAATACACAATTGTAATGACCGTGTTATGTGCATTGCATTAAGTAAAATAATCACCTTCCCAGAATGTTCCCTTTTAGATATAATAGCTTAATAATTGTACTGATATATACCATAGCTGCAAAAATTGCTATAAATAAAAACTCGTTGTAATTCTTCTGAATCTCTGTATACATTAACAACTATAAGAATAACAAAAACAACCTTTTATTACAGTCGTGATGCTGTGACATTTTGCACTAGAGTGGAATATAATCAAACATTAGCATTTGGGAGCTGAAAAGAAATCTGGTATATATAGATATACAATTATCATTATAAGAAGGGATCTGCTGGATGAAATTAATGATCCCTGCCAACCTGTGTCTTGTCCTCAGTGAGCCCAGCTAGGTGTCTCCAGTTTTATTGGAACTTTAATATCCTTTTGACTGAAGGATAATCAGACCCACAGAACCTAAATAGAATTGGCTGGGCTGCTGGATAGAGGTTCTATGATTCACAGGCTGTGTTTTTTGTATATATGGACCTACTAGAGTCTGTGGATGGTTGATTCTCCCCATTTCCTCCAAGCCCAGTGAGCAAAAGTAATGCCTTTATTCTAGTTCTTTCATTACCTTCCAGCTGCATTTCACAAAAACATCCATTCTGTTTTGATTAATATCTGAATCTTTCATAACAACTTATTGGAGAACAGTGTCTGAAAAATGTTTTAGGGCTGTAGAAAATGTATTCGGTGTTTTGTCTTTCTTTCTCCCTCAGTATTTCAGCTTTGTGGGTTTTTTTTCTTGTGCTCTTTTGTTCTTAAGTGACTGAATCCAACGAACCTTAGCAGAAGAGAATTAACATAGCTTGAATATGAATGTGGGCTTTGTAATAAAACTTCACCTCTCCCTGAATTTTAATTCGGTGGCAGTTCCTTGAAATACTATTCATACACATAATCAGGCATTTGATTGTTGGCACACAGCTACAGAGCTACCGTGGGACAAGAAACAAAGCAGCAGAAGCAGGAAAATCAAGCATTTTTTTTCCTGATGTTATGTTGTACGATTGTGTTTATTTAATAGGATATCTCACTTTCTTAGCAGATTTTTTATTAAACCAAATGGTATGTCAACAAAATATTAAAAATAAAATGAAACAGAACAATATGAAAGCAGCTGGGGAGTATAAATAAAATAATACAAAAATAAAATAAAATAAAATATAAAATAAAATAGCCAGTATGGTCTAGTGTTGAAGGGACCAGGCTAGAAACCAGGAGACTATGAATTTTAGCCATGCCTTATGCATGAAAGCCAGCTAGATGACTTTCGGAAGTCACTCTTTCTCAGCCCAACCGACCTTACAGGGTTGTTGTTGTTGTGAGGAAAATGAGAGAAGGAAGGAGTATTAAGTATATTTGATGCCTTGAGTTATTTTAAAAAAATAAAGGCAGAATGAAAATCAATAAAAAATACATTTGTAAATTTGAGGAGAAATACATAATTGTACATACAATTATTTATAATTATATTTAATGCTTCTCCCCTAAATGATTGTGTAAATGGAGTAACACATTAAGAACTATTTTGTTGATTTAAAGAGGCAACTAAGACTGAAGACAGAATTTAAAAAAAAATATTTTAGTGAATAAAATTCTTCAGAATGTTTTGTTGGTTTAAATTTTTGGGCAATGCTGTTGTCCACACATAAATAATATTAATCCAAAGTAAGATATAAATTAGCTTCCAATAGTTTCCATTAGTAAAGCCATCAGAAAATAAATAAATATATAAGTTTCTTGTAACAATTTATTAATCTTGAGAAATATAAACCCATAGTAGAATTAGTTAATTACGAAACACTGTAAGCTTACATGTTAACCAAGCTGTTCCTCAATTAAATAGGTATTGGATTACAATCAAATATAGTTCTGAGCTAAATTCCATGTGGACAGCTCTTCCAATATTGTCTTCAAACAAGGCATGAGGTATTCTGTGTATGCATGTATGTATACATATATTTATTAGATTTATATGACCACCATATTAGATACCACATTCGATAAAATAGCCCTCTGGCAAATAAAAAATAATAAAATAAATTGAAAAAAAATATGCATCATAAAATGCCATAATATTAACCTCTCATAGACAGAAATGCTGGTCTCATCTCCCATCCTGATCCAATATCTGAAAAAAAAAAAGCCATGTCTTAATGGCCTTCCAAAAGGGAAACAGGATAGAAGCCCTCTGTATCTCAAAGGGGAGGCTGTTCTGGGAAACAGGCAAAGGTATCTGCTATTCAGAAACTTCTCCTATACTGTGGTTGTCTACAAGTCTATAAGCTGTCCTTGTTAGTAGAAACCAAGTCTCAAGTAGGGATAGCAGCCTTAATTGTCATGGCATTGTATGAACAGGCATGAAAGGTTATAATTTCCAGCAGTATTCTTCTCCTTTAGCTAATAAAGTCCTGGTTAAATGAAACGAATATCTGGGCAAAAGTTGCAAAGAGTCATATGGGATCATATTTAGTAGAATTTATGGCATCTTCTAGCAGGTTTAATTTTCATTTCTACTATATTGCCTCAAAGTAATTGAGTTCCACTGCTCATTTCCATAGAAGAAATTATTTACAGGTCCATTATGCAGGATAAATTAGAACTCTTCGTAGATTATGAGTCTATGAGCCTAGGTGACAGCTAATCCAAAGAGCAATTTGAATGCCTTCTGCTAAACTAAACATCATCTGTGATGAAGAGAAATGAAACCTCAGATTATGACAGTCTGTCAGCTGAATGATCACAAATCAAGATTTTACTCTGGTCTGAATGGCTCGATTTCAGGAGAATTATATTGAAATATTAGAACTTCTGGGAAGTGGAATGTGTTTATCACACTGAAGAGGAGGACAGATTAACCTGTTAAGGATGAAAGAAAAAACAAAACAAAACATGACAAAAGAATAAGATCACTCACTGTCAGTGATAAAGATCTAAATTCAATGCAAGGACTTATAAATATATTCAAGGATTCCTCATTCTCCCCTTCTTTCAGCAGCAGCTATTCATGGTCCCCAGAAGTTGCTGCTGGATTTGCCATGAGCTGCCTCCAAAGCTGTGCCAGATAGATATTGGTAGGATTACTAAGCATGTGATGTTTTTCAGAATTAAGTTGGATTTTTCCTAAAGCAACCAAACAATTCCAGAATGCTGGTGTTCAGTTTGTACAGCAATGGACAGATATAATGTCAAGGAAAGAAATGTTGGAGCACATCTGAGATCCACACCAGTGTGAGTAACTTATTAGCAGATATGGTGATGTTCCAATCTTCCCCTTTATACACTCTGCTGCCATTGTTCATTCATTAAAGAGATTGGATGGCAACCTTTATTTATTTCCTTTGGCCTGAAAAGGAGACAGAAAGTGAGTGAGTGGCAAGTTCTTGAACAGCAGAATACTAATTGGACCATCAGGCCCCAACCCCAGCTGACCCTGGAGTACCAATGAAGGAGAATATTTGTAGCTCAGGGTTGGAATGATGGGTCCTTGGTGCTCTCTGAGCTTGCTTGTTTTCTTGCAATGTTTCATTACCCTAACTGGGTAACATCATCAGGACCCCTGATTTGAAGCTCACTGAGAAAAGATGCATGATCCAGACCTAACTGAAAGAATAGGATGCTCCCCCAAGACAGATTCGTTATGCATACACTTTTCTATCTGCTTCTTTCGACCTGGCATAAAGCATTGATATTCTCTGCTCATTCTGAAAGGATCTCAATACAGCTTATGGAGTAATAAAATCAGACAGTTCTGGTATTTAGGGTGACATTATGAAAACATGGCACAAAAGGAAAGGGGGACGGCAAGAGAAAACTAAAACAGAAACACTCAAGCATAGGTTCTTATGATTATCATAGTGAGAAGCTGTGATGGAAGTGGACTTCCCAGAAAAGTCCTGAAGGTTCCACTTCAGGTGTATTTTTTCCTTCCTTTCATGTCTTCTATGGAGGTGGAAGGAGGACTTAGATCAGCTGGTAACATCAACTGGGAACACTGACGCCAATCCCTCGCTCTGCTTCTTTATTTCTCTCAGCTTCTCTTACATACAGAAAAACAGTGCAACAAGAATATCTTAGAGGAACTTTTTATAGGCAAAGGAAATACAATTACAATATAGTAGTAGTACTTTTTGTCATTACACATTCTTACTGTACTGTACACAAACTCCAGATATAGTACCAAAAATGAACACATTTTGTCTCTAGCTCAGGGGCAGGGATGCTTTTAGGAAGCAAATTGCTGTGATTTCCATTTCTAAACAATCTTCCTCTAAACTGATATAATATCTGATCACTGAAGTTTGGCCATTTTCATTGACAAATTTATGTAGTAAACCTTTCCAAGTTTTGGAGGAGGGGGGTTAAGTTGGAACTTGGAGCGGCTGACCTTCTCAGAGGCTTACCTCTAGTCAGGCTCTAAAACCCAAGAAAGACACATTGAGGTTCTTCTGAGCAGCTTCCTTTATTGTTCCTCACATATAGATATAAATCTTACTAAATTAAGGCAAATTAATTGCACCATTAAACATACACTATGAGAACTCCTATGGAGGAGTCATCTTAGCTCTCTTTCTTCACAGAAACTATTTAAACTTTGCTGTCTTTTGTTTTTCTGGAATGCACTCCCTCCTGGTTGGGAATCCAGATTACATTCTATCACACCACTTCTTTTAAAACCCAACCTTCTCCCCCAAACAGGTCCTACCTCTTCTTGTGAGATCACTACCTTTTTGATGATATTACAATGACATAACATTCCACCTATTAGGGAGAGTGAGTTGTGATCCCCAATCCTCTGAAAATTGGTCTGCCTGATCAAAAGAAAAAAGAGGAAGCTTTTTCTTTTCTTGGAAAAATTCTACTTTGGGGCAAAGCAGCATTTAAACCTTGCCCATTATTGTTCCTACTTTACTGAAAATAAAAGCTGGGAGTATAAAAAGAAAGCAAGCTTTTGTTTAATCATCCACCTATGTTTAGAAAGGACAAGATGAGTTGGGAGGTCAGATACCGTCATAAATGTTTCAGAAATGAAAGCAAGCCATTGATACCTAAGGCTGATTAGAGACTGTGGGAACATCAGAGGCTGTGATGAAAAAATTTCCCATGCAGAGGAATTTTATAGTTAGACCTGAAGTTTAATTTATGCCTCATTGTCAATCCTAAACCTCTGACAAGCTCTCATAATCCACTTTATACCAAATAAAGCATGGGGATGAAAGTTTGGAAGAAATTATTATATATAAATAGAACAAGAAATTATCATTATAACACAAAGAAAGAAGTCAAACAGGAAAGGATTATATCTTGACTGCTAAGGAGAACTTTGTTAAAAGTTGAATAATTTACATCTTCATTTCAAGAAATTAGGTAACTACATCCCCCTTAATTTCCAGATGACAAGCTCTATAATATAGAGGTACTTTCTTCCAAGTATTCAGGTGGGGCTTGTGACACATCTGAGACTAAACTAGAATGGGCTGGTTATTTCATGGATCAGGTATAGTGGGAACCAGCCATTGTCCTGGTATTTCTGAGCCATAATATGGATTCTTTGGGTCAGCATAGCATGTTATCTGCTAGCAATAGTTGAATTTTATTAATCTGACTTAAGGGAATAGCATGCGGTCTGAACTCAGGGTAAACCTCAGTATTCCCCTTTATTTTGCCTGAATATTAATTTCATTTAATGAAGTTAGCTGATGGAGAAGAACACTGCTGGGAATTATAGCCTGTCATGCCTATTAGGGGAACATAAGGTACGATGACAATGGAGGATCTTATCTTTATGATGGGTTTCTGCCACAAGGGCAGCATAGAGAATGCAAGAGTTAGGATTAGGATCAGAGCACAGAGACCTTTCCTTTGTGTCTTCTCCACACACAGTATTTTGACAGAGATTTCACTCAGGGAAGATTCCAAGAGGGCATGAAGCCCAGGACATCCTCCTGCTCATGTTCTCCAATCAAAAGAAAGAAAGAAAGAAAGAAAGAAAGAATCAATCAATCAATCAATCAATCAATCAATCAATCAATCAATCAATCAATCAATCAATCAAGTGAACCAAGGAAAGAATGGTGCTTAAATTCAAGGAAAGTTATTGAGTTTGGGGCAATTGATTTAGGATCATCAATGATTCAAGAGTTAGGATTAGGGTCATAGCACAGGGACCTTTCCTTTGTGTCTTCTCTACCACACTTAATATAATGATAGAGGTTTCAATTATAATGCAATACTGAAGCATATAGTGTGAATAAGATATCATTGGCTTCCTACCAAAATAGCTGTGTGTCTGACAAGTGGTTTGACTTAATATTGGGTCAGTTTAAGACAGTATCTTCTGGGTTTTTATTTTAATGATATACACCCCTTGAATCTACAAATATTTATTTTATAGTAAAAGTTTTGTTGCTTTCAGCTGTAAAAGACAAAAAAGGAGAAGTTGTTCCATTTATAAGAGATAGAAAGCCTCCATTTTTTGATGTTGTATTTCTTTGAGGAATTCCATACATTGATTTGGTTATCCCTGGGAGCAGATGCTCTACAACTATGAAATTCTCACAATCGGATGCTGAATTTTTTATGATACAACCCGATCATCCATTCCGAGGTCAGTGCACACAGCAAAGCATCTGCCGTGTGGAGAACAGCATTCACAAGCAGCAAACTGGATGGTGGAGGATGTTAACTGTAACAGATGCAATGATTTGGCTGTTCGGGGTATTATATGAGAAAATCTGATGGCTAAAGGCAGCAAAAGCCTGCATCTTTTTTTATGGAAGTGGCAGGAGGGAAGAATGTAGGTATACATTGAAACAATGCCTTACATGGTGGGACAATCATGCTAATTTCTCCATCTTGCTCTTGAGTTTCAGTGGCTTCAGTCATGGATTGATTGCTCACTCCTGCCTTAACATGACTAAACTTTTTAAAAAGATGCCTAAGATGATAGCTGTCCCCTATCTGGTGGCAATGCACTCATCATAGTTTGAAGAAAGTGTTTCTGTTCTGCATTCAGAGCAAACTCACCATTAATTTCATTGGATAACCCCATCTCCTGATACTATATTATGTTACAAGACAGAGAAAGAAATTATCTTTCTCTGTCTTTCTTCAAAGCATGCAATTTTTAAATTAACCCCTTTGAATCTTTTAAATAAAGCACCCTAATGTGAATCCTTGGAGCTCTCTGAGCCTGGTTGTTTGCTTAAAGACATTTCATTATCTGAAACGTGCCATGCATTGATGAAGTTACATAGTCAAAAATGAAACATCTGCAAGCAAACATCCAAGCTCAGAGAGAGCACCAAGCACCCCACAGTTCAACTCTGAGCTACATACCTGATATTATCTTTTATTGGAGCACTGTAATGCTTTAATAATTTCTTGTAGAGATCACTCTGGCCAAAATATGCACACATTTTAGGGAGACACAAAAGATTGCTGGTTTTGTTTCAATTGACTTAATATTGCTATGCCTCTGGAAATTGTAACTCTTTTCCTATCCCCATGTAGAGTCAATACACCTCCCTTTCCCAGGTACATTTTCCTAATCCTTTTAAGGGTTTAGTAAATCTGCTCTGCCACAGATTTACTCAGCAAACTAAACCTTCCTTGGATCTTCATGCCAGACAATATAAAGACAACCCAAGGCTCTTGAGTTCCATCAGCTTTAATAAAGATACTTAAGCCGGAAGAGGATAGTTGGAGGGCAACAAACACTGAGCAATCTCTTGAAGCTGAGAGTAATATTGGAGATGAAGATTTTAGTTTCTCATCAAGGTGTATCTGTTCTGAAAGAAGATTGAAGCTATGCTTCACTTATCATTGTTCATCTAGAACTCTAGGACTATTATGAGTCTATTTCTTATATGCTTTATAGGGCCAACCAATGGTTTTATATGGGGACCTTTGAGGTTATGGCTAAAATTGTTGTGCATAAATATCTGAAATGGGATAGCTTACCAGATTTTCAGTGTGTATGTGTGCACAAAATGCTTGTGTGGGGCAAAGGTAAAAGTGGTGGATCAATTAGGCCATGTGGCCTTGAGGTGTTAATACTTCTCCATTCAACTTCTTGGTAGTTCCCCCACTTAGTATGAATCTCAGCTCTAACTCATTGTATGAATGAATGCCAGCCATTGACACAAACAAAAGCTACAAATGTTTGTTTATGGAAATTCTCAGTCATCCAGATCATGGTTGTCCCAAAAGTGCTTTTTCAAGAGGTAACTGGACTTCTTTCATTTTTCCTTGAAGATGTTTCACCTCTCATCCAAGAAGCTTCTTCAGTTCTGAAAGTCAAAAGTGAAAAAGGTTTTGGATGAGAAGTGAAGGAGGCAAAAATGAATAAAGAGCTGATATTTGTGTCTAATGTTCAAAATTCTGGGACAAACTGCATCAAGGGCTGAGATAAATGACCTCTTTCCAGATTTGTGCCTCTTGCTGTTGCATGAAGAGATTGGCAAGACTTTTCATAATTCTGACAATTTGGATGGAATGGGGGAAGATTTTTGAAAGGTTTCAGAGAAATGCTACAGGTAAAAAGGCTGGGTGAATTTGGGACAGTCACTTTCTCTCAATCCAAATCACCTCACAGGGTTGTTGCTGTTGTGGGAAAATAGGAGAAGAGAGGAATATTAGGTAAGTTTGCTGCCTTGAGTTACTTATAAAATAATAAAGGGATCAAAATCTAATAAATAAATAAATAGATTTCCCTTTCCTTTTCCATTTAGCTTGGTCAATGTGAAACAGTGGAAACTATTGCCCTAAATATTTCTACAGTTAAGAGAGTTACTTTCCCAATATTTTTTTTTAAATGTCTGTCTCCTCAAATATGCTTCTACTTCAAGTGTTTTAAAAGCAAATATAAGATGATGAACTGAGACTATGATATCTAAACAATCTTTCTCTGTACATTTACCAGAACCTTAAGATATTTTTCAAAGGTCCAAGTGAGAGGAAAGGAGAGTGACTGGCTATTAGCAAGATATTTTTTTCCTCATTTTTTTTTTGCTGGGGAATTTGTTATAACATCTCTTCTGTTATAATGTTCTTTTAATATTGCCTTTTATTGTCTCTGTTGTACTTTAATTATTGTAATTTAGTTTTTAATATTGTGTTTTAGTCTATCAGCTGCTCAGAGAGCATATGTGAATGACTGGCTGCATAGATTCAATAATAAATGCATCAGAGAAATAGACTTACTGCAAATCTTGTTTGACTTGATTATTGGGGAGATACAGTTATTTCATATCTGGGCGGTTCAGGCTTTACTCTTCAAATATCTGAAGTTTATTGTGTGTGGGGGCCAGAAACATCTGTAATAATTAGTATCACAAGAAAGAATGTCATTGAGAATCTTAGCAATCATCCTGAATTGACATCTAAACCAGATAAACAATATTATTATTCTTGTTCCTTGAGCATATTGATCTTGCGGTTTACTCACTGACTTGTACAGATATTGCTCATTTTCAAGAGCTCTCTCTCTCTCTCTCTCTCTCTCTCTCTCTCTCTCTCTCTCTCTCTCTCTCTCTCTCTCTCTCTCTCTCTCTCCCTCTCTCTCTCTCTCTCTCTCTCTCATACACACATACACACCTGGCCTTTCTACTTATTTAAGAATTTATTTCTACTTATTTAAGGTAACATAAACTACAATTGATCTTAGCCCAAAAGCTGAGACTACTCTGATCTATGTGGAATCAGGAATGGTTCCCCTTTCCTTCACTAACTGTTTACTGGGCCCCTTAATTATTTCTGATAACTTTTCTTCACAACTGAAGACAAACATTTTGGCAAAATCTGCATTTCTGTGGTCTTACCACCCAGGTCTATCATTTTTAAGTTTAAGGAAATATCTGTCAGCATGGCTGATGGATCTAGGGGATATTGATAATTCTCATGGGAAGATTCTAGAGCAGAATCCACCTGTTCCAATTAAGTACTGTATTTATTCCATCTCCCTTCTACTATGCACCAGAGAACTTTTTGCCTTGAACCATTTCCTACAGTGATATTGGAGGGTAAGTGACAGAAAATCACTCTTCTACAGGGTCTATTCTTGTGCTGTTGGAACATTTGATTAAACTGCTGCTCACATTTTTTTCATTGTCTCTTCTATGATACCATATGTCCCACCATATAATGGCCTATAATATACCATTAATAGAATTCAGTCCCCCTCTAAGGCAGTGTCTGCACTGCTTTTCTTGCAGAATCAGAGCCATTTCCAAATGGCTAAGTTCTAAGTCTGGCTACTATCACTTTTTAAATTGTATATTCCATAAACTTTTCAAAGAGGGAAGAATAAAGTTACAAAAGGCAAAATGAAAAATGGAATATAAGGAAAAACAATACGAAGGGGAATTTTACTGCCACTTTCTTCTCTTCCCCTCCATTCTTTTCTCCCAATTACTAACTTCTACTTAAATATTTATGCTATGCTTTCAATATTTAATATTAGACACTGGAGATTTTTGCTTATGTCTGTTTAAGTAATTTCATCTGTTGTTTTTAATTAGTTTGTTGACTCTGTTCCTAGAAGCCATAGTCCATATGTCTGAGTCTGCCTCGCTGTGTAATATGTCCTATACAAGGGAGTCATTCCTGATTCAATTTGGTTAAATTTCTATTATAAAGATATACTGTTCAGTGTTGCCGTTACTGCATATTCATCAGCTTCGGCCTCTCAATCTTGTATGTATTACCTCCAATACTTTTGAGATTTTCTTTTTTCTTTTTTTTGTACAACAACCACATGTAACAAAATGTTCCTTCTTTATTGCAGCATTTTCAACATTTATTATAAGATTTGGTAAACATTGATAAAATTATATATCATCTGTAAAAAAAAGTTATTGTATACTATTTTTTTCTCAGATTGTATATCAATTTTCTCTTAAATAATAGCTTGGAGAGAATTTCATTGATCCCCCCCCCCCGATACTATTGTTCCTCAGTGATTACTTCTTTCAAACTTTGCATCTTTCTTTGCATTGCTGTATTAAATTTTTGCATATCATGTAAATTTTAATTTGTTTTGTAAGCTGCTATGTCAATCAGAAGAAAAAATATTGTTTTTGCCCTGATACTGTTGATATGTTGTTTTTTTAGCTTTTATCCTCTCTGTTGTAGTTATCTTTTATCATTGTATTTTGTTTTCATTTAATTGGATTGTCTGGAAGAATTTGAATGCAGCTTTATGGCTTCAATTCTTTAGGTTATTGTCTATGTTCTTTGGAATTGCGCACTAGGATTACTTCATCAAATGGGAGCTCAACCATTTTTCCTTTCTTTTCTTTAACCTAGGTTCTCCTCTCCTCTCCTCTCCTCTCCTCTCCTCTCCTCTCCTCTCCTCCTCTCCTCTCCTCTCCTCTCCTCTCCTCTCCTCTCCTCCCCTCTCCTCCCCTCCCCTCCCCTCCCCTCCCCTCCCCTCTCCTCTTTAAAGCACCTTTCAGCTTTAGCAGTAACTGAGATTCTTATATAGACTCCATGACTGTGATTTTGCCAAACTGCCGTGTCTCTTTGAAAATGTGTACAGGTGAACAGGCAAAAACAAAATCTTCAAAAAGCAACTGTACGTAAAAAATACCTTCTTCTCTGAAACTTATTTTGCTTTGCCTCTTGGTTTTTATTTAGCACATTTGGAAAATAACATACAAATGATATGATTTCATAATCCATTCCACTTTTATTCTGCTCCATACTTCTCCATTTATTCCAGTGAATAATTTTAAAATAAATATTTTTTTTAAAAGAAAAGAATTAGCTTGCAACTGAATAAAGTCACAGTGCAATGTATTCTTCCATTCTAGAAAATAATGGGCTGTAGCATGTTTTTTTTAGGCATGTAGGCATATCCTACTTTTCCACTTTATCATATTGACCAATAGAGACTTATGTGGTTTACAATTATGTATGCAGTTCTATGTATGTAATTCTAATTTATCCTTATGCTTATAACTCTACAACTTTGCAGCCTAACCTTAATTTTAATTAAGATTAATTAATTTCCACAGCTGATTAGTACTTTGAATTTTTTTATTCTTTATATCATCATTTTATTTTAAGGATACTCTCCAAACTTGTACACATTAATTATAACCATTTATAGGAAATGGTGACTTGATGATGTTTATTTAGCATCTACCTTAACTTTATATGTTCTAGAATAAAGAATCTTATAATGCACTGATTTCTTTGGGTTATTGCCTAGCTCTGCTAAAATCTTGGCAAATATTAATTTTATATTCTTTTTTCCTGGAAATCTGTTTTATTACAACTCTTAATATCATCAAACAATATAGAAAGTATTGGGTTATAGGCATTATTTTATACTTTAATCTTAATATGTCTTTATATATGGAGATCTCAATTTAAAAATAACTCACAAATCATTGGAGGCTAAATTTGGCCTCATTATCTTATTACTAAAAGCTAAACATGATATATCAGAGTGCTTTTTGTCAGTTTATTCAGTTGAAACATCTATTATCTCAGCTTTTTAATCTCAGATGCATCTGGGTCTTTTGAAATTTCACCTTTGTTATTGGATTTGATACTTCTAATGGATGTATGTAAAGCTGTAATTTATTTTTAAGTAAAGCAGAGATTTATGGATCCATTACCCCCAAATATAATAAACTTGAATATTTTATTATTTCTGTCTTTGAAATAATCTTTGAAAAGATTATTTCTCTTGATTTTAAAAATGTTGATATTGTCATACCTAACATGGTGCTAGGATGAATCTGTTCAACTTCTTTTATCTTCATTCAGACAAATACCTCATAAACTGATGCCCTCATATGAAGAACGGTTGCAGGAATTTGGTATGTATACCAAATTTGGTATACATAATTGGTATTGGTAATCTTTTAATTGGTATGGTATACCAATTAAAAGAACTCTAAGGCAAGAATTTCTTCCTTAAAGAACATTTTATTTAGGAAACAAAGTATCGGCACTTACATAGTTGAACCCAAAACTGAAAGTTCCCTCCCCTGATACAAAGTTACAAGTTGCATTACCCACCCCAAATCAAGCTGTCACACATCACATTCTCCAATTACAATTAAACGCGGGTTTTTCCCCCCACCCTTTTGCCGCCAAAATTCTACAATTCACCCTGACCTTGAATATGTCTGCAGCTGCACTTGTTTTGACAAACTAAGAATGCATAGTCCTCTCCCTCCCCCCTTTGCCTGTCTACGTGAGAATCCCCAACTATAGAATGGAAAGTTACAGAGAAAAGTAAAAGTAAAATGGCCACAGTTTCTTCGGTTGTCACAACGCTGACATTGGGATAGTGGCAGGAAACAGGAGTAAAGTAGAGAGGAAAGTAGGTCATGGGGGAAAGTTCTTCAAGTCCAGCTATATTCAAGCTGTAGGCTGATGTTAAGTTCTCACCATTCATTCAAAAGTCACACAGTATTTTGTTGATCTGTCAGAAGCAGAGTGAGTGAAAAGGGGTGGTAGGAAAGATTGTAACCAATAGGCCAATCTGCCCTGAGAGGAGAAGATCAGAAGTTCTTCCTCTTTTTTGTGTGTGTATCTCTCCTTTTTAAAAGGTTGAATGTGACTCCACATCTTCCCTGACCTTTTACTCTATTTCTTCCTATGTTCAAGTATGTTGTTTCTTGTGATTATCTATTGAGTGACTCCATTGTCCTTGTGTCAAGTTAATTGCAAAATCCGAAAGTTATGAAGAAAGGAAAGAAAGAAAACAGGTTGAATGGAGGGATCCTTTATGTGCTTTAAACATTATATTGAAGTAAAACAAAGATTTGTACTTAGCATGCCTCCTTCAGCAAAGCAAAGCTTTTTGGCATATTTGTTTCATATGTTAGAACAAATGTATTGGGTTAGTTTATGCCCTCTTGTTGGCTGTAAATGCAATCTGGAAAACAGAAGATTGCTCATATGGTCTAGATTTGTCCTGTAATTCTCCATTTGGATTTGAAATGCCCTGCTTTGCTAATATATTTTTACAATGATCATTGTTTCCAAAAGATATGGATGCCTTGCTGTTTTATCCCTATTACATTGGATTCTCCTAACAGAAAGAGTTATAGTCACTTCAGCCTAGGATGCAGCCAACCTTTACACAACACTGGAATGGCTAATCCAACCCTGACTGGCAGCAGTAGGTAAACAGCTGACAGGTGCTTTCTATACATTTGAATGAGTTAGGGCAAAAAACAAAGGCAAAAAATAGGACATTCAAGAAAGTTGATTTAACTTCTTTGAACACAAAATCATAGGGCTGGAAGGGACTCGAAGATCTTTTAGTCCAACCTCCTGTTCAAGGCAGGAGACCTTATACTAGGGAGTCTACAAACTTAGCAACTTTAAGACCTGCGAACTTCAACTCCCAGAATTCCTCAACCAGCCATGATGGCTGAGGAATTCTGGGAGTTGAAGTCCACAAGTCTTAAAAGTGCCAAGTTTGAAAACCCCTGCCTTATACCATCCCGATCAAGTGATTTTCCAGTCTATCTTTGAAAACCTCCAGTGATGGAGTATTCACAACTCCAGGAGGCAAGCTATTCCATTGATTAAGTGTCAGAAAATTTCTCCTTACTTTTTAGTTGAATCTCTCTTTAACAGTTTTCCACCTATTGCTTCTTGTCCTGCCTTCAGGTGCTCTGGACAATAATAACAATAGCACTGAGACTTATATACTGTTTCATAGTGCTTTATACAGAGTCAGCATATTGCCCCCAACAATCTGACTCCTCATTTTACTGACCTTGAACAGGGGACTGGACTAGAAGACCTCCAAGGTCCCTTTCAGCTCTATTCTTATAGATGGAAGGCTGAGTCAACCTTGAGCTCATCAGGATTGAATAAGTGAACCTTCTCTTTTGTGTAACAGGCCCTTAAGTACTGGAAGACAGCTGTCATGTCCCCCCCTAATCTTTCTCTTTAATAGGCTGGACATACCTAGTTTTGAATGCTTTGCTGTTTTGGAAATCATTCATCTTCACATCTTGCCTTTGTTCATTTAGACTGCAGTATCAATGAAATGTACATGTATAGAAGTATGCCTATGTGCTAATCTCCTACAGTAAAATGATTGTTAAAAAGGGAAGAAAAAGGAAGAAATCATCCAAAGTTCTTCCCAGAAACCCAAATTGCTTTCTTGCTAAGAATTTTAAAAATTAGGAGACAGGCTGCATGAAATTAGATGAAAATTGCAGAGTTTTAGGTAGCCTTCATCTAATTGCATGTAGTTTCTATTTAATGTTTTTAAAATTTGCTGCATAACTCTCTACCGTAGTTATGCTTGGAATGGTCAGCTGTAAAAGGAAAAGAGGCTGCCAAAATACACAGCGGATAGACACTATCAAAACTGAGACCAACCAGAGCATAAAACAACTGGAAGAAGATGTATAAGATTGGAAACTGTGGAGAGAGCTGGTCCGTAGAATAACCAAGAATCAGACACAGTTGAACGGATAGCATCATCCCATGAATCTCTAGGTCACCAATTACTAGATTAGCCTTACTGCTATTGTTTTGTTTAATTCCAGAGGGGATTGTAGAGGAATCTCTAATATTATAGGATTCTTTAACTATCTAAAACCTTCCTCTTTCTCTCCCACACATTGGCTCAGAGAATGGAATGAATTGCTCTCAAACCGGAAGATGAAACTCAAGAAAATCTGTCTGTGGATGATTAATGGCTCCAACTTTTACAGCCAGCTTGAATTCTAGTGCCATTAATTTCAACTGTTGCAGCCGGCTCCAAGAATCCAAGTTCGGCCTTCTTCCTGTCATTCGGATCTTGCTGCTAAAAGAATGATGATTTTACTGTTCCTTATGTTGTCAGTGTCCTGAGCAAGGAGTAAGGTACATTTCAGCTGTGCTACAGTTAGCATCTTAGAACTGCGGTTTCTTCTGCAAGCATGGATGGATGGCCACCAATCACTTGGAGGAGTGTTTTGCAAAACCTCACCAAGATGAATTATTAAAGCAATGATCTTCAGTGAAACGCCAGTGATTATCTCTCATTCAAATGGCTTATATTGACTGTATTATCCATCAGAAAATGGTCCAGTGAATATTACAGCAAAGGTATGACTAAATTGAGACTATTTTGTAATATTTAGAAATTGAGCTGGGAACAAATGATCTTTTGAACTTCTCTACCAGATTTCTACCAGCAGAAATATTGGGTGTCTGATTTCTCTGGATTTCTCCAGGGAAAGGAAGAAAAAATTGAAGTAGTAGTAGGGACAACAACATTTCAATTTTCCCCCTCATTATTGAAATGTGAGGAATCAAGGAGGCTGACAAGTATTAGATTGAAGATTAAACATTGAACCATTCCTGCCACCCCAAACTGGCCTATTCTTCACTAAGCAAGATTCAAGAATTTCACACTGAGACTTTTTCAAAATTATCTCCTCCATTAAATAAATTTCTAAGCAACTAATATTCCAAAGAATTGAATAGGAATAGGAGGGTGTGTGTGTTTGGGGGATAATACAATCAAATAATGGAAATGCAAAAGTTGTAAGAGGCCTTGGAGCTCATCTGGTCCAAATCCCCTACCCTGGATAGGAATCTAGAACTGAAGCATGCCTGAAGATGATGCCTCTGTTTAAGTATGTTCAGTGAAAAATCCAGTTATTTGCTTCCAGCTTTTTCCTGTCTTCCTGGACCATGTTCTTCAAGAGGAGTGTGTCATGACAATATTACCCCTGAAAGATTTTCAGGGTCCTCAAGATTGTGTTTCCATGTCATTTGTTGCCAAGAATATCTGCATAAGTGGGTATTGTAGCTAGAATCGAAGAGTCTTAGAAGTGTTTCCATTACATACTCAATGTGAACCAAAGAAAAACAAAGCATTACTCTTGACAAACTATCAGGCCAAGAGAGTGCTGACTTGGTCCCTCTCAGTAGGGAATCTCCAATCACCACCATCCATTCCTTTCTCCTTTTCAGGACACAGGCAAGAATCCTTTCCTCTGCTGAGACTATATAGCCCTTTTCCTCAGTTCATGAGGCTTCTGGCAGTGCTTTTCAACCAGGAGTCTAGAAACATCATAAACAGAGAGGCCCTGGAATACATTCTAAAGCTGCATGGAGAAATAGTTGGTGGACAGCTTACTTTTAGCCTCCTCATCTTCCCTTGCAGGTAAGCAGTTGGCTTGCACTTAACAAGATGTGTAATTCTTATATTGTCATCAGAGAGGAAAATGAATATGCCACATCCATTCCAGATCACAAGTTCAGTCCATATCAGTGTCTTTTTGATAAACAGAACCCTTCCCCTCAACAATTTCTGCCAAGCTCTGCTCCCTCAGTGAGCTTGCTGTCTGGAAACTTTTCTCTTATTTGTTCTGCAAAGCTCCTCAAATAACTCAGCAGGAAATTGCTCCAATAACCCACAATGGACAATCAACACCCCTCAGAAAACAATCAGCAATAGCCAGGAATCAATCTGGAACAGCACACCCCCAGAAAAAGCTATCCATGATTTGGGGACTTTTTGAATTCATGGGTCTTACATGAAATATTGGTAGAGGCCATGGCCAAATGGCAATTTGCTCTACTTCAGCTTGTGACCCAGTTATGGACTTAGACCAGGAGAACTTGCCAAAGGTAATTCATGCCCTGTTCATCTCTCTTGGATCACTACATTATACACTGTATTAGTATATAAGGTTGGTTGTCTTTGAAGATGATTAGAAGTTGCAACTGGTTCTAAATGCAGCAGTTAGACTCCTAGCAGGGAAATCCACAATTTCAATGAATTGGTTACCAATAGGGTTCTTGGTACAATTCTAGGTATTTCCTATTGAGCCCCATATGGTGTGGCACTAAAATACATCAAGATTTGCCTTACTAAATATGAAATTGCTGACAGTCCAGATATTCTGCTGAAGATCCTATCCATGGAGAAATAAGAAGTAAATGGATCAACTACATTGTCAAATCTAGCACCTCAAATATATACCTGACTCTTCCCTTTTGGTGTTTTGAAAAGCACTGAAAACAACAACAACAACAACAACAACAACAACAAAACAACAACAACAACAACAACAACAATAATAATAATAATAATAATAATAAAAGTTGGAAGGGATCTTGGAGGTCATCTAGTCCAACCCCCTGCTCAGGCAGGAAACCCTATACCATTTCAGACAAATGGCTGTCCAGTCTCTTCTTAAAAACTTCCAGTGTTGGAGCATTCACCGCTTCTGGAGGCAGGTTGTTCCACTGGTTAATTGTTCTAACTGTCAGGAAGTTTCTCCTTAGTTCTAGGTTGCTTCTCTCCTTGATTAGTTTCCATCCGTTGCTTCTTGTCCTGCCTTCAGGCGCTTTGGAGAATAGCTTGACTCCCTCTTCTTTGTGGCAGCCCCTGAGATATTGGAACACTGCTATCATGTCCCCCCTCGTCCTTCTCTTCATTAAACTAGACATACCCAATTCCAGCAACCATTCCTCATATGCTTTAGCCTCCAGTCCCCTAATCATCTTTGTTGCTCTTCTCTGCACTCTTTCCAGAGTCTCAACGTCTTTTTTACATCGTGGTGACCAAAACTGGATGCAGTATTCCAAGTGTGGCCTTACCAAGGCGTTATAAAGTGGTATTGACACTTCACGTGATCTTGATTCTATCCCTCTGTTAATGCAGCCTAGCACTGTGTTGGCCTTATTTTTTTTTCAATTGGCCATTGGCCTGGAATGGGGACTTGTGCATCACCATTTAATTTATGGCTATGAATAGGTGAGTTAAAGTATTTGCTAGAGTTACTACACTTTGCTTTGTATAGCAATAAAAGTCTCTGCAGATGCTCTGCAGTACAAATATTGTAATATCCACGCATCCTAAAATTATATTAAGCACAATTGATTCTCCTAAAATCTTTGAGGCAATGATCTGAGATTTGAACTTGATAAATCTCATTCAAACTCAAAATTTCTTCTCCTTCAGCAAAGCTAAAAGGAACTATATGCCATTGTTTGCTAAAACTGCACAGTATCATTTTGAGACTGCAGTGTCAGTATCATAGCTCATCATTTTTGGTGGCCACTCATCAATCTTTTACAACAAATCTTGCAAATGGTTTATTGTCATTTTTTCCAATGTATACAAATTGATGTAACTTAAGAAATTGATCTAATTCCTGTTGTTAGACAATGATTTATTGTTGCAAAACTGTAAAATACATCCTTGTTGGATCCCTGGTATTTAACACTATGTAAAATCGCTTCAACTAAAAATTTGACAGACCATCAAAGAGCTTCAAAAATCTAACAGTGAAGAGAAATTTTATTCTGATCTAGTGTTCACTTACTGATTCTATTAATTGTTTTTCTTAACAGATTGTGATGGCCATTTTCCTATATGAACCAAAAGTATCAATGATTTAGTTATTCTTATTTCAAATAATATTTCTCAGATTATTATATTGGGTGTGATGTGCAAAGATTTTTTTGGGATACTGATAGATGGGAATAATAAAACCTTTAATTTAGGATAAATATTCTTAAAATAAAGATAATTTCCAGGATACTTTATAGTTTGTAGGGAATTTCTAGATATATACTTGGACAATATTTTCAAAAACCAAATACATTGCTTCATCAATTTATAATAATAATAATAAAGTTGGAAGGGACCTTGAAGGTCATCGAGTCCAACCCCCTGCTCAGGCAGGAAACCCTACACCATTTCGGACAAATGGCTGTCCAGTCTCTTCTTAAAAACTTCCAGTGTTGGAGCATTCACCGCTTCTGGAGGCAGGTTGTTCCACTGGTTAATTGTTCTAACTGTCAGGAAGTTTCTCCTCAGTTCCAGGTTGCTTCTCTCCTTCACTAGTTTCCATCTGTTGCTTCTTGTCCTGCCCTCAGGCGGGACAAGAATTGAGGTTCCTCAATTCTGAAGATATTTTTTTGAAAAAGATACAATTTTCAATTAAGGATTGGGTTTTAGTTTTATGAATCCTGAAATAATAGTACCGAATTCTGGATGTCTTCACTTAGTGTAATTTCTCTTCATGGGTTTTTTTTGAGTATTTATATATAACATGTTAAGTTGGATGCTTTGGGTTCAAAATATAAAAAAATAACAATCTTTGTTATATCTCATGGTATTATATCAATTTTAAAACTGTAGCATATTATTTCTGGGAAAATGTGTTCTGTTTTATCCCATGATACATTGATGCTATGAATAATCCAGAACTCAGATTTATTTAAATCAACCAGCCAATCAATCAACAGTTTTAGTGAGAACATGGATGGATATTGATATATATTTTTTTACTTTAGATCAACTAGTGGATAACTTATCATTTTCTATGTTAAAAGATAAATACCATTTGACAGTTGTTACCTATTGGCAGTATTTATGATTACAAAATTTATTGATAACAATTTAGATCTGTGGCATTTTCAGCCTAAGGGACTCTTAAGTTAGAAGAGGTCACCAAATCTTATAAGACCCAAAAGCTCAGCATCAGTCTCTGTAGATATCTATTATCAATAAATGAATTGCAAATGCAAGTTTTAAAGACTGAATGGAGTAAGGAATTAGAGACCCTCAATTGGTCTATGGCTTTTACCACAAAAATAGTCTTTCAGATTTATTGGACCCTATCGTGTTTTTAAAGAAAAGGAATGAATAAATCACTATGCTGTTGGAAATACAATCAGAATAACTTTTATATTAAAATGCGGCATGTTTTTGTAATGTCCTAAAGTTAATATGCTCTGGGAGAAGTAATCATATTTATTAATTTGACTCTGAGACAAAGCTCATATGTTTGGATATGCAAATCTTTTTTCACTACATATCCATTAGCTTTGGAAGACCTGAAGGACTAGGTTAGCGACAGATGGTCATAGAGGAAATATACTGTATCTGTGTGGTCACTAAGAGGTGACATTAGTTTGATACCACATAATCAATGTGTGTGTGTGTGTGTGTGTGTATGATTTTGAGTCAGCATTGATTCCTGGAACCTGCCTAGACTAGTCTGCAGTTTTCTTGGCAAGATTTCAGAAGCAGTTTGCCATTGCCTCCTTCCTAGAGCTGAGAGAGAATGACTGGCCCCCAAAATAGCTGGCTTCATGTGTAGGATGGGACTGAAACTCCCAGTCTCCTGGTTTCTATCCTGGAGTCTGAAACACTATAGCGAACTGGATCTTGTGTGTGTGTCTATGTGTCTCTCTCTCTGTGTCTGTTTTGATTATGTGCCATCAAACCAGTATGAACTCTTAGTGACACTATACACACACAGAATTTTTATTTTTTCTTTTAGTTTGTTTATTTTTCATTCTATATTTGGTTTCAATTACCTTCAATATTCTGCTGCTGCTGTGATCTTTTGAATTGGCAGCCAACTCAAAGGTCCCTGGGTGGGCTCTCTGGATGGTATCTTTGGACTGCATGGGAGACACTGTCAGGCTCACGGGTGAATCTGTAACTGTGATTGAAATTTTGCATGCAGAGCATATGCAAAAAAAGCATGGGGCTTTGCAAGGTCATGGCTGCCATCTTTATTTTTCTCACCGCCTATGGGTGCCCTTGACCAGGCATTAGCATTTCTTAGGAATCAGCTTTCTTTAATTTTATTGATGGATGAAGCACGTCTCTTTGTTCAATTTATTTACTACTATATTTACTTCAATTAGTGGAGGAAATAGGAAGCTTTGGTAATATATTTCTTCTGTAATTCATGTTTGTAGCAGCAATTTAAGCTTTTATCTTGGTTGATCTTTTTTACCAGAATAAAATGTAAGCTATAACTCAAAATGTTTGGATAATTCCCAAGTTAAATATAAGGTGTGAACGGCCAATCCAAATACATTGTCATAATAGCTGTATTTTACTTGTAGGATCAGAGGCAATATAGCTTGGAATAACACAGCATCAGGTTCTGTGACAAGCTGGATGAAAAACAAAACCTCTTATTGCTTCATTTGCTATTTAGCCCAATGTGAACAAGTGGACCTTGTTACTAAGTGGAATACATGCTAGGAGCAATGACAGCAACATAGCTTGGAATAACAGTTACTGAGATACGAAAATAGAAAATGTTTTTCCTTTGTACCCTATTTATGGATTTCCAAGAGGTAGACTCTACTTCTTATACAAAAACCCAGGATGCTTGACTAGATATAGCCTTAATTCAACATATAATTTATACTTCAATCATCCTGGTAAAGGCTTCCATTCCACCCTATTTCTACTTCTTGCTTTGTGTGATCAGTTGCAACACGGATGAACAAGCAATGGCTCTAGGGCCAGTTGCCCCCACCCCATCTATTTATTATGGCTTGGAACTCTCTCTGAACATAACTGCTGAGAATTGTAGGAGGAGGAGTGGCAGAATCAGGGGGCGGAGTTAAAAGAAGGATTAGCCTAGAGTCCCTGTGTAGCTACAAGCAGCCATATCCCAACCCGCCTTGAATTCTGTGGATCTATTATCTAACTCCAAGCAGGTACTAACCATTGGTTGAGAAGTTTCCTGTGACTGGGCTACTTAGCAACAAATCAGTTTAACTGGACCTTTATGTATGGACCTGATCTTTCACACCTAACATGAATTGATTTTGTAGTTTCCTGCCATTTTGAGGCAGGAAGAACACACACTTCATTTATGAAGGTCCTAAATGAAGCCTAATACAGCTTAATAAAGCAAAACAGAAACCTCAGCTTTCTCATTTTATCTACTGTAGCCTTAAGAGTCCTCCCAAATGTTAATTTTGGTCCTCAGATACCAAAAGGTCATCCACCCTGAGTTGTGTTATAAGGCTGATCATACTGGATTTGATCACAAGCAATTTCTTCTTTCTAGGTAATTGCATTAGCATGTTTCCTTGTTTCTCACTCTCCTTCTTTTTGAATTCCCTCCAACTATCTTTTAAAAATGTATTATGGAGAACTCTTCAATTTTGTCCCTTTCCATCATGTTGTGCTGGTATTGCCACCTTCATTTTATTTCAGAGATCCAGTGTGATATAATGATTAAGATGCTTAAGATACGTAATAAGAGACAGGAAGAGCCAAGTTCCAGTCTACCTTCAGCCACAGAATCTCCTTGAGTGCTTCTCTCAGCCCAATCTATCTCACAGGGTTTTGTTGCGAGGGAAAAAAAAAATAGGAGGAGGAGAAGGGAGCACAATGTATGTAGTTTTAAGCTCCTATACAAAGGGTGGAATATAAATCTAACAATAATAATTCAGTGCCCTCCATTTTTAGAATCTTCCAAGTTTGGTTCAAATGTTGTTATTTAGAACTTCATTAGTTTCAGTTTCTTTTTATCTATCTGGAGGATGGGGGAATGCTTTCATAGCCAGTCTGCTATCAATGCAACTCATAGGAAATGTATTATGAATGAGACCCTACAAAACCTGGCTCCCTGGTATTAGTGTCTAGTAAAAACGGCTGCAAAAATCTGTGTCTTGCAGTTCTGATTTGCTTGGGAGGCTTGATGCTGACATGTGATGTGATGCAGTCATTTTAGCGTTAAGATTACTGGGAATCAATGGCCCTGTCATCTGTCCCTGCCAAAAGGTTGCACAGAGCAGTCCGCCCAGTTGCTCTGGGACATGGCAAAATGCCCTGTTAAATTGTTAACAAGCTGACAAGTCCATAGCAAGTTAATGCATCCCCCGGTTAAGTGAAAATCCAGCCATCCTTTCAGACTTCATTGAGTGAAGGTAGATATCTGACGTAACAATGCCTACCTGCTGGTAGAAACAACAGCAAGCTGGGTATTTCAATAATTATGGGCCATGCTATTAATGACATTGACACAAGACTTTGCCTTGGCTTAGTCTCCCCATCACACCACAAGATCTTGTTCCAAATGAGAAAAAGTTTACAGCATCACAGATATAACAGTGTCTATGATAGGTAGAGATAAATGCCTCGGATTTTGCTTTATATGTAGCTGAATAGAGAAAACCTGGATAAGCATATTTTTCTCACTCACTTTCCTATATGAAAGACACAATCTGTTATGAAGAAATTCTGAGAGAACAGTGCTGTATGAATGAGAAATTTCATAGGAAAGGCAATCTATAAGAAATATATGAATAATAATCTTGTAAGTGGAATTTACCATAAAAAATAACCACATAGCAATTGCAGATGTCTGCTGCAGGATCCAGGATAAAAATGTGCCCACTTTACAGAATTGCAGACATTGGTTATATTTATTGTTCTGTGCAATCTGGAGCATATTTTTGGAACCAAAAGTAGCACATGCTCCTATTATCTGTGGCAAGTTGTCTTGGTGGCTGTATACTACTTCCTGAATCATAGGTAGTTTTTCTAGATGCTAAGGAGCAACATTGGAACAGAGTTATTGTCTTCCTGTTTATTTTTGTGAAATTTATAAATGCACCACTTGGTCACTTGGTAAAGAAAAATGTAGCATTAGATGACCCTTTGGTCTCATTCTGCAGAATTGTTCTGTTGTGCTACTGCAGACAGTCTGATATAAGGGATGCTCTTAGAATCACAGGATGTTCTGTTGGGTTAACGTAGCACACCAAGCCTTAGATTGAGTTAACAAATGTAGCTCCTATATTCATATAGTATACTCTACCTAAACAAATAAGCCACATGATGGCTTAATGTGTAGGCATGTTAAGAAAATGACTGAGTCACCACAAAATGAATCAGTTAGAAGTCCACAGCTTTGGGGCTTCGGTATGCAGTTATCCAGTCAAACAGTGATGTAGGCATTGCTAGCTTAGCCAGGGAACATGCCATACTCACTGCCAATGAACTGCAGATAGACTCATAAAATCATTAAAAAAAAAACCTTCACCCCTATTTTTAGCAAATTTTCACTTAAGGCACAAATCACCAGGCTCAAATTATCCTACTTCTGACACATTCTCTGCAAAAGGTTCCAATGCTGGGGAAAGTAAAACAAAAAAGAGGATAATCAGCAACAAGGTGGATGGATTTGGTTACAGAGATGATGTGTGCACGATTGAGAGGCATGAAAGAACACATTAAGGATAGATTGTCTTGGAGGAAATCTAACTATGTGGTCACTAGGAGTTGAAAATGACTTGAAGGCATGCAATTTATTTATTTATACATCAGCCTTCACATACATACATGTATATGTGATCAACCTACCACCTAGATAGAGAATTCTTTTTAAAAAATGCCATCTTAAAAATTCAGATAGCTATCACTAGTTGCAATAGTTTTATTAAATGCTGCTGTTATTTTTAAGGAAATCTCACCATATAGTCTGTTGCCTCTAATAATAACTCATGGTTTTTTAGGTTTCCCCATAGAATCTGATACAGTAATGCTGTCAATCTTTTATTTAACAAGAAATGTCAGAAAAAGATACAATAAAAGCATTATTTTTCCATTATATGCTCAGCAACAAGTTGATCAAATTCCCTTTGTGGCTGAAGAGAGGATTTAGGGAAGACAATATACGAAGAGGGTTGCAACACCTGCATTTTTGAAACTCAGTCTCCAGCCAGCAACTCACCAATAACACAAGGACCATTTTTCTTTCCGTGTCAGGAGCTTTTTCCAAATGGACCAATTCTTATCTTTGACTTTCTTCATTAAGGTGTCATTTAAGTTCTCCATGGTGCTCCTGACAGGTTTTTGCCTCCTGGTGGATTAAATAAAAGATAAATGCATTGGATTTTTAAGTGATGAGTTTAGGATCAAAACATTTTGCAACTTCACCATTGGAAAATGTTTCTGTAGCTAGACAGGAAAGGGTTCATATATTTGTTCATTTGAAGAGTTCACTTTACTTGCACAAAGGAGTTGCCAGCCTGGCTGAGAATTTTGGAAGTCCACTATAGCTGTGAAGGATCAGATTGGACAGACTGAGTTTGAAAAATGTAAGAAGATTAAGAGCCGATTTTAGATTAAGAAACATAGTGCTGTTTTTCAGCCAACAAAAATGGATTGGAAAAAAACTACCTTTCAGTATCTTCAATTTTTTTTAGCATTGTCTAGGCAATCACCTTTTCCGCTACTTCTTAGTGCAGTGTTTATGTATTTATTTTAATACCAGCATCATATTTCATAAGCACTCCCCCCAAAACTGTATTTGTACACCATAACAAACTAGGATAAACTGGGCTCAGGTAGCTTTGAATTTGGTGTTCAGTTTGGGAATCCAGTCATAGTCTTAGAACATTGTATGCACCAGGCATCACATTGGCTGATAGTATGAGCTATTTTATCAAAACACAATGATTTGGAGTTTTTTTTGTTTTTTGTTTTGTTAACCAGTGGTTAGGGTTTGCATGAGCTCATCCAATTGTTTTATCTTATCTTAAAGCTTATCAGATACTTAGGAGCGGAGCACTTGGCAGCATAAAGAAACAACAGCCAATCGCCAGCCATCAACACACCAATCAACCAATAGGAAGGCATCACATAAGTATGATGCATAGAATAGCCAAAACACTTATTCTGATAGAGAGAAGTTCTCTGAGGATGGGCTCCTGCATGAGTGTGAAAGCTCAGAAGACTAGTTTCTCTGGTCCCGATGACCAACCCAGATTGGATCTTTCAACCAGTTCTGTGTATGGTTCAGCATGTGCTTTAAGATGATCTCTGGACTCATGTCACTGAGCTTTACAACTTAGACATATAAGTAATTGTGTCCCTTTCATTTCAGGGTTCTTTCCATTGTGGGAAGAATCCAGAAAAAGAAATATTTTGGGAAATATTAAAAAGGCAGAATATATTTTCCCAAAGGAATAATGGAGAAGATCTTAAGAAAAGACAGAAACCAGCCCCCAGAAATCAGTCCAGCTCCTAGGCAGAAGCCAGCTTTTAGAAAGGCAAATTCAATAATCCTTTCAGAAAGGTTGGAGCCTTCCAGCTAGAAACTGAAGAAATTAGGAAGACAAAGAAACCTAAAATCTACACACACCCGCCCAAATTCTAAGGACAGGAGACATAATAGGATTAACCCACCAATACCAAAAGGGCATACTCAGACTCAGGTTAAAGTACATGACACTGGAAATACAAAGCCTCAAACAGAAACAGGAAACAACCTCAAGAGCCCCAGAAGGTATAAAAGCCCACCACTCTGCTCCATGTGGTCAGTTGTTTTTTCCAGAGCAATCTTTTTGTCTGGCTCTCCTCTTCAATGAACTACAACCTTCTTTCTAAAGCAGTCTCCATGTTTGTTTATTCCTGGCTTGGACTGGACCTTGATGAAGATTTTTCTTTCAACACCATATTGCAGCTAACACTGACCATACTACATCTGAGTTCATGCAACATGCTAAGCCATGGTTTGCTTAAGCAGAGTTTACTATATAAATCACATTTGTCTTCACTCAACCAAAATGCTAAATCATTCTATGGTTATCATGGGGCATCAACACAACTTTCCTCTGATATCATCCATATGAATCCTTGCTTACTTCTCCATGCATTTCACCCTTCTCCCTTGCTGTAGTTACAAACTGACAGCTACATCAATCAACTTGTAAGTGAGCCTCATTAGCTAAAAAGCAAAGCAAGCAAGAACTTCCCTCTGCAGAGATTTCTACTTAGCAAAACATCTCCAGCATCTAATCCACAGCTGCTCCAGCGGCTGTTTCCCTAACTAGAGCCTTGTTCACCTTCTAGTTGAAATGGGTCCCATTGTGTGGCTAATTATAATGGAGATAGAAGTGAAACAAAAAGCATGATTTTCCATAGGGCCAGACTGAATCTTTACACTCAATTTTAATTCCCCCCCCCCTTGAAAAGTAGCACTTACTCTATTGCCAGGATCTCTGACTTGGTATGGTGTTTGTCTGCCTTAAGCAGACAAAATATTACTGTGCTCTACTGTAGCTGAGGTAGGTTTAAAAGGTTCTGTATCACAGACTGCTGCTGGGTAAATAAAGTGACTTCCCTCTGCAAGTTAGTGGCAAAAACAGTGGAATCAAGAGGGTCTAAGAGGCAAATGCCCTCAGCACACTAATAAATGTTCATTTTTTGCACCGTTCAGCATTAAACAATCTCAAGAGAGAGAAAGAGAAAAAAAAAGAGCAGATTTGGGAAGGAATGCTGAGCTTTGGATCATATTCACCACAGTATTTAGTTTTTTTGTAAACTGTTTATAAAAACGGGGGGGGGGGGAGGACAACAAAAACAACTGCTGAGTTGCCATTAAAAAAATCATTCAGAATCTCATCCCATCAGTCTCCTCTCTGATTCAGAGAACGGTAACATCTTTCTCCTCCAATTTAGAGAAGCTTCAGAACAGAGACAAATCCAAGAATAAGTGGTAGCTCTGCATTCAAAGATCCAAGTTAAACCTCTAGTGCAGTATTAGGGAAGTGGCAGCCCCTAGACCAGGGGTGTCAAACTGCTGGCCCGTGGGCCGGTTGCGTCATGCTGAGGCCGGGCCCACCCTAGCTCCGGCAATGGAAAAAAAGTCACGATACGTCGCGACACGTCATGTGATGCAGTGAATTTGACACCCGAGCCCTAGACCATTCAGAGCCCTAGACCTATTTTTATAGCTCTCACAGCTCTTTGAGATCTTACCCCAAAACAAATGAGAAGCAAAGCAGGTTTAGGAAGCATAATTCTACATTAAAAATTATTAATTAAAAAAGGCACTTCCAGCTTCTTCCAGACTGAACACTATTATTTTGAGCAATCCCAACCCTCCTAAAATGGTTACCAATTTATTCCTATCCTTTCTGAGGAAACTTTCAGATCCTGGCTTTCTTGCTATCCTTCAAAGCCAACAGGGAGAGAAATCTGTGCTTCTTGGCTCCAGAAGCACATTTTACTCTAGCATATCCAGTAAACAAGAAGCGTGTTATGTTTGTATAAAGTCATGTTACTAGCGAAGATCAGAAGACCTCAAATGGCAGGTCAGCAGTGGAAAATTCTAAAGAAGAACCTATTATTTCACAGCTGAATTTTATAAATTTTATAATTTAATAAAATTTACATATAAAAACACACACATCAAATTTTTTAAAAACAATCCCAAAGAGGAGAATACATTGCCAAATAATAGACTAAATAAACCAGACTTTGTCAAACCTGCAACCTTGTATTCCTGAGTGCAATTTCTGGCAAGACCATAATAAGAATGTCATGAAAAATGGAGAGAATCCATTAAGACATTTCTATTATATGTTAAAGAATAACGGAATAACGGAGTTGGAAGGGAACTTGGAGGTCTTCTAGTCCATCCCCCTGCTGAAGCAGGAAACCCTATACCATTTCAGACAAAGAGACAAACTCTTCCTTCCACTTACACAGAAAAGCAGAATTGGCACTTCAGTGGGATTCAGCTGCAATTCTGCAAAACTATTTCAAATATTCCCCAACTCTTCCTGTGCTTTCATGCAATGTCTGATGTCACTTAGCTGAACTACAGCTGTGGAAAATGAATGCAACAGCTGTGTTTGCAGCTGAAGCCTCCCCACAAGCCTTTATGAGGCTGTATGGGTGACTCCCCCAATTTCCTGGCTTTTGAATGTCATTATAACTCCCATTAACCTCAGCCAGCATGAACACCTTGTATTTGGAAGCCTTTCCAGCAGCACCTTTGCTTCTGGAGATAATCATGTTTACAGTCCAATACATTTGGAAAGTATCAGATTGGGTGAATTCTATTGCAATTTATTGTTGGAGGATCTATAGAAGAAGTCTTTCCATATGTGCCTGGCTTTCGGTATGACTTTCTTAGCATGCAGTCACTGAGCAGCTCTTCAGAACCAGCCCCCAAGCTGAAAATCGCTTGCTTGCAATTTTATAAATTATAGCATTCTGATTTCCTTATTTATTAAATGATACTT
This sequence comes from Azemiops feae, assembly GCA_023970755.1. Classification (NCBI taxonomy): domain Eukaryota; kingdom Metazoa; phylum Chordata; class Lepidosauria; order Squamata; family Viperidae; genus Azemiops; species Azemiops feae. The sequence continues at coordinate 878,751 of JALGBA010000172.1, read as the reverse complement.
GGCTTTGCACTGCTTTATGTTATGATATAGGCTTAGTGAGTCTTGACTTGTTAATTCTGTCTGGTCATTGATTCATCCAGCCTAACCCCACATACTGCAGCTTGTTAGAAAAGAAAAAGGCAAGGATGTTTTCAGCCAGCTTCCTTTGATCTTTTTGCTGGAGATAGTATGGATTGTAGTGATATTAATCTCAATCAAAACAATATAGGATGTGCATTTGTTCCCTCAAGCTGTAGCTTTGGGCTTGCAAGGAGGGTTATCTGCAGACTCTTTAAATATAATATGTCAGCAGGTGCTGTGGGCTGGATGTTCTTGTTGCTATTCTCTTTGTTTGGATCGGCTTCCTAGCTGAGATTTGATTGGCACAGGTCCTGTGGGGTTTTAGGACAGTCCTTTTAACTTGGACCAACAGGCCTTGAAGTATTTTATTTTTTATTTGGGCAATGTATGTACACTTTGATGTAAATGGACACCTGTTATAGAAAGGTTTTTTTTTTTTTGGTATGGGTTATTGAAGCAGTATCTGTGAGAACTGAAGTTACTGCATTTATTCTTTTAATCTTTTGTGCTGTTAAGTGGGAACATAAGCAGCTGAAAGTTCATCACTGAAATGTCCTAATGAAATAAATAAAAATACATAAGTATTTGTTCCACCTGTCAGCTTGTAGTCTGAGGTCATGTAGCAGTTTTGCTGAATACCAAAGAAGTGTAACCTTTTGGGTGCCTGGCGACCATCTTTAATGGGCTCCTGGATGCTGAGGGCAAAGGTGTGATACAGAGTGAGCAGCTCTACAATACACAGATGAGTGGGCTTTAAGGATCTACATTTTTCATGTGCTTTCCTGTCAAAAAGAGAATTTGAGAGAGCCAAATGTTTCACACTCTAATTTTGGATCTAAAGTATTCATAAGCCAGCTTTGTCTAACCTGGTCCCTTCAAAATATCTTGAATTATTGTTCCAATCCTTACCAATTCTATGGGCACAATCATCATCATCATAGTGCAGACATCCTGGGTGGGTGTGAATGACAGGTGTTGTAACCCAATTATGCTAGGCATACTTACTCAGTCCAACTCTCCTCAAAGGGTTGTTGTTGTGGGAAAAATAAGGGGAGGGAATATTATGCATGTTTGCCACTTTGAATTATTTATAAAAATAAATAAATACAGGATATAAATAAGTAGTCTACACCTTTCTTCTGAATATGATGATTAAAAGATGAGGAAGGAAAACCAGCCACAGTTAAAATGAGGAACCAGAGAGTGCTGTAAAGCACAATGGAGCGATATTTAAGTCTAAGTGCTATTGTTATTATTATTCCTACACACACACACACACACACACACACGATAGATAGTGTTATGTCCTGGGACTGCTGAATGACTCAGCAGGCTCAGGAGGCTGCAGAAGGCCCGGGCAATCCACGTGGTTGCCTGGGACCAGACAGGCTGTCTCCAGCCTTGTGCGCATGCGCAAGGTGGGAGACTAGCCTTGCATTGATTGGTTGATGCTGTCCCTTGCAAGGGGCTATAAAAGGCCATGGTGCCATTTTGTCTTCTGTTCTGTTCGCGATCTCAATAAAGACTGGTGTTTGTTACTCCTGCCTCGCCTCGATGTCTCTTCGGCCGAAACAGAACATTGCGATGAGGGTGGGATTTGCTGCAAGAAGAAACAGGAGAAGCTAGGCTGACTTACCAAAGGAGGCCTGAAGTGCTGAGAAGTTCGGCGTCCAGTGGAAGCGATTGCCTGCCAGTACGAAGACGCTGGAGGTGAGCTCGGCTTCAAGGGACCCCTTCTCATTCCTTGCAGCGAGAGGCATCGAAGAGGTTACAGGCTGTAAAGATGTCAAAGCTGGGCCGTTTGTCAGATTTTGACACGTCTCACCCTGAGCGCTGGAGTTCTTACGTGGCTCGGGTGGAGAATTACTTTAGAGTTAATAAGATCCAGGAAGACGGCCTCAAAGCTGCTACCTTTTGCATTGAAAAGCAAAATCGATGCAGAGCTGGACAAGCTGATCCAGCAAGGAATTCTAGAGCCTGTGGACTCTAGTCCATGGGAAACCCCTATAGTCACGTCACTGAAAGTCAATGGAGAGGTCTGGATTTGTGCGGACTATAAATGTACACTTAATACAGCATTGCAGCAGCCAGTGGTGAGCCACATTCTGGCCTCCCTCAAGGGGGGGCAGATCTTTGCAAAGCTGGATTTGGCTCAGGCCTATCAACAGTTACCTGTTGATGAGGCAACAGCTGAGGCCCAAACAATTGTGATCCACCGGGGAGCCTTTAAGGTAAAAAGGCTGCAGTTTGGGGTTAATGTAGCCCCTGGCATATTCAAAAGTGTGATGGAGCAAACGCTCCATGGCATTCTGGGAGTCTGTCCCTATTTTGATGATGTCCTCATCTCTGGGGAGTCATCTGTGAACTTAGCTGAAAGGCTGAGAGCTGTTTTGCTGCGTTTCCGCCAAGCAGGTCTGAAGCTGAAGCAAAACAAGTGTAAAATTGGAGTCACCTCCACTGAGTTCTTGGGATTCCGTATCGATGCTGAAGGCATCCATCCTTCAGAATCCAAGCTTCAAGCGATTCAGCAGGCCCCAAGCCCCCAGTCGAAGAGTGAGCTTCAAGCCTTCCTGGGGCTGTTAAATTTTTACCATTCATTCCTTCTCCACAAGGCTGCAGTGGCTGAGCCGTTACACCGGCTCTTGGACAAACAGGCTCCATGGAAATGGACGGAGGTCCATGAAAGGAGTTTCACAGAGGTCAAGGCCTTGCTCTCTTCAAATGTGGTATTAGCCCATTTTAATGAGCAATTGCCTGTGTGCATAGCCTGTGAGGCCCAGGTGCATGGGTGCCAAGTCTGCCAACAGTCAAGGCCAGAAATGCCCCAGGCCCCTGTACATAGGTGGGAGGAGACACACACACCATGGTCAAGTGTACATATCGACTATGCTGGGCCCTTTTAGGGGCAATTCTTCCTTCTCCTCGTGGACAGCCATTCCAAGTGGCTAGAGGTTGTTCCTGTTTTCTCCACTACTACTGCCAGGACCACCCAGGTGCTGAGAGGCATCTTCGCCTCACATGGTCTTCCAGATGTCCTTGTCTCAGACAACGGACCCCAATTCACATCTTCTGAGTTTCACGGTTTTCTTCAAGCCAACATGATCTGGCATGCCACATCTGCACCATTTCATCCAGCTTCCAACGGTCAAGCTGAGCGTATGGTGCGTACTACCAAAGATGCTTTAAAGAGAATCACTCATGGAAACTGGCATCACAGGTTAGCTGACTTTCTTCTTTGTCACCACACTACACCTTGCACTGCCACTGGGAAAAGCCCAGCTGAACTCCGCTGGGGTCGCAGACTCATCACTAAGCTGGACAGGTTGCACCCTTACTGGGTGGCTTCACAGGTGTCACAACCGCAGGCACCTAGGAGACTACAGGTGGGTGATCTGGTCTGGGCAAGGAACTATGGACCTGGACATCTCTGGGTGACAGCAGTGGTATGCAAGATCTCTGGGCCACTGTCATACGAAGTGGCCTTGGATGATGGTCGTGTGATCAGATGTCACATTGACCAACTGCGCTGGAGGTTGTCCAGCCACTCTTCCGCCACTGGATCTGCTCTGGGGGGGAGGAGGACCACAATTACGATTGTGGACCACAGTCTCTCTGCCAAGGTGGACCGTCAAATATTCCTGCACATGTTCCTGAAGGGGGTTTTGCCATGGAGGCGGCTCCTGACTCTGGCACAGGCACCGGGTTGTTAGGACATGGCAGTCAATCAGTTCCTCAGGCTACTCCAGCTGCTGGTCTTGGGTTCGAAGGACAGTGTTCCCAAGAGGGGTCCATTGTGGATTTGGGGAATTCCACCCCACCACTGGACTTGGGGAATTCCACCCCACCAAGGAACTCTGGTTTGGGTTTAGTGGATCCAGCCAGTCAGCAGTCCGGAGGGTTGCCTGGGTCTTGGGGGCATCAAAGTCCTGGCTTGCCTAGCCCAACAGGCGAGGTGGCACGCCAGGCACCAACACTGGCTCCAAGAAGGTCAGAGAGGGCCAAAGGTCCACCCAAGCATCTAAAGGACTATGTGACGTTCCTGTCAAGTATTAGTGAGGCTTACTAGTTTTCTAGAATTCTGGACACTCATAGAAGGGTGTTCTATTGATAACCTGAAACAATATGAGGTATAAGGGTCTGTCTGTGTGCAGGCATAATTGTGTTAGAATTAATAACATGATAATTGAACAAAAACATGTATATGTAGGTTGTTTTAAAACTATAAGTATTCACTTATTGTTTTATCCAAGGGGGGAGGGGTGTTATGTCCTGGGACTGCTGAATGACTCAGCAGGCTCAGGAGGCTGCAGAAGGCCCGGGCAATCCACGTGGTTGCCCGGGACCAGACAGGCTGTCTCCAGCCTTGTGCGCATGCGCAAGGCGGGAGACTAGCCTTGCATTGATTGGTTGATGCTGTCCCTTGCAAGGGGCTATAAAAGGCCATGGCGCCATTTTGTCTTCTGTTCTGTTCATGATCTCAATAAAGACTGGTGTTTGTTATGCCTGCCTCGCCTCAATGTCTCTTCGGCCGAAACAGAACAGATAGATAGATGGATGATAGATAGATAGATAGATAGATAGACAGCTTTAGAATATTTTCCTAGTTTCTTCAAAACTATTATTCAGTCTTATATGATCATTTGGAAATGTATTTCTGCCTTTGCATGATGAATTCATCATGGTTTTCAGTGGTCTTTCTTCCCTTGCTCAATGTGTTCAAGGCAATCTCTTACATAACATGACAAGTAGAATAACCCATCGAGATAAAAGGGTCATTCTTCAGAGATGATTTAGTCACATTGTACTTAGGAGTAAATTACTTACTTTTCCCTTTGATCTATGACTGACTATAATTCCTGTCATATACGTTTCCCGAAAGCGTTTACAGTGATTTAAAGTAACTCAGATTCCAGAATTAGTAGTACTTAAAATAGTGTCACTCCCAATTTCTTCCTTTGGGAGGAATAAGAACATTTCTTTGGGGTCATCTTTCAGGGAGAATGAACCTCTCACTTAAACCTACTCTGAGTTACTAATGGAAAAGCTCTGGATTAAAGACCTATTCTAAAATCACATGGATGAGATCATTTTCGGATCTTCTGCATTGTGCACTGTTGGCTTTGGCATCTACCTCCCAAAAGAGGCAAGCTTAATGCGACCAAGTGGGTAAGTCAATATTAGTAAACTGTTCTGTCCCTGAGTTGGCTATTGACCCTTTGGGTAGCATCACTTAACTTCCCAGTTGATAGAGACTATTAAGTGTTGAGTATCAGAAAAACACAAGATTAAGTACACTAAGCCTCTGAGAGGCTTAAGATATCTGCTTTAGAACAAAAAAAAAATACACCAATGGAAACCACAATTTTGTAAATGAATTTTGGTAGTGTGGTCTTGTGGGGAACTTTGACAGTTGCAATGATGAAAGCTATATGAGTCCCACTGTCCTACAGCATAAAATGGCATCTACTTGAAAAGTTGTTTCAGCTTGGAATCCCAAAAGGCAAATTTGAGAGAGTTTAATCTATTTTGCAGAGCCATTAGGAAGCTGATGTTCCAATCTGGACTCTTTAGAGCAAAACAAGAGAAATGGGGAAGTAACTTTAATCTGAAATCAAATACCAATGATTGTAGACATCTGTTATCTGTTATGCCTCCTTTTTGAGCCATGCCAAAAAAGAACTGGGTGCTGAAAAATGCAACATCTGACTGCATCACACTGATGGTTGACAATATAATTCCATTCAATGCTTTATGAGTTTTCTCAAGGATTTTGGTACCTCCAGTTGGAATGGAATATACAGCTTACTAGGGAAATACACAAGGCAGTTATCAAAATCACCATCCAAGTGCACAAGGCAATTACAGTAATATCATCATCGTCATCATCATCATCATCGTCATCATCATCATTATCAAGTTTGCCACCATGCACATGCTTTGACTTTATTTACTTTACTTTATACTTTCTTTGGCCAAGTGTGATTAGACATACAAGGACTTATAAATGTTGGCATAAAATGGATGTTCTTTTTATTGAATCACTTCTTGTAAAATGGGATGTAGTCTGTACTCCTCCTTAGAGTGAAAAGAAGGAATGTCTCTTTGTGCATTTCTGTGCTAAAGTATTTAAACGGTGCACTCAGGCAATTCCAATTGTAGATTGAAAAAAGTGGAAACTGCAGCCTGTCTCAGTGGTGCAAATCCAACATTCTTACATAAGCCCCCCTCTCCCCCACCATTTTTTGGGGTATAATTTAGTCTACAATATTTTTAGATGTTCACACTGTCTATTTTAATTTTGCAACTCAAGGGAATGGCATTCTTAAGGGAACCAAGGCTCCAATTCAGCAGTGTGGAATTTAATGCACTTTGAGTTGCATGTCAATCTTGAGAACCCCAATTGTAGCCCCCTGAGCACACCAAACTTATGCTGCTGAAATGTTGTCACAATAAGGTAACTATCATCACAGTGATGGGAGTTTTCACCCTCATATTTTTTTGGGGGGGAGGATAAACTCTGCCAAGCATAATGCCTCCAGTAATTTTCTGACTTTTCTGCTGAAAACCTTCTCTCCAAAAGTTCAAGTATGGCACAAGAGAATACGTGATTTGATACCAATCGATAATAAAAACAATTGAGGAATTAGAAATTGCAGGAAGTTTGGAATCAAGGACTATGTAATGCTGGAGCTCTTGATTTTAAGAAAAACTAAATCTGAGAGTTGCCAGATTTATGCTTTGGATTTAAAAGAAGTGAAGTTTGCAAAATTCAGAGTTATGTTAAGTAGGATCCTAATGAGAAAAGCTAATGAGAAAAGAAGCTTAAAAGGAGGAGGAGCTCATAAAGAAGGAGATACAAAGAGCATAATTTCATATAATTCAAAAGAGGAATTTGGGTGGGGAGGGGGGAAGCAGAAGAAGCCAGTGTAGCTACATGAAAATAAAGACCTGATTTTTTTAAAAGGAACTTATATGGGAAAGGTGGGCGGGTCACAAAAGAGTGCAGACAAGTATCCTGCAACTGTCCATCTGGAGCCCAGAAAGCAAATTCTCAGAAAAATCTGAGGTTAATAAATATGCTATGTAAAACCAAATGAAATTCTTTGAATATGTGAAAAAAGGAGTTGAGAATGAGTACTATCTACTGCCAGAATATTGACAGGCAAGAATGAAATAGTAGAAAGCTCCTGTTTTGATTCAGTATTCTCCCCAAAACAAACCAAAACAAAAAACGATGAGTTGCACTAGGAAATTGTGAAGAGCAGAATGAAGAGATATTGTAAGCCACCTAGGGTTACCATGTGGTAAGATGGGCAGCTAATAAATTTTACAAATAACAGAATAACAGAGTTGGAAGGGACCTTGGAGGTCTTCTAGTCCAACCTCTTGCTCAAACAGGAAATAAAATAGAATAATAACTTTATTGTAATTTTGAATGAATACTAATCAGCATACATTAAAATGAAATTTCATTGCATATAGCTCTCAAAGGATCACCACTTCTGATACAGTACATAAATATGACAAAAATAAATAAACACAGAATTATGCACATACCCACAAATATTATATGATACAGAGAAACAACAGTCTAGTTTGGGTTATGTATACATGTACATGGAGAGAAAAACTCTATACCATTTCAGACAAATTTTGTCCAATCTCTCCTTAAAACCTCTTGTGTAGAGCACCCCAATTTCTGGAGGCAAGTCATTCCACTGGCTTATTGTTCTGTCAGGAAATTTCTCCTTAATTCTAGGTTGGTTCTCTCCTTGATTAGTTTCCATCCATTGCTTTTTGTCCTGCCGTCAGGTACTTTGGAGAATAGCTTGACCCCCTCTTTTTTGTGGTAGCCCCTTAGATATTGGAACATTGCAATTATGTCACCCTTCTTTTCATTAAACATACCCAATTCCTGCAACCATTCTTCATATATTTTAGTCTTCAGACCCCTAATGATCTTTGTTGCTATCCTCTGCACTCTTTTCAACACATGGTAAGAGAACACCTATCAGGATCCAAAAAGATCTACGCAAACTTGAACAATGGACCCTATCCAACAAAATGAGTTTCAATGTAGAGAAAAGCAAAGTTTTACATTTAGGCAGGAAAAATCAAAGGTACAAGTACAGATTGGGCTAGACCTGGCTCAAAAATAGTAACTGTGAGAGGGACTTTGGAGTCCTAGTGGACGATCACTTGACTATGAGCCATCAGTGTGCAGCAGCAGCCAAAAAAGCTAATACAATCCTGGGTTGTATAAACAGAGGCATAGAATCAAGATCAAGGGAAGTATTACTACAGCTTTATAAAACCCTAGTAAGACCACACCTGGAATACTGCAGCCAATTTTGGTCACCATATCACAAAAAAGATGTTAAGAGTTTGGAAAAAATTCAGAGAAGAGCAACTAAGATGATCAAAACCTGGAGACTAAAACATGCGAAGAACGGCTGTGGGACTTGGGTTTGGCTAGTCTAAAGAAAAGAAGAAATAGGGGAGACATGATAGCAGTATTCCAGTATTTGAGGGGTTGCCACAAGGGGGAGGGGGTCACTTTGTTCACCAGAGCATCAGAGGGAAGGACGAGAAACAATGATTGGAAATTGATCAAAGAGAGAAGCAACCTGGAATTAAGGAGAAACTTCCTGACAGTGAGGACAATCAACCAGTGAAACAGCTTGCCTCCAGAAATGGTGGGCGCTCCATCACTGGAGATTTTTAAGAAGAGACTAGACAGTCACTTGTCTGAGATGGTATAGGTTCTCCTGCTTGAGCAGGGGACTGGACTAGAAGACCTCCAAGGTCTATTCTATTCTATTCTATTCTATTCTATTCTATTCTATTCTATTCTATTCTATTCTATTCTATTCTATTCTATTCTATTCTATTCTATTCTATTCTATTCTAAACATCTTTTTTATATTGTGGTGACCAAAACTGGATGCAATATTCCAAGTGTAGTTTACCAAGGCATTATATGGTATTAACACTTAATGTGATATTGATTCGATCCCTCTATTAATGCAGCTTAGGACTGCATTGGCTTCTTGGCAGCTGCAGCATACTGCTGGCTCATATTCAAGTGTTTGTCCACTAGGACTGACTGACTGACCGACCGACTGACTGACTGACTGAATGTTAGGATTGAATGTTGAAAATGATGGAAGCATGGCCATGCAATACCTCTTTATTTTGAGATTAAATCTGGAGGACCAAATGATTTGCATCTTAGAGCACTGAATGAATTAGCTGATAGTATGACCGAATTCTTATGTCTCTTACATTATGTTTCATAATGTAGACTCTTATTTTGTATCTTGAGAGATTCTGGACAATAGGTGAGATGGCAGAAGACTGTTCCTGTCTTTATAAAGAGACAAGGGCAGACATCAGTCTGACACTGATGTCTAGAAGATTTTAGACTAGGCCATGAAAAAAAAATCAATCATCTTGGAAACAATGCAGTAATTAATAGATGTTAGCATGAATTTCTAGTTCTGCCTTAAGTGTGAACATAGCTATTTAATTTTGAGCTAGTCCCTTTCTTTCAGCCCTGGGAAGAAGGCAGTGGTAAGTCACTTTTGAAAATCTAATGGACTTGTCCAAGCAGTTGCCAGGAGTCAAGACTGAATCAAGGGCACATGGACATATGTGGAAATGCTCTAGGCACAGTATATCTTGACTTTAGCAAATCATTTGACAAAGGCTGTTCACAGTCACTCAAGACTTGGTTACCTCCAGTTTGGATTACTGTAATGCGCTCTACGTGGGGATGCCCTTGAAGGCCATCCAGATGCTAGAACTGATCCAGAATGCAGCAGCACACACACAGTTTTGGGTGCCTTGTGATTCAGCTGAGTAACACCATGCTGTGTGAGTAGTATTGTGAGTAGAATTGCTTTCCAGTTGCAATTCAAGGTGGCGGTTTATCACTTTTAAAGTCCTACATTGTTTCCAAATCCTAGAACTAAGGAGATATTTCCTGACAGTTAGAACAGACAGTTAGTGGAATGACTTGCCTCCAGAAGTTGTCAGTGCTCCAACACTGGAGGTTTTTAAGATGAGTTTGGACAATCATTTGATTGAAATGGTATAGGGTTTCCTGCCTGAGCAGGAGGTTGGATTAGAAGACCTTCTGATTCGGCTTTGGATTCACCCCACATGAAATGCTGTGTCCACTTCTGGACAGAGACATCTATAGAACTGAAAGCTTTTATTTAAATGATGAAAGCAGCATCATAATGGAAACATTGCCCTTTTTGTAGATATGTGAAAAGTCACAATGTACTATAAAAAGGGCTGGAGCAGATGTGCTTATATTGGCACGGTATGACATTGCTTTTGTTGGTTATTCCTCTTGACCTCTTTCCATTCCTGTGGACATGTCTGATTCTAGGCAACAGAATTTAAGGTTTCAGTTATATTGGAACAGGTTCAGAAAAGAGCAATGAGAATGAGCACAGAAAATAAGCCCTACAAAGACAGACTGAGCAAAGAAGACTTCAGGGGATAGTACTCTTCAAACATCTGAAAGGAGATCACACCAAAAAAGGTCAAGACCTTTTTTTTTTTATATCAGAAAAGGTGCAGGAAATAGGATATGGCTGTAAGTTTCTAATTAACTTTAACTGAATGTCCTCCCCCCCCCAAAAAAAACCCCAACACCAAAACCCTCACCACTTCCTAATATAATAAGAGCATTTTGTCAGGAGAACCAGTTCCCTCAGAGGGGTGGTGGAAGTGGCAAATTTATGGATTACTTTACTCTTTCCCAGCTGGGCTTGTATCTTTCTTTAAACTTGTCAGTGTATTCAAAGACTTTCAGAATACAGTCTTTATTGTTTAGTGCTGAAAAGACAAGTTCTCACATATCAAAGGAAATATATAAGAAGAAAGAAAACATGTTTCCCTGAAGTTAAAAAAGAGGCCTAGATTGCCATGTTAAAAGTGCTAATATTACCTTTAAAAATGCAAATAATGAATCCTAAAATTCCAGGTTACTGTGTATATTCAGCCAGAGACTAGATAGCCATTTGTATGGAATATTTTTATCTGGATTCCTACCCCTAGCACAAAGTTGATGTGATTAACCTAATTCTTTGATCTAAGTTCTAAGATCTATGTCAACTGTGTGATTTTTTATACAGAAACGCTATATAAAAGCAGGGAATTGGAATGCAAGGTTTCTGCAGGCAAAATATTCCCATTCCCATTTGACTTCCCTACAAAAGACCCCCAGAGTGGCCCAAGATTATGCTGCTGAAATTCAGTTTATTGTTTGCATTCTCCAATCATAGTTAGATCTGGAACTCTTTCGCATGGATGTTTTTTTTATCTGTAGAAAATATAACTATCTATGCTCAGGACCCAGTAGTGTATAGAGGCTTTGTAATGCAATGAATTTTACAAAATGGTCCCCTAATTTACATAACTATTAATGCAAAGTGTTTGGGAATTTTTAAAATGCTAACAACCCTGCTTTTGTACTCAATTATTTAAATTTCTCTCAATAAAGCTTTTTTAAAACATTAATTAACGTAACAGTGCCAGGAAAAAGCAAAAGAAAATGAAACCCAAAGGAGAAGACACAGAAGGAGAAGGGCCAAAATGAAACGGGGAAATAATATTTGTTATAACTGTGGTGAGATTGGACATTGGCCTAATACCATTCCTCAGATGGTTCAGACCCTTCACACCTTAGTTTTCCACACAAAAAAAATATCACAGAAAAGAATGGGAATGGTTTTGATAAATGTTACTGATCAAAAGTAGTGAAAAAACATTAGTAAGACCACAACTAGTCACCCCATAAAGTGGGTTCAGAAGGTGGGTTCACCATCACTAGTGGTCTGGGGCAAACTAAAGATGTATCTGGGGTTGAAGTGTGTGTTCAATTTTCAGGGCTAAACCAGAAAATCACTATGGACGTTGTGAAGATATTATTCCATAAAGTATTTCTGGGTCCTGATCTATCATTCCATAGGCAGCCTGTCTCTGACAGAACTATTGTAGAGTGCATAGAAGAGGAAGGATTGGAGAAGATTCTGAGAAGAAGCTGACTGGTTGAGACTTTGGCTGGCAGCTAAAAGTGTTGGATTAGACACTTCTAGTGATTGTTGAAGGTTAGCTGTCAATCTTTCAGTTATAATCTGAGTAACATTTGTTGATAAAATTAAGCATAGATTAAATAGTTTCCACTATTGGGGTTGAAGATACAATAGATGGAAGAAAGGAAATCAAAGGTCTTGCTGTCAGAGAATCGCTAGTCAAGCGACACCTGTCAGCTCTTCAGTTTGAGATGAATAATGGATAGTAAAATGCCAATTTGTAAATCCTTTCCTTGAATTTAGAGTAATAAATAGAATCAGAAGTAGCAATTATGGACATAGAAATGATTTCACACACATAAGGAATACGTGTATGTTATGGTCACACCATATGGGTTTAAGAGTTGACACGTTAGAATACTTTTGAAAACATTTCTAGAGAAAAATATTGATAAAGTGCAAATAGTTTTACTGATTTTCTCTTTGCTAGAAGAGGATTGGGAACATCTGGCCTATATGGGGCAAAACATTTCCATCCCACCCTTAATTCCTTGTGAACCATCCAAAAGCCGGCCATAATTTTCAATCCCATCTCTGGTGATGTCACTGGGGAAAGAGGTTAGATGTGATATTTATGCTGAATTGCCCCACAGTGCAAATGAACAGAAATGATATGCAAAAATTCTTTGACTTCTGAGAATTTGGCAGGCATTGACCATGAGAAAGAACAGATTTGGTGAAGATTTTCATGTGCTCTGAAAGTCTCCTTTTTGATGAGTTTGCTGAAAGGGTATGGGAAAATTCACTAGAATTAGGAAAATCATAAATGCAGTGTGATAAAGCAATGAATGTTGACCTGTTGTTTCTCACACTTCTTATCAAAGCCTGAAAGGAATGAGATGGCTTGCTAGAATTTTCAATAATGTCAATGGAATGAAATTTGATTTGTGCCCTGTGACAACAGAATATTATGCTGGAGACCCTATTTGTTTATCTCTTAGTCCCATCAGTTCCCCTGGGTAAAGAAAAATTTTCTAGTTGATATACCAGACATCCAGGCAACATCATGTTACTATATAGAAACCAAAAAGCATCACAATTAAACAAATGTGATAAAATGCAGAAATAAGTTCAAAGCATTTTATGTAACTGGAAAGTCTCTTTTGATTTTAAAGAATAGATTCAGGATATGAATTTGTTATTAGTTTTTGAAAAGCTTCTGTTTTCTAAAAGACGATGCCGAAAGTGGCTATATAGTCTTGATTTAATGACAAGGACTGAATTTAGAATAGAATAGAATAGAAGAATAGAATAGAATAGAATAGAATAGAATAGAGCTGGAAGGGACCTTTGAGGTCTTCTAGTCCAGCCCTCTGCTCAAGCAGGAGAACCTATACCATCTCAGACAAGTGAATGTCTAGTCTGTTCTGGCTGTCTGCTGAAAATTGGCCTTAGTTATGTGCCCCTCTTTCCACTTTTTGTATTTGTCCTTTTTGCCTTTCACTTTGTCAGAGAGATCTTTGTGCAGCCATGCTGGTTTCTTCTTGAATTTCTTGTTTTCCTTATTCAGTGGTATTGTGCTGGTCTGGGCTTTTATGACCACATTTTTCAGACTTTCCCATGCTTCTTGGGTTGTTTTCCCCTTTAGGATTTTCATCCATGGGATCTTTCCTAGGTTCTCTCTGAGTTTGTTAAAGTCAGCTCTTTTGAAGTTTAAGACACTGGTTGGATTATTTTCTATTGCTTGTGTTTGCATTATATTAAATTCCAGTATGACGTGGTCACTTTCACCCAAGATTTTGGCAATTTCAATTCCCTCTATCACTTTTACTCCATTAATAAGGATTAAATCCAGTATAGCTTTACGTCTAGTTCCCACCTCCACCTTTTGGGTGACAAAGTTGTTGGCTAGGTTGGTTAGGAATCTGTTTGATCTCCCACTCACTGCAGAGTTTGTCTCCCAGTTGATATCTAGATAGTTGAAGTCTCCCATTACTACTGTGGTATGTATCCTACATATATTTGTTAACTGGTTGGCAAAGAGTTCATCTATTTCTCCCGATTGGGTGGCCTATAATATACACCTATGGCAATGTCACTTTTTTTCTTTTTTATGTTGACCCATATACATTCTGGAGAGATTTTATTTTTGATCATGTGCATTTCTGTAGATGTGTAGTGTTCTCTTACATATAGTGCAACTCCTCCTCGTCTTTTTGTAGACTTGTTTCTTTTGAACAATTTGTATCCATCCATCAGTCCATTCCATTCATGGGTTTCATCCCACCAGGTTTCTGTAATGCTATCTATGTCATACCCACCCTCGTGTACTATCGCTTCTAGTTTACCCTGTTTGTTTCCCAAGCTTTGAGCATTTGTATATAAGCATTTAAGACTTTTATGCCTGTCCATGGGTATGTTTCCTGCATCTCCTGATTGTTGTTTGAGTTTTTCTTTCTTCTGAAGTTGCCCTGGAGAGGTGACAAAGAGGAAGGGAAGCCTTGGGAGCTTGGAGCTGATGGTGGTCAGCCCAAATGAACCAAGGAACCTCTTCAAACGGACAGGAGAAAGGCTGCCGGTAAATGCTCAGGCAGCCCAAGTCATAGACAACTGGGAAAGAAGCAAAGAACTGCGGCATGCTGCAGAACAGCTGATTGTCAACAACGTGCTGAGATCTGAGTGAGATTGTTTTTTATTTCTCTTCCCTGTCGATTTAGAAATATAAATCTCCAGATTGAATAATTTCCAAAGCAAAGACCCCAGGAAGACTTGGGAAGAAGGGAGTTAAAAGTGACGAAAAAATTTAAATGGGGGAACGAAATTAAGTAATATAAAAGAATATACAAAAATGAACCTGGGACTGATTTAAAGAAAATTTTGCTAACCTTTATGATGTGGATTTTTTTATTTATCTTTTGTGAGAAAGCATTAAAAAAAAACTTTTTAAAACCTAGATATAGACATATAGACAGTTAATAAGGACATCTAGTGGTGAGAGGAGATACTACAACAACACAAAAAGAATTAGAGAAGTTGCTGACCTTGGATTAACACCTGCTGTAAACAAAAAGAACTGTGTGTGACTTTATACTAGAAAAGACTTTTTACAATCATATCTTTTGATCCTGGATGTAACTATAATAGAAACTATTTGGAAATAGAGGGCTTTTTATATTTGAACTAATGGGAACATTTGGATTAGCCTAAAGCAGTTGGCTGTTTTCATGGTTGGATTATAGCCTAAGGCAGTTGGCTTTTTTATTTTTTTATTTTTTATTTTCTCTATGTGGATTTACAAAACCTGTTTAATTGAAAAATGAGTGCACCAAATCTCACTAAAATCACAAAAAAAAACCTTCTTCTGCACCCTCTTCTGGAACATCTAGTCCAGCAAGTCAGGGATCTATTGAAACAATGTTACAACAAGAAAAGACAAACAGCTTTCAAAAAGAGATGCAAGCCACACTACAGTTAATTGAAGAAACAATGCAGAAAAATCATGAAGAGACAAAAAACAACTTAGATAAGCTAAATGAGCAAATGCTTGATATAAAGACACAATTTGATGCCCATCAACAAATGATTGCTAAAAATGAACAAAGAATTCAGAAAATAGAAGATAAATCAGAAGAAACTAATAAAAAATGGAGGCAATAATGGAAGAAAATGAAAAGCTAGAACAAGCAAATCAAAGCTTAGAATGAGCAATTGCGGCCTTGGAAATGGAGAAAGCTATACATTACCTAAGATTCCAGAATATACCTGAAGATAAGGAGGAAGATATAGCAGAAGTGATTATTAATCTACTGGTGGAGATTAATAAAAATAGATAGAGCAGAGATACAACAGAAGATGGATGAAATATTTAGAATGAATTCAAGCTACATGAGGAAACATAAACTGCCTAGAGATTTGTAAAGAAAACAATAAGAGATGAGATACTGAGAAGAGTTAGGGATGACCCATTACAATACAAAAATAAAGAAATTGTGGTGTTGAAATTCCTCGGTGTGCAGCTAACGTCTGCTGGCTTGGTCGCTCAACAGTGAGAAACTGGTAAAGCAGGCACAGTAGTGCTTACATTTTCTGCGCTGCATGAGAAAAGCACACCTGCCTTCCCCTGTCCTGACCACTTTCTACAGGGGGACGATCGAGAGCATCCTGTCATAAAGCATCACAGTCTGGTTTGGAAACATCACTGCTTCAGATAGGAAGGTGGTGCAGAGAGTGGTGAGGATGGCTGAAAAGATTATTGGCAGTCCCCTCCCTCCCATCCAGGACATAGCACAGAAGCACTGCTTGAGCAGGGTCCAAAAGATTATCTGGGACACCACACATCCTCTTCACGACCTGTTTTCCTTGTTACCTTCTGGGAGGAGGCTTCGTGGTATCCACAGCAGAACATCCAGATTCAGCCATAGTTTCATTCCATACAGCATTAACCTTGTGAACTCTCAAGCTTGCTCCTTCCGTTATATATTCAAGATGGACAGTATTTAATATTTATTTGTTATGTATATGTAGGGGTGTGGGTCTATACATATGTTGTATATAGTATGTTTTAGGTGTGTGTCATGTATGTGTTTCACTTTGAGAGCGGGAAACTAAATTTCATTTTTGATGTGTGCTGTTGTGCCCACAGTAAAAAAATGACAATAAAGGTTATCTTATCTTATCTGAAGCAGATCCCTAAGAGAATAAGAGACACCCAAAAACAATATCATTTTCTGACTACAAAGTTAATTGCAAAAGGTGTAAACTTTAGATGGTTAATGCCAGAAGGGATCTTAATCAAGAATAATACAAGATATCGATTGGATGCAGTTTGGAAGTCAGAAGACTTCAACGAAAGAAACAGAGCATTTCTGAATGAAAGAGTATAACATCAAGAAGAGGATAGAAAAGGCCAGAAACAGACAGAACAAACAACAGAGGAAAGAACTACACAAGTAGAAGAAGAGAAAGACAAGCCAGATCAAGAGGGTGAGGGTGTACAACTTTTTTCATTAATTAGTTTGTTGTGTTCAGCTTATATGTGTCTATGTCTTTGTGTGTGTCTGTCTTCGCTATGCAATCACTATCTTTTTTGGTTTACTGATATACTTTTTTTAAAAAAATCATTATTTTAAAATAAATTAAAAACACAAGCCAAAACAAGCAGAAAATTAAATTAATAAAATATATTAAAAAATGAAGAGCAACTAAAACTGTGTAACAGACACAACAGAGAGGCATACTATCGCATGCCAGTTAGATTAGGATATTCATGGTTTTAAAACAAAGTTGCTGAGCTTGACAAGCAAGCACCACACTTTGGTGAAGAACAGCACAGAACTTGGGTACAAGCCTTCCTCATCTCAGAGGGTTAAAAAAAGGTCAAGTCACCTAGTATTGCACCAGGTGCCCTCGACTTTTGGGCAACTGTAGCTATATTCAAAATTCTGAGAAGATGTTGAGAAAGCCTTTACAAGGTGGTTTATTTTCCAACGGAGGGTATGTGCCTATTCCAAAAATGGCTATGGTGGAAAAAGAGCCAGATTTACCAAATTTCTATCTTCTCCTTAGTCTAGTCCCTCATCTGCTAGAATTTCCCACATATCTTGCAAGTTTGCCCTTTTCTTTGGTAGGTGGGCACACTTCCAAATAAAGCTCTGTTATTTCTTTGGATCATATTGGGATAGTATGGGCCCATCAGGAAAAATCATAGATTCGTCATCCTTTGTATTAACTTCTTCTGTCTACTGTCTGTTTTAATAAAAGACAGGATAAAAATTAACAGCAAAGCACATCCACCAACCAAAAAAGAGGAATTTCCAAACAACAAACTCATGGAACAGGTGACTACTATTGTGGTAGGCAATACATGTTCCATGTATGTGCTTATGCCCAAAGAATATCCAAATTATACCTGCATTAAATGTAAACTATGTGAACTATTAGCGGAAAAAGTAAGGGATTTAGAGGCAACTCTAGCCAAACTTCAACCTACGCAAGAAAGCTATACCCAAACCAAACCAAATAAATAACAAATAACTCCCAGAGGATTTGACCCTACTGATAAAACCTGGAGCTATGTCACACATAGAAGGAAACACAATAATCAAAGAAAAAAGCAGCATAGATCTAATAAACCCTTACTGCCCAATTTAACCCAATCAGAAGCAGCCCCATTAAACTGAGCAATTGATTTCTCCCCATAGATGAAAATACACAGACCCACAACCCCCCCCAAACAAAACATCCAGACACCTAGCAAAGAAACATCACCAAATATCTCTAAAAAGTCACATCAACAAACACACCTGAAATAAACAGAAATGCACCCCAGACTGCACCCCCCCAAAAAGGAAGGCAGTGTTGGTAATACGAGATTCTATTCTCAAAGGAACAGAACCAGCCATCTGCAGACCAGACATACAATCTAGGGAGGTATGTTGTCTCCCTGGAGCAAAAAATCAAAAGATGTGGCTGAAAACCTAACCAAAATAAGTAGGCCCACAGATTACTACCATTTCCTCCTCCTTCACATTGGGATGAATGACACAACAAAAAACCTGAGTACAATATTGAGAGATTATAAACATCCAGACAACAAAGTTAAGAAGTTAGGAGCACAAGTAATGTTCTCATCAGTACTCTCAATGAAAGGTCAACACCCATTGAGAGAAAAAAGAATTCTAGAAATAAACCATTGGCTAAAGGGTTGGTGTTGCCAAGAAAACTTTGGTTTCCTGGACCATGGACTGCATTTCCTATGCGAAGGACTCTTGGCAAGGGATGGGCTGCACCTCACAAAAACAGGGAAAAATGTACTCGGAAAAAGACTGGCCCAACTTATCAAGAGGGCTTTAAACTAAAATTGAGAGGGAAGGGTGACCAATCTTTAGAATCTCTAGAACACAAAACCAATCATAAATACCAAGAAAACAAATCAAACAATGAGGTAGGGAGTGATGAGAAAAAAGAAAAAAATCAAACAATTAGGAGATGCAGGAAACATACCCATGGACAGCATAAAAGTCTTAAATGCTTATATACAAATGTTCAAAGCTTGGGGAACAAACATGGTAGAAGCAATAGTACATGAAGGCAAGTATGACATAGTTGGCATTACAGAAACCTGGTGGGACAAAACCCATGACTGGAATGTATTGATGGATGGATACAAATTGTTGAAAAGAAATAGATCTACAAAAAGAGGAGGGGGAGTTACACTATATGTAAGAGAACACTACATAGCTACAGAAATGGACATGATCAAAGATAAAATCCTTCCAGAATGTATATGGGTCAATATAAAAGGGAAAAAAGTGACATTGCCATAAGTGTATATTACAGGCCACCCAACCAATCAGAAGAAATAGATGAACTCTTTGCCAACCAGTTAACAAATGTATGTAGGACGCATACCACAGTAGTAATGGGAGACTTCAACTATCCACATATCAACTGGGAGACAAACTCAGCAGCTAGTGGGAGATCAAACAGATTCCTAACCAATCTAGCCGACAACTTTGTCATCTAAAAGGTGGAGGAGGGAAGTAGAAGTAAAACTATACTGGACCTAATTCTTACTAATAGAGAAGAAGTGATAGAGGGAGTTGAAGTTGCCAAAACTTTGGGTGAACGTGACCATGTCATACTGAAATTCAATATAATGCAAACACAAGCAATACAAAATAATCCAACCAGGACTTCCGGTTTTGCGCCTGCAGTGCATGGCCACACGAGAGCGAACCTCTGCTCCCCACGGCTAGTTTCTTCCTGCTTGGGGGACCCTAGATGGGTCCGGAGAGGTGACCGTGAAGGAGGGGCGCCCCGTTGATCACGAAGCGACGGCAATCACTTTGTTTGATCTGGGGAAAGCCCTCCGAACCACACAGGAGAAAGGCTAGTGTGAGATCAACATCTATCCCAAGCTGCTTGCAGCTGAAGTCCCAGAGCACGAACCTAAACATTTGTGAACAGCGTGCTTGGAATTGGTGAGAGTACTGATCTTCTTTCTTCAATCTACTATCTAAATCCTTGAAAAGATCCCCAAAGCAAGAAAACCTCCAGAAGTGAAGGGAAGGGACTATATCCCCATTCCTTTACAGATGGAAGCGGTGAATTAATATTAAAGGAGGGAAGAAATATATTAAAATTTGATTTAAAATACTTTAAAGGCACAAATAAATCAGACAGCAGACTACAAATTAGAAGAGTATGATCAAATTGATGAAACATCAAAGGAAAAGAATTACAATTTGACATAAACAGGAAAAAATTTTCAAGGTTCTGATACAACAAGAAAAATGGAATTATCAGGAGAACCACCAAAGTTTGGGGAGACAAAGTATTTATTTTACTTACTTCATCTTTTGTATTCCCAACAACATTTGTAAAAATATAGGAACTGCTGGATAAGCGGATTACATCAACTTGGAAAATTACTCGGCAAAAGAAGAAGACTAGAGACAGACACAAGAGATTTGACTCACCCTACCAGATGGACTATTACGTGAATAAACATTTGTTTGAATATGGTTAAAAGAACAGAGAATTTTGAACACAAAGGGGCCTTATAACAAGAAGGATAAGAGATTTAAGTAATATAGTATGTTTTATAATATATGAAATGTTAAAATAGTAGGTTGATGTAACTTTTATTAATATATAAGTGAAATATAAACTGATTAAAAAGGATATTATATCTAGATATTATAAGATAGATAAAAAGTACAGTATTTTTATAATGCATGATATAAAATATTGGGAGGATGTACCTAAATGGGAAAATTTGGACAGTTAGATGACTAATATGAAGAAATTATGACTGATAAGAATTGGATTGAATATAAGGGAATTTAAGCAAACAAAAATTATAAAAATGGGATGTATGCTGAACTAATGAGATGATGGTTATGAGAATAATATAAGCTGAAAAAAATGTTATATAGATTATTATTATTTGTATAAATATAAAAAATGCCTATATCTAATCATTTATATATTGAAAATATTAAGAATTATATTTTGGCTAAGGATGACGAAGGAGAATACAAACGGGAGAAGGGAAGATCAAAGAAATGTATCATTAATTAATATATTAATTATGGAAGTATCAAATTCAATTATTATTGATTGTTAATTAATTATTACTGTCCGTTTTTTTCTTGTTAAAATATAAACCAAGACAACACGCTGTACACCAGGCACTGGAGATTGTTATAGTTAAAAACTAATAAAATATCTATATAAAAAAAAGAAAATAATCCAACCAGTGTCTTAAACTTCAAAAGAGCTGATTTTAACAAACTCAGAGAGAACCTAGGAAAGAGTCCAAGGGTGAACATCCTAAAAGGGAAAACAACTCAAGAAGCATGGGAAGTTCTGAAAAATATGATCACAAAAGCCCAATCCAGCACAATACCACTGAAAATTCAAGAAGAAACCAGCATGGCTGCACAAAGGTCTCTGTGGAAAGAGGGACACATAACTAAGGCTGATTATCAGCAAAGATGAAGTCAAGAAAGCAAAGGCTCAGAACGAATGAAGACTTGCAACAGAAATCAAGGATAATAAAAAAAAGTTTCTTTCAACATATTAATAACAAGAAAAAAGTCAAGGAAACTATAGGTCCACTAAAGAGAGAAGATGGCAAGGAAGCAACAGTAGGGAGAAAGCAGAGATGCTTAACTCATTCTTTGCGTCAGTCTTCACACAAAAAGAAATTATAGCCCAACATACCAAAAAAAATTACTGCAAAAGACAAACTAGAAACAAAAATTAAAATAAGCAAGAAAATGGTAAGAGAACAGCTATCCAACCTTGATGAATATAAATCACCGGGACCCGACAGATTACATCCCAGAGTTCGGAAGGAGCTGGCAGATGTTATCTCAGAATCATTGCGCCATATCTTTCAAATATTTTGGAGCACCGGGGAAGTAGCTGAGGATTGGAAAAGGGCTGATGTGCTTCCCATCTTCAAGAAAGGAAAAAAAAACAGACCCAGGAAACTACAGACCAGTCAGTCTAACATCAATACCTGGGAAGATTTTAGAAAAGATAATAAAAAAACAGATCTGCACACAACAAAAGCAAACAAAGTTATAACCAGTAGCCAGCATGGGTTTGTTAAAAACAGATCATGCCAAACTAATCTTATTTCATTCTTTGATAAAGTGACTAAATTAGTAGACCAGTGAAATGCTGTGAACATAGTATACTTAGATTTCAGTAAAGCATTTGACAAAGTAAATCACAACTTACTAATTGGTAAGCTAGGAAAAGGTGGAGTAGACATCGCCACCAGATGGATTTGTAGCTGGCTGACAAACCGTTCTCAATGAGTAGTCCTCAATGGCACTACATCCACATGCAGAGAAGTAAGCAGTGGGGTACCACAAAGTTTTGTCTTAGGCCCAGTACTCTTCAATATCTTCATAAATGACTTAGATGAGGGAATAGATGGGGAACTCATCAAATTTGCAGATGACACTAAATTGACAGGAATAGCCAACACCCCAGAAGACAAACTCAGGATACAAAAAGATCTTGACAAACTTGAACAATGGGCCCTATCTAACAAAATGAACTTTAATGTGGAGAAAAGCAAAGTTTTACATTTAGGCAGGAAAAATCAAAGGTATAAGTACAGATTAGGCAAGACCTGGCTCAAAAACAGTAGCTATGAGAGGGATCTTGGAGTCCTAGTGGACGATCACTTGAATATGAGCCAGCAGTGTGCAGCAGCTGCCCAAAAAGTTAATACAATCCTGGGTTGTATAAACAGAGGCATAGAATCAAGATCACAAGTATTAGTATGCTTTATAAAACCCTAGTAAGACCACACCTGGAATACTGCAGCCAATTTTGGTCACCATACTACAAAAAAGATGTTGAGATTCTGGAAAAAGTTCAGAGAAGTGCAACTAAAATGACCAAAGGCCTGGAGACTAAAATATATAAAGAATGGCTGCAGGACTTGGGTTTGGCTGGTCTAAAGAAAAGAAGAAACAGGGGTGACATGATAGCAGTATTCCAGTATTTGAGGGGCTGCCACAAAGAAGAGGGCATCAAATTATTCTCCAAAGCATCAGAGGGCAGGACAAGGAACAATGGTTAGAAACTGACACAGAAGCAACCTGGAATTAAGGAGAAACTTCCTAACAGTGAGGACAATTAACCAATGGAACAGCTTGCCTTCAGAAATCGTGGGTGCTCCATCACTGGAGGTTTTTAAGAAGAGACTTGACATTTCACTTGTCTGAAATGGTATAGGTTCTCCTGCTTGAGCAGGGGGCTGAACTAGAAGACCTCCAAGGTCCCTTCCAGTTCTATTCTATTCTATTCTGTTCTGTTCTGTTCTGTTCCTGAAAACTCAATGTTAAATGAATCAAGCTTAAGTATGCAGAATTTGCAAAGAGCATCTCAGAAAAAAGCATGCAATGAAAAGCATTTAGATTTGTAAAAAGAGCTTACATTGTAGGTATTTCTTTTTTGAAAGCCTCTGAGAAATTTAAGTGATATGGGCTTAGTAATCCTAGGTGTTCTGAGACCTGCAAAAATTAAGCCTGGCCTCATACGGCTTAATTAGTAGGATAGATTAAAGGACAACTATATCCTGGCTTTTTTTGGACCCCTGAGGAATTAAACTTGCATATTTCTGCATGCAAAACTTGTTCTTTGTCACAGAGCTACAGCTAGCCCATGCTGATACAGCATCTGCTTTCAATGCATTCAGAAAAGAAAATTTGGTCATGAGACTGTAGTTCTGCACACCATGGTGCAAAAAACTCTTCCTTGAGTTCCTTATTTGCTGAGAATATCTTATCCAATTTTTTCTCCCATTGCATCTGCTTGCTATATGATGGAAGCAAACAGGAAACTTGAACAAGATGCCAAGATGTTTCCAAATAGCCAACCTATCTGTTGATAAATGCCTGAAGTGCACGCGGAATTCTCTAGTACACCTCCTTTGTCTGAGTATATGTATCGGTACTGATAAAACAGGAGAAAGCATCCATGAGAAAACATTTCTTTCTTATGCACCCCCTCCCCAAGAACTGTATCCTTTGCTTTGCTTCTCTTTTATAAGAAATCACCACACCGTTTGCCAGGGGTTTCCCACTTTTCACCAAGAAGTGAAGATTCTTCTCCATATTTCATTTTATTCCAAGTCCTGGGTTGCCAGACTATGATGCACAATCAAACCTGTTGTCTTGTGCTGCTGTTTTATATATCACATATTTTAATCATTTAGTTGGAGGGCAACAGAAAGACAATAACATCTCCACAAACAACAGCTGCCTGCTTTTTTATTGCTTAGCTGCAATCTTTGGCTCACTTTTTCAAGGAAACAGCCATTAATGAAAAGCTATTTTCTGATGTCAGGAGAATGTGGTAGACAACTCATAGTTCAATTTCTTTCTTTTTCTCTCTCTCTTTTTAAAAAGTTTTTAAACAACTCTAATTATGTTCTATGCTAAATCCAGATGGAGTTCAATCCAGGATGGAGATTCTGCCAAATGTCATTAGAATCTGGGTCTTGTTATACAAATCAACTAAGTTTTCTTGAGATTGTCTCATTGTACATTAACACTTCTCTCTATTGCTGAAAATATCATGAAATAACATCATGATCTATAACGTATTTCATCACAAAAGGTTCATGAACTTTTTGACACATCAAACCAACAGGAAACCTTTCTATTGGCTCAATAAATTCCCTTTATTGGCAGAAACAAGTGTCCAATTATAATTGCAATGATACAACCCATGTTTACATATCCAGTGCATTGAGAAGAAAACTTCATTTCTATGAGAAATACTGGGATTGAGGGCACTGATGGCCCTTGAGGTATTTATGAACTTCCAACATCTTCTAATGTCCCTTATCACTGCGTATGCTGATTGGGATGCCATGATCTTAGTTCAAGAAGCCACTGGTTTCTCATCCCTAGAAGCAGTTATTGGATTGGTTACTCTATTAGTGATATGTCCATCAGCAAGAGTAATTTCTCTTCACTTAGGACAGAGGTTCCATTTTGAACTTCTCAAGCCCCAGAGACTTTCTGAAATTTAGATTGGCCACTATTTGTGTTATTTGTATTCTTCCCAGTAGAGGAAAGAAACTGATTGTGGAGTATTCTGTGTGTATGTGTGTCAGTGTTGACTCCTGACAACTGCCTGGATGAGTCCCTGCAGTTTTCTTGGCAAGTTTTTAGAAGTGGTTTGCCATTGCCTCCTTCTTAGGGCTGAGAGAGAGTGACTGGGCCAAAGTCACCGAGCTGGCTTTGTGTCTAAGACAGGACTAGAATTTATATTCTCCCAGTTTCTAGCCTGGTGCCTCACTACTATACCAATCTCAGTACTCTGAGATTAATAAGATTGGAATCTTTATGTGATGTGACCCTAAGTTTGGACCTATAATAATTTTCTGAAGTTGACAAGCAAAGAATCTGAAAAAGCCACTTCTCTGAAAGTTTTTGTTTGTTCCATCTGATTTTATTTCCCAAACTATTTTGTACTGCTCTGTTTTCTGTAGGTAAACACAATGTACTTTCATAGGCATTATATAACTGATGGATTTTTTCCATGTATTTGAGACTGTATGTCTTTAACCCAAAGGTGCTTTTTCAAAAGTCAACTGGACTTTCTTTGCTTTTTTCTTTGAAGATGTTTCACTTCTCATCCAAGAAGCTTCTTCAGTTCTGACTGAATGGAGGAGAATGGAAGGATTTATTTCTTGCAGTCATCTAGAAATCCTTCCATTCTCCACCATTCAGTCAGAACTGAAGAAGCTTCTTAGAAAGAAGCGAAACGTCTTCAAGGAAAAATCAAAGAAAGTCCAGTTGACTTTTGAAAAAGCACCTCTGGGACAACCATGACTTGGATAACTGTGAATCTCCATAGACATGTATGCTTTTAACTTTTTCCAGTCAGCTATGCTGAATGCCAACAGTGGAAGCAGTGGAGGGTTTTGTTTTTATTTAGTTTTTTAAATCTGAGATAAAGAGATGCTTACAGAAATGCAACAACTAAAAGTATCATAAGCTGTTAATTTTTTCCTCTTTGGTTCCCTATCTTCTTGATTCTGAAGGTTTCTTATACTGTACATCTCTGGGCTGGTGACAGTACTCAGTTAGATATCATTCTCTTCCTTCATCACTGCCTTTTACTAGCTACTTTTACCAGCTACTTTGATTACATCGTGGTATTACTTTTTTATACTTTAAGGTTAATTTTATCCTTTTAACTAGCCAAGAGCATTTTAGAGTATTCACACCAGCTCAGCCAGTGACAGCAAATTATGAATAGATTAGGGTTACTTCCTTTTTTAAATAGGATTTTACAAAGTTCCACATATTTTTTCAAAAATAGGATGGAAAGAATTAATGATTTTAATGAAGAGATTCTTGATTTGAGCTAAGGACTTTGAATGCTAAAGTCTTGTGTAATGATGGACATTGAATTGTATCCCCATGCCTTCCTACTTCCTTTCCTCCATTGTTTCATCTGTAAGAATGGCTATAGCTCCATTACTTGGAGCAGCCAGCTACAAGAATTAGCTTCCAAGAATAAATTGTGGTTTATCAGAAGGTAATTATGGATGACAACACTGCTTTTGTTTCTCTTGAAGTTTTATGAGCTAAATTGCTCAACAGACGTGGGTGCAGAGAAAATAATTTCATCATATTATAGCAGTTGTGAGAAACAATCCTTGCACTTTCCAGTGAAGCAAGAAAATATCTTCCTGATGGTATAAAACATAGAATTAAGGTTGCAGAAAGAGCCAACTTTCCACTGAGACATTTTAAAGCAAATGCTGAACAATTAGTATCAGACTCTATATTCATGTCACTTACACTAGCCTCATCACAATTTCTTCATCCTTATCCATACCTTCCCTGTTATTTTATTTATTTATTTATTTTTAAAGTTAACAGTAACTATTTGCAACGTTGTCCTTAGGACTGTTTACCAAGTAAATGAGGCTTATCTGAAAAGAGCTGTAGCAAACATAGCTTATTAAAATATTTACGTACCTGTTCCCTCTTGCATGGTTCAAAGCAGCTTGCGCATTAAAAAAATAAATATAAAAGTTAAATAATTAAATATAGGCTTTCCAGTTTGATCCACAATGAAACGTGTGTTATGGCTTAAACTCTGTCCCTTGCGTACATGCATCACAATATTGCACACGAGGGATGTTGCTCACATTGTAAACTCATGAAATTCTGTAATATTGATGAAACCTTGCTTATTGTAGATGTTCCCACCTGCTGAGGCTTCAAATTGCCCTGTTAAAATGGATTGCAAATCAAAGTGGAACCTGCTTCAAAAGTTTTGCTCATGGTCGTTCATTCCTTACCCACTTCCCAAATAGATGGACTTCACTGAAAAAGATGGGGAAGCTTTAATAGGTCCAGAGTGCAGTTGCACATGATATTTTGGGTCCATCAAAGTTTGTCTGTGCTATACCACCATTGTCCAAGCTGCACTGGCTCCCAGAATGCTTCTGGATGCAGTTCAAACTGCTGGTTAAAGTTCATCTTTAAAAACATGCATGGCAGAGGGACAGGTTACTTGTGCAATGGATTCTCTCTGAGGGTTTCTGTGCATCCCACTAGATCAGCCAGAATGGGTGCAGTCCAACTCCCCTCTATGAAACAATGCAATCTGGTGAAAGCTAGGGGACATGGCTTCTTGTCATGATGACTTCCAGAAGGCTAAGAAGGTCAAGCTTTCTTGAAGGTCATGAAGATCTGGCTCTTTCACCAGGTGCTATTGTATTATCTTCCTATCTATTTTTAGCTTTTATTATTTTTTATAAATAACTCAACACACATAATATTCCTTCCTCCTCCTATTTTCCTATTGTATTTTTTGAGAGCTGAATGCAACAAAATTTCATTTTAATGTATGCTGATTAGTGTACATTTAAAGTGATAATAAAGATTCTATTCTATTCTATTCTATTCTATTCTATTCTATTCTATTCTATTCTATTCTATTCTATTCTATTCTATTCTATTCTATTCTATTCTATTCTATTCTATTCTATTCTATTCCATTCCATTCCATTCCATTCCATTCCATTCCATTCCATTCCATTCCTCACAGCAATAACCTTGTGAGTTGAGTTGGGCTAAGAGAGTGACTGGGCCAAAGCCACACAGCTGGCTTTCATGCCTAAGGTGGGACTGAAACTCAGTCTCCTGGCTTCTAGCCAGATGCCTTAATCATTAAGCCAAACTCTTATAGTTGTTATAATTATGTTTCTGTATATTGTTAATAGTGCTAATGTTAATATTGTTAGGTTGTTATTAGCTGCCCAGGGGCTATGTGTGTAAGATAGGTGGCTGTATAAATTTCCTAAATAAATATTAATCCAAGCTGGTTGATTTGAAATGCTTTGCAGCTTCTCAATAGTCCTTCACAGATTCAATGGTTGTTTTCCTGCTTTTGGTACTATTAAAGATAATAGGCTGCAATGTTATTTCCATCTAAAAAGTTGCTAGGGCAGGTTCAACTTGTATGATGGACTCTAATATGATAAAAACAGCTGACTAATAACTTATTATTGTATTCAACACTATGCTGATCAGAACTCTTCTGGAGTGGGAAGACAAATAGCAAGATAAAAGTGCTTTAGACCTTATATATTGTAACAAGCTTTATTTTGTTCTTTTTTGTGATAATGGAAGATTACACTCCTGTTCTGTTTCAGCCAATACAACATACCAGAATAACAGAGTTGGAAGAGACCTTGAAGGTCTTCTAGTCCAACCCCCTGCTCAAGCAGGAGACCCGATACCATTCCAGATGAAATGGCTGTTCATCCTCTTCTTAAAAGTCTCCAGTGATGGAGCACCCACAACTTTTGAATTTATTTTTTTATCTTAGAACTTAGAATTCTGCTAATCTCCCAATACTCTGAAAATGGGTCATTCAAGGCTGAGAAGTCCAATATGCTCTTGGCTCAAGCTTCACTTTGAAATTCTGTATTAATACAGGTCTACCTTTTTTGACAATTAGTGACAATTAATAAGCCACTATTTACCAGACATGTGAATTACAAACATCACTTTTCTGTCCCAGTCTTTCCTTGTAACTTATATATGTCTGTCAGCTTGTTTCTTCTGCCTCTACTGCAGGGGTGTCAAACTCGCAACGTCGTGTGATGTGTCGCAACGTATCTCGACTTTTTTTTCCATTGCCGGAATTGGGGTGGGCGCGGTTTCGGCATGATGCATCTGGCCCGCGGGCTGGCAGTTTGACACTCCTGCTCTACTGGTTACAGAACTGTGTAGACTGTAGAGCCAATAACCAAGTCTTGAAAGTGATCAAGAGGTCCATAAAGGGAAGTAGCTCATCCTTCAAGTAACTCATCTGGTCAAATCTGGCATCTCAGAAAAGTATCCGCTTTCTTTTGAAAGTTTTTATTTTTAAGTAAGTGTAGGATACTTGCTGTTTTGGCTCAGCATAATTAAGGCTCCTTTCTGGATAATCTGCTCTCCTTTCCTCTTCCTTGTAATCTCTGCTTTAATAGAAGTACAGGGGAATATTTAAAAAATGTATTGTCATCATCCCAGTTAAAGATGCAAGAGTACACAACATTTGTATTCTTAAGGATGCAACAGGCTTTGAAAAGCATAGTGAAGCCTAAAGGGCTAAGCAAGTTCAGGGGAAGAGGTTTTTGAATATTTTAAAAGGTTAAATTAGTGCCTTAATTCTCCAATACTTAAATTATCAGTTTTGCTTTTTAATCCACACTCCAGAAACTGCAAAAAAAATATGCAAATTTTGTTTTCACATTTCTGGGAAATTCTAGGGTTCGAAAAGAAACATTGAAGGGCTACATGTGACTCCTACATGCTGTCTTGTTGCATAGCAAAATATGGGTATATAATTTATTTGACTTTCCACTTTTGCTACTTGTGGAAAGTTATGGATCCTGCTG
Source organism: Azemiops feae (assembly GCA_023970755.1). Taxonomy (NCBI): domain Eukaryota; kingdom Metazoa; phylum Chordata; class Lepidosauria; order Squamata; family Viperidae; genus Azemiops; species Azemiops feae. The sequence goes on along the minus strand of JALGBA010000172.1, from coordinate 848,691 downwards.
ATACTTGACAGTGTGTTTTAATGTTTTCCTAAGATAGACTACAGAGACTTTTTCAAACTAATTTTGTATTTCTTAGCAGCTCAGCTTAATATATGAAGCTCAAATTGAATAATGTCATTTTTAAATCACTTTGAATCAAATCAGGGCTGATTTACAGAAGCCTATAACGAGAATGAGGATGGTACAGTGGTTAAGATTAAGAGGCCTTTCCTTCTGCCCTCCAAGTGTGGATGTTTGGCATCAAAAAAATCTGGACTCATCTTGGGCTTCTGACATTAGCTGCACTGATAACAAAGTGATCACATGCATGTAGTAAAATCACAAGGCAAATCCCATCCTTTCTTGTATCTCACCATTAGATGCAAGCATAAAAATAATGGGTTTTGCATCATGATGTCATCCCACACTGATTTCCTCTTGCCCTCTATGGACAGCTGTGAAGCTTGCTTACTTTTCCTTGACTCACTCATTAGGTTTCCATAACTTTCCACAAGTAGCAAATGTGGAAAGTCAAATAAATTATATACCCATATTTTGCTATACAACAAGACAGCACGTAGGAGTCACATGTAGCCCTTCAACGTTTCTTTTGCAAGCCTAGAATTTCCCAGAAATGTGAAAACAAAATTTGCATTTTTTTTGCAGTTTCTGGAATGTGGATTAAAAAGCAAAACTGATAATTTAAGTATTGGAGAATTAAAGCACTAATTTAACCTTTTAAAATATTCAAAAACCCCTTCCCCTTAACTTGCTTAGCCCTTTAGGCTTCACTATGCTTTGCAAACCCTGTTGCATCCTTAAGAGTACAAATGTTATGTACTCTTGCTTTAAAAATTCAAAATGGCATCTTTAACTGGGATGATGACACAAAATGGCTATCAGAGAACCTGATGCACAACACTGCAAACATTTATATGCATATTGATGTTTCTTCTCAGTCTTCACTCAGTTCTTCCAGAAATCCCAACCAGTACTCCGTAAATAAAATTGCTATTGTTATGTCCATATCACAGACTTTCTGGAAATTACTAGTGATGTAGTGTGGCCTAGATAATGTTTACATCAGGGCCTTAACTATTATGAATGTTTGGGAAAGAGGTGGCCTTCAAATTTGCACCAAGAAAGAAACATCAGCTAATTAAATGTTGACACTTTCCTAGCTGGCTTGAATAGTTATGGTTATCCAGCATATCTAATAGGATGCTGGTTGCCATGGTGATTGTCCTCTACATTAAAACCTTATTTGCAAAGGTTCTTTGATACAGATTTCACCTGTCATAATTTGAGGATCTCAGTATGGTGCTTGTCCTTCTTTTACCCGGTTGTCTATTCTACACCTCACTAATCTCTGCAGGGAATCCATTGCTTTTAGAAAAAACAGTTTCGTTGATGTCTTCAGAGGTAAATTGCTTCAGGTATCGTGTTTTGAAACAAATCATATTATAGATTCATTTAGTTCAATTTATGAATTTATTGCTTCAAATTAACTATGTATAAAAACAAGAGATAGAGAAAGCTCGAACAGCATTCTTCAAAATGAAAAAGGTCTTCTGCAGTCACAACATAAGCCTAAGACTGAAAATCAGGCTTGTCAGATGCTATATTTTTTCTATCCTGCTCTATGGAGTAGAGAGTTGGTCTCTGACAGAAGGCTACCTGAAGAGACTAGGCGGCTGTTACATATAAGCTGGGTTGACAAGATCAGAAATGAGGAGGTGATAGGCCGCCTGGGAAAGCCAAGGGAAATCATCAAAACAATTAAAAAACGAAAGTTAGAATATTTCAGACATGTGATGCGACACCCAGGAAAATACGGCATACTCCATTTAATCCTCCAGGGAAAGATTGAAGGCAAACGAGGTCCAGGCAGAAGAAGAACATCATGTCTTCAAAATCTAAGGGACTGGTTTGGACAAAACTCAGCAGCACTTTTTCGTGCGGCTGCTGATAAAAACAGGATCGCCAACATGATCGCCAACGTCCGATAACGGATATGGCAGAAGAAGAAGAATAAAAAACAAAAATTCTTTAAACGAAAAAATTATATAACCTGTTGCCTGTATAAGGAATGAAGTGCAGTATCCAGATATTTTGGATTATATTTTATTGATTTGCAATTTGAATAGCTACATGACATCTAATGGATTGGGTAAAACACAAATTAGAGCATGCTTGATAGTATATATTAAACTTTCCTTTAGGTATGGATGATTTTTTCAGTTTAATGTTTCTCAAGCTTCTTGCCTTACTAACTGTAATTATTCAGATTTGTCTATCCAAAATATTCATATCTACCCAAACTGACTTAACAACTGAAAAAGAAGCAGGGGTGGGAAGTAGAAAAGGAGGGTTCTGAATAAATTGCTCAGAAGCCAATAGGTTGCTTTTAACTATGAAAATTCCATAGCAGGGATGTCTATAGAGATTCTCAATCGTTCCAATCATAGTTGTCCCAAAGATGCATTTTCCAAAAGGCAACTGGATTTTCTTGTGTTTTTTTTTCCTTGAAAACATTTGCTTCTTATCCAAGAAGAGTCCAGAACTGAAGAAGCTTCTTCAATAAGAACTGAAATATGTACAAAGAAAAAAACCAAGAAATTCTAGTTGCTTCTTGGAAAAAAAGCACTTTTGGGACAAAGCAGGGATGAACAATATTTGACTGAGTAGGTCTGGTGACAGAGAAAAGTATTCCAGAGTAGCAACTTAAGAACTCTACAAAATGTAGCAACCAAAATGTTTTCTGGAGTGAATATCAAGGACCATATGATGCCTCTCATCATTAGCAGACACTACACTGGGAGAAATACAATACAATGATTTGTTTTATGGTAGTATCCTAAATGTCGAACTCTGTAGAGATTAGATTGCCCCCGTCTTTTAATAATAATAATAATAATAATAATAATAATAATAATAATAATAATAATAATAATAATAATAATAATAATAATAATAATAATAATAAAGTTGGAAGGGACCTTGGAGGTCATCTAGCCCAACCCCCTGCTCAGGCAGGAAACCCTATACCATTTTGGACAAATGGCTGTCCAGTCTCTTCTTAAAAACTTCCAGTGTTGGAGCATTCATTGCTTCTGGAGGCAGGTTGTTCCACTGGTTAATTGTTCTAACTGTCAGGAAGTTTCTCCTTAGTTCTAGGTTGCTTCTCTCCTTGATTAGTTTCCATCCGTTGCTTCTTGTCCTGCCTTCTGGCGCTTTGGAGAATAGCTTGACTCCCTCTTCTTTGTGGCAGCCCTTGAGATATTGGATATGTGTGGTGTTGCCATCTATGAAATGCTGGGCATACATTGCTATTCCTGGAATATTTGAATATATCAAATATATGACCTTTGCTTCTGCATTATGTGTTAGTTTATCTTCAGACTTTTAAAAGTAATTCCTTTAACTGTTCCTTGAGAATGAAGAGCTGTAGTCTGCTAATAGATTATTTAGTGGTAACAACAACAATAACAACAACAACAATAGAGTTGAAAGGGACCTTGGAGGTCTTCTAGTCTAACCCCCTGCTCAGGCAGGAAACCTTATACTATTTCAAACAAATGGTTGTTCAGTCTCTTCTTAAAAACTTCCAGGGTTGGAGCATTCACAGCTTCTGGAGGCAGGTTGTTCCATTGATCAATTGTTCTAACTATCAGGAAGTTTCTCCTTAGTTCTAGGTTGCTTATCTCCTTGATTAGTTTCCATCGGTTGCTTCTTGTCTTGCCTTCAGGTGCTTTGGAGAATAGCTTGACTCCCTCTTCTTTGTGGCAACCCCTGAGATATTGGAACACTGCTATCATGTCCCCCCTCGTCCTTCTCTTCATTAAACTAGATGTACCCAATTCCAGCAACCATTCTTTATATGTTTTAGCCTTAGGAGGGACATAAACACTTTTGTTTGGTTTTATCTTCTAGCTAGACTTTTCATGTAGTTTAGCTGTTGCTTTAAGTTATTTGCTGTTCCAGTTTTAGTTGCTTTATTTTAATGATATAATTTGGTTCTTCCTGTTTTTTTTTAATTGTTTGTAAAGTTTGATGGAGGGATTTAAAAAATGGGACAAAAATACCCCATCTTAATGTAACAGCTGAAATTCATGCCAGCATGAACTGCCACAATCATCTTCCTGTGAACTCAGGCAAGCAGAAATGGGTCCGAGCTTGAGGCAAGAATACTTTGCCATCCAGGTCCGCCTTCTGTGAGACAGTCAGTGTGACCTCAAGCTTTTAAGAAACTGATGAAATTGAGGGAACTTTAATTTCACATAGTTTGTTAGCAATATGCATGTATAGCCTTGTGATTTCAACTGGAAGCATTCTATGCCCAAAAAGAAATAATTTCATGCATGACAGTGCCAATTCAAACTTTTTGTTCAGATGGTCTGAAAGCTGTAAAAAACAAACCAAAACAAATCTTAAATATATCCCCCAAAGACACCTCCCCGCCAAAAAAACTCAGTGCAGGCAGAATGCATCTCTTTATGTAGAGGTATCCACATAACATACCATCCAGAGTCACTGGGAGCTGGGTGATATACAAATTTAAATACTAATAAATAATCCATCATCCAATAACCCATGAAGAACATTTCTATCCTTCAGATTAATGTGCCAGGCATTCATAGTTTGCAACCTATCAAGCCAATTGTTCCATAGACATTGAAGGTTATCTACTGTATCTTAGCCTCCAACCAGTGGCTTTGAGAATTTTTTTTTTATGTAGTATTTGATCATCTCTGAGTGGCTCCTTTATGATATCTTCTTTTCATGTCTCAGAACACATAAGAAACTTGTTGATCTAATCAATAGTGGGATGGGAGAATGATAAGAGAATAGAGAAAGTTTATTCAGAGATCAGAGAAGGTTTTTGCCTTTTGATAACTACCACACACTGTCATGCCTCCATCGGAGCCTGAATCTGCTGAGGAAAATGAGCTGGAACGGGACCCTATGGAGGTTGAGGGAGAGATGTCTGTGGTTTCAGAGGAATGTGGGGAAGAGCAGGCTGAGGCAGGCCAGGGCCTTTCAGGATTGGGACAGGATGAACATGAGAGACAGAGCTCAGGCGATGAGCAAGGGCCACCCCCTCCTGATCCTAGAGCACGGAGAGTGGAGAGAAGGAGGGAACAACGCAGGCAGGCTCAACTACTAGCGCCCTGCCCCTCTCCACAAGGCATACATGGAGACTGAGACTTAAGGAGATGCTGTGGGGAGGGGCATTTGTCAGGAACAAACGCTGATTCCTTGGAGTTTTGTGTGCTGTTGCTGATCTTGAAAACCACTCTCTGATCTCTTGTTCTGTGTTGTGATTTCTGCTTGGAAACCCTGAAACTCTGACCATTGGACTGGGTGACAAATTTGATTTGGTGTTCAAAGACCTCGGATTGTATTTTGGCTTCTCTTCTGAAACTGCTCAGGCAAGCTTGTATTTCCACAGACTTGTTAGATTTTGGATGTATATTTCATTCCTTGTTATCTACGTGGTCTAGAGTAAATTACTCTTCTAATCTAACTGTATGTGAAACTACTTGCAGCCAGAGGCTGCTGAAGGTGTATGTGCCTTACTTTGTTCTGGGGCTTGCCAGAAACGTGGGAGCATTTGGGGAAAATCTGGAGCAATTAAGGGCGGTTTGAATTGCCAGCTGAGTGCATTGCCTCTGTGCTGTGCCCTGGGTCATCACACACACTAGCAATTCTACAGATAAGAAAGAAGCTGAAGCCTGAAGTTACTTGTAACAACTGAGATTGGACAACCTGAGGCAATGTTTTGGAAATCTGAACCACCTAATTAGAGAATGCCATTCTTTCATATTGCATTCTAATATTCTAAATTGTTTTAAATTTTAATTGCTTAGTTTTTTAATTGGCTTCCTTTATTATCTGTTAAATAAATGCTAGGTGTTTCCTGCCCCCCCAAGACTATACAGTTGATTACCATTCTCTTAAATTCCCTTCAGGGAAATAGGAGCCTGCTGAGCAACAAGCATTCACACATACTTTTGAGTCCTTTATTTTTCCTTGTTGTTCCCATTCCTGTATTGTGAGCATAAAAGACTTTCATAGAGAGAACAAAAACAAGAAGTATAGCAACCAAAATTCAGAATCGTAAGACTTAAAATTGGAAGGAGTTGTGTAGGTGCTGTGTTCAGATGCCTGCTCTGGAAAGGCATCAAAATTAGAACACCCATGACAGATAACTCTCCTGCTTTTTCCTGAACATACCCAGTGAACACTTCAACTCCCAAGATTTTAAAAAATGTGCATGTCTCAGGCATGCTATGATGGGACAGGTTGTTCATAGTTATTTTCATTTGTATACATGTTTGCACATTCAAACTATGGGCTGTGGAACTTTCAATAGCATGAAAGGAACTGAGAATCACATCTGTTGGTAAGGACAGCGTTTGAAAGGAGGGGGAGTTTATTCCAGGAAAAGTTTGATCTTATTGAGGAAGATTTTCTGTTCTCATGTCCACATCTCAATGCAGTATCTCCTCTCTTTTCTAATTGATGTGGAGAATAGTCTTCTTTTCGTGAAGTGCATTCCCGCTTATTTGAAAAGAGAAAGAGTCACAATCTTTATCAATCCTTTGTGCAAATCAATTTGATTTCTTTTCTTCAGTTACTGCAACATTCAAAGAGAAAGCAAAATGGCCCTTATCACAATTCTGTCAGAAGACAACTTTCCGTCGAAATGATTTTGGTAACCGTATAATTCTGACAGCTCTTTTAAGTAGGGAACACCAACCTAGAGAAGTGATGATGTTGGTTGGCTTCAGAATGCTTACAGGGAATATTTCATAAAGTACATTTCTGCATACTTAACTAATTAAACTGCATTATTTCCTTATTCTGTTTTGGGCCATGATAAGGGACAGGGTCCTTCAAGGTAACAACAAACTGAATCCCCTAAAGCTGATAGAACGTGGGCTTTTACTCACTCTAGATCAGGGGTGTCCAACCTTGACAACTTTAAAACCAGTTGAAGGTTGGACATCTCTTCTCTAGATGGTTTTCAGCCCTACTTCAGGTCTGAAACTTTAGCAAGCTTTCAAATAAGTTCTTGCACCCAGCAACATGGTGAGTATTCAAATATTTGATTAAAACTTTCTTGTATCCACCTTCAATCAATGTCATAGGTTGTCATCAAGTCCTAAGATTTTGGAAGAAGAGCATTTTCCTGTTTTTAGTGAGGTTGAATATAACATAGAACAATAGAGTTAGAAGGGACCTTGGAGATCTTCTTGTCCAACCCTCTACTCGAGCAGAAGATCCTATATCCATTTCAAACTTCAGTGTTTTCTTGAAAACCTCCAGTGATGGAGCACTCAAATTATTAGGTAATTATAGACTGCAATCTACAAGATTATAACAAGACTCGTTCAGGTCATCATTTCTTCAACAAGTAATTTCTTCAACACCTTGTCTATAGGCTGCCAAGGGTGAATAACTCCTTTGACATTCTTATTCCCCATTGGCTGGTTGTGTACACTAAATACGCCATTCACTGATTGTTCCGGATTCTCCATGCATATTTATTAAAAAATTAAATCTTGAATTCCATTGCATTAATAAAAACATGGGTTTAAAAAGCATAAAAAAACCATGTTAGCAATTGCTTTATGGGTTATGATTTTTTTAATCTACTTCCTTCAAGGAAGAATGAGTCTGCTTCCTTCGTGAAAAAGGAGTCAATACAAATTGAAGGAAAAGAGAGTCTTGGGGTGGCAGGGCATTTTAAATTAATTTAGAAATACCTTTTTAAAATGTACATTTTAAAAAGCATTATCCCAATAAAAGAAGAAATGTAGAGGAAAAAGATGCAGTTGAGAAAGTCAAAGGAGGGGATGACTTGTAAAGCTTTCATAATAAACTTCAAAGATATGACTCACTGCACAGCCTCATAAAACTGTAGATGGCAAATATTGTTTGTAACTAGATCCCTTCAGTTGAGTAACTGCTATTAGCCTTTAATGAGCAGCAAATATGTATTCTATGAGTGGCATATTTCACATTTTGATTTCTTTGTTACAAATGGCTCTCACAAATCCTTCAAGGGAGATGAAAAAATATGTCACAGTGTGATTTTTCTAAAATGGAGTTATGTATATACAGTATATGCATGTAGAGGGCTTCTAATTTCAATATGATTGCCAAAAAAATTAGAATGTATAGTGGGCTAAGTTGAAACGCATCTGCCAATTTTATAGTTTTGCGTTAGAAAATCAGGGAATCATAAAAACGGTATATGTGAATTAAATTTATTACTGGCAACAACTGTGATCTAAAATGTGCTGGAAGTTGATGGTAGGGATACTCAGTGTTGGTGTATTACAGGGCAAATTCATTTCTAGATGAAACAATAGTTATGCAGTCTTCCTTTTTTATTTACGAACATTTCTGCTGGCTCCTGGTGATATTTCTGCCTGCTTCTCAATCATTTTCTCCATCTTGTTTTAGCTGGAAAAATTCCATTAAGAAGGAAAAGATGGAATAATGCCACTTGATTGTTAGGCCTAGGATCTCTGTATCTGAAAGCGCATCTAATCTGCATCTAGTTGATTAGTGAGATGTGCATAATTTAAAAGTCAAGAAAAAAATAATCATAATCAAATAGATAAAGGTTTCCCCTTCTTTTTATCAAGTTCCAGCTTCCAGCTAATTACTTGTCCATGTCTTCCATCTGTTTACTCAACTTTCTGATCAGACTTAAACCTGGAGAGAAGTCCAAGCATACTGTAGTGTTTTGAACACCAGAGATCATCAACACATAGTGGCATAAAGAAGGAAACAGCTCCTGTACTGAGCAAGTATCCAAATGAAAGTATGGCCAACAGATGGATGTCTGCCATGGCTTGGATAATCCAATGAAGAGGGATAGGCTATCATTCTTGATAATTAGTTCCCTTGTCACATTGCTCTTACAGGTAACAATTTTTTAAGTATTCAACTGGAATTTGCCTTTTTGAAACTTACCTCTTGAACTCTGTGATGGTAGAAAACTTACCTTGGTTTTCTTATGTGTTGTGTTGCTTGGAATACTTGTCAAATGTTATTATATTCCCTTCTATCTTTTCTCAAGCAGTGGCGTATCTAAGTCCCACAAATTCTCATAGGACTTAGTTTGCAGTCTCTTTTATTATCCTCCTTGCCTTTCTCTGAATCCATTCTAATATGTCTGAATTAGTGCCAGACCAGAGGAAAAAAAATATTTATATCAACTAAATTTAGATGTATATAAATATTTATAATGCATTTATCTAAGTATTTTAATGTATTTAATTCTGTCAATTTGTGCTGTTGGATTGGTTCCACAATGTCATCTTACATAATGGTTTAACATCTTGACAGTGTGGGAAATGAGTTGGGGCTGAAGTTCCCCACAGCAAAAGGAACTGCGACTAGAAGTATTCAGTATCTTGCTCACTTTGGAATCCATAGTGACTGGAGATTAGTACGTAGTAAAAGACTTGTTCCCTAATCCCAGCACTGCAGGTTAAACCTTGGACAAAGAATTAGAGCTGTGTTAAATTGCTTAGAGAGCCAATTTAGTGCAGCGGTTAAGGCCTCAGGCTAAAAACTGGGATACTGTGAGTTCCAGTCATGCTTTAGGGCAGTGGTGGCGAACCTATGGCACGGGTGCCAGAGGCGGCACTCAGAGCCCTCTCTGTGGGCACGCGCACCGTCGCCCCAATCCTAGGCCTTCAGCTGGGTTTTATAAAACCTTTTCGCTTTAGGCCTCCGCCGCCGTGTGCAAAAAAAAAAAAAGTTCAATCAGTCAATTTCAGCTTCTCGCGGGAAAAAAAAGATCTTGCAAAGTTGGAATTGATTGATTGAACTTTTTAGTCACCCCATTACCACCGCAGCCACGCCCAGCCAATCGGCCACGCCCAGCCAATGGACCACACCCAGCCAATGGGCCACATCCACCCGGCACTCGACAATGCATAAGTGGGTTTTGGGTTGCAGTTTGGGCACTCAGTCTCTAAAAGGTTCGCCATCACTGCTTTAGGGCACAAAGCCAACTGGATGACCTTGGGCCATTCACTTTCTTTTAGTCCTAGGAAGGAGGCAATGACAAACCACTTCAGGAAAACTTTGCCAAGAAAATTACAGGGATTTGTCCAGACAGTCTCTGAGAATTGGACACAACTGAACAGAAGAAAAACAATTGCTGACAGCTTTTTTTGTGATAGTGGTCTAATATTTTAAAAGCTGTTAGCAATTTAACAGAGTCCTAATTCTTTTAGCACTGGTATATGTGAGGTAAACAGGAATGCAAATACAACACTCAAATGCACATCTATAGCAGACTTTTAGCAGTAAATATGCGAAAGTCTGAGCCAGGTTTGTTTTTGACAGAGGGGAAGAAAGAGAACGTTTATGCAATTAGTTCAAAAATTCTTGTTATGTTCATGTATTTTTACCCATTTTCTTGTTTTTTTATTTATTCTTATTTAAAAAGGCCTATGATCAACTGCACTGGAAATTATTACCCCTTTAAGTTAAGACATACGATATCAGTTCAATGCACTGATCTTTATAGAATGTTTCCTTCATAAAGCAAATTATTATTTCTATTATATAATAATGTGACTTTTAAGAAATGGAAGTTATCATTTTCCTTCCCCTCTTTGTCATCCAGGTTTTGACAGATTTGCAACTTATAGCATTACATGTTGTTGAGTGCAATGGGCACAACCTACCAGTAACGTTCAACGTTTTAATTAGTTCTGGTAGATTAGACTGTATTAATTAACTCAAATTAAGCATTCTTTTAAACTGCCACAAACTGCCATCTCGACATGGCAGCTTATTAAAGAACATTTTCTGGTTGTTTGTTAAACTAGACTAAAGTGACAATGTAATTATAATTGTTTCATCAAACAGAAAGGTCAACTGACAAGGCTGATGTGGCCAAGTTAATTACAAGTGGGTGATATAATATATGACATAAAGCTGAGAAAGAGATAGAGAGAATACTTTTGTAATTCTCCAGGGGCTTCACAGCAATTATCTCCTCTCACAAAAGTCTGATAAAATGGTCATTAATAGTGCCATTTTCTTGGGAAACTGAGGCAGAAGAACTTGCTAGGGATCAAAGCTAAATGCTAAACTGAATTGAGTGTTTATAACTGAGGTAAGTTGGAGCTTATCTTTTTCTAGACCAGATTTTACCAGATTAGCAGCATTATTAAAACTTTACACTCAGAATTAAATGTGTGTATTATACAATTTACACAGATGCATGGCTGATGTCTAGCAAAACTCAGCAAATGTGTTGCTGGAGAATGTTAGCTTACTTGTTAGTTGCCACTTCCCTACTTCTTTGGTCTACAGCAGGTAATAAGAACAACAACAATGACAAATAAACTGTTTTTTTTAAATAATGATGATGATGATGCCAGAAGTCAGAGTAGACTAAAGAAGGAAAGCCAAGATGGATTTATTTTGTCCAGCATCCTAAATGCAAGAGCCTGTCAAATGTTTTAAAGAAGTCACTCAGAGGCACTTGAACCATGACATGCATGGCAAATAAATTTGTTAAGTAAATAAATAAGAAATCTAAAGGATATCTAGTTTTCTGGAAGTTTTTAAGAAGAGACTGGACAACCATTTGTCTGAAATGGTATAGGATTTCCTGCCTGAGGAGGGGGTTGGACTAGAAGACCTCCAAGGTCCCTTCCAACTCTGTTATTCTGTTATTTGTAAAATTTATTAGCTGCCCATCTTACCACATGGTAACCCTGGGTGGCTTACAATATCTCTTCATTTTGCTCTTCATAATTTCCTAGTGCAACTCATCATTTTTTGTTTTGTTTTGTTTTGTTTTTTGGAGAATACTGAATCAAAATAGGAGCTTTCTACTATTTCATTCTTGCCTGTCAATATTCTGGCAGTAGATAGTACTCATTCTCATCTCCTTTTTTCACATATTCAAAGAATTTCATTTGGTTTTACATAGCATATTTATTAACCTCAGATTTTTCTGAGAATTTGCTTTCTGAGCTCCAGATGGACAGTTGCAGGATACTTGTCTGCACTCTTTTGTGACCCGCCCACCTTTTGTGACCCGCCCACCTTTCCCATATAAGTTCCTTTTATAAAATCTTCATTAAACTTTTCATGTAGCTGCACTGGCTTCTTCTGCTTCCCCCCTCCCCACTATATCATCATCATCATCATCATCATCATCATCATCATCATCATCATCATCATCATCATCATCATCATCATCATCATCATCATCATTCTCTTCTAGCTATTATTTAAAAGTGAACTACAGGTGAATATAAAGGCTCCTTTATCTTTTATGACTAATTGATCTTCAATGGTGTTTTCTTCCATGAATTTTTCCAATGACCTTCTAAACCCACCATAACTCTTTGTGATACCAAATTCCAAAACTTAATTTTGCCTAGCATGAAAATGACCACTTTTGCTTTCCTTGATACCTTAGCCATCCAATGAATCTCAGAGTTTACTGTGTGTTAACTTTATATTCAAGCAGGAGACAAAGACATGTCCAGATCTACCAATATTTTCACATAGATTTTGAACAGTATGGGAAAATCAAAATGACAGTATGGTGCCAAAAAGAGTTAAAGATTCACAATGCCTGCAGTGCTCAATTGTACTTTCAAATGGCAAAATAATCACTTTTTAAAAATGAAATTTCAAAAGGTTTCAAACACTAGTGCAAGCAAATGAACAAATCTGACACATATAGGAAGGATCCCATGCTCATTATATCAGTGCAAGCAAGATAAAAGCTCAATATATTATCCTTGGATTTCTTCTAGCTAACAGTTATGCCACCTAGAATGTGTTGTAATATGCAGATTCTCTCTTATCAAGATACTGGACATTATTAATTTAGGCGCTACCACTGTAACTGTTCTGCCTCCAAGCTTAGTGCCTCACAAATCAGCCTGATGCTTTTCACCTACTCATCAAATCATCATAAATTCAATTACTCTGCATCTACTATTTTAGCTGTGAATTTTCCCTAATTGAGTGCATTAGTACAAGACTAAACTTTGACTATGTTTGCTTTAAAACCTCAGCGGAGTTCTGTGAACAACAAACAGCTGCATTTTCAGCTGCACTTTTTGATAGCTTCTCCTTCTTGAATGCAATGTCAGCATAGTAGAACAAAGTGATGGGAGTCAGATGACTCTTATTTATGAAGAAGCACTCAGGTAGTGGGGTGGGCATTAAATTATTGCTCAGCAGTTCAGGATAACAGAAAATACAAGATGAGATTGACTGCCTGTGAAATATGTATGCCATAAAAATAGAAGACCCCTTTTAAGCAGAAAGATGTTAACTCAATCACTGAATGTCTGCTGTTGCTCAGCTATTTATCCATTGTCATATGAGTTTGTTCCAGCTAGGGTGATTTCAATGGGGCTTGCAAAGTTTTTGAAGCTGATTGTTTTGGAATGCTCATAATATCCATGGTGGACTTCTCTTTCTTTCCTTTGTGCATCTTCTTTTTAGTTTTCAAGGACCCATTTTGGATTATTGTCAGCCACTTGAGTCAATAATAATCTTTTGAAAAACTGTGTTAAAATAAGGCATTTAAGCAAAGGAATGAACAAACAACGAAAAAGCAGTTTGTGAAATACACTGATTCTTGTAGAAGAGCAGGCAGAGCTGGGGGCAGAGTTAAGCATGCCATAGACCTACACCCTTACATATAATTAACATATAAATATTAATCATCTTGTCCATCTTGAATACATAATGGAAGGAGGAAGCTTTAGAGTTCACAAGGTTAATACTGTATGGGACAAAACTGTGACTGAATCTAGATGTTCTGCTTCAGATACCACGGAGCCTCCTCCCAGAAGGTAACAAGGAAAACAGGTCATGAAGAGGACGTGCAGTGTCCCAGACAATCTTACGGACCCTGCTAAGCAACACTTATGTGCTATGTCCTGGATGGAAGGGAGGGAACTGCCAATAATCTTTTCAGCCATCCTTACCACTCTCTGCATTGCCTTCCTGTCTGAAGCAGTGATGCTTCTAAACCAGACTGTGATGCTGTATGACAGGATGCTCTTGATCGTCCTTCTGTAGAAAGTGGTAAGAACAGGGGAAGGAAGATGTGCTTTTCTCATGCAACGCAGAAAATGCAGGCGCTACTGTGCCTGCTTCACCAGTGTCTCGCTGTTGAATGACCAAGCCAGCCTATTTGTTAACTGCACACCCAAGAATTTGATGCCATTAACCATCTCCACAGGTGAATCATTGATGCACAGAGGAGTGTGGCTGTGCCTGCCTTTTCTGAATGATCTCTTTGGTTTTTCCAGTATTTAAAACTAGGCTGTTTTCCTTACACCAGTTCACCAAACCCTCAAACTCCTTGCGGTAAGCACTCTCATTGTCATCATAAATAAGGTGCACTACTGTTGTATCATCTGCGAACTTCACAATATGGTTGGTGGCAAACCTAGCACGACAGTCATGGATCAACAGGGTGAACAGCAGCGGACTTAGGACGCAGCCCTGAGGAGAACCTGTGCTCAAGAAAATGGTGTTAGAAATATTTGTTCCAGCTTGCACATATTGGGGCCTGTTAGTAAGAAAATCAAGAATCCAGTTGCACAAAGGAGTGTTTAAGCCTAAAAGGCCTAGTTTGTCTACTAGATGCTGGGGCATGATTGTGTTAAATGTTGAACTGAAGTCAACAAACAAACGCACATGAATATTTCTTTTCTCTATGTGCTTCAAGCTCAGATGGAGAACAGAAGAAATAGCATCCTCTATAGAGTAATTTGGTCAGTAAGCAATAATAACAATAACCTAGAGTAAGCAAGGTATGAGCAACAAATTTATAAAAATATCTTGGAATGATTATTCCAAGATTTTTTTTTGCCTTCTTTGTAAATTCATCAAATTATCTCAGGTGAATATTGATATACATAGAAGATTAAAGGAGCAAGGGAGAATTGGATGCAGGGACTGAGATTCTTGTGATCTTTGTGGCATGATGGGTGGTAAAGTTCTTTGGGATATGTGGTGGTAGAAACTGAGGAAGACGGGAAGAGAGAGTGATTGGCATATTTCTCTTCTGCTCATGGCACGGTTGACCAGAATCTCTTTGCCTATGTGATGAAATTATCCTGGAAATGATTGCCTGCTTTTGTTTGGCTTGTTTTCCTCTGTTTTCATTTCCATTCTCCATTTGGTTACAGTTGCTTGTTTACCCATATTTCTATTGTTTCCCTTTCCCATTTCTTTGCTTCCTCTCACAATCTATGCTAATCTTTTATTTTCTTTAAAGACGGTACTTTTCAGTAGCACAAGCATCCTGCTTTCATTTATCTCTGTTGCAAAAAAATAATAATCTCATTACACATTATTAGTTCCTATTATTTTATCTGTATAAATAATTGTAAATAGCATTTGATTGAATGAGTTTCTCTTCTTTCTGTTTTTTGTTCTTGTAAACAATAGTCTCTTTCTAGTCCCATTTTGGATTGACTGAAGAGCTCTCTCTCTCTCAGTCTCTCCCTCTCCGTCTCCCCCCTCTGTATGTGTGTGTGTGTGTGTGTGTGTGTGTGTGAGAGAGAGAGAGAGAGAGAGAAAACCAAAAATTCCACAAATGTAAGTCATTTAACAGTTTTATTTAAGTAATTTATTATTAAACCTTTCTATCTACAGTATATTATAATGCCTTAAAAAGAGATTTTGAATCATACTGGATTTTGCTCTGATTAAGAAAAGAAAGGCGAAGCACACAGAAAAAATAATCTGTCACCATCACCAACAAAGATCTCTGATTGAAACATCCGGTTGAAAAGAATGTTTTAAATGGAGTTACAAAAATTTGTACTGTTTTTACAATTGAATTATTTTTGTCGAGCTGTTTATGATTAACAAGCTATGTGGTAATTAGGTAATTATTCATTTGTTTATCTGTTTCTCTGTTTTCCCTACTAAAATGCATTCAGCAACTAAAGGTACTTTTTCGTCCATTTTTTTTACAGCAACCATCCTGTGACATGGGCTGAGTGGTATCGAGTATGTCAGGCTCAAATTCAGCCAGTGAACTTCTGTGGCTGAGGCAGGACATGATCCTCAGTCTCCCTGGTGCCCATCCATTGCTTTGACTAGACAAATTTTCACATCAGGAGGTCCATTTAATTCTAGATTTAATTCTCCTTGGTGCCAATCTAATGCTTGGAGCACTTGACCATACATATTCTCACACCAGGAGGTGCATTTAATTCTGGACTCAATTCTCCTTGATGCCAATCCAATTCTTTGACCACTAGACCATACAGGTTCTAACATCAGAAAGCATATTTCATCTATTGTTTGTCTTGTCCTCTGCTGATAACCATGCAACTTTGATGGGCCTCTCCCAATAATTGAAAGCTTGGAGGATTTGAAAAAGAGAATCAAGATTATCAAATAGCTCCACTCCTGTGTGTGTATGTATGTGTGTATGCATGCACACACACGATTGCATTCATAATCTTTTCTGTCCTTGCCTACATTTCACAAAAATGTATCATTAACTTAAAATTTGGGCTTAATGTTGTTGTTTAGTTTACTTTTCCACTTCAACAACAAAACAGATACCTTTAGGAATCATTGTGGGTTTGGGTAAACCTGTAAAATGCAGCTTTCTGGCCATGTGCAATCACAGAGTACTTGACACAAAATTCACAGATGTTGACAAATGGTAATGTTTGGCACTTTAATAATGAAACCTCGGCTTCCGGTTCCGGATCGCGACACCAGCAGTCGCACGGAGAGATCTCTCTCTCCCACCGGCTGGTTTCCCTCCGTCGGTAGACCCTTAATCGGGTCGAAAGTCGCCCCGTAGAGGCGACCACCGTTAGAGGAGGCTCCTGCTCGACTGGGGAAGAGCGGCGGCTCTCCCCAGTTCGAGCTTTCTCCTTAGGGCCGCCGGAGGAAAAGATCGTCCTACAAAATGGACGGTCACTTCGTCGCACCAGCTGAAAGCCAGAAGAACATCTAAGCGAAAGAACCCCCGTGGAGAATCCGGGTGAGACCTTTCCTACCCCCTTTTTTTTTCCCCTAACTACTTTCCTGTTAAAAGCTTTCTTTGAATTATTTCCCTGTCGTGAGGAAGCAGCGTGTGAGCAATGGGGAAAAACAGCGTTGGAAAAAAAATATATAAATAAAAACCAGTTAATTTTGATACTATTTAAATTTTGGAATACTGAGGGGACCTGAAAACATTTTATTTTTGACTATTATTGTTACAACTACGTATTCATTATTTTGAACCCTTTCTTCATCTTTTTTAATACGAAAAATAAAAAATCTATTATTTGGAAAGAAAAAAAAGGATTTTTTGGTTTGCTGAGGACATCTTGTGTCGAAAAGTGGTACTGCAACTATATTTTTTTTTATGACTGGGAATGGCTATGACCCTGAAAGAGTCATAACTACAAGATAACGATGCAGCTGGCCTATTGAAAATTGAAGGTGAATGCTTGCTTGATTCTTATGAAGCAGAGCCTTTTTTAAAGATTAAAGATTAAAAAGCCTTATTATTATCGATATGGAACTTAATACACAACTGGACTATGAACTTATATTGGAAACAATTTTAGAAGCTGCAAAGGATGTGAGCTCTTACTTTCAATCCCTTTTCTCTACACTGAGAGAAACTGTGGAAACCACAAAACAAACTAATTTTATTCAACTTCCAACACAACCTATCGAGAAGTCTGATGACTATACAACAACTTCAACAGAGATGTCTGAAGCATCAATACCAACATCAACAGAGACTGACACTCAGACACAACTTATTGAAAATCGAGAAAAGGTGGATAAACAATTGGCAAATATAACATGGAATAAAACAGCTTTTACCATCCAAAGGCTATTAGAAGAAAGGAAAGAGAACTTTGACCAATTTGAAGCGTTAAAGAATATGGACCTTTTAATAGTGTGGTTTGATTATGTAGGAACCTCACTATGGAAACCACTATGGCATAGAAAGAAGCCTAGAGTTAGATTTAAAAATGTATTTTAAAGTTTTATTTAATGGGATTAAAAAGGCTTTGATTTCTGGACTGACTTAACAACTAATGGAATACGTGAAATTTTTAAGAGGATACCCTTTGTAATATTACTCTGTTTTAGATATGATATATATTGGAGAAGTAAACTTTATCTACTGGTTTAAAAAGATTTTTATAGATATAGAGGCATTGATAGAATATATATTTAAATTAGATAGAAATTTATTTGTTGGCCTGATATCTTTATTTTAAGAGAATTATTTGGAAATAAAAGGAGAATAAGAGGGATGGGTGATAAGAGAAAAAAATGGTATCAATGAAGAAGATATGGGAATGTTGTTGTAAGAACAATATACCAGATATAATTATATATAAAAAAAAAAGGGCACCCGAAGTGTTAATAATATGTCTATTTAAGGCTAATTGAAATATAGTAATTGTAAGTTAGTAAAGCTTAAAAACAGGATTTGGATTTTTAGAATTGAAATGTAACTGATATTTGATAGGACCGTTTGAAACTTATATAGAATTTATTAATTTGAATATGTAAAATTAAATGAGGGAATTAGAGAGGGAAGCTTAAAAGACTTGAGTTGACTTATATATCTGTGATTGTTTTTCTTTCTTTTGGATGTTTAATATACCCACCTCCATGGTGGTTCCTAAGCACCTTAATGTTATCCCTGCACCCCTATAAAATCTAATAAAATATATTTAAAAAAAAAATAATAATAATGAAACCTCAGCCATTAATGACTAACAAAATGCAGAGGACTTTTTTGCTGTGATAGAAATCCAGGATGGTGCCTGTATCATGTGTTTTCCCACCTATGAACAAAATAGAATCAAGAATAACCCTCTTAGACACTGTTGATGTAGGATCTCATTCCCAAATGGGGCATTTCCTGCTATTGTTAGCAGAACACCTGATCCAACAGATCAAAACATTCTTCACAGCTATGGGTTGTGGTATAACAGGCCATTTCCCCCCCTGAAGGTAACAGTGAAAATACCATATTTACCTGAGAGGAAAGTGACCTGTAATTTAAAATGGTTCCCTCCTCTAGGAAAACTATAAAGAAAAAAACTCCCTCATCTGCCTACACTATTACCAGTGAATAAGAGGACTTTTTCAACATTATGGCATAGGACCTGGTTATCCAAGGGACCAACTGTCCCCAATAGTTTTTGCCTGCCCAATAAGACCAGGCTGAATGGTATCCTCCAGGTCTTCTGATTTCAACAATGTGGAGCTAGTGGAGCTAGTAAGGGCGCCTTCTCCATCACAATCCCTTATCCTTTGGGAAAAAAATCCCCCAGGAAATTCATATGATTCTTACACTCTAGTTCAGGGGTCTTCAAACTCGGCCCTTTTATGAACTTCAACTCCCAGAATTCCTCAGCCAGGCATGCCTAGGGTTAGAGTGGTTGCTGAGGCCATGACAGCTTTCTTTTGTGTGTGTGTGTGTGTGTGTGTGTTTGTAGGTATTTTTTTTAAAATACATGGTTCCTTATTATTTCTGAATGAATAAATAAATAAATAGTGGGAAAAAGAGTATTTTGATAGATGAAAGTGATTTTGTTAGTATAATAAATAACATTAGTGACTGCATCATAAAACACCAACCCTACATACATTAGTAGTGATCAAAGTAAACAGAATCTAATCTTGGCCATTTAGAAACCTATTTCTCCATCTTCTCATTTGTACTATATGAAGACATTTAAAATTTGATAACAAATGCACATCTATAATCCATTTCTTAACCCCAGAAGAATAAATCTTTCTTGCTCCATGAAATAATTGTTCCACTGAGCGAAAGTAAATTAATTAGTTAATTATTTGGTACACATAATAGAGGGGATAACTCTCTACTAGGTTCAATATATGTCCTTTTGGTTCAATCTGTCTATCCCTTCCAAATGGAGCAGCCATGTCCTCTCAATTTTCAGAGAAAAGAGAAAGAAATAACAACAACAACAACAATAATAATAAATATAATATTAAAAGGTAGGAAGTTGGAGACATGGCATACATAATCTGTAGACCATATTGGGCTGGAGTGATTATAAATAGGCAGTCATTGCCCTGTTCTAATTATAAATCATGTTGAAAAATGATGCATGTAGCATGTGTCAGTCAACCTCACATTTAGTTATTATGAACAAATAAATTGTCCTCATTCAGTGATAGTGTAATTTCAGTGTAGTGAAGTTCTGGAGAAGAGTCTATCCTTCTCCAGAGTGCAGATCTTAAGTCTTGAGTTTCAAAGGTTCAGTGTGATGTCTCCCTTGGACGACTCCCCAGATTCTTCCTCAGAGATAAGCTCAAGGAAGGTCAAGCCCATTCCTGGCATGTCAGGAACTCAGTTAATTAATGACTCTGAACAGCCAGCTGAAAGACAATCAGAGGTGGCTTCAGCTGGGGAAAGCCTGCAGGGGCAGACAGCCAGCGGAGGAGGAGTGCCTTCTGCACCTGATCTGAGACCATGTAGGGCAGAGAAAAGGCAGAAGCAACGGAGGTCAGCCAGACTACTTAGGAGAAGAGGGCCCTGCCCGTCTTGATGGGCTGCACTGGGAAGCTGGCTATTTATGACAGCAGACAGCAGGCGTTGCTGGGAACAATGTGTTAGTTTGCTGGCTATTTGTTTGTTTGTTGTGCTTCCTGCTTCACCGTGTTTGGAATTGTGCCTTGGAGACTCTGAACTTTTCTTCATGTGTGTATTTAATTTTTGCCCGGTGGATTTAAATTTGTTTGATGGAGCCATTTGTTTGAGCAACTTTCATTTGTTTATGGACTATTGACCAATTGCTTTGTTGACTAATCATGGCTTGCTTGTGGCTGGATTGAATATTGGTAAAGGGAATTACTGGGGAACATTAATAAACTCACTAAACCATAGTTACGTGTGAGTGAGTGGGGCAGCACATTCAGATGGAGGTTTAAGTAATAGTTGTAGATCATGAGAAGGAAATTTTCTTGGAAATGTATGACAAGGGGACTGACGGTAGACACCAGTGCCTTAAAAGGAAAGACTAGGGCTTAAAAGAATGATGCAAGCAGAGTTTGAGGGCAATAATCCTTCCCTGCTTTGGGGAGATAGTGGAATGGAGAGAAATAATTCTAAACCAGGCTGATATAAAAGACCCTGACTACTGGAAGCTGATTGCAGTGGTGATATCAACCTTGTTAATCCTGAAAGAGTTAGATTGAGGCAGGAGCTCAGCAGTAGAAACGTGGCAAAACTCTCTCCAATAGAAAATAAGCCATCTGTGAGTTGCAGATGCCCAACTATGACCTTTTTGATGCTAATAGCTGTACCAGTAACAATGAATTTTAAAGGGAAAGGTGGCTTCTCTTCATTAGAGAAGAACAATGGGAAGGGCAGGCAATATACAACATGCTTCCACATCATGAAAATCGACCAGTCGACTCTTGTTGTATTAGGTTACAACATTCATTTGGGAAACTGAAATAGAAGGTAACTGGAAGAGCTCTTATAAATAAGCAGAGCAAAAGTCTGTGCTGTCTAAAAGACAGTCCCCAAGGTCATAAGGCTGGACAAGCTGATAAGGGAGATGAACAAGCAGTTCCCAGGTCCCTTGCCTGCAATCTCATATAACTAAGTCTGTTTCATCAATGTTTCACCATTACACCTGGCAACTGAGAAGTGACGCTCTTCACGACATTTCCTAGACTAGTAATATAAAGTGATACGGCATTGCTCTGAAGCAAATTATGTCAGAGGGTGGGAATGATATATATGTAGTGTTCTATTGCAGTGTACTTATTACAATCCATATTGTTGCATTCTGGATAATTTGTAGCTTCCAAGTGGTCTGCAAGAGCAGATGTGTGTAAAGTTCATTGTAGTAGTCCAAACAGAAGATGGCCAAAGTATGGGTGACTATGAACAGAGCCTCCTTAACCAGGAATGAGTGAAAATGGTGCATAGGAAGAGAAAAAAAGTCCATGGAAATGGGTATGTATAAAATGATAGGAATAAACAGTGGGTTTTTTATATTCATTTTTAAAATTTCTACCCCAGCAACCTGTGTGTAGGTTATCACTAAATTATGCCAGTGGTGTCGTGAAAGTTCTGTTGCCATTCTCTAACTTCTTTGGTTTCTAATTCTTGATGGAGTGGAAGATTTAGAAGCTTGCCATGGGCATGTCGGAGATAAAAAAATTATAATATTATAAGAATTAATATAATCATCAGTTGTTCTCGAAATGTCTGAACCAGCAATAAGAAAGCTCAAAACTGTTGGAGAAAGATATCGTTGTGTAATTGTCGAGGCAGCCAATGAAGCTGACAAGCCTGTAGGCAATTCTGTGGACACATCAAAACGACAGATTAAGGGTGTTAACTGGCAATGTGAAGCTGACAAGTTTTGGTAGAAGTGAAGACAAGCTGGAGGGTGTCTGACTGGAGGACGGCTAATTTGAATCACTGCTTTCCACTTGATTAAGAGTTTAGTTGGATGCAATGATGGACAGACAGGCAGGTTTGCTTGTGCATGGACACACACACACACACACACACACACACACACACACACACACAAAGACATGCAAGTTCGCCTTCAATCCTTGCTGGCCTCTCAGTTCCTCACCTGAGTCAAAAGTATGAGAGCTTAGGAATTCTTAGTTTTGTATCTATTTGTGTGAATAAGCAGGGTCTGCATGTATTGACAAATTACACATTTGCAAACATTTCTTACAATATATTATACAAATGCTTCCCAAAGTGCTGAGGTGAGGAATGAGCTGCTCAAGAAGACATAGAAAAACAAGGTCATATGAAAGGTCTGCTGAACCTAGTTCTTTTAGGAAGAAGCTGGAATGATATCCATTTTTCAGGCATGACAGTGATGGTGTTTGTATTTTGAGGATGATGAAGGTTGGATTAATCAACTGCTACCAGCTACATTTATCTGGCAACTGGGAAGTGATGGTCTTCAAGACATTTCCCAGACTGTTAGTACAAAGTGATACAGCATTGCTTTGAAGCCAATTCTACCAGAGGGTGGGATTGATAGATAAGTAGTGTTGCATGAGTCTATAGCAGTGTACTCATAACAATTCATATTGTTGCATTTTGGATCATTTGTGGTTTCCAAGTGATCTGCAAGGGCAGCTCTATGTAATGTGCATTGTAGTGCAAACAGAAGGTGACCAAAGCATGGATGATTATCAGCAGAGTCTCCTTAACCAGGAATGGAAATGCAATTGGTGCACAGGATGAATTTGTGCAAAGGCCCTTATGAATGCAGCTGCCACCTGCTCTCCAAACAAGATTCCCAAATTGTATACTATTTATTTCTGTGGAAGTGCTACCCCATTCAGAACTAATTATGGAAAATATCCATATCTACAGGTATCTATCTATCTATCTATCTATCTATCTATCTATCTATCTATCTATCTATCTATCTATCTATCTATCTATCTATCTATCTATCTGTCTGTCTGTCTGTCTGTCTGTCTGTCTGTCTGTCTGTCTGTCTGTCTGTCTGTCTGTCTGTCTGTCTGTCTGTCTGTCTGTCTGTCTGTCTGTCTGTCTGTCTGTCTTCATCATCATCTATCATCTATCATCTAGCAATCTATCGGTGGTGGTGGGGGTAAAACCTACAGTTACTGCATCTTGCCAAGGTAGTTAAGCAGAAGCTTGTTTTTCCCTGTCCACACTCTCATGCTTCCAAATACTGATAAAGAACATTAACATGTTTACTTGTTGCCTTTGATAGATTATTATTATTATTATTATTATTATTATTATTATTATTATTATTATTATTATTATTATTATTATTATTATTATTATTATTATTATTATTATTATTATTATTATTATTATTATTATTATTATTATTATTATTATTATTATTATTATTATTATTATTATTATTATTAATTATTATTAGGAAGGTACCTTGGAGGTCATCTAGTCCAACCCCCTGGTATGGGCAGGAAACCCTATACCATTTCATGTGTATAGATGTGTAGCTAAGTATCAGCGTATTTATGTTATTTAACCTCATGCTGATGGATGACCTTCTCTATCAGCTTCATGTACAGTAAATGTTAAATAAGAGTGGAGAGAAAGTAGACTCCTGAAGAACTCTGCAAAGTAAGAACTTAGAGCCGGACCTCTCCCAGTTCTCGGTACTAACAGGAACTGGTCACAGAGGAAGGATGTGAACTACCATAACCACATACCCCCCCGCCAACTTTTATTCCCTTAAACCAATCCACAATTTGATTAGTATGGATATTAATGGTATCAAAGAATCAAGACAGGTGTATCACCATATGAAATGTGAGCATTGCTTCCTCAGAAGTATATCCATGTTAGCAATCTGACTCTAAATGGTTTAGGTAATTTCTTTCCTCAAGGACCCTCTGAAATTGTAATCTATTTTCTCAATAACACCCCTAGAAAAAAATGTTCAGTCCTGGGTTCTTGAAAAGGAAGTGCTTTAAATGCTGGCAGGATTGAACTATCACATGAACTTCTGTCTCATATTTTGTATTTCTCAGGACTCTGATTTTTCCCCCTGCAATAGTTCTAAATAGTTCTAAATTCTCCTATCATTCAAATACTTTGAATGGAGATTGAAGTCCTCCAAGTACCGCTGGTTTAGGAACTTCACTGCTAAACTGGCCACAGATTCCATCAGAGATGTTTTGAAAGTTTTATCTTATATAATCATATTTCTTGTTGCTGACAGCCTTTCTGGCTTCCCATGCTTTAATTAAACCACAAGAGAAGACATCATAAGGGAATTCTTGCCAGTTTTATTTTTTTCCATATCGAGATATTGGAATATCCAAGGAGACTACCAGATAAACTCTCAGAGAAACTCTACACTCTGTCTAGATACTGCTGTCCATAATCTAGAGGGCCTCCTGCTTAGATAAGCATAGTTTAGGCTCAGTCCAACTAGTCTTCATTGTAACCAAGTCTCATAATAGCTGATTACACCTGGCTCTGTGCCTTTCCTCAGTTACATCTAACTGCACCACAACATAATCTGGCACTCTTTTCTTTCTGCAGTGTCTTCATGATGTTGCCTTCATCTGATCCCAGGTGATATCTGAGACAGCCTTATGTCATTCTTTTGCAGTTTCATTATTTAAGAAGCATTTCCCCCACATCCAGACACAAATTTTGCTTTGGATATAATCTTACATATTCCACTGATCATTCTGTAAGTGGTGCAGCCAATGATTTTAGATCAGCTTGGTATCTAGAGCAACTTTAGGTTGAGGCAGACAAATCGCCTTCTGTTTTGTCCCTGGGCACTGTCTTTTGTGACATTCTGCTTTGGCAGTGGGAAAGTCTGGTTCCTTCAAACTGTGCTCTTTGCCTTTGCCTGCAGGATTTTTGATCTGATTCCAATTCAGAGATTTGGCTAAGCTGAACAGTGGCTAACCAATGATGGCAGTGAGAGGGGGGTATAGTTGGGGAAGAAAATTGCATGCTTAAGTTTATCTATCCTTTCTTTTTCTCTGCTTTCTCCTACATCATGGTGCAACTGTTCCTACAGTATACTGCTTGGGCTGGTTTTGAACATGAATTTAATACTTTTTCTGGAATAATGCTAAACACACAAAAAGCCTGACAATTAGCAGACTCTCTTAGTAATACTTGAGCAACAAATGCATGGTGCAAAAAATTTTGTGAGGTGGCTAAACCTGTTCATTCTAGCAATCCATCAACTTTCAACTTCTCACCTATCCCCATCCCATATGAAGGAGAGTGGCTGCTGACTGGTGATGTTTAGTGGAGGGAGGGAGAGAAATCTGGGGAAATCCATTAATCTCTGCTGCTAATGTGCCCTGTAAACTGAAAATAAGGACAGCACCATTTGCTAGCATTATCCCTGTGGCAGGAAACAGATTGCCAGTGGGGGCAGCAAATGATTTGTGAGTAACACTTTAACTTGGCTGTCAGGAAGAGCCCTTTTTTTTTGAGGAGTCATCATGAGAAAAGATGAATACAACCAACTGACTGAATAATGTGGGAAAAGAAGTCAGTTGATTATGGCTAACTGAGTCTCTTCTATGACTGCTGTCACAGAATAACAAAATGTATTAGTTCAAAGAGACCTTATAGTTTACTTGTTTTATTTGTTTAAAACAGTCTAGTCCACAAGGTGATCTTTCTCAACTGGGAGCTAGCAACACTGTCCAGTCCAAATGCCTTGGGATCTCCACTCCACAGACAACCACAGTTTAAGGTCTCAAGAGGCTCCAAGATGGCCACTTTGAGCCACAACAACCAGATGCTCTTGCTCCCTCTGTTGCTAATTACTTGGTTAATGGGGGGGGGGGGTCTCCTCTCCTCTAGCCAAAGCGCCATTGCTGCAACCTGCAGTCCTCCTGTCCAATAAGCTTCTGTCTCTCCCTCTCCCAAACAGTTCCAGAGTAGAAAGCCCTCCAGATTAAAAACTGTGAGCATCAAATTTTGCCTGCTTTTCTCCCTCATCCTTTGTTCTTCCTGTTAATAATTTTAGTGTTCTTCTTATGTATTCTAAAAGATAAATGCATTTGTAAGATGGTATCCAATTCCTGCCCATCATAACAAGAAATGGATCCTATAATGATTAGGCTACTTTGGTGTCCTTGAGGGTATTTAGGTATACATTGTGAAACTATTGTTGTATCTCTGTGATCCCAGCCAATCTATTTGGGTGAAGGAGGCCTCCGTGTGTGTGTGTGTGATTACATTTTTATTTTAAGATATTAAATCACATACAATAGACAGTTTCACAAGCACAACAACAGAGTAATCTTCTTTTCTAAATAGCACTGTGTTCTTTTTTTTTCTTAAAAGAACAACCGAGATGAGGGAAAATGTTTTATTGACTGCATTGAAAGAACGCTTGTCTCAGTGTGAACTGATTTGTAAGGAGAAGTGAGAACATCATCAACCTTGTCCCTAAATAGTGGGGAAATAGCATTGCAGCAATGCATGGCAGCATGGGGGGGGAATTGTTATTCTTCACAATGGATAGAACAAAGTGGTGACTGGGTACATAGTTGGTTTGGGTTTGGGTTTGGGTTTGGAAAGAATTGCTAAAGCAAACCTTTCTCATCAAGCCTGCAAACATTTGACAGGACACTTTGTTTCAACATGTCACCAAAGAAGTCATTCTTGAAGCTGCTTCATGAAGCAGTGAGTCACCTCATCTTCTGGCTTCATTTGCTTCTCTTATAGGGCAGCCTCTGAAGTCCTAGTCATCCAAAGAGGCTTCTGCAGGTGCTTCAGGCAACTGCAAGTGATGTGAAGCCCTTCACTGACACAAACTGCATTATGTCTTCACCTCAATGAGAAAATTCCCAGAGGTGAAGAGAAATCATGTTGCAGAGATCTACTAAATCAGAACTCCAAAAAAAAAAAAGCAGAAATTTGGGACACTTCTTTATCATTACTGTACTTGTTAAATGAGGGAGAACAGAAAGCATCTAGGACAGTGTGTGTGTACAGACACATGCTCTGAAACAATTTGTGGCTGGAGCCAGAGCTCAAAGTGGGTAGCTTTGGACATCCTGGCTCTGATTCATCTTTGTTTTCTGACACCCATTTTTCTGTTTTTCTGAGTTGCAGAAGAGCTTTAAGAGGCTTACAGTAATACAAAAGTAAATAAAAAAGCTGAAAAAAGATACAACAACTAATGAAATCCCCAAACCCAACGGCAATCGACTTCCTAGTTATTGACACAATGAGGAAAGCAATCCTAACAGAGCAATCACTTCCTGCAGTGATGGGACCTACCATACCATCAGTCCCAAAAGGCTTGTAGGAACAGCCAGATCTTGGTTTCTTCCCTGAATGCCAACAAGATTGATGCTGACCTGGCTTCAGAAGAGCGGCAACTACAAGAAAGGATGGAATTTGAAGGGTACTTTTCCCACTAGCTCTTACTTGGCATTCAGAACAACTGGAGGTAGATGTCCCAGGAATGTCCAGGTCCTACATGACTCAGCACATTGAACTGCACTCAGAAAGCAACTGTCAACAAGTGGGCTGCATGAAATTAATACAGTTATACAAAGCCAGTCATCCCAGAGTATTAGGAAAGAGCTACAGCATTGCTTACTGAATAGTTGGATGCAGGTGTCATGACAGCAAAGATATGCCTCCTGGGCCACACAAAATTACACTAATAGATGAGACCTAAAGAATTTTCAGGCTTTTAGAGTTTCTAACTGGACAACCCTGTAGCACTCATAAGCATTTTCATTAATTACTTGGGTGAAATTGTGATTGGAAGATGTGATTATTTCTTTATATTCTTTACATTAGTCTTCACAGCATTAAATAAATACTGCCCCAGTCACGGAAACTGGATTGCATTATGAATGATCTAGAAGACTGAAACCAAATTCAAAATGATCTTGATAAGTTAAAGAGATGAGCCACAAATAACAGAATTGTGAATTTATGCATGGGAAAACAGAAATCAGATACATAGGTACAAAAGATTATACTTGGGGGATAAAGAAGGATGCCTGTTCTGCTAAAACTATGTGTACAAAGGATCTTGGAAATATGGTTGAGCATAAGCTAAATAGGAATCAACACATAGCTGGCATGGTTGCCAAACAATTTTAGTCTGAATGAATAGAAATATAATTATTAAATTGGAAGAATAATTCTGCTCTATTCTACATGATCCAATTCTGAATTTCACACTTTAGCAGAAGAGTTCACATATAGTGGAATAGAAAAAGCAGTAAGGATGATCAAATGATACAAATCTATGAGTAGAAATCAATGGAATGGGTATGTTTAAACTGAAGACAAGTTGAATGTGGGATTCTTCAAGATCCAAAGGAATATCTCACAGAGGACCAAAATCTATTTAATATCATCCCAGATTGCAAGGCATGGAAGAGGTGTCTTAATTTTCATGGAGCCAGATTCCATTTGAATGTTAAGAAAAATGTCTTGATGATTAGAATACTTTGACTTAGAAAATAATTACCCGGAGAGGTGGTAGTTTCCTGTCCTTGGATGTATTCAAACTGAGGCTAAATTGACATCTACAACAGATTCTTTAATTGGATTTTTACATTGAATTTGATGGTCTATAGTAAATGGCCTTCTAGAATTCTATGATTCAATTATTCTAAGCCACACGGTCATCTGTGTTGGCCTCACTAAAATAGAATGGGCTGAGGATCAAACTTAATGAGAATCTGTAGTATATTGAATCAACCAACAGGAAAGTCACTTAGTGACTTTATGACTTGCTAACTTCTAGTTCTAGGCAATTATAAAACTTTTCCAAGGGTTATATAGTCAAGTATGACCCAACAGGAAGTGTCAAATGTACCCATGATATGTAAACTTCCAGTTCAGGAAAGACCATGAAAGATCATTATTCAGAACACACAGCTAAATCTGAACTCTTTCTTAATAGTTCTAGAGTTGAAGGTCTGGGGAAAAGATTCAAGGTGCAAGTGCTTGGTTACTTTCTGACTTATCTAAGCAGAACATTCTTAATGATGGCACCAATTTATCTCATTTACTTCTGCTCCTGAACTATATGACTGTAGGCTCTGAAGCATTAAGTTGGGAGTTAATGTTCATTAAATCTATGAAGTGCTCATGCCACTTTATGTCTTTTGATGAATAAAAGTCTGAATTGATGGTGCTGAAACAGAAGTTTTAACATCACTGCATTGCCATCAATGACTGCTCAGTATTTGGAGCCCCAAATAATTGTGGTTTAATATGGTAGCATCAAGATGATAGGTCAAAGAGAATTGAAAAAAAACCCCTCCTCTAGCAATTCTTTTAAAACAATCTTTCTACTCAATATTACAATTAATATTTTTTTTAGATTTTTAAAAATCCCAGCTTTATTATTATTTTTAAAAAATAATTCAAGATAATGAACATACCTAATAATCTTTTGTCCTCTTGTTTTTCTCACAACAGCAACCCTGTGAGATGGGATGGGCTGAAAGTGACTGGGCCAAGATTATCCAGCCAGGTTTCATGCTTAAGATGGAACTAGAACTCCTGATTTCTGGGCCAGCACTTTAACCACTTTATCAAACTGGCTCTCTATTTCCTATTAATATTCCAGAAATAGGCAAATATTGGACTGTAGGGGCTATAATCCTTTCTTGTATCCATTCCCCAAGTAATTTCTTTCCACTGACATGGACATTTCAATATGCAGGGATTTTCTTGGTATGATTCTATAGAAGGGGTCTTCAAACTTGGCCCTTTTATGACTTGTGGACTTCAACTCCCAGAATTCCTCAGCCAGTGTGCCTGGCTGAGGGATTCTGGGAGTTGAAGTCCACAAGTCATAAAAGGGCCAAGTTTGAAGACCCCTGTTCTATAGTATGCAGTAGTGTAGATACTAATTGCATGCTATAGAACGCATACTAATTCTATCCCAAGGTTGACTCAGCCTTCCATCCTTCCAAGGTAGGTAAAAGGAGGATCCAGATTGTTGGGGGCAATATGCTGACTCTGTAAACCGCTTAGAGAGGACTGTAGAGCACTATGAAGTGGTATATAAGTCTAAGTGCTATTGTTATTGCTATCCGATAGAATGCATACTAATTGCATCCTATAGAATGCATACTAATTGCATTCTACAGTATGTAATAGTATACTATAATATGCAATAGCAGATACCTAAGAAAGACAAAAAAGAAGAAGACACATGGTCTACCACATGCAACAAACAAAAGTCCCTGATTCAGTGGAGAAACCCTATTTGTCCATGTTGACTCTCAGCCTCCTAACTTGGACAGGAAGGTGATTCAGTCCCTACAAAGGATGCCTTTCCCCCACCCCTCCAACCCCAAGGAGTTGCTCTTTTGCTTGACTGCCCATGCTATTATTTGTGAGGTTTGGTAATAATGCCTACCATACTTCCTGTCTCACAGAAATCAGTCTGATGTTGCTATTTTCATTGCCACAAGACATTTGCTTTATCTGAAATGATTTTGCTCGATAGTAGGTTTATATAGAACTGTATATAACAGCATGCAGTATTATCTTTTCCTCCTTTTCTGATTGGCTACAGTTCTGCGCATGTCTGGAAGGGCTATTATTGAGTATATATAGACTCATTTATTTGTATATACCATTTATTTGCTTTTTGGGGACGTCAGACATCTCTGATGATTTGACAATTAGGGATCATGTTTTCTCAGGTGAGTGGAGCAGTTCCATGCTAGGCATGGAATCACCCAGGGTCAAGAATGAGCTTCTGAATGAGATGTGAATTTGGAAGTTTGAGGGTAACCAATTTGAAAAGATGTGAATTTCTTTGTAAGATAACACATTTTATTGTGATTCAACCATGTCCCTTTCTAGTTAATGTTCAGTTTCTGCAAATGAAAAAGGCTGATTGCAGTCTAAGTTGCATTTGGTCTGAGTAGATTGGCAACCCAGTAAGTGGCCATGTTTCTTTTTTTAATGCTGCTGTTAGTGTCCTTTTAATCTGCATAAATTCCATTGCTCGGTCCCCATGGCTAAATCATCAGCTCAGATGAAGCTCCTTTTGTTTGGATGGATATATTCATCATTCATATAAGTGTTGAAGTGGAATGAGGCCAGCCTGCTTTCCTGTGGTAAGTCATTCCATTAAACTTCCACTAACGGTATTTATTCCAAGAAGTGGTGATTTTTCAGTAAAGGTAAGGATCATTTGCATTAATTTGAAATCCTGTGCCAGACTATATATCTTACATAACAACATGCAAAAAGCAGGATATAAAAAATATTGACATTTTTGAACATATAAGTAGAAAATAGAACTAATCAATCCAAAGTTCTCATTTGAGGTACAGATGACCAGGCTTATATCATCATATTTTGGACAGTATGCAAAGAGCTGGCTTCACCTAGCCTTTAATGCTGGGAAAAGTGAAAGGAAAGAGAAGAGGGTAATCATCCCTTTGGCAAGATGGGTGGCTGTATAAATTTGTTAATTAAATAAAAACAAATAAATAATCTGCAAGAGGGATGCATTCAAGTACAGTGGAGATGGATGCATCAGCATGTCTACAAATCTCTTCTATGATTTGGCATCTCTCAGAGGGAAGAAAGCTGGCAGCCCAGGTTCGAGACCTAACCACAGGGCGAGCTCCCATCCTCGTCCCAGCTCCTGCCAACCTAGCAGTTCGAAAGCATGCAAATGCGAGTAGACAAATAGGTACCACTTCAGTGGGAAGGTGACAGCATTCTGTGACGTCATGCTAGCTACGTGACAATGGAAATATCTTCAGACAGCTGGCTCAATGGCCTTGGAACAGAGATGAACACCGCCTCCTAGAGTTGGCAACAGCTAGAGGAGTAAAATTCCCAGAGACTTCCCAGGGGGTGGAAGGATGGTGGCAAGGAAATACCTTCTGTAAGGAAGTTGAGTCATGGCAACTGGGCTTCTTTTGTTGTTGGTTTGAAACATTTCACTGCTTCTAGAAGCTACTTGGATAAGCACTGGAACATTCACAACCAACAAGAAAAGAAGTCTAGTGGCCATGACTCAACTTCCCGACAACTCAACCTGAGTTCCTGAGAATCTTCATTGACTTCTGTGAAAAGTTCTGCCAGGGAGGATTTATCCCCTACACCTTATTTTATTTTATATTTTATACCATTCTATTTTATCTTACTGTTTTTCCTGGCTCCTATGTACAGTTTTAAAAAATGTCACTTTTTAAAAACTCCCCACCATCTGTCTTGACCTTTTGATGCATGGAGCGATGAGATCGATCAGAGGAACACTGTCAACGTGGGTAGTAGGAGGAAAAGGCAGTGCTCACATTCTGCAGCTCAGGCTTCATTCAAACTCCTGAAACAGCTGAAACAAGAGGATAGATACTGAATATTTCGAACAAGCAAGTTCACTCTATAAGTGTGACTCCTCTCCTTGATGCTTCAGAATGGACTCTCCAGGGAGAGACTGAAAGCCAACAACTTCTAGATCTGTCTTCATCTCTACAAGAGGAAATTCCCTCCCCATAGACCACAGCCACTTGCTCATCATCACTATGGCTTATTTCAAATGAGCCTGAGAATTTAGATTTAAAATATTTAAAAGCTGTTAATATAGCTGACTTTATAGGCAGACATAGCCTGTTGATATTATATTCAAATATTCTCTTCTATTACTACTATAATCGTGTCGGGTGCATCAAAGCATTCTGGGTTGAAGGGATTGAATGGTGACATCACCGTTGCTTGGGGGACACCCAATTGGGGGCTCCTTTCATGTTCCCATTAAGCTGCCCACTGAAGTGGTACCCATCTATCTATTCGCGGTTGCCCACTTTCGAATTGCTGGGTTGGGAGGAACTGGAGCATGTGATGGGAGCTCAACTTCAGCCTGTGACAGCAGCTGGGTCTCAAATGCAAGCCTGCTGATCATCAGCCCAGTGTCCTAACCTCATGAGCCATCATGCTTTTCTCTTCTATTGATAGACTTTGACTCTGCAAAGATTTTCGATCCTTCTGACCACTAGTCTAAAATAAAAATAGACTCCCTGAAGGAATATTTTTCAACTTTACAGAAAATTTACCAAACAAGATGCTGGAGAGTCTCAAATCCCAAGTTCCCTGCATTAATAGCAGACTACAAGTATTGTGCAGGGAAGACAAGGTAATATGTATTCTTAATCATAACAAGGAAAGAGAGATGAGAGGAATGAACAAAGCAAAAGAGAAAAACTGCAAGCCTATGGATTGCCAGGAAGGGTATTCATCTAGCGACAAATAATGAAGCAGTTAAGGACAAGAGGCAAACAAATCCTAAACTGTTTATAAACAAATCAGATTACCTTACAAAATTTAATCACAGAGATAAAACAGGATGGTGTGAATCTAGGAAAATGGTTACTTTGTCCTTGAGTTAACTACTATGTTGTGAAGGCTGATTGACAGACTTTCAGAATGTAGAATGCTCCCTTTCCAGTGTAGCTTTCATCGTATACTATTGACTTTTGAGTGGCCTATAGTCTCCTTCATGCTGTTCAGAATGAAGCCTTCCCTGAGTACTCTTTCAATCTTTCCACTCTGTTTTCTACTCAGAGGGAGCTAACTCACTTTTGAATACAAAGCAATCTGGATAAGGGAATGTTGACACTTTAACACACACTTGCAATAGCTTTCCTCCAGACAAACAGAAGGACATCTTTCCAAAGTCCTTGAGAGGGAAAAACCCAAATAAATTCTAATATTTGCCATTTGACACCCTGCACTGATTGCTTGGAAGAATCCTTGAGTAACTTCTTCAATACTCTGCCAGACTGGAAACAGGCTGCCATTATTAACAGATTGGAAGATCTGAAAGAAATCTTAGTGACAATACATCAAACACTGATCACTTTGGCTTTGCCAATTGCCTAAGACAATCATGCCTACCTATTAAAATAACCTGTCAGCACAGACTGTGGCATTTCTCAGTGGAATTTAATTACCCAGAATCCCAATGACAATGTACCAGGAAGAGAGGATTCAGCTTTCTTAAATGTATATTTCAATAAGTTACTGTAACATTTGGAAATCTTAAAGAACATAAACACTGATGCTACTTTTGCTTTAAGATCACAGAATTTTCACTGATTGCCAATCTGTGTGTTTATACCTGAAAGTGTTTTGAAACTAGGGTGCATCTAGCTCTAGAGTTCCACTAGTCGACCTGAGCCCTCGCTTTTCAGCTAAATTGACTTTTCAAGAAACTGACGATCCCATGTTAATATTGTATGCAATCCCACACTTCTTGTGAGATGGTTATTTATATCAATTTGATAGGTAAATAAATAAATAAGATGTTAATTCCTGAAATAAGACAACACTCTTTGTCAATAGTAATAGCAGCCTCTTGGGCAATAACAATGCTCCAGATCAACAATTTGGCAAAAGTTTCTGTCAAGAAGCCTCACAAAAACATTAGCCTGCCACAACCGCTTCTGCAGTCTAGTCACCAGGGTCTGACGAAGATTGGATAATTTCTAATCAGTGTGTATACTGAACACCTGAAAGGATCCTTGATCACATCACATCTGCAGACTCACTGAAGGAGACCCTCAACTCAAGATTTCTCTACCACTTCAGTAATCATCAGGACCAGAGACCTATATTCATCTCCTGATATGGAACATAGATGGTTGGAAGAACAGAACAACTGACAGAAACCAGATTGAATTTTTCTGTCAGTGCATTGTTGCAGCTTTACAGGAGACCTGGAGGACTGTTGATAATACCCAGGGGACCATCTCCCAAGCTTTAGAACTTGATCTGCCCCAGCAGAGAAAATCAAAACAAAACAGTGGACCTCTGGAGATTTTTTGTTTGTTAAAGGTTCTTTGTTAAAGAGAAGTTAGGCTGGCAGGACCAAGAATTGACTCATGGGATTGATCCCTCCCATCTTCTAGTTACCAAATTCAAACATAAAACTACAGATGTCCTGGTACTGAAGATATATGTTCTTTCACATTCTTCACCAAGCTAGAAGAGATCTCCATATTTTGGGAGACAAGCAAGCTCACCACATCTCCCCTTACATCCTTCGCTTTAGGAAATCCAGTAGTGGCCTGGATTACATATATTTCTCAAATGACAAAAGTGAGCTCTTTTCTGATCTTCAGGTCTATGTGAAGGAAGATAGAGACCACCAACCAATTGCAGTTAACTTCTTCATCAGTTCCAGCTTAAATTTAGATAACATCCCTGGACAAAAAGCTGTTAGCTAACATTTAAGTGAGACAAGATAGACAAGAATTGGACTAAGGTAAACACTAGATCATTGTTTATTTTCTTGAATTCAGAGGATGCTTAGATTTGGACAAAGATGATTTCCTATCTACTGAAGGTTCCAGCAATATGATGGTTGGCTATATTAGTCTGTGTTCCATGTTAAAAAAACTTTCTAACTTTCTAACAGTTAAACGGCCCTCCAGAAATAATAATCAGATCAAAGCAGTTTGATACAGAAAGCTATTATGCAAGAAAGACATTATGGGCAGCTAAGTGCTTTATTCAATGACACCCCACTATAACAAACCACACTATGATATTAAAGCTTATATGTTACTAGAAGAGGCTCCTAGTAGACCCATTTTATGGCCTCTGTGTGGTCAGAATTAGAAGTTTCAGTAAAAATGTCCAATTCAATCATATTTTGCAATATTGCATCTGGCATCCTGAAGGAACAAAAATTCTTCTTTGATATTCCCATCCCAGGCTCATCATGGGAGGAATACTATGGTTATTTATTTGCCAGCTCTAACTATCTCTCTTCTTCAATTCAGAAACTTGTGTTTCTCCCTCTAAACAAGCTATTTTCTTGACCACTGGTCTCAGCAGCAGAAACTAAACATATCATACACTCTGCAAAATCTAACAAGGTGAGGAGTTTCTGCTTGCTAAGCTTTTTAAGTCATAATATGTATATGTGGCATAACACAAATAAATGACATAACTCATATCCTTTTTGACTGCCAACTGTATGCGTCAGCCAAAGAACATCTTTTAAAGTTGCTAGATGGCAGGATAGCCCATTTGGGATCCCATCCATAAGATATCTTACTTACTTCAAGATACAAACACATGGTCAGTAAGAAGATTGCCAAGTTTATAACTGAAGCCATTAGACTGAGAGTTATCTATATCAGGTTGGAGACAACTGCCAAGAGGATGATCTTATATGATTATTTCACTGAACATTTTTATATCCCACTGTATGATTTTATTGTTTTATTTTATATGGTTATGAGACTAATCAATAAACAATAAACTGAAACTGTCACCTCTCAGAATCAACTTCAAGGTATTATAATGGATAAAGTTGGGCATTCAGCCCCCACAGGAATTTCCTATTAAAATCCATGTTGTTTCAGTATGAGTTATTTCATCTCCTGTAGCTGAAAGTTGGTTTGAAATTATCCATTCTTGTTCCAATAGAAACGAATATTAGCAGGGTTGAACTGCTCTTGGTGCACTGATGTTACCTAATTGGGCAATGAAATTATCTGTTAAGCAAACAACCAAGCTCAGAGAACATCAAGGATTCACTATAAATCCATAGAGTTGTATGGGAAGCATGAATGAAGATGGAATCTTTGTCAACTTCTGGCAATGTTATAATACATTAATATAAAGGATAGGATAGGATAGGATAGGACAGGACAGAATAGAGCTGGAAGGGACCTTGGAGGTCTTCTGGTCCAGTCCCCCACTCAAGCAGGAGAACCTATACCTTCTCAGACAAGTGACTGTCCAGTCTCTTCTTAAAAAATAGGATAGAATAGGATAGGATAGGGTAAAATGGAATGGAATGGTATGGTATGGTATAGGATAGGATAACATACAATAATTTTATTATAATATCATATCTTTATCTTTATACATTGAACAGTTCCAAAAACTATTTCTTCGGATTTAGTCCAAATATATTTATTCAGCTTTTCTGGCTCCAGGATTTCACTTCTAGGTGTTTTCATCCCATCTTTCAATAGAGTTCATAGCTCCTATTGATCTTTAGCTTCCCTGGTTCCACTCCAAAGTGAAAATTTCAAGAGGAAACTCCTCATTGGTGTTTCAGATTGGAAAGTAAGGACATAATAGGCAAGACACATAACAGCAAAATTGCAACACTAACAGCATTGGTGTATATTATATTACATATACTGTATGTATGATAAAGTATAATAACACTATACATTTTGCTACTTCCAGCAATAACATTAGCTTGAAATTCTACCATGAAAATTTTAAAAGAAATTCTTAACCATCTTGGAATAAAGCAGAGAAGAAGAGACATACTTTGCCAGGGAAGAACATTTTTGAGAAATTTCAAGCTCCATTTCAGCAGAGCATCCATTTTAATCCAAAATATATGGAGGTCAACAGCTTGCCTACCTAGTTCATATTGACTGACAGCCTTGGGCTTTCCAGTTTTTCCACTTCTTTGGGGAGTTGATAGGAACTGAAAGTGGAGCTTAAAAGCATGCAGTCTTCCAATAAACTGAAGATCTTCTCAGCATTAGTGATGAACCTGAACCACCATTTCCAAAAGACCATGACTGATTTACAGCAGAGCTTTTATTTAAATTAGGGAATAATGAGTTCTGACTATAATTAGTCAATCTGTTTCCATTCTGCCCTAAGTACAAAAGACTGGGTATAATTCATATTCCTTTCTCCCTATCATACACTTATTAAGGGGACTTAAAGCTCTTTACCAGCCTAAAAAAAATGCTTATTCCATTGTGAGGCCATATACTCCTGCAAGAAGTAGAAGAAATAAAGTGTTCTGCCTGTCCCAAATGGGTGGCCAGGCTTAGGACCAGCATCTAGCATGATGTCCCTCAGGAAGAAGCCCAAGAAGAGCTGTATGCAGTAGCCAAGATCAGCTAGATAACAGCCCTACTTCACATTTTGAAAGCTGACTTTACTAGCTGTCAATTAAAGACAATGAAACTAATCAACGTAACTAATACCATTCATCCACTCCTTATAAATATGCTCTAGAAGACAGATGTGTTGGTGTCTGGTTATTACATAGCTGAATGGTGGTTGCCATTTGATTACAAAATGGCAGTCATGACTGTATCATCTAAATAGCTTTTTAATAAGTCCTACATCAAAGAATTTGAGATGATTAAATTAACCAAAAAGTAATTATTTTCATTTCTTTTTTATTTATTCTTAATTGAGCGGGAAGATTTCTACCCTGTAGGGAAATACACACATTTAAAGAGAACAAACTGTATCATTTGCCCTCCCAAATATATTATTTTGCCTTGTATGTTGGAGTCTGATTACTGGCTTCTCTGTCCTGAATTACAACACTGGCCCTCTCCTTTTCTTTCAGAGAGATTAGTATTAAAAATCATGGATATTTCAGAAAGTTGTGCGCAGACATTCCATCTATTAGGGAATATTGTGAATGGCATAGAGGTACAGGTACCTGTAATCCTCAATTTATGACCACAATTGAGCCCAAAGTTTATGTAAGACAGTTGTTGAGTGAATTTTGCCCAATTTTATGACTTTTTTTTGCCACAGTGGTTGAGTGAATCACTGCGTTGTTAAGTTAGTAACACAGCTGTTAAGTGAATCTGACTTCTCCATTGACTGCTTGTCAGAAGGTAACAAAATGTGATCGCAGGACTCTGGAACACTGCAACCATTAATTTGAATTTTGATCACGTGACCATAGTGTGAGAAAGGTCATAAGTCTCTTTTTTCAGTGTTGTTGCAATTTAAAACAGTCACTGTACAGACTTTTTGGTACAAAGCTCAACTACATAAGGGGAATGTAGGTGGAGAACTTCACTGCCCACCCTATTATCCCAAGTCAAGCAAATAAATATGTAAGTGACAAGACTTTTCTCTCTTTTTCCTTTGCCTAGTGTGAAGAAAATGGCATTTTTCTGTACAACCTGGATCTTGTTGCTGTACAACCAGCGGTTTGACAAGAAGTGGTGATTTTCATTTGTTTCCAAGAGGGGAAAAGCAAAGATAGTGAAACACTCATTCTTTGACTGAAATAAAGGCATGATTTGATTTGTTACATTTTTTTAAAAAAATGGTAAAGAAAAATAAGGCTCAAAATAATGCCCCTTTAATGCAGATTCCAGCATGGAAGAGTGGGAGAATTATAGAATAATGTAGCTTAAAGGGGCCACTGTAGCTGTTAAGTCCAACTCTTGCTGAATGCAAGGATCCAAATTAAACATCCTCAACAGATGGCTGTCTAGTTTTTTACACAAATCTGCACATCACTAGTATTTGCAGCCTCGTGTTCAATTATTCATGAACCTACTTTCTGCCTGACCTATGGCCTATCCTTTTCCCAGTTGGCCAAAAGATTTCTGCAGCTGACCTCTTCCTGCAATAGAGAAAGATTGGCTAAACATCTTAATATGAAGGCATTATAATTTGTGATGAAAGTTATTTCCCATTATCCCTTTCTCCTCCCTGCTACTATAGCAATGCCTTTAACGTTTGGCAACAACTTCACATTCTCCCAATTGGCAAAATTTACATCAAGATCAAAGATCATCTAATTTGTGTGCTGCTTTAGTTTGTACAGCATAAAATGGAAAGCAAACTTCTTCTTCCTAACCCTTCTGAAACATAGAACTTTTGACACTCTTCTCTTTTTTCCCCTCAAGATAAAAAGAGGTGGGGATGGATTATGTTTAATCCTTCCAGCGAGGAGGATTGTTAGATATTTTGGTAATGAGCAAAAATACGGGACATACAGACACATAACACACACAGTTTGCCAATTAGCTGAGTTGCATTAATTAAAATGTGGAATGAAGCACTGAACTGTCAACACTCATGTCACCTCACATTAATGTGCACTAGAATGAGAGACAGAGAGAGAGAGAAAAAATTTGGGAGGAGAATAATGTGCCAAATTTGTGAGTCACCACTCTCAGCTTAATTGAGTTTCTGCTACATTTCCATAACCAATCTTTCAAATGGTGATGGTTCAACATTTAAGAACTCCCTTGCTTGAAGTGAAGGGGAAAAATAATTCCAGAGGTTAAGATATAAAAGAGTTAAGCAATCAAAACTAAACTTGTCAATCTAGAGAAAGGCAGAGTCCAGCAAAGCCCGGGAAACTCAAAATCTACATAACCAATCAGGAGAAGTAAAGACCTCTCTCTCCCTGAAGTTAACTCTGTAAAGACGAGGAAAGAAATTCCAGAGTCCTATTGTTGTAACAGAAATATTGGATTTCACAATGGAAATCTCTTTGGTTTTAGTAGCATTTTTTTTCCTGATTACTTCAAATCCCTCTGAATATTGGCAGCTTTAAAGCTGAAATGATGGCAGCTTTGGTTTTGAATGGCTTCAATGGAAATCTTCATGACAGCTGTGCTGGAAAACTCTTCTGGACTTTCAGAGTAATATATGACAATTCACCCTCTGAGTATTCTTTG
The DNA here is from genome assembly GCA_023970755.1 of Azemiops feae. Classification (NCBI taxonomy): domain Eukaryota; kingdom Metazoa; phylum Chordata; class Lepidosauria; order Squamata; family Viperidae; genus Azemiops; species Azemiops feae. The sequence continues at coordinate 807,735 of JALGBA010000172.1, read as the reverse complement.
GTTGATTGCCCTTAGAGGCGAAGAAAGTTTTATGGGAAACTGGAGCTATTGTTGTCTGCGTGAAGATCTGTAACTTTTTAATATCAGGGGTAAAACAAAATGATTAGCATCTGATCTTGTGATAAAATGGGTGGTCAATAAATTTAATAAATATCATGGGGAAATGCCATTTTTCTATTGCAAAATTTTAAGTTTCCCACAAATTTATGAGGTCATTGCTAAATGAAAACATGAAATGGTAGGAGGAAGATACAGTATATTTGACAAAATAGCAAGTCATAGTATTATAGGCCTTAAAACCTTTTATCTCACATCTCTTATTTTATGGCTACACTGAACCAGAAATACCATTGCCTACTAAACATAGATCCTGGACTCCAGGATCGAAGATTTTTCCTAGCAATCATTACAAGAAGATATGTAACTCAGTAGGACCTTTAGCACAGTTACTGATATCTCCATATAGACTGGGGAAAAACTTTTACCACCTATCTGAAATCTACCCTAATAGTGCATATGCCTTATTATAGCTGTAGCTATTAGTACTATTAGTGCTATTATTATTACTATTATCCTTTAGAATTCTCAACAAGCTGGGGGGTAGATTGGGCTGAAAATTGGAGGGAAACTACTCTATGACTCAAAGGAACAGGAGTTCAGTGAGTTTGACCTTCAGTCTGAATTGTCAGAATATGGATATGAACCTGTTTTTCCCCTGGGTCTAACCAATTTTAACCAATACACCATACTAACTATCTGCCAATTATAATTTTAAAAATTCTCAGCTAACAGAAGACAAGTTAAATATTATGGTAAGATCATCTTTGGGGCAGATAGAGGCAGAAAATGGATGAATGGGTAGATAGATAGATATTTCTTTGGTATTTTATTTTATATATTTTTATCCATGCTGTTTAATACTATAACCAAGATTTCTTGTATATAAATATTGTGTGTTTAAGTACATTGTTTAATAAATAAAGATTATATCCTGCATTTTCTAACAATCCCAGTGCAGGGATTTTAAAAAGTATCAGCTCATAAAATATTAAAAATTGAATGAAAACACAGAATTTCTCAGGACAACAGATGGACATCATCCCAGCCAACATGAGGATTATTTGAATGGTGGGATTTGTAGTTCCACACGTCTGCCTTGCAGAATGGGAAAGTTTGAACAATTGGGTACATTTGATAAAAGTAAAGAGGCAACCAGGCAGAGGAACGGTTTAGAAAAACTCTTATCCATTTTTTCCAGTATTTTTTGAAAAAATATAGAAAGAGAAATGACACACTCTGAAGAAAAATTGATGCAAAAAGACAGATCAAATAACTAAGAATAAATAGTGCACAATTCTGATGTCATCTTTATAAGAAACAATGTTTTATGCATGCTGTGTCTGAAGCTTTAGAATAGAAAATGAGTTTCAAGGAGATTTTGGGAAAGCCTGCATCAGAAACTTCCAATATCTTGAATCTGGGAAGTATTTTGTTTAGTTCTGGGCCATCAGGGTATTACTCATGGTATAGTATATTTTCCTATATTTTAAATTGGAGACATTCAGAAAAGAAGGAAGGAAGGAAGGAAGGAAGGAAGGAAGGAAGGAAGGAAGGAAGGAAGGAAGGAAGGAAGGAAGGAAGGAAGGAAGGAAGGAAGGAAGGGTTAGAAATACAGTTAACTTTCTAAATTAAGGATTCTAAAGTTCAATATTTTAAAAATATGTATATATCTCAAAATATTTTTTGATGTGTGAAGGACTACTTTCTTCTTGTATAGTTTTTGGCTGATTCACAGATGCAAAGTCACTTCATTAATTATTATTTATTCTCCACTGAATAATTGAAAAATCTCTGCTGTATCCAAAGGATAGACAGTATGGCACAGTGGTTAGGCCATTGAATTGGGCTTGGAAAAAATCCAGGTTCAAGTTCCAAATCAACCAGGAAGCTCACTGGCTGACTTTGGGAAAATCACATCCTTTCAGCCCAAATTACTGCACAGGATTATTGTATGAATAAAATGTGGTTATGTCTATTTCCTATATAAGCCTGGAGGAAAAATGAGATACAATATAAAGATAATGATTGCCATGAAATTAGTTTGAATCTTGGAAAAGAGCATGCAGGCATCTTTATAGTCTTCTTAGCAGCAATAGTATCATTGCTTCAAGTCACCAGAAGATGGTAGCAAACACATACAGAAAACTAATTCTTTGCTGCCATCTAGTGGTTGTCTAGATTTTGCAGTCTAGACTGTTAAGAAATCCTTGCTGCCTTCTAGGATGTATTTGGACTTCCTGATCTAGCCTAATTCCTGGACTGTCTTACTGATCTTCCATCCAAGTAAAAACCAAAGTAACGACTCTAGGAGGCATACAAAATTAAAACAATTGAAATAATCCAAATAATACATTTTCAAGGTCAGAAACAACATTCCCAACTTGCCATAAAACAACACCAGTCAGCAAGAGCTCACTTAACATCCTGGCCTAAGTGCCGGAAGGAACAGTCAAGTCTTTAAAACTTTATTAAAGGGTAGCTAAATCACAGCCATCTGGATCTCAGAAGGATTGCTGTTCCACAGGGCAGATGCTCCAGTAAAGAGAGCTCAATTCCTGGGTCCAATGATGACATTGTTTAATGGAAAAGATATGGCATATGGATCTGGTGATGCTAGCAGAGATAATTAGTGACAGATGCTAATGATAATAGATGATAACACTAAATGCCTACATTTAGGCAATCGCTTTACCTCCAGACCTTCCTTCATGTGAAGCTAACCCCGAGTGCAGATAGGGGTGGTGATGGGGAAAGAAGGAAGGCAGCCGGTAGGAATATATACACTTGCTCCAACTGGGCTGCACAACTCTCAGAAAGCTCATCCACCATCAATTGATGTATAGGAAGACTGGCAGGAGAAGGAAAGGTACCCAGTGACAGCAGTATGAAGACCAGCCATCAACAGATAAATAGAGGTAAACCATACTTACACACCATTCAAATGAGACAATAAAAAAGCTAAAAAGGAAACAAAAAGTCCAGAACACATCCTCTCCAGCAATCAACACCTGGATAATTAAGGATTAACACCAAACCTGTGAAAAACAGTAATCTAATTAAGAAACTACCAAGGATAAAAACCATACCGCTACCAAAACAGGCAGGGCAAGTTACTGTATATAATCAAAGATTAAACCTCAGACTCATTCACTCTCATGATGTTATCCAGTTGATAATGAAACATTTGCAAGGAAACAACCAAATTCAGAGTTGCCTTATCAGTGAAATGAGTGCCATATAAATTTAATAATAAAAAACACTTAAGGGCTTCACAGTTAAACTCTGAGCTACATATATTTTCTTTTAAACGTTCTTCTTGTTAAACTAAAAACTGAATTAAACCAAACATAATTTATAATCTATACTACTGATATAAATGCACTGATTTATCCAGAAATATGTATTGGGTAAACATAATATATGGTGTCATGTTATCTTGACTGGAAAGATAAGATAAGATAACCTTTATTGTCATTTTTATATTGTGGGCACAATGGCACACATAAAAAATGAAATTTAGTTGCCCGCTCTCAAAGTGAAACATATACATGACACAAACCTAAAACATACTATGTACAACATATATATAGACCCACATCCCTACATATACATAGCAAATAAATATTAAATACTGTCCATCTTGAATATATAACGGAAGGAGGAAGTTTGAGAGTTCGCAAGGTTAATGCTGTATGGAATGAAACTATGGCTGAATCTGGATGTTCTGCTACAGATACCACGAAGCCTCCTCCCAGAAGGTAACAAGGAAAACAGGTCGTGAAGAGGATGTGTAGTGTCCCAGATAATCTTACGGACCCTGCTCAAGCAACGCTTCTGTGCTATGTCCTGGATGGGAGGGAGGGAACTGCCAATGATCTTTTCGGCCATCCTCACCACTCTCTGCACCGCCTTCCTGCCTGAAGCAGTGATGCCTCCAAACCAGACTGTGATGCTGTATGACAGGATGCTCTCGATTGTCCCCCTGTAGAAAGTGGTCAGGACAGGGGAAGGAAGATGTGCTTTTCTCATGCGGCACAGAAAATGCAGGCGCTGCTGTGCCCGCTTCACCAGTTTCTCACTGTTTAGCGACCAAGTCATATACTGCAAAATTGGGAGAAATGTGAAACTTCTTTTTCAATTTTGTATCCTGCCAAATTTTACTTGATTCCTGGGCATTTGCAGGAATAACAAGCAATGTAATAAACTGCATCAAAAAATTTAAAATATCCTTGGTAAAATACACATTATATTACAATAAAAATAGAGCAAAAAGCCAATCCAATGAAACCAATAGTCTCTTCCAATTTGAAGGATAATTGCAGTTTGCTCTGCATTAATTAAAGAGAAGCAGATCAAGTGTTTCTTATTAAATTGCACAATGGCTAAATTCTGCAAACACCTAAAATTATTGCTACAGGATTCTTTGTTTTATGAATTCAACTTTTAATGAGTCAATTGCATTTTATTTATTTTGTGAGCCTCCTTGAGAGCTTTGATTTGAAGAACCAGCTATAAATCCAGTAAAGAAATAATAGACCCACAAATGACTGTGCTTATGGACATTCATCATTAGTCAGGCTTTTACACTGATAGTGCTATGAAAAGAAAATTGTCCTTATCATCATTAGCCAGTACTGTCAATGAGTGATGAACATGTCCTTATGATGAAACAGCTCTTAAAGAAATGTGAAATCACCCTGAGCTAAGCCTTTGGAATTGATTTGCAATTTTACTTTAGGCCAACAGCCCAGCCCTGTAGAAATCTTCTCTCAAAATCCCTCTAGTGTCAGGAGCCCCCAAACCAAATGAAACCATGCATGACATTTGAGTGGCACACTGGTATTTATACCTCAAATGTTGACAGGACCAAAATAAAAAAAAAATGGTGATGGTCAGGGCCAAGTCTTCCTTAGATAATAGCTGTGTCAATTCTATTACCACTTTCCCCTCAACTATAATTCGGATTGTTGATGATTGAGTTAAATTTAATTACTGAATTTGTTGGATCGAACTGAATTGATTGGATTGAATTGAATGTATTTATTCAAAATTGGTCAACTCAAAAAACAGTCTGGGTGGCCTCCGTCATTTAAAACAATACATAATTCAAAGAAATGTGACCACCTGGATAGAGCAACCATGCCAAAGAAAAAAAACAGTTTATACTGATGCATTTATATGGTTGCCCATCTCAATGAATGACTTTGGGCAATGAACAAAATAAAATAAAAAGAGTAACAAACTGAGCAACAGCTGAGTAGCAACAACCCAAATCACAGTCAGAAGCGGGTCCCTGCACACATTGGACATCAGGCTTGGACACAGAACCAGGTTTTTAGGACCTTATGACAGACTAGCAAGGTTGGGGCCATTTGGATCTCCAAAGGGAGGATATTCCACAGGGTGGGCAGTATAGCAGGAAAAGAACATCTTCTAGGTTCTGCCAACCGGCAATATTTGGCTGATGGGACCCAAATCACAATTATCTTGCCTGACTGGATCAGATGGGTAGAAACATTTGGGGAGAGATGGTACCAAAACAATACCTGCTTTTAATAGAGTATATCTGTCTATTTTCATGATGTAATACTTTTAGTATTTCATCCTTGTTTTTTTTTTAAAAACCTGGTGTTATTTTTTTTTATTGATTAAGTGTTGTTTATCGCCCCAGGTAGTGTTTACACAGTGGAAGAGAGGATACTGAATGAATTAGGGCTATGTAGCATTTGAGATTGGAAGGAGAAAAAGTGCTTTGGAGCATGCAGAACGGTGCATGGAGTATTTGTAGGCCATTTCTTAAATCAGCTGTGCTTACACACCTATACACACCATGAAAATGTATGTATGTATGCATGTGTGTATGTATGTATGATGTATGTGTTTTTATGGTGTGTATACGTGTGTAGGCACAACTGCTTTAAGGAATGACCCACAGATACTTTAGGCACACTTCTGCATGCTCCAAAGCACTTTTTGGCCCACAGTTGCTTTCTGTGACTCTTCTCCCAAATGTGTGTGTGTTGTGTGTGTGTACACATGTACTTGGGAAGGGCAAAGGGAGAATAAAAAAATCAATGATCAACATGATCATGCAGTTGAAGTCCTGCCCCTTTTTATCTTCATTGCATACAAGGTGCTTCTAAATAAGAGGCAGAGTTTTGACTGTATAGTTGCAGCCACCATCTTTCCCCAACCATGTCCCTGCATCTCCTCCCCCCCTCTGAAAATTATTCCGCATATAAATTGTCTTTTCTCAGGTCTTCCTCTATGAAAAGTTAGCCTTTCTCTCCTTGCTTTCCTTCAGCTGCTTGTCATCATATGAGTTCCAAACCAGCCTGTGTAAATCAGTGTTAATTTGATTTGAATTGGAAAATCAAGATTCAAAGAGGGAATAATTTGACTGGAGTTTGTGGCTTGAGATTCAAAGGTCAGCTGGTTCAATAGAAGCTGCTTCTATATTAGATTTAAAAACAAAAGTTGTCCATGGGCTATATTGGAGAAGCATCAAAGTGCTTGAAATGCTTCCTTTTTTTCCATACAAGGAGCTAAAATAGCAGGATGGGAGATACTTCAGAGGAAATTAACCCTCTGTCAGATTTCAGTTGCATATTTTCAAGGCTTTTACCCCAATATCTTTTTACAATATTCTCCCTGTATCTCCTTCAATGCAGTGGTAGCAGAGATGGGAAAGGACAGCAATTGCTGAATGAATGCAGCAAGTATCCAATTTCAATTTATAGATAACCCCTTTTAAAAAGTGTTTTAAAATGAGAAACTGTTTGTTTTTCCCTGTGTTTTTCTGAGATGTGAGGTTAGATATGATACTAAAGTGTACCCACTAACAGACTTGCCCAAATGGGGTGGTATCAGCTCTGGATTAACCATTATATAAAATAAAACATCTGTTTAGGCTACAAAGGGAAGGGAGCACCCCAGAGTTTTTTGTCCTAGCTATCATGTTCTTAACTCTTTCACTGCCACACTTGACTTTAGTTTTCACTGACGCTCTGCTCATTGTCGAGTGACTTCAATCTGCAAAATAAAATTAACAAATGATGCAAAAGAAGATGCCATATTGCTCAGCCTTGATCCCATCTTTGTTTACTTAGAGATAAACTGAACTCTTGAGTTTTACTTGCAGAAAAAGTCCAGAATATTTTATTAGCACCAGAGAGAACAAAGTTAAAGCTTGTGACTGGCCACATTAAAAAAAGAGAGAGAGAGAGTTAAGAAAGACAGTGAAACTGAAAACCATGTTAAATTGCCACTTCAAAAGATTATTGTGTTCTAGATTACAAAATGCTCAGATTTTAAAACCCTTTTGATCTCTTTTTCTCTGCCTGCCTCCATTAATTATATGTGTATATTAGAAATGAGCAAAGAGACCTTTGCAGGTTTCAATAGAGTGTAATTGTTATACACAGCAATCTACATCAGTGAAACATTTGGCCTTTTTTGTCAGTGGACTAAGGGTTAATTTCCCAAATAAATCTTATCTGGCATCTTAATTCTATTTTGCAAATATGAGTGGCTTATGTGTGGGCGCTTCATATATCATTTTTGCAGAGTGAAGCACAAGGAAAGGGATCACTAATACCATATAAGAGAAAGCTAGAATCCACTGAATTTCTATATATAAATAAGAGTTCCACTTCTGCCAGCTCATCCAATAATGCAGTATCCCATTTTTTCATACCCCGATTTTGGGAGGGTGCAGAATCATGGAATTGGGGCTCAAATAATATGACGTATCAAAATTCTCCTGCATTTCCCCTCTACCATTTCTCATTAAACTTGATGAAAATGAGATCCTTTTCAAGAATAGAATAGAATAGAATTCTTTATTGGCCAAGTGTGGTTAGACACACAAGGAATTTGTTTCCGGTGCATAAGCTCTCAGTGTACATACAAGTAATAGTGGTAAGCATGATCATATACAACATGAAAATACATTAATCATAAATTGTGAAATACAACATTTCATCATAAATCATAAGATGCAACAGTGATAGTCATAGAGTACTAGCTAAGCAAACAACATAAATCATACTAGGGTACAAAAAAACCAAAACAAAAAAACCCCCACAATATAAATTGTAAGATACAAGCAGCAAGTTATAGTCATAAGAAGATAAGGATAGGTAATAGGAAAGATGAGGAGTATCATAGTAATAGTAATACTAGTATTACTTTACTAGTATTTTGACAGTGTTGTAGGAATTAGTTGTTAAGCAGAGTGACGGCATGGGGGAAAAACTGTCCTTATGTCTAGTTGTTCTGGTGTGCAATGCCCTGTAGCGTTGTCTTGATATGAAATATAGATTTGATATATAGATATGAAATATAGATTTCTAGGGTTTCTGAAGTAGAGATATTACCAAAGACTTTTTAAAGATCACAATCCTATGAATTTGCTTCATAAAAAGAAATCCAGTTATTTTAGATGGAAACTAAATGAAATGCTGTTGCAGAAAGAAACAATGGTAGAGGATTATAAAAAAAATAAATAAGGAAACTATAAGTCAGTATCATTACTGAATAATGACTAGGGGTAGTTTACAATGATTCTGGCTGATAGACTGGAAATTTTGCAAGAATTTAGTCATGAAAATTGATGTGGGTAAAAGGGAGCCAGGTGGCTTGCATGATTAGGATGCTGGCTTGACAAGCTGCAAGCCCGGGTTAGAGACCAGAGCACTGCCACGAGACAGGGTGAGCTCCCGTCATTTGCTCCAGCTCCTGCTGGGAACATCACCAGACAATGGTGATGTCACCAGCTAATCCTTTCAACTTGGAGGTGCCTCGGTGCTTCTGACATGAGTGCAATGTGATGTGGGTTGAAAACCAAAAGTCTTAGAAATGTATTGGATTTTTTTAAATATTTGGAGCAACGTAATTTAGCGCCCCTCTCCGAGTGAGAAGGATGATTTAAAAAATGTGAAATATAAATAAAATAAATATAAACAGTGGAAAAACAAGTCACATTTAATTTTTATTTAATTTCTAATTTTTCTTAGACTAGGAGAAGGCCTTTGACAATTTGAATTGGGCTTTCCTGTCCAAGTTTTCCAAAGTTGGAGAGAATTTTATAAAAAGGATAAGATTGATTTATACTTCAGAGAAAGTTCAGATAACTTAATGGAGATTTAACAAAGCCTTGTGAGATACAAAAAGAACAAGATAGGGATCTCCTCTCTTCATATCTCTGAACAGAGAATTAAGACCGGATGAGAGAACTGTAGGAGTAAAGAGCAAAAAAAAAGATACTTATAAATTAAGGACTTTTGCAGGTGACCTGGTGTGGGTTTTGGAAGGTCCTTTAAAGAGAATCGAAATATTAATGGGAAAACTAATAATAATTTGGTGCATTATCAGATTGTAAGATCAACAGAGTCACAGAAACATCTGGAAAATACGGCTTGAAGCTTAACACCTCAAAAACCAAGATCATGGTCGTCAGCAAACAACCCGTTAACTTACCACCAGTAAATTCAGAAGGAACACCACTAGAAAAAGTTGAAAGGATCATGCACCTCGGTTCTAATTTACATGAAAGCTGGGACATGACCACTGAAGTAAAGACAAGGATAGAGAAAGCTCGAACAGCATTCTTCAAAATGAAAAAGGTCTTCTGCAGTCACGACATAAGCCTAAGACTGAAAATCAGGCTTGTCAGATGCTATATTTTTTCTATCCTGCTCTATGGAGTAGAGAATTGGTCTCTGACAGAAGGCCACCTGAAGAGACTAGAAGCATTTGAAATGTGGATTTACAGGCGGCTGTTACGTATAAGCTGGGTTGACAAAATCAGAAATGAGGAGATGATAAGCTGCCTGGGAAAGCCAAGGGAAATCATCAAAACAATTAAAAAACGAAAGTTAGAATATTTCGGACATGTGATGCGACACCCAGAAAAATACGGCATACTCCATTTAATCCTCCAAAGAAAGATTGAAGGCAAACGAGGTCCAGGCAGAAGAAGAACATCATGGCTTCAAAATCTAAGGGACTGGTTTGGACAAAACTCAGCAGCACTTTTTCGTTCGGCTGCTGATAAAAACAGGATCGCCAACATGATCGCCAACGTCTGATAACGGATATGACAGAAGAAGAAGATCAACAAAGAGAAGATGAAGATGTTAATTAAAAACATTAAAATGGAAGATCAAAAAGAACTGATGAATCAAATGAATTTTAAGATTCAAAGGTAAAATACTTGGGTATCACTATCACAAATATCAATTTTATGTTATTTCAAAATAACTCTGTTAAGACATGCAACAAAGTTAAAAAAAGAAATATTAAATTGGGAAAAACTACAATTGTCATTGCTGGGAGAATTTCTGTGATAAAAAACACAACTTGATATAACTTGTTAGAAGATAAAAAGGAAAGAGGAGGATTGGATTTACCTGATATGAAGTTGTGTTTTAAAGTGTGTTGTTTGGTTTGGATAAAACAGAGGGTACTGCTGCGAAATAGAAGGCTCTTTGAGTTAGAAGAACATGACCCACAGGTCATTTGGCTGGCATGGATATTTACAGTACGACAAAATCAAGGTTAATGTGAATTTTAAAAATCATTATGTTGGTTATGCCCTATTGAGAATATGGAATAAACACAAATCCACATTGTGTCTGAAAACACATTTGTGGCTTTCAGCACAAAAAGCATTTTTAGATGAGAAATAGATAAATCAAAATAGATAACATGTTGAGATATGCTAGAATTTTGTCAAAGGCAATATAAAATAAAATCAATCGATGAACTGATGGCAGAGAGACGTTGTTGCCAATGGTTTTATTATTAACAGTTATTAGAAAGATTTAAAGTAGGTAAAAGAGTTTATGGTTTCGAATATTGTGAGACTGAGTTTGAAATTTTAACAAATGATAGTTAAAATGCATACACTTCCATTGAAAACTGAGACGCACAAGAACATATGAAAGAATGCATGATTAAGTTGGCCAAAAGTTTGGTTTCTACAGATAGAACAATGGAAAAAATTGTACTTGAAAGGATTAGAAACTTCCTTTGCAATTGATGGACAAAAAGCTGGAACAAAATAACAGAATTCTGTTTTTATATGTAACAGTTGCAATAAAATTATTATATGCTCAGAAGTAAAAACCTTCCCCTCAATGGAGGAATGGATGGTGAAGATGATGGAATTTGCAGAGATGACTAAATTGGCTTCTTTAATTAGAGAAAAGACATCAACTACATTTTTTGCTGATTGGAGGCCCCTTATAGACTTTTTGAATGAAAAGGGGAAAAAAAGAATTTATGACTTACAGTTTTTATTATTAGAAAAAGCAAATAATACAAAAAAAGAGTTTGTTTTTGAAACCATAGAGTAAGAAGAAATTTTGTACCTGTAATTATATTTGCTGTAAATTGGAAGTAACTTCTTTCTATTTAATTTTCTTTGCGCTTTTTTACTTCTTTGTTCTTCTCGTTTCTTTTTTCTTATACTAGGTCTTGTTAGTTTCTCTGTTTAAAATTCTTGATAAAAACTATATACAGTATCTGTATAAAAAGAATGTGTAAAGGAACTTAAAATACATATTGGAAATGGGAATAACCAGAAGGGATATTTTATCATAACTGGTGTACATGCAAAATGCTAGAAAATTTTGGTTTCAGGTACACACACACGGATTCAAAGCATTTTAAAATCAGAAAAAACAGAAGTCTTCCTTTTGGGACTGATGAACAGAGAGTTTGAAAAAAGCCATGGAGAGCCGTGGTGGCATAGTGGTTAGAATGCAATATTGCAGATTAATTCTGCCAACTGCCAGCAGTTTGATCCTGACCAGCTCAAGGCTGACTCAGCCTTCCATCCTTCCAAGGTAAGTAAAATGAGAACCCAGATTGTTGTAGGAAATATGCTGACTCTGTAAACCGCTTAGAGAGGGCTGTAAAGCACTTTGAAGCAGTATATAAGTCTAAGTGCTATTGCTATTGCTATTTTATATATGATAACACAGTGAGATTATTGTATACACAAAGATGAAAAGGCTCAGCAGCAGTACCAACTGTGGTAGTAGACAAGGACCAGAAGCCATCAATGGTGATAAATGTAGTGGTGTCAAGTGACAGCAACATCAGGAAGTAGGAGTATATGAAGCTGGAGAAGTACTAGGGCCTGAAGGAGGAACTACAGAGGATGTGGAAAGTAAAGGTCAAAGTGGTCCCAACAGTGACAGGAGTACTCAGGGCTGTGACTCCTCAGCTGGAAGAGTGGCTTCCAACAGATCCCAGGAATAACATCAGAGCTCCCTGTGCAGTACTAAGGAATAGCTAAAATACTGTACAGAACTGTCAGACTCCCAGGCCTCTGGTAGAGGAAGATACAGGCCATTTAACAAGAGCTAAGTACTTTAGTACTTATTAGTACTAAATCTTCAGTTTTGGTTTTAAGCCATCATTGCTCTAGGCATATTTTCATTTGCTTTGTCTCCTGCAACTCTTCAGAAAACAAAAGTTCTGGTTTAAATTGGCTATGGAAGAAATGTTACATGGGGTAATTTCATCCAGCTACCTTGCTCTCTCTGTACTTCAGACAACAAACCGGCATGGGATTGGATTGCTCAGTAGATTGTTGGAAACCCTCCAGATTTATCAGGTTCTTGCAGCAGACAATTCTAAGAGGTTTTCCATCCTTGCAGAGGTCCAGGCTCTCTATGAGCCACACTTTGACCATGGGAAAAGACAATTGGTAGTAACCTTCATATGCAGATCATATCTCAGCTGTCCAGTTTTGGTTTTAAGCCATCATTGCTCTAGGCATATTTTCATTTGCTTTGTCTCCTGCAACTCTTCAGAAAACAAAAGTTCTGGTTTAAATTGGCTATGGAAGAAATGTTACATGGGGTAATTTCATCCAGCTACCTTGCTCTCTCTGTACTTCAGACAACAAACCGGTATGGGATTGGATTGCTCAGTAGATTGTTGGAAACCCTCCAGATTTATCAGGTTCTTGCAGCAGACAATTCTAAGAGGTTTTCCATTCTTGCAGAGGTCCAGGCTCTCTATGAGCCACACTTTGACCATGGGAAAAGACAATTGGTAGTAACCTTCATATGCAGATCATATCTCAGCTGTCCAAAGTAAAGACTAGATCAAGTGTGTGCCTGCCTTTGCGCGAGAGGGGAGGGGGGTTATTATTAGTTGCAGCAAGTTATGTGTCATGGTTCCGATAAGATGAGACCAGTAAAAACAGAACTCCAAGGTAAAAGGTTTCCTTAAAGAACATATTTATTTGGCTACATAGTATTGCCACGGTCAAAAGTGCAACCAAGACTGAAGTTCCCTCCCAAAGTTTACAAAGTTACAAGGTTTAACTTCCCACCCCAGTAATATGTTATAATCACATTCCCCAATAATCTACTTTGGCGGGCTTTCTAACGGAAGCTGCAGCCTGCCAAAACTCAGGCAGCAATGACCTTGGTTCCCACAGGACAATTTATCATTGTGTCTAAACTTAAAAGGACACATCCCCCCTCCCAATTCTGTGGCAACCAAAAACGAAGTAAAAATGGCTTCAGCCAAATTCGTTTGCAGCGTTGACATTATGATTGCCATAGAGGTAATGAACTCCTGAGTCATATTAGAGACCTCCCTATAGCATAAAGTGTCAAGGCTGCTAACATTGAATGTTATGCTTGACAATATATATGGATGCAGACATTCACTATTTAACCTGTGTATTACTTTAAGAACCACTATTAGATAGTATGGGGGGGGGGAGGGAGTGAAAGAATGTGCTGAGAACTATTTAGCCATAACAATATTTCAGCAGCGCGTCTTCAAAGGATGAAATGTGAGAAGATAAAGATATGGCGGGAGGGAAAGCTCACACTTTAAACTAATTGGGGAATGTGATTAATGACTTGTTACATGAGGGAGGAGAATATGCTTAGACACTGTGGGAAGAAGTAGGAGGGTTTAGTTTTTGGCTTCACTTTATTTGTACTGAAGCAATGTTGCATAAATAAAGAGTTTTCTAGGTACAAATGCCTCAGAATTCCTTGAATTGCATCTTCACTTCGGAACATAACATAAAGGTTGAATTCACCCAAGTCTGCCAGCCTCCAAAATAGCCTTATTAAGGAACTCATTATGATTTGCGGCTGGGTGGTTGGTACACTAGCCCTAACTTGCCTCTGTAGCCTAATCTAGTACAGGTAGAGTGAAATTAATGACATTTCATTGTCCTTTACAGATTACATTTATTGCAGCGGAAAGCTGCTAATAGGGGTAAAGCAAGGCAACCATCTGCACTTACTGGAACAAATGACATCTTTCAGAGGCAAAGTTCATAATACAAGAGCTGTTTTAACCGAATAAAATATACGAAGAGTTCAGAGTTCCTGTTACCATGTTTTGCTATTTAAAGTTATTTGCCCTTCATGAAGGTCCTCTGTTGCTTTAATGATTATTGAAAAAGCTCTTTAGTTGCAGATTTCCTTAAGATATAATTGTGTACCTTATGAGAAGTTGATAAAAAATGAATAATATTTTTGCAAAACCTTAGTCAATAAATATGGCAAGCAAAATAAGTTCAGTCTGTTGAGTTTATTTAAAAATCATTGTCCAAATATGGACACTGGTTGCTCATCCTTAGAAATGGCTAAAAGTAATCTGTCATCTTTGGAAAGATTGAGGGCAATAGAAGAAGGGGACGACAGAGAATGAGGTGGCTGGATGGAGTCACTGAAGCAGTAGGCATGAGCTTAAATGGACTCCAGAAGATGGTAGAGGACAGGAAGGCCTGGAGGAACATTGTCCATGGGGTCACGATGGGTCGGACATGACTTCAAACTAATAACAACAAATCTGTCATCTTTTAAAAATGCAAATGGGAAAATCTCCACAGGAGAAATTTAACAGGCAATTGCAGGAAATGTATATATCATAATGAACCACAGTCATCATTTTATACAAACCGTATTTTAAAACTTGTCATATTTTGTTCCAGTTTCCTTAAAACCCATCTGACATTTTCTAGAAATGGGAGAAATAAAAAGGGAGTTATAAACTAGAATGTCATAAATACAGGAGAAACAGTGTCAATGAAGCTTTGGATTGAGTTATGTAGTTAATATTAGAATTTGAGATAGCTGAATCATCTATTTTCCATGATGGTGACATTTTTTAAACCCTAAGCATTTCTTTATGAATCTTTGAGAATGTTTTTCTAAAAGTCATACAAATGTTTGCATGCATTATTGTATGACATTTCCCATAATGTGCAATCAATTTTCCCTAACAAATGTCTTTTTTAAAACACAGTTTTCCCAGTGTATTCATTTTTACACATTTCTGATAGTATTAATATTTTGGAGAAATGCAAAAACTGAAGAATGATGACATTCCAACTCACGCATTAGTTCAGGGAGTGCAAATGAGACTAGTTTAGATTCAGATTGCCACAGTGGAATTGTTAAAAAGAATTTATCAGATCCACTGTGACTTACAGACTTTTGCTGACTATTGCTTAATTTGTCTTAGGCAAGGAAAAAAAAACCCAATGGGAAAAATATTTTTGCAGAAGCAAAACATACATTTTGTCATGGAAGTTTTGAAACTTATCACTGAAGTAGAAACCAGCCCAATCAGCAATTTACATTTTCGCTCTACTCTTGTAGCCATCTTTGGCAGAAGAGGGCAGAAGTCAACGGCAATGCTGAAGTGCCTTGGTAGGCAAGAGGAACAAAGCCTTCTCAAAACCTGTTGACCTGCCAGAAGTGTTCAAGTGCCAGAACTGCCAGTCAGCAAGGCCAATAAGCATGCAGAATGATAATCATGGGATTTGAAGCCCAATCTGGAAGGCATTAAGCTAGGGAAAGACTGAGAGGCTAATTTTCGGTTTTTGTTTAGTCATCCAGCTTTGCCTTCTGCTCTTAGGGGCCTGTAGGATAGAGAACACACTTTGCAGATGTGAGCTTGAGGAAGTTTTAGGGTGATTGTGTGGAGCAAAAAGGCTTGAAAAAATGAGCACTTTTGTTCAAACGTGACCAGCATGGAGGGCAAGGAAGTAGGAAAGACATATGTAAGCATATGTGATATTTTTTAATTTCATTTTTAATGTGTGCCATTGTGCCCACAGGAAAAAAATGACAATAAAGGTTTGCAAGAAGTTCAGAAAGTGCTAGTTAAAATGGATGAGCAGCTTTGCTTTGCTTGAGTCAAGAACTAATTTTTGTTCAGGCACATCAGTTTGAGGCAAACCATAATGAGAAAATATCCTTTGAGTTTAATTGAAATATTTTGTTGGCTACTGAAATGGCAGTTGTGTTGGTTACTTGGGTGACCTACTGTACATAATAACAACTGTGAAAACCTTCACTGCAACATTTATTTTTACTTGCACTGTGCAAGCTCTTAATTAATGTTTGTTTATTTTGTCCAAGGGAACTATGGCATCGAGTTATAATTATCAATAATTGCACAAAGAAGTAATAATAACCCAAACAGTTTTAATCCCAAATGTCTCCTTTTACAATGAGATTGTTCCTACAGAGCCCTTTAGAACAGAAAATGTTTGTCATCTATGTGTGCACACAGCTTTTTCGTTTGTTTATTTTGTTATTTTGCCAATATAGATTGTTCTAATCCCAGGGTTCATCTTTTCAGACTCAATTCATTTTGAAAGAAATATCAACATGAGAGACCTCACAGTTATGGATTAGTAAATTTCAAAACTGTACTAATTTAAGTTGGTGCAATTGCAGGAACTGTGTATGTCTATTCTAACAAAGGGCTATGGGTGACATGATAGCAGTCTTCCAATATTTTAATCAGAATAGAGCTGGAAGGGACCTTGGAGGTCTTCTAGTCCAACCCCCTGCTCAAGCAGGAAACCCTATACCATTTCAGATAGGTGGCTGTCCAGTCTGTTAGGAAGTTTCTCCTTAATTCCAGGTTGCTTCTCTCCTTGAATTAGTTTCCGTCCATTATTTCTTATCTTGCCTTCTGATGCTTTGGAAAATAAGTTGATCCCCTCTTCTTTGTGGCAGCCCATCAAATACTGGAATATGGTTATCATGTCACCCCTAGTCCTTCTTTTCTCTAGACTGGCCATACCCAATTCCTGCAACCATTCTTCATATGTTTTTGTCTCCAGGTCCTTGATCATCTTAGTTGCTCTTCTTTGCACTTTTTCCCCAAGTCTCAACATCTTTTTTGTATTGTGGTGACCAAAACTGGATGCAGTATTCCAGGTGTGGCCTTACTAAGGCTTTATAAAGTGGTACTTATACATCATGTGATTTTGATTCTATGCCTCTGTTTATACAATCAAGGATTGTATTAGCTTTTTTGGCTGCTGCTGCACACTGTCGGCTCATGTTTAAGTGATCGTCCACTAGGATTCCAAAGTCCCTCTTACAGTTAATGTTTCTGAATCAGGTTTTGCCTAATCTGTACTTGTATCTTCCTGCCTAGGTGTAAAACATTGCTTTTCTCCACATTAAATTTCATGTTGTTGTATAGGGCCCATTGTTCAAGTCTGTTAAGATCCTTTTGGATCCTGAGCTTGTCTTCTGGGGTGTGGGCTATTCCTGCCAGCTTAGTGTCATCTGCAAATTTGATGAGTTTCCCTTCTATTCTATACTGTCACAGAAGAGGGGGTCAGCCAAGCCAGCAGGACAAGTAATAATGGATGGAAACTTATCAAGGAGAAATCCAACCTAGAATTAAGTAGAAATTTCCTGACATTGAGAACAACATACCAGTGGAATGGCTTGCCTCCAGAAATTGTGAGTGTTCCATCACTGGAAGTTTTTAAGAAGAGATTGGACAGCCATTTTTCTGGAATGGAGCAAGGGGTTGGACTAGAAGACCTCCAAGGTCCCGGACTTCCGGTTCCGGTCGCAGCGCCCGCGGACGTGCAGAGAACTCGTTCTCTTGGCCGTCCGGTTTCCCCCCGCCGGTAGACCCTGGATAGGGTCGAAAGTCGCCCTGTAGGGGCGACCACCGTAGAGGAGGGCACTCGTTGATCGCGGAGGGAGCGGCGGCTCCCTCTGCGGTCCGAGAAAACCACCTTTGGGCCGACGGGGAAAAGATCGGCCAGTAACATGGCCGATCACTCAGCTGCTCCAGCCGAAAGTCACAGCAACATCTAAGCGAAAAGAACCACCGTGGAAGATCCGGGTGAGACCTTTCCTTCCCTCTTGTTAATTTACCTTTTTCCCTGCTAACAGCTTTAAGAACTATTTCCCTATTTTGAGAAAGCAGCGTTTGATTACTGGGGAAAACGGGCTTTGGAAAAACAATTATTGTTTTTTTTTTACTATTTTATTTTGTCTACATAAGCAGTTGGAACTCGAGCATCCGGATTATTGTGACTTTCTCTTTTGGCTTGTTTATCTTCAGTTTAGGTGAAAATCCTTAGGGAGGGGGTGGAATGTTCTTTGTTTCCCCCCCCCCTCCTGAACAGTACTGCCTAAAAAACTTTTTGCTCTCTGGGCGGACTTATGTAGATTATTTTGGATACAATGCATCCTGGGACTTGGCATGAAGCCCAGAAACAGACTGATACAATGTAACTTGCTCTTTGAACTCCCACTTCCTGATTTTGGCCTGATGCCCAGACTGGATTACAATATAACAACTGACTGCCAGTTTTTATCTCTGTGCTGGTCTTGACTATTGGTTGTTTTTTTTTCCTCTATCTTTCTTTGGAAATATATTTCTGTCTGCATTTTATATTTTATAACGCTGCAATCTATTTTTTAAGCTGAACTTCTCTAAAAAAAAAAAAAAGAAGAAGATGGAATCCTATTCACAGATTAATTATGGACTTATATTAGAAAAAATCTTGGAAGCAAGACTGGAACTTAAAGAACATATTAGATCGCTTAGATTCAAGGAGGACTCAGAATTAAAAATTGAAGCTCAACCTTTGATTGACTATGATAGACAATCAGATCTACAACTTAATGAGATGGATGGAATACATTTACAATCTATTGAATCTACTGAATTTATTGAAGAGGAAGAGGACACATCCTACATGATGGATTTCTTTGATGATCAAAGGCAGAACTCAACTAAAACATTTACAACTTTAAAAGCAACAGGATTGGACTTCCAAATACGAGGCACAAAAAACGTTGACAACATGACAGTACAGACAACACTGGATAAAAGAGAAAAAGAATATGATTGGACTCAATGGTGGGAAAAGGCCTTTAGCCAGTTACTAAGATGGGAGGACTTAGAAGCCCTGTTGTGGAAACCTACCTGGCACAAAAAGAAAGCTAGAATTAGATTTAAAAATAAGAGTTAAAATTTTATTTGATGGGTAAAAAGGGCTTCTGGACATTGATTGAACTAATATTTTTGAGATCTTTAAGGTCACTTTGGTATGAGTCAACACTAGATTTAAATTATGGATTTGAGTATGATTTGGAATGGCAATAAGAATAATTGGAAAATTTATAATTAAAGGAGTTAGATTGAGATTGAGACTGGTGAAATATTATTGATATTTTTATTTATAAGAATTGAATGGTAATTAGTGAGATATTAAATGGATTAAACTGAAACAATTGAGGAATCTTTTAGGGACGTGGACTGATCTATGAAAATATTGGATAGAA
Organism: Azemiops feae; assembly: GCA_023970755.1. Classification (NCBI taxonomy): domain Eukaryota; kingdom Metazoa; phylum Chordata; class Lepidosauria; order Squamata; family Viperidae; genus Azemiops; species Azemiops feae. The sequence continues at coordinate 788,065 of JALGBA010000172.1, read as the reverse complement.
TATATGAAATAGAATATAGTTGAGAAATATTAAGATATAATAGTTATATTACTTGTTTATGATAGAAATAATTATTGTCCTATTATTATTATTATAATGTTATTATATTACTATGTCTAATGAAATAGTTTTAAAATATATAAATTCATGTTTATTTACATAATATGTATGTGAAATATAATAAGAGATATAATTTGATTGAGAAATATAAATTGAAATTGGAATAATAGAGGTGAGAAACAATTTATATTTTAGGAATGCTCGAATTGTATACCATAAGAGGGAACTTTTAAAGTAGTAGTTTAAATTGTATATGTATGACTGTATTTTTTGTTGTGTTCCCTGGAGTGCCCTATCTCCACGATGTGTTACAAGCACTTGGCTGTAAAACAAACAAAAACTAATAAAACTTGTTATGATAAAAAAAGAAGACCTCCAAGGTCCCTTCCAACTCTGTTATTCTGATTTTCAAAGTCATACTTGATGCTTGCTGTGATACAGAAGAACTAGTTGACTAAAACAATGTTGCCAATTATAATATAAAAATACCTGATATGAATATTATGAACAGTTTTACTAAAATATATTAGAAGAATTCTACTCTATCAGGATACCAGCCCCTCTAGTCTAGCATTCAGTGTCACACAGTGGCTCATCTGGATGCACTCCATGTGCTTTTTTGCTGTTGCTTCCCAACAACCAGTATTTCTGACATTCAGGAGATAGCAAATTGCCATCAATATTAGTAGCTGCTGATAGCCTGGTTTTCCATCAACCCATCCAACTGCTTTTTAAAACCATCCCAACTAGCACAGTTATGATAATTGCTGCCAGCAATTTCCACTGCCCACTTAGTAGTTCGAAAGCATGCAAATGCAAGTAGATATATAAGTACCACTTTGGTAGGAAGGTAACAAGGTTCAATGTACCTTGGCGTATAGTCATGCTAGCCACATGACCACAGAAGTGTCTTCGGACAATGCTGGCTCTCTTGGCTAAGAAACCAAGAGGAGCACTACCCTCTAGAGGTGGACATAACTGGAGAGGGGAAATCTTTATCTTTACTTCAAATATGCACATGGGAAGTATTTCTTTCTCTGGTGCTGAATCTTCTGCATTTAGTTTTGGTGAATGATTTCAAATCCTTACTCTGTGAGATGGAGGAAAACCTCTATCTACATTTAAGCAATGAATGACTTTATATATTTCTTTTGTACCTGTCCTAATCTTCCTATGTCTTTTAATTCCCTTGGATTAAAGACTGAAGACTGCTTTTCTGAAGGAAGGAAGGAAGGAAGGAAGGAAGGAAGGAAGGAAGGAAGGAAGGAAGGAAGGAAGGAAGGAAGGAAGGAAGGAAGGAGACTACATTTTGATTTCCTTGCTTCTTTTCAGTGTTAGACTTTTTCCTTCAAACCATTAGCATATGCTGATGGATGATACCAATTTGCATTAAAGTGTTCACTGAGTAATATCGTTCAGTATTGGCTAATATTGAATACCAGAACAGTTCTCCCCCTTCTTTTAATGCTTTTCAATGTTTACTTCTTCCTTTTAAAAATGACAGTGCCTTAAAAATGTAAATTACATTTCATAACCAGAAGAAACAAACCATCGTGGAGACTGTTTCACCATCTGCCCAGTTTTGCTGTTCTGTGTTTCTTTGGATCATTCCTCATGAGAAAGAAAAGTTTAGAATGACTCACAGCCTTCATTTCAGGCAAAAACAGGCAAAAGAGAAGCCAAAATTCCAGTCTTCATTCTGTCCACCTGAGAGTAGAAATCTCTATAACTGAGTCAGTTGATCAACCACTAATATTCCACCAAGTTCTTTAGTGAACAGGATCAATGCCACTGTAGATAAAAATCTACTTGAGAAGAAGACCCTTGCTATTAAATAGGAAACACTGAAGCACTCCCAAAGGCCCAACTCTTGGAACTTTGGGGTGACTCTGGGTAGTCCCAATATTACCAGCCTTCAGTTTGAGTTAATGTTGTATCAACTATGTCTTATAATTTACCCAATATTTAATTTATCTGTGAGAGCATGTTTTTTTTATCTTATTTTCAGATAATTTTTTTCAATTTTTTTTAAATTTTTCTTGATGGTGCTTTTGAACTCATGTTATTGTTGGTATTCAGTGGGAATTCTGATGTTATTTTGAGTGGACATCTTTCTAATGGTCCAAAGCTTCCTGATTGCTCACACTTCCCAGTCAGAATAAATTCAGGAAGGATTTAATGGTAGAATGCAAAGTCAGACATTTGAGCACAACCCTCAGCCCTCTTGTAACTAAATAAGTGCAACAATACTCTATTCTGTTCATGACAATTTCACCCAATATATTCTTTTTCTTTGACAGTAATTTTGGAAGTAGATTCTCTTTTGTTACATGAAAGAGAAGTCAACGTCAGGAGAATAATTTGACATAGCATAAATTTGGGCTCAGTTTGTGCAGGGAACAATGTTGTCTTTATATTTCTTTAAAAGTCTGATCCCTATTTCTTGGTTCCTTATTTTCCTGGCTTTTAGCATCTGAAGTGATTTAGGATTTCACACTTATGTTTACAATAATATAAAAAATTCTCCAACTTCTGAATCCCAATTGTTTAAACACAAAGTTTACATATTTCTGCCTGTGAAAACTATTTTGCTGGAAACTTCTGTTGCCCTTGAGATTCCAGTAAATGCTGCTGTCTGTCTAATAGGAGTTTCCAGAGATCTAGATTCAGAACATAAAGTGTTATTTGGAGTGTTGTGTGGAGGTGTGGGAAGACTTTCAACCCAAGTGTGTCTTTTACCGGAACATTTGCGTGATGGCATTTATATGCCATGATAATTGTACGAGGAGTTTAGTGACATATTTAAATTTCTCCTTTATATCAAAAAAATTCTAGAAGCTTAGACTTCATTCTGAGTTAACCTGCGTGTTTTTCATTCTTGCTTGAAGAATAAGATGTTGGGGTGGGATAGCTTCACACAGCTGTAGAAAAATCTTAACATTTTTTAGCTTTCCACTGGCTTATCAGTAACTTTCTCAAAACTCTCATTCCTATCTCAGTCTCATTACCGTGGAGGCAGAGTTATAAAGTTTGGTGCCAGGTCTTAATAACAATCCTAGTGCTCTCCAATACAAGCTTGAGCTCACAGTGCTGTATACCCATGCCATATTGGGGTCTCTCAACTGTTGTTATAGGGGCTTCAAACTGTTGAAGGGAGAGCATCTTTCCTGATATATCAGGGTTTTATGATTCTGTTTACAGAATGCCTGTGAAAATTATTAATAAAGCTTAAAATGTCCTTACATATTGGGTTGTTCATTGTCTTTAGATCCTCAAAGAACCAACCTGACACTTGGCAAAAGACCTCATCAGCTGTGAAGGCACAAAATACACCAGCTAGACTCCTGATGGGACACCTGGAAAGGTTAGAATAACACCAATTTTAAAGTAGCTACCTGTTGTCTTCTGGTCATTATGTTTAAGGCCCTTTGTAGCACAATATTGGGATATATCAGGCAATGTACTGCCAAAATTGACTCTGCCCGTCTGCTCTAGTCATTAAGAGAGGGCCTGTTGCAAGTTCCCCCCTCCAGATGAGCTCCAAGGGTTATGAAGGGAACGGGAAGACAGGTAGTCCTATTTTACAATATTTCCACTTTACAGATGTAGAAACCGACCCAATCTGGATGGCATTTCATAAACAAGCTAAAGCAGTTATATTTCAGTATGCACTCAACTTGATTAGACAATTAGTTTAGTTTTATGGGTACTTAGGGATGGAAAGAAGGAAGAAAGGAAGGAGGTTACCAACAGATGCCACAAATATGCCTATGCACACTCTCAATCATGTTTATGTCATGGTTCTGACTGATGAAACTCTTCAAAGAACTTCGAGGCATTGTTTACCTTAAAGAATCTTTATTCGAGTGGCATAGCATCGGCACGTATATAGTTCTTGTCTCTCTGCCGAGCCCTGCTGTCTAACTGCGCTTGCTTGAATAAAATTCCTACCTTTCTGTTTTGTTTCATTTGAAATCAGCATATCTGAATACAGACAGACAGACAGACAGACAGTCAGACAGACAGACAGACAGACAGACACCCCCACACAGAGCCAAAGAAGCCACTTCAGGTTGTATTTTAGATTATTCAGTTTGTCATGCTCTGCTGAATTAGGAATTGAGAATCATTTCTTGAGCTATTTCTTTGGGTCAGTGTTTTAAGAAACTCCTATAGTATTGTGATCAACATTCAACAGACCAGATTTCCCCAAACCAGCTGCTCTTAAGAGCGTGCACAGAATTTCTTTACTGTTTATGTTTTATATTGTTTGTATGTCACCAAACTGTCAAGTCTTTTATAGCAGAACCATAATCTGCAAACGAGTCCAAGGTACATGAAGAAATAAAGTGGGAAAATAACAGAGCCAAATGAAGATGTGATGCCAAGCCAAACTATAGCTCCCTTGAAGTATTGAGATAATGTGTGACTGTGGCATTGTCACTGAGCTTGAACTAATAATACAAGCTGGGAAAGGGTGCTTGAGTATGAAAGATTTTTTTCTGAACATGTAATTACATTGACCACCAAGAGATCTGAATGGCTTTATCCTTACAATGTTATTCTAGGGGGTTCAAATCTTTTAATATAAATTGAACAGAGGGAGCTTCATATTTGTATGATACACACACACACACACGTTATATGCTATGGTCTGATGCCTTGGGATTTTAGAGTTAGTTTTACCTCGCCTTTACCAGGCCATGTATTCAATAAATAGTAAGGTTTTCAGAAATGATAATCCTGGACTTTTATTTGGATACTTGAGCTGGAAGTTGTCAGCCTTAGCTTTAGAAGCTATTAAGGTCCTGGGGCTCAGCAGATGCAGGTATAGAAGCTCTATCTACTCTGAGAACTTAAGGGAAGGTGGACTGTATATACGAGGGCAATTCGGAAATAAACCTCCATTTGGTTATCAATGACAGACACTCGTAGATACAGAACTTTTATTATACACATTAGAAAACTACAACATTACATTACTTTTCAACATAATCACCATTCAAATTGAGGCATTTTTCACAAGGTTTGAAATTCCTTAGTAGTAGTCGCCCAGCGCCAAATCTGGGTGTGTCTAGCAGTGTGCGGGTGAGCATTATTGTGAACCAACACCATGCTTCAGCATGAGCTGAAGCTTGTTATGGACAGTTCGTCTGAGTTTTCATAACATTTCACAGTAGACTTCTGAATTGATGGTCGAACTGTGCTCCATGCTCCATGAACTTCACTAGCAGTACTCCTTTGGCATCTTCACATTTGGCAGGATTTTCTATGGCACCACTTCCGGTGTGGTGTTGGTTCATGATAATGCTCGCCTGCACACTGCTAGATGCACCCAAGAACTTTTGAAGCAGTTCCATTGGGATGTTTTTGATCACCCCTCCCCCCATAGCCCACTTTTTGGCCTTTGATTTCAAGTAGAAGAAAAAGAGATTCTTTCTTTGTTTTGAAACCTTTTTCTTATTATTCTAAGAGATTGAAAGACAAAGATTACTCTGGGTAAGGTGACTAAAACAAGAGAGGGTGAGAAAAGTGATTTCAGGAATGCCACCTTACATGCAGAATTTCTGAACCAATTGCAAAATACACAGACAATTTATTGTATTTCCTTCATGCCTTGGGGGTCTGTCAATGATGCAATTTCATCACACGTTCTGTGTGTTGCCCTTAAAAATAAATGGAATGTCAACTATTTTTGCATTGGCTTGCTGTGCTAGATTGGGCTTGAAATACCTGAGGAATTACTGTCTTGTTTTTAGATTTTCTCTTCTATAAAGTATTAAGTGGGAGATGAGGTCCTTGTTGGGTCTGGTTGGCTAAAGACTTTTACAAGTCTTCTGCATTTCTTAGAAGATGGCAATTCAAAGACACAATGAAGCAGGATTCTGCTCTGAAAGCTCATTAATGCAAATGAACCCACATGATAAATTTTGCTGTGTATGAGCTATGGATCAAAGATTAATGCATCATAACACTACAATGCAAACTCCACACCTTATGTATATCTATGCAGTCTTGCAATGGAAGCTTGCATCATGGAGTCACCATGCATCTTTTATCATTGTGGTATCATCGTGGTTAGGAACAGAAGCATGTATCTTAAACAACTGTCCAATATACTGTCCGGGCACTGGAAGGCTCTAGATTTGACAGGTCTCAAGATCAGACCTAAGATTTCAGCTCATAATGTTGCTGAACGATTGCAGCACCATCTTTGGGTGAGATGTCCTGGGCTGCTGAGGATTATGATACAGTACACTCTGGAGGCTATTTGCCATTTGTATTCCAACTCATTTCTACTTTGAAGTACCAAGTATAGTCAATATTACTCCTAGACTTGCTCGATACCTTTGTATTACTAATATGCAGCAATGATTTATTCCAGAGCCAAAAAATCACTCATTAATCTACCCAAGCAAGCTGAGTGAAAATGAGGAGTAGGGCTTAATGGAGTGACATCAAGAAAACATTTTTTGGTTGGCATATAAATTGAGAAAACAAAAAGAGAAAATGAAATAGTAGAGTCTTTGTTGCTCTCTGAGCTTGGTTGTTTGCTTGCAAACATTTTGTTACCAGACTAGGTAATACTAGTCTGTCAGTGCTAGAAGGGAGTGTGGTTTACTCTTTGTTTATATACAATAGCTGGCCATATCTGGCTTGGTGGGGTGTTGTTTTCTGCTTGGTAGTTCCTTGATTAGGCTGTTGTTTAATGCTTGATTGTATGCTTATATGTTGTCTCTGAAAATAGATATCTAAATTTTCTTATGAAGTATGAGGTTCAGGGGACAGAAGTTGGATTGTTATTCCCAGATGAGACCATCTTGGTAACAAAACTCAGATTCCTCTTTGCAAAGCCTAGTAACATGGCCTTTAAAAGACGATTGGAAGTCCAAATTGTAATGTGGTATTGCAAAACCAGTTGTCAAACATTTTGTACTCTGCAAATCAATGACAGTCATATTCAATAGTATTGCCCAAGGATTTGGAGACAATGAGAACATAAAAGTATGCTTAAAAGTAGAGTGGAATTGCTTATTATTTGACAGCATTTTTTTATGCCTATCAGCAATAGATTCATCTTAAGGCCCTGGGGATGTGAATTCTTTTATTTCTCAAACAACCTTTCTGATAAGCAGCAGTTAAGGCTTTCAGATGTCAAATGCCATATGGTTCCTGCTATGCAAAGAACAGAGGAAAACCTGCTAATCTTGGAGAATCTTAGCAAGTTGACGTAATGAAACTGGTAGGGGGGAATCTAGCAACTTATCAGCTGCTTACTAATAGGTTGATGAAGAGTGCAGTTAATATCTGGAACTTGCAGAAGGAGAAATGAAATCATGAACAGGGTCTCTCTATATGACTGCAATTATCATAAAATCAGATCTTGCCAAAAGCTCTTTTGTGGTGATGGCAATGGGGAAGTAAATTAAAAAACTAAAACCTTCTCAATGAGCATTCTTTACAATAATTCCTGGTATATTGTGTGTCTGTCTATGTGTGTGTCCACATGTTTTCCAAAAACAGGATCTCAACATCTTTTAGCCATATGGGACTATAAGCCCCAGAAGTGTTCTCCCATAAATCAACATTAGCCTCTATTTATGTAGGGATGTGTTCATATTAGGTGAGCTACAGGAAATCCTAAGTATGTACAATGAAGCCTAATTAGTGTTGGAATAATAATAACAAAGACAAAGGATGTTAAGTTGAAAACTAAGGATTGATTTGTTTTTACAATTTTCATGTTGTGATAGCTGGCATCATTAAGGACATAGAGCTAATTAAAACCCTTATGAGAATACCTAAAAGTGGGTGATTGAAGTGAAAAAGAATTTATTTGCTAGCCTAGGTTTCTTGGTGTTTTCACTGCTTCTGTGCCTTGAAAACCTGTTTTATTGCTTATCCAGAGAACTTGGCCTGTCAAGCTTTTATTTTGTTCAGAACAATTCCACTCTTATAATTTTTGATTTTATTAAAGCTTGTGGAATTTTTTTAATTGCTGGGTTTACTCAGTGGGTCTGATAAGCCCTTGTTCCTGTTTGTTCAGAAATTAATCTACCAATAAAGATCCCAAAATTTAAATTCCATTTTGGTGGAAAGACATATAGCAAAATTTTGCCTTTATCCAGATATCTGTCTGCCAGGGATATTCTCTTCTATTATGGCTTTATGAGATATTCCTCTTTAAAACTGTTCTCATGCTTTTCTTCAGTTCCCAATCCATACAACTTATAACCATGGCTATCATCAACCCCAGAATAATGACAGCTTAGCCCATGACCTTGGCTAGAGTGACAAAGTGTTTTGCAGTTCACTCATTCATCGGATCAAATGATCTTGTGAGTGCACAACATCATGGCTGCTCTAACAGTATTGATGTTTTTCCATCTGCTCTGTGAGAACTTTTCAAAGTTTAGTTACCCATATAAATGCCAGTGTGTCTCAAGGTGAGAACTTTGTTTGGCACCATTTTAAATAAGGTATTATTTGCTTAAAAGGGATTAAACAAATGGTTTAAGAACACAATATGGAGAATGTGAATCAGAGTAATTCATCCAGGTGTATTTGTGAGGTCATCCATAAACCATCAACTATTAATAACTTGCACTATGCTGATGACACTACTCTAATAGTAAAGAGGCAAAGAATCTGCAGGGCCTAATAACAAACCTTCTTAAACACAGTGAAAATAATGGGACTAAAATTAAATATAAAAAGATGAAACTAATGACAACATATAGAACAACCAGCCTTAGAACTGCTCATGAAGATATCTAAGTGATAGATAGTTTTTGCTACAAGATCAAGCATCAACAGTAAATGAACAAGCAGCCAAGAAATACAATGCAGACTAGCAGTACAGCAGTCATGAAGGTCTAGGAAAAGATATTGAGATGATGTGATATATCTATACTTACATATATCAGAGTTGTGCAATGGTATTGCCTGTGATATTTCATGAAAGTGAAAGTTGGACTTTGAAGATGCAAATGTAATGGGTCCGACAGATGAAACTCTTCAAAAGAAGTTCAAGGCATTGTTTACCTTAAAGAATCTTTTATTCGAGAAACAAAGTATTGGCACTACATAGTTGAAACCAGAAACTAAATTCCCCTCCCCTGGATACAAAGTAACAAAGTGCAATTCCCTCCTCCAATAAACAGTCATAAATCACATTCTCCAATTAGCTTGAAGCGCCGGCTTTCTCCCCAGCTCTCCAGTCCGTCAAAACACTATCAGCTCTGGGCCCAATATCCTTGAGTTCCCACGATTAAGTTATTATTGTTATGATTAGCTGGATTCTCATCCCTATTCCCCCTCCCAGCAGCAACTAATTCTAAAAGCAATAGAGAAAATGGCTGCATTTCCATCTGTTGTCAAAGCAAGAACATCCGATGTTAGTAGCGTTGACAGCAAGATAGGAAGAGTATTGATGTTTTTGAACTTTGCTATTGGAGAAGACCCCTGAGAATACCATGGACATACAAGAAAACAAATAAATAGGAGCCATGGTGGTTCATTGGTTAGAATGCAGTATTGCAGGCTGACTCTGCCCACAGCCTGGAGTTCAGTCCTGACCTACTCAAGCATGATTCATCCTTCTGTCCTTCTGAGGTTTTAATTTGCCTCCCTCAGCCCCTAATAACTCTTATTGTGATAGAAAAACTGACTCCAGCTTGTGTTAGCTACCCTGGAAGAAACTTTGTTCATTCTTTGCAGCTCTTGAAATGACTTCAACCTATCTCCAATACTTTCTTGCAGCCCATGGTGTTCCCTGGGAATTCTGGATATGATGGTCCCAACATATCCCAAGGGCATCAAATAGGGAAAAAATGATTTGCCAAATGAGTAGTGTTGAAATGAATAACTGCAACTGACCATTTAATTACTGTTTATTTTGATATCATCTGTACATTGAACATTAAGCAGCATCTCTTAAATCATTGGCATGGGACGTATGGCCTTCAAATATTGTTGAATTACATCTCACAGTATTCCTTGGTATGGGCCATGCTAGCTTGGACTGCATGTTGTTTGTTCATGCTATAAAGCAGCAGTCTCCAACTTTGGTGTTCTCCAAATATATGGATATTCATTCTCAGAATTCTGGAAATTAAGAATTCTTCATCTCTACTACAACCAGGTTGGGAACAGCTGCCTTAAAGATTCCTACCTTAAAGATTAAAGAGGAACATCTCATTCATCTTCAGCTTTTATAATGATGTCCCCTTTCCTAGCCATTTCCTTATCCAGCCATCCTTCATATAAACCCAAATCAATTTGCTCCATTTCCTCACCTTCCCCAATAAAATAAACTTCCAGGAGGCAATAAGATGCAAGTTTGTTACTGCTAACCTTTACTATTTTGGAAACAGCAGAGAGAAATCACTTTTTGTTGATGGAGGTGAATATTAGTTTGAAAGAAACATTGCCACATAAGATAATTTGATGCAATGACTTCAAAGCCTTCAGAGGAAAGCAATAACTCTTCCTTTGCCATGTAAAGGATCAACCTTACATTTTCTTGTAGTTCTAATTGCTCACCATAATTTGTGCACTATGGCATTGATGCCCAAGGGAAACAAGAATCTTTTATGTTACATGCTTGCATTCAGGGAAGAATGCAGTGGGGTACTTCAAGGTTCTGCCTTAGGCCCAGTACTCTTCAATATCTTCATAAATGATTTAGATGAGGGGATAAAAGAGGATCTCATCAAATTTGCAGATGACACCAAGCTGGGAGGAATAGCCAACACTTTAGAAGATAGGCTTAAGATCCAGAAGCATCTTGACAGACGTGACCACTGGGCTTTATGCAACAAAATTCAGTTCAGTGGTGAGAAAAGTAAGGCTTCACACTTAGGCAAGAAAAAACAAATGCACAAGTATAGAATAGGTGGTACCTGACTCAATAGCAGTAACTGTGAGGTGTATCTAGGAGTCCTATGGAACATCCACTTAAATATGGGCCAGCGGTGTGCTATAGTTGCCCCAAAAGACAACTCAATTCTAGGTTGCATTAACAGAGGGATAGAATCAACATTACATGAAGTGTTAGTACTGCTTTATAATGCCCTGGTAAGACCACCCATGGAATATTGCATCCAGTTTGGTAGCCATGATATAAAAAAGATGTTGAGATTCTAGACAGAGTGCAGAGAAAAGCAACAAAGATGATTAGGGGGCTGGAGGCTAAAACATGTGAAGAGCGGTTGCAGGAATTGGGTGTGTCTCATCTAATGAAAAGAAGGACTAGTCTAATGACTAGAGTGACAGGAAAGCACTGTTCCAATATTTGGTGGGACTATCACAAAGAAGAGGGATCAACCTATTTTCCAAAGCACCTGAAGGCAGGACAAGAAACAATGAATGGAAACTAATCAAGGAGAGAACCAACCTAGAAATAAGGAGAAATTTCTTGACAGTGAGAACAATTAACAGTGGAATGGCTTGCCTTCAGAAGTTCACTGGAAGTTTTTAAGAAGAAACTGGACAGCCATTTGTCTTAAATGGTATGGGGTCTCCTGCTTGAGCAGAGGGTTGGAGTAGAAGACCTCCAAGGTCTCTTCCAGCTCTATTATTCTGTTAAAATTGAATGCATGCTGCAGTGCAAATGAATTAATGTATAAAGTGTGGGTGAGGCAAGGAGTAGGATTTGGCACCACAAGATTCCTCCTATTGCTTTATTGCTTACACTTTATTTGGTTATTTCAGCTTGGTTGTGTATATTCATATGAAATCATAGAACTTTCAATTCTTGAAATAGCCTGGATTTATTTACAGTAAAATTAATTTAAAACAGAATGGTCAATATTAAATCAGAGGATTGATCAAAACTGTAAGGGCTTCTAGAATAATTTGACATGGTAGATTTCTCTTGATTTGAAGGAGAGAAGCAATTTGAGAAATTGATGCTAGGACAATATTTTATTTATTGATTTTCTTTATTTCTTATGGTTCATTAAAACATCCCTTCAAAAATTGTTTCTAAATTGTAATGTTTAATGTGACAAAAAGGGGAAATCAATCAATAAGTAGGGCATAATTATATTAACCATTGAAGCCAATTTAACTTTATTCCCTGGTCCTCTCTTATGTCTCTGAGAGACATAAACTCACACTGAAAGGCCTTCAGTCAGAAAAGAGTCGTTCCATAAATTAACGTCAGAACCATTTGGTTCGATCCAGTTGGTGTTTTGACCAAAGTAAACCACAAAGGAGCAACACTACTCTATATCTTTCTACAGAAGTTCATTTCCAAATTGTAGCAAGTTTTCCTCAGATAAATATCTTCTAAAAAATAAAAAAGAACAAGGCCTGTTTCAGAATTTTTAGTGATGTCATAGTTACACTGTGACAGTCTTGGGAAGCTTCTAGAATATATGGCAGTTGAAATTAAGAGCAGGAAGGTCACCACAGCCAAAAAGGCAGGTCCAGAGTCTTAAGGCTACTGTTTCAATCTAAGGGCCATGATTCCAGCTGGCTGTCAGTAGGAAAGGAAAAAACAACCCATCTTCCTCTCTGGACAATGAAACAACTTATCAACAACTTGCAGCCCTAATGAGAAGACGGGATAAAAAAGAAGTAAAATCATACATGAGGGAAAGGTGCTCTCCAGCTGTTTTAAGTGTGGTGGGTTTAATTCCAAAGAAGGGTGCCAGTCAAGAGGCTTGGGGAACTTTCACTGGCAGACTAAGGAATTGTGCATTGATCTGTCTATAAGGCACAGGAAGAGGAAAGGAGGATGGATGATGACCCAGATTCCACTCTTGATCAGGTAATCCTTGAAGGCTCTGAAATAAATGAGCAAATACTCAATGTTGGGGAATTGCAAAAATGCAATCTTGAGGGTAATGAGGAGAACAGTGTCCATCAGGAAAGTGGGGATAATGGCCCCTTCCTAGAGCAAGAAGTCACAAAGAAAACTTCTTCTGGCAAAGATGCACCAGACCTAGCTTTGCAGACAAATAGCAATATGAGCATTCTGAAAAGGAAGGAACTGGTGGATCAAGGCCAGACACCAGATGCTGCTGAAAGCATCAAAAGCAGCACAACGACTTTAAGGAAGCCATCCCGCCGAAGCCTTCAGTGGTTCCCTGGCCAGGATTCTCACCATAACAGTCAACAAACTGTTGGTCAGCAGACTCCAATAAGTCAGAAGACTTCCCACGTACAATTCACCAATGAAGTGGATAGCAAGGATACCACATGGATAAATAATAAAACAGGGAAACTAATGAAGTGTAGAAGTCAGCAAACAAGTTCCAATTGGGAACGGAAAGTACTTTCTGAAATTCTTCATTGTTCAAGTGAATTATCTGATAAAAGCAAAGAAACTTATAATGAAGAAGATACCACTTCAGCAGAAACAACACTTCCAGAAACATCTTCAGAATCAGATGGGCACCAATACAGTCTAGACCAAGAAGGGAACTCAACCGCAGATGATATCCCAAAGCAAAAATCTTTCAGGAGTAGCCAGGAATCCAGTGAAGAGTCATCTCTACTGATCCCAAAGGTAATAGATTCTGAAGAGGAGACACCTTGGATCAGCCCCAAAACAGGCAAAGAGATGAAAAATAAAACTCAACAGACCAGCATCCTTTGGGAGCTCAAAACTCTTTCAGAAATTCTGCGTTCATCTAGTCAAGTAACTTTTACCCAGCCTATAGACACAGATACTACTGAAGATGCTATCACTTCTTCAGGGGTTACAGAGGTGGAACAGTCAGACTTCAGGCAAGATATTCAGCAACCCAAGGAATCCAAAATAGAGCCACCCATAAAAAAAGAAACATATAAATATGACCAGTCGCAACAGACAGACAGTGTTGAGACTTTAAAGAAAGAACTGTTAGACTACAGCCAACAAACAGACTCTTTTACTGACTCAAGAAGTGCTTCAATTGACCTGAAAGATTCTTACCATAGCACCCAACAATTAGAAGCCCAACTATCTCGGCATGGCAGTCAAGATTCCCAAAGAACTGTTCAAAATTTACTAGGACCTGCATCTCAGGAGAGTGTTGAAAAGCAATCTGAGGTGCTTGCTAGTTTCAAACCTGAGCAAAACCAAGAACATTTTTTTACTGGTGAACTTGATGAAAATACCTGGATAAGCAAAAAAACAGGCAGAATAGTAAAGAACCAGTCTCAACAGACTGATAAAAGTTGGCTCCAATATTGTGCTCTGAAGAAGCAGAAAGTAAAAATATGTAGCAGCCAACAAACTGATGAGAGCTTTCTTCAATGGTATGCAGCAAACAAAATGACTATGCCTAGTAGAGAAGACCTAATAAAATATAATGAACAGGGCCAACAGGGACTTAGGAAATTCAGTTCTGGATGTCAGGACCTTGATGCTCCTAATACGCAGTTTAGTGATTGGGACATGTCACCTCTAGGGCAAGATGCAACTAGAAGAAAATCCTCCAATGTATATGAGCCAGAAGGACCTGAAGGAATACAGCAGCTGCATTATGGAAATGATAGACCTACAGATCAATCACCTGTAACTGAAGTCCAGTGGCCAGATGACTCTGAAAACAGATCAACAATGAGTGGCTCATCCATTGCAGAAGAAGATGCTGCCCAGCAAACATACAGTATCATTTCTATGGAAGATGGAATTTGGTTGAACAGAAGAACAGGCAAAATATTAATAAGTCACAGTCAGCAGACGAGTCAAACTGCAATTCCAACAGTTCTGAGTACAATATCCCTGCAAAAGGCTGGCAGTGGTGTGAAAGAAGAAGAGCTTCAAAATCCTGGAACTGGGAAGGAGGAAACCAACGAAGAGCAAGGAAAAGCAAATACGGATGGACAGCAACCTGCAGGTAAGGAATCCCACTGTAGCAGTCAGGCAAAGCCCGATTATGACACCCAAGCCATCCCAGCAGAACCTTTCGGAGAAAATCCTCAGTCTACTGATGAAGTTGAAAAACTGCTTAGTACCCGCCTGAGTGAGGCAATGTTGTTAAGTGCAGAATCTCCAGATATGGAAGATGAACCTGTGGATTTATACACCCCCGTAAAAGAAGGGAGCTGGATGAATTTGAACACAGGTATGCTATTGGCTTCTCAGACTCAGCAGACAGAAGAGGATGCAAACACGTTTCTTGTAGCTGATGATCAGCTTTCTGGAGATACTTTCCATCAAACCCCCGAAATCCTAGCATCAAGTAACAATGGTATGCAATCATCTGCAGGGGAAGGCATGGATGATGATCCTGTAATTGGTAATAATGACTCAGTGCTGGATCCACAGACCCTGAATGCTGGCACCTAGAAGAGATGGGGAAGATCATAGATGTGTCCATGGTGGGAAAGAGGAACAGAGTGGTCAAGAACGATGAGTGATCCCAAGCAATGCTTCCAGGAACATGAAAGGAGGCTCAAATAAAAACGAAGAACCCCGTATACTGTTATGCTCATCTGACTGAATCATTCCAATCATTTAACTTTATTGAATTTTATCTGTAGTGGACAAAAAAGGTCTTGGAGTAAAAGAAGGCACTGGTGCGAAACTGGAATTATTACAGACCAGCCAATGAGGATTATATTAGGAGTTGTTCAGTAATATTAGGTTTCTATGGGTTTCTTTTCTTATATAATTTTTATTAAGAATTTTGATTATAATCATAAAACCTAGTACAAACTAAACTTAAAGAAAAAAAGAGAATAGAAAGGAGCAAAAGTGCAAAAAAGAAAAAAGAGAGAAGAAAGAGAAGAATATAATAAAGAGAAAAGAAATGTTTAAGGAAGTGATTTCCAACTTTCACTACAGCAAGTATAAACAAATTTATACTTCTAAGTATAACCCCTTCTAAGATTACATTTATCTCTTCATCCCATATCCCATCTCTTATCTATAAACAAATCCATAAAACATTATCTTTTCAGTTCTGGTATCAGCAAAAAGTCCCTAAAAAGTTTTAGAAGTAATAACATATCCATGTTGTTTTAACCTTGATCAAATAACATTCCACCATTTTACTTTTAATAGTCTTAATTTTTAGTTCATTAAAATATTGTCATAGAATTTGTTTCTCTTAATTTCTTCATTGTCCCATTGCGAAGAGTTCTTCAAGGCATTAACAAGTAAATCCAATACATAAAATTTATCCATGTCATTCTCTAGATTTGTCATTTGTATTTCCCTTTTACATTTTGAAATCTCAACTAGTTTCTCTTGCAGTGAAACATCCTTTCTAAGACATTCTCTTGGCCTGTCAGTTGTAGATCTGCTTTTGATACCATCTTTATCTTGTCAGATAAAATTTGTTCTACATCTACCATTTCTTCAATAATAAGTTTTGGGACATACAGGTAGTCTTTGACTTATGACCACCACTGAGTCCAACATTTCTATTGTTAAGTAAGACAGTGGTTAAGTGAACTTTGCCCTATTTTACAACCTTTTTTGCCACAGTTGTTCAAGTGAATCACTTCAGTTGTTAAGCGAATCTGGTCATTGAGCGAATCTGGCTTTTCCAATTGACTTTGCTTGTCAAAAGCTGGCTGGGATGGTTACAAATGGTGGTCACACCTGGTGGTCATACCAATGCAGCTATCATAAATACATGCCAGTTGCCATGTATTTGGCGTGACCATGGGGATGCTGCATGGGTGGCAGGCACAAGTCACTTTTTTCAGTGCTGTTATAACTTTAAACGGTTACCAAATGGCTGTAAGTTGAGGACTACCTATAGTTTATCCGTAGAATAAACTTATTACTGATATTGTTAATATTATAGCTATTTTCTGATCCCATTCTTCAAAAAGTTCCCAATATTTTATTGTTATAAGATTTTGCAACATTTTGCAGGCTTGTAAATCTTTCCACTGCTTAAAAACATAAGTCCTCCCTAGTGTCCAGTTTTTAAAAATCATGAAATTGCTTTTCTTTATTATGCCTTGCAAAAATAAAAAAGGAACCAATTTCACATGAGAAGCTGTTTGTTCTTAATAATTACTTCCAAAATCTTTCTGTAAAAGTTTCTATATTGCAATTTTATCTGGATCCTTAGTTTATTTGTAACTTTCAAAGATAAAAAAATCATTTAGCTTTTTGCTGTTTGTTTCAGATTCTTTAATTCGTAAGCTTATGACTAACACTTTCTTTTGTTCAGGATTGACAGCAGACTCACCCAGTGTTTTCCAACTTGTCATTCCAAAGGTCTCTAATAGCTTAAAAGTAGTTAATATACAATGTCCAAAAGCAATCAGAAAGATTTATATGGATTTCTCAGAATTTTAAAACTTAGGCAAGGGTTTTTGAATATATCAGCTTAGTTAAGTAGTCCAGACAAGAAACACATCCAGGAATACTAGCTCTATCTTTATTGTAAGGTAACATTAGCCAAACCTTGCAAGTCTGAAAATACATCTCTTCCCCCCCTCGTCTTCATAGTTCAAAGAAACAAGGAGGGTCCCTTCTGAGGTATTTGCCACATCTCTTTTCCTTCTGCAGTCTAGGTTGCCTTTTATCTAATGTTTGCCTGGTCTCTGGATTTTCCTCTTATCTCCCAAGGTCATTCCCACATACCATTGTAAGATAGGGGCTTAAAAAACAGTTCCTTTCAGTCACTATTTTCATCACCACTACCTGGTTTTTGGTGATGAATGCCATCTCTCAAGGTTGAAGATTTTGAGCATGAAATAATGCCATCATTCTCATATGTTTTCATCCCATAGCACCAAAATGAGTTAGCTAGTCTGAGGGCCATTCTTTAGACCTCTGCTCAGAAACTTTACAGAAAGAAAGAAAAAATGGTGCAGCCGCTTTATTGGAGTTCAGCTGCAACTGCTACGTAGCAACATGTGTTGCCCGTTTGCTAAAACTGCAAATTGTGGAATTGGCCGATAAAGTTGTAGTCTGCTTTGAGTTTGAACACTAGTAAATGTAGTGCAAAGGAAATGATTGATATGAGGTCCCTTGGCTTTTAAAATTTAGAACAAAGCTTGCTGTGTATATGTGTGTCTTTTGTTTCCTCTTTAATCTTACAGAAAAAATGTGTTTGCATTTTTTTTTCTGAGACAAAAATCATAGCTCTTAAGTGTTAAACTTGACATAAACCAGTCATACTTTCCTCTATGTTTCTTAAAAACCTAAAACATACCTGTGAAAATACAACATCAAGTGGGGGATGGTTAGGCAGGCAAAGTCTGTTAGCTTTTTTAAAATTTATATATAATTAATCTCCTTTTTTATTCATAAGAATAAAGATATATTGAAGATAAAAATGGCTGTGGCTCACTGGTAGATCATGTGTGCATACATATTTCCCATTTTAAATCCCTGACATCTAAGTTTGGGAAAAAATGCTGTTTTGAAGCCTCAAAGAGCTATTAAGAATCATGGTCAATAACTAGGTTTGATGGGCAAATGGCTTGACTGAATGATTTCAGACAGCATTTCTCAACTTTTAAGATGTGTGGGCTTCTACTCCCAGAATTCTCCAGGCTGGGGAATTCTGGGAATTGATCCACACATCTTAAAGTTGTCAAGGTTGAGAAACATTGTTTTAGAACATGAGGGTGGAAGAAGCTACTGAGGTTCTAGAGCTTAATCCCCATTTTAGCTCAACCCCGGATTCAAGCATGGTGGTCTGACCTGAGTTTCAACACCTCTAGTGAAAGGGAGCCCATTGCTTCTTTGACCAGTTGGATGCCTTCTCTTACTGTCAAGATTTTGTTTTGGACATTATGTTGGAAACCTTTCCTGTAACCCAGTGGTTCTCAACCTGTGGTCCTTGGACCCCTGGGGGGCCATGATGTCATCACAGGGGGTCTACGAAGGCTTGAAGAAATGTTATGATTTAAATCTTGAATTAAATCTTGGGGGCCCATGGCCACAAAAGGTATTTAAAGGGGGGTCTGTGGTGAAGAAAAGGTTGGGAACCACTGTTGTAACCTATTGTATAATTGTTTGGTTATCCTTGTACAAGATTAACTCTAGACTAAAATAAGACCGAGGGTTTGTGGTTCAGTGTGTGATGTCTTAGCATGTTATTGGTATCAGATCATCATATTACCCTGCAGCAGAGGGTATTTTGGAGGACATAACATGTAAAAAATATTCTCTGTTAGGCTGGGTTTAGGTTTAAGTGTTTTGTATGAACACAACTCTTTTCACGCTATTAAAAATGAGATGCCAAACTGTGCTCATAGGCAGAGCTTTGAAAGCAGTGGTGGGATTCAGCCAGTTTGCACCACTTCGGCAGAACCGGTAGCTAACTTTTTGTTGCCCAGGCCCAGAATGGACTTCTGGAAGTGGCATCCACACAGAGGACCGGTTGTTCACATATTTGAATCCCACCACTGCTTGAAAGCCTCCAGAGGCCTGTAGAAATTGTAACCAAGCAGTCTTTTTTAAGGTGACAGAAATCTAGACCATTAAATGCCAATAGTGTTGAAAAATTCCATTGAAACAGTTTCATGCACTGAAGCAGCAAATCAAGGCTAATGTTACTTTGGGTTTCATTAATTTTTTCAGCTTGTTTAATGTAGTCAAACCACAAATGTTACAATTCTTCTTTGTGCTAATGAGGGTACTTCAGTATTCTGCCAGCTCAGCAGGGGTGAGCATTCATTACTTTGAATACATGCTCAGAGATGACTAATCCGAAGCAGACTCTTGGATCCAATATTCTATTATCTGCATGATTGTGTCTCAAGAATGGATGGATGTTGGCCTACACTTACAAGCACACCTAAACATTTATCATTGGTAAGAATAGGTGACAATAATGTTTTGACAGTTGCCCTTTCTTTTGTCTCGCATATTGGGAAATCTCTGTGGGCAATTTCTAATTCAGTTTGCCCCCAGGATACAATCTCTATATCCAGATCACAGCAACACCACTTAACATGGCTAGCAAAACATAGCTTGATGTTTTTTTTTATTAAATATTAGCAAACATCAAACAAGTTAACTGGAAAGAATAGGATGAAGGCAGACAAAAGCAGGGAACAGGCGACATGAACAATAAGCAACAATTTATGTTACCTATACCTTTATATATCAAAGGGCATAAAACTTTTCAGAACAATTGATAAAATACTGTGGGTAAGTAGCATGAACAGTCCCAAAGGCCTTTGGTTGTTACACTTAACCCTTTTATATACCTGACAGCAGCAGAATAGAAATGAAAAATGAGAAACCAGGTGCTTCTATATCTATTCTGCAATGTGAGAAAACTTTAGTGGATGGGGATGATGTATCTCAAGACCTGCCTGTAAGGACCCTCCTCAATTTACATCTTAAGAAGACAGAACTCTTGGAACAGGTTTTCCAACAGGAATCTTTATTAAGAAAAACTGACTGAAGGTGTGCTAGACAGGATCTGGGGGACCCCCCTGATCATTCAATGTTTTAAAGCGTTCCCAAGCAGTCCCACCCCACATTCCTTCCGGTCAATCCAAATTGGCAGATGGCTGGGTGTTAAATCCATCGGATCCCAAGCGTTTCAATCTTCCCCCCCTTTTCCTTGCTGCCGGTAATAGGAGGCTTCATAGGGAGTGAGATCAAAGGCTGATGGCCGCATTGTTATTGTTAGTACTCCAGAGAGGGAATCCACAGAGGATGTTTATTTGTAGATGATAGAAGGAATGCCAGTCATAAACACCCGTGTTTACTCCCCCCCCCTTCGTAGTATGACAGAATCCCAAAGAGAGTAAGAATTGGGTTTTCCCAGAGTAGATTAGTTAGAAATAAAATATAATTGGATTCTGACATCCGGCTCCCCTTAAAAATAAGAGAGGTCCACCTGTAGAGAAAACAAAACAGGAATAAAAGTTAGTCTGGCTTGTTAGGATACTCTGTATGAAACTTCTTTAAAAGCTTCGGGGCTTTGATATGATGTTTATGGACCCACTCGTTGTGAGAGGCGGGGAGGTGCTTCCATGCTACTAGGTATTGAGTTGACCCATGATATTTTCTAGAGTCCAGGATTTCCTTTATTTCGAAATGTTGTTCCCCTTCTATCATGATTGGTGTTGGTGGGGGGGGAATTTTTGGCCGTAAGGGTGACTGTTGTTCTCTTTTCAGCAAACTGCAGTGGAAAATTGGGTGTATTTGCCTAAGATTCTTGGGTAATTCTAATTCTACTGTTACCGGGTTTATGATTCTTTTAATTGGAAAAGGCCCTATATATTTTGGTCCAAGTTTTTTACAGGGTTGTATGGATTTTAAATATTTTGTAGACAGATAGACCATTTCTCCTATAATGAATGGTGTGGGCTCCACCCTTTTCTTATCTGCTTGTGCTTTGTATGCTTGCCTAGCTTCCTCTAGAGCTTTTCTCACTATTGGCCAGGTGTTTTGTAATTGTTCCATCCATTCTTTCAGTGATGGGATTTCTGGTTCGTTTGGGGTTAGTTCTGGCATGGGGTTGAAACTTTGGCCGGTAGCTATTTGAAAAGGAGTGTAACCTGTGCTGGAGTGGACTGCATTATTGTAGGCAACCTCTGCAAACGGCAACAGGTCCGTCCAATCTGACTGCTGGAAATTTAGAAAACATCTTAAATATTGCTCAAGTACTCCGTTACATTTTTCTGATTGACCATTTGCCTGAGGGTGATGGCTAGACGTCAGTCCCTGGGTGGTCCCTAAAAGAGATAGAAATTCCTTCCAAAACGCAGATGTAAATTGCACTCCCCTATCAGATATGATGCGTTGGGGTGCCCCATGCAATCTGTAAATATGTTGCACAAAAAGTTTTGCTAAAGCTTTTGCGGTGGGGATCTTTTGGCAAGGAATAAAGTGAACCTGTTTGGAAAATAGGTCCGTGACCGTCCAAATGACAGTATTCCCATTGCTTTCTGGTAATTCCACTATAAAATCCATGGCTATTTCCCTCCAGGGGGCTGAGGGATTTGCCACTGTTTGTAACAGTCCTGGTGATTTCCCTTGCAGCCTTTTTGCCATTGCACACTTTGGGCAGCTGGCCACGTAACTTTCTATGTCTTTTTTCATGGATGGCCACCAAAATTGCCGTTTAATTAAGTGTAATGTTTTTACAAATCCAAAATGCCCTGCTGATTTTGTGTCGTGGCAAAGTTGCATGAATGTGATTCTTTGGGTGGTCGGTATATATAACTTCTCCCCCACCCAAGGCAGTCCGTCTTTCATTGTGCACACGTGTTTATTTTTCTGGAACCATTCATCTGTTTCCAAACTTTTCCGGAATTCAATTCCGGTCTGGCTATCCAGCTGTGGTTTTAATTTAACGTGGGCTCTGGTAGTCACTGGTGCTGCCAGTTGTGATTCTCCCATGATCGGTTTAGAGTCAGTGGCTCGCGTGCTGTTATATTGGGGCATGCGAGATAATGCATCTGCCAAAAAGTTCTTTCCCCCCTGCAAATGCTTGAGCTTAAAATTGAATTGGTGAAAATGCTGGGACCAGCGGGCTTGCTTGGGGCTGAGTTTTCTGGGTGTTTTCAAGGCTTCCAAATTTTTGTGGTCTGTCCACACCTGGAAAGGGATTTTATTGCCTTCAAGGAATTGGCGCCATGTAAGTAATGACCAACGTATCCCATATGCCTCTTTTTCCCACACGGGCCAGCGCTGTTCCGTTTCAGTGAGTTTCCTGGACGTATACGCGCAGGGTTGTAACATCCCTTCCTCATTTTCTTGTAATAATACAGCCCCCACTGCTACATCACTTGCATCCGTCTGTATCACGAAGGGTTTGTCCATGTCTGGGTGCCTCAGTACTGGTTCGGCAGAAAAAAGTCTCTTTAATCTCTCAAATGCCGCTTGGCATTCCATTGTCCATTTTAGTGGCTGGCTAGGTTTCACTGAGGATTCTCCCTTCGTTTTTAGTAAGCTCGTGAGGGGCAGGGCTATCTGGGCAAATGAGGGGATGAATTGGCGGTAAAAGTTTGCAAAACCCAGGAAACTTTGCAGTTGCTTTCTTGTGCGAGGTGGTGCCCATTCTAATACTGCCCTGACCTTTTCTGGGTCCATTTCAATGCCCTGCGGGGATATGCGGTAACCTAGGTAGTCTATTCTTTCCTGGTGAAATTCGCATTTTGATAATTTGGCATATAGGTGGGCGGCTCGCAGTTTCTTTAAAACCGCTCTGACTAGGTTGACATGTTCCTCTTTTGATTCTGTGAAGATGAGGATGTCGTCAAGATAAACCAGGACCCCCTTAAATAGGTGCTCCCTTAGTACCTCATTGATTAATTGCATAAATACTGCGGGGCCCCCTTGTAATCCAAAAGGCAAAACTTTGAATTTGTAGCGCCCCATTGGGCAATTGAATGCAGTTTTCCATTCATCTCCTTCCCTAATTCTCACGCGGTAATACGCTTCCCTTAGATCTAGTTTAGTAAAAATCTTTCCTTTCGAGAGGTGTGATAACATGTCCTTCATGAGGGGTAGGGGGTATAGGTTGCTTTCACTGATCGCATTAAGGAGTCTATAATCTACACATAAGCGTAAAGAGCCGTCCTTCTTCTCTCTAAAGAGGACCGGAGCGGCCACCTTAGGTTTGGCTGGTTCAATGAACCCCCTTTCTAGGTTTTTCTTTATAAATCTCTCCATTTCCTCCTTCTCCTTTGGGCTCATGGAGTATAATCTGGGCTTTGGGAGTTTTGCCCCGGGCTTGAACTCTATGGCACAGTCCGTGGGTCGGTGGGGGGGAAGCTCATCCGCCCTCTCCTCACTGAAAACTTCAGCCAGGTCTCTGTATTCCTCTGGTATTTCTGGTAGCCCCTTTTCTTCACCCATGGACGCTATTTCCGTTTTTAATTTTGATGGATCCCCTTGGGGTTTTAAGTCTGTAGGGTCCTCCTTCAGGAAATTGATTTCTTTCGTCCTCCAATTTACCCAGGGGTTCCATTTTGTTAACCATTCCAGCCCTAGGATCATCGGGCATTCCATGCCTGGGGTCACTATAAACGTTAGGTCTTCCTCATGATTCCCCAGGGATAGGTGGATTGGTAACGTGGCTAGGGTAGCTGGCACCCCCCCAGCTATGGACCCATCTAACTGACCAAATGAGATTGGTTGTTCCAGCCTCCTCACTGGGATGCCCAGATTTCCCACTAGAGTCGGGCTAATTAGGCAGCGGGTGCAGCCAGAGTCTATTAAGGCTTTTACTTTTACAGCTTCGGGCATGGAGGGGGCTAATATAGTCACTGTCTTGAGGATGGGTGGGATGGATCCACTTACCAGTGGTTCACCCTCCGAGGTGTCATCTGAGGCGTCCACCGGCCCTGCGGTGTAGGCTGGGGCTCTTTCCTCACGATGGGTGGAGGTAGGGGATTCCACAGCTTCTATTCCTCTCATGGCAGATTCTTTTGACTTAGCTGGGGACTTCCCAGATTTGCTGGCCGGTGGTCTGTCTGGGTTGTGCTGGGGGGCTTTTGAGCGGCATTCTACAGCCCGATGCCCCTCTCTCCCGCATTTGAAACAGCCCATTGGTTTCTTGGCCATAGCCGATGGCTTTGCTGGTTCGTGCGTTGGTTCAGGCGGTGAGCGGCTCCATTGTTTTCCTCGGCGGTGCCTCCTCAGTAGGTCGATCTCTGCTTCCTCTGCCAGGACGTACCATTCGTCGAGTTGGTGTGGGTCCCCCCGGGGCAGGCAAGCGTCATATAGGTCGTAATTCAGACCGTCTTTGAAATGGCTAAGGAGGATGTCTTCCGGCCAGTTCAGCTTGCTGGCAATAGTTCGGAATTCTTGTGTATATTCAGCTACTGGCCGTCTGCCTTGCCTCATCGTTTTGATTCTTTCGCGTGCTTTGCGATCAGCCAGGTGGTCTTCAAATCGCCTTCTCAGAGAGGACATGAAACGGTTGAAGTCGTTGAGCTCTGGGGCATTGGAATCATGCAAATTCACCACCCAATCGGCGGCCGGTCCATCCAGAGCAGATTGCACGATCCGGATACGGGCTTTGTCGCTAGGGATGTGTCGCCCGTGTTCCTCCATGTAGCCAAGGACTTGGGTTAGGAAGAACCCCAAGCGTGTCGGCTCCCCCTTGAATTTTGCGTCCAACGGCGGAAGTCTTTGAATGGAGCGGTGTCTTCTTCGTCGGTATTGTCTTCTATCTGGATTCCCTTCTGCAGGTTGGCGGGGGGTGGGGACTACTGGATCAGCGGATGTCCCCGGGGCTGCAGGTTCCAATTCCCCCTCAGTGTCTCTCCAATTGCGGCTCCAGGAGTTGGTGCGGTCGTGGGGTTCAGAATTCTCCTCTCCTAGGGAGCTGAGGGTTCTCTTCATCAAGTTGATAGCTTTCTCTAGGATCCAGTTCGAGTGCTGTGCCCAGCTCCCTTCATCTTCGCTTGTGTGCAGGGATCTCTCCATCTCCTGCTTCCATCCTGGTTGGTTGGCCCCCCGTCTCAGGGTCACCTTGCTTGATTTCTTTTCCCACTCGCCTTTCTTTCCAACGCCCATTGACCACCGAGGCTTGTGGTTACGCGTCTCCACCTCCTCTTCTCCTGAGGAATCTGACCCTTCAGATCCGGATATTTGGCAGGTTTCCAGTTGGGGCAACGGCTCCCTCTCCGGGGGGCTTTCCCCCTTCCCTGCTTCGTCGTCTGACATGGTAATTTTTGCAAAGTCCCCCGGCAAGGTTCTTCCTTCCAGGTTGACTAATTTTGCAGATCCTGTCTAATGTAAGGACCCTCCTCAATTTACATCTTAAGAAGACAGAACTCTTGGAACAGGTTTTCCAACAGGAATCTTTATTAAGAAAAACTGACTGAAGGTGTGCTAGACAGGATCTGGGGGACCCCCCTGATCATTCAATGTTTTAAAGCGTTCCCAAGCAGTCCCACCCCACATTCCTTCCGGTCAATCCAAATTGGCAGATGGCTGGGTGTTAAATCCATCGGATCCCAAGCGTTTCAATCTTCCCCCCCTTTTCCTTGCTGCCAGTAATAGGAGGCTTCATAGGGAGTGAGATCAAAGGCTGATGGCCGCATTGTTATTGTTAGTACTCCAGAGAGGGAATCCACAGAGGATGTTTATTTGTAGATGATAGAAGGAATGCCAGTCATAAACACCCGTGTTTACTCCCCCCCCCTTCGTAGTATGACAGAATCCCAAAGAGAGTAAGAATTGGGTTTTCCCAGAGTAGATTAGTTAGAAATAAAATATAATTGGATTCTGACACTGCCTCTTTCTTCATAGTTGCCTATCTTTGAGTCCTTCTATATCACTGTGGTATTTCTGTGTCGTCTTTAACTAAAAGATTTAGGAGGAAGTGAGCAAGGCATAACTCTTGATACAAGTAATCCCTGCTCAGAAGAGGTCATGTTTGCCTGTGTTTTAATGAAAATTGCAGGCATCAATGGCTTTGGCATTGTATATTTGATACATATAGGGAAAACTAATACACTTATATACAAGTGAGGGGGGGAAATGCAGTTATGGGGACTTTGGTGCTTATAGTTTTTTCATTACCAAACTAGGTAACATCATCAGTGTACTGATGATGTTACCTAATTTGGAAATGAAAGGATTACCAGAAAACAACCAAGCTTAGAGACTACCAAGGACCCCACAGTTCAGCCCTGAGATACAAATATTCTCTTCTATCAGATGCAGTTATGTCAAGCAACACAAACTGACCCTCCCCCCATAAAAAGATTTATGCTCCAAAGGGTCACTGATTTCAATTTTCAGGCTCAAATGAGTGATTTTAGCATAAGAAGATTTTAATCAAGGTTCAGTACTTCAGTCATGTGAATAGCTTCTGGAAAACCATTGCCTCTCTCCTGATGCTTCTTCCCTCTTCTAAAATTAGGAGTTGAGTGGTTGCATTTTGCCCCACAATTATCCTCAAAGACAGCCCAACAAAGAAATCACCAATTAATGTTGTGAGTTGCAACGAGCAAGACTTGTGTGCCTTTTCCACAAAAGCACAGAAGGGAACCCCCTCCCTCCCCTTGGTATTGTTTACAAAATGCAACAACTCTGATTGTGCTATTATACATTCACAGACAAGTTGCAAAGGGATGTCTCAGCAAGCATAACAATTGAAATCTTGAAATCTGGGCTGGGGAGGTCATGCATTTGCAAGGCCAGATCTTTAGTGCTCTGAATATCTTACTACCTCTCTTCAAAAATCAGCAGAGCTATATTAAGTAAAATAAGCCAATATAAGCAGAATGACTGAATGCAATATTTCACCATGAGAGGGCACAACACCCATGCATAAAGTTTCTTTTAAATAAACTCATTAAGCTCCTCCAATTCCTCCCCCCCCCTTCACCAAATCTGCAACTTATGAAATGGCCTTGTGCCAAGGAATTTAGTCTAGCTTGGAACATAACACAAAATAATTGTGCTAAAAATTCATAGAGCTATTGTGAAATACCCTTGCATGACTGTTCTGTAAGGTTTCTATGCACTAAACATAGTCATTACAGTGTCTCCTAAACTAAGAATGGGTTTTGGCAAATAGCTGACCTTAGCAACCTTTTAATATCATCCATGAAAGCATGGAAGTGCAATGGACCACTAAAAGTAAAATGAAATATATGTGCAACTTCCACACTCTGTTCCAGCTTTCCTTTTCTACATGGCTAACTTATTCCAGCACTGCTTTCATAAGATGATTAAGTGGATTTGAATGGTTGGATAGATCCATGGGAAGCAGCCTCCTAATATTCATTTTCTGGGTTGTTTTGATACACTACATGCATCATACTGTGATGTGGAGGAAAGGAGAAGGAAAGGGGCACAAATGGTTCCCTACATGGGCTTCATTATAAAGAAAGGCTTAAGCCTGTATCTGGGGAAACAACACACCTCTAACTAATTTTACTTTTGCTGGATTTTGCTGTTCTTGGCACTGAGCAGAATTTCATTTTTGCTGAACGTTGATCTTACACTCCCAGTGTCCGCATGGCCTTGACATCTAGTCCTAATTGAACACATTTGCCGGAGGAAGCCTGCATTTGTTGCGATGCTCAGCACACCAGATTTTACAAACCATTTGCTGTGCTGACAACTTATATATGTGGAAGTGGGGGCACATGGGGGAATGTAAAATGTAAAAAAACAACAACACCAGAAGTAAAGGAGGATCTTTGTTTGAAGGTTGTCAGATGCTCTCATTTTGGATAAGGTTGGCAGTTGTGATGACACTGTGCTTTTCTCTTTTTCTACCCCTTGGAAAATATTCAACTAGATGGCAGAGGGCAGGATTGGAACAGAACAGCAGAAGGAGCGTAACTGAGATTCTGTGAATTAAAATCTCTTGTACTTTATGGCCTCAAATGGATTTAATAAAGAGCTGTGGGGGCGCAGTGGTTAGAATGCAGTATTGCAGGCTAATTCTGCTGACTGCCAACTGCCAGCAATTCGGCAGTTCAATTCTCACCAGCTGAAGGTTGACTCAGCCTCCCATCCTTCCCAGATTGTTGGGGGCAATGTGCTGACATTTGTAAACCACTTAGAGAGGGCTGTAAAAGCATAGTGAAGCAGTACATATGTCTAAGAGCTATTGCTATTGCTAATACAAAATTATTACAATGTTGGTGGTTTTATGTGTGTACAGCTTGTTTAGTGGGCATTTGAAGTTACAACAACACTGGAAAATGTGACTTATGACCATTTTGTCACAGTTACGACCTTTGCAGCACCCTCATGGTCATATGATCAAAATTCAGATGCTGGGCAACTGGCACGTGTTTATGACGATTGCAGTGTCCCAGGGTCATGTGATCACCTTTTGTGACCTTCTGACAAGCAAAGTCAGTGGGGAAGCCAGATTCATTTAGCAACTGGGTTACAGTACTAACTTATCAACAGCAGTGACTCACTTAACAACTGTGGCAAGAAAGGTCATAAAACGGGGCAAAACTCACTTAACAAATGTCTCATTTAACAACAGAAATGTTGGGCTCAATTGTGGTCATAAGTCAAGGACTACCTGTACATGTGTATGAATGTGTGCATAGGGGTCTCACATGCATGAAAGAGAGGGAGGTTGCCAGGGTATCTGGTATTATTGGCAACATTTTCTTTAAAGATGCAGGACAATAGAGGTGGGGGTGGTGAATAGCCTGTTTTCATGGGATTTGTTCAGCTCACCAGAAGAATTAATCATCTGTAGTTTAGAAGATTAAAATTCAGGCTAACTTTGATAATATACAGTCCTGAGATGTGAGCAATAAAATCCAATTCAGTAAAAGCAATTTTAAAGAAAGGGATGAAAATCTAGTTTGCATATAAATACAATACTTGGAGGTCACATTTTACTTGCCATTCATTGAACATCGGGATTTTTGCAGCAATGTGCTGTAACCCAGACAGAAATTCCATAAATGCAACATTGCTCTGTGTGAAGATTCAGCTGCCAAATTTCTGCCTGGAATGCAGAACACTGGAGCTTTGGCAGAAAACAGGTGATTCATTTCTAGAGTGAAATATCCATAGGTATGTATGTCCGTTTTATTTTTCCTGATTTCCCCATCTTTGCAATTGCAAATTTTGCTTAGCCCCATAATTTTTTAATCCAGTAAAAAAAATATTGTATAGATTTCTTTGTAATACATACATTTTTCTATGGAGCTTTGCTACTGTGCTTACTTCTTTCCAGCAATTTTTCCTTAAAAAAAAATCTGTTCTGTGCAGACGGTTCCTTAAAATATGCCTTTCCTTTCATGCATAAATTTGGAGATTCTCCAAATAGAGTTCTCCTATAGGTTTAGCAGGAAGAAATAGCCAGCTCTCATTTCTCTCTGCACTAGTAGCCCCCCCTTTTTTATTTCAGTTCTGAAAATACTCTAACGTGGTTGATAAAAGATATGTTTAGTATTGTATCTGGTCTGGCCCTTATGGAGATTATAAATCTGTATTTTCATTAGAATCATAGGGCTGGGAGGGACCTTGGAGGTCTTCTAGTCCAACCCCTTGCCTAAGGCAGGAGTCCCTATACCATCCCTGACAAATGGTTGTCCAATATTTTCTTGACAACATCCAGTGATGGAGCATCCACAGCTCTGGGAAGTGAGCTGTTCCACGGACTAATTGTTCTCACTGTCAGGTGTGTTCTCGTAAAGGCAGTATAAAGTGCTACTATCATTTACCATGAACTTGATGCTATCTTTCTGTTGATACAATTTAGAACTGCATTGGCTTTTTTTGGCAACTGCAGCACACTGTTGGCTCCAGTGGTGGGATTCAAATATGTGAACAACCGGTTCTCTGTGTGGATGCTGCTTCCGGAAGTCCATTCTGGGCCTGGGCAACAAAAAATTAGCTACCGGTTCTGCCGAAGTGGTGC
The DNA here is from genome assembly GCA_023970755.1 of Azemiops feae. Classification (NCBI taxonomy): domain Eukaryota; kingdom Metazoa; phylum Chordata; class Lepidosauria; order Squamata; family Viperidae; genus Azemiops; species Azemiops feae. Next base: position 757,757 of record JALGBA010000172.1, on the reverse strand, counting down.
GAACTGGCTGAATCCCACCACTGGTTGGCTCCCACTTAAGTGGTGATTCACCAGGACACCTGGATCCCTCTCACAGTTACTACTGTTGAGCCAGGCAACTCCTATTCTATACCTGTGCATTTGGTTTGGGTTTTCTATCCCTTTTCATTCTGCGTATGGAAGGTTCACATATTTCTCTATACCAAATGTTCCTCCATATTTCCAAATGTATCCTTTTCCCCTTGAAAAAATAACAGGATGGAAGAGAATCCTTTACTGGCTCCCTTGATATGCTTGCTTTCATATGCAAGTAGTCCTCATTTAAAGACAATTCATTTGGTGACTAAGAGCAAATATACATGTCCCAGGTTAATATTGCAGGTTACAATCCGGGTCAGTCACCAGCACCAGAGATTTAGTCATCCAAGCTTTCAGACTCATGCTGGAGCTCCTCTTCAGGGACCTTCTCTCTAGCAGAGTGTGTGAACTTTACAAAAAAGTTGTTGAGACTTTGGAAAAAGTGCAAAGAACAGCAACTAAGATGATTAAAGGCCTGGAGACTAAAACATATGAAGAATGGTTGCAGGATTTGGGTTTGGCTAGTCTAGAGAAAAGAAGGACTAGGGGGGACACGATAGCAGTATTCCAGTATTTGAGGGATTGCCACAAAGAGGAGGGGGTCAATTTATTTTCCAAAGCACCAGAGGGCAGGACAAGAAACAATAGATGGAAACCAAACAAGGAGAGAAGCAACCTAAAATTAAGTAGAAACTTCCTAACACTGAGAACAATCAACCAGTGGAACAGCTTGCTTTCAGAAGTTGTAGGTGCTTCATCACTGGAGGTTTTTAAGAAGAGACTGGACAGTCACTTGTCTGAGATGGTATAGGATGACCTGCTAGACCAGGGGTCTATGACAAGTTGTCATAGCCAACTCATTGCAGGCATAGCCAACTTGCCACGGCCAACTTGCTGCCAGACAATTCGCCATGGCCAACTCGCCATGGGACAACTTGTTGCAAGACAAAAGATACACTAATATCAAAGAAATGATGAAAAAGAATAATTAAAGAAAGGATGCAAAAGGAAGGACAGAATGAAATGTGAATGGTAAAAATTAAAATAATTTTTAATTTATTTTAAATAATTGAATAGAATTGTTAAATTGTCCTGCAATGAGTTGAGTTAGCTGAGGCAAGTTGGTTTTGGCAAGTTGACCATGGCAAGTTGGCCGCAGTGAGTTGGCTGTGGCAAGCTGTCCCATTCCCTAGAGCAGGGGGTTGGACTAGAAGACTTCCAAGATCCCTTCCAGCTCTATTCTGATTGAGAGAAGTTCCCTGAGGATGGGCTCCAGCATGAGTCAGAAAACTTGGATGTCTAAACCTCTGGTCCTGGTGACAGACCCAGATTGGATTCTGCATCATTTAGTGACTGTTTGAAGTTATGATGGCACTGAATAAAGGGACTTATGACTTTTTCTCAAAGTTCTGGCTGCTGTAGGGCCTCCACAGGTCATGTGAACAAAATTTGGGTAGATGGCAATCAACTTCCATTTATTACCCATTACTGTATGCTGCAGTCACATGATCACCATTTGTGACCTTCTCTGCCAGCTTTCATAAATAAGTAATGGGGACACTGACAGGGAAAGTTGGAAGGAAGTGACTGCACCATCTTAGGTTTCAATTATTACAGAAAGGGAAATGAGAACATCTTTAGAATAGAATAGAGCTGGAAGGGACCTTGGAGGTCTTCTAGTCCAGTCCCCTGCTCAAGCAGAAGAACCTATACCATCTCAGACAAGTGGCTGTCTAGCCTCTTCTTAAAAATCTCCAGTGATGGAGCGCCCACGATTTCTGGAGGCAAGCTGTTCCACTGGTTAATTGTCCTCACTGTCAAGAAGTCTCTCCTTAATTCCAGGTTGCTTCTCTCTTTGATCAGTTTCCAACCATTGTTTCTCGTCCTTCCCTCTGGTTCTTTGGTGAATAATGTGACCCCCTATTTTTTGTGGCAGCCCCTCAAATACTGGAATACTGCTATCATGTCTCCCCTATTTTTTCTTTTCTTTAGACTAGCCAAACCCAAGTCCTGCAGCCGTTCTTCATATGTTTTAGTCTCCAGGCCTTTGATTATCTTAGTTGCTCTTCTCTGAATTCTTTCCAAGCTCTCAACATCTTTTTTGTGATATGGTGACCAAAATTGGCTGCAGTATTCCAGGTGTGGTCTTACTAGGGTTTTATAAAGTGGTACTAATATTTCACGTGATCTTGATTGTATGCCTCTGTTTATACAACCCAGGATTGTATTAGCTTTTTTGGTTGCTGCTGCACACTGCTGGCTCATAGTCAAGTGATCATCCACTAGGACTCCATGGTCCCTCTTGCAGTTACTGTTTTTGAGTCAGGTACTTGTACCTTTGATTTTTCCTACCTAAATGTAAAACTTTGCTTTTCTCCACATTGAAACTCATTTTGTTGGATAGGGCCCATTGTTCAAGTTTGTCAAGATTCTTTTTGGATCCTGAGTTTGTCTTCTGGGGTGTTGGCTATTCCTGTCAGTTTAGTGTCATCTGCAAATTTGATGAGTTCTTCTCAATTCCCTCATCTAAGTCATTTATGAAGATACTGAAGAGTACTGGACCTAAGACGGAACCTTGTGGTACCCCATTGCTTACTTCTCTCCATGTGGATGTAGTACCATTGAGGACTACTCTTTGAGTATGGTTTGCCAGCCAGCTACAGATCCATCTGGTGGTGATGTTGTCTATTCCACCTTTTTCTAGCTTACCAAGGAGTAGGTTGTGGTCTACTTTATCAAATGCCTTACTGAAATCTAAGTATACTACGTCCAGTGCATTTTGCTGGTCTACTAGTTTAGTCACTTTATCGAAGAATGAAATAAGATTGGTTTGGCATGATCTGTTTTTAACAAACCCGTGCGAGCTACTAATTATAAATTTGTTTACTTCTGTTGTTGTTGTTAGTTGCGAAGTCATGTCCGACCCATCGCGACCCCATGGACAACGTTCCTCCAGGCCTTCCTGTCCTCTACCATCTTCTGGAGTCCATTTAAGCTCACTCCTACTGCTTCAGTGACTCCGTCCAGCCACCTCATTCTCTGTCGTCCCCTTCTTCTACTGCCCTCAATCTTTCCCAGCATTAGGCTCTTCTCCAGTGAGTCCTTCCTTCTCATTAGGTGGCCAAAGTACTTGAGTTTCAACTTCAGTATCTGACCTTCTAAGGAGCAGTCAGGGTTGATCTCCTCTAGGACTGACCGGTTTGATCACCTTGCAGTCCAAGGGACTTGCAGGAGTCTTCTCCAGCACCATAGTTCAAAGGCCTCAATTCTTTTGCGTTCACCCTTTCTTATGGTCCAACTTTCACAGCCATACATTGCAACTGGGAAAACCATGGCCTTGACTATACGTACTTTTGTTGGCAGGGTGATGTCTCTGCTTTTTAGTATGCTGTCTAAATTTGCCATAGCTTTCCTCCCCAGGAGCAAGCGTCTTTTAATTTCTTGGCTGCAGTCCCCATCTGTGGTGATCTTAGAGCCCAGGAAGATAAAATCTGTCACTACCTCCATTTCTTCCCCATCTATTTGCCAGGAATTGAGAGGGCCGGATGCCATGATTTTGGTTTTCTTAATGTTGAGTTTCAAGCCAACTTTTGCACTCTCCTTCTTCACCCGCATCAAGAGGCTCTTTAGTTCCTCTTCACTTTCTGCCATTAGAGTGGTATCATCTGCATATCTTAGGTTGTTGATATTTCTCCCGGCAATCTTAATTCCAATTTTTGATTCATCTAGCCCTGCCTTTCTCATGATGTGCTCTGCATATAAGTTAAATAGGCAGGGCGACAGAATACAGCCTTGCCGGACTCCTTTCCCAATTTTGAACCAATCAGTGGTTCTGTGTCCAGTTCTCACTGTTGCTTCTTGACCCGCATATAGGTTTCTCAAGAGACAAATAAGATGGTCTGGTACTCCCATCTCTTTAAGAACTTGCCACAATTTGTTGTGATCCACACAATCAAAGGCTTTAGCATAGTCAATGAAGCAGAAGTAGATGTTTTTCTGGAACTCCCTAGTTTTCTCCATGATCCAGCGTATGTTGGCAGTTTGATCTCTAGTTCCTCTGCCTCTTCGAAATCCTGCCTGTACTTCTGGAAGTTCTCGATCCACATACTGCTGGAGTCTAGCTTGTAGGATTTTAAGCATAACTTTACTTGCATGTGAAATGAGTGCAATGGTGCGATAGTTTGAACATTCTTTGGCATTGCCTTTCTTTGGAATTGGAATGTAAACTGACCTTTTCCAATCCTGTGGCCACTGTTGAGTTTTCCAAATTTGCTGGCAAATTGAGTGTAGCACTTTTACTGCATCGTCTTTTAAGATTTTGAATAGCTCAGCTGGAATACTATCACCTCCACTAGCTTTGTTGTTGCTCAGCTTTCCTAAGGCCCATTTCACTTCACATTCTAGGATGTCTGGCTCGAGGTCAGTGACCACCCCATCGTGGTTATCAGGGATGCTAAGCTCGTTCTTGTATAGTTCTTCTGTGTAATTTTGCCACCTCTTCTTAATCTCTTCTGCCTCTGTTAGGTCCCTGCCATTTTGGTCCTTTATCATGCCCATCTTTGCATGAAACGTTCCCTTCATATCTCCAATTTTCTTGAAGAGATCTCTGGTTCTCCCTATTCTATTGTTCTCTTCTATTTCTTTGCACTGTTCATTTAAGAAGGCATTCTTATCTCTTCTAGCTATTCTCTGGAATTCTGCATTCAATTGGGTGTATCTTTCTCTTTCTCTCTTGCCTTTCGCTTTCCTTCCCTTCTTTCCTCAGCTATTTGCAAAGCTTCCTCAGACAGCCATTTTGCTTTCTTGCATTTCTTTTTCTTTGGGATGGTTTTAGTTGCTACCTCTTGTACAATGTTGTGAACCTCCATCCATAGTTCTTCAAGCACTCTGTCTATCAGATCTAATTCCTTAAATCTATTTGTCACCTCTACTGTATATTCATCAGGGATATGATTTAGTTCATACTTGAGTGGCCTAGTGTTTTTCCCTACTTTCTTCAATTTAAGCCTAAATTTTGCAACGAGAAGCTCATGATCTGAGCCACAGTCAGCTCCTGGTCTTGTTTTTACTGACTGTATAGAGCTTCTCCATCTTTGGCTGCAGAGCACATAGTCAATCTGATTTCTGTGTTGACCGTCTGGTGATGTCCATGTGTAGAGACATCTCTTGGGTTGTTGGAAAAGAGTGTTTGCTATGACCATCGTATTCTCTTGACAAAATTCTATCAGCCTGTGCCCTGCTTCATTTTGTACTCCAAGGCCAAACTTGCCTGTTATTCCATTTATCTTTTGGCTTCCTACTTTAGCATTCCAATCCCCCATGATGATAAGGACATCATTTTTTGGTGTTGATTCTATAAGGTGCTGTAGGGCTTCATATAACCGGTCAATTTCATCCTCTTCAGCACCAGTGGTTGGGGCATAGACTTGGATTACTGTGATATTGAATGGCTTGCCTTGGATTCGCACTGAGATCATTCTGTCATTTTGGGGATTGTATCCCAGTATTGCTTTTCCTACTCTTTTATTGACTATGAAGGCTACTCCATTTCTTCTGAGGGATTCTTGCCCGCAGTAGTATACCTGATGGTCCTCTGAATTAGATTCACCCATTCCTGTCCATTTTAGTTCGCTGATTCCTAAGATGTCGATGTTCAGTCTTGTCATCTCTTGTTTGACCACGTCCAGTTTGCCTTGATTCATGGATCTTACGTTCCAGGTTCCTATGGAAAAAAGATCTTTACAGCATCGGACTTTCCTTTCACCACCAGATGCATCCACAGCTGAGCGTCCTTTCGGCTTTGGCCCAGTCGCTTCACTCTTTCTGGCGCTACTAGTACTAGCCCTCTGCTCTTGGACACCTTCCGACCTGAGGGGCTCATCGTACTGTCCATGGGGTTTTCATGGCAAAGATACTGGAGTGGGTTGCCATTTCCTTCTCCAGTGGATCACATTTTGTCAGAACTCTCTGCTATGACCTGTCCGTCTTGGGTGGCCCTGCACGGCATAGCTCATAACTTCATTGAGTTACGCAAGCCCCTTCGCCACGACAAGGCAGTAATCCATGAAGGAGTGTTTGCTTCTAGTTGTTCGCAGATCTGTTTTTTGATTATCTTTTCTAGGATCTTCCCAGGTATTGATGTTAAACTGATTGGTCTGTAGTTTCCTGGGTCCGTTTTCCCCCCCTTTCTTGAAGATGGGAACCACATCAGCCCTTTTGCAATCCTCAGCTACTTCCCCGGTGCTCCAGGATTTATGAAAGATATGGTGCAATGATTCTGAGATAACATCTGCCAGCTCCTTCAGAACTCTGGGATGTAGTCTGTCGGGTCCCGGTGATTTATACTCATCAAGGTCGGATAGGTGTTCTCTTACCATTTTCTTGCTTATTTTAATTTTTGTTTCTAGTTTGTCTTTTGCAGTAGTTTTTTTGGTATGTTGAGCTATAGTTTCTTTTTGTGTGAAGACTGAAGTTTAAGACACTGGTTGGATTGCTTTCTATTGCTAGTGTTTGCATTATATTAAATTCAAGTATGGCATGGTCACTTTCACCCAAGGTTCCAGCAATTTCAATTCCCTCTATCACTTCTTCTTTATTAGTAAGGATTAAGTCCAGTATAGCTTTACATCTAGTTCCCTCCTCCACCTTTTGGGTGACAAAGTTGTCGGCTAGGTTGGTTAGAAATCAAATCTAGATTTGATTTCAGTAGAAAAAGCTTAGAGAAATATTAGATGGGATCCCATGGGAAAAATCCTCAGATCAAAGGAATTAGAGGAGGGTTGGGAACATCTTGAGATATTTGGAGGAAGTGCAATCATCTACCATTCCAATGAGGAAAAAAATGGAAGCATCTTAAGAAAATGTTGTGAATGCAAAGGGAACTTGAGTTGAAAGAAAAATGTATAGCAAATTGTGTAATCACCAAGAACATATGCCAAGATGCAGCTAATATGGGCAGCGAAGAAATAATAAAGGCTGAATTACAAAAAGAACATAGGCCATCAAATTAAAAGCAACAGAGGCTTTTTTTTTTTGAGGTTAAGAGCTATTCTATATTGCAGGGTTAAGCTGCTTGATACTTGTGAATATATTGACTAGAAATGAAGCCTCTTTAGAAATCCTTTTCTGGATTTCAATATTCTCTCCAGTTTGGACACAATGATGACCTTGTCTTGTCTGGACTTATAAGCCCTACTAGATACATTAAACCAGGAAATCAACCCCATAGAATGGTGAAAACTATGGCAAAATTTTGTGAGTCTGACTGTGCTGTAGCTCCACCCCCACTTCGTTTACTCCAGTGAATCAGGGAGGGGTCTGCCTAAGCCAAGTGCTGTCTCATTTTTTTGGACTTTAGAAATGTTTCAGACCTTTTTGCCCAGTTCTTGCAGATTTCTCTCAAGGTCATCTTTCTTTCTCTCTATGGGACTTCTACTTACCATAACCCAAGATTGGAGAATTTCCCTCAGAGGTGTGGTGGGGCAGGTAGGATGAATTGTAGCTCTGGATGAGTCAGTCATGGAGTAGCAACCAGTAAATGGAGGGCAGGGGCATGCCTGCCATAGTGCACAGGGTTCAACTGGAATGAAAGTATTTGCTTACAGTGAAATGAAATGCAGTAAGTGAACTTACTGGAATCACTGGTGGTGCCAGCGCAAGCCACAAAAAAAAAAAATTGTTTTGTAGCAGGAAAAATTGGCCCAGGTTGCTTTCCCATGAGGCTGTCTTACTGCCACTAAGAAATAAATAGTTGTCCTTAATTGTGCAATTGAACATATCACAATAGGGTCCATTTCTTTGATCTTAGAAGAAGATCACAGAAGAAATTATGGAAGATGGACCAAGTGCCAGAGAATGGGAGAATTGTAAATATTGTTCTTATCTTCAGAAAGGAAGCGAAAGGAAGCATTAAAAAAAAAGACTAATCAGCTTGAGATTGATACCAGGCAAAACTCCAAAACAGACTGTTGATTTGTGGACATTTAGAAAAGAACGAATTGCTTGGCAGGAACCGGCATGAATTTATCAAGAGTAAATCATGTCAAACCACACCATTCTCATTTTCTGATGCAGTAACCAGTTTAGCTGATCATGGATATGCAGTAGATGTGGAATACTTGACTTTAGCAATGTCTCCTATGAGATTATAGTAGAAAAGATGAAACATTTGGGTTAGATTAGATACAGAACTGCTTAAAAATCATACCCAGAGAATGTACATCAATGTTTCCCTGTCAATAGTGCACCATAGAACGCTGTCCTAGGCTGTTTTTCAGCATTTCAAGGCAGTTCAAACCAAGAGACCAAATCACAAATACCAAACTACTTTTATTGTTAAGATTACCATAACAAAAACCTGCAATTCTGAAAGCCCTTCTCTCCCTTCCTACTGTACCTTTATGTTCCAGAGAATTAGGGAGGGACAATTCTGAGATGGTTACTCAAATTGCATTCCTGCTTTGAACTCAGATTTTGTTTATCAGGTTGTTGTCTAGACTGTGACACTCTCAACTTTATTCTCACAGCCGATTACAATATGCTATTCAACATATTTAAAAAATGATGTGCAGGATCCAATCTGGGTTGATCACCGGAACCAGAGGTTTTGTTTTCCAAAAATATGGAACACTTTATGAATTTGCTTGTCATCCTTACACAGGGGTCATGCTAGTTTGTGAAGGGTCCATATTTTTGGAAGACAAAATCTCCGGTCCCAGTGACTGACCCAGATTGGATCCTGCAACATTATCCTGGGACATGTATATTTGCCTTCATTCTAGAAATGGTTCGTTTTAAAGGATTAAAATGATTATAAAATGTGCATATGACACAAAGAAAGGGGAGATGATAAATACTTTAAAGGACATTAATAGGGTAGATATTGGCAAACTGGGATAATATGCAAAAACCAGCAAGACTGATTTCAATAAGAAGAAATACAAAGTAGGAAAACTCAAAGATGTGAGTATAGGCTGAAGGTGTGGGACCGCAGGGGAAAGCAGTAGAAGCAGAAGTGATCTGGTGTCTAGTTAGATCACAAGTGGAACATGAGCCAACAATGCAAAACAAAACAAAACAAAAAGACATTTAATCCTAGGCTGCATTAATAGCAGGATAGTATCAATGGTAGGATTCAGCCGGTTCGCACCAGTTCGGCAGAACCGGTAGCTATGTTTTTGTTGCCCAGGCTCAAAACGGACTTCCCAGAAGCAGAGAACCTGTTGTTCACATATTTGAATCCCACCACTGGATAGTATCAACCTTAAAAGGTAGAATGCTTCGTTTCTATTCTGCATTGGTCTGACTACATGTAGAATATTATGTCCAGATCCAGGGATCACATTTAGTAAGACTGGCAAACTAATAAACTGAAATGGTATAGGGTTTCCTGCTTGAGCAGGGGGTTGGACTAGAAAACCCAAAGTCCTTTCCAGCTCTGTTATTCTGTTAAAATGATATGCAGACTGCCCCCATGCCATCTTTCTCAAAATAGTGAGGGGGCTTCATTATTATGGTCACCTGTGACTTGTTTTCAGCTTTGCTTTATAGTTTTTAATAATACGATGCTAATTTTTTAAAGTATTTAGTGATTGTTTTATCTTTGTTGTATACCACTCAGGCTCACCACCCTGTGAGGCGGGCAGAAATATAAATTCAACAAATAAAATAAATAAATAAGAACCTTGATAAAGTGGAGTGGAACCAAAGGACAGCAACCAAGATCACAAAAGGCCTGGAAACAGAAATTTAGAAGGAACGGCTACAGGTATTGAGTATAGTTACCCTGGTGGAAAGAAGACTATGGGGACATGATACCTGTATTCAAATATCTGAAGGATTGTCACTTAGAAGATAGTTCAGAATTGTTCAGAGTTGCTCCAAAAGACAAGATAATAGTTTAAATTACAAGGAAGAGAAAAAAATGGACTTGTTCTTCATACCAGAATGTATGTAGTTGTATGGGTTATGCTGCCTTTATATTTTGTCTTTTTTCCAGAAATTCAGTCTGACATTTATGATAATCCAACTTTCTTCTTCATAACAACTCTGTAAATAAGATAAAGCTAAAAAATGATGACATGACCCAGTATGCACAGTGTGGGTTTTTAAGATGGGATTTTGCATCTCGATCTTCCTAGTCCTCAGCCAAAACACCAACTTTACTGCAAATTCTCTTCCCTATTGACCCCAAAATGTAATCTTCTTCAATGGACTTGAATTTACCTGTTTTCTACCTGCAACTACATTCAAAATCTGAAAATAAAGGTTCCTGCTCCTGGAAAATAATTGCTACCTGAATCTTGTCTTCCAAAATGTTATATCATCATCATTTCCTATTTCTAAGCTCCTCTACCTTATTTGCAAGTGAGATATATCAAACAGAAACACAAATAAAAAAAACCCCACCCATGTTGTGATCACTATTATGAACCACCCATATTCATAAGTCTGGAAACTTCAAAGCAAGCAGGAAAGCTACAATCAGTAAAATATAATTTATATTTTATATATAAATGATATAGACACACACACACAAAATACGATGAAAATGTGAGGCTTGGTGCTGATGCGGAGAATTCTCCTTGTTTAAACAAAGGCAATTCATACCACAGAGACAACTTTGTATAGGCATTTAAATGCCTAATGGAGCATTCTGGAAAGGATGCTGCTTGGAGATTGAGTTAAAACAAGGGCAGCCTTCCTCAAGCTGGTACATGTTGAATGACATCTCACGAAGAGCTTTGACTCAATCATGCCTGAAGCACACCAAAAAGGATGTGTTTTCTTAAAAGGAAAGAAATCTATCGTCTTGGTATGGATGCAAGATATGAGTCAGTTAGCTTTTTGAAAAGTCTGTGTTCCATAAACGAGAAGAGCAAACATTTTTCAATATGTTTTGGGTTTCATTATAAGCTTAAGGACTGCATTAATTTTACACCAATGGACATTTTGTAGAACTCTCTCCATTCTTCATTAGCCTTGTCCTTTTATTTTGTCACATTTAGTTTAGATTTACTGCTATATTATATCTAGGGTTTTTTCACTATATGGCCACTATTTTTTTAAACCTTTTTTAGTTTTTTTTTTAATCACTCAAAAATAATCATTTTTAAAAAATCATGTCCCTCCTTCCTTAAACTTGTCCATTAAACTGCACTGACAATGTTCTTTTAATTTTTTTCTTGGAAATGGCTGCCTTATATTCTTTTTACATCTTCTGCTTACTCAGCAGGAAATGGTCAGTTAATCACATATAATGGGCAGTCAGCAGCTCTTAAGATAGACTTCTTGCAATCAGCAGTTGCTCAGAAGGTATCTTTTCATCCTTCACAGCTGAGAATACAGTTCTTCAATTCATAACAGCTTCTCTGTTCATTCTTCTCTCATTTTCCTGTTGAAGTTCACCAGCAACTCCTGCTAGCTGTTTGTGCTTGCTTGGGTTTTATCTAGGTTTAGTCATACAGTGTGCTGCAGCTGCCAAAAAAGCCAACACGGTGCTAGGCTGCATTAACAGAGGGATAGAATCAAGATCACGTGAAGTGTTAATACCACTTTACAATGCCTTGGTAAGGCCACACTTGGAATACTGCATCCAGTTTTGGTCACCACGATGTAAAAAAGACGTTGAGACTTTAGAAAGAGTACAGAGAAGAGCAACAAAGATGATCAGGGGACTGGAGGCTAAAACATATAAGGAATGGTTGCTGGAATTGGGTATGTCTAATTTAATGAAGAGAAGGATGAGGGGTGACATGATAGCAGTGTTCCAATATCTCAGGGGTTGCCACAAAGAAGAGGGAGTCAAGCTATTCTCCAAAGCGCCTGAAGGCAGGACAAGAAGCAACGGATGGAAACTAATCAAGGAGAGAAGCAACCTAGAACTAAGGAGAAACTTCCTGACAGTTAGAACAATTAACCAGTGGAACAACCTGCCTCCAGAAGCGGTGAATGCTCCAACACTGGAAGTTTTTAAGAAGAGACTGGACAGCCACTTGTCTGAAATGATATAGGGTTTCCTGCCTGAGCAGGGGGTTGGACTAGAAGACCTCCAAGGTCCCTTCCAACTCTATTATTGTTATTGTTATTGCTATTATTGCTGTTATTGCTGTTGTTGTTATTGTTATTACTATTATTATTATTATTTATATGTATAATATAAAATATATGGACAATACTATAATTGTTGTTGTTATTATTATTGTTGTTGTTGTTATTATTATTATTATTATTATTATTATTATTATTATCTATTTGAAATAAATAGAAGTTAATGATGAATCCATTAAATCCATTATTTTCACTTGACCCACAATGAGTAAATCTGGATCCAATCAAAGAAGCATTTTGCTGAATCAGATTGAAATAATGAAGTTTAATACAGGATCCAGTTTCCCATAGGAGCCATCTAAATGACTCTGGGAAATTACCAAACTGGGTATGCAACTCCCTTCTAAAATAATCTGCAATGCTAGTGCTTAAAGTTAAACCCTCAAGAAAAAAGGATAGCGGCTCCCTCTTCTGGCAAGCTGGCAGACAGATTAAGTTCTGTAGTCTAGTCTTCTTGACATCTTGAAATTGAGATTTCTGATGCCTTACATTCTGGCACATTTGACGTTTGACAAGTTAGGATGTGTAGCACTTTAAGCTTACTATAGAGTGACATGTGAAAATAATGTTTTTCAGCATCTGTTCAGTTTGGCAGTAACACACAGGCTCTCGTCTGCTTTTTTTTTTTCTTTAATGGACAAACTTGTTCACATTCATCATGGAACAGGAACCACCGATGTTATTGGAAATTATTTCCTAATTTAGCAGTTGCAGCATTAGATAAGAAGGGAAACCTCTTGGAGGCCAGTTTAAATTAAACCACAGCAGGATATATTTTTGATCCTTCCGAAGATCAATTTAGTTGGCTCCAGTGCTCACTTAAAAATACATAAGTTCTGCCCACTTCTGCGAGATTTTGAATGAAAGCATCAGTGTTTTTATTCCACATAATGTCAATTTGAATGATAGTTTTGAACACTTTGGCTGTCCCTAAGAATGGTTTGGGTTTTTGTTTTTTTTTGCTGCCCTGCTATAGAACATTGGGCAATGTGCAGGAAATATGTGCCCCTTCTTAATTTATTCAGTTTAGGTGCCACCTAACTCAAGAAGACTTTGAGTGGATTGCAGTGTAGAAACAATACAATACAATATATTGTAGTACCATTTGAATAATCAGAGAGAAAATAAAGAACAAGGAAAATAAGATCATCATCATGAACAAGACGGTGGTCCAGTAACAACCCACAAAAGATATCCAACAGGGACTCCATCCACTCTAGCCCAAGGTCTGGGAGAACATCTAAGTCTTCAAGGCCTTCCAGAATGCAATCAGGGCAGGAGCCACACAGACTACTGGGGGAACTTCATGCCACTTAATTGAATGACAAATACTTAACTTCTGATGGGGGTAATATTTCAGGTTTCTCTCTCTGGAAGAAGAGGCAATAGGATAGAGGTCCAGCAAAACAGATCCATTTCCACCTTTAATACCCTTTAATAGCTTCTAGGTGAAGCTATTCATGGTGGCTCACTTTCATCAGTTGAGGAGATGGGGTGAAGACAGAAAAATGTCATTTCCTGCTGAGCTCATTTCTCAGAGCTGAAACAATCTGGAACAGCTTCCCCATAGAGGCAAACTTTGGCAGCCCTCCTCCTAGAGATGGCCTTATTGAGATTAATGAGGACTGAACTTTTCTGAAGAGGTTTTGGATAAAAGATTATTCGTCATCGGTATTGGGATATCTATTTATTTTGTTCTGTAACTGTAGTTTTTGTTTGATGAATTCCTATCATGTTATGGGGTTAATTTTTTTAATTTTTTCCTATAAATTTTTTTAATTATATTTTCTTATGTTGTTGTAAGCTATTATTATATTTTCTTATGTTGTTGTAAGTCAGAAAAAAATCAGCAGGATTTATATTAAATCAATGATGACGACGATGATGATGATGATGATGATGATGAAACTCACCCCATGTTCTGGAATATTGTTGTTGAAATTTGCTCATTTTTGCACTGAATTTCTACACCATGAATTGAGAGTCCCTTTAGACATACAAGTAATCCTTGACTTACAACCAAAATGGAGCAAAAATTTCTGTTGCTAAGCAAGACATTTGTTAAGTGAGTTTTGCCCCATTTTATCACCTTTCTTGCCACAGTTGTTAAGTGAATCACCACTGTTGTTAGGTCAGTAACACAGTTGTTAAGTGAATCTGGCTTCCCCATGGACTTTGTTTGTCAGAAAGTCACAAAAGGGGATCACGTGACCCCGGGACATTGCAACCATCCTAAATATAAAGTCAGTTGCCAAGCGTCTGAATTTCGATCACGTGACCATGTGGATGCTGCAACGGTAAGGGTGAAAAATAGTCATAAGTCACTTTTTCCCAGTGCTATTGTAATTTCAAATGGTCACTAAATGAACTGTTGTAAGTTGAGGACTACCTGTATTGGAAGGACTCAGCGTGACCACATTTGCTGCCAGATTCTTAAAAAAAAAGAAGAAGAAAGAGCAAAATACTGTCCTGGAAAAAATCATCTGGCCCCATTTGATGATATCTCCAGAAGACTTCCTATGGTATCCATTTTTGGGAATGTTGTCTCCAAACTCAGGCACCCTGAGTTTTTCATGGATCTGATAAGATCTCTGAATTTGAGAGAGAAACTTTTACTTTTGCAAAGGCGCTTCTTTGCTCACCCAAAAACATGAATCACCAAATAATTCAGGCAAAGCAAAAAGCATTTATTGGGGAGGGGGGGGGAAGAGTCAGGTTTCTTTTATAGGGTTCAGTAACAAATGAAACATACGTTTGGTATATGTGATACATCAGAAAGCAAGTGACCAAATAATAAAAGGCATTGATTACATGTGAGACTTGAACAATAGAAAACATTGATTCTAGATAACATTCCACAAATGGTAAATTTATGGGTTACATTTACTCTTTCCCAGCTAAATTTGTATCTTTCTTAAAACTTGCAAGTGTACTCAAGGACTTCCAGAATATGCTGTCTATTGTTTTGTGTTGGAAAGACAAATTCTTGCATACCAAAAGAAATGGCCTTGGCTAAGAGGGGGGGGGAGGGGGGCATGTTTTCCTGAAGTTAAAAAAGAGGCCTAAATTGCCACCTTTTAAAAATGTTAATACAGATAGTCCTTGACTTACAATCATCTGTTTAGTGACTGTTCGAAGTTACAATGACATTGAAAAAGTGACTTTTGACTGGTTTTTTTACACTTATGACCGTTGCAGCATCCCCATGTTCTCATGATCAGAATTTGGACACTTGGCAATTGGCATGTATTTATGATGGTTGCAGTCTCCTGGAGTCATGTGGTCACCTTGTGTGACCTTCTGACAAGCAAAGTCAATAGGGAAGCCAGATTCATTTAACAATCGTGTTCCTAACTTAATAACTGCAGTGGTTTACTTAACAATTGTGGCAAGAAAGTTTGTTAAAATGGGGCAAAACTCACTTAACAACTGTCTTGCTTAGCAACGGGGATTTTGGTCTCAGTTGGGGTCATAAGTTGAAGACTTCCTGTAATGAAGCTTGCAATTCCAGGTAACAGGAGGAAGAAAGTTGTAGCTGCTGAAACAGGAAAAATTGCTGGCCCTGTACTACACTCAGGAGAGCCTGAAGGCAGAGCTGTCAAGAAAGTCAAGATGGCAGGTCTGACCTTGTGGTGAAAGCCCTGCCCCTTTTTACATGTGTTGCACACAACATGCTATCTTGACTTCTGCAAACCTCTGTCAGGAATGCTCCTGGTTATGCTCTCTAAAACTCAGAGTTAGCTAAATGGTCTGCCTAAAATTATGCCCACAAGTTCCTGCACTCTCTATAGGAAGCCAAGGAAATACAGACTTCAGTACCCAGAATACTGCATTTATAGCCCATGCAATCCCTTTGATTTGTAGCTGCTAAAGCACCCTTCAAGTGTGTCATTGAAATTTGACAGTAACAAATATATGAATTTCCCAGTTTGGCAGGGACAAAGTATGTGACTATGGCATCCTTTAAAATCTCTGCAAACCTCTTGAAATCCTCTCAGAAGATCCTGAGACAGACAGACAAAGGTCACGGCTTAAAAAAAAAGCACCCCTTCTTGCTGACATTGGAAACTATCAGGATAAGCTGATTTTCTGATATAAAACAATTAGTTCCAGACTAAAGATAATTAGGAATGTATAGAAAATAAAAAAGGCTCAATATTTCATTAATTTCATAAGCTGCAATTTTATGGATTTTGGATCATGAGCAACTGTGTCAGCAGTCCCATCTTTTAGTGCCTGACAGGGTCCCTGCCCTATCCCCACCTGACTTTCATTTTTCACAATTAAACATCAATAAAACAGAAACTGGCATACTATGAAGAAAAGTGTCAATCTCTGGTATCAACTTATTTAAAAAATGTGTCTGAGATAGTAGAACAGTCTGCTTAGTACAGTGCTGAGGGTTTTCACACAGGCTAGAAGGCTATGAGTTAGGAATGATTTAGTGCAGGGGTGTCCAACCTTGGCAACTTTATGGACATGCTGGCTGGGGAATTCTGGGAATTGAAGTCTACAAGTCTTAAAGTTGTCAAGGTTGGAATCCCCTGGTTTAGTGGATTCCTGCACTGAGTAGGAGATTGGACTAGAAAGGTCCTTCCAATTCATACATTCTGTGATTCTGTTGAGAGGCAGTTAGTGTAGTGGTTAAGGTATCAGGATACAAACTAGGAGATCATGAGTTCTAGTTGCACCTTAGGCACAAAGCCATCCCTAGGAATAACGCAGTGGCAAGCCACTTCTGAAGAAAGTTCCAGGAAAACTGTGAGGATTTATCCAGGCAGTCACCAGGAGTCAGCACTGACTCGAAGGCATCCCCCCCAAAAAATATTAACTGATCAATACTCTTAGAAAATGAAAAGAAATGCTAAAAGACTGAAACTGATTGTAGATAAACTTGAATCATGGGGTCTGGTTACCTGAGGAACTACCTGTCACCAGTAATTTTTGCCAGTCTGGTAAGATCCAGCAGAATGAGTGACAATGTCATCTAGTAGGACCTTGGGAACTTGCCTTTTCAATCGCAGTGCCCCAAATGGTATCTCCCCAGAGATCTATGTGGCTCCTTCCCCAGCAATGTTCCTGAAGGCATTGAAATCCTGTCCATTCTCCCAACCTTTGAAGTAGGATGGTTGCTTTTTGGATGGGTGTTTTATGACTGTGAATAAGAAAGTTTCCTCTATGACTACCACTGTCTCAGGGTACTTAAGATGGCTTTTCCAAACTCCAGAAAAACATGAGAGTGAAACAATTTTGCAAGAGGAGAACAGAGAAATCACCATTGTATGGGATCTTTAGTTTTAAAAAATAAACTGAATATTGGACAGGAAGAACATAAGTTTATTTTTTTTAAAAAAACTAATGCATGGTGTGGAGATGCATTTCACTTTGATATTGCTGATCTACAATATCATTGGATAGATTCCAAATGGCTTGTTACACCTTGAGACTACATCAAGCATATGATCACCTGCATGAGTTGGGGTTCCAATTATTTGTGAGAAGCTCAGGGTTGTAATGGAACTGCCTTAGACCTCTCCCCAAGCCATGAAGTAGAAGGCACATAAGACTAAAATCCTTGAGAACTTTAATGTCAACCCATGGATAAGATTCAGGAGTTCATGGAAGGTCATTGTTAGTCTGTTGGTGGCCAGTATCCTAGCAGTAGTTCTAGCTTCTCAATATGGCCAATTCTACATACAGGCATTTTAGTGACCTCCAGGGCACTGCTCCTCGTCACCATGAAACTCTTGCAAACCAATGAGACATTGTTTTCTTCTAGCCCACTGAATTAATAGCCAGATGCAAACAGCTTTCTGATTTTTGATACTGGCTGTTCTTCTCCTCAAAATGAGCTATGCATATCTGCTGGCATAATTGTAGTCACCCTTTTCTTCTTCTAAATTGGCTAGTTTGCCTGTTTAAATTCCCATTGGAAGCCAACATGACTGAGAATTAGTGACATACTGTGAAATCAAAGCAGCACAACTTTCTCCAAGGATCCTTTCTTCCCTATTCATAGCTTCTGTAAGTGGCTGAACTTTCTCTTTCTCTCTCTCTTTTTTTTTTGCAAATGTTACCAATTAATTTTGCATCCACTTCTGTTTTTCCAAAGACAGCATTAAGAAAGAGAATTCTGCAAAGGAATTCATTAGCTCTACAATATCATTGGATAGACTCCAAATGGGTTGTTACACCACGAGAGCTTCATAAATAAATACAGAGTAGCCTTAGTTAATTGAAAAGGAACACACAGAGTAATGAGAAGCCTCTGTGGTTTTTTTAAAAAAGGTGCACAACTGAAATAAATATTATAGAGACCAAAGGCAAGCAGTAAATCTATGGAATGATTGCAATGATTAATACAAAACGTGAGATGCTCAGCTCTTTCAAGTAGATTTGCAGGAGGCAATTAATTGCATGTGGGAAGAGGCACTGGACAGCTAACGGGAGGTTGTATTCAATTTGTAAACTTGAAATGCCCCACTGGAAGATGGATAAAGACACTAATATTTCCACAGTCAGTAGACTTTTAAACTATTCCCCTGGGTTTTTTCAGAAGCTTTGGACTGACAAATATTCACCTTGCCATTTTGACATTTCTGCCAGATCAGAAGACATGGAAAAAGCAAACAAGGGAGGCCAAGGTTTAGCGAAAAGGGGCACACCGCAGAGATGGAAAACAGGTCTGGTGTTTAGAGTGTCCTGAACTGGCCTAGAACAAGTTTCCCCAAAGTCTTTCCTACTTGACTATTACAATGTGGGAATTTGGCAATTGTATTGTGGAATAGCATCAAGCAATGAAATTTTCCTTGGAAATCTTTCTACCTGCTCTCATTCCTTTTGACAAAAGAGAAGTGGCTTTAGAAATATTTGCATATGAAACTTATTTAAATATTATTATTATTATTAATTTGTCTACTTTATGTGGGATGTGTGTGGGTGTGTGGGTGTATATGTGCACACACGCACTTTAGTATACTGTGCCAAGCCAATCCTTATAGAGAATTTATAATTCGCTATGCTGTGTGAATCCAGGAAATGGATTAATTCAATGCTCAAGTTAAGTGTCTTGTGTGATTGCAGGCATCTAGTGACTACAACATCTCCTAGCAGAAAGCTGTTTGGAGTGTCTGGTAATGATTCTACATGCTTTTTGATAAAAAGAGTGACGTGGTCTCGTGTTTCTCCATTTTTTACCCGCAGTGTAAAGATCTCTGCCAGCTCTATGCATTTCTAGACATGTTTTATCCTCAAAGAAGCCTTTTATACATTTTGTTACCTTGTTTGAGTAGGAACGGAATTGCAAAATTCATATCCGAATTAATTTAAGAAAGAACTGTGAAATTGGAAAGATGATACTAATGTGTCCATTTGACGAGCAGATGCAGGTTCACTTCACCTATCAAACTTCAGATCAATGCCTTTCTCCAGTGTTTCATATTCAAACCGGGCCTCTCTTAAAAACCTGAAAAACACAGTAGGTTTGTGTTTCTTCCTGTTTGCTTTTCAAATCTTGTCTCAGGAAAAGAAAATAGATCAATATATTATGTGGACAGAGTTACAGCTTTCAAATCACTTTTACCATCTGACAAATATTAGATCTGTATTCACCACTAGTGACACTTGACAGAAATGTCTTTCTTTTAGCAAGCAGCCTTCCAGGTAAGTGACCCATCCAAAATCACATTTGCAAAAATGGCTTAAAGTTATTATTATCCTTTATTCACAAAGCTGAATGCACACAAAGAAATCCTATGACCTACAGGTCTGTTTTTAGCCCCCAATCCCACTTTTCTCTCTTTTCAGCTACAAATATGTGCCTATGGAATTTATCAGGCATTTTTTCAGCTGCTTTTTACCCCAGTGTAAAAGGTTTGCAGTAAAACTTAGCACCACTGGGAAATCCTTTTGTACACAACTTGATGCTACCTACCTGGAAATGTAATGAGCCTTCTCGTGCAGCCGTGCCACCACTAAATCAGGCATTTCATCGAATTTAGCTTTAATGTCAGCAAGCAGAATAGCTGCAAATGAACAAGTAGGACTTATGAATATGTCTCACTGAAAAGCAATGGGCACACACTTTAGAAGGGCAGCACAACTGATTGATGACAAGTAAATGAAACAAAACAAAAATAAACAGAATCCCAGAATCGATTATTGACGTAGCAATGTTTCAAATATTGTCTACATCAGTGTTTCTCAACCTTGGCAACTTGAAGATGTGTGGACTTCAACTCCCAGAATTCCTCAACCAGCTATGCTTATTTTTTTTCTCCTATCTCAACAGGAAGTTCTGCATTAGATGCCATCTAATAGCTAGTCATGGATAAGGTTTTTTTCTTGTTATTAATCAGAATAGAGCTGTAAGGGACCTTGGAGGTCTTCTAGTCCAGCCCCCAGCTCAAGAAGGAGACCCTATACCAGGGGTGTCAAACTGCCAGTCCGCGGGCCGGTTGCATCATGCGGAGGCTGCGCCTACCCCAGCTCCGGCAATACAAAAAAAGTCGCAATACGTCGTGACACGTCATGTGACGCGGTGAGTTTGACACCTGTGCCCTATACTGTTTCAGACAGGTGACCATCCAGTCTTTTCTTAAAAACCCCCAGTGTTCAAAATATCCAATCATTCAGAGTAGCAATTTTGAATACTAGTAGAATGATAATTTTATTGATTACTAGAAAGGCTAAATAGCACCTCTCTCTCCTCTCTCTCTCTCTCTCTCTCTCTCTCTCTCTCTGTGTGTGTGTATGTGTGTGCATCTTTGAGTTACTTTTTTGAGTCCTGGCAACTATCTGGATAAGTCTCTGCAGTTTTCTTGGCAAGATTTCGGAAGTGGTTTGCCATTGATGCCTTCTTAGGACCGAGAGAGAAGGAGTAGCCCAAGATCATCCAGCTGGCTTTGTGCCTAAGTCAGGACTAGAACTCATGGTCTCCTGGTTTTTAGTTTGATGCCTTAACCACTACAAACTGGCTCTCTTATATGGCTTGAACAAGCTTAATTCATAGCTTCTTCTTCTTCTTCTTCTTCTTCTTCTTCTTCTTCTTCTTCTTCTTCTTCTTCTTCTTCTTCTTCTTCTTCTTCTTCTTCTTCTTCTTCTTCTTTTCTTCTTCTTCTTCTTTTCTTCTTCTTCTTCTTCTTCTTCTTCTTTTCTCCTTCTTCTTCTTCTTCTTCTTCTTCTTCTTCTTCTTCTTCTTCTTCTTCTTCTTCTTCTTCTTCTTCTTCTTCTTCTTCTTCTTCTTCTTCTTCTTCTTCTTCTTCTTCTTCTTCTTCTTCGTTTATTGATTTTTTAATACAATTCAAAAGTACTTATTTAAAAAACGTGTTGTCTGAGTATATCATTCACTAATACATATTGAATTTCTAATCCCTTATTCTTTTCTCCAGCCAGTTTGAAAATATTCTGTTTCTTCTTTTTCTTTCAACCTCAGAGTAAGTCTGTCCATTTCTGCACAATCTAGTATTTTTTTAATTATTTCTTCCTCTGATGGTATTTCTTCATTTTTCCAATATTGTGCAAATATGATTCTTGCTGCTGTTATCACATGTAAAATCAGGTATATACTTTGTTTGTCAAGCTTTTCTGGCATTATACCTAATAAAAAAAAGTTCAGGTTTAAAATTTACATGTTTTCCCAACATCTTTTCTAGTCAAGTATGTATTTTTGTCCAATATCTCTTTGCTTTAACACATGTCCACCATACACGATAATATGTACCTGACTTGTGATTACATTTCCAACATCTATCTGACATATTTTTAAACATTTTTGCTAGTCTTGCTGGTGGCAAGTGCCATCTATAAAATATTTTATATAAGTTTTCTTTGTAAGAGGTGGACATTGTCAATTTATAATTTCTTTCCCATAAGTTTTGCCATTTCTCTACATCTATATTGTATCCAAAATTCTTTGCCCACGTTATCATTGTTTCTTTTACTTGTTCATTTTCCATTTTCAAATTCAATAAAAAGTTATACATTTTCTTAATTAGTTTCTCATCAGAGGTTAAAAATATCTGATCAAACAAGGTCTGCTCCTGATAAAATCCGTATAGTTTAACATCTTTGTCATATTTCACTTGCATTTGTAAATACGCAAATGCATATTAGATGCCATCTAATAGCTAGTCATGGATAAGGGTGTTTTTTTCTTGTTATTAATCAGAATAGAGCTGGAAGGGACATTGGAGGTCTTCTAGTCCAGCCCCCTGCTCAAGCAGGAGAACCTATACCAAGATTTGTGGCTATTTGAGTAAAATGTATATTGTAGTTTTTCTGGATTGGTTTTTCTCCAAGTATATTGTACATCGATTTCCTCTATCATATTAAAAAAAGTCTTTTTCTTCCTTGTTTTCCTGTTTTGCTACTTTTATAATCTAATGTCCGGTCTACTATTGCATTAAAATCCCCTACTAGGCAAATGTTTTGATATTCCATTTCTGCTATTTTTCTATGAAGATTTTGATAGAATTCTTCTTGTTTATTGTTTGGTGCATATATTACTACCAAAAATATCTGGTTTTGATGTAAAAATATTTCTACCATCACAATTCTTCCTTCTTCATCTGAATAAATCATTTTAGAATTTATTGTCTCTTTAATGTATACAGCTACTCCTTTTTTGTTGTTGTGCTGATGCATAATAGAGTCCCAATTTTTGGGTATTCCAAAAGTTTATAATATTGTTTTTTTATATGTGTCTCAAATTATATCAACATTTAATTTCTGCAATTTTTTTAAAGATTCTATTGCTTTTTGATGGGGAATTCAGTCCATTTATATTCACTGAAAAAAAATCCATTTTCCTTCTCCATTTTATTTACTTATATTTAAGTCTTTTCCATCGCGTAGTCCCCTGCTCTTTTGCCATTCCCTCACCCTCTTGATCTGGCTTCTCTTTCTCTTCTTCTATTTGTGTAATTGTTTTCTCTGTTGCTTGTTCTGTCTGTTTTTGGCCCTTTCTATCCTCTTGTGTTTTTTTTAATAAATATTTTATTAATTTTCTAGTTTTACAATCAAATACTTAATAGACAACGCGTTGTCTGGGTCCATTAGTAATTCAGTGGTATATATTAACTTCTTCAATCTAGATCCAATATTACACCATCAAATGTTTCCTCTCTTCTTCCAGTAGTACCTGTTTTCCCACACTAGGCAAATACAATTCTTATTATTAATAAATATACAATTAAATATCAACATCTTTGTTACATTTTTCTCATAATATCAATAATGTCAGTTTTAAATAACTTTTCTAACCAAAGCATATCTTAATTGCATTTGCACTTAATAACCATATGTTCAATCAGTATCCTATTTTTGCTTTTTTAAAAAAATTTTAATTTCCCATCAGTGTTCAAAATGTCTCTATTGTTTATAATTTCAAAGTAAGTTATATTTGGGTAACCAAAAGCTTCCCTTATTCAAACTTCTTAGCATTTTCCTGTTTCCCTTCTCATACCAAAATGTAATATTCTAATTACAAATCTTATCTTTCTAGTTATGATAGTACTTCTATTATCTGTTCTCCTCCATATTCAAACATCTAGTTAATAATATAATATCCCATCTAATGGATCAAAACCTCTATTTTTTTCAGTCTTTTCTAGCTTTCTTCCTTTGCCAACTAACTTTCCAAGTCAATGCATTTGAATCATCAAGTAATTTTTCCTCTGTTTTTCTGTATATTATTTGGAATAAGAAAGACCATTTGGTTAAAGTATTTTTGGAAGAACGAACCCATTGATATTCATTAAACCTCCCTCCGTCTCCAATTCCCCACAGTTCTCCTAACAACTCTATCTTCCATTCAATCAGTTCTTCTTCCTTTTCCTCAAATACATCCTGAATTCTTGATTGGTAAGATGTCTTTTCCATTTCCGATATTATCGCTCTGTTTTCTAGTTCTTCAGTTGTCTGAATCTGTTGGTTAGTTCCTTCCTTTAGGTCCTCCATCTTTGGATCTGCTTTCTCTATTTTTCCTTCTATTTTCTGGGTTGCTAGTTCCTTCTTTGTAGACATGTTCTGGGTTTGAAAATTTAATTATAAAATTGTTCTTTTATCTCCTTTGTATTATTTCTAGTCTCATCATGAGGTAAAGCAATAGTCTCTTGTATTGATTTCAACATGGAGAGAATTTCTTTCTGATCTTCATCCATATTTTCTTGGTGGTATATCAAACTGAAGACTTTGGGGACAGGTCTTTTAAAAAAAGTCTCAAAAGCACTTTTAGTCCCCAAATTTCAAAGCCATATATGTATATTAATTCCAAATTAATCTTGTAATTTTCTTTGTTTCCCCCAAGTAATTAGTTCGCTGCTTTTCTTTTCCGGAGGGAATGGAGATTCTCCTTCCCTCTCTCATCAGGGAGAGTGCTTTGGGCAATTTTTTCCAGGAAGAAGTCTTAGAGTCATAAAGAGAAGATAGAGTCTCACCCAGTTTCATCCACGTTGCTGAACAGTTGCTTGTTAATGCTTATTGTCTTCCATTGTCAGCAGCTTCTGACTGGCTACACGAATGTAGCCAGTATTTCCCCCGCTGGTTTGGAGGGCTTCCTCAGATCAAACAGAAGGGCTGCTGCCCTCCCACAATCAATGCGGGTCCCCTCCTTGCTTGTCACCTCTACGGGGTCCCCAACGGGGCAAAATCGAACATGAAAGACGGAACCCAGTCTTCCTGCGTCCGTATTAATGTGACGTCAAAACCGGAAGCCTATCCTCTTGTTGATGCTGTACTCTTTCATCCAGGAATGCTCTGTTCCTTTTGTCTAAATCTTCTGCCTTCCAAACTGAATCCAATCGATATCTTGTATTTTTCAGTTGATTAAGATCCCTTGTGGCATTAACCATAGTTGCTTCTATGCCATGCAAATGTTGAAGGCAGGAGTCATAGGCCTATGATAGGCAAATGAGTACCCTCTATCAATTTTGAATTACAACTGGCATGGTCCTAGGGGCTGTGGTAATTATTGCCCACCCCACCTGAAGGCCACTACACTCCCTAATCTATATCATGAATGAGGGATGTTGGCATGACTGCTTCTTGAGTTCTCAGCTTTCAACAGGCAGAAATGGTTCTTGGTAGCTGAGATCTAGAAGTCTAGTTATCTGCCTGTCAGGGGATCAAAGATAAATCTTTTCTAGTAGTAAGGCTACTGCTGAGAAACTGCTAGCAAGGCTACCATTTGTAAAGAAGCCATATTTTAGCAAGGCTTCCTAAGGGCAATCATTGACAGTCCTTCTGAGCTTTTTATGAACTTGCTTTGTGTGGAGGTTTTTCCCCCCTCCACTGAACTCAATAGATAAGTACAGAGTATGAGTACAGTTCGGGAAGAACAGAGGAAATAAATGGATCTGAAGAATCAACTGCTCATTAAAACTACCTAGGGAACTGCAGGTATAATAAAAAGAGGCTTTGTTTGTTTGTTCTAGGACCAATTTTGAGACCTTCATTTCTTTTTCATAAGTGAAAAAGTGATCCAGGAATAAAAAGAAGTAATTTGCTGCTAATATTGAAAACAAAATTCTCTAGATTACATTGCTGTCTATTTAAATTCAATATTAAATCTATCATTATCTGGAGATGTATTATGTCTAGCAAGGAGACACTCCATATTGCTTTAGGACTTTTGAGGAACTCTATATTCATCAAGATAATGACAGCAATGGGAAATAAAAAATTATGCAAATCAGTGTTGGAAGTATTTCTCATTATGATAACAGAAGATAATGAGATAAAGTCATGGCCTTTGGTAACTTCAGATCCCAGAATTTCTTCAGGTATTCCAATAACATTGCCAGATATAGAAATCACTGTATATATTTTGAAACTGTGCAATTGATAACAAGATCTAGGATTTTCTGAGCTGCAAAATCCTTCATGTGTTAATCTTTATGTTGGATGAAAATAGTTCCAGTCTCTCATTGTGATTAAGAGGCTGGCTAAGACCTTTCCATTGCTCGAGCTTGCTGCTCTGTTGGCTTTATCTTGATTGGCTATTGCTTTGTTATTTCATTCATGTTGTTTAGGGGATATTTTTCAAACTCCCCAACAGGTACCAAGGGAAACTTACAAAGGTCACTAAAAACAATCCTTTAAAATTGACAAACTTGGTAGGTGAACTTTCCCATCTACCAAGGTTGTCTTGAGAAGTTATCCTCCATATTGCCTGGAGTCTCTGGAGTGGGATGGTAATCAAATGCTTAAATCAATATTCTTGAGATCTATTTAGCTGGGCCTAAAAGTGGAATTTTCATTCTTCCAAAGGAAGCCAATTTCACAAAGATTCTTCCATAAGTTATTGAAACACCCTTTTCTTTTAAACAGTTTTTGCTGCTTTGGTCAGCTGCTGCTTTAAAATATTTACTGTTGAATGTCATCTACAGAGGTCATGTAATCACTGATACATAAATTTAGTTTAAATAAAGCATCAACATGTATACATACTGTATATGTATAGGCTGCATTAACAAAGAGGTAGAATCAAGATCACATGAAGTGTTAATGCCACTTTACAATGCCTTGGTAAGGCCACACCTAGAATACTGCATCCAGTTTTGGTCACCATGATGTAAAAAAGATGTTGAGACTCTAGAAAGAGTACAGAGAAGAGCAACAAAGATGATCAGAGGACTGGAGGCTAAAACCAGTGGTGGGATTCAGTCAGTTCGCACCACTTCGGCAGAACTGGTAGCTAATTTTTTGTTGCCCAGGCCCAGAACGGACTTCCGGAAGCAGCATCCAGACAGAAAACTGGTTGTTCACATATCTGAATACCACCACTGGCTAAAACATATAGAGAATGATTGCTGGAATTTGATATGTCTCGTTTAATGAAGAGAAGAACTAGGGGTGATATGATAGCACTGTTCCAATATCTCAGGGGCTGCCACAAAGAAGAGGGAGTCAAGCTATTCTCCAAAGCACCTGAAGGCAGGACAAGAAGCAACAGATGGAAACTAACCAAAAAGAGAAGCAACCTAGTACTAAGGAGAAATTTCCTGGCAGTTAGAACAATTAATCAGGGGAACAACCTGCCTCCAGAAGTTGTGAATGTCCAACACTGGACGTTTTTAAGAAGAGACTGGACAACCATTTGTCTGAAATGGTATAGGGTTTCCTGCCTGAGTAGGGGGGTTGGACTAGAAGACCTCCAAGGTCCCTTCCAACTTTATTATTGTTATTGTTGTTGTTGTTATTGCTGTTATTGTTGTTGTTATTGTTATTGTTATTACTATTATTATTATTATTTATATGTATAATATAAAATATGTGGACAATACTCTATAGGAGATAATATATTAAATTAAGATAAAACCATAATAAAATCACCATGATATGGAGCCATAGAATTGCAGTGGGATAAATGTTATAATTCGATATCTAAGGAAGCTAATCATTTACGAATTAGTGTTGACTCCTGGCAACTGCCTGGACAAATTCCTGTAATTTTAAGAAGTGGCTTGCCATTGCTTGCTTCCTAGGACTGAGAGAGAGTGACTGGCTTTGTGCCTATGATGGGATTAGCACTCACAGTCACCTGGTTTCTAGTTTTAACCATTACACCATAATGGCTCTCACAGCAGCTTCCAACTTCTCAGACTCATTGCATTCAGCAACCCACTTCAAACTTCATATTCATGCAAACTATTTTATAATATAATATATGCTTTCCTTAAATCAGCTAGTGTATCATATATTTTCTTTCTTACATTCATATATTTTTGAGCAGCCATCTGAAGACCAAAAATGTCATCTGTATGTCCTCAGTTTATCATGAATCTCTACACTTCCTACATCTTGCTCATTGTCTTATACCCTTTCACCCAAAATAATGATAAGTAGAAATTGAAGAGAAGCCCACTTAGACTCTGCTTCATTTCATTTCTGAAATCAGAACACTTTGGCAACACACAGGTAGTACTTGTGTAACAACTGGTCACTTAGCTGCTGTTCAATGTTACAACACCCCCCCTCAAAACTACTTACAACACTGTTTCAAAGTTATAGCTGCTGCAGTACCCCTCCCAACTCTCTCCCCCATCCCACTTCACCAGATTCCCACAGGCCTTGGGCCCCATACCCCTGTCACCAATTGCACACTTACCTTTTGAAGATCTCTGGACCTCATGTCGGGGAAGGAAAGCAGACCATTTGTCCCTGGGCAGTGTGGCTACCTCCTGGAATCAGCCACCATTTTTAGTGGGCCCACAATTCTGTGTAGTTGTGCTGAAATTGCAGTTAATTCTGTGGGTCGCTCCATTTTGCTTCCCTAAAGTGGTTTACGGTATGCAGCACTACAAAAAGTTTAGGAGCTACCTGTAGTTATTTGGAAAGGCCTTAGGTTTCGTCAATTTTACCAATCAACTCAGGTGTACTCCAAGATAACAGCTGTGTGCCAAACAAGTGTTCGGCTTCCTCTGCTGAAGCCCACGACAATACATTCTCTCTCTCTTTTTAAAAAAAATCTTACTCGGTGGGAGTTAGATCAGAACATGAATCTTGTCATCAGGCAATAAGACCATCTGGGGGAGGCCTTATGAGCATTGGGATTATTACAGTTGAGAGAGAGAGAAAAAGAATGCTCATGGCAGTTGGAGGCCAGCTGTCACTCTGAAGGAAGAAAGAGAATAAGAAACAAAAGAAAAGGAATGGAATTAAAAAGACAAATCCAGAATGCTGGAGGACAAAAAAGAGAAGAAACAGCAAGTGACTTTTGAAAAAAACCCACAGCAGTTAGCAGATGGATTGACTAGATAGAAGTACAAAATAAGGAATGAAGAAGAAAAAAAGAAGCAGTTGATTGATTGAATTCAGAACCAAGATGGAGGAAAAAAGCTAACCTCTTTGACCCCATTTGTACAGTGGCTAATGGTAAGGATAGTACTGGTCAGTTTTGGTATGTCTGTGCCATCTCCAATGCAACTAAAGCCTAGTTTTACACCACGCATGCTTACACTATTATATGCAAGCTAGGATCTCTAATCTATAAAACATTTGGCAAGGCTTCATACTGTTGCTTGCATCTCAACAAATAAGAGTCACACGTAATATACACATCATGTCAAATGCATCTTATTAATAAATGTTAACATAAATTAAGAAAAATCACAATGGGCTTTGGCCATTATTCCATTGCTCCATTACCCTTGACCTGGAGAAAATTGTGAATCCTTGTTTTCAATAGGAAAGAGATCTTCATGAATCAGTTTCCAAATCAATTTGAATTTCACTTCATTCTACATTGCTCAGGTCACCATCTCCATCCTCCCTCAATGATGTGTTTGTTCTAGGTGCTATACTTTGCTGTATTTTAAAAAGAACCCAGAAAATGGGAGGGCATTGAGGATGAAAAAAGAGCAGGAAAGAAAAATTCTATGTCTGTTCCACAAATATTTAGTCTTGAGAAGAGAAGACTGAAGGTGTCAATGGTGTGTACGTGGTTAACATGAAAGCTTGACAACAGAGTGAGAAAGAAAAAAGGTTGCTACTAGTAACGCCTTATGTTGCTTAAGTGAAGCTGAACACACAGGACTTAAGCAGTCATGAATTCCAATGGATGTCACCTGTTTTTGTTTCTGCAAACAAGCTTACATGTAATTGTAGCAAAAGGACACTCATAGCAGTTCTTGAATATTCAAAGACTTGCAAGCCAAGTAGCTGTTCTCTAGCTGATTAGAGAGGATGAAGAGTTATCATATCAAACAAAGGAGGTGCTACAAGGGGAACTGAAGATGAAGCAAATCTCCATAAAGAAGGCAGTCAGACAAAAGAGCAAGCTCAGTGGTTGACAGAGACAACCAGAGGCAAGAGTCCAAGAGGATGTTCTGCACCATTAGGACTCAGAAAAGACTTAGAAGGTGTCACAAAAGAAGCAGACTTTCAAAAAAAAGAAGATTCATAGTAATCAGTGACTTGCACAAGCACCAAAAAAAAAAGTATCCTTACTAGGCTTCTGAAATGAGCTCTCTATCAGGAACAAAAATTGGAGGCCTGAAAAAACAAATTCCAAATTGTATCAAGTTCACTGACAATACTTCCCGCTAATACATATTGGGACAAATGATACTGTACTGCAAAGAACACCGATACCACATTATGAGTTGATATCATTGAAGCGATTGACAATAAAGTAAAGTAAATGTTGAACCATGAAAACTGAAAAGGAAAGTTGAAGAACTGTAGGGTCAGGAGTCTTCTTTTCCATTCTTCCAGCTCATAGAAAACAACTGGAAATGAATATTACAAGAAAAGAATATTGCTTGTTGCATGCATGTTGCAGAAGAAGAATATTGCAAGCAATTGACTGTCTATGCAAATTAAAATACTATTAGAACATGCCTAAACCAAGGCTTTCTTCACTGTGCATTCCAATTCCAGCAAAATCCTCTTGAAAGAGTTTATTTCCAAGCAGTGGCAGAGCTATCATAAAACAAGCTCAGCATTTTGCCAGGGACTATCCACAAATAGGGCCCCGCAGACATTACCCACTACCTTACCATTGAGTGGCTCTATATCCTCTGCAGGACGCTTTATGAACATTGATGAGACTCGCCCTGAAAACCCCACCTATGTTCTTCTACAAATAATAGACTAGACCCAGTGGTGGGATTCAAATATGTGAAAAACCGGTTCTCTGTGTGGATGCCGCTTCCGGAAGTCCATTCTGGGCCTGGACAACAAAAAATTAGCTACTGGTTCTGCCGAACTGGTGCGAACTGGCTGAATCCCACCACTGACTAGACCTACATTATTTGGGTTGCAAAAATCCAAATAGCTACTAGATGTCAGCAGAGTTACAATGTTCTCTATTTAAAATTATAACACTCTCATGTCCATGCATTTCTATTTCAGAGATATCCATAAAGTCCTGATTAAGATCATACTAATGAAATGGAGGAGAGAGGTAAGATAACAATAGTTATTGCTCTATGAAAAACTTATACTCTGTTGTTTTGACTACATTGCTCATAAAAAATATCACTGTATGACTGAAATAACTAAAGCTGGTTTATAATGATTTGCAAAATTGCAATAAACGATACAATATATTGGGTGAAAATGCTAGCGCAATTAGATTTGTAAGATACCTTAGGAATATCAAGACTAACATATGCTTCATGAAGATCAGAGAATCAGGGTTAGGCTCCCAGTTAAATTTTATCCTATTAAATTTAACCTACTGTTAAAACCTATCTAGATCTTTTTGAATTTTCTCTTTCACCCCTAAATTATCCCCTATAATTTAATCTAGGTCATTAATAAAAAATATAAACAGCACAGGGCTTGGGACAGAATCCTGAACACTTCCCTTGACATTATTGACACCACATCCAAGTTGATGTGGTGATAACAATAATAAACAACTTGCATGCCTTCTGACTCTCAATGACTCTAGGCAGCTCAGACAATCAGACAAAGAATCAGACAAAGAATTTATGAGTATTCTCTGGGTGAAGTCACTCAGTTATGAATCCATCGAACAGTTCTATATTTTACCATTTTATTAATGTAGTTATCATGAGAGACATTTACAGCATGTTTTGCTGATGCAAGATAAACACTCACGATATTCCCGCTATTAAACTAATAACTACTAAATAAATAACTAAAAAAGATCAATGATCAACATCTGTAGAAGGCCAATTCAGAATGAATGGTGTTTTTTTTTACAGAAGTGGCCACAGAACTCACTCACATACAACACAAATTTGTAGTAGTTTCTACATTTTCTATCCTGAAGCTATCAACCTTAATCTCAATGACCAATGAACTATGTGCAGTTGGAGAATTTTGGGTCAAGAAATATGATAGTGAGTTGTAAGACATACTTCTCAGGCAATTGATGTTTTTCAGGCCATTATTGAAATCTGCTGGGGCTAAAAAAACAATAAATGAAGTCGCAGAATATTGTGCTTTATTGTAAAATATTGTGCTTTATCATCAAGTTTTAGTAAAATCTGTATTGCATGCCAGCTTTTTTCCACCATTCACTGACTGTGGCAGCTGCAGATAGACCATTTTCTAATATTAAAAAATGGTCTAAATGCAAATCATTAGGACTTTCAATTATTATGAACTGGGGCCTCTCACAGCTCCATTCTGCTGGGATCTTATCATTATTGATTACTAAACAAGCTTACGTGTTCTAGAAGTCCAAAAATCAAACTATTATTAATAACTAATTCAAATAATTTATTAAAGTATAATTGAGTTGATAGGATATAAGACAATTATATAAGAAGCAGTTCATGATTTATGAGAATCTAGCACATCAGGTGAATGCTGGAAAATAAAGATAAAATGGTAAAACTTGCTACTGAAAAGAAGAGAATCTCTAACGTTTTTGTTTCTTTCAGCAAAGAAAGCAAGGGATTTCAGATGGCACAATTAACTAGCATACACACATGCTCAGGTAGGGAATTTTGAGCACATCTCAGGGCACAGCTTATAAAGAGATTGCTTTTTTCATAAGAAAAGGGAAAAAGAGAACAATCAGAAGTCTACCTACATAAGAACTGATCAGCAGCCTGACTAAGGAAAAGGCCAATCAGGAACCAGTTCTCTTGAAATTTCTTCAAGATAGAATAAGAAGTCTACCTAGATGAGGAACCAATCAGAAATCAGGTTTCCTGTATTCCTGTGACATGGACAATCAGAGATAAGTTTGCCAAGTTCAGATATGAGACTGAGTTCAGTTGACGGTGAGCTGCTGAGAAGTACACCACAAATTGACTCATTCTGCCTCTGACAATGCTAGCCATAGTTGCTGTCAAAAGGTCAGGACACCAGAAAATTAGACTAGAGCCAATCAGCCCAAAAGCTTATTGTTGCTTGATTCCAGAGTTGTAAAATTGAAACATTTAGGCAGCAAAATGAAGTTATTAAGATCCATCACATTGGAACTATGAATCCCATTACTTCTGTTTTTGCAACTGGTAATGCATCCACCAATGTGTTCAGGAGCAGACCAAAGGAGAGGATAACTGTTTAGCAACAATAAGATTCCAGAGGGTTCATAAAGGAAAAGTATGTTTGCAGCAAATAAGAGATTTGAATGTATTCCCACCTGGAAGCAGATGCAAACTCTGTTCATACTGATTTTTTTGTTTGTTATCCCCAGAATGCTGCTACAGGGAAGAATATAATTCTGTTTTTGGCACTGGGAAATTACACCAGCTGCTAAATGGCTTGTCAGGTAATTCTCATTTTGAAACAGAATAATTTGATGGCTTTTAGCAACACTGACAAATAAAAGCTGAAATGCAAAGGATGCCTACATTTTGAATGGTCAAGAGGAGCTGTCCAGACAGGCACACATGGACACCAATCATTTCAACGGCAGAGAGAAACCTTTGTTGCATTACTGCAACAAATCCTCACATTGCATTTTGGTACAGGAGAATTAAAAACTTCCTGTTTCACATTTGCTGGAAATTACCTCCCATTCAAGTATTAATTAGAAGTTTTCTATCTCACTTCCTCAGTGATCTTATTGACAGTGGTTGAAAAGCTATTGGTACTGTTTTAGAGCTGCACTTCTCAGGACAGGTAGGAAGGTAATGAATGAAATAATAGGAAATGCACATATGTTTGAAAATTTGAAGTTAGAGTCTAGTAATTTCCTTCTTTCTCTTTTAAAAATTATGAGCAGCTGTTGGCTTTGTTCTCACCACTTAATATCCTTCAATAGAGGTCAAAAGGTAAAGATGGTGGTTGTGACCTACAGTTGAAGCCTCACCATTTTGCATTGCATGTAAGAAAGGGATTAGACTTAAATCAGACTAATGGCTGCCATTTTGATTTTTTTCCTCTTCCCAACCCATGGACAACCCATTCACATTCTAAGAAGAGTGTCGTTTATCCTTCGCTAACATACTATCCTCTGAATGTGTTGAGACTATATATTCCATTCCAGCATAAGAGCTTTGAATCTTGCGATTCTAGGCTACTACAAGTTGGTATAATAGTTAAGGCATCCAATTAAAAATCAGGGACCATGTGTCTACCAGCCTAGACACAGAGCAAACTGGATGACCTTGGGCCAATCAGTCTTTCTGAGTCCTAGAAAGGAAGCAATTGCAAGCCAGTTCTGAAATCTTGCCAAGAAAACTGCAGGGACTAGCCAAGGCAATTGTCTGGAATCTAAAATGGACTCAAAGACACGCATACATACTACAATATATTTAGAGACTGGCTTAACCTTTTAGATATCAGAAGACCAGTGGTGGGATTCAGCCAGTTCGCACTAGTTCGGTAGAACCAGTAGCTAATTTTTTTTTGCCCAGGCCCAGAATGGACTTCTGGAAGCGGCATCCACACAGAGAACCGGTTGTTCACATATTTGAATCCCACCACTGCTGAAGACTAGTTTTAGGTATTGAGCTCTCAATCTGTAGTATGTTATGGTCTC
Organism: Azemiops feae; assembly: GCA_023970755.1. Taxonomy (NCBI): domain Eukaryota; kingdom Metazoa; phylum Chordata; class Lepidosauria; order Squamata; family Viperidae; genus Azemiops; species Azemiops feae. Next base: position 723,178 of record JALGBA010000172.1, on the reverse strand, counting down.
TTCTGACTCCTCTAGATCAGATGTTGAAGGGAACAAAAAGTGCAGAACACATCCTCCCTAGCAATGAACACCCAGATAAGCAGCAATGATCACCAGACAAACAAGAGGAAAATAATCTTCTAATCAAGTAACTACCAAGGAGAAAACCATGCCCCCACCAAGACTGGAAGGTCAAGTTACTGTACATAGACAGAGAACAAAGCTCACATTTACCAGCATGGAAAATGTCACCTAGTCAGGTAATGAAACATTTATAAAGAAATCACCAAGCTCAAACAGCAGCAAGGACTCCATCTTGACTTATGCTTGTCTGTGCCCACAAATGCTTAACCCTTAATCTTGGTCATTTTAAAATCAAATTCTTTTCATTAAAATAATTACAAACTGGTAAGAAAGGAAAGCCTCTAGTCTCATCTTGATTGCTAAAAAAATGCCTTTGAGTCCCGTCTAGGCCCCATAAGAATTTTTTAGAAAACACAAAGGGCAAAGATAAGAATGATAGAGAGCATCTTGATTAAAAAGTGCTGACATGGAACATTTTCCATTACTTAGCATTCTGGCAAATGAGTGTTTTATGATTTTCATTGCTCATTGGATCTGTTAGAATTAGTGGATGGACACAAATGCTATATTAGTATATATACCTTTTAAAAACAACAATGGAAAAAGACATCGAAGAATCCTGCGGTAAATTAAAAATGGTGATAACTTCAACATCTAAAAATGACATAGTATTAATAAGAGGTAGCTGAAATACCAACGCTGGAGATTCTGGCGATTTGTAATTACAGGAAGATTTGGAATGGATACATTTTTATTATAGCCTTTGGCTGATCAAGGATTGGGTAAATACAAAAAAGAAAGTAATTGAGGGAGATAACTTAATAGACTTTTGCAAAGACAATTCTTTGTTCATTGTCAACATTTGCTGCACACAACATAAATGCATGCTTTACACCTGAACATTACTGAAGTAAAAATTGACTACGTAATAAAGAATGGTAAATGGAGAAGTGCAATCTGTAAATTGTAAAACAGGTCATGAATTACTGGTGTCATATATGTGAGTTAAATGTAGAAAATTAAAGTGACTAAATATGCCAGCACAAGGTGTTCTGGAAGATATACAGCCAGAATGTAAGATCAATGAAAGGAATAGATTAAGCATGATTAACTTGTGCACAAGAGAACCTGAGGAACTATAGAAACAGATAAGAGACACGGTGAAAAAAAATATTCTTAAAATTTCAAAGAAGAAAAGATCCAAGTGGATTGTAGAACAAGTTATCATGATAGCTAGGGAAAAACAGGATGAAAGCTTTGGATAATAAGAATATATGATGACTAAATAGAGACTGTCAATATCAAACAACAAAGAACAAGGAAAAAATATCTCAAACAAGAATATAAAAAAATAGAAGAAAATAACAATAAAAGGAAAGTGAGAAGTGCTTTAGGAAGATGAGAGAAATCATAGGAAAATTGACAGGTTAGAAATGCTCAAAGTAATTGTGAAAGAGATATACTATAGACAAAATTAATGGGTAAGATGTGAAGACTATGTTGAAACTCTTGACTAATAGGATTATGGAATGACAGAAGGATTTGTACAGAAAGAATATATTTTCAAACTGACTGTAGAAACTGAGCTACAAAAGGCAATAAGTGAGCTTCAAATAGAAAAGTACCAGACACAGATAAGATATTCATTGAACTACAAGGATAAGCTCCAGAATAAGATCCAGTATATAGGATGATCAACTGATCAGCAGTTCATTTACACAACCTATTTGCTTACATATTTAAAACCCAAATGATTTGGGTCAAAGGATGTTAATTTCTTTCCATCCAAATATGCCCTTTCCCTGAAATCACATCTGGACTAAAGAGGAGGCATGTTGCTAGTAATGTGGGACAGGGTCTTTTCAATGACTGCATTGCTACTGTAGAACAGGATATCCTATGAAATATATGTGGCTGGCTCTGAATCAAAAATAAAAGACCAGGATATGCATTACAGTATAAATGTAATACGGATGCTCTGATCAATTTCAAAAGAGAGGTGTACCAATTAAAAATGTTCTCAACCTTGTGAGATAGCCAAGTCCAACAAGATGGTTGTGTTCTTTTATAACATTTCATGAAATTAAATTTTGACCAATTATGTCTATCTACCTACCTATCTACCTATGTTCTGTGACATTCTTCTGAAATACCTGATTCCAACCACCTGAAAAGTTGATAACCTTTAGTTTGAAACCACTTAAAAACATAAATCTATATAATCCAAAAGCGTTAAGCCAACAGAACTTAAGTACCATGTTTCCCCCAAAATAAGACCCGGTCTTATTTTTTTTTCCTTCAAAAGAGGCACCAGGTCTTCTTTTCGGGGATGTGTGAGTCTTTTCAACTCATCTTGTGGCAGCGACAGCCCTGTCCAGCCGGCCCACTTCTTCTGCGGATCAGCTTCATTCTGCAGCTGAGAATGAAACTTGGGCCTGCTTGGTTCTCAGCTGCACAGGCCTCCCGGAAAGGCCTCTGACAGCGAAATGCAGGTCTAAGCTCCATTCTCAGCTACAGAATGAAACTGCTCCTTCGGCCGCAGAAGAAGTGGGCTGGAGAGGCAAGTGTCGATCCATGGGAGGCCTGGCTGCAATGGTAAGCTCCACCCCTGCCCAAGCTTGATTTTTAGGCGTGTGCCTCACCCAAAACTAGGGCTTATTTATGGGGCAGGTCTTACTTTCAGGGAAACATGGTAAGAAGAAATAGAAAGCAAACATCTGCATAAATACATAAACTAAAAAAAGGGTGACCTATTTATCCCTAAGGTTCATTTATTTTTAAACTATAAACATGGTTTCATCCAAAAAATGGATTTGCGGTATTATAGCATGAGAGCCAGTACTTCAGTTTGTATAACACATTTAATATATTGAGTTTAAGATACAACTGCAGTTTTAAGCACAGATAGAGGGTTTTGTGTCATAAAATAGAGGAGCTAGTCACTCTATCATTCTAACCTTTTATCGTAGGATTGTTGCTCTGCAAATAAATGTGAATCAATATAAATACATATAAAGAGATCCATGGTGGGGTGGGTAAAGTAACTTCACATATACAGTACATCAGTGGCGTCTGAACTGTGAGCTGTCAACAATTAACCAGGTAAAAAATCATAGTGGAAGGTTCAGTGAAGATGTTGGTCTACTGCATGGCATCTGTGAAAAGTACAAAATCCATGCTAAGAATCATTTGGAAAGACATCTAAAATAAAACTCCCCTTCCTATAATGCTCTTATACAAATCTACAGTATATCTGCATCAAGAATATTGGTCCCCACATTTGAGAAAGAATGTAATTAAACTGTGAAAAGTTCAGAAGACTCTAACCATAACCATCCTCCCTATAAAAAGTAAGCTAGTATATTTGGGGTTATTTAGATTAGAGCAGGGGTTTTCAAACTTGGCCCTTTTATGACTTGTGGACTTCAACTCCCAGAATTCCTCAGCCAGGCATGCTGGCTGAGGAATTCTGGGAGTTGAAGTCCACAAATAATACAAGGGCCAAGTTTGAAGGCCCATGGATTAGAGGCAAGGCAACAAGGGGAGATGAATTGAAGCCCTTCAAATCATGCATGGCATAGAAAAATGCATACAGAAAAGTTTTTCTCCCTTTCTCAAAATATTAAGACCCACAGGTCCTCCCCCACCCACTCCCCAGAGAAAAAGCCGACTGGAAGGTCATTTACAACAGAAGGAGCAATGTGTAGATCAGAATGCAGTTAACTAAACAGTTGACATTCCTTACTACAAGATGTGGTGATGGCTGCTCATTTGGATGGCTTTGTAAAAAGATAGGATAAATTCTTGCTGGACAAGTTTATCAAGAAGGTTTTTGGCTTGACCCAACAGCTATTCTAAAATTCTAGGATTTTTTCCCCCCTAAAAAAACATATTCCCCATTCTAATTACAGCTGTGATATTTCCTGAGGATCACTCATCCAAGCATTAATCAGATCTGACCTTGCTTAGCATAAAATATCAAAATTTGAGTTTCACTTTAGATACAGGGCCAGTAGTTGCTATAGCTAATTGAATCTTTCAGCATATTTTTTCAGGGGCATCTAAGCTCAGTAGCATCATTGCATCGTATCACAAGAAATCCCACAACTTAATTTTGCTCTCTATGGAAAGAAAAACAGGTGTGCAAGAAACACCGCTCCCAATTTATCCTCTATCAGTCACTAAATCATCTTTTAGTACTAGATTTATTTGCTTGGAAATGCACCTGGGCTGTCAGGTGTCATCTTGCTCATTTCGATAGCGAGGGCTCTATGTCTACTTTGTAATTATTGAACAATAACAATAATTAAGGAAAACATTCTGGATTCCCAGAGGAAATTACCACCTCAGATAATAACACAAGACCAAAATGATTCCTGATTTGTAAAAAGGGGTCTGCAGATGGCTGTGGTTTTAAAATGATGGAATTTTAGCTCTACAGCTGGAGAAGATGAATATGTGCTTGTCACATACTGGCTTCATCACTGCAAAAGTCGCTCCCACTTTTGCATGTTCCACAATTCTTTTGCTCAGGAAGGAGATGTGAACCAGCCATTGTGTAGATCAGGAGTGTCAAACTGCTGGCGCCCACCCCAGCTCCAGCAATGCAAAAAAAAAGTCGCTATACGTCACGTCACGGCATGTGATGCGGCGAGTTTGACACCCGTGGTGTAGATGGTAGGTGACAGAGGCTGATTTTTTTTTTACAGCTTTATTTAAGGGAAATCTTTGAGGGAGATGGACAGTTTAGCAATAAGGAAATAAATTTCAGAAAAGTGTAAAATACAAAGAACAAGAAAAACCGTTTAGGAGGAGTAAAGCAAAATTGGGGGGTGGTTAGACAAGGGAAAAAAAGATGTAGAAAAAAGTACTTCTGACTCTCGTTGGTAAAGGTGCAAGCATGAAATAAAATAACCCTTTGGACTAGAGTAAATCATGGCACCATAGTCAAAGAGTTCCAGTCATTAAATCCCAAGATTAAAATTCCATTTCTTTCTCAGGCAAGAAATCCCAAAGTGGTTTCTCTGTAGAAGCAAAGTTAAAGTATTTTCTTTAACTAGGACAGTCAAGTTTTGCCATCTCCGCCAACTCCATTGACTTCACCATCCATCTATTCATTGTGGGTATTTGGGAGTCTTCTCATTTTTGTGTATAAAGAAGCCTTGCTGGTATTATACATAAGCACAAAGTTTGGTGTTTTTTCAATGTATCCATCAAAATTAAAAAAAACCAAAAACCTTCTGGCTTCAGCTGTACAATTTGAGAATTCTCTGAATTAAAATATATATGTGATCCCAATCTTTCTTAGTTTACTTACAAGTCCACCAAAAATGATGACAGGTACTTTCAGATTGGTTACATTTCCACCATACATTGGCAACAAAGATGATCAGGGGCCTGGAGGCTAAAATATATAAGGAACGGTTGCTAGAATTGTGTATGTCTAGTTTAATGAAGAGAAGGACGAGGGGTGACATGATAGTAGTGTTCCAATATCTCAGGGGTTGCCACAAAGAAGAGGGAGTCAAGCTATTCTCCAAAGCGCCTGAAGGCAGGACAAGAAGCAACGGATGGAAACTAACCAAAGAGAGAAGCAACCTAGAACTAAGGAGAAATTTCCTGACAGTTAGAACAATTAATCAGTGCCTCCAGAAGTTGTGAATGCTCCAACACTGGAAGTTTTTAAGAAGAGACTGGACAGCCATTTGTCTGAAATGGTATAGGGTTTCCTGCCTGAGAAGGGGTTGGACTAGACCTCCAAGGTCCCTTCCAACTTTTATTATTATTATTATTATTATTATTATTATTATTATTATTATTATTATTATTATTATTATTATTATTATTATTATTATTATTATTATTATTATTATTATTATTATTATTATTATTATTATTATCATCATCATTATTATTATTATTATTATTATTATTATTATTATTATTATTATTATTATTATTATTATTATTGTTGTTGTTGTTGTTGTTGTTGTTGTTGTTGTTGTTATTTCACAGTTTATCAGGTGCTAAATGCCAACAATACATGATCTTGTAAAAGTTCTCTTTCATAGTATAATTCAATGTCAATTTCAATCCTTTACATATTTTCTCACTGATCAAGCGATAGAGGCTAATTTCAAATAGGATAATTATGGTACAATTTACCACACTGGATACAATTTCATGAATACAGAAACTGTACAAGCCGAATAACAATTAAAAGCATTATCACAATATAAAAGACATCAAACATAAATAACAAATAAAAACATAAACCTCAAAGTTAGCAAGAGAACAGCCACAATTTAGCCTCATACAACCACTTTGCAAGCTCTCAGGGTTGATGAAAGGACCAGGTTTTCAAGGCTTATGAAGATATTATAAAATATTATGAAGTATTATTAATCTCTTTTTCTCTCCCCCCCCAAATCCACATGAATATAGAGAAGGGAGGAAGGGAAGCATAATCAGACCTACAAAATTATTTACTGCAGCCAATTTAAATAAAAGTAGCTTTTAGTCATCCATGTAGTCTATTTCTTGGTCTGGCCTACCTTATAGGGCTGGCTGTATCCATTGCTAGTCAAAATACCATGTTGATGTCGCTTAACAATAACCAACCTATATGCTCAAGCACTGTCTAATCATACAAAGGATTTGTTATATTATACTGGTTATATTGGGCTCAATAGGGAAGAGAATACGGAAATGGTTGTAAGTAGAAATCTTTACAGAAATGGCTCATCAGGGGAAAAAAAATCTTTTGGCAGGAGTAAATGAGGAGACCAGAGTTTATTTCCCCCTGAAATTTGATAATTCTCATGCAAGGAATTTCTCACAAAATTGCTACATTTCCTATGGACTGTGTTACTGTGAGCAAGGTCAGTGGAATTCATCCAGTTTACTGCCAACGGAATCCAGCTGTGAGTAATAAGGGGCATCTGAAATAATAATAATAAAAAAACACTTTAGGAGGAAAAAACCAATTATCCTCAATCAAATCTAATTTGCAATCCATATGTTCTTTTTGTTTGTGGAATGAAGGAAAAATAATATGAAATAAGTGCAATGAGTTGGGAATAAATGGATGTTATTGGATTTACCACATGCTTCCATTATCCAGATGAAATATGATTTAAATGAATAAGTTGCAGAATTTCTCTGATGTAAATGGTTTTATAGTAAGCCTGTATATCAGACAGGGACAGCTGCTCAGCAATCACAAAACAATAAAAATTAACAAAGCTATATTTTTCAATCGATAGAACATTTGCTGGAACTGTATGTGTGTATTCATGCATGTGAATATTTGTGTAAGCCAATAAGGTAGCTTGGTCATTAGAATGTTTTTTATTTATGAATTAAAACTTATCTTTCAGTCTGAAGAGAAGACTGCCTCTAAAGTTACATATACACAAGCATTAAATTGTCCATAGCAAATCAAACTGAGAGCTGCTCACAAAACCCCTACAAGAAGACTTAAATTAAAACCAAAAACATGTAGATCTTTCCTTCCATAAGGAGGGAAATTCTTAATAGTCCTGTGCTACTGAAATCCTGCCATTCAGAATGGCTTGTTTGTTCAGAATATCAGGGTTTCTAGAAGACTTGGCAGTTTTCTCAGGCTCAGGCAGGAGACCCTAAACCAGGGGTCTTCAGACTTGGCCCTTTTATGACATATGGACTTCAACTCCCAGAATTCCTCAGCCAGGCACACTGGCTGAGGAATTCTGGGAGTTGAAGTCCACAAATCATAAAAGGGCCAAGTTTAAGAGCCCTGCCCTAAACCATTCTGGACAAGTGGCTGTCCAATCTCTTCTTGAAAACCTGCAGTGATGGAGCACCCACAACTTCTGAAGGCAAGCCGTTCCACTGGTGTATATTTCTCCTTAGTTCTAGTTGCTTCTCTCCTTGATTAATTATCTGCTTTGGGGATATGACACTGAATGAGATCCACAGTGACAGAGAACATTTCCCATACAAATCTTCATGACAAGTGCCAAAAACAAAGGCAAATGCAAAAGTTAAATCTATTTAAAAGTGGAAAATAACACAACAACAACAATAGTAATAGAGTTGGAAGGGACCTTGTAGGTCATCTAGTCCAACCCCTTCTCAGGCAGGAAACCCTATACCATTTCAGACAAATGGTTGTCCAGTGTCTTCTTAAAAACTTCCAGTGTTGGGGCATTCACAACTTCTGGAGGCAAGTTGTTCCATTGATTAATTGTCCTAACTGTCAGGAAATTTCTCCTTAGTTCTAGGTTACTTCTCTCTTTGGTTAGTTTCCATTCATTGCTTCTTGTCCTGCCTTCAGGTGCTTTGGAGAATATCTTGACTCCCTCTTCTTTGTGGAAACCCCTGAGATATTGGAACACTGCTATCATATCACCCCTGGTCCTTCTTTTCATTAAACTAGACATACCCAATTCAGCAACTGTTCCTTATATGTTTTAGCCTCCAATCCCCTAATCATCTTTGTTGCTCTTCTCTGCACTCTTTTTAGAGTCTCCACATCTTTTTTACATCGTGGTGATATGATATAGTGCAATTATGTAGCAAGATATAAATATTAGGTTGTACAAGATCTCAGTAGTGTTTTCCTCTTGGCTTGAAAGTTGCTTCATGACCCATGCAAGCCTTCATGTCTAAAAGCGAAGGGAAGCTGGCATGTTGCTTCATTTGACATCATTTCTGGACCTTCTTCAGCATGATCAATAGCTGGTAGAGATTCCAGTGTTGTGGGATGCATAAAGAAAGCCCTTGGATATATTGGAAGAGGTTTCAAAAGTGACATGAAGTACCTTCAGGAGACCAATAGTTTTAGAGCTTGTAATGGGTTCTTTTTAAAACTGTACCCAAGTACAGACTCAAGAGAGGCACTAAAGCACTGGAATCTAGACAGGTAGTTTCTTTATATCCCTCTATTACAAGTTGGGGAGATGTTTTATTTTGAAGAAGCAAACATATTAAAGTTATACGCAAGTGCTTCCTATATTTTGTTCTATTGCTATCTCTAAAATATTACTATGGTGATTACTATACTATTTATTACATTTATATGACTGCCCAACTCACACAGTGTGATTCTGGAGAGTATGCAGCAATAAAATACCCCAAAATTTTAGAACCTCACCCTTGCAATGGTGGCAAACACAAATAGGCCACTGGATTGGCTTTATATCAACCTAAGGTTCCCAAGTCCACTGACAGAATCTTGTCTTTAGGGGCCAAGGTGGAGGCCAATCTAATGTCCAGGGGAATGATTTTTCACAGGGAATGAGCCACTGGACAGAATGCTCTTTTTCTTGTTCCCATTAAAAGAAATTCCATAACAGAGGGACCTACAACATGCCCTGCCTTCTCGCTCTGGTGGGACCATTACTACCATTACTATTCAATTTACTGTTACTGTGACAATGCTATACTCTATTACTATTCAGTACGCTTTTACCTATAACTCTATTTCAGTTATCTATATACTATGCTCTAAACCAGTGTTTCTGATCTTGCCACTTTTGTGAACTTTTCCCAGTTTGGGCTGGGGAACTTTGGGAGTTGAGATCTAGACATCTTAAAGTTGCTAGGGGTTGAGAAACACTGTATTATTACTAGTATTCATCAACATTACTTTCATAAGCCTGTTTTGTCTTAGGTCCCCTCTCTCTGAGATTTATTCTTTTCTTTCTTGTTAATGGCCAGCAGGTTCAGCTCTTGCACCTTTTTTATGTTGTGCTTTGTCTTGCTGGGCTTCTATTCTTTGTCTCCTCCCTTTTGTACTGTCCACTCCTTCTGAAGGAAAAACGTCTTTTTTCATTTGGCTGTTGTACTCAGTTTGCTGGTAGCTGCAGAGCTCCAAAATCTGTATCTCTTCCCATACCTATGTCAAGGTTGTTACTCTAAGAGCAACTCTGCTGTGATGATACAGAAAAAGGCTCAAATTGGAGGGAAAAAAGGCAGCACAGGTGCCTGCAATTTCCTTCAAGCTGCCTGCTCTTCCACACACCTGTCCTTCAGTGAGCTGAATAGTGTAGTCTCCATTGTTTGAAGCACTTCATTAATGTAGAATTCTGTTCTCTTACCCAGCTAACAATTGCAACATAATGAGTAATAGAAGCATGCCAAATGTCAATTATATTGAAAATCATCCAACATACAGAATAAAATGCAATTAGTAAATATTTTCGCTAAAAAACAAAATGACCTGAGATGATTCTGAAGCGAACAAAAAGAGTAGAATATCCAAAGCCAGTCCATGAGCCTCAGGTTACTTATCCCTGGTTTACACCGTATTTTTTCACCCTCTGTCCATCATTTCATTGGCCACTTGAAGCAAAACTCAGAGCACAGCTAAGAGAAGAGGGCAGGGAATGGTATTGAAAGAATAACAGAATTACATAGAATTATAGCAGTAGCTTTTATATTTGATTTACTTGGTGGTTATATTCAAAAAATGGTGGAATTTCATCTTCATAAAGATAGAGGAGGAGGCATCTTGGCAAGAAATATACTTGAATCAGATTATTCTAAACATAGAAAGACCTAGGCTTATAAATACTTTCTAATTTTAACCAACCCTGAACTAATGCACTAATAGGAAAGCTTGCATTTTAATGAATCAGAAGAAATGAGAGCTATGTCTATACAAGGGTCCTCTTTTCTGAGGAACCACAACCACAGCTGTGCAGGTATACTGTGTCACCTCCAGACATTCAGACATATAAAGGTTTCTCTCACCTAATGACATCCCATTCCCCCCCCATTTGTTCCACTTTTGTCATCTCTTGGATCATTGTCTGTGAAAAATGTAGAAAGATTGGTTGTGGTTCATGTATGACAGTAGGATCAAAAAGAAATATGTTTCAATAATGCTGATGTGCAGCAAACCAGGAATAAATCTTAAATCAAATATGTGAGGCAGAAATGAAAAACATGAAGAAATCCAGACTTTATAATAAGCCAGCATCAGATAAGACTAGGCCTTCCAGCAAAGAAATTCCCATTGCTTCCCTTGCCAATCTCCTGCCCAAATCTCTTGTTTTTTGGGTGAAGGCAGAAACATGACCTCCATCATTTATCCTACCATCATTTCATCCTTTGCTCTCATTGCATCCTCTATTGCTGCCACAGTCCTTCCTTCCATTTCTTCCATTTCTTCCATTATGATGGTCACCAGGCTCAAAAAGTTGCACCAGCTTTAGGTTCATGCTACAGAAGCATTCCATTTTGAAAACCAAAAGGCAAACCTTGAATGCTGCCTTTGGAGACACTAAACCAATCAGGTCACTGGAATAGTCACAAAGAAGACCTAGTATTGACGCAGTGTTCCCACGGCACTGATACATGCATCAACAAAAACATCTTCTGATTCACAAAATCAGCAACTGTTTCTCTTTTGAAGAATTCTTTCATGAGACTGCTGGTTTTATCACTGAAACTAGTCTTTGAGGATCAGAACATACAACTATAAGAAAAGTCTTGCTGGGTCAGATAATTTAGCCATCTGGTCCAGCATTCTATTTAACACAGTGGTCAACTAGGTACATGCCTAGCAGCAATAACTAGATACATGCTCAGTGGCAATAACTTTCCTCCATGGTGTTTCCAAAACAGTTGGGGTTTAAATGATGCTGTCTGTCATTCCAAGGGTTGCAAAATGTTCTCAGGTAAGTAGCTACTGATACTCTAATCCTCCATTTGTCCAGAGTCCTTTTCAAACCTTCCATCACCATGAACAAATACTATTTAGTATTTCATTTATAGCCAGCATTTCTACTGAATGAAATTTGGGTTATAGGAAAGGAGGAAAGAAGGAAGGAAAGAAGGAAGGAAAGAACTTTTTTGGTGCTGTATTTGTTTGTGCATTTGATTTAATTGGAATCTCAAGGTCTAACGTTGTAAGAGAGGCAGAGAAACTTTTCTTTAGCCATCAACTTTTCTTTTTCCATTTGGAAATTGTTTTAGAGGGAGGACACAGGGACAATGTGGACATTGTAGCAGAGCACAGAAAAGTTGTTGCTCAAGGAAGATTCAAGTGAAACATATAACTCTGTTATAACCATGTTCAAGATTATCTAGTAGCTACTATGGAAGAATAGGCTCAATCCTAGATCTAATATTATAACACACTGATTGTATTACAGATTGCAATGGCTCTGCAATTGATATAAACATGTAGGCAGTCCTTGACTTACGACCACAACTGAGCCCAAAATTTCTGTTGCTAAGCAAGACAGTTGTTAAGTGAATTTTGCTCCATTTTATGACCTTTCTTGCCACAGTTGTTAAGTAAATCACTGCACTTGTCAAGTTAGTAAAACAGTTGTTAAGTGAATTTGGTTTCCTGATTGACTTTCCTTGTCAGAAGGTCACAAAAGGTGATCACATGACCTCGGCGCAGTGCAACCATCATAAATGCATGTTGCCAATCATCTGAATTTTGATCAATGGTTGTGTCTTAAGTCACTTTTTTCAGTGCTGTTGTGACATCACACAGTTACTAAATGAATGGTTGTAAATTGAGGATTACCTGTAATCCAATCCAATGAGTTTGTTCACACAATACATTAGCCCATAATGAATGGAATGGACTCGGTAGCCTAGATTCATTCAGCAGACTGAACCACAGAGTAGCCACACAATCTGTGGGTTTATCCAACACACAGAATCTCAAACTATCCAACCACACTTTAGCATATATCACAAAGCTAGCTCTAGCTTTTTGATATCTTATAGCAGCTGATCTTCTGAAGGAAACAAAAGGATATCAAAGATCTTCTTGCAATGAGATCAGTTTTGTGACTTTTTAAAATTCCAGAAATCACCAAGTGCATATACATCATATAAGCATGGTTCAAACCAAAAATGTCCAGAAGATAAATTATTTGACCCATAAATGGATATTATGTCAGCAGATGTATATATAGATGCATAGGAAATGGAATGTGCAAAATATTTGACTTGCTAAATTGAAATATTTCAAATCAGATCATTGGGAAAAATGCACTGTCTTGATTAAAAATAATGAGTTTTGTTGCCTTCAGTTGCTGTGTCTATGGAGATTCTCAGTCATCCAGGTCATAGTTATCCCAATTCTTTTAGAGATAGATGGACTGATGAATCTTGTGCATCTGCATTTAAAACCATCTGCATTTAAAAGACAAAGGCCACACTTTTGAAGACAGCAAAGTCCACATTCTGGACAGAGAGTACAGCTGGTTTGAAAGAGGGGGTCAAAGAGGCCATCTACATCAAAATTGAACAGCCCTCTCTCAACAGAGGGGGAGGGATATGACATCATCTATCTCCAGTCTACAACACAGTCCTTTCAACAGTTCCATGAAAGCTCCACACCCATTTGCACTAGTCAGGTGACCCTCAGGTAGCCTCAACGACTCTCTAAAAGAATGCAAATGTTCAGCTGTCAACAAGGAGTATAAATCCTTCCATCCTCCACCATCCAGCCAGAGCTGAAGAAGCTTCTTGGATGAGAAGTGAAATGTCTTCAAAGAAAAAACAAGAAAGTCCAGTTGCTTAAAAAAAAAGCACCTTTGGGACTTCAGTTGCTATAACTCTATGTTAATAAGTCACCAGGTGAATTACCTAAAATAATGTTCTGTATGTCAATCTTTATCTCTGGGAGGTTTTCTCTTAATACTAGTGGATTATAAGGCATGATCAAAGGATCAGCAGCTGAGTGACAGTCTCAGTTCTATTCTTGGTGTCCCCATCAGTATTGATAATTCTGGGCTAAATTTACTCAAAAGTCTAAATCTGAATAAGATCACTTTAATGTCCCTCAATGCAAAGTATCTTTCACTGACTTAAGGCTTAACTTCTGCTGGAAATGACACAGATAGCTGTTTACAGTGCAGCATTGGTATCTATCAGATCCTTCCCATACCACATACCACAGTCTAATATCAGGTCATAGCATTCCCAGACGTCTTCCTGTTCCCAGACAGTTGGCAGCAGTAGGACTCCCTGGTTATAGTGGGTTTCTCAATCATGCTCCTTTAGTATAGAAATATACAAATAACAACTTCCTTGCCAGTACTGAACTATCAGAACTAGCTGATAGTACAAATCTTTTTCCAAATGTCTATGGAGATTCTCAGTCATCCAGGTCATGATTGTCCCAAAGGTGCTTTTTCAGGAGGCAATTGGACTTTCTTGTTTTTCTTTGAAGATGTTTCGTTTCTCATCCATTCCCCACCATCCAGTCAGAGGTGAAGAAGCTTCTTGGATGAGAAGCAAAACATCCTCAAAGAAAAACAAGAAAGTCCAGTTGCCTCCTGGAAAAGCACCTTTGGGACAACTCTTTTTCCACCTCCTAAACCCCTACCCCTATTCCAATCCAGGGCAGGATCCTGATTTAACAATGAGACAGGCAATCCCTTAAGCATTTCCTGTTGCTGATAGAAGAACAAAGATCATTAGAGTTATTTTAGTTGACAAAGACTCAGACACAAGCACAAAAGATTGGGGCATGGGCCAATAACATAGTGTCTCTTGAACGGACCCCCACTTCTGCTACCCAGAGTTCTAACACCAGTTAATTCATGATATATTCAACTCTCAGAACAAGTCCCAGCAAACGGCCCACTCTAGAACCCACCCAAAAAGTCACTTCGTTGCAGCCAGTGACCCAACATCTATATTTTTGTGCCTCCAAACAGCAGACTATCTCTGATCTGTCTCTGTAGTACTCTCCATTGGAGCTCACTCTCATAACAACACTTCCATGATAATTTCAATGACTGCATCATCTCCATTATGCCAACCACAGTTTATAATAAATAATCCATTTCTTCTCTTCCTCATCCCTACAACATTCAGTAACAATTAATTAACATTCAGTTCCTACTATCACCATCTGGAAATGGTGGGTGAAAATGGTTATTTTTTTACTCAAGATTCTTAAACTGATTATTACCTAGTGGGAATTGATGTACCACTGCACCACTGGACTGTGAAACTCCTATCTATCCTGCTTCAGATATACAGCAAGATATTCCTAGATCATTGTGGGGTCCTATGGAACAACCTGCTCTCAGAGCTTCCAGGAAAGCATGAAAATCTGGCTCTACCAACTGGCATGGGGATTGAAGAGTAACATGCAACGTGTGTCAGGCTAAGCCTAAAGATGATAAAGAGCAATTCAATCTGAGTTCAGTTCTTTTTTGCTTACACATAATAGACAGAATCTTGTCAGACTAAACCCTTACTACTATCACTCTAATAGATATACCCTGGAAGAGTTTAGGGAGTGGCTATCCTTACTCACTTCCTCTGTCTCCTATCCAGCTCTAGACTGTGCTGCCCCTTGTGTGGCCCCCTTTCTGGAATGTTCTCCTTCCTTCCTGGGAAACTGTTGCTTTATTGCAATCCAACACACCAGTTCCTCTTTCACGGCCATCATCTCTTACAGGGTGTCTGGTGGCTTGAGGATGCTGCATCCACCTTTTTATTCACTTTCAATAGTTTGGAATTCTGTTTTGAATTGTGTTTCTTTTATACAGTTTTATGGCTTTTATCTATAAACTTCCCAGAGTCACTTAGACAGTGAGAAGGTTGATGTCTAAAATAGAGATAGATAGATAGATAGATAGACAGACAGACAGACAGACAGACAGACAGACAGACAGACAGACAGACAGACAGACAGACAGACAGACAGACAGACAGACAGACAGACAGACAGACAGACAGACAGGACAGATAGATAGATAGATAGATAGATAGATAGATAGATAGATAGATAGATAGATAGATAGATAGATAGATAGATAGATAGATAGATAGATAGATAGATAGATAGATAGAGTCATGCCTCCCTCCAAGCCTGAATCTGAGGAGGACATGGAGCTGGAGCAGGACCCTGTTGAGGCCCAGGAGGAGGTGTCTGTGGCTTCGGAGGACTGTGGGGAAGGGCAGGCTGAGGCAGGCCAAGGCCCTTCAGGTTTGGAACAGGGGAGGCAGAGTTCAGGTGAGGAGCAAGCCCCCCCCACCTGATCCTAGAGCAAGGAGAGCAGAGAGGAGGAGAGAACAACAATTGCTCGGGAGGAGAACGGCCCGCCCCACTCCACAAGGCATACCTGGGGATTAAGATTTAAGGAGATGCGGTGGGGTGGGGCATTTGCCGGGAACAAATGTGGTATCTTGGGACAGTTGTGAATTGTGCTCTTGTCTTTGTTTAACCTGGACACCTTGAACACCGGACCAGCTGGTTTCCTGCTTTATGACTGCATTTCTGAGTCTCTCCGTGCAGACTGCAGGAAAGCTGAGATTTAAAAGGACTCATTAAGTTTCTGTTTTGTTTTCTTGTTATCTGTCTGGCCTTGAGGATGTTGTATACTTCTCCGGCTCGATTGAAATTGCCTTCAGCCAAAGGCAGCTGAAAGGAATGTGTGTGTGTGCTTTGCCAGCATATGTGGGAGCTTTTGGGGAACACTGGCAGTTATTAAAGGACTGTTTCTCTTACCAGCTGACTGCTTTGCCTCTGTGCGGGGCCCTGGGTCATCACAGATAGATAGATAGATAGACAGACAGACAGACAGACAGACAGACAGACAGACAGACATACAGACACACAGACACACAGACACACAGACATACAGACACACAGACATACAGACAGGAACCCTGAGAGGGCAAGCAAGATGGATAATAGCACATTCTCCTTGAAATAATGCCTTTTACTTTAGTTCCCACATTAGAGTATAGTCAGTGGTGGGATTCAAATATGGGAACAACCAGTTCTCTGTGTGGATGCTGCTTCTGGAAGTCCCTTCTGTGCCTGGGCAACAAAGAATTAGCTACGGGTTCTGCCAAAGTGGTGCGAACCAGCTGAATCCCACCACTGAGTATAGTATATGAAGACCAGTTTTCCAATTCAAGGCATAGAACAAAGATAGGGAGAGAATGGTCTTGGCCTGCATGCATTTATTTGAATGACTGAAGTGAATCTACATATGGAGATATAGTGCAGGACAAGGAAAGATGTATTTATTGGAATTTTATCTTCCTTTATTACTTTATAAATAACTCAAGGCAGCAAACATACATAATACTCCTTCCTCCCCCCATTAGTTATAAGATTACGACACTATGAAGCTGAGTAGATCAATAGTCCAGTTTAACGGAAGGCTTCTTTATTGCAATTGGCTGTAGGAGGGGCAATATGATAATCCCATTACTTCCAACCTACCTCATTTATTACATTCATGACTGGCAACATTCAGAGTCCCTGATGAGATTACAGGGCAACGTGGCCTCACTCCTGGTCTTATATCCAAAAATGCTACAAGAACCCAATTTCTTACTGCATTTATTTTCCTCCTATTAGCCTTCTTTTCTCTTGCAAGTTAAGCCTTCCAACAACTTGCACAGCATGGGAGGAGAGGTAATGTATCAATCTGGATTCCTGAGAAGGACTTCACATGGAAATTTCAGATCTCTGGTGTCTCTCCAACAAGATCAGTGGGTTTTGGAATAACTTGCATTATTTCCCCTTCCCATTCTTCCTTCTGTTTTCCAAACTGTTGGCGGTGACATTAAGTGGATTTATTACTATCTGCATCCAGCTTGTGCTCATTCCCTTATCCACCATTATGCTTGGACCCTGGTGGTTCTAATGATTTTCTTTTCCTAGAGGGGCTAATTGACATCTTTTTATGATGCCTCATCTATTTTAATTTGCTCCCATTTTTTTTCCTGTTACAACTGTTAAAAGTTTTATTAGCCCGCTTTTTCCCACCTTCCCAAATCTACTGAAATAATTTGCATTGGCAGCAAAAAAACAAAAACAAAAACAAAAAAAAAATCCCACTGCAATGTGAGATGTTGTCCATCTTTTTTAAAAAACAAGCAAACTTCTGTTTGTGGGGTTGAACTGATGCCAGTTCAGGCTTATAATGCCTGAGCATTTGCAAAGGAATAAATTCCTACATCAGTCCAGGGTATTTTCCCCACATTCATCAGAAAATAAAATCCTCTTGTTTTAATTAAAGGACAATAGCAGATGCAGCGAATGTCGCAGAGAGGCCAGATCTGTAGGGGGAAGAAAAGGCATTGATATAACTGGTTGGAATTCTCCAGCGCATTCACATTTAGCAGAGCATATGTGTACAAGTAGAATAAAATCCATTAAAAGTATCTAGAGACCGGTGCTTATAATCTCAAGAAATACCTAAAGCTTATTAAGCAAGTTACATACTATGATTAAAAAGCTTCTCTTTCTCAGTTTGTTGTCCTCGTGGTAGGGTAAAGGAGAAGGAAAGAATAATTTTCTTGCAGGAAGATGGCTGATGTGAAGAAATGGAGATCTTTCCTTATTAGAGTTCAAGTGCTATCTATTCATCCTTGAGTCAGCACAAAACAATACATCAGCAGAAAATTTGCTGTCCCCATTGCCAAATGGTACTGTCTTATTTTGAAAGTGTGCCAGTTATTATAGGTATGCTGATTGGTTTTCTCCTCTGCCTTTGTTGTCATCCCTCTTCAGTATAGCATTACACAGAAGGAAGCATCCCTCCATCAGGGCATTGCAGCATATTTGTGGAACTGACATTTGAGAATTTGCTTCTGCAGTATTTATCTTATCAGTTTATCCACTCTTTCTCTCATACCTTGTCTGAACATTTTCCAAATTGAAATAATGTGAAATAAACATACAGGATAACACTGGAACAGAAATAACCCAGATCAGAAAGAGGTAGACCGTACCATGTTTATCGCAAAAGGTGCTTTTTCAAGAGGCAATTGGACTTTCTTGTTTTTCTTGAAGATGTTTCGCTTCTCATCCAAGAAACTTCTTCAGCTCTGACTGGACGGTGGGAAATGGAAGGATTTATATTCCTTGCAGACAGCTGGTCATTTGTATTCTTTTAGAGAGTCGTTGAGGCCACTTGGAGGTTTATCTGTGTTCTCAGTGTCACCTGAGTAGTGCAAGTGGGTGTGAAGCCTTCTTGGAATTGCTGAAAGGACTGTGTTATAGACAGGAGATAGATGATATCATGTCCCTCCTCCTCTGTTGAGAGAGGGTTGTTCAATTTTGACATAGATGGCCTCTTTGACCCCTCTTTCAAACCAGCAGTCATATCTGTCCCAAAAGTGGACTTTGCTGTCTTCAAAAGACTGGCCTTTGTCTTTTAAATGCAGATGGACTGCTAAATCTTATCCTGATGGGTTTGTTTTTCTATGTTGTGCCATGCATTTGTGAAGTGGTTGTTTTGTTTCCCCAATGTACAGATCTGCACATGTCTCACTGCATATGCCATGTTGCTCGGTTTGTGTATGGGTGTTTTATCTTTGGGGTGGACAAGCTTCTGCCTTTGTGTATTCTTAGGTTTAAAGTGTACCATGTTTAGCATTTGGCTCTTCAATATCTTCACAAATGATTTAGATCAGAGGTGGGGAACTATGGCCCCTTTATGACTTGTGGACTTCAACTCCCAGAATTGGCTCAGGAGTTGAAGTCCACAAGTCATAAAAGGGCCATAGTTCCCCACACCTGATTTAAATGAAGGAATAGAAGGGAACTGATCAAATTTGCAGATGACACAAAGCTGGCGGGAATAGCCAACACTCCAGAAGACAGGCTCAAGATACAGAAGGATCTTGACAGACTTGAACACTGGGCCCTATCCAACAAGATGAAATTCAATATAGAGAAAAGGTTCTATACTTCAGTACCTTATTCTAAACCTGTGCGTTTGGTTTTTCTTGCCTAAAGAACAACATTGATATGGTTTGGCATATAGAGAAAATGAATTCCCAAACAATAATACCATATGAAGTAAGCGTGAATGAGTCAAAAGAAAGGAAAAGAGCAAAGACATCATGTTTGGATGGAGAGAGGTAGAAAGTTTGAAGAAAAGAGGGAAAATATGAACTGGTCTATGGTAGAAGCAAAGCTGGTTTGCAAGGGTAGAAATAATCGAAAGGCCTACGAATTGTCAAATGTCTCTAAAATGCAGTTCCAAGCAAAGCTTTTTAAAATAAACTAAATGTAATACGATCCAATAATTCTATCTTCTATTAATTATACGTTTATAGCTCCTAATGCTCCAAAAACTATGGGGAAATGTTTTGCTGTATTATTGTATAATGTCTATCTCGGTGATAAATCCCAGTACCTCACGAAAACAGGGAAAAATGTACTCAGAAAAAGACTGGCCCAACTCATCAGGAGAGCTATAAACTAAAATTGAGGGGAAGGGTGACCAATCTTTAGAATCTCTAGAACATGAAACCAGTCATAAATCCCAAGAAAACAAATCAAACAATGAGGTAGGGAGTGATGAGAAAAAAGAAAAACTCAAACAACAATCAGGAAATGCAGGAAACATACCCATGGACAGGTACAAAATTCTTAAATGTTTATATACAAATGTTCAAAGCTTGGGGAACAAACAGGGTGAACTAGAAGCAATAGTACATGAGGGTGGGTATGACATAGTTGGCATTACAGAAACCTGGTGGGATAAAACCCGTGAATGGAATGGACTGATGGATGGATACAAATTGTTCAAAGGAAATAAATCTACAAAAAGAGGAGGGGGAGTTGCACTATATATAAGAGAACCTGACACATCTATAGAAATGCATATGATCAAAGATAAAATCTCTCCAGAATGTATATGAGTCAATATAAAAGAGAAAAAAAGTGACATTGCCATAGGTATATATTACAGGCCATCCAAGCAATCAGAAGAAATAGATGAACTGTTTGCCAACCAGTTAACAAATGTATGTAGGAAGCATACCACAGTAGTAATGGGAGACTTCAACTATCCAGATATCAAATGGGAGTTAAACTCTGCAATGAGTGGAAGATCAAACAGATTCTTAAACAACCTAGCCAACAACTATCATCCAAAAGGTGGAGGAGGGAACTAGAAGTAAAGCTCTACTGGACCTAATTCTTACTAATAAAAAAGAAGTGATAGAGGGAGTTGAAGTTGTCGGAACCTTGGGTGAAAGTGACCATGTCATACTGAAATTCAATATAATGCAAACACAAGCAATAGAAAATAATCCAACCAGTATCTTAAACTTCAAAAGAGCTGATTTTAACAAACTCAGAAAGAACCTAGGAAAGATTGCATGGATA
Organism: Azemiops feae; assembly: GCA_023970755.1. Lineage (NCBI taxonomy): Eukaryota > Metazoa > Chordata > Lepidosauria > Squamata > Viperidae > Azemiops > Azemiops feae. The sequence continues at coordinate 702,000 of JALGBA010000172.1, read as the reverse complement.
AAAATCCTAAAGGGGAAAACAACCCAAGAAGCATGGGAAACTCTGAAAAATGCAATCATAAAAGCCCATATTAGCACAATACCACTGAAAAAGAAAAACAAGAAATTTAAGAAGAAACTAGCATGGCTACACAAAGCTCTGACAAACTGAAAGACAAAAAGGACAAGTACAAAAAATGGAAAGAGTGCACTGTGATATGTGCTATAAAATTGGTATCAACTCTTAGCAACCACATAGATAGATTTTCGCTATAATAATCTGTCTCTAACCTGGTCTTAGGGTTGTACTTTGGGGCACCATATCCATACTTTTTACACAAATTGCAAAGTATCACTTTTCTCATGTGATCATGTCTTTTACTAAAACTGCTTATTAGGAGGTCAACAGTCCTATCTTTCTCTTTGCATAATCTAGATTTACTACTCTTTCCATTTAAAAGAATATGGCCTTTGTAGTTATTACTTATTCTTCTCTGGCAAAGTTTTGTTTCCTTCTTGATGAATCGAATCTGAAACTATTGCCATGCTTTGTTATTGTTCACCTTGCTTTCCATTTCTTTCAAGTATGATGTTTATCTTTCCAATTTTTCTTTTGCTGTTGCAACTGTTCGGCTTTATATGCCACCTCTATCATATTCAAAACATTTTTTCTTGCAGTCATTTGTTAGCATTTTCTCTTTCTTTCTTTTATCTAATATTTAAGTCTCTAATTTCACCCTTCACTGCTTCCTTCACTTGCAACAAACCACAATCATCAATTGTTCTTGCTAAATACAAATGATCTATGTCACTTTTAAGATACAACACACACTGTGTTGTCATAAATTTGCAGGTCTTGAAATCAAAAGCCTCACGTTTACCTTGTAACTAGTCAACAATTCTGGCTCTGATATGAAGGGACAGCCCATGTATAAATGGCTTTGATTGTATTACCATAATACTGATTTTATTTATTTCTTTTTTCTAAATCTTTTTTATATATTTGGAGCTGGTTTTCTTTTCATTTGGGCAGACAAGGTATTGATTGCTGCTAAAGCACCTGAATACTGTAACTTGTAACTGCCTGATAAGATCCAGGAACAATTGGTGTGCTTTTGGTCCTCTCAATCAAACAGTGATTTCTATCAGGATGCAGAAAGTATGTCTTCTCTATTGCAGCATCTCTCCTATAGAATGATGCCCCCACCACCCCAAAATCCATTTAGATCCCACTCTGACAATGTTCCAGAAGTCTTTAAAAACTTGGCTCTTACACCAGGCCTTTGTAGAACTCTGGGTACATTTGTTATGAGGTTTGTGCAGATGCTTAGGCTTTTTACAGGTGGTCCTTGACTTTTTGCAGGTAGTCCCAAATGGGGACCAGAATTTCCTTTGCTATGCAAAACGGTTGTTAAATGAGTTGCCCATGATTTTATGATATTTTTTGCGGGAGGGGGGCACAGTTGTTAAGCAAATTGCTGCAGTTGCTAAATCAATCACGCAGTCATAAAGCAAATCCAGCTTCCCGAATTGACTTGGTTTGTTCGAAGCCAGCTGGGAAAATCACAAGTGACAATCACATTTAATTATTGATTGATTGATTAAATTTACATGCCACTCATCTCCCTATCCAAAGTGATTCTTTGTGGGGAATCTCATGACTCCAGAATATTGCAACCCTCACAAATACATGCCAGTTGCCAGGCATCTGAATTTTGATTAGGCAATTGTGGGAATATTGTAATGGTCATAAGGGTGAGGACTAGTCATACAACCCTTTTTTCAGTGCCATTGTAACTTCAAATGATTGCCAAAGGAATGAAGACTATCTGTATTGTTTTTCTATTTTAAGCATAAGTCACCTAACATCAATCTGGAGTTGCTTTGTCAGGTGCAAGTAACCAAAAACAGAGGTTTAGTTCAAAGCATTTCAAATTTATTACATGCTATCTATACTCAAGAATCTGATCTACTAATGGTCAAGGCAAATTGGCGCTAGATAAGAGTCAATGGAATTCAAGGGGGGGGGGCTGGACTTGAGTCCCTTGTGTGAGCGGGAGCAACTCCAAAATGATGATGTGTTTGATCCCACTCTCAGGCTCAGCCTGGTTATCTCTTACAGCTTTTATATTTAATGAACAAATAAATAGATAAATCCTCCACTGTCAGTGCACTCAGATGGAATTGATTTTGGTTCAACTCCATCCGAGTATCCATGCTTTCTTTTTCTTTTTTAATTGTCAGTGTTGCACACTATTGCAGTGCAAATTCCATTTTGATGTCATCACCAAAGATTAATTAAACTGTATTTGGAAAAAACTTCATTTCTCTAGATGATTTTGCATATGGTATCAAATCATTCTTGCAGAACAAATGGGGAATTTTTGTCATTTGCTTGGATAATTCATAACCCATTCAAAATTATGGTCAGTAGAATCAGCCCTCTTAAAAAGGAATAGAGACAAAGTGTCTCCTTAAAAAAAATCTCTTCTGATTTAGATTTTTCCATATTTGTTTGTTTGCCATCAGGGTTGTTTCCAATTTATTTTATTTTAAATTATTTTAAAACAATTATTTTAAAACTTGTAATTTTCCTATTAATTCAAATAATTTCCAAATATTTTTCAAATCGAACTGTGTTCCAGTTTTTAAGTCAATATGAGCTATGTAAAGGCTTATTTTTCACTTTTTTTTGAAAAAAAAATGGTGTTGTGACACTTTCTACCTTCAGAAGTATTGAAAATACATTTCTTATTTTTACAAGTAAAACATTTTACTTGTAAATCAGGTGTTTGTTCATGTTACTAGCAATCGTTCTTGTTAACAACTTCAATAGGCAAACAAATAGTTGGATGTTGTTTCTTTTCTTTCATCTGTCATGAAAAAAAATGAATAGATGCTTGAGCCTAAATCCATTATACATTCCACTTTACCTTCTTAGTTTTCTATTTTACATTTTATGTGTTACTACCATATTTTCCATTTGTTCACATTTGTTTTGTTTTTCTATATCAGGCATCCAAGTGGTCATTTCTTTGCACTTCATTTTGTTATCCTTAATGGTTCCCCCACCCCCAAATTTAAGGGATTCAGATGGTTTTGTATTTTCAAAGCTGCATAAAATTAATTTTTATGCAATCATTGATTTTCAATTTTGTTGGAACTGTCTAACCTTACTTGATGTTCTTAGAAGTTGCTACCCTTCTCTGTTACAATCCTTCCATGATTTCATGAACTCATTTTGCTGTCTTTTCCTCCTTGTGCAAAACTGTAAATGGGGACAGGATGAACAAGACAAATGAACACATGTAGGAAAGCAGAGCAGGGCAAAGAGAAAACTACAGAGGAAGTCTAATGACCCTAGCTTTGGCCCTAGCATTCAATAGGATAAATGTTGCAAAGTGTTGAAATTATGGTAGAATATTGTTAGGTTAAAGGGGAAAAACTACCTTTATATTAGTATATTTATTGATTATTTAATCAATGTTTCACCAATGCTTTGAGGATGAGATGAGGACAGTGTTGTTGGAGCTGGTCTTCCAACAAAGATTGAAAAACAAGCTATAAGGTGTTCACAGTCAGCTACCAAGATGGAAAAATGTTAACATACAGTACATGCTGTGGTGTATTTGCATCCTAACACTGAATTCAAGTCATGAGCTTTGCATTATGATATGATAATGTACTGTATGGAGGTCTTGAGCTTGGATGTTTGCTTGCACATATTTCATTAGCCAAGTAGGTAACATCATCAGTGCAAGTGAGTGTGGAGTTTGCTGCAGGTTTATATATAATAATTTCCCCTGCCAGTTTTGGTGACCAAGTATTCTTTACCATAGTATTATCAGGCAGAAAACAATAATCAAGAAACCATCAAGGAGGACCTACACCCCCACCCAAACTGGCAGAACAAACAACAAAATACCATATAAGACAAGATAAGATAAGCTTCATTGTCATTTTTTACTGTGAGCACACTGGCCAACATTAAAAATGAAATTGTGTTGCCTGCTCTCAAAAGAAAGTATATATCTACACACACACACACACACACACACACACTCATACACATACACATACATATGACAGCCAGAATAGGCAACCTTGGCTCTTTTATGACTTGTGGACTTCAACTCTCAGAATTCCTGAGTCAGCATGGCTGGTTCAGGAATTCTGGGTATTGACGTCCATAAGTCATAAAAGAGCCAAGGTTGCCTACCCCTGCCCTAGGGATAGCCCATAAACTCACAGCCACACTCTGCCAGGAATTATTCAGAACCAAAGACAAGATACAGAAGGATGAAAGAAACAATGTAACCTACAAAATCAACTGAAACAAGTGTAACCAATTCTACATGGGACAAACATCACGAACACTGGCTGGCAATCAAACACCACAATCCCAAATCTTTAATCTTTACCCACATTGACACCAAAGAACACTAGTTTGGTTGGAGTAACACTAAAATCATCGCCCATGCTACCACCCGCCATGCTCATGAGTTCATCGAAGTCTGGCACTTCACAAGCAATTCCATCAACAGACAATTGACCTACAACCAGCCTACAAACCTCTCAGAATCCAAATCAACCACACAGCCAACCAGAGACAGCACTGACCCTCAACCAACCCATGCAAGTCCCCCCCACCAGCAGTTCACCTCCCAATGACCCAGACCTGATGTAACCTCTCCATCACAAGACCCATCACAAGCCTCTCACTGATGACTCACACCTGACCCATCACAAGATCCATCACAAGCCCTTCACTTGACACACCCACACCTGAAGCACTTATAAACAGAAGAACACTGACACTGACATCACCTAAACTCAGCTGAAGATATTATCTAGCCAGGTAATGAAATGTTTGGAAACCAGCTCACAAGCTCAGAGAACAAACTTTTTCACCATATACATATACATATACATATACATATACATATACATATACATATACATATACATATACATATACATATACATATACATATACATATACATATACATATACATATACATATACATATACATATACATATACATATATTGGGTTGAACACCTGGTCTATTGGGTGTTCAACCCAATATATACATATATCCTCCCTGGTTTCTGCTGACAGGAGTGAGGAGACCCTGTGGCCTAGAGGTTAATACAGCTGCCTAACATGCAAGCTGCCCAGGTTCGAATCTCAGAAGGGTATGGCTAGCTGATGAGAGCTAAATAGCTCAAAACAGCTATACTAGTCTCCCTTTAACTCTTTGTTGTCTACAACATTTTGAACATATACATATACATATACATATACATATACATATACATATACATATACATATATTGGGTTGAACACCTGGTCTATTGGGTGTTCAACCCAATATATACATATATCCTCCCTGGTTTCTGCTGACAGGAGTGAGGAGACCCTGTGGCCTAGAGGTTAATACAGCTGCCTAACATGCAAGCTGCCCAGGTTCGAATCTCAGAAGGGTATGGCTAGCTGATGAGAACTAAATAGCTCAAAACAGCTATACTAGTCTCCCTTTAACTCTTTGTTGTCTACAACATTTTGAACATATACATATACATATACATATTTATCACTGTCCATTTTGAATACATAACGGAAAGAAGAAACTTGAGAGTTCACTAGGTTGATGCTATATGGAACAAAACTGTGAATCTAGAATAGAATAGAGCTGGAAGGGACCTTTGAGGTTTTCTAGTCCAGCCCCCTGCTCAAGCAGGAGAACCTATACCATTTCAGATAATCTAGATGTTCTGCTTCGGATACCACGAAGCCTCCTCCCAGAAGGTAACATATTTTAATGAACTATAACTCCCAGCATCTTTCAGTTTATGCTTATTGTGGTTGTTTAGAATTTTAGTTTAACATCCCTGAATTATGCTATATCTCAAGTGATTTGTTTGCTTGCTTCACAAAGTTCAAACCACCATGGGCTGTGCTCAGGTAACATTGTAAACCACAAGCCCCCAACTATTTCTTGGCTTAGTGAAATGGATAAATCCCTTGAACTAGAATGAAGATTGGAAGAATGAAGAGAATAGATCAATACTTCAAGAACGGATGTTGGGAGGCAGTAATTGCAGTCATATTTGTACTCCTGAAAATAATCTTCTGTCAAGGTACCACACCATGTGTATATTTGAAAGAAATCTTATTTTTGGGGAATGGTGATTTGTACATTCCAGAGAACCATCACATTCCTCTTGCTTTCTCTTTTGGTAGGCCAGATCAGGCCTCTTCCATTAGTTTTACCTTGCTGAGCATATTTCTAGTAGCGTCTCGTCCATCATATCTGTTCACTCTCAAGTCACAAGAGAGAACTTCTTTCCCTGAGTCTGCAGCTTACACAGATTTGCTCTCTGCTTGCATTGAACTACAAAGTGCTGGCCTCATCTTTCCATGTCATCAGAAATGGCCTCCTGAGGGCCAACCCTCTTAGCAAATTAGGGCTGTAATAAGAATTGGATTGATTGTCAAGTTCCCTCACACAAAACAGCCCACATGAAATCTAATTATATCTGTTTCTTCTAAGACAAGTTCACACAGCACACTCAATTAAGCTAAAATTGGGATGGGGAGTTTGTGGTTGGCAATTTAGGGGAGCCCAGTTCAGGGTTTAATGTATGAACAAATTCTAAGCACAACAGAATTAAATCGAGTTTTATAACCTATAACTTAAAACTTGTTTCTGAAGAGTAACCCCTAGTGAATTCTGAGTGATCTTCTCTTAGGGTTCATATCCTTACCAGCTAAACTTAAAACAGGAGGAAAGTCTGCCAACCTATTCATGATCTGTTTTTTGTTGTATCTCAGAAATGAGGGGTCTTCTAATGAGGGTGGCAATAGCTACTGCTCTCAGAGTAGATGGCATGCTCTCTCAAGCTGCCAGAGTGTGGGAACAAAGAGGAAATGATGGTAGTGGCAGTGATTTAATCCAGGCTCTTCACTTTTCACCACCATGAAAAGAACATGGAAGAGTCTCCAATTATGCCTCGTAACCTCTAGGTTGGACAACAGAAGATGCCAGTTGCTGAATGAGCTGTTCTTCAAAATACCATGGTCACTTCTGCCCATGTGCAAAGCACCCAGAGCCAACTCCAATAACACAACCCCCACCATGGGCCTTCTCCCTCCCTCCCTCCCTCTTTCTTTCTTTCTTTCTTTCTTTCTTTCTTTCTTTCTTTCTTTCTTTCTTTCTTTCTTTCTTTCTTTCTTTCTTTCTTTCTTTCTTTCTTTCTTTCTTTCTTTCTTTCTTTCTTTCTTTCTTTCTTTCTTTCTTTCTTTCTGGGTCTAATTCTACCAAGGTATTCTGGGTGGTAAAATCAAGGTCATAAACAATCACTGAAAAAAAACACACCAAGCCAAGACCTTGAAAAAAAATATCTCAATAACAATGTAGGAGATACATCTGCATCCATGCCAGAAATCCATTAATAATCTGGCTCCAGTACCTGGGCAATAGGCAGGTCTTCATGATTTTCTGGAAGACCAGCAGGGTGAGGACGGTTTGTATTTCAGGTGGAGGTTATGTCACAAGACAGCCTTCACACAGAAGGCACACATGCTAGAAATCTCCAAGTAACATTGCTTTATTGATGGGATCTAGAAAATGCAAATAATCTGGCCTCATGCCAGGTTAAAGTGACAACATGCATCTTGCATTGCACCCAGAAACCTACTGGGAGCTATGTGGATATACAATAGATACCAACACTGCATACGTAGAATTCTGGGCTAGCCGAAGTATCTGATTTCTCTTCAAGCGCAACACTATGGACAGGATATTGTAGTAGTCCAATCGGGGGTTGATTAAAGTATGAATGACCATGCCTTATCTAGAATGCTCACAAACTGGTGCACGAGATGCAATTGTGCAAAGGCTCTTTGCTGGAGAAGCTTCCACTTTCTGTTTAAGCACACTGTTATCTCATCCCGAGTCAATGCTGAAAAATCCATTGGCACATATGAAAGTAGATGTGATCTCCCCAGACTTGGGGGACTGAAGAGATTGCTAAATCAAGGAAGCTCAGAGAAGCCTGGGGAACCACCATCTGGGCAGGACTCTTCCAAATTATTGGTTGCTTCTTCCACAATTAGTATGTCCTTTCCAGGAGTTTACCAATGGGAACATTAACCAGAGGCTTTCAGACTTCCAGAAGATTGATATTCCCATGAGCAAACAAATACAAATTGCTAGGTATAGTTCTATTCTGCCCGGCAGTTAAAACAGAAATGGCCACCGAGTGTGTTGTTGGTTTAGTATGGTTGAAAGCGTGATAGGTTTCAGCACAGTCAGCACAGGCTGAGCTGACTTTGCTCTCAAGAGAGGACCATAGTTCAATAACAACATGGCGAAAACTACAGGATGCATATTTAGAAATTAGCCAGCACTTGCAGAATTTTCCCCTTCTCCATCCTCCTTATTTAATGACTGCCTTGAGATAAAAAATACTCTTGCCTCTTCACTTTCTTTCTCTATTGAGATTTATGTATACAAATCAAGATAACCTTCATCCTTTTATCAACGCCTTTCTCCAAGGAGAAGCTGTAGACTTTGCAATTAACATTGATTGGATCTGAGATGAGAGGAATGCAAATTTCCCAGTCGTTATATTGGAAGGGAAAGGCATCATGAGTGACAAGCTCACAATGAAGACAAGACACCAGAGAATAGAAGTTTCTGCAAGAAAAAAGTATTCTTATGGCATTTCTAGCTCTGCTTAAGCACCTTGATCAGAAATTTCCACTATTTTCTCTGCTTCATCAGTCACAAAGAGATGCTCTGCTCTGAGTTAATCTTCCCAAATGTTGGCACTCTCCAAATGTATGGATTTCAAATTTACAGGTGTAGTAGTTAAGGCATCGGGCAAGAAACTGGGAGACTGTAAGTTCTAGTTTCATTAAGGACATGAGGCCATCTGGGTAACCTTGGGCCAGTCACTCTCTCTCAGTTCTATGAAGCAGGTAATAGCATACCACTTCTGAGAAATATTGCAAACAAAACAAAAACAAAACAAAAAAACCTGCAGGGATTTCTCTAGGCTGTTTTTGTGATTGAGATAAGAAGAAGAAGAAGAAGAAGAAGAAGAAGAAGAAGAAGAAGAAGAAGAAGAAGAAGAAGAAGAAGAAGAAGAAGAAGAAGAAGAAGAAGAAGAAGAAGAAGAAGAAGAAGAAGAAGAAGAAGAAGAAGAAGAAGAAGAAGAAGAAGAAGAAGAAGAAGAAGAAAGAAGAAGAAGAAGAAGAAGAAGAAGAAGAAAAGAAGAAGAAGAAGAAGAAGAAGAAGAAAAGAAGAAGAAGAAGAAGAAGAAGAAAAGAAGAAGAAGAAGAAGAAGAAAAGAAGAAGAAGAAGAAGAAGAAGAAGAAGAAGAAGAAGAAGAAGAAGAAGAAGAAGAAGAAGAAGAAGAAGAAGAAGAAGAAGAAGAAGAAGAAGAAGAAAGAAGAAGAAAAAGAAAAAGAAAAAAGAAAAGAAGATGAAGAAGAAGAAAAGAGAAAAGATAGAAGAAGAGAAGAAGAAGAAGAAGAAGAAGAAGAAGAAGAAGAAGGAAGAAGGAAGAAGGAAGAAGAAGAAGAAGAAGAAGAAGAAGAAGAAGAAGAAGAAGAAGAAGAAGAAGAAGAAGAAGAAGAAGAAGAAGAAGAAGAAGAAGAAGAAGAAGAAGAAGAAGAAGAAGAAGAAGAAGAAAGTTCCTAGTAAGGAAATTCTGAAAATGGAAAGTCTCATATCTGGGGAGTGCCCAGTTTGGAAGGAAATTCTGTGACATCCTTAAAGTCCTAACTTCCCTCTGGATTTTATAATTTTACTAGATACTTCCTGTAGCATCTGAGGTCCGTTTTGCAGCTAGGAAAGTTAGAATGCAGGAGAGAGATCTTGAAATGAAACTGCCTTTTCAGGATAATTGTGCTCAGCTCAGGCTTGTTATTTCTTTGAAACTGGAGAATAGAGGAATTACTGATCAGGAAACTGCCCCTTGGTTAGCAGTTGCTCTGTGCTGAGCTGTAGTTTGTTTAATCATGTTTTACTGAAAAATCTGGATTAAAACTTTAATTTATAATGCTTTCTGCCATAGTGGCTTGCATAAAATGGACTAAATATACTATGGGTAATAGAACTCTGTCCTTATAGCCAGTCAGACTCAGGTCAGTAAATTATCCTTTTGATCCCTTTTTCACTAAGAACCTTAGAAGCATCCTTTATAATCCTAACCTATCATCAGCAATTTTGAATAGCAATTAAATATTCCATTCTGCAGCTGCCTGAATCTGACAGAGCCAGATTAAGCAAGGAAAGTCTTTGTCAAGTACAACAATCAAGTGCAAACAGTCAAGTATATAGAATTTGGTTAAGCACACAAACCAAATCAGGTAGAATTTCTCCTATGCAAAAGTACCAAAAGTACTATCTATACCACAATTTCTTGTCTCCTCTCATGTCAGATGATTTCCTCTGGAGCAGAGGTCCTCACCCTTTTGGGCACCAAGGATCGGTTCCGTGGAGAGAGGTTTTTCCACAGACCGGAGGGTGTGTGGCTTTGTGTGCTGCTTGCATCCCACGGATGGGGCTTTGCTTGTTTGTGCAGACCAGTGGCTGGCATGCCGTGGCCCATTACTGGTCCACGGACCAGGGATGGGGACCCCTGCTCTGGAGCATTTCTTCCTCTAATTCTTTCCCTTTGGTTGTCCTGAAACTGGTGACATTCTTGTGGACTGAGTAGATATGTATCTGGTACATAACCATGGTCTTCAGGAAAAGGAACAATGGGATATATTTTTGGCCTACCCTAATTTGGCCCTTCTGCATTTGCTTTACTAAATGCCTCATCTTCTTCTCATCCAAGACCAGATGTCAAAAAGGATAGTTATTGATAGATTGGATGCCTCAAAGAATAGTCAGAGTCTATTTTGACTTCAGTTCAAAGGGGGAAAACTAATTTCAAGGGATCAGGGATCAAATGTTACGAAAGTATAGAATAAGATGTAGAAATGCAGGCATGCAGAATAAGAGGAGAGATTGCAGCGTAGAAATACACAAAGACTCTGAAAAAGATTTTCTTCTGTAACTTGGCCAATTCATGATGCAGCCTGTTAAACTTCATGGGTGTTGAACCTCTGCTAAATTCAGACAGGATTGATTTTAACACTTTGCATTATTACAATTCCAAAGAGATGATTACTTCCAGCACTTCTAACTTTGCAATCTGGGATTGTTGTACCATTTTAACATTTGTTCCTTGCATGGCAGTGTCACTCTTGCTTTGGGGTTCAGAAATGCAGATTTCATTTAATTACCTGATTATTATTTTTAGACCAGCCATTACTGAAAAGAGAGAAGGGAATTGTGAAAGCCCTTCCTTCCTTCCTTCCTTCCTTCCTTCCTTCCTTCCTTCCTTCCTTCCTTCCTTCCTTCCTTCCTTCCTTCCTTCCTTCCTTCCTTCCTTCCTTCCTTCCTTCCTTCCCCACTCCCCCTTTTTTCTGTGTATCAAGATTCTGCACATAGGAGATCATTCCCTTTTTATAATCAGAACCCAAAAGTTAGATTGGATTAAGAGATCATGACTTGCCCAAAGACATTCAATTAGTTTAATAATTTATTTATTTATTATAGTGGCATTTAAACTACTTCCTTACAACTTGATCCTATCATGTTTGGTCAATGCTGAAATACTTGGCAGGAATGGAATGTTTTTTATCAAATTATTACTCTCCATCTAGCCATTGAAGATCTTAAGAAGGATGACTCACTTCCTACTTCCAACCTTCATAATTCCACTTCAGAAGTGCGATATTTGACCACTTCAATTATTTTTAATTTGTTATTACCCTAATGGTTTTATTGGCAGAGTTTAACATCATTCTATAGGTATTATTTCTGCTGCTGATATTATTAGGAAAGTTTGTTCTTACTATTTCGTTCAATGCCTTTTGCTCTCTCACTGAAAGGATTTACTATGCATTTTAGGTGATGTACACATACCAGTTTAAGTATACTGCATTTTGTTTACTGCCAACCTTATGTGGATGGACATAAATTTTGATTCTGCTGCTGTAATCTCGATATCAAAATTTCCAGATAACACTGGGATGTGATCTGGAAAGATACAGCTACTGACAGTTTGCTGGGATTTGGGAAGAACATGGCAGAATCCTAGTCCCTAATAAATGAATTATGTCTATTTATTAGAGATATCTTCCCTTCACTAAGTTATGCATTTGCTTAGGATGAACAACTTTCAATCCATTTTTCAATAAGTGTAAGTATTAAATTGCATGTTTATTTAGAAAGTGCAAATTAGGTCACATTAAAATAAGAATTTTGACTTACTTGCCTTCATGCTACCCTTCCATCTTTAGATATGGTGAAGGATACTGTCCTATCAATAATATTGAAATAACTAAGATTTAAATTTCATTTTGTGTAAAATGGAGAAAGGCATCACTTCTCACTTCAATAATTCCAGTGCATTTTTTTTAAAAGATCAATTTATTTCTTCTGCATCAGAGAATAAATAGGTGGTACAAAGTTACAGAACCCTTCTAAGTAAAGGAATGCCTGCATTTATAGAGCAAAGGAAACTTTATCTGAAGTCTATTTGAAGGAACATTTCCTGAACATGTGTACACTTCTAGCTACTTTTACAGCCCTTCCTCTTCCAAATTGTTAACCTGGTTGATGCCTTTTGAAATCAACAGAGACAATTCAGGAAAACATCTCCCTTTCACTTGTGCCCTATTAATAGTGGAGTAATTTAGTATTTCAAATTTCCTCCTGTTCTGGTTCCGTATGCGCGTAACAAAATATATTATTAACGGCTGCATACTGTAACTAATTATGTTTATTTTGGGCCCAGTGCAGCTCTTTAATTAGGAACTGTTTGCATTTTCACAGCTTCCCAGTGCTGAAAGTTTGCTTTCATAATTAAAACTAAAATGCAAGCGAAGGAGTTCCATTCAGTTGGCATGAAAACTATGTTGTAATGAAGAGGAAATGGCCAGGCAGCAATATAATACTTCTGACCTCTGGCTTGCTGTTAGCTCTTCTTATTTGTCAAAGAGGCAGGCAAGATAAACTATTTTTTTTCCTGAGGTTTTAAGTGGCAAGAAATTAGGGGAGAAGCATCATGCTGGTGTTAGAAGAAACTATTAGAGTTTATTTTGATCTATGCCACATATGATCAGACCAGATTTGAAAAAAAAAATCAGTGCTGTAGCATTGTTCATTGCTTCAGTGGGTGACTTCGGAGAAAGGCAGCAGACATATGACCTATTCAGATCTCTTATATCTGGTTTTGTTCATTTCCCCCCCACTTATAATGACTTCTAGAGTCATCCAACCATAGTTGTGCCAAATAACAGTAATGAGGACGGGCAATATAATTCAGCAATGGCTAAGTAATTCTATGAAGATGCTATAAGTTTTTAGTGGGGAAATAATCTTAGTCACATATTTCACATATTTAATCTTTCAACCAGGGGTAGGCAACCTTGGCTCTTTTATGACTAGTGGACTTCAACTCCCAGAATTCCTGAGCCAGCATAGCTGGCTCAGGAATTCTGGGAGTTGAAGTCCACGAGTCATAAAAGAGCCAAGGTTGCCTACCCCTGCTTTAGACTTCATAGTGCTTTACAGCCCTCTCTAAGCAGAGTCATATTGCCCCCAACAATCTGGGTCCTCATTTTACCAACTTCGGAAGTCAACCTTGAGCTGGTTAGGATCGAATTACTGGCAGTGAGTTAGCTTGCAATACTTCATTCTAACCACTGCACTACCATGGCCCTTATTCATTCATTCAATCAATCAATCAATCAATCAATCAATCAATCAATCAATCAATCAATCAATCAATCAATCAATCAATCAATCAATCAATCAATCAATTCTTAATATAAGGCTGTACAACTTACATTGACTTAAGAGCCATACCAGTCTTTGGACAATAAAGCAAGCAAAAGCACAGCAAAAGCAAATAGGGCCACCTTTTATTATGAAGGTATTTGTTATTTTTATTTTCAAATAAGTTTATCTTCTCAACATTCATGTACATACATAGATATAGACATCCTGCCTCCATGCAGGTTTAAAAAACAAGATTTATAAAAGTTAAATCTTCTTCCTATATTTTAGTCTTCTTCCTTTCCCCGTACTTTCCTTTAGCACTTTGGATTTGAAGACAAAAAAGTATTTTGCCCTGCACAGGGGCATCAGTGGAGGATCTATTTTGCCACATCTTAATGCAACTTTTTTCCACAGCTGCTCTATGATCCTCAAAAAAAGTTGCAGACAATTGCTATATTTGCATCTCCACAAACAGTGAAGCATTTCTTTTGCCATCCAATCTACTTGCTTCTACTTTTCTTCTAAAGTAAATTTATAAGAGAAGGTGGTTGCATCAGTAAAAATGGGGAAAAGTCAAGGTGCAACTTCTTGGATTCCCTTCCCTAGATCCCTTCCTCAGCTGGTTGTGATCATAAGGTGCAAGTTATACATTTAGGATTTCTTAGAGGGAGTTTTTTTGATGGCCTCTTTGAGAACTGCACATCTTCACCTTCACTTTAAAAGTGACATCTTAGCCAGGGATTGTTATTTATTTAGCATATGGCAAGGGATTTTGATATATGTTTCATCATCCTATGGATTCCACACTGACAATATACTTCTCCATTTGATTGTGCATTATAGAAAATCTTGCTTTTTTGTAATCTGCCATTTCAAATACCATCACAGCTAAAAGAGGGTTGCACAAGCATGGAGGTACATGGATTTGTTTCTGTAAATGTGAATAAAGGTCACCCAAAATGACTCTTCTCACAGACAGTCAGGCTGGCTGCAGAGATATATCCCTGGAGGACTCATCTTGCAGACTCCCCATGAAATCAAACTGGCAGTTTTGAAAGACACAAGCCGTCACTCATATGTTTCTTGAAGAGTGAAAAGGCTGACATGTTCCTCAAAGAGGTACTTCAAGCTAAAATTCTTTTCAGCTCAGCAAAAGGCCACTGAGTAGTATTTCCTTTAATGCACTGAGGTGGATAATGATACAAATGACAAGACAGATGTTGTTCTGCAGTGGAGTCTGGAAAAAAAGGAATTGCCCCAGCTGAAAACCTGATTCAAAGGAGCACTGAACTACTTTCCCTTCAAAATAGGTATGACCAAAGTCAAATCTGTTTTGACAGAAAAAGCTATATTTTTTCCCCTGGAAAATCTCTAAAGCTGAAGAACCTGAAACTCTATCATGAGTTTCATCACTGAAGGCTTAGGCTTAGTTTCTTTTAATATCTGATCTTATGTCAACAGGATTAACTGATACAACAACAATAACAAAAAATATTTCTCTCTCTCTGCCTTAAAAGTTTCAAGATATGTGTAGAGGTACAGTATTTCTTGGTAGCTGCTCTGGAACATCTATGACAAGGCATGTCTACTTTCTCATGAAGAACAGATTTGGAAGCAGTGTTCCAATATCTAAGGAGCTGCCATAAAGAAGAGGGAGTCAACCTATTCTCCAAAGCACCTGAAGGCAGGACAAGAAGCAATGGATGGAAACTAATCAAGGAGAGAAGCAACTAAGAAGAAATTTCCTGACAGAACAATTAACCAGTGGAACAACTTGCCTCCAACATTGGAAGTTTTTAAGAAGAGATTGGACAACCATTTGTCTGAAATGGCATAAGGCTTCCTGTCTGAGCAGGGAGTTGGACTAGAAAGTCCCTTTGAACTCTGTTATTCTGTTAAGATATGTGTAGAGGTACAGTATTTCTTCATAGCTATTCTGGAACATCTGTGACATGGCATGTCTGCTTTCTCATGAAGGGCAGATTTGGAAGGAAAAAGAATTTTTGCTGACATTTTTATGTAGGCTACTGGAGATGGTGTTTACAATATTAAGGAAGGAGAGTGACCAAGATACTGAAGATAGAAGATGATAGAGTGGAAAAGGGATCAGGCTGTGGAGAAGGAAGGCTGTGCAATAGACAACCATCACCAATAGCAAGTGGCATTGAGAAGGAAGGATCTGTAAATAAACTACTGGTAGCTGGTGAAAGAACTGGACCATGCTGAGGGAAGGAACCATGTTAGACAGGCAGCCCAGGAACAGAGCAAAGAAACATGACCTGTAATAACTTGGATTCCCAAGACTCAGGGGGGAAAATTGCTATTCTCTCTTCTCTTTATCTTAAAAAAGGCCCGGAGAGTAGGGAAGCAAAAGTAAAGCAAAGCTGTCTAAAAGTATTAACATAACAAAGATCAGTAATTAAGTTTTACAACTGTGTGGATAAGGATAAAAAAGAGTAAAAGCAGTTCTAGAACTTCAACCAAGCTTTGTAAATAAATCTATGTTAGATTTGTTAATTTAGCATGCAACTAAGAAATCAGATGTGCACACCAAAAACATGACAGCAAAAGACACCAACTGAGTACTATGCTTATAAATTATTCACCGTATTAGTCTTTGGGTAAGATCATTAGATGCAGTTGGTACAGTCTGTGTTTTCCAGATCAGTTCTATCCTTTTTCTACCCTCTGACCTGAAAAAAGCGTCAACTGAGAAGCCCCACAGAGGTTTTTTTTTTTTTTTTAGCTCTCTAACAATTAAGATTTCTTTTCTTTATCTCCCTCAGTTCTACAATATAATTTTCAGGTATAGTGATCAGAACTGTAGATAGTATTCCAAGTGTGCTTTCATCGTAGATTTATATAAGGGCATTATTCTGTCAGTAGCTTTAGTGCCAATTGATTTCTGAAAGATCCCTAGCATCAAAATCACCTTTCTGTAGGCCAGCTGCACATTGGATTGACATTTTCATTTATCTAACCACCATAACTCCAAGATCCTTTCCTGATCAGACACTGCCAGCTCAAACATGCCTGACCTTGTCTAACCTTTTCACAGGATCCCATTCCCTCTAGTTTCTTGGTTGTTATTTGGTTGTTTCTTCTAATTTATTTGTCTTCAAGCATGTCACTTCCTCCCTGAAAAGAAAAGAAAACTGTACCATTCCTTGAAACTTCTCAATTGGTATAAAATAGCACCTTCTAGGAGAGGATTCCCCAAAGCTTCCCCCCCCCCACCCAGACATGTTGGACTTTATTATTATTTATTATTTAACATATGGCATCTACAGAGGACATGCAATTACCGATATAGAAATTAGTTTAAATAAAGCATCAATGTGTATGTGTATTTGTATATATGTATATGTATACATTTGGTATGTGGACAATACAATATAGGAGATAAAATATTAAATTAGATAAAATCATAACAAAATCATCATAATATGGAGCCATAAAATTGCAATGGGATAGATGTTATCATTCGATATCTAAGGAAGCTAACCATCTAACTGCCTCTGGTATGGCTGTGATAAGATCATCCCAGGTGCCTTGAAATTTGTTGGGCTACCTGTTATAAATATGTTGGACTACATGTTGGAAACATGTTGGACTACAATTCCTATTATCCCTGCAGCTGCTGGAAATTATGGGCATTATAATCTATGAGTTTGGAGAAGAGAGCTTTAATTTATCAGCAATTTTCATGTTGTCAAACCCGACTCAACTCCATAGTTGCCCATACTTTCTTTTGCATCCAGCTTTGCCAAACAGTGACGTGAGGAGGGTGATGAGGGCGGAGAGAGGCTATGGAATGCAAGTGAACCATCTGTTTCCAGGGAGATGTTATCTAACAAGACCGAGTGATGAAGAATGTTTTGACCAAAGCAGACAGTTTTTCCCAAAGCAAAAGAACTTAACTCAATTGGTGAACTATGAACTGTGGGTGGCCTGGAGGGAAATGGGAAGTTACCTATGTGGGTTTTTGCAGGAAAAATTCCAGAACTGAGTTTGCTTCTGCCTTGCCTAGATGGATTTTTCAATAAAGCTATACTGTTGGTTAATCTAAAGAGCTGGGAATTTCTTTTGTTGAATGTGCCAAATGGGACGGTTGACACATGTGCAGAGAGAAAAAATGAGAGAGAAAAAAATGAATCAGAATTTTCCCACTTAAGGAAGACAAATGTAACAGATACATTTCATCCTATTCTGGGATAACAAGGTCTCTTTACTTTTATCTCGAGTATCATAGCACAAACACTTTAAAGATAGTACAAAAAGCCTGTGGCGTGTGTATTAATGGGCATATTAGAAAAAGCATGCCAATAATAGAATAAGACTTTGATTTATTTAAAGCAGAAGTGCAAAAAGTATGCCTGCTGGCCACAGGTGGTTTTCCAGCTGCTCTTTTATGGCCTACAGCATGGGGCTAGGTGAGCTGTTAGGCTCATTTTTGATTCAAATAATGTTTCCAGTCCAGATGTATGCTTAAATTTGATAGGTGACTTTCATATAATGCAAGATTCTGATCTCCTTTGGAATGAGCAGTAAATCTTCAAAAGTTTTTGTTAGACCTATGAACTAAGCAGTGACTGTATGCCTTCTTTATTTTAAGGTTTCATACTAGAAAGGGAAGTTGTTACATCTTATGCCTTCAAAGTAGAGGTTCTCTGACTCTCTCCCAGGGGTGGGTAGGTTGGATTTTTTATTTATTTTCCAAAATTTATATAACCACCCATCTCACCAAAGAAACAATTCTAAGCAATGTACAACAAAGCTAAAGCCAATACATTGTTTTAGGTAAAAACCATTGTTGTTATCAATTATTAAAATATTAAAACCATAAAAAGACTATAAAGAAAAGCAAGAACAAAGAAATAGCAGGCAAAGAAATGTTAATAATAACAGGGCCATCTCATTAGTTCACCCATTTCCTGAGGGTCCCAGGCCTACCTACCTGCATAACCAAGTCTTAAGGGACCTTTAGAACATCAGAACCATCTGCTAACTGAAGTACAGTATAATATATCTGACAAGTTCCCATAAGAATGAAACTAGTCATACATGGCTTCTCTTGGTCTCTGAGTGATGAAAATGCTACATATCGCTATAGCTTATTGGGGATGCAGTGGCACAGTGGCTTAATGATGTGGAACTGCCAGCCAGCTGCACTCCAGTAGTTCAAGCCTAGCTCTGTGAGATAAAGTGAGCTCAATCACTCAGCTCCTGCCCACCCAGCAGTTCAAAAGCAAGTAATATTGCGAGTAGATAAATGGGTACCACTTCAGTGGGAAAAACCTTCCTGAATTCATGTGTGCAGAGTGCAGAAACCGGTGCTGGATCTGGCCAGACACGAGGCATTGTGACATGAGGTGAGGCGAGGCAAGACCAGCAGAGGAGACTGGAAGAGCCAGCAATCCGAGAGCCACTAGCTAATTGGTGTAAAGCAGGGGTCTTCAAACTCGGCCACTTTAAGACTTGTGGACTTCAACTCCCAGAATTTCCCAGCCAGCATGGCTGGCTGGGGAATTCTGGGAGTTGAAGTCCACAAGTCTTAAAGTGGCCGAGTTTGAGGATCCCTGGTGTAAAGCCAGTTTGCCCCCCGCGGTTCACCAAGGATAGACATGCAAGTGCCGAACAGAATGAACTAGCAATCTAGGTAGTCAGGACTGCATTGTGTGTCTAGCATGTGTAGATTTCCCTGCCATTGTATGCCATACACTAATTTTTTTTTAAAAAAATGCTATAGCTAACTATCAGGAGCAAAACATTCATTCATCTGTACTCTAGTCATTTCTGAGGACTAATAGAAGAACTGATGAGGAATTATTGTAGGATGGTTAGATCAAGTCTTAGGTTCAATCCAGCAGAGCAGAATTTATATTCTTAGGATTAGACTGATTAATCTTTAGCTCATCAAATACAGAATGCTGATGTGTGATTTGTCTTTGTAGAATATAAATACATTCTTTTCTCAGTCTATTTTTTATATATAAACTTTTTTTTATTGAAGGTAAAGCTGATTATATTCCATGTTGCCTTCATGACAAGGCCAACCTAATTGTGTTGGTGGAAATCTGCTTCCATAGATATTCACAGATGTTTTATTTTATGTATATTTCATTGACAGGTAGGTTTTCGGATTTTCTTTTTTCAGTTCCACACCAATAGAGGGTGTGAACAAGTTCTAGATGTGATCTCTGCTGAAATTTCAAATGATGGAATCGCACAAAAAAATTGGCATTAGCTGTGAATCTCATGCAATGCATTGCATTCTCAGACCTCGAGTTACTTATTTATTCTATCCCAGCCTCAGTTGCAAGATTTGCTACCAGCTTAACAGGTTGTGTTGAATTGGGATACAGTTGTGCTGTATGTTCTCAGTATAAATACCCCAAACATCTGTAGGATATGAATTGCTCTTGCTGGGGCAAAGTAGAATATAAAACTACCTTAAAAAATGAAAGTGAGGAGAACTTAAAGAAGTAGCCTCAAACAGTTCTACTTTCTCTGACTAATAAAAAGGTAAGCCCTTTGACTGTGAATTGTCTGAAGTGGAAGAAAAAAGTCTATTGCTCAGGGAAAATGCCAAACATTCAAGAAAAAAAAATGTTTAAAAAGAACAGCAGCTTCTGACTTGGTTGTCATCTTGGTTGAAAATATAGACCAACTGCCTCAGAAAGCCATCTGAATTATTCCCGCTTGGCTTCAAAGGAATGGACAAATCTTTTAGTTTAATTTCCTTTCCACATATATTACAAGTTCCAATATAAGAAGTGCACACATTTTAGCTTCTCATAAAAAGCAAAAGTAAACTTCTGTACAAGTCAAGTTCAGTAGAGGACAATCATTCCTGTACAGGAGTTTGAATTGTTCAAGAACTGACTTTGGTATGTATGATTCAAATTATTGAGTTGACTTCATAAAAACATCCTTGGACACATGATCCTACATCTAGGCAGTTGCTAAATCTATCTGAAGGCAAGTTGATGTGTTGAATCAATTCAATAATTTAATTCAAAGGGTGATTCAAACGACTTTGAATTGCAGCTTTGCACAATCCTAGTTGTACCTACTTACTAATTAGTTGTTAAAAGAAGCCTGTCAGAGATTGAAAAAAAAGTGACCATCATTATGCATGACAAATATAGCTGATTATACAGGGAATCTACTTTGCAAATCTTTTGTCCAAATAGAGCAATCTGTCAGTGCCTTGGTATTTTTTTTTTTAATCTCAGCTTTCTTCTATCCTGTTTATGTGTTAATTTGAATAGGCTCTTAAGGTTTTTTTTTTAAAATGTGAATAACATTCCTGTTATAGACCCATGAAAATATTACACACTTTATTGAATTGATTGTATTCCCTGAAAAAAGCAAGCTTGTTTTATGAGAAAGGGATACTAGAGCAAGGATTGATATGACTCAACAGTATTTTATTATTACAAGATAGCTAGAACACTGCTTAATATGAAAAAATTGCTTAGCAGAAATGCAATATTGATGTTTCCTGTCACAGGAAGGATCTACTACTTAAGATATTATTGATGTTCCCTATGCGTACTCACAAACACACTTACACCCAAGATGGCTTTCGGAGAAAATGAGGCAGAAAGCCTTGCTGCTCAGCTGCCTTGAGGTGATATTCTGTTGTTGTCAGTCAGCGCTAAAATATACTTCCGTGCTTGGAAAAAAAAAGAGTCCTATTCTTTCCTTATTAGTTGCTTGATTTGTCCAGGGTGAGTGCTGACGGTGAGGATTTTCCTGCTTTCTGTTTTATTACCACTTTTCCCTAAAACACCCAGAATCAGTTGTTTGTATTTTTTTTATTCCATCTTTATTATTTTTATAAATAACTCAAAGTGGTGAACATAACTAATATGCTTTCCTCCTCCTATTTTCCCCACAACATTATGAGGTGAGTTGGACTGACAGAAAGTGCCTGGCCCAAGGCCTTTCATGTCTAAGGTAGGATTAGAACTCAACAGTCTCCTGGTTTCTAGCCTGGTGCCCTAACCAGTAGAGCAAACTGTTCCATTAAATGTGCTAACCATTAGATTCACCTCTACTATTGCGCCTGTTCCCTAGGTTGGTGTATGCCAGAAAAAGCTATACCAGTGCAGGCAAGTTCCTTTTGTTTGTGTCTTTGCTCCTCTGCAGATGTTTGTTTCCATGAGCCTACTGTGATCTTCAAAGTTTCAGATCATTATCTTCTCTCTGTTGTAGTCCATCTCATTTGTGTTCCTCCAGGGGTGTCCACAGGACATCCCTGTGTTGTTTTTTTTAAAGGCAGGATGGTTGGATAGTTCCCTGTTCTAGCTATCATTTTTATTTTTTTAACCTCATTCTCTTGTGCTCACTCCTGCATGCTTTCTGCCTTGCTTCAGCCTATTTCAGCTTTCATTCATTCTTGTGTTCATGCATTATTCACACTTTAAAGTGAGTTTCCATATCAAGTGCCATAGTTAACATTAAGGGCCATAATATTCATAGGCTAATCTGAATACACACCTATCTCTAAACTCCTTAAATTAGAAAGTATAGCAAATGGGATGATACACATATGGTTCTCCAACTTGTAGTTCTTTGACATTATTACAATTCAACCATCATCATCCTCACAGTAGTTTAGTATTGGTGTTGAAAATTTAGTAGCAGACTGTAGCAAAATCCAATTATTTCTGTCAACAAACTGTAAACATTATATACAGTATCATCTACAGCACAGACCCATCTCCACTTTCACTTTCATTGTGCTTGAGAAATATCTAGATTTTTGTCTTCACCACTTCACAGCACAGGTAACACTGATGGGAACAAATAATCTAGCAGTAGAAATTGTTGCACATCTGTGATGGTGAACTTTAGTCTTGAGAAATGCTAAGCTGTTATGTTCAACAATAGTGCATTGTGTCTAGAGAGATTCTCAATCATCCAAAGGTGCTTTTTGTCCCAAAGGTGCTTTTTTAAGAGGGAACTGGATTTTCTTTGTTTTTCCTTGAAGACATTGGAGAAACAAAATAACCACTTCACAAATGCATGACACAACATAGGGTAACAAATCCATCAGGATAAGATTCAGCAGTTCATCTGCATTTGAAAGACAAAGGTCACTCTTCTGAGAACCACTGGCTGAAAGAAGGGTCAAAGAGGCCATCTACATTAAGATTGAACAACCCTCTCTCAACACCATCTGTCTCCTGTTTACAACACAGTCCTTTCAGCAGTTCCAAGAAGGCTCCCCACCCATTTGCACTATTCAGGTGACCCTGAGGGCACAGATAAACCTTCAAGTGGCCTCAACAACTCTCAGAAAGAGTGCTAATGACCAGATGATGCAAGGAATATAAATCCTTCCATACCTCACCTTTCAGTCAGAAATGAAGAAACGTCTTGAATGAGAAGTGAAACATCTTCAAGGAAAAACAGATAGTCCAGTTCCCTTGAAAAAGCACCTTTGGAACAGTAGTGCATTGTCTTGCTGAATTTGTCTAAAGAATTTGAAGATGTTTAATGCCTTTGTACCACACCCAGGTAAATAATTTATTGCCAATCTTATGAAATCCAGTATGGTAATTGAGGTAAATGTTTTCAAGATAATGCTAATCATTGCAGATTTCTCTTTTTGTTTTCAAAACTATACATGCAACTAAAGATTTCAGTTCAACAATTAGCGTTACTAACAATCTTGGAAAATTACCCTTGATTTTTTTAGAAAATACAAATTAACTGATTTGTACATCTCTCAAATTGTGAGCTGAATCCTGTTTCAGCCTCTGGATGCTTAGGACTATATTTCCCATCATGCCCAAAATCAAACCATCATCACACCAAAGAGTCTTTATCTTATATCCTTTTTTTGCATTTTGTAGCACAGGGCACAATTGTTGTAAAAAGTATATACAATGTACAGAGGAAAACTGTACCCAGAAATGTAGGATATTAATAAGTGTTTGGAAAAAATATGTATTAGAAAATACACTAATGAAAATATACATATTATAGAAAATGTCCCAAATTTGAAAGATTAGAAGAAAGAAACATGAAAAACAAGTGAATTTCTATGTAAATTTTCATGAGTTTTCCCAAAAAGAATTTGCATACTGAAGTAGAACAAGGATAGAATGAACTAATAGTGATGAGGAAAAAAAAATGAAATTGAGTTTGATGAATTTATTCATCCCTTGCCATTACTAAACTTGTTCTAGTCTCCTGCTTGGGGAATCAGGTTATTATCAGGAAACCTTGATTATTTCATACAGGGAAAATATCTTTTGTTTCCTCTTCTAATCATGGGGATGTAGTATATTTAATAGCAGAAGGCCTGGGGCTGGGCATTCATCTTTCTCACCACATATTTATGAATGCTCTAACAGTGCTACAATATTTTTTTTTACACATTTTACCATACCATATACCAGCCCTGCTCCACACTGCACAGAATTAGTCTTCTGTGTAATGATATTCTAGGGCTTTATTCAAGTGCGGCATTTCTGAAACCATATTATTGGGGTGAGAGAAAAAGTATTTGTGCTTCATTAATAGCTTGCTTGAATGATTATGAATAAAGAAACGCAATCTATGATCAGTACTAGGCAAACGGATTGCAAAAATGCATGGGGCTCAGTTTAATAAGTACCAACCTGGGTGGCCTCTGGGTGGTTAGGACCGTATTTCCCATCATGCTCAAAATCATATCATTATAAAATCAAGGAGTCTCTGCCTTAAAGTAATTCACTAAAATGAGGCTGAGAAATTAGCACTAGGGTTTCCAAGATTCTGCATTTAATCCGATCATCTTGAATTGCAGTTATTCAGGTAACGTTCATCAGATTGGAGAAGACTAAGCTACATCATAATGCAATGCCTGGAATCTTTAGCACTTCCTCCATACAAGCCAAAGTATGAATCCTGTAGGTAAATGACAACTTTGTCATAATAATAAAGGACCAACTAGAGAAAACACACAAAACTATCATCTTCAAAGGAATAAAATTCACAAGGGAAGAAGAAAACAGCAACATGCTCCCCTTCTTAGATATCCTCATCAGCAGAGTCAGCAAATTAGAAAAACAAGTATATTGAAATACTACCCACACCAACCAAGTGCTCCACTACCAAAGTAACAGCCAAATCTCCCACAAGATAAGCTGTGTAAGAATACTATTTAGACAAGCACAAACACACTGCAGCAACCCTGAACATCAGAAAAAGGAAGCAGAGCATCTATATAATGTCTTCCAACAAAATGGATATGCACACTTTATTGAAAGCCTGATCACTCAACCTATCATAGCTCAACCAACATAAGCGGCTAAAAGGATAACACTGCCCTCCGTACATCAAAAACATGTCAGAAACCACCAACGGATTATTACAACCACATGGCATCACCATAGCACACAAACCAACTAAAGCCCTCCAAAACATCCAAAGTAAACAAAATGATTCAGCTGCCCCAAAAGGGAGGAAAAAACAGGCATCATTTACAACATAAAGGGTAAAGACTGTAACAGCCACTATGTAGGACAAACAGGCAGAAGACTTGCAGAGTTAAAACATAAACACCAACTAACAGTCAGAAGACATGATGAAAATTCTTTAATTTCACAACACATAGATAAATTCATCCATAGTTTCAACTGGGAAATTGTGAGCATGTTAGTCCAAAAACCAAGCCAAGTCCAAAAACACCAGAAAATTCCTAGAGGCCTGGTATTCAGAGTAATCAGCTATCAACAGGTATATAGAGATAAACAATATGCACATACCACTCAAAAGAGACCCCCCCACCATCAATAAACACCCATATGAGCATAGATTAACACCAAGAGTAACATCACACCAACTATCAAGATGTAAACAATACCCCAAACAAGAACTGCCAAACAAGCTAACAGTAAACAGCCCAACCAAAGAAACTTCAGGACCACCCCCA
Source organism: Azemiops feae (assembly GCA_023970755.1). NCBI lineage: Eukaryota > Metazoa > Chordata > Lepidosauria > Squamata > Viperidae > Azemiops > Azemiops feae. The sequence continues at coordinate 676,234 of JALGBA010000172.1, read as the reverse complement.
CCAACACTGTCTGGGCAAGCCACTAGAATATAAATTGTGAGCAAACCCCACTCCTTAGTAGCACTGAAGGTGTTACCTAGTTTGAATGAACAACTGTAAGAACATCATGAACATCTGCAAGAAAACAACCAACTCAGAGATCACCAAGGCCCCCTTAAAGGCAGAGAATTTGGGTAGACCATTTAAAAAAAAATATCTCTCCAACAAATGTTCAAGGGTAAATTTCCTTTTTAGCAGTGATAGTAGGAATATTACTAGAAAAGCCACATGGATGTTTGTCTTAGGACTGAATTGAAACATGGAAAACCAAGGATGTTGCAGACCACTGAAGAAATGATTGTACAATGAAAAGTAGTCCTTTCTTCATAAATAAAGTAGTAACAAAGCAACACAGATGATCAGGAGACCGGAGGCTAAAACATATAAAGAACGGTTGCTGGAATTGGGTATATCTAGTTTGATGAAGAGAAGGACTAGGGGTGACATGATAGCAGTGTTCCAATGTCTCAGGGGTTGCCACAAAGAAGAGGGAGTCAAGCTATTCTCCAAAGCGCCTGAAGTCAGGACAAGAAACAATGGATGGAAACTAATCAAGGAGAGAAGCAACCTAGAACTAGGGAGAAATTTCCTGACAGATAGAAAAATTAATCAGTGGAACAGAAGGTGTGAATGCTCCAACCCTGGAAATTTTTAAGAAGAGATTGGACAACCATTTGTCTGAAATGGTACAGGGTTTCCTGCCTGAGCAGGCGGTTGGATTAGAAGACCTCCAAGGTCCCTTCCAACTATTCTATTCTATTCTATTCTATTCTATTCTATTCTATTCTATTCTATTCTATTCTATTCTATTCTATTCTATTCTATTCTATTCTATTCTATTCTATTCTATTCTATTCTATTCTATTCTATTCTATTCTATAATAATAATAATAATAATAAAGTTTGGAAGGGACCTTGGAGGTCATCGAGTCCAACCCCTGCTCAGGCAGGAAACCCTATACCATTTCAGACAAATGGCTGTCCAGTCTCTTCTTAAAAACTTCCAGTGTTGGAGCATTCACCGCTTCTGGAGGCAGGTTGTTCCACTGGTTAATTGTTCTAACTGTCAGGAAGTTTCTCCTCAGTTCCAGGTTGCTTCTCCTTGATTAGTTTCCATCCATTACTTCTTGTCCTGCCCTCAGGCGCCTTGGAGAATAGCTTGACTCCCTCTTCTTGTGGCAACCCCTGAGATATTGGAATACTGCTATCATGTCACCCTAGTCCTTCTTTTCATTAAACTAGACATACCCAATTCCAGCAAACGTTCCTGATATGCTTTAGCCTCCAGTCCCCTAATCATCTTTGTTGCCCTTCTCTGCACTCTTTCTAGAGTCTCAACATCTTTTTACATCGTGGTGACCAAAACTGGATGCAGTATTCCAAGTGTGGCCTTACCAAGGCATTGTAAAGTGGTATTAATACTTCACGTGATCTTGATTCTATCCCTCTGTTAATGCAGCCCAGCACTGTGTTGGCTTTTTTGGCAGCTGCAGCACACTGCTGGCTCATATTTAAGTGATTGTCCACTAGGACTCCGAGATCCCTCTCACAGTTACTACTATTGAGCAAGGTACCCCCTATACTATACCTGTACATTTGGTTTTTCTTGCCTAAATGTAGAACCTTACTTTTTTCACCATTGAATTTCATTTGTTAGATAGCGCCCAGTGTTCAAGTCTGTCCAGGTCCTCCTGTATCTTAAGCCTGTCTTCTGGAGTGTTGGCTATTCCTGCCAGCTTGGTGTCATCCGCAAATTTGATGAGTTCCCCATCTATCCCCTCGTCCAAATCGTTGATGAAGATGTTGAAGAGCACTGGGCCCAGAACAGAGCCCTGGGGCACCCCACTGCACACTTCCCTCCATGTAGATGCGGTTCCATTGAGGACCACACGCTGAGTACGGCCGGTCAGCCAGCTACGAATCCATCTGGTGGTGATGCTGTCTAACCCACATTTTTCTATCTTATCAAGTAGTAGGTTGTGATCTACTTTATCAAATGCCTTACTGAAGTCCAAGTAAATTATATCCACAGCATTCCTCTGATCCACTAATTTTGTCACTTGGTCAAAGAATGCGATAAGGTTTGTCTGGCATGATCTGTTTTTGACAAACCCATGTTGGCTTTTAGTAGTGATTTTGTTTGCCTCTAGGTGTTTGCTGATTCGTTGTTTGATTATCTTTTCCAGAATCTTCCCAGGTATTGAGGTCAGGCTGATAGGTCTGTAATTTCCTGGATCCATTTTTTCCCCTTTTTTGAAGATGGGAACTACATCAGCTCTTTTCCAGTCCTCCGGTAATTCCCCAGTGCTCCAGGATCTTTGAAAAATATAGTTCAGTGGTTCTGAGATCACATCTGCCAGTTCCTTGAGAACCCTGGGGTGTAATCCATCTGGTCCTGGTGATTTGAACTCGTCTAGGCTGGACAGGTGCTCACTTACTGTTTTCTTGCCTATCTTAACTTGCATTTCTATTTTGTTTTTTATGGCACTATTTTTGGTAGGTTGGTCTGTTTTTTCCCTTTGTGTAAAGACAGATGCAAAAAATGAGTTAAATAGTTCTGCTTTCTCCCTGTTGCTTGTCACCTTTTTGCCACTTTCACCCACTAGTGGACCAATCATTTCCTTCACTTTTTTCTTGTTTTTTACATGTTGAAAGAAGCTTTTTTTGTTATTTTTGACTTTGGTCGCAAGCCTTAGTTCATTATGAGCCTTAGCTTTCCTCACTTCATCTTTGCAGGCTCGGGCTATTTGCTGATATTCTGTCTTAGTTATGTGCCCCTCCTTCCACTTTCTATACTTGTCCCTTTTATCTTTCAATTTATCAGAGAGTTCTTTATGCAGCCATGCTGGTTTCTTTTGAGAGCTGTAATTTTTCCTCTTTGTTGGTATTGTGCTAGACTGGGCTTTTATTATCTCACTTTTCAAAATTTCCCAAGCTTCTTGAGTTGTTTTCCCCTGGAGGATTCTCATCCATGGAATCCTTCCCAAACCCTCTCTAAGTTTATTGAAATTAGCTCTCTTAAAGTCCAAGACTCTAGTTTGACTGTGTTCTATTGCTTGTGCTTCCATAATGTTGAATTCCAATATTGCATGATCACTTCCTCCCAAGGTTCCTGTGGCTTCAACACCTTCTATCATTTCATCCCTGTTAGTGAGAATTAGATCCAAAATGGCTAATCCCCTAGTTCCCTTCTCTACTTTTTGGGAGACAAAGTTGTCTGCTAGGTTTGCAAGGAATCTGTTTGATCTTCCACTTGATGCAGAGTTTGTCTCCCAGTTGATGTCAGGGTAGTTAAAGTCCCCCATTACTATTGTGATGTGCTTCCTACATACCTTAGTTAGCTGACTAGCAAAAAGTTCATCTATTTCCTCTGTTTGGTTGGGTGGCCTGTAGTATACACCTATGGCAATGTCATTTCCCCCCCCTTTTATATTGACCCAAATGCATTCAAGACAGTTTTCATCATTGTTGTGCTCTAGTTCTGTAGCGATGTAGTTATTTCTTACATATAGAGCAACTCCACCTCCTCTTTTATTTGGTCTGTTTCTTTTAAATAATTTAAATCCCTCTAGCCTTGTGTTCCATTTGTGGGTTTCATCCCACCATGTTTCCGTAATGGCAACAATATCATATCTGCATTCTATTCTATTCTATTCTATTCTATTCTATTCTATTCTATTCTATTCTATTCTATTCTATTCTATTCTATTCTATTCTATTCTATTCTATTCTATTCTATTCTATTCTATTCTATTCTATTCTATTCTATTCTATTCTATTCTATTCTATTGCAAGAATACCGCATTCCACTCTCCAGCCAGCACATAAAAAGAGCACAAACACTCTAATCCAGTATTTTTTATTTTTTTTCCTCTCAGGACCCCTTCTCATTTTAAAAATAAATTGAGATCCTCAAAAGAGTTTTTGTTTGTGTGTTTATTAATATTTACTGTATTAAAAATTAAAATGGACCCACTGATTGCCACTACCACATCTCATGATTTTTTGATGGAATTTTAATATTGTATTATTTTTCAATATAGGCTAACTAATAATTTTGAATTTTTGACAACCCTCTGAGATGGACTTGGTGACCCCACAAGGTTTTAGGACCAGAGTTTAGGAAACACTGCTCTAACCTATTCATGAGAGCTTCTCCAAAATTCTCTTTTCCTTTTAAGCCAATTCAGAATCAAATGAGAACACAAGGAAAAAAAAAAGAGAGAAGAATTTCTCTCAGACATTTTGCTACAAAGAATGAATATGATCACTTTGCTCCTACCTGTCATATTGACGAGACTAAATTGCTTTTCATTAACACAGCTCTTTTGGATGACCATTTGCTCTGTATTACAATTTATCACACCTGCAAATATAACCCCAGTTTTTCCACACTACTCAATTAGGCATACAAATAGTAATAATAATAGTAATAAGAATGCTTTGTATCTAACTGAGGGCAAATGGTATTTCTACAAATCCCAGTAGAGGTATTCTCTAATTGTTGTGTTCTAGATCAAAATGATATTATTTCCAATTTGCAACTGTAAATAAATACACCTTAGGAAGGTCCCATTTCACACCAATTTATTTGAATGACATTAATGAGCACCTACTACATTATAACAGAGTGGGAAGCTGCATTTTGCTCCCCAGAATATAGTTAAAGGTGGTATTAATTGAGAGAAGAAAGAGAGAAAAGCTGATCAGAAATAGATACTAAAAAGAGCAAAAAAATACTGTACCTCAACTTTATGGAAAATCCATTGTCAACTTTCTTCATTAAAAAAAAGGCATGTGGTTTTGGTGCAATTCAGTATATTAGTTTTCAGATAAATGCATAAAATGTATCCCTTGATGTCCCTTTTGGCCACTAGCAAGAAACCCACAAGCTTTCATTATGCTCATCCTTGTCCTGGTACTTCCACTTTTGTATATGTGTGTTTGTGTGCATGCTCATGTGTGTGTGTTTGAGGCAACAGATTGTATGAAACAATTTATTTGTTTTCCGTACCAACTGTTCAATTTATTTTAACTTGAAAATAATTTATGCTGTCAAAAGGTTAGGCAACACTTAAATGCAACAATTAAATAATTAAAGTGTAATATAAAAAAACAACCCCCACAATGGGCCTTCTCCCTCTCCCTCTCCCTCTCCCTCTCCCTCTCCCTCCCTCCCTCCTTCCTTCCTTCCTTCCTTCCTTCCTTCCTTCCTTCATTCATTCATTCATTCATTCATTCATTCATTCATTCATTCATTCATTCATTCCTGTTGATCACTACCTTGATGTTATAGCACTAACTCTTTATATTATTATTATTGTTATTATTAATAATAATAATAATAATAATAATAATAACAATAATAGTACCAATAGTAATATGTGCCTTAGGTGCAATCTCAAAATAACTGGAGCACCACTAGAACACCATTGGCACTGACAAATTCGCCATTAGTCAATTGCAAAAGGAGGCTTTACTAGGAACTGCTTCCATCCTGTGACGATATCGCAAAAATGTCAAATCCAGTCTGAACATATGGCTGACTGGGCAATGATCAATAATAATAATAATATATGGTTGTGCAGTGGTCGGAAGGCAGCAGTGGTGGGATTCTCACCACTTCGGCAGAACCGGTAGCTAATTTTTTGTTGCCCAGGCCCAGAATGGACTTCCGGAAGCGGCATCCACACAGAGAACCGGTTGTCCACATATTTGAATCCCACCACTGGAAGGCAGTATTGCAGGCCGACTCTGCTCACTGCCAACAGTTCAATCCTGACTGGCTCAAGGTTGATTCAGCCTTCCATCCTTCCAAGGTCAGTAAAATAAGGACCCAGATTGTTGGGGGCAATATGCTGACTCTGTAAACTGCTTATAGTGTGCTGTAAAGCACTATCTAGCAGTATATAAGTCTAAGTGCTATTGCTATTGCTACTATTGTTACCTTGCAATTGCTGTAGCTTTCTAGTGATGTCCTATTTTCAGTTATAGATGATTATTAGATTTGCATTTGTATTTCCCAAGTGAAAGGCTGTGGTTCAGGATGAGTTCAAAAGAAAGTGTCAGGAATGTAAAAAACCCAAAAACAAAACTAAACAACTAAACTTAAAAAAAAAAGTGATTTTAAAAAGAACAAATTGGCCTCATCTTCCAAGAGTGCTTCTATTGTGCACATTTGACATCAAAATGTGGAGTCTACTAACACTCATCAATCTCCATTCACATATTTGAAGAACAGAAACATCTTATATTTAGAAGAAAAGCAAACAAATATTAGAGATATTTGTATGTTAAAAACATAAATTAAAAAAGTATATCTAAGGGAGCAGTGTTAAAGTGCATGCTAAGGAAAGGTGCATGAAACACTCTTTATAAAGTTGGGAACATATTAGGTTTGTTAATATCACAATTTTTGTGAAAACAGACAAAAGGAAAATGAAAAGAAATCAGAACAGTGTTAATGTTGTGATGAAGGGAAGGAATATAAAATTGTTTCTTTTTCTTCTTTTTTTTTGACCAAGGTTAAAATAAATAGGTTGCTATTTCTGGAAATGCTTAATAGATTTTTTTTTAAACCAGGACTAGATTATTATGTTTTAAGGTTTTGTTTATAGATAAGAATTATATAAGAAATAATTCATTTGCTGTGTTTTAAATTTATCTGATTAAAGTTAAAATAGTTATGAAGTTATCTCTGGTAACTTTTACTGGATTTTTACTGATTAGATTTGAATGCTGTGGTTTGGAGGATTTGTTTAATGATAGAAAATGAGATATAAATGTGCAAGGAAGGAATTCCGGTGGCTTTATTAGATCAAATTTATAATAGATAGGCTGTTATTTCTGGTAACCATTAATGGATGTTTGCTGATTAGGATGAATGAAGAGGTTTTAAAGATTTGTTTATAAAGAATTAAGTGAAATATAGGATGAAGAGATTGCTGTATTTTAACAACAGTTGTTGTTAAAGTTACTTAAACTTGATGGGATAAAGGGGAAAAAATTCTTTCTTTCTTTCTTTCTTTCTTTCTTTCTTTCTTTCTTTCTTTCTTTCTTTCTTTCTTTCTTTCTTTCTTTCTTTCTTTCTTTCTTTCTTTCTTTCTTTCTTTCTTTCTTCTTTCTTTCTTTCTTTCTTTCTTTCTTTCTTTCTTTCTTTCTTTCTTTCTTTCTTTCTTTCTTTCTTTCTTTCTTTCTTTCCTTCCTTCCTTCCTTCCTTCCATTCATTCTCTTTCCTTCCTTCCTCCCTCCCTCCCACCTTCCTTTTTAATTTTTCTTTGAACTTTTTATTTTTTATATTTTGTATTAGTCTTGTCTGTATATTATAATATTTCATAAACTTATTATATAAAAAGCATGCACAAAGGGAATGCATCATATAATGAGAAAACTTCCACAAGTGAATGTTTATGAAGATTCTCAGTCATTCAGGTCATGGTTATCCCAAATCCTTCTTGGATGAGAAGCAAATGTCTTCAAGGAAACACAAAGAAAGTCCAGTTGCTTCTTTGAAAAGCACCTTTGGGACTACCACAAGTGAAGCCCTACCAGCAGACTGCCACAAGTGACTAGCACAAACAGATACAAGTAGTTAAGATTACTTTGTGAGTCAGTTTCACATACTGATTAAGGCATCAGTATAAAAACCAGGAGTGTCTGAGTTCTAATCCTGCTGCAGCTGGTGATCTTGGACCAGTCACACTCTCTCAGCCCTAGGAAGGAGTCAATGGCAAACCACTTCTGAAAATTTTGCCAGGGAAACTGAAGAAATTAGTACAGGCAGTCATCCACAATCACCGGTGGTCGAAGGCACAACAATAAAAATGATAAAAAATAACAATAATGAAATTGACTAATGCATGAAAGGGGTCATCCATCAGTTATGTAGCCATGTCTACCTGGCATGGTAATACTTTCCAGCAGCGAACTTTTCACAGATACATTGAATGTCAACAAAAATGCATTCTACAGGAATTTTCTTTATCATTCTATTCCACTCTTTAATAACACCTTCTTCCAGTGGGCATTCATATCAAAATTCATAGTGAGCAGCCTGCTCAATCAGGCATGTTATCTCTACCACTTGATATTCAAGGCAGATGAGTGATTCTCCTTCCGTTGGAGTGGCGTCTTGCCACCCATACATTACAAAGCATGTAAATCACAGAGGAACTGTCAATGCTAACCAGACATTACATGCATGATGGGGTTGGCAGATGCCATTTCTTTGCACAGTTGCTATTTCTGAAGTGAAGCCAAGATTATCATTAATGTGGTGATTTCAGGCTGCTCAGTTAATCTTGGAGTGGACAGTTCAAATGGCTATTCCATTAAAAAGATGAAGATGAGTTATTTGTACAAATACCTTGGGTGAATTGTATTTGCATACGTTAACCATATACACAGAGTTATAAGGCTAGAGAAAAACACATATTAAAATACCTACATTCACCTGAATGATGAAGACATAACCTGTGGTTAATAAGAACAGATTTTAGATACAGATATCTCCAGTATGCTGATGATACTCAACTATACATCACCATCCTGGGTGAATCAAATGATACTGTGTCAGCCCTTTTCCAGTGCCTGGAGGCTATAACGGTCTGGATGGGGGACAATAGGCTTCAGCTGGACCCTGGTGAGTGGCTGGGGACACATGGAGTCTCATGATCTGGGAGTTTATCATCTTTAGTTCTGGTTGGAATCTGACTACCTGAGGTAGACCCAATGTGCCACTTGCAGGATTTCCTAGACTTATGACTCCCATCTTTTCACAACTTCATGTGTGACAGTTGCACTGTTTTCTGGATTGTGAGGCCCTATGCTCAGTCACTCATACCATGGGCATCTCCTGTATTATTGCTTATGCACTCCAAATGGGGGTACCCTCTAGGAATATTGGGAAGCTACAATTGGCTCAGAAAACAGCAGTATGTGCTCCTACATGGCACATAATAATAATAATAATAAAGTTGGAAGGGACCTTGGAGGTCATCGAGTCCAACCCCCTGCTCAGGCAGGAAACCCTATACCATTTCAGACAAATGGCTGTCCAGTCTCTTCTTAAAAACTTCCAGTGTTGGAGCATTCACCACTTCTGGAGGCAGGTTGTTCCACTGGTTAATTGTTCTAACTGTCAGGAAGTTTCTCCTCAGTTCCAGGTTGCTTCTTTCCTTGACTAGTTTCCATCCATTACTTCTTGTCCTGCCCTCAGGCGCCTTGGAGAATAGCTTGACTCCCTCTTCTTTGTGGCAGCCCCTGAGATATTGGAATACTGCTATCATGTCACCCCTAGTCCTTCTTTTCATTAAACTAGACATACCCAATTCCAGCAAACGTTCTGATATGCTTTAGCCTCCAGTCCCCTAATCATCTTTGTTGCCCTTCTCTGCACTCTTTCTAGAGTCTCAACATCTTTTTTACATCGTGGTGACCAAAACTGGATGCAGTATTCCAAGTGTGGCCTTACCAAGGCATTGTAAAGTGGTATTAATACTTCACGTGATCTTGATTCTATCCCTCTGTTAATGCAGCCCAGCACTGTGTTGGCTTTTTTGGCAGCTGCAGCACACTGCTGGCTCATATTTAAGTGATTGTCCACTAGGACTCCGAGATCCCTCTCATGGCTATTGTGGGAGCTGCTCTGGTTGCTGGTTTGTTTCTGGGTCCAATTCAAGGTGTTGGTTATCACCTTTAAAGCCCCTCATGGCATGGCACCAGGTTATCTGAGGAACCATCTCACCCCAATGGGATTGGCTTGCCCTACTCAATCTAGTAGAAGGGACCTGGTGTGGACACCATTGGTTTTTTGGCTTGTGGGATCTAGATGAAGAGCTTTTTCTGCTGTGGCCCCTACTCTTTGGAACATCTTATTGCCTGAGGTGAGGTTGGTCTCTACCCTTTTGGCCTTCTAGAAAAGCATTAAAACATGCCGCTACCGGTTGGCTTGGAGTCCTGACTTGGGGTGGGGCTGCCTCTATGTTGGAGGCGACTTGTGGATTAATATGAAAGATGCCACTACTGTGCTGTTCTTGCCTTTGTTCTTTTAGCTAATATTGTTAATATTGTAACATTTATGATTTCTATTGTAAGCCACCCAGAATCATTCTTCAGAGTGAGATGGGCTTCATATACATTTAAAACAAAAAATAAATGAATAAATTACTCATGCTATTTCCAAACAAACAGGACCAGGTGTTAGAATACTAATTTCACAAATTAATTCCTTCCTTCCTTCCTTCCTTCCTTCCTTCCTTCCTTCCTTCCTTCCTTCCTTCCTTCCTTCCTTCCTTCCTTCCTTCCTTCCTTCCTTCCTTCCTTCCTTCCTTCCTTCCTTCCTTCCTTCCTATATATTGGCCTTCTTCCTTCCTTCCTTTTCCATGGATATACAAATCATTTGGCCTGATGTTTACCTGCAAACCTTGTATGAATTTATTTCAAATAAGCTGAAAAAGGCCACAGCTAATGCTGGAACACTTGTTTTAGACAATCCCAATCTCCTACAGTATCGTCATGTAAATGATCATAGAGAAAATGTCCATAAAGGCTCCTTTTTCACTGTAAGAATAGACAGGACTGGGGCAAATGGCCAGATTCAACAGGAAACAGATTCAGGTGTGCTCCTTTGAGCCTTACCTGCAGACAGGATCACTAGAGTAGCATACATTTAAAGGACAAAGGGGCTTCCAGGTGAGAACAGATGTTTCCAGGGAGTTTTGCAGCTGGACATCTTTTAATTTAAAGCAAAGCATTTCTATTCTAATATTTTTGTCCATGATGGAAAGAAAAATTCTTTCCCCCCTTTCCATTGTTTCTTTTCCCTCTGCTCTTGTTCCAGCAGACTCTTAAATTGCTCTTTGTATCAAGCCGATAGGGATAGTTTTAAGGCAAGGAAGATACATTGCCAAGCAGAGTTACAGATCCCATGACTGTTTCTCCATAATCCAGAGCAGCTGGATATCCATCATTTCACTTTTCTTTCAAATATTTCTTAGTTTCACAGTCCTTCCTTCCTTCCTTCCTTCCTTCCTTCCTTCCTTCCTTCCTTCCTTCCTTCCTTCCTTCCTTCCTTCCTTCCTTCCTTCCTTCCTTCCTTCCTTCCTTCCTTCCTATTGCTCCCTAGGATGTTCCATTCCATTTCTGTCTGTGTTTTTACTATAGTGCTTCCAATAGTGAGTCAGCCTACAGTAGGGGTCCCCAACTCTTGGGTCTGCCAGGAACCAGGTTGCACAAGCAAGTGAAGCTCCATCCACACATGTGTGGGATCCAGACACATGTAAAACCATGCCCCCCCTAGTCTGTGGAAAAATCGCCCTCCACTGAACTGGTCCCTGGCACCCAAAAGGTTGGGGGTCACTGCCTTAGAGTATCTTGATGTTGTTGTTGTTTTCCTGCTCTTAAACATATCCATCATGGAATTGTCTTTCAAAATAAGCAATACTTTGCAGAATACAGAATTAGGACATGAGGTAAGAAAAACTACCTGCCTCTACATCAACACCATCCACTAGATTACTTTGTACCTATCTGTTCTGTTCCATATTGTACTGAAGCATCCTGCTTTACAGATAACATCTGTTTCCTTTGATAAATGCTTATTTTGTGCAATAGTCTATACGCCACTGATTACACTTCTATTACCATTTCTTCACCCATTTACTAGCATTTCTTAACATTCTCTCAAATACAAAAATTAGTTTGGTAGTTTTAATTTTTCACCATTCTTACATAATTTGCAGTTGCTCCCTCTAATTTTCCTTATTAAACACAATCATCTTGGGTTTTGTTGCATTATGCTTCAGATTTCTATGCCTTGTTGCATCATACAATCTATCTAAAATTTGCTGCAAATTATGTGAATTCTCAGCAAACAATGCACCATCATTTGCATTGAAAAAAAAGAAACAGTTGAGTTTCTGATCAATACATATTATTTACATGAATTTCCTTTTGGGCACTAACCACACGTTACAATGGATTCTTACCTTATTCGCGATCTTATCAAAATATAAATTAATTCATGTTCTCTCTTATCACTAGTTCTTTATTTCCTATTTATTTCTTTTATATGGAAGATTTATACCCTTCTTTCCCTTTTTTCTCTTCCTTCTATTATTGGTGAAAAAAAGCCACAACAAAAGAGCAAAAGGATTACAAATCCAGTCTGCCTTGCTCAGTGGCTTTATAGCAAAGCACAGAATGTTTCTTAAACATTAGTGGTGATATGAGCACAAGACCATTTGTAAAGCAGTAACATAGGAACCAGCTTATCCTTACTGATGTCCTCATGATTCAAATAAGGCATTATTTTTAATAAGCTAACCGATGTTCATTTGTAATGAAAGTTTTTCATGCACTTTTTCCCCCTGGGTTTTAGTTTTCTAAAGAGAAGGAGAGGAAAAATTTTAAAAAGGGGAAATTCATCACAAAGTAGTAATTTACAAAAACCCATTATCTTGCATCCCATACATTTTCATTTAGTTTGATGAAAAAGAATTCTTATCTGGCCCTTTTTTTTTTCTTCAAGAAAAGAGAATTTCAGTAGCTATGCTGCTTTTGCATTTGTTTAGTAATGAGACACACAAGACAGATGTTTGTGCGTTTCTGTCTCTGTGCCCATATTCTGTCCTTCAGTGTATAATTCTCTTTCAGGCATCTTGAATCTCCTCTAGCTTCCCATATTTTGGAAATCTCAAAGACAGAATGTGAAATTCCTCCTATTGAGTTTCAGATTAGAAAATATGAACAGGAGACTTCAATATTGTGGGAAGAATCCAGAGAAAGAAATATTTTGGGGAATATTAAAAAGGCAGAATACATTTCCCCAAAGGAATAATGGGGAAGATCTTAAAAAAGACAGAAACCAGCCCCCAGAAACCAGCCCCAGCCCCTCTCCCCCAAGCAGAAACTAGGCAGAGGCCAGCTTTTAGAAATGCAGATGTAATAACCCATTTAGGAAGGTTGGAGCCAGGAAGCTATTAGGAAGACAAAGATACCTAAAATCTACATACCCCCACCCAAATTCTAAGGACAGAAGACATAATAGGATTAACCCACCAATACCAAAAGGGCACAGGTCAAAGTACATAACACAGGAAATACAAAGCCTCAAACAGGAGGAAACAACCTCAAGAGCCCCAGAAGGTATAGAAACCCACCACTCCTTGCTACATGTGGTCAGTTTTCTCAGAGCCATCTTTCTGTCTGGCTCTCCTCCTCAATAAACTGCAACCTTCTTTCTAAAGCAGTCTCCATGTTGTTTATTCCCGGCTTGGACTGGACCCTGATGAAGATTTTTCTTTCAACAATATGATGGAAAAGTTTGTAACATTAGGACTTTCTACGAACTCTCAAACAGTAGTATGATTGAAGCCACCAGCAAGAGAAATAAACTCTTAAACATACTGCAAATAAAGTAGAAAAACAGAAACCTCTTTCATAGGGGAAGAAGTATTTACATAAAAGGTGATTTCTCCTCCTTGTTGGTCTTCATAATGTTAATTATCATTTAGAAAACAATTGCTAGAAGACCCAAAGGTGCTTTTTCAAGAGGCAACGGGACTTTCTTGTTTTTCAGCTCTGAAGCTTCTTCAGCTTCTTGGATGAGAAGCAAAACGTCTTCAAATAAAAACAAGAAAGTCCAGTTGCCTCTTGAAGAAGCACCATTGGGATAGCCATGACCTGGATGACTGAGAAACTCCATAGACAAGTGCTAGAAGAAAGTGTGATAAAGTTATAAAATGAATTATAAGAAGTAAAAGTATCATTACACTTCATTAAAATGTGTGTGTGAGTGAACGTGTGTATAATAAGTTCTGCCTCTCTACAGCAGGTACTGGTATCGAGAAATTTTGTGGTAAATTTTTAAAGACCCCCACAGGAAATATTCTTTCAAGTCCATCTAGCCCCTTAATTTTCCAAGATCCACATTCTAGTCCCCCCATTTGCTATTTTCCAAAACAGTAAAGTTTTTCTTTTTAATCATTAGACTTACAGTACATTGGCACTTCTTTCATTCAGGGTAGAAGGAGGTTTTCCTGCTGATGTAATACAGCTTGTCCTTCAGAAGGTTCTTAACTCCAGAGAAATATGTATTAAGCAGCTTCCTAAAGTAGTTAAATGAGGAAGTGTCCTAGTGTCCGTTTTGAAAGGTGCTGAACCATGATTTAGGCAAGATGAATATTCCCCAGGCCCCAGTGCTCTCAAATCCACTGGAGAACATTGTTTTATGCTCCCTTTCCAGGGAGATTCTGTATGGAGGCAAACATGGGTGATCCTTGTCCTCTTCTTAATCCAGAGAGGAATTCTGATGAGCCAATCCTGACTCCTGTTTTGGCAATGTTTGTTAGCTCTGCAAAGAGTAGAAGTGTGCTCAGTCCACCATTGCTACCCTGGAAGTCCTTATATTAGCCTCTTTGCATAATTGCCTGTTTCCTACTTGTCTGACATTTAGTATTATCAATTCCAACAGAAAGGACAGTAGTTCTGCATATTTTAACAATTTTTGTCTCCCAAAGTACAAAGTATCAAGAATCCAAAACTGAAAAAGCCTAGCTTGAAATTCCTGCCTCAATATGAGGTAAAGTGGGCAAATTTGATCCCATCATACTTCATGTGCCTGGACATTTCAAGGAATTTGCAAGGAAGAGATCTAGAATTCTCTAGGTATTCTTGAGAATGCTGTTTTCCAGTGTTTTCTTAAGTTCTTATTATATTTTCTAAAGACATTAATCTCTTTAGGACAACAAAATTATCTTTAAAAACGAAGCATAGAAATATGTTTAGGATTAAGTTAAATTCAAATTTATCTGAATATGGGAGAAAGCTGATCTTAAATAAAGTATGCAGTGAAGTAAACACATATGTTGTATCTTAAAAATACAAAAACATATACAAAATCCATATGGCATAAAGAACTCTTACAGCACTGGAATTTGTTCTGAGTTTTTGTATATATTTAAAAGTATATATTTCATAAAGTTGTTCATTTTTGCATATACTGCATGAATAATGAAGCATGAGGAATGAGGAATGCCTGTATTTGTTTTAATGGAGAATGGAAATATGTACAGTACTGAGCTAGGCAATGCTAAATGAAAAGGATCTTGAAATTAAAAGTTAATCACAATGTGAGCCAGCAGAATGACACGTCAGCAAAAAGGACATATTTTTAGATTATACCAATTTGGGGAAGTTAATAATATTCCTCTGTTTTTTGTTGGTTAAAACACATTTTGATTAGTATGTTCACTTTTAGAGAAGGACAATGAGATAAACCAGAACTGAAATTATATCCTATGGGGAGAAATTGTACAATCTGGGTATTCTTTCTCAATATACATATCCATCCCACCAGGACAGCTCAGCCAGATATACCAGCCATTGTCTTCATTTGATATTTGATATTCCTGTCATATTTTTCTTCTATCAACCAGAATTGTAGGGATATGGCTGAGAGAAGGCCATATTCCTAACTTCCTGTTTCTCCTGGTTGAAAAGCACAAGGACAACTTAGCCAAATACCTAGTGGTCAAACTACCTAGGCCTTTTGAGGCATATTTCTAGACTACAGCCACCACAGGAAACAAGCTGGTGTCAAAAATATTTGAGGAAAACCATATATGTGCCTCAAGCACATGCAAAATAAAATCAACCTCTCTAACAGCACTCTACCTAATTACTCACTGTATCTATGAATCTGTATGAACTAGATTTTTCATCCTGGAAGATTTTACACTATGACTAGGAGCAAGACTTTGTTTTCTTTCTTTTTCTTTCCCAAAGCCAGGTGCTCTTTTAGGAGGGATTTAAAAAGGAAAAAAAAAACCTTTACTATATTCATCTTTTGCTATTTAACCTCAAGGGGAGTTAGTCAATTTTCTAGAGATAGAAGGGATTAGGCTACAGCTAAAGTGTGCGTGTGTTGCCACATAACAAGGATTTCTAGGGAATGCATTGCTTAGAGGTACCTATTACAATTCTAGCCATGAGAAAAATTGACTAAGAAGATAATACAATTGTGCTATTTGGGTCAATAAAACGGATTTGCTATGTTTTAAAGAGACCATAAATAGACTGCAGAAATCTGGGTGAGCACTACATATCAGCAAGAAGTCAAAATTGTTTATATCTCTTTTTCCTTCCATTATTCAGACATTTGCAATCCAGATATGGTAGCCCTATAAATTCAGATGGCACAAGATACCAAACTGAATAGGTGCATTATGGCTTAACGTGACTATGATTATTTGCTTGTATGCTTTTAAGAATGTTCATGCAGCATGCTAAGACAATGGCTGGTTCTTCTGCTGAACAATTTATTATTTACCTTAATTTTTGCATGTCTAATGCACTATGTGCAACATTAAACAAGTTAAGGAAAATCAGAGAATAAAGCCACAAACTCTTCTCTGGAACACAAAACAAGAATGAAATTACAGAAAGGCATATTGCAACTGAATATTATAAAAGAGCAACAACAAAAGAGTTTGATAATGGTACCCATTCCAAAGAGCTGGTGGGTGTCCCTTCTCTGCATGTATGCAAGCAGAAGCTGGCCAAAGATCTGTTAGATACTTTAATTTGGGTTTCTCCCAACAAGTTTTATTGGTATTTTTAGTTTTACATCAATGTGCCTTAAGAATCTCCGTGGAGATAGGGTGATCAATCATCCAAAAAAAAAAATATATATAATCAAAAATAGATAATTCAATAATTCCTTAACATTACTTCTCTGTTTCCCTCAAGCTAAAACCTAATATTAATACATATCTAGATAAAATTCAATCATTATATATAAAAAACAAAAATATCGCTAGTAATTCACATATCAATCAAAATCCTGTTTTTAGGTAGAACTATTTTAAAACCATTTTACATTTTAGCCTAAAATAAACACATAAGTTACATTTCAGGTCCCTCAATTTTCCATAAAACAATAACAATTTCTAAAACACATATATAGTATAACTATTATATTTTAATACTTCTCTCTTATATTCTATCAAATATATATTTTATAAGTCAATCCAAATCTCTAAAAGTTCCTCAATTATTTTAACCTAGTTAGATTAATGCATTTCTAGTTAACATTCAATCATTGTAAATAAAAATAACAGTAATATTTCACTAATATCAATCCAACTCCTTTTAAATTTAAGATTTCCAATTTTCCATATTGTCATTCCAGACCATAATCAAATCAATTCTCTAAAAGCCTTTTTAACCCGTCAGATAAAGTTTTAGCACTCATTTTTAAACCTAATTCTAGCTTTCTTTTTGTGCCGAACAGGTTTCCACAATAGGGCCTCTAACTCCTCACGTCGTACTGCTTGGCTATACACATTTTTCCACAATTGAGTCTGGTCGTAGTCTTCTTCTCTTTTTTCCAGTGTTGTCTGCATTATGTAATCAGTCTTAATCAGTATGGTAATTATTCGTTGTTTATTCATATTGTCAGCATTAATGTCTTGTATTTGGAAGTCAGTTCCTGTTGCTTTTAGGGTTATAAATGTTTTAGTTGAAATCTGCCTTGGAGCATCAAAATTTTCCATCATTTGTGTATGAGGTGTAGCATCTTCCTCTTCAGTAGGTTGTAAATATATTTCCTCCATCTCGTTAAGTTGTGCATCTGGTTGTGTGTCATGATCAGTCAAACTTTAAGATTCAATTTTTAACTCTGAAACATTGTCTTTCCTGTGCTTTCTAAAATGTTCTTTTAATTCCTCTTTCATTTCCAAAAATTTTTCTAGTATCAGTCCATAATCAGGCTGTGGGTAAGATTCCATTTCAATAATGGAGTAGTCTTCGTTTTTTAGTGAGAATTCAGCTTAGAAGGTAGATTGCAATATTATAAAATGTAACATCCAAACAGAAATAGAAAAAAAAAAATCAAGCCCAACAAAAAGATACAGGCAGCAAAAGTCAAAGTCAATGTTGTAAATGTCTAATTTGTAATCCAAAATAGTAGTAGAATAAGATGCCTTAAAAGTCAGTTATTAGGAATTTCTGGGCGTCACGCCAAGTTCAAGACAAAGTAAAAGTTCAGCTTAAGATAGCTACTTTGTAGCAGAGCCCTTGAGCTAATTTCCCTCAGATAGGAATTTCTGGGCTTCACGCCAAATTCAGCACAGCTTAAACTGGATACTTTGTTACTGCCCAATCCATGTGATTCCGCCCCGAGAGCCGAGGGAAATGTTTTTTTTTGTTTAAGAAATAAACAGTAATGTTCAGAAGGGGGGGAGGAAAGAAAAAAACACTCCATCCCCCTCCCTAAAGGCTTCCACTCGAGCTAAAGACATACAGGCAAAGAGAAAGAGTCACAGTAAGGATTTTCTTTTTCCGGATCCCCGAAATCCAACAGCTCAAAGAGACAATAAACATTCATTATTTTTCACAGCTCGTTTTCCCAAGTATCCAAACGCTGCTTTCTTAGAGTAGGGAAGTAGTTTCTAAAAGCTTTTGACAGGAGAGTAAATAAGGTATCAAGAGGGAAGGAAAGGTCTCACCCGGATCATCCAGATGTTGCTGTGACTTTCGGCTGGAACAGCTAAGTGATCGGCCATGTTAATGGCCGATCTTTTCCCCATCGGCCCAAAGGTGATTTCTCGGACCGCAGAGGGAGCTGCCGCTCCCTCTGTGATCAACAAGTGTCCTCCTCCACGGTGGTTGCCCCTCCAGGGTGACTTTCGACCCTATACAGGGTCTACCGGCGGGGGAAAACAGGCCGACAAAGAGAACAAGCTCTTTGCACGACCGCGAGCACTGTAACCGGAACCGGAAGTCCTTTAATTTGGGTTTCTCCATTGATTAGGGAAGTGATTGGAATAATTGGCCTAAATAGCCCTTTCTGTTTCTATGATTCTGTGATCAGTTAAACACTGATAGTACTCATCTTTCAATTGGTGCGAAGACTGTCCATTTACTAGAATAAAAAGAGACTGTTTTCTTTTTCTGAAAAGTAACTCAGCTTTTATAAATTACTAGTTGTGAATACACATGGGACCAATTGATTCTGATATGTGGTGTCCTTGGCACTCTCTGAGTTTGCTTGCAGATGTTTTGTTATCCAACTAGGTTACTTCTTTAGTGATAGGAGTTGTGTTTGGTCTCTGTTTATATACAGTAATTTATCCTGTGAATATTGATGGGGGAGTTGTTTTCTCCTTGATTAGGCTGTTGTTTACTGCTTCATTGTTTGAGTTGGTAGTTCCTTGCTTAGAGTACTGTTTACTGATTATCTGGCGTTAATCCTGGTGTTAACCCCTGCTTATCTGGAAGTTGATTGCTGGCAAGGAGATATTCTGGTCTTTTTGTTTCAATGAGGCTATATATAAAAGCCCAGAAACTATCAATAATCCTGTGTTTTTATATCATCTCAGTTATCATCCACCTTTGATAATAGTATACTTAGATTTGTAAAAAATCAAAAGAAGCAGATGAAGAAATGCAATTAGTCTGATAAAAAGTGGGAATGCTGGATAGTTCAACCAACTGGATTAAAGGGAGATGAAAAGGTTAATTGGGAGCAAGAATAGAAGGAAAACTATTACTGGAATTATTCAGAACAGTGCTAGAGTCAAAAGCCTCTGTTGTACAAAAAGGGGACAGGGGATTGTACCTGAAAAAAACAATAAAGTGGGAAATTGACACCAATTGAAAGATACACTGGGGAGGTATAATAGATTTAAAATCTATTTTTCTTTTACAAAATGGTGCTTAAAAATGGCAGCCAACTGTTGTCTGGCAGATCTGCAGCCAGAAGATCATTAAAAAGATTGTGAAACTGGTATGATTAATTTGGACACTCACACATTAACATACTGAAATTAAAAATAGAAATCGAGAAAATATTTTTTTTTCTATTGCAACATGGCAACAACCATCACGGAACTGATTCAGTTTGTGTCTGTTTTTCTTGATCAGAGATATACAGATACAAAATATATCTGGGTATTAAACTGTACGTTTCAGAAATCTACATTTAATTCTGCATCTGGGAATTTTGCACATCAAGGATCAGTGTCAGAAAGAAAACACTTTTTAAGAGTATAGTGGGGAATTCAAGTTAATCATAGCATACGCTGCTACAAAAACTCAATATGGAGGGACAATTGTGGATGAACATGGATGCAAATTGAATTTATAGCTATTTCTTAAAACTGTCTCCCTCCTGACAGACTAGAATGCTGTTCTGCTAACATAGCTAATATAATGAGACACGTTGTTATTTATAGATTTTATTAGGGCCACTTCCAAAGTGACTATGTTATTAAGCTGGTCTATGACTGTAATAAAGATTTGATTTATGTTCTGATATAGTATATCAGACTTCTATAAAAAATAGGACAATTGCCCCAAACCCCCTACATGGAGATTATTCCCCATTCAGAACCTGGTTAAATATATTTGAAATGATCAGACGGACCAATACTTTTCATTCAAAGGAGGAAGCCTGCTCAATGAAAAAATAATAATCTCAAAACATTTCACTACTTTCCATTTAATCATACCTTCCCTTGCTTTCATATATTAGTATATTATTGTGTGTGTACATTTGTGTCTGAAGATGTATTTTTTTATTAGCTGCAAGGTAATATTATTTTAAAAAATAAAATAAAACTATCCTTAGTTTATATCCAAAGCTATCCATAGAATAACTAGAGACAAAAAGTCAGCTCAAACATCCTTTTCACCCTTACAATTTGCACCAATCATGTCTATACATGTGACTCTCAATTGCACTGTTTTATTCAAAAGGAGGTCATCTTATGCGATGCTTACATTCTGACCATACGTAAAATATGTGGGTCTGAGATGTGGGTCCCAGTGAGTTGTTCATTTTATATATGGCTCAAGGTAATGGTCTGTTTCTGTGCTATACATCTGGCACTGAAATAATATATATTCTATAACCTCAGTGTCTGGTACACCACAGATACTTGTACCTTTGTGATAAGGGACTCAATTAATCCTTCCATATCTTACCATTGTGTCTAACTGCTCAAATCTCACACAGGTAAACAGCTTCCTAAGATACCTGGCATTTTAGTAATTAAATATTTTTCAATTTAAAGTTACATTTATAGCAACTCATCTATTTCAGCATACCAGCTTTACTGATTATAGTTATTTCTTTCTGAGTTTTCATATCCAGGATTTATTGTGCAACAATTTCCTTTACTTGTTGAGCAGGTACTGCTAAACAAGAGACAGCAAACCCACAATTCCTAAGGTAATTTGCACATTGTATTATCCAAGAAGAATTTAATTGAGTTTAGTCTGTTCTATCAAGCACAAGTTGGGGAGTCTATCAGTTTCCATAGGAATAACTCTCCATCAATAATTATATATGTTGTGTCCTGGGCCTTGCTGAGTCAATCAGCAAGGCCCAGGAAACCTGCAGGACAACTGCAGAGACCCGGGCAGACCACGTGTTTGCCCGGGACCGGTTGTAGAGACCCGGGCAGACCACATGTCTGCCCGGGACCCAGACAGGCTGTCTCCAGCCTCGTGCGCATGCGCGAGGCGGGAGAATAGCCTGCATTCATTGGTTGAGCCTCCCCTTGCAGGGGAAGTATAAAAGGGCATGTTGCCATTTTCTCACTTGCTTCTGTTCAGTAAATATCTTCAATAAAGAACATCTTTTGTACAAACTGCCTCGTCTTCATGTCTGCATTGCGAACAGAACATTGGCGACGAAGGTGGGATACGCCGTTTGGAATCCTGAAGAAACAGAAGTAGGCCTACTCACCTAGGCCGGGAAGAGAAGAGAAGCACGGCGTCCAGGAGGAGCAGCCTCCGGCCAGCATACATACGCTGGAGGCGGGCTTGGCTTCGTCGGACCCCTTCTCAATTCCTTACGGCGAGAGACGTGGGCGAGGCCATCGAGGAAGAAGATGTCCAAGCTGGGCCATCTCGGCGAATTCGACATCGCGCATCCGGAACGCTGGAGCTCGTATGCAGCTCGCGTTGAAAACTATTTCAGAGTGAATAAAGTTCAGGAAGACGGCCTGAAAGCGGCTACCTTGCTGTGTGTCTGTGGGCAAGAGACTTTTGAAATAGCTGAAAATCTTGTCGCCCCAGCACCATTGGAATCAATCGCGTACGCCGATTTGAAGAAGATGCTGCGAGAACACTTCGAGCCCAAGTTCTCGATTATAGCTTGGAGGCATCAGTTCGAGTAAAGGGACCAGCAGCCCGGTGAATCAGCTGCGGATTTCGTCGCGGCCTTGAGGCAAGCCGCACACCCATGTGCGTTTCAAGATTTGGAGGAAAGGCTCCGAGATAGACTTGAGTGCGGGTTGCGAAGCCGCGAAGTACAGCAGAAGCTGTTTGCAAAGACGGACGTCACCTTTCAAGACACCTTACGAGAAATCGCAGCAGAGGAAGCAGCCGGAGGCGTGGTGAAGGCCTTGCGGTCTATGAAGAGTCATCCAGCGGCAGTCCCGATCCACCAGGAGGCCGCACGTGAGGCCTCTGGAGAAGACTCCGAGGAGGAAGAGGTGGACAAGATCCAGTCATTGGCGGAGAGACGACTGCCGGATCGTAGAGGGCCACCGCCTGCATCCCTTCGCTGTTTCGGCTGTGGGGGTCGCCACAGGAGGGCCGACTGTCGATTCCAATCTGCTGTCTGTCGAGCGTGCGGAAGACAAGGCCATATAGCATTGGCCTGCATGGGTCGTCCAAAGAACAGGTCCCCTGAATTGCCTCTGAAAGGTACCAAGGTCCCCAGCCAAAATAGGGTGGGTTTTTGCGCGTCCAGGAGGGGGGTGTTCAAGACAGGAACCCATAGGCCTGCGCATAGATGTGAAGCTACAGGGAGTTCCCCTGGCTATGGAGCTGGACACAGGGTCCGCTCTTTCTATCATTTCAGTGGACACGTTCAATAAGATTTGCTTTCGGAGTGGCTCAAGAGTTAGACTCAGGCCCTCCAATCTTGTCCTCATGGATTTCCAGAACACGCGAGTAAGCGTAAAGGGAAAAGCCACGCTCAGAGTGCAGCGAAAAGGCTTCAATGGATTATTGGATGTAGTGGTTGTTGGGGGTGATAGAACGAGTCTTATAGGACTCGATTGGTTCGAGGCACTTGGGATCCAAGTGACTGGTCTGAACCAGCTGCAAACAGCTAGGAGTATGTAAGGAGTTTGCAGATGTGTTCAGCTCAGAACTTGGATCGCACAAGGGGCCTCCCATTGCATTAAAATTGGATCCAGGCATTACACCCATAAGGGTCAAGCCAAGGAGGGTGCCTTTTGCCTTAAAGAGCAAAATTGATGCCGAGTTGGACAAGTTGGTCCAACAACGCATTCTGGAACCTGTGGACTCTAGTCCATGGGAAACCCCCATAGTAACTCCCCTAAAATCCAATGGGGAAGTTCGAATCTGTGCGGACTATAAATACACTTTGAATAAGGCTTTACAGCAGCATGCATATCCTGTGCCCGTGGTGAGCCACATTCTGGCCTCACTGAAAGGAGGGAAGTACTTTGCCAAGCTTGATTTGGCCCAAGCCTATCAACAGTTACCTGTTGATGAGGCAACTGCTGAGGCACAAACCATAGTCACACACAGAGGTGCGTTCAAAGTTAAGAGGCTGCAGTTTGGGGTCAATGTAGCCCCTGGCATCTTTCAAGGGGTGATGGAGCGAATGCTCAGAGGGATTCCCGGGGTCTGCCCCTATTTTGATGACATCCTCATTGCAGGAGAATCATCAGGAAACTTAGCTGAAAGGCTGAGGGCTGTCTTGCTGCGTTTCCGCCAAGCTGGGCTGAAACTACAGCAAGACAAATGTAAAATAGGGGTGACATCCACCGAGTTTTTGGGGTTCTGCATTGATGCAGATGGCATCCACCCCGCAGAGTCCAAATTCCAGGCCATCCAACTGGCCCCTAGTCCCCAGTCAAAGACTGAACTTCAGGCTTTTCTGGGCCTCTTGAACTTTTACCATTCTTTTCTCCCCCACAAGGCTGCTGTGGCTGAGCCGCTACACAGGCTCTTAGACAAACAGGCTCCCTGGGCATGGACAGAAGTCCATGAGGAAGCCTTTACAAAAGTCAAGGCTTTGCTATCCTCCAATGCTGTACTGGCTCACTTCAATGAGCAGTTGCCTGTGTGCATCGCATGTGATGCTTCCCCTTATGGGGTAGGAGCTGTGCTAAGTCATCTCAAGGAAGATGGAACTCAGGTCCCTGTGGCCTATTATTCTAGGACCTCTCATCTGCAGAGCGTAATTACGCGCAGTTTGACAGGGAAGCCTTGGCAATAATCTCAGGCATCAAGAAATTTCATGATTTCTTGTATGGATGCCATTTCATGGTCTATACCGACCACAAGCCTTTGCTAGGGTTGTTTACAACCAACAAACAAACTCCTCAGATTATATCTCCTAGGATGCTGAGCTGATCTATATATTGTTAGCAGCGTATGACTACACCCTGGTTCACAAACCAGGTTCTGAGATGGGCCATGCTGATGGCCTAAGCAGGTTACCTCTTAAACAAATAGAGGCAGACCCTGCTCCTGCTGTACACATTCTGTCTATTCAGGACTTACCTGAATCTCCCCTCAATGCTAGGGATGTGGCTGCAGAAACTGCCACTGATCACACGCTTGCACACGTGCTGACATGTGTGTTGCCAGGATGGCCTGACACATGTCCTGGTACTGATTTCCAGAGTTTCTGGCGCAGGAAGCATGAATTGTCCACATTCAAGGGGTGTATCCTGTGGGGCAACCGAGTAGTCATCCCGGCCTCATTGAGGACTAGAATTTTGCTCTCTCTTCATGAGGGACATCCGGGAATAGTAAGGATGAAGGCGCTTGTGCGCAGCCATCTTTGGTGGCCTGGCCTCGATAAGGACATCGAGGCCCAGGTTCAGGGCTGTCAAGTGTGCCAGCAATCACGGCCAGAAATGCCCCAGGCCCCTGTACATAGGTGGGAGAGACACTCACTCCATGGTCACGTGTCCATATAGATTATGCTGGGCCCTTTCAGGGGCAATTCTTCCTCCTCCTTGTGGATAGCCATTCCAAGTGGCTTGAGGATGTTCCTGTGTCCTCCACTACTATTGCCAGGACCATCCAGGTGCTCAGAGGAATCTTCGCTTCCCATGGCCTTCCTGATGTTTTAGTTTCAGACAATGGTCCACAATTTACCTCTTCTGAGTTTCAGGCATTCCTCCAAGCCAACATGATCCGGCATGCCACATCTGCTCCTTTTCATCCTGCCACCAACGGTCAGGCTGAACACATGGTGCGCACCACGAAAGATGCATTAAAGAGAATCACTCAAGGACCCTGGCATCACAGTTTAGCTGATTTTCTTCTCACACACCGCACCACACTATGCACAGCTACTGGAAAGAGCCCAGCTGAACTCTGCTGGGGTCGCAGACTGATTACAAAGCTGGACAGGTTCCACCCAGACCGGGTGGCTTCACAGGTGTCGCAGCCGCGGGCACCTAGGAGACTGCAAGTGGGTGATCCCATTTGGACCAGGAACTATGGGCAGGGGCATCTCTGGGTACCTGCTGTAATCTCTATAAAGTCTCTGGGCCTCTGTCATACGAAGTGGTCTTGGATGATGGGCGTGTCCTAAGGTGCCACATCGACCAGTTGTGTTGGTGGCTGCCAGGCCGGCATTCCTCCCCTGACTCTGCTCTCAGGGGGGAGGGGGACCCCAATTACGATTGTGGATCACAGTCTCTCCAAGCAGGGGGTCTCCAAATGCTCCAGATGAGGGTCTTGCCATGGAGGCGGATCTTGACTCTGGCATAGAAGCAGGGAGTTCTGCCATGGAGGCGGCTCCTGACTCTGGCAGAGGTCCCTGGCTTAGGGCAAATGGCCGTAAATCGGCTACTCAGGGCACCCCTGCTGCTGGCCTTGGGCCTGAAGGACATTGCTCCCAAGGGAAGTTCCAAGGGTTTTCGGGGAACTCCACCCCACCAAGGAACTCGGGGAACTCCACCCCTCCAAGGAAATCTGGTTTGGGTTTAGCGGATCCAGCCAGTCAGCAGTCAGGGGGAACCCCTGAGTCTTCGGGGCAACAAAGTCCTGGTTTGTTGTTTGCAAACCGGGAGCAAGCACTCCAGGCACCCAATACACTTCCCCCAAATACCATCACACCTGTACCTAATCCAGCTCCACGGAGATCAGAGAGGGCCAAGGGTCCTCCTAAATATTTGAATGAGTATGTGCGGTCCCTGCAGGGCGATTGTTGTCAAAAAGTGAAAGAACGTGGACTGACTTGAATCCCACTGGGACCAGGTTACTCGGGGTACAGGGAATAGCCAGGTTGCAATTTGGACTAAATGTAACATGGTACTGGTTATTGGCAGGGACGGCATTGTCCAAGCCAAGGGGGGAGGGGTGTTGTGTCCTGGGCCTTGCTGAGTCAATCAGCAAGGCTCAGGAAACCTGCAGGACAACTGCAGAGACCCGGGCAGACCACATGTTTGCCCGGGACCGGTTGTAGAGACCCGGGAGACCACATGTCTGCCCGGGACCCAGACAGGCTGTCTCCAGCCTCGTGTGCATGCGCGAGGTGGGAGAATAGCCTGCATTCATTGGTTGAGCCTCCCCTTGCAGGGGAAGTATAAAAGGGCATGTTGCCATTTTCTCGCTTGCTTCTGTTCAGTAAATGTCTTCAATAAAGAACATCTTTTGTACCAACTGCCTCGTCTTCATGTCTGCATTGCGAACAGAACAATATACTCTAACGTTTGAGTAGGCCCAGCATGTATACATTCTCAACTCAGCTCTCACTGTGGCAACTGGAGGCCTTCAGAGACCATGATAAAGGATGTTAAGGGTTTGGGCATCAAAATTGCAAATGTTATTAAATGTGAGCAAGTGTAAATTGATGCACACTGGGGAAGTACTCATACACATTATTACGGTAGGAGCAGTGCTGACAGTAACTGATGAGAAAAGACGTCTTGAAGTAATGGTAAACATTTCAATGAAAATGTTGACACAGTGGGCATCTGCTGTAAAAAAGGTCATGAGCAGGTTAGGGAGATTAAGAAATGGTAGTAAAACTAGAGATGCTAATATTATAATGTCTTGATAAAATCAACAGTGTGACCTCATCTGGAATATTGTATGTAGTTCTGGATGTTGCACCTCCAAAGGGATATAGTGGATGTAAAGAAGGTTCAGAGATCAACTAAGATGATCAAGCAGATGGATCAGCTTCTTTATAAGGAAAGATTGCAATATTTTAAGGCCAATGAGAGAGACATGACTGAGATATACAAAATTAGGCACAGTATGGAAAAGTGGACAAGGAGAAGTTATTTTTCTCTTTCCGAAATACTAGAACCAAAGGTCACCCAATGAAATTGAATCACGGAAGAATCAGGATGAATAAAAAGAAATACGGCGGTATTAATGACTTTCTACTTTTCATATTACTTGGCGTAGAAAATACACCTGGGGCTGATCTGCAAAATGCTTTTCCTTGGGAGTGGTGGAGATGAGAAAACCAAACTACAAAATAAATAGGAGAAATGACTCCTATATCAAGTCACATGACAGAATATCATATTGCTAATGTTGACAATGTTCCCTCATCTATGGAAGAAGGTTAGCTTAAGTTCCTTCTTCTAGGTTAAGTTCATTTATTACCAGCTAATATCTGGAATTTGATATCTGGAATCTATCATATTCTATACATTAATGCCAGAAAGAACATGACATTTAAAGAGAGAGAGAGAGATGGTCTTTATCAATGAATTCAATATGTTCCTTGTGATTGTTATATTCCTTCTGTCAAACCAATGAACTGTAGTCATTCGCCATACTCCCTTCCCCTCCTACTAAGGATATATGTAAATTAATTCTTTCTCAGAGATATGATAGGAGCATGTTTAGAGAGAGCATGAATTTAATTTAATTTAAATTATTCTTCTGACAGTAGCTAAGGAAAAGTTCCATTCAATTCAGCAGAGCTTACGTCTGTGTAGACACATGTCATATTCAGTTTTAAATGGCCCTACTATAGCCTACTGTTTCCAAAAATGTTTTGAGACTTTTGATTTTTGTAAGATTTTAGGTGGGCTATGTATGCAGATCATCTAAAAGGAGTCATTTACTAAACAAGATTATGCTTACTAAACATAGCCAACTCTATGTGGTACTGTATGGCTGATTTGGGTGCACACTGACAAACTACAGATAGCTCCTTTAATCTACCACAGGCTGTGTGATTTTATTCTTTTTCTAATATTTTCTAAAATGACAGAAGAAACCAAGTATCTTCATGGCAGATTTCATTGTTTCAATTTCATTTTGAGAAATGTTGCATTTATCTTTTCCCCCCTTTGCTTTCTTTTTCTTCTTTTGTTCTACGGTTTCTTTTTGTTCTTTTATACCACAGGTTTTTCCTACAAATGACCAACTTCACTTCATACTTTGCATTTTTCTTTGAGCATCAGTATAGCCGCAGTATAGCGGGTCCAACCTGGATCCTTCACCAGTTTGGGTAGAATGAAACAATGGTTCTGTTGTCAACAACTATATTGATGTATGGTGTTGTGGAGGAACTGAAAAACATGTCAGTGTTAAAGACTTCAAGCTTAAAGGTACAGTAGATGTTTGTGAAGAAATATGGAATGGAACAGAACGGAACAGAACAGAATACTTTATTTGGCCAAGTGTGATTAGACACACAAGGAATTTGTCTCCAGTGCACAAGCTTTCAGTGTACATGCAAAACAACAAAGTAATAATAATCAAAATAACAAATAATAGGGAAGTGGGGAATGATAATTATTTACTTTTTAAATAATGACTGAAAAATGAAATCTAAGCCAGGTTGGGACTGTAAGTAATCCTGGAAAACTATTAAAAATCTTATTTTTAATTTTTTTTTGTTTTGCTGTTTTTTTCTTTTATGAATTAAAAAACAATAAAAAATTTAAAATGAATTTTAATGTGAATCTTTCTTATGAATATTCACCCGTTTCCCATACCCACCTCCTAAAACCACACATACACACTATTCTCACTAGGACGTAAGTACCTTCCTTGGCAATATCTCTGAAGGCTTTCTCCCACTTCCACACAATTGTAGGGCAAGCATTCCCCAGAAACCTCTCTTTTTCTGCCTTGTCTAAACTTATTCTTAGCTTTCCCCGTGCAAAAGAGTCTTTTCCCTTCCAAGCAAGCAATTGGCCATTTGTTCACTATTGCAGTTAGGTGACCCCTAAGGGAATAGGATCAGCCTGGGACTCTATTAGTTATTTTAGGTTGGTATAGAGACTCTCTCTCTCTCTCTCTCTCTCTCTCTCTCTCTCTCTCTCTCTCTCTCTCTCTCCCTCTCTCTCTCTCAGAACTAAGTGACAGAGGGAATCTGCATGGTGCTCTTCCATACTGCTACTTCATGGCACAACCCAACCAATGACAGTCAACTGTTAATTGGGCATGTTAGCTTTGATATATAATGGGAAAGCTGTAGACCTATATATCTTGATTTCAACAAATCTTTGGATAAATACTCATGACATTCTGATTAGGAAGCTAATTATAATAAATAATATAATTATAAATGGTTGATTGGCAGAAACATTTCATTTCATTCATAGCAGAGAATTATTTGTTATATTCCTAGTCTACATTATTTACAGATATAACTTTTTCTAAGGCCACAATTGAATTTCCTTTCTTTTTATGATCCAGCTTTCAAAGTCATGTTTTACAACTGGGAAAACTATGTCCTCGATAATATTATGCAACACTTGTCTCCAGAAAAAAATAGTGATTCTTATCTTGCATTATATCCTTTGGGAAGATATTCCAGAGGATACAATGCTTAAAATGTCTATACACCAATGCACAGAGTATGAACAGCAAACAGGGTGAACTAGAAATTCAGGTTAATGAGGGCAGATATGATATTGTTGCCATTATAGAAACATGGTGGGATGAAACCCACAAATGGAACACACAGCTAGAGGGATTAAAATTATTTTAAAAAAACAGATCACTAAAGGAGGAGGTGGAGTTGCTCTCTATATAAGAAATAACTACATCTCTACAGAAACAGAGCACAACAATGATGAAAACTGTCTTGAATGCATTTGGGTCAATATAAAAGGGGGGGAAATGACATTGCAATAGGTGTATACTATAGGCCACCCAACCAAACAGAGGAAATAGATGGACTTTTTGCTAGTCAGCTAACTAAGGTATGTAGGAAGCACATCACAATAGTAAGGGGGGGCTTTAATTACCTTGACATCAACTGGGAGACAAACTCTGCACCAAGTGGAAGATCAAACAGATTCCTTGCAAACCTAGCAGACAACTTTGTCTCCCAAAAAGTAGAGAAGTGAACTAGGGGATTAGCCATTTTGGATCTAATTCTCACTAACAGAGATGAAATGATAGAAAGTGTTGAAGCCACAGGAACCTTGGGAGGAAGTGATCATGCAATATTGGAATTCAACATTATGGAAGCACAAGCAATAGAACACAGTCAAACTAGAGTCTTGGACTTTAAGAGAGCTAATTTCAACAAACTTAGAGATAGCTTGGGAAGGATTCCATGGATGAGAATTGTCAAGGGGAAAACAACTCAAGAAGCTTGGGAAATTTTGAAAAGTGAGATAATAAAAGCCCAGTCTAGCACAATACCAACAAAGAAGAAAAATAACAGCTCTCAAAAGAAACCAGCATGGCTGCATAAAGAACTCTCTGATAAATTGAAAGATAAAAAGGACAAGTATAGAAAGTGGAAAGAGGGGCACATAACTAAGGCAGAATATCAGCAAATAACCCTGCAAAGATGAAGTGAGGAAAGCTAAGGCTCAAAATGAACTAAGGCTTGTGACCAAAGTCAAAAATAACAAAAAAAGCTTCTTTCAACATGTAAAAAACAAGAAAAAAGTGAAGGAAATGATTGGTCCATTAGAGGGGGAAAGTGGCAAGAAGGTGACAAGCAACAGGGAGAAAGCAGAACTATTTAACTCGTTTTTTGCATCTGTCTTTACACAAAAGGAAAAAACAGACCAACCTATCAAAAATGGTGCCATAAAAAACAGAATAGAAACACAAGTTAAGATAGGCAAGAAAACGGTAAGTGAGCACCTGTCCAGCCTAGACGAGTTCAAATCACCAGGACCAGATGGATTACACCCAAGGTTCTCAAGGAACTGGCAGATGTGATCTCAGAACCACTGAACTATATTTTCCAAAGATCCTGGAGCACTGGGGAACTACCAGAGGACTGGAAAAGAGCTGATGTAGTTCCCATCTTCAAAAAAGGAAAAAAAATGGATCCAGGAAATTATAGACCTATCAGCCTGACCTCAATACCTGGGAAGATTCTGGAAAAGATAATCAAACAACAAATCAGCGAACACCTAGAGGCAAACAAAGTCATTACTAAAAGTCAACATGGGTTTGTCAAAAACAGATCATGCCAGACAAATCTTATTGCATTCTTTGACCAAGTGACAAAATTAGTGGATCAGAGGAATGCTGTGGATATAATTTACTTGGACTTCAGTAAGGCATTTGATAAAGTAGATCACAACCTACTACTTGATAAGATAGAAAAATGTGGGTTAGACAGCATCACCACCAGATGGATTCGTAGCTGGCTGACCCACCGTACTCAGCGTGTGGTCCTCAATGGAACTGCATCTACATGGAGGGAAGTGTCTAGTGGGGTACCCCAGGAATCTGTTCTGGGCCCAGTGCTCTTCAACATCTTCATTAAAGATTTGGACGAGGGGATAGATGGGGAACTCATCAAATTTGCAGACGACACCAAGCCGGCAGGAATAGCCAACACTCCAGAAGACAGGCTTAAGATACAGGAGGATCTGGACAGACTTGGACACTGGGCGCTATCTAACAAAATGAAATTCAATGGTGAAAAAAGTAAGGTTCTACATTTAGGCAAGAAAAACCAAATGTACAGGTATAGTATAGGTGGTAACTTGCTCAATAGTCATAACTGTGAGAGGGATCTCGCAGTCCTAGTGGACAATCACTTAAATATGAGCCATCAGTGTGCTGCAGCTGCCAAAAAAGCCAACACAGTGCTAGGCTGCATTAACAGAGGGGTAGAATCAAGATCACATGAAGTATTAATACCACTTTACAATGCCTTGGTAAGGCCACACTTGGAATACTGCATTCAGTTTTGGTCACCACGATGTAAAAAAGATGTTGAAACTCTATAAAGAGTACAGAGAAAAGCAACAAAGATGATTAGGGGACTGGAGGCTAAAACATATAAGGAACGGTTGCTGGAGTTGGGTATGTCTAGTTTAATGAAGAGAAGGATGAGGGGGGACATGATAGCAGTGTTCCAATATCTCAGGGGTTGCCACAAAGAAGAGGGAGTCAAGCTATTTTCCAAAGCGCCTGAGGGCAGGACAAGAAGCAACAGATGGAAACTAATCAAGGAGAGAAGCAACTTAGAACTAAGGAGAAACTTCCTGACAGTTAGAACAATTAACCAGTGGAACAACCTGCCTCCAGAAGCGGTGAATGCTCCAACACTGGAAGTTTTTAAGAAGAGACTGGACAGCCATTTGTCCGAAATGGTATAGGGTTACCTCCCTGAGCAGGGGGTTGGACTGATGACCTCCAAGGTCCCTTCCAACTTTATTATTATTATTATTATTATTATTATTATTATTATTATTATTATTATTATTATTATTATTATTATTATTATTATTATTATTATTATTATTATTATTATTATTATTATTATTATTATTATTATGGAATGATACAGTGTCTCAAGCTTGAGTAGTGGGTTGGACTAGAAGACCTGCAACACCCTTTCCAACTCTGTTATTCTGTTAGTCACTTAGGCAAAGCAGAGAATTAAAGTTGACGTCTTTAATAGTATGTGGGAATGAACTTGGGAAATAGGAGGAAGAGCACTAAACAACTATCATGCAAAATGTATCAGCTCAGGAAGGATTCTCCCTAGCTGGAAAGTAAAAGTAAAGCCGGGGAGAAGTGCTTTCACACTCGCAAGATTCTCTGCTGTGACCTTACAATGAAGATAGTGTTAATACTCATGGTTCCTGTACTTCTTGTCTCAAGTTTCATAGCAGAGTGAAGAAGTCAAGGTGCTCTTTGTTCCTTATGAGCTGTTTTTTCAAGGAGGACTGAGCTATATGCATGCAAACTTCTCCCCTTGGGTGCAATAAAAGATGAAATAAAAATTACTGTAAATGGTTTGTGTACCTTGGAATGCACTTGTGAATATATGCCACCTTGCCTTTGTTTCAGGCAACAAAATGTCTTAAGCCAGCTCTGATAAATATCCACAGGCCAATAATAACTTAGCTATTAGCATACAGGATACGTTTTAACTGCTGCACTTCTTTCAATTACTTAAATGGTTCAGTGCCCAGCTTAAGCATCTTCTGAAAGTTATGTAGCTTTAGCTTTGTATTGTAATTTTTCTGTGGTACTTGGTTTATTCACTAAGTTTCCATTTACAGCTCTTCTCCACATTTACTTAGTATTTTATGCTTTGTTCATAATTCTAGGATGCACACAACTGATGTTAACTTTGCACTTTGTTTTGTATCCTAATTGTTATCCTATGCTACACTGTTTTAACTTTACTTTGGCTATTTGGTGCATTTTAAATCTGCTCTTCAGTTGAATTATTTAGTTATGTCTTTCAGTGCTTTAATTGATGTGGCCTCAATTAGCTTTTTTTCCCTATTTGGATTTATCCAATTGCACGTCCAATTAGCCAGAAGATGGAAATGAAACCACTGTCACATCTTGCATCACCCGGTAAGGAAATATAGGCAATCCAGAGGCTCTGTGCAATTTATGGAGCCCCCTCTAGTTTCCAAATCTCTTTGCTGAAATGTGGTGGTAAATCACTGAATAAGAATAATTTTCTGAAAGGAAAATGATTGACATACAGTAACTGTTAACATTTTTGTAACAAGTCTCCTGCAAAAAATAAGAGGAAAAGAAGAACATTCAGCTCTATCTATCTATCTATCTATCTATCTATCTATCTATCTATCTATCTATCTATCTATCTATCTATCTATCTATCTATCTATCTATCTATCTATCTATCTATCTATCTATCTATCTATCTATCTATCTATCTATCTATCTATCTATCTATCTATCTATCATCTCTTCCAATAATTGTCTTTTCCTACTGTAAAGTCAAATGGACTATTATTGTTAACAGCCAGACAAGGCTTTTCTGCATAATAGTTAAATGCATTTTTCATGCCCCCTGTTAGTATGTAGAATTTGGCAGTTTCTTTGGACTGTATTCAGCTATGCCCTGCTGTTTATTTTCTCTTCCTGCTTGTCTAATCTTAGGCCTCTTTCTGCCAAAGAGTTGTCCTAGCTACCAGCATCTTTCTGAAGCATAGCTACAACTTGGGCTAGTTAGTTGCCATCGCATAACTATTCCAATTCTGAGTACAGCTGGCATGGAATATCAAGCTACCATTAGAAGTACTGAAGTGAATCAGAATGATTTTAGATGCTCCTTGATGGTTCAGCCTTTCTTGATTTGCACCAGCATATGCAAACTTGAAAAGCATATGTGTTTGAGCCATTACAAATTTTCTGTCCAAAATTGTTTGATCTTTGATGGATCTTTGCATCCTCCCTCCTACTAAGTGTGGCAGCCATCACCTCATCAGAGTATAAACACTCAATGTTAGCAGGAAAAAGTGAGGATATCATTATGTTTTTATGTTGTGCTTCATTCTACTACGTTTCAGTTTAGAGCGATGAATAATCATCCCAGAAGGAGTAACTTTCTCAACAGGAAATGTGAATTTATAGGCTTATAGGCTGCTTGAGAAATTGAGTTTGAGTATCAAATGGACTGGTTTCACTTTCATCATGATTCTGTTTGCAAAATTTACCGGATATTAATTCCATTGCTTCCCTTCCTGTTACCAGCCAATGTTACAGTTATCACACTGCAGATCAGACTCAGCAGAGAAATCCTTTTTTTTTTCTATTTTCATCCTGAAATGGATTAAACATTAAAGATCAAACATTAGAAACATCAATAACTATGGTTATCTATCAGTTCTTTATCTTTCTCTCCCCCTTCTTGGGCCTGATTCATAAGATAGTCCCATTTGACTATGAACTACAGCTATGGATAGAATAGATTGCCCACTGGACAATAAATCACATCACATTATCTCCTTTTCTCTGTGTAAATTAAAAATTATCTGTCACCATTGTAAAACAACCACATTTTCCTCTGGGATTGTATTTTTAATCTACGTTTAGTAACACTTTGATGGACAATCCATGTTAGATGGATTTGCCCAGGTGGATATGTTCTTCAAGTCGTGTCCTTTTATTTTTAGTTTTTAAAACTATTTTGTGATAATTCCATTAATAAGATGAAAATGTTAATCATGACTCCTTTCATGGAATTGGCACTTGAAAGGAGATTTGAAAAATATTGTTCTACCGGGTTTTGCCATTATGTTTTTTTTAAGGAAGAAAGCAGACTTAAATTAATGTCATTTAACCTCTAAAGTGTATAATTGAAGTCTTTAACATTTTATATTTGTTTCGTAGTCAAAGACTTGTTCCAACCTCCATGGGACCTCAGGTCTAGAATTCACACTAGAATTAATTCACAAGTTGTTTCCAAAATCTAAACCTAAAATATAATTAGTATTCTCTTTTATGAAATTTTATCAGACTTCCATTTTTGGATCTGGTAGAACAATCTCTAGAGCACAAGTACAGAAGTCATCCAGGTTTTGGTTGCATTCCATCCCCTTTCATTCTAGACCGGATGACTAGTTGTCAGGAATGAAGGAAATTGTAGTCCAAGAACATATAGATTCTGCACCTCTGGCCTAATGGATATAATTAATCCAAGGGTAAGATGGTATCCTCCAGGTCTTTTGAATTATGCTCCTACAGTCCTTTGCCAATGGATATGTTGCCAGGGATTGAAAAAGTTGATGTTGTAAAGGAAATACTCAGAAGATTATAAGGGCTGCCATATTGGCCACAAGTTCATCTATTTTCCAGATTCTTTTCAGCTCTCCCCTGCTATTGGACAGTTCAGTTTTACTTTCATTGAAGACATAATTAGTGGCAACAAAGATGGGGAGGTCATAAAAAGTTTACCATAGTACAGAACTTTAGCACATAAGTCATGAGTCTTTCCAAAATCTGTAGGAGAGAAAGGCTAGCAATTCTGACTCCAATTTAGTAAACATTTCTTGATGCTAAGAACAGTTTGATAGTAGAATTGAAGATCGAGGTGTGATCAAGTTTGCTGGGTGTGTTTAAGCAGAGACTGAATAGATATTAGATTCTTTGGTTTGGGTCTTGCATTAAGGGAGAGGTTGGGTGTAGGTGATTCAGATGCCTTTTATCAGTCCTGTTAGGAAATTTAGTCTGAACAATGGTGATTTATCTCTGGGGCCTCATTTGGGTTGAATAGAGATCCTAAGCTGTGCTGTTCACAATGAAACCCAACTTTGCTTCAGATCGGGACTATTTATGTAATAAGCTGCTTAATTGGTTTGAATGAAAGAGGGCTTAACATTTAGACTACTAAGCAATCTTCTTTCCTCTAAACAAATGCATTCTTACATCTTTTCAAAGACCTATGATTGCCATATTTTTTTCTAGTGGGAATTGTGCACAATAATTTATTCTATCAGTATGTACTTTGATTTAAATATAAGTCATGCCATTTATTTGATGTGATGTTGTCAGGCTCCAATGACTCTGGATGGCTCACAATACACCAAAACAATATAAAAACAATAACAAGAAAACAAAACTAGACTCAGAACAAAAAAAAAGGAAGAAGTGCAAATGGTGAACCTAGCAAAGTCTATAACATTTCACTAGCAATTGCTTCTGACAAGGGATCACCAAGCCCCCTAACCCAGGGCCTTGGAGATCAACCAGATCTTTATGGCTTTTCAAAACACCAACCATCCACATTTCATGAGAAACCTCATTTTAGAGGTCAAGCGATGATACAGAACAGGTGTGCTTCTGGGCTCCTGATAGATAGTACTGTTTAATCAAAGAAATGTGGATCATGCAAACTCTGTCAGTTCAAATCGGATGGGCAGACAACCATGTCTGATAAGCAGGCCCTCAAATAAGGAGGTCCTAAGCCATTTAGGGCTTTACAGATCATAACCAACATCTTGAAATGTGCCCTGAAGCAAACTGGCAGCCAGTGCAATTTGCAGGACAGAGGTGTCAGGTGGGCATACCGAGGTATACCCATAACTGTCTGTGCTGCTGCATGCTGTTCTAGTTGAAACTTCTTCAAGTTTTGTTATTAATATCCTCACTTTTCCATTCTGGCAAATGAAAGGCACTTTCTCTGTGTGTGCATGCATGTGTACGCACATGTATTGGGAATATTTGCTACATAAAATTTAATGTGAAAGAGATAATTCAATATCCTACAGCAGGCCTTGGAGCAAACAATACCTAAATCTTTAAACAAGGAATGGAGATGAATGCTGTGCTGTGCTAATATTATTTGTCTATATCTCTTTCATCTCACTTTGGTGCAGTCTTTTCTGCTGCAAAATGAGCTATGAATCCTTTGATTTAGCCATTTTGGGAAGCAGCCCATAAATTATAACTTAACTGTGGCCTTCTGATTGAAAATCCATACAGATCTGGATAATTTGTAAGTTTGGAAGGTGGAAATAAATGAATGATTCCAATCCATCAGTTCCCAGCAGGATGAAGAGCTCTGGCTACTGCAAAAATTTCCCAGTAATTTCAGTGAACAGGGAGCAAAGTGTAGGAGATGACCAGGCTGAACTCGAAGGAGGGGTCAAATGCGTCATCAGTCTAGAGTCCCTTAAGAGATCTAAATCCAGCCCACCTTAAATTTAATTGACTTTTATCTACCGTCAACTCGCTTTGACCATTAGTAGTTCAGATTTTTCTAGAGAGCTTTAACATACAATAAACCTATATATTCATTTGAACTGCCTAGACTCCTGATTTTCCCATGCTTGACACAAAGTGTTGTATCAGGTAGCACCAGTTCCTCCTATGGATTGAAAGGGAATTTGTGCACACAAAAAGTTCCTGGAGTGTGCTGGAGTGCATACAAAGCTTTAAACATATATCAATCAGAATAGAGCTGGAAGGGACCTTGGAGGTCTTCTAGTCCAGCCCCCTGCTCAAACAGGAGAACCTATACCATTTTAGACAAGTGACTGTCCAATCTCTTCTTAAAAACCTCCAGTGATGAAGCACCAACAATGTCTGAAGGCAAGCTGTTCCACTGGTTAATTGTCCTCACTGTTAGGAAGTTTCTCCTTAATTCCAGGTTGATTCTCTCCTTGATTAGTTTCCTGTCCTGCCTTCCAGTGCTTTGGGAAATAAGTTGACCCCCTCCTCTTTGTGGCAGCCTCTCAAATACTGGAATACTGTCATGTTACCCCTAGTCCTTCTTTTCTCTAGACTGGCCATTCCCAAGTCCAGCAACCGTTCTTCATATGTTTTTGTCTCCAGGCCTTTAATCATCTTAGTTGCTCTTCTTTGCACTTTTTCCAAAGTCTCAACATCTTTTTTGTAATGTGGTGACCAAAATTGGCTGCAGTATTTCAGGTATTCTACATACCTGACTTAAATATAGTACTAGCAGTCCTTGACATACAACCACAAATGGGATCAGAATATTTGTCATATGTAGTTTCTGTTGTAAGTTGAGTTGGACCCAATTTTATGACCATTTTTATGACGGTTGCTAAGCAAATTGCCGTGGCTGTAATTGTGAACCCTGTCTTCTGAATGGGCTTTTTTTTGGGGGGGGGGAAACAGAAAAAAAGTTTGGGGATCATTATTGCATGACTACAGGACACTCAAATTGTTCATAATTATAAGCAGTTGCCAAGCACCTGAATCGTGATCACATGAATATGAGTGGTGGTGAGAGGATCAGTCATATGTTGAAGAACAACTTTTTTCCAGCAGCATCTCTGAATGGTTGTTAAATAACTAGTTGTAAGTTGAAGTTGTGTCTGGAATCATTTTATTCTGGACTGTTCCTTTATTTGGAAAGCACTTTATATTCACCCCGATATTCCTCAAGAATATGAAAAAAAAATCTAAATATTTTATGGCAACATACACAGTGAAACATTTCTTCTATAGTGCAAAATGTACACAAAATTTCACATGCATCTGGAAAAAAGTTGTTCCCAGTCTTCTCCAGTCACAACTTATGCACATTCTGTCTTCTGGCATCCACTACACCAGAGGCCCCCAACCCCCTTGCTGCAGCTCACTATCGGGCCGCATCCCATTCAGAACCAGGTGGCAAAAGTGGTGGGCGAGCGTGCATGAACACACACAGCTCCACTTGTGTGAATGGTGGGCACTCACACTTGGCCACAGAGCTCCATTGCTCCATTGCTTTGGCAATTGGGGCTGCACATGCTCGCCTGAGCGTGTGCCATTCACACAAAACCATCCCCCTCCCCCCTGCCAGACTGCCAAGCCAGAAAGTTTGGAGACCTTATGCACTACATAATGCTTGGCCTTTATTCATCTATTCACCAATAAACTAAATCTCACCTATCATCACTTAGCCCACCTATACCGCACTCAGGTTCTATAAGCTTGATCACTTTTTTCCCCACTCTTAGCTTTCTGGCTTCTCTAACTTACCAGGAACATCTGAAAAATACTAATTACCTGAATTAATTTCATTGGGTTTCCTGAGGAAATGAGACTAAAACTGGCTGACCTAGTGGGTGGCTTATATGGGCAACTAAATGTAGCAGGAGAATAATCTGTTCATTCTTTGATACTTTTCCGTGGCTTTCAATACCAGCAATGATGGTATTCTTGCTGATTGCTTGGCGTGAGAGATTGTGGGGAGGGATAGGAATAGAGGGAAGAGCTAAGTCAGCTGACAACTTATCTCATAAATTGCAACTCAGTTCAGGTGGGAAGAAATCTGGGGAAAAGCATCTGAAAGTGTTCAGAGAGTTCTGCATTAATTAACTCAATATAAACAAGGCTGGGAAATTCCTCTTACAGGTTCCAAAGTTGTTGTATTTACTCTAGATCAGCACTATATTGAAATCTGTGAAGTTGCTTGCTTGGTCTTACCTCATTGGGCAGAGCTTGATAGTTGGCAAGAATGGGATTTTGGAGTATTGTTGTGCAAAGCTTTCAGTTCCTGGACATCATGTCCAGAAGAATGTTGGGCTATAGCAGTGTTTCCCAACCTTGGCAACTGTAAGAAGTGTGTCCACTTCAACTACCAGAATTTCCCAGCCAGCCTTATTGAAGTTCATACATCTTAAAGTTGTCAAGCTTCAGAAACACTGGCCTATAAGGTCTATCTCAGTGATGGCGAACCTTTTAGAGACCGAGTGCCCAAACACCGCCCCCACCCCGCCCCAGCCTACCCCTGCCCCGCCCCCAGCCTGCCCCTGCCCGCCTACCTGCAGGGCCATCCACCGCCTCCATGGCCTGCTGCAGATTGCCCAGGAGCCCAGCAGCGCCATGACAGCCACGCTTTCCGCCCACACCCCGCAGCATCAACTGCGTGTGATGGGGCATGAGGGCGGAGTCTTGCCCCTGCTGCCCGGCTGCCATGTCCTTGGCTGCGCTGCTCTGCGCGGGCCGTGCTCGGGGGCGACTCTCCTCCAGGAGGCTGCTGGTGAGGAAGGGGCCGTGGGGGGAGGCAGGGCTGGGGCAACATGCGCATGCCTACAGGGAGGGCTCTGAGTGCTGCCTCTGGCACGCGTGCCATAGGTTCTCCACCACTGTTCTATCTTGTTTTCTAAACAGGAGTACAGATTCAACAGTGTCTGAGAAGCTGTTTTACTAGTATATTAGCCAGCTTTGATTCTGGCTTACTTTTTGGAGATCAACCAAGGTTGGCCAGTTACTACTATCTACTGAGTTCTTTGGGAAAATTAAAAATATGTAAAGTGCAATGTGAAGGTTTATAGGGGCTTAATGTACTTATTGAAAATTATATTCAATAAAAATGTGTAAATTAGTTTCAAATAGTGCAAATGAAAACATACTTTTTTTTCATTGAAATTCAATAGCATGAAGCTCAGAGACTTTAGAGATCACAAAAATGAGGTTGTGGGATTCACTTTAGTCACAGGTCACACCCTAATCTACATGACTTTGAGTTTCAAGTGACTCCAAAATATTGGTGACATCTAGCTCTCATGTGATATACCATCCAGCTCTGAGAACTTAAGTCAATTCTCTTTTCCTAAATCTGATAATGGGTTGGAGTCAAGTGAACAAATTCAAATCACAACAATTTGATTATACTGCCTAGAGGAAAGCAAACTTATACTGGTTTGGATCTGAATGAGCAATGAAAGAAATGAAATAAATGAAAGAAACCCTCTTAAAGATTTCAGGGACCATTTCTTGGGGACCTTGGAGAGAACAATGAATAACATCTGTCTTATATAACTCTGAAAAATGTTTCTTTCATCTTGTGTTCTTCTAGACATTTTTTCATTAATTCATGTAAATAGAAACAACGCAGTGAAGATCCTGAGTATGACTGATAACTGATTACACCCCGAAGTTGAAAGCAATAATTTATAATGCAACAATTTTAAAAGGCATAAATTCCACTAAACAAAACCATGTCGGACTTTTGATATTACTTAAAAACATTCGGTTATGGAAGTTTCTCTCTGCTGATCTAATATTCCTCTCATACAAGTAGTAACATATAAATATTTCATGATGTATTTAGCATGCTCCTTCCTTGAGTAATGAATAGAATAATGTATCACCTACTCCAAAAATGCACATGTGTACACACACTTTGCTGAAGGCTGCAGACAGTGTGGAAGAATTTAGAAGGAAATTGCAATGGGGAGTATATCTGCTTTAGGGTAAAATTCAGAATGAATGAATGTGTGTGAGAAGAGGATGTATAATGAAGAATTACCCATGGGTGCTCCCTGTGGCCCAAGGCTATGAAGGAAGCAGAATTTCCCACTTTGACATGCTCAACCACAGTCTTAAAGAAACTGGGTGAAAAACAAATAATTTATTTTGAGAAGACAGAGAATGATTGGGGACAATTGCCTTGCTATAGGCAATTTTGCTAGATGTTCACAGAATCACTTGTGAACTGGTCATCTGGATTGTCTAGCTAACCAGGGAAGACTTATGTAACTGATGTGAAATTCAGGGAAGATAAAGTATGTAAGGTTCTTCTCACCATTGATTAGAGCAATAACGTGGCTAACTCACCAGATATTTACATGCATTTTAAGTTGTTCCATTCCGTTCCCTATTGATGCTCATATTACACTAAGTCAGGTCTTTGAGACCCACCCTTTATTCTCTCTCCTCCCCTCCCCCCCCTCCCCCCCTCTGATTAGAGACTTGCAAGATTGATGTCAACCCCATTAGATGGACCAAACAAAGACATCAACTCCACAGGAAGGCTAAAACAATCTTTATTGAGATTGGCTATATTTTGTGTAGGTTTCCTAGCTTTATTTAACCTAGGAAACTATATTTAGGAAAGAGGCAATTTTCTTGCTACACTAATGCCTAATTAGTGTAGGTGGGATTAGAGGAGTGGTCAATAGATATTTTAGGTTGATGTGGAGTGGTCTCTAGTAGCTGTCAGTTTGCAATTCTCTCCCAAAAGAGGAGAACCTAATAGCCTGTACAATATAAAAACAAAATATATTTGGCGTGTATTGTCACCAAGAAAAGAACATGAATTCAAACTCAGTTTGGAAGAGACTTTATATTGCTATTTAAATGTGACTGGTACAGGCTGAAGCTATAACAAGAAACTGCTCTGAGTTCAAGAGCTGATGACCTATAACAGGGGTCTCCAACCCCCGGGCCATGGCCCACTATTGGGCCACGCAAATAGCTGGCTGGAGTGCACATGCAACTCAGCTTGCTTAAGCAGCTGGCTGGCAGGCACTTGCGCCCGTGAGTTGAGCTGTGCTCGTGAGTGCTGGCCCACCAACAAGGGCTGCATGCATGTGCAGGCAGCTGGCCTGCCACTCACACAGTCCAGTTTCTCTCCCCCACCCCAGCCAGGCCACCAGGCCATCAAGGTTGGGGACCGCTGACCTATAGGATCTCCTGGCAAGATCCCTTCAGATCCTATCCAATTTTTCTTGAAATAAGTCACCTGTCAATTCTTCCTTCAGCAGCAATGCTCTAAGAAGTTTTTCTATTCCATTCTGGGCCATTCAATAAGAAAAGGAAAAGAAAGGAAAAACTCTAATGGTAAATAACTTACAGCTTTTTCTTATGTCTTTAAGACACAGCATAAAGACACTCAAACACATATAACAATATCTTTAAACAACATTAAACTATTGAACTCTACAGGATAATTCTCCCAGTAGCCAGCTGGGATTTATTCAGGACTAGTCTTCTTTCATACACAGGACATTAAATAGCCTCTTTAAAGCTGTGGTACATTTTAGAAATACAGTTCATTTTTAAATAAACTACAATAACATTTTGTCTCTACAAAATCTCATACAGTAGTTATCCTCTCTATCTTCTAGGTTAGGAGTGTCAAACTGGTGGCCCGCAGGCCAGATGCATCATGTACAGGCCACACCCACCCGGCTCTGCAAAGGCAAAAAACGTCGCAATACGTCACAACACGATCAGGTTTGACACCTGTGTTCTAGGTGCTTAATTCTTTCTTCTGGGCTGGAGTTTTCTCTGTCTGGCTCATCTGCATCCATTTCTCCTCTTCTTGGCCTACCTACTTTGATTCTCTCCCTGAGACATTTCCTCACTAATGGAATTGCCTGCCTCTGTCTACCTGGTTGACTAAAGTTTCAACAGCTCTAAAATCTGTTCTAAATGCAAAGGTAGCAAGATGCTATCTGCCTTTCTTAGATGCAAAGAGAGAAATCATAAATGGATAAAATGCTTTGGGGAGTTTTGTTCCTTCATCTTGTGCTTACTCATGAATAATTTTTGAGCCAAAAAAGAAGAGCTCTTTTCAGTGTTGATTCCTAAATGCCCTTTCTTTTTTCTGTTTTTTGTGCCATGTTCAAACATGGCCCCCCTTGCATTATACTTAGATGGATGTCCCTTTATTCCCTAAACTAGCTTTCCCCCCTTCCATTAGATCCTCCTTTCACTATCTGATCCATTTAGGAATAGTTAAACTCTAGTTTAATTCTACCCATTCAATTTAACACAGCAATTTCCCTGGCATGCATCAACTTTTAAATTATTTTATTTCTTCAATTCTCTTGCCACCAAATGGGTTGCATAAATGTAAACAACAGATTGGTCCAGAGATTGTCACTATAGTGACTGCTGTATCATTATATTGCTGTTGTTCACTGTAGCAATATGCTTTTTCCTGGTTTTGCATCTAAATGAACAATCATCTAAATATGAACCCTC
Organism: Azemiops feae; assembly: GCA_023970755.1. Lineage (NCBI taxonomy): Eukaryota > Metazoa > Chordata > Lepidosauria > Squamata > Viperidae > Azemiops > Azemiops feae. The sequence continues at coordinate 631,786 of JALGBA010000172.1, read as the reverse complement.
AGTGTGCAGAAGCAGCCAAAAAAGCCAATTAACAGAGGGATAGAATCAAGATCTGAAGTTCTAGTACCACTTTACAAAGCCTTAGTAAGACCACACTTGGAATACTGCATCCAGGTTTGGTCACTGCATCCAGATTTGGTCACCCCATTATAAAAAAAGATGTTGAGGCTCTGGAAAGAGTGCAGAGAAGAGCAACGAAGATGATTACAGGCCTGGAGGCTAAAACATACAAAGAACGGTTGCAGGAATTGGGTATGGGTAGTCTAGTGAAAAGAAGGACTAAGGGAGACATGATAGCAGTATTCCAACATCTGAGGGGTTGTCACAGAGAAGAGGGGGTCAACCTATTTTACAAAGCACCTGAAGGCAACACTAAAAAAGGAGAGAATAATGTGGAACTAAGGAGAAATTAACTGACAGTGAGAACAATCAACCAGTGGAACAACTTGCCTTCAGAGGTTGTGGGTGCTCCATCACTGGAGGCTTTTAAGAACAGACCGGACAACCATTTGTCTGAAATGGTATAGGGTCTCCTGTGTGAGCAGGGGGTTGGACTAGAAGACCTCCAAGGTCCCTTCCAACTCTGTTATTTTGTTAATGTAATAGTGAACTTAGAGGAGGAGACTATATGAGTTCTGTATGAAAGTGTCCTCTGGCAAGAACAATTATTAGTGATTCCTCTTGCTGTTATTGTAGTTCCTAGTTTTTATACTTTGTTCACTTGTTAGATGATAGAAATACTCTGGGCAAGATGTTCTGATGTGATCTTACATGGATACTTCCAGGACACACCCAATTTTTTCAGCCTCCACTTTTAGTTTCCAATCCCATGGTTGTATCTCCTCCCTCCCTCCCTCCTTCCTTCATTTTTTTCTCTTTTTCTCCAGGATCTCAGAGGAAGGACAAGAGGTTAGTACAGGATCTTTCTAGAATTAAAACATTTTAGTGCAGAATCAGACGCCATGTAGGCCCTGGATCTATACTACAATGGGTACAGATCCTAATGGTGATACTTATCCTTTCTATTATAACCTGCTTTTCTTTGCTGACAGGAACAAGCTGGGACAGAGGCGGGAAACTAAATAGGAGGAGCCAGAAGGCATGTTCTACTTCCAGTATCTACAGCAACAAGACATTGCCTAAAATATTTTGGGGTGCACTTTAATTCAGGAAGGAAGAGAAGTAAAACTGTAATAGAAATGTCATCATTAATTAGGATGGCAGACTCAGAATGTAGAGGAAGTAACATTGGTACATCCTTATCCTGGAAGTCATAATCCTGACTCCATCAATTGGCCAGTGGTCTCCTCATGAGTCTTTGCATGTATGCCAATTTGTATAAGTTTCCTGGAAGGCAAATCATGAATTAAAAAGAGCTGGAAATCATAGTAACAATAAATCTGAATAATTAATCCCTTAAATATCCAGTATTCATAAAGCAGCACAGCACATTTTAGAAATACAGTTCAATTTTTTTTTTAAAAAAAAAACTACAGTAACATTTTGTCTCTGCAAAATCTTATACAGTAGTTATCCTCTCTCTCTTTCTTCTAGGTTGTTTAATTCTTCCTTCTGGATGGGACCTTCCCATTATCTGGCTCATCTGAATCTATCCCATGTCTCCTCCTCTTGACCTACCTACCTTGATTCTCTCCCTGAGTAATTTCCTCAGGGAAAAACCCGGTGGTCTTTGCACCTATGCCAATTTGTATAAGTTTCCTGGAATTAAGTTTCCATGAATTAAGAAGAGCTGGATATCACAGTAACAATAAATCTGAATAATTAATCCCTTAAATTCTAAATTTAAGAGTTGAGATGGAAGTGAAGATATATTAATAAATAAATGAATTGACCAAAGCATCATATCCAATATTCAGAAAGCCACATTACTACTTTTTTTTTTTAGTATCAGGAAGACTTTAGATAGATCGCAACACTGAAGGAAATTTTAAAAAAGGAAATTGCTGGATGAAGAAAATTATTCAGGGGATTCAGTTGATTGCATTGAAAAAGCTCCCTCTCTCGTTTGTAGTGATTTTTAAAATACTTTTTGTGAAAACTGTTTTCTTGTGTTGCCTCACCTTTGTTTAGTGAAGTAATTTATTGCATCCAGAATGAATTAGCAAAGTCATTATCACATCAGTGAAACTTGAGCACAAGATTTCCTTTGGAAAGGACGCAACTTTTGAGGGCTATTTAATCTTTTTCTAGCATAGGTGCTAATTAGATGTTTCTGCTGTTCACTCTGGAGATATTATGGCATCAAAATAAGGAGCCAGGAGCTAAATGTCTATGGAGATTCTCAGTCATCCAGGTCATGGTTGTCCCCAAAGGTGCTTTTTCAGGAGGCAACTGGACTTTCTTGTTTTGCTTTGAAGATGTTTCACTTTTTTACAATGCCTTGGTAAGGCCACACTTGGAATACTGCATCCAGTTTTGGTCACCACAATGTAAAAAAGATGCTGAGACTCTAGAAAGAGTACAGAGAAGAGCAACAAAGATGATTAGGGGACTGGAGGCTAAAGCATATAAGGAACGGCTGCTGGAATTGGGTATGTCTAGTTTAATGAAAAGAAGGACTAGGGGTGACATGATAGCAGTGTTCCAATATCTCAGGGGCTGCCACAAAGAAGAGGGAGTCAAGCCATTCTCCAAAGCACCTGAAGGCAGGACAAGAAGCAACAGATGGAAACTAGTCAAGGAGAGAAGCAACCTGGAACTGAGGAGAAACTTCCTGACAGTTAGAACAATTAACCAGTGGAACAACCTGCCTCCAGAAGCGGTGAATGCTCCAACACTGGAAGTTTTTAAGAAGAGACTGGACAGCCATTTGTCTGAAATGGTGTAGGGTTTCCTGACTGAGCAGGGGGTTGGACTCGACGACCTCCAAGGTCCCTTCCAACTTTATTATTATTATTATTACTTCTCATCCAAGAAGAGCTGAAGAAGCTTCTTGGATGAGAAGTGAAACGTCTTCAAAGCAAAACAAGGAAGTCCAGTTGCCTTCTGAAAAAGCACCTTTGGGAGAGCCAGGAACTAAGAGACATTTGGGGAAGGGCAGTTGTAGTTAGTGAACCAGGTCTTTGGAGAAACGTCAAGTTTCTACTTCTCACTAATTGTCATTGTTTTTGCAGGTTAATTCTTCACTGATTGCTTTCATAGATAATCCAGGATAGAAGGGACAAACTGTGGTCTGTTGGGACTTATAACTTAGTGACATCTGCAGGCTTCCAAATTCTGATCCTTGTTCTACACCAGGGGTCTTCAAACCTGGCCCTTTTATGACTTGTGGACTTCAACTCCCAGAATTCCTCAGCCAGCATGCCTGGCTGAGGAATTCTGGGAGATGAAGTCCACAAGTCATAAAAGGGCCAAGTTTGAAGACCCCTGTTCTACACCAAAGGTATCCAATTGCCTAGGGTCCATATTAACTGAGGCCTCTTGTAGTGACCTTGAGCTATCTAAGTCCAGCTTCTGGGTTATGATACTACCTTCATATATTGTTGCTCCTGGACTTGTCAGGACTGCCTGCACTTTATCTCCCCTCAGATAACCTCCCCTTCTTCTCTAATTTACAGAGACATAGCAAGTTCAGATTTATAGCAGGTTCCTTCGATTTAGGAATAATAATACTAAAAAGGCATTGAGAAGCCCTAACAAATTATTCCTTTTTCTCCCTACTTTGCATTGTTTTTTATAATTGTATTTCCCTATAAAATATTTGTTTGCCTAGAAGAAGAAAAAGTTATTGCTACTGCATGTTCCCTTGAGTTAAACAGCCAAGCACAAAGCTTTTAATAAATTTATACAGATATAATTTGTTCTCAATTTCGAATAAATTCTGACATTCCTCTTCCCCTTTGGACCAACAGACCAACAATATAGAAGATTTACTCCAGGAAAAGACAAGAAGCAAACTTTATAGAGACTTTGGCCATGAGGGATTTACTCAACTCCCCTAATCCAAAATCTTTTATCTCCAAAGCCATGGAATCATAAATTATAACCAATCAGGAACCAATTGGGGCTTGTCAAGTGCTGCTGTTAATTGATTCTACCAATTAACACCTTATCCAAGCATTCTGATGAAGATCCCGTAGCTAATCAATTTTTTTGATAGTGGGCATAGTACAGTTTCTAAATGAAAAGCCTGCTGTTTCATTTTAGTCTGCACTAATTAACAAGTTCCCCACCACCACCAAAATGCCCAGAAGAGAGAAAAAGATCTCTCCTTGTTTTTAATTGCCTTTTGACCTCCTCGATTCTGCTATCTTCAAAGTTTCCTCATCACTAGACAAATTAAAATGCAGTTGATGCTTAAGAGAGAGAGAGAAAAAATCTTGTTAGACCCACCCAGAGGAAACTTTTTCTTGCATTACTCCAATTGTTTGGAGGAATTCTTCACTAGGCAATGATTTCAGTCTATTTTCTGCCTTCCAGTTAATATATGTAGGTGAAGGCATCCCAGGTGACCCCCAGGAAAAAGTTATTTAGTAACTGCAACCTGCAAACTCAGCATATCTGCCAGTTGTGATTTCTGTGTGTGTGTTGCAAAGCAAAGAACCAAGGAGAAACATTTTTTGCAACCTGCTGTGTTTTTGTGCCTCTTCGATCATGCTGGGTCAGACCTAGATTTCCTGCTTGATACTCTCTATGCAAGACAAGTAAAACCAATCATAAAAATCATGGTGGTCTCAGTAGCACCCCTAAATTCATCCATGGCGAGTTGCACAGACAAACGAGCGATTAAGATCTAGTCTTCTCTGAGTCAGGTTTCACTCCTGTGAGTTAATAGATACAATAGTGTAATTTCTTGGCAAAAGTATACAAGTGGATTTTTTTTTTTAACTTGGGTTCAAAAATCAGCATTTCTGTAAGGTAGAAAAATAGAGAAGTTTGCTGTTGGTTCCTTGGTGCTCTCTGAATCTGGTTGTTTTCTTGCAAATATTTCGTTACCAAACTAGGCAATATGACTAGTGCTAGCAGGGAATGAGTAGGTTGCTTTCTTTTTTATATACTAATGGCTTATCCTGTCAGTATATGGAGTGTTCTGGGTGGTTGCTTGAATAGGCTATTTGTCTGAGTTGATAGTTCCTTGATTGTTTATTTCTTGATTGTTGATCTATTAATGATAGTGTTAATCTCTGTTTAATGTTTATGGCTGATGAGGAGGTGTTTTGGCCTTTTTGTTTCCTTTTTGGCTTTTTGATTATCTCTTTTGCTTAGAGTTAGTAACCCTTATGGATACAACACGGTGGCAGTTAGTTCAGCTTGGTACAGTTTGGAAATTTGTTGGTGCATATTTTTTTTAAAAAAGATTAATACACATGCTTATCACAACTTCATCATCACTGAGTACAGAACTGCTTGACACCTGCATTGTAACCAATAATGTATTTGCAATTTGGGTAGCCATAAAAATTCTGTGTGGATTAAATTAAATTAAATTAAATTAAATTAAATTAAATTAAATTAAATTAAATTAAATTAAATTAAATTAAATTAAATTAAATTAAATTAAATTAAATTAAATTAAATTAAATTAAATTAAGCCTCTATTTTAATTTATTTTTGAAAACATAGTCCTGGTTAATTTTGCTTTGGTTGTTTCAGAAATATTTTAGAAATGTTTATTATTATTGTTTGAAACTCAGTATCTTCTGGCCAGTTAAATTTATATCAACTTGACAAAACTCAGTTGGGTAGAATGTATGAAGAATGTTGATGGGGAGGTAATATAGCAATAATTAACACAAGTGTGGAGAACCATGCTTTCTAGGTTTGCTGGGGATTTAACAACATCTGGAGGAGTTGCTCATCCTTGGTTGGTTTCCTCTTATCTTCCAAAGCAATTCCCTGATATGCTTACTGCATGAAATTCACCCATATTTGCAAGGTTACAAACTGACTGTTGATAGGCTTTCTTTTAATTTATGAATTTCAGCAACATCTGGAAAGCCACAAATTGCTCACTTTGGGTAAGCCTTGTTCCAATCATCTGAAACAATATGCTTCTTTTGTCCTACTGCAGTATATCAGTATGCCTGGGAGTCAAAGAATGATACAGGCAGTCTTCTGGTCCATACAATTTGGACGAGGAGATAGATGGGGAATTCATCAAATTTGCAGACAACACCAAGCTGGCAGGAATAGCCAACACTCCAGAAGACAGGCTTAAGATACAGAAGGATCTGGACAGACTTGATCACTGGGCGCTATCTAACAAAATGAAATTCAATGGTGAAAAAAGTAAGGTTCTACATTTAGGCAAGAAAAACCAAATGTACAGGTATAGTATAGGGGGTACCTTGCTCAATAGTAGTAATTGTGAAAGGGATCTCGGAGTCCTAATGGACAATCATTTAAATATGAGCCATCAGTGTGCTGCAGCTGCCAAAAAAGCCAACATAGTGCTAGGCTGCATTAACAGAGGGATAGAATCAAGATCACGGGAAGTATTAATACCACTTTACAATGCCTTGGTAAGGCCACACTTTGAATACTGCATCCAGTTTTGGTCACCACGATGTAAAAAAGATGTTGAGACTCTGGAAAGAGTACAGAGAAGAGCAACAAAGATGATTAGGGGACTGGAGGCTAAAACATATAAGGAACGGTTGCTAGAATTGGGTATGTCTAGTTTAATGAAGAGAAGGATGAGGGGGGACATGATAGCAGTGTTCCAATATCTCAGGGGCTGCCACAAAGAAGAGGGAGTCAAGCTATTTTCCAAAGTGTCTAAGGGCAGGACAAGAAGCAACGGATGGAAACTAATCAAGGAGAGAAGCAACCTAGAACTAAGGAGAAACTTCCTGACCGTTAGAACAATTAACCAGTGGAACAACCTGCCTCCAGGGGCGATGAGTGCTGCAACACTGGAAGTTTTTAAGAAGAGGCTGGACAGCCATTTGTCCGAAATGGTATAGGGTTACCTGCGTGAGCAGAGGGTTGGACTTGATGACCTCCAAGGTCCCTTCCAACATTATTATCATCATCATCATCATCATCATCATCATCATCATCATCATCATCAATAATAATAATAATAATAATAATAATAATAATAATAATAATAATAATAATAATAATAATAATAATAATAATAATAATAATAATAATTTTCTAATAATGTGTCAAATGAGTGAAATATATATACAATTCACTGCAACTTTCATTTTTTATAAACAAACGGTAATATAATTTTCAGTATCTCATTGTCAGGCATTCATTGTTTCTTTCAAGTGTTTGAGTTTAAGTTTTCAAGTATGATGGAAGAGGTCTCTTGGTAATAACAATTTTGTTGGATCACCTAGACAAAATGGCAAAAATGCACTAAGATATAGCTACATGCCGTCCCTTGATTAGACTGCCCAATTTAAGGAGAATCCTGAGATAAGAACCAGCTGCCTATTACTAAAAATGGTGGACAGCATTCTCCTTCCTTGAGCTGCAGAACTGCTGAAGCCATGCAACATTTTCAGGAACCGCTACACACTTTTAATATACAATCTGTTTTCAGCAGTTTACAATGGTTCCTGAAAGCATTGCATAGCCTTAGCAGTTCATCAACTTGAGGAAGGAGAAAGCTGTCCACCATTTTAAGTAATATTGGTAGGCAGCCTGTTTACAAGTATGAGTTCCAACTTACATAGAAATTTGAAATAAAGACAGAGTTAGGCCTGTATATAAAAATAAGATGCCCCCATTGTTGGGTACTATTTTTTATGCTTATAAAAGAATAAAACAACATCATGAATGGAGTTCGGTAATTAAGGATCTGGATCTGGTCTGGGGAGATCTGATTGAAGTACCCACTTGACCATAGAAATTATTGGGTGAGTTTCTGCCAATCACTCCAGTGGGAACTTCATAGGAGCTAGGAACTGTATATGCCATCTTGCGTTTCCATATAAAATGTATGGTGAAAAAGGAAGAAATAAATGATAAATAATATTATGGACATTAAAATACAATTGTCAAGAGACACTTTACAAAATTACTTTATGGAGATAGTAAGTTTTCTGTCTCCCCCCGCCCCCATGGATAGTTTAATTAGTTTTCCTGAACCTTGAATAGAATTGGACTAAATCAATGTTTCCCAAACTTGGCAACTTTAATGTCCCAGAATTCCTAGCTCACTGGATGGGTAATTCTGGGAGTTAAAGTTCACAATCGTAAAGTTGCCAAGTTTAAGAAATACAGTAATGGATGATCCTTAAAAAGAACCATGGTGGTGCAGTGGTTAGAATGCAGTATTGAAAGCTAATTCTGCCTACTGCCAGCATTCAATTCTCACCGGGTCAAGGTTGACTCAGTCTTCCATCCTTCCGAGATTGGTAAAATGAGGACCCAGATTGTTGGGGGCAATATGCTGACTCTGTAAACCACTTAGAGAGCACTGTGAAGCGGTATATAAATCTAAGTGCTATTGCTATTATGATCCCTTCCAACACTACAATTCTGTGATAATGATTATGTGTCAGCAAGATGGAGTGGACTTTTAGTGCTCATACATTTTTTTCTTAACCAATTCACCCCACGGAACCTCAAGAAAAGAAAGGAAATCCTAGTTTGATCTTCATGTATGATCCTTCAGTACAGAGTGTCCTTTTTAGCCCAGATTTCTCTGCTCCAAAGTCTTTTTTTGCTTACTTTACGGGACTATGTTATTGATTTAAATTACTAAGAGACATAAGACAGCAGGGGGACCCTTTTCTCTGTTGCCTGAGGATGAGGGGGTTATGTATTATAATGCATTGGGAAGATTGCAGATTTGGTTTTATTTATGTGTGCAATTTGTATCCTCACTTTCTGCCTACACTAGAAAGCCAAGTTTCAATCTCTAAGTGATTTATAGTTCTCTCCATTTTCTCTCTCCAGCTCAATGTATGATTCTGTTGCAAGTGCCTCTGGAAATCTGCTCTTTTTTTGCCTCCTTTCTCCTGGGCTGGAAGCCTCCAGCTGACTTTTAGTACCTCTTAACTTTCCATCATCACCTGCTCTGCCTCATCTTTTCTCCCCAATTAACCTTACGTTATTTTGTTCTCAGGAGCCAAGTAACCTTGTGCTGCAACAAAACCTCCCATCTGACGGTCTTCTTCCCTAGCATATGTATTTTATTAAACTTCCATTTCCATTTTTATAGACAGGACCATCTCGAGTTGTAAATTAAAAAGGCAGCTGGTAAAGAAACCCTATAAAACTCTCATAATGTTTTTATGCATCAAGCTTAATTCTTATTGATTTTCCAAGCAGTGAATGGCTGTAAGCAAAAATCAGTTGCCCTGTTTTTTAATGAGTTTTTTTTCCCTCCCCTGCCTTGCAGCAATAATGTCCCGAGCCTAAGAATTTGTGTGGAACGAACAAGATTTTTTTAAAGTGTTGCAAATAATGTTTTACGCATTACAACCTTTTAATGAATCCTTGAGGTTGAATTTGAGCCATCTTGCGAAAGAGCAGCAGTTGTACAAAACTAGCAGGCTAACATAGCATAGCAAGAAGGCTAAAAAGTGTCCACTTGATGGCATTCTTTCTTAGATGGCCAACTTGCATCTGGCTTTACCAATTCAGCCTGTAGGTTTGGGCTGCCACAGCTCAATGTGATATTGCAGGATCCAATCTGGGTCGGTCAGAGGTTTAGTCTTCCAAGCTTTCAGACTTGTGCTGGAGACCATCCTCAGGGAACTTATCTCTGTGGATTGGCTCTAGCACAAGTCCAAAAGCTCAGAAGACTAAACTCCGCTCCCGGTGACCATCCCAGATTGGATTCTGCAACATTATCTGTGGACACCTATATTCACCTTCAAAAATTCTATTGCTTCTAGATCAATATTTTTCGAACTTGGCAACTTTAAGACACGTGGATTTCAACTCCCAGAATTTATCAACCAGCAAGTATAATGCTTGAGAAACACTGATCTAGATAGAAACCATTTTATTAGCAGAGAAGAGCCAGAGAAGTCTTATCTGGAGTCTGCCATACAAAAGTTGGTTACTTTGATAAGAACTAAGGAATCTCATCCTGCATCCCTTTGATTTGTTTTAAACCAGGGGTGTCAAACTGCCGGTCCACAGGCCAATTGCATCATGTGGAGGCCGCGCCCACCCCAGCTCCAGCCATGCGGAAAAAGTCATGATACATTGCGACACGTCACATGATGCGGCGAGTTTGACACCCATGTTTTAAACAATGCTTCAGTTCTCAGATGCAAGGAATTTACCTGAAGATACTTCAAGTGAGATTTGGAGGAAGGAGATTGAGGGATTAGGATCAATTTAGTTGAAATGAGTCACAAAATGGTGAACACAGCCTTATATTTACTTTGCTTTAAGGAATATTCTATCCGTTCTCTCTTAGCCTATAATAACAGTTCAGTGATACAGTCTTTTTCTTAGTAGTGATGGAGAAAAGTGCCCATTTTGCATAATGTGAATTTATCAGGTTTGTACAAATTGACATGTGAGTCAAAATAGAATTATCCTTCCATATCTGCATCCTTTCAGAATTTGCAATGCTTCCTAAACAAAGGTACATATAAATATTTGTATGTTAGGGAAAGTACATGCAAACACTTGGATATATTATAGTATAGAAAAATAACATATTCCCCAAAGACCCATAACTATTGAGATATATAAACATGAAAACACACAATTTTCATACCAAATGTAAAAATGAACATTGCAAGCAGATATTAGAATGAAACTCTGTGAGTTTAAATTTGGAGAAATGATTTGTTTCTCACTTAAGTACTTGAGACCCCAAAAGGATCTCTGGGACAGGACAAGTGTTAGGACGCCAGAGATTCTAATGCCAAACTGTGTTTTTCAGCTTGGGGTACATCCAGGTATGTGGACTTCAACTTCTAGAGTCCTCAACAATGTGATGCTGGTGGAGAAATTCTGGGAATATTTAAAGTGACACATCTGGAAGTTACAAGCTTGTCTTTACTGGCATGTAATGATTATCCAAATTTTACAGGTCAGATCTGGTAGTCTTGGGAAATACTGCTATAAAAAGAAACCTTAAAATTTAAACAGTGTAACGGGGAGTACAATGGCATATTATGCATTATCTTTCAATTTAAGCAGATATGCCAGATCTGGGCTAGAAAAACAAAAAATCTGATATCACTAGTTAGCAGCAAAAAACATTTTACATTTTTTAACTCAAATCTGAGGACCTAATTTAATTAGACAGAGATGGTATTGACATTTTTGCTTTATTTCATTTTTTCCTGCCTTTATTTTTGGCCAGCACAAACCAGTGTACATATCCAATATTCCCACCTCCTGTTTCACCAACAATTGCAATTCTAGAGGAGAGAGACAGAGAGACACAGAGAGAGACACAGACACAGACACACACATACACAGAGAGAGAGAGAGAGAGAGAGAAAGAGAGAGAAAGAAAGAGAGAGAGAGAGAGAAACTAGCCCAAAATCATTTAGCTATTTTTCATGCCTAAGAAGGACTAGATCTCACAATCCCCTGTTTTTCAATCCAAACATTACATTACCAGCCTTTAATAATGCACTGACCTATTATCGCCTTGGCTGTAAGTTTTTTTAAGCATCACTTCTTAATCAAATTTAATGTATTTTCAATGCTAATATTTAGGAGCTAATACAACACCCATAAAACAAAATCAGGATCTAAGAAATTAGTTAAACAAATAAATAGAAAACAGCTGCTAAGATCTTAAAATGAAAACACCTGAAAACTCCTTTGAGTCTACTCATAGCCATTGCAAACAGATGCTACAGCAGGGGTGCCAAACTCGCAACGTCATGTGATGTATCACGGCGTATCTCGACTTTTTTTCCATTGCCGGCAATGGGGTGGGTGCGGTTTTGGCATGATGCATCCAGCCCGTGGGCCGGCACTTTGACACCCCTGTTCTACAAGGTCTGTAAAACTACGATCTGAAATAAATGTGAAATATATCTGCATTAGAATAGAATAGAAGCTGGAAGGGATCTTGGAGGTCTTCTAGTCCAGCCCCCTGCTCAAGCAGGAGAACCTATACCCTTTCAGACAGGTGACTGTCTAGTCTCTTCTTAAAACCTCCAGTGATGGAGCGCCCACGATTTCTGAAGGCAAACTGTTCCACTGGTTGTCCTCACTGTTAGGAAGTTTCTCCTTAATTCCAGGTTGCTTCTCTCTTTGATCAGTTTCCAACCATTGTTTCTTGTCCTGCCCTCTGGTGCTTTGGAGAATAGTTGGATGCCCTCTTCTTTGTGGCAGCCCCTCAAATACTGGAATACTGCTATCATGTCACCCCTGTTTCTACTTGTCTTTAGACTAGCCAAACCCAAGTCCTGCAGCTGTTCTTCATATGTTTTAGTCGCCAGGCCTTTGATCATTTTACTTACTCTTCTCTGAACTTTTTCCAAAGTCTCAACATCTTTTTGTAGTATGGTGACAAAAATTGGTTGCAGTGGTCTTACTAGGGTTTTATAAAGCAGTACTAGTACTTCATGTGATCTTGATTTTATGCCTCTGTTTATACAACCCAGGATTATATTAGCTTTTTTGGCTGCTGCTGCTGCTATTGGATCATCCACTAGGACTCTAAGGTTTCTCTCAAAGTTACTGTTTTTAAGCCAGGTCTCACCTAATCTGTACCTTTGATTTTTCCTGCCTAAATGTAAAACTTTGCTTTTCTCCAGATTAAAATTCATTTTGTTGAATAGGGCTCATTAGGAATATATTAATCCTAATATAACTTTGCATAAATTAAGTTTTCTGTGCTTTTAACAAAAGGTCCCCTAATATAAACCTGTAATGGTGGGAAGCTCTGTTTACTGAATGTCTGACTAGTGGTTAATTTAATGAAAATAAATTTCTCCAGAGAAACCATTAAGAGAGGTTGATACTGTGCTAACCTCTGCCTACCAACTCTATATTAAAAGCAACTAGAAACCACACATACTTCTGGGAGAAGGATTAGGACCACAACTATATGTTGTCAAGATTATTTCTTGGTATTCTGGTGTTCATCAGATTTTTTTGCAGCCTGGCATCCATACTAAGACCTCATATTTAAAATATTCATTTCTTAATTTTATATTTCATCTTTCCATTGGCTGACCAGCCCGGGCAGCAAATGTCATTTCTTAAAAATGCAAAAAAGAAGAATGATAATGATGATTTAAAGAGGTCTCTCTTGAAAGTTCATCTAAGGTAAGAGAGAAAAGAATCTATGAATATTTTAGAGTTGATCCTAAAAATTATTCAAATATCTATTTCACAGCCTGAATTCACAAGGAAATAGAATAAATGTTGCCCCATGATGTAGCCTGGTGACTTGCAACCTTCCCTGCATCTTGGTCACAGATGACAATCATGAGATCACGCGGTGGTACAATCAAATCATAAGTGCTAAGTGCCCAGATCATAATCACGTGATAATTTTTTTTGTATCTGTGTTTGTATTTGAACCTAAAACCTCTAGCTTTTTTTATAAGTCCACCAAGCATTATAAAATGACAGTTACTTCCATGCCATTTTCTTGACAAGGTAGTTTGCTGTTGCTTTCTTCCAGGATGTTTTTCAATTTATTGGGAACAAATGTGGATATTATATAGCAGGAAAAAAAGGTTAGTAGGGCAGAGATCGAACTTCTAAATTCTAAAATTGATGAAGTAGTAAAGGCATCTCTTTTTTCATTAACTTTTTTAAAGCCCAGAAATCTTAAAACAACACTTACTTCTTTGAAAAACAGAATCTTGTTTTCAGGTGCTTCCTGACATAGCTATTACTATGTGTCCAATAAATATTACGATGTGTCCAATATTACCAATAAATTATAGGGAACAATTCCTTTCATTATAATTTAGGTAATTAAGGACAATTTCAGTCTGTTCCTATACCCAAGTGGAGAAGTTTCCCACAGATTTTTATTTAACAATTAGTATAACAATTTGCCAGATCAGAAATCTACCTGTAAAAAGAGACAATGAAATGGAGTGGTCTATTCTAGTTCTTTAATCTATAACCAATAGGGCTGGAAACTTAAATGTCAGTTCATAACATTTATTTCATATAAGTGCTCTGATTATTGGTAGTATCTGTGAGTCATTCCATATAGGTTCTGTCCATCTTATAGGCCCCATCCCATTAGTTGTGTGGCACATCCCAAATTTTATTTCTTGGTCACACTCACGTATGACAGAATGCTATCGCCTGGATTTTAAATATAGAGCTCACCTTCTAAAAGTGACATTACCACCAAATGTGCTTCCATTTTTCTCCAGCTTTTTGAGCTTGAAGGTTATGCTCCTGCTATAGTTTAATGCATTTTTCCCCCAAAGGAGGGGGCTTAAAAACCCTCACCTTTTTCTCTCTTAAGCTATAAAAGCTTATGCTATCACAATTTTCTTATTGCAAGCTCTGTGATTTTTTTGGGGAGGCCATTAATAATGGAATGAATCTCCCGAGAATAGCAATAAAATCATGAAAAGTTGGCAAGCCTGCTCACTCCTGTGGTGGTCTTGTTACAAAGTTTACTGGGCAGGGAGAAAGGTAGCTGCAGTTTCTTATCAAGACCCTGGAGAGGAGAAATGCAGCTATTCCAGTGATGGTTCCAGGGGAAATCTGCCTTGAGTCAGGCGGAGTAAGAAATGTAAATGAAGATCATTCCAGTGAAATTGACCTTTTGTTGGTTGGATGCTGCTGAGCTGCCAAGCTTTGCTGAACCAGAGGTGGAGTTTGGCTAGATCGAAGGTACCTGTTTGCTTGTTTGGTTAATGCTAAACAAGACTGAAACAAGATCCTACCCCAATAATTTCCTTGTTTCAAGTTCATCTAGAGCATGTCTGTTTATGGAAGATTGCAGTAGGGCATAGGAACAATATAATTGTAGGTTTGGCTAGCATAAGTTTCCTTTCATTTACTATCTCTTTGGGGAAGGAAGAAAAACTAGTAAACTGGAAGGTAAGAAGGCTCTTGCAATTGTCCATTCCCTAATTGGTCTTCCTTTGCTGACCAAGCTAAAGTTCAAATCGGTGGATGGCTCTGAATCAGAGCTTCGTCGCCAATGGAAATTTTACTTGGGTCTGCTGAGCAGAGATTTCACATGTGCTGACTTAGCCACTGGGACTCTCCTGGCCTCTTATCTCGTTCTCTTTTTGCCGAGGCATTTGTGAAGTGTTCAATAATCTTGGGCTGCGAAGTTCTTGTCAGCTGTGGCTTGCACACATTCTAATGCTGGCTTTGGTCAGCATTAACAATGAAGCTGGCAGGGTGGAGGGGAACTAGAGCTGGGGCCTTGTCAGCAGTTAATTAGGCTATACTGCACACAGAGCAGCTCTGATCAGCTCCCAGAGCTTCCCTTCCTATCGCAGAAAGCTGTCACTGCAGAGAGCAATCTGTCCGCTATGTTGTCAAGAGAAACCTTGGATACAAATGCTCACAACCTTTGCAAATTGCCCAGATCAAAATGATCTGGCAAACTAGGGGTTTTTGTTTGGTCAGTAGACCTAGGAACACAGAAACAAAGCTGAATGAATGTTGCCGGGCAGCAGTGGAAACTGAACAGACATAATAGGGGCATTCAAAAATTCATGTGTAGCATAGATAATGATGATAGATACTGTAGCAGTTCTTCCTCTCTTACAAAATCAAAACTCAAGATCTTCCGTAGAAATAGAATGCAGGAAGATTGGATGAATAGAAGGAAATATTTCATGACTCAGTTATGGAACTTGCTGCCAGCAGCTATAGCCATGGTAGCCAATTTGGGTATTTTTTGTTTTTGTTTTTAAAAAAGGCACTGGATAAATTAATGTAGATCAGGCTTTCAATGGGTACTAATATTGATAGCTGTTTATAGTCTTATCAGTTTATAGCAGCCTGCCTTTGATGTTGGCTGCTGAGAAGGAATGAACAACAATTCTCCAGGCCAGAATTGTAAATGTCCTACATACTGCCAGTAAATAAATAAGTTTATCGCTGTAACTACAAGTTATAACAGATACCATAAAAATACAATAAAATAACAGCGGAAAAGTAAAATTCAGCCAGTTGACCAATATGTGACACACAATGCTGGGTTGGACAGGTGTATAACCTGGTCCAGCAAAGTAATTCTAATATTCTTATGGATTTTTTTTAGATTGAGGGCCATGCTTGACTTTGAAATGGCATACCAGAGGTCAAATTCCAGGAAAGTAAAAAAAGACTAAAACAAAAGAAATAGTTGGGGTCAGAACAAAATAATTCTTAACTGCATGCGAGGGAAACATAAATTTAATTAAAATTATTCTGGTTGACTAGAATGAATGTCAATACAGGTGGTCCTCGACTTTTGACCACAATTGAGCCTAAAATTTCTGTTGCTAAGTGAGATGGTTGTTAAGTGAGTTTTGCACCACTTTACAACCTTTCTTGTCACTGTTGTTAAGTGAATCATTGCAATTGCTAAGTTAGAAACACGATTGTTAAGTGAATCTGGCTTCCCCATTGACTTTGCTTGCCAGAAGGTCACAAAAGGTGATCACATGACCCTGGGACATTGCAACCGTCATAAATATGAGTCAGTTGCCAAGCATCTGAATTTTGATCATGTGACAATAGGGATGCTGTAACAGTCATTAAGTGTGAAAAATGATTATAAGTCACTTTCTCAGTGACCTTGGTCACTAAACAAATGGTTGTAAGTCAAGGACTACCTGTATTCTCCATAGATTTATTTATTTCTTTTACTTACTGGCACATTAAAAATTATAACTGAATGGCAGCTCTTGAGGGATTGCCCGACTGATGAAGAGCATGCTACATTCAAGATGGACAGAACCAAACTGCAGCAAGAGGGTGGGATGAGCCTCCATTGAAATTGCACTGGTGAAGCCTAATTCAGCAATGATATCTATGTATTATTTGCAAATAACTGGGAAAATAAAAGGTTTTTTTAACGAAGGAGTGAAGTTGGGAAAGATGATAGGATTTGAAATACTTATAAAGAATCAAGATAATTTATTAGTGCGTATTTATGAATTGCTACTTAAATATGATACAGAGACAGAAAAACTAAACTGTATGATAAATGGGTGGAAACTTTCTAAAAAGCAATAGCAATGGATCAATGGGAAGACTTATGGGGAAAAAAAATCAATAAAATTCACACCAAGTTACAATCTGAGGAAAAATAGGTACAAAATGGTATATACTGTAATTCCATCAACAATTGCAAAGTTACATAAATCATAGAAGCCTAAACATTGGGAATGCTGTAACAAAGAAAGAACATCGATCTTCTTTGGAATATGTTTTAAAAGTAAGTTCTCTTTGCTCAAGAGCAAGAAGTAGCTTTGCTCAAGAGCAAGAAGTAGCTTAACAAAAGAAGGAGAATTTTTTTTTGCCGTGTTATTTATTTTTTAAAAAATATTTATAACGATTAAGGCAGCAAACATGCCTAATACTTCTTCCTCTTGCTAATTTCCCCACAACAACCTTGTGAAGTGAGCTAGGCTAAGAGAGAATAGTTGGCCCAAAGTCACTCAGTTGGTTTTCCATATCTAAGGTGGAACTAGAACTCACCATTTCTTGGTTTATAGTATGGTGTCCTAAACCACCAGAGCAAACTTTTCTTGTTTTCAAGGATGGAAGTTATGACAACTTTTATCCTATAGGCACTCTTGCTGTATCCAGTGATGATTTTGCTGATACAAGTTTGGGGATGGCTATAACCATTGTTTCATAGAATCAGAAGGAGTTGTTTTAAACATTTAAGCTGAGGCCTTACCAAAAGATCTCTAGCAAAGGTTTAGCCAGTTTCTATTTGAAGTCATTGAGCAAGAACATATTACACAGGAAAGCTATTTAGAGAATAACAGAACAACACAGTTGGAAGGGAGCTTAATAATAATAATAATAATAATAATAATAATAATAATAATAATAATAATAATAATAATAATAATAATAATAATAATAATAATAATAATAATAATAATAATAATAATAATAATAATATATAAAGTTGGGAGGACCTTGGAGGTCATCTAGTCCAACCCCCTGCTCAGGCAGGTAACCCTATACCATTTCAGGCAAATGGCTGTCCAGTCTCTTCTTAAAAACTTCCAGTGTTGGAGCATTCACCGCTTCTGGAGGCAGGTTGTTCCACTGGTTAATTGTTCTAACTGTCAGGAAATTTCTCCTTAGTTCTAGGTTGCTTCTCTCTTTGGTTAGTTTCCATCTGTTGCTTCCTGTCTTGCCTTCAGGTGCTTCGGAGAATAGCTTGACCCTCTCTTCTTTGTGTCAGCTCCTTAAATATTGAAACACTGCTATCATGTCTCTCCCTCCCCCCAGTCCTTCTTTTCATTAAACTAAACATACCCAATTCCAGCAACCGTTTTTTCTTTGTTTTAGCGTACAGTCCCTTAATCATCTTTGTTGCTCTTGTCTGCGCTCTTTCTCAACACTTTTCTTACATCGTGGTGACCAAAACTGGATGCAGTATTCCAAGTGTGGCCTTACCAAGGCATTATAAAGTGATATTAATACTTCACGTGATCTTGATTTTATCCCTCTGTTAATGCAGCCTAGCACTGTGTTGGCTTTTTTGGCAGCTGCAGCACACTGCTGGCTCATATTTAAGTGATTGTCCACTAGGACTCCAAGATCCCTCTCACAGTTACTACTATTGAACAAGGTACCACCTATACTATACCTGTACATTTGGTTTTTCTTGCCTAAATGTAGAACCTTACTTTTTTCACCATTGAATTTCATTTTGTTAGATAGCGCCCAGTGTTCAAGTCTGTCCAGATCCTCCTGTATCTTAAGCCTGTCTTCTGGAGTGTTGGCTATTCCTGCCAGTTTGGTGTCATCTGCAAATTTAATGAGTTCCCCATCTATCCCCTCGTCCAAATCGTTGATGAAGATGTTGAAGAGCACTGGGCCCAGAACAGAGCCCTGGGGCACCCCACTACACCCTTCCCTCCATGTAGATGCAATTCCATTGAGGACCACACACTGAGTACGGCTGGTCAGCCAGCTATGAATCCATTTGGTGGTGATGCTGTCTAACCCACATTTTTCTATCTTATCAAGTAGTAGGTTGTGGTCTACTTTATCAAATGCCTTACTGAAGGCTTGGAGGTCTTCTAGTCCAACCTCCTGCTGAAGCAGGAGACCCTACACCAGGGATGTCAAACTCCCAACGTCACGTGATGTGTCACGATGTATCACAACTTTTTTGCCATTGCCGGCAATGGGCAATTGACACTCCTGCCCTATACCATTTCAGACAAAGAGGACTTGTAATGATTGAAAGCAAGCCTGAACAACTCATCTTTCACTGAATTTTGAAAGAATTTCATTTAAGGTATGATCTCTGTGGAATATATAAGGAATTGCATGAAGGATGTAGCTGGCTATGGTTAAGTAAGAAAGCACATATCTACATTTTTATAAATGGTGTTGGCTATGTAAGGATTCCCAAGATCAAACAGACAAAACACACAGCATGCAACTTATCTTCTTGTGACATTTTAAAGATGGAAGATAATTGGCTTCTCTGAAAGTTTGAATTTTACAGCTAGATATGAGCAGCATGAAGCTTATCTGATTGCCACATCATGGCATCTGCAGTATGCAACAAGTTAAACTGCTTTATGACTAATTGCTCTGGCAATTAGTTTGCAAAATAATGGTTCTTCTGATACTAGTGTAACTTTCCTTAGCTACTGTTATGTTTGTAGCTATAACTAAATTCCCCTCAGAGTTAATCAAGGTGTTAAAATAAAACTTAGCTGGACGTCTCTATTGGCTAGCAGAACATTTATCTTCTTGTTTTGAATCCTGTTTTCCTTATGAAAATATGCACAGGAAAACCTAATCCTTCAAAGCACCCTCCCCATACTTATAATCTTCAGTAATCAATCACCCAGGAACCCCAATTAGTAATCTTCAATCCATCCAAAGCTGCATATCTTCAGCAGTCTGAAATTGTCAAAATCCCACTTATTTTATTAGCCCTCATTATCTCTACCTCTCTAGCTGCAACCTGCCAGCTTCTTAAGTTATTTTGGCTTCCTCCCCTTCTCTGTGAAAACCTGTTTATATGCTTAAAAATCTTATATGTTTTTATCCCAACTAGTTTCCTAGAATTCATCATATTCAAACAAAGGATATATGTCAGGGAGATCACATGATAATCTTACCTAATGCTTATCTGCTTCATCACACCTATCATCCTTTTTCATATCCTTCTTCACCTCACTCATATAGCATCCTGAAAAGGAATAGATCCCATTATGCTCCATTTTCTTTCTTTGTAGTGTAGCTGTCCAGATATAGGATCAGACAGTGAATAAAAGAAAACCTTGAGTTTTCAAAAGCAGTACAAAATTATATCCATTTTGCACAAAGGCCATGGTAAAAACTGCTGGAAATAGATGGTGGGAGGGAGATTCAAGTTTACAATGTTCATTTTGCTCCATATCTTTTCTCACGGAATAGAAAATAAGAAGCTCCTTCTGGGATGTTCAGAAACAGATTTGTTTTGCCAAATGTCAGAACAGTGATCAGGTACCCAGGCATTGGGTTTTGTTTTGTTTTGGATCCAGAGACAATAAGCACAACCCTGAACAAAGAGATTTTAAGCTTTGTTATTAATTTAAATAAATAGATTTAAAAGCATAATATAAAAAGCATACATATCGAGCAAGATGATATCCAAAGTTCTCATAAGCTGTTAAGAGCTCCTTAATAATGACAACAGATATGCCCCAGTGCTCAGTTCTGTGCAGAATATCCCAACAAACAGCAACAAGTCCAAGGTTTTCATTAAAACCTGGCATCATTACTTCATAGCCTTGCTTCCATGGTCATTAGACCTGACCCTGACTGGGTGGCACCTGACTCTGGGATGGGAACCGAAAGTCTGAAACTTCAACAGATTTACCATTATGTGAAGATACCACCCCCCTCTTCTTTATGCAGTAAACAAGAATGAAAAACAAGCAGGTTAACATAAAATAAGCTCTAAACTTCTAGACATTTCTTAATATGAAGAAGAAATCAAAATATGTCACTCCCCGAAATAACAATGGTCTTCTATATTGCCACCACAAGACTATAAGTTATAACCACAATTTATAATGTGTCTCATCCCCAAATCCTGTACTCATGTTCATCCATGTTAACGTTTTTCTTTCTCTGCTGTATGGGTTCATTGTCTTTTTGTTATTTGGGGGGTTGCTTTGCTATATATGTCTTGATACTAGATGTCTTCAGCATTCTGAATTGAAGTGAAAAGACAAAATGGGCAGCTGAAGTGATACTTTAAACAGAGCTAGAGAGACAGAAAATGGAAAATCAGAGTTAATAATGAATAAAATCTAAGACAAGTTCAACTGTTTTCAGCCGATGAGAACAATCATGATTAAATGCACTATGCTTGAAAGTGAATGAAAAGGCTGAACAGCAAATATTAATAGTAAGAATATGAGAGACAGCAGTGTGATTATAGGCACTCAACAGACATAAATGGGTGAGATTTCAGAAGGATTCTATGTGGTAAATCAGTGACGGTGGATGCCCACCATTTGCTCAGCTATAGACTTTTTTTGTGGTACAGATCTGGAACTTATGGGCGGTTCTACTAGTGGTAGTTCTAAATAGCTGCCTACGTAGACCAGACAGAAAACACAACAAGATGGACTAATTCTACTTTAGTGTAAGACTACATTAACAGAATATACCAGGATATATTAGGGACATTGCTTCTGCTACCAGGTGAGTTTTCTTTTCTACCAGGTTGCAACATTGGGCTACAACCTGGTGGAAAAAGTACAGAATTAGCACTGTAACTTATGCAGCATTAGCTTCAAGGCTAGATGGATTCTAATATAGGGTTGGCTTGCAGACTGTGACAGAAGCTACAAATAGTGCAAAGTACTCCAGTTGGATTGCTAAGGAGGGCAACCTACCAAAGCTTGAAGCTTTGTTCAAAGGAGGTGCACTACACACTATCACTCAAGAGAAGATATTCTCAATACAGAACACTCAATTTTGGAATTCCCTTCATATCCAGCCATTATTGATTCTATGTCAACTATTTAATTTTCAGCGCCAGCTAAAAACCTTCCTATTCTTTGAGGCTTCTGGCCAAGCTTATGCTGCTGGGTTGTTTAATATCTTGCTGACATTGTAATGAGATCATTTTGGGTTATAATTTGGGCAATTTTGTATGATTTGTATTGATCTGTTTTCTTATATCCAAATATAGAATGAAAAGTAGGCTGGCTTTTTATCAATTAAAAAAAATGGCTTAAGATTTGCAAATTAGCTGCGAGATCAAAACCATTAAGCTGGGGAAATGCTAGATAGTAGTTAGAAGTCTGATCATTTAAGGCTTTGAAGAACTGCCAAATGTTAGAACAGATTAGAAAAAAGGGGGGGAAAAGAGAGAAAGAGAGATCTGAAGGCTGCATTATATAAAGTGACTATACTTTTTAAACTCATGGATTTAAATTTACAGGAAAAAAGAAAACATTTAAGCACACACACACACATAGATATATCCAATCTAATTAGTGTTCAAGAAAAAGGTGATTGAAAAGAAATGACATCATTGCAAATTGCCAGTGAAATGCATCCCAGCTTAATCTTTCTTAAGCTGTGTGAAAGCTTATCCACAAGACAAAAATATCATTAATTTACAAAGTACCCTTTGCACCAGAGAGAGAAAATGTTCCTTTTGACAAGATTGCCTATAGGTTTCTTACTATGATGGCATATAATCTATTTGATAAAAAGATTTTAATCTAAGCTTGTTTGCATCTCTATGGCTGAAGTATATGAAGATCAGAATAGCTGAAGCAGTTTGGGCAGTAATGGGCACAGATTATTTTGGAGACACTAGTTTTATAATGTATGTTTTAGCCCACAGAATGCCCCAAGTGTAATTTCCAAGATTTTTATTTCAAATAAATGTAGAGAGCTTGCATGAAAACAAGAACGCACAAAAATAAAAAAGATAACTGGACATGTGACCAATTTTATTATGAAACAGCAGGTTTGAAAAGAGCGGGCTAATCTGTCTGAGATTCCAAATAGTTATTGTAGCAAATACTATACAGATTTCATAATTCTTCTACTAACTTAGTTCACACATTTTAGTAATATACTATTCCCAGAAAACAGAGAACTTGTTAAGAAAGTAACATCATCTTCAGAGTCAGAGAAACAAGCTGAGAGCCTATAGATATAATAATGCCATCGAAACAACAACCAATAAAAAGGGGAGACTAGCTAATACAGCTGGGTCTGGTTAAAAAAGCCAAAACTTTTGGCTCCGTGTTCCTTGAAAGACATTGCAGAAAATAGCTGTTTAAACCAGAAAAAATGGAGGACGGCTTGAGGGTGTTCAAACTTTTTCCCTTTGAGAAAGATAGAATGGGACCTTTAAAAATGAAACTGAGGCTTGAAAGGACAACATCAATGGGGAAGCCAACAGGAAGTTGCAGGTCCAAGGCCAGGACACAGGTAAGTGGCTGCTGCTCAGTAGGGAAGGGAGCAAGAGGATGTGATGGCCAGGGGTCAGGAATTGTACATGGGGGTGCATGAGAGTGCTGTGCATGTCTGTACAAAAGAGGCTGTGTGCATCAGGGAGGTTGTTTGGGGAGGAAGCAGTGCAGGTCCAGAATGGTATGTGGGGGGGGGGGGTCACAGGATTGTGTCAGAGGTACTGTGTAGGTTAAGAGGGGTACTGGGCAGTATGTGAGAGGTGCCATACAGGTCAGAGGCATTGCATGGCAGAGATCTGTGAGTCAGGAAGGGTGCATGGGTGTGTGCAAGGGATGCCATGCGGGACAAGGGAGGCACATGGAGGCACAAGGTTTCATGGGTCAGGAAGGCCGCATGGAGCTGCCCAAAAGAGCTGTGTGGGTCAGGGAAGGTGCATGAGGAGGCAACGTGGCTCTGGGAGAAGTGTGTGGGGGTGCAAAACTGGTGCCTTGTGGATCAGGGAAGGTACATGGGGTGGCATGGGTCAGGGAGCATGCATGATTACTGTGCCATGTGAGTCAGGGAAGATTTGTTTGTGTGTGTGTGGGGGGGGGGACAGCACCAATCAGGGGAATGTGCAGGGCCTGGTCTTGGCCAGGAAAGGTATGTTGACACCCTTTCCCTTTGTACCCTTTCCCCTTTCCCCTTTCCTCTTTCCTCTCCTCTCCTCTAGGCAGGTATGTGGTTGCTGCTAAGTAGGGGAGGGAGTGGGGCATAGCAAAACTGGCTGAGAAACTGTCACAGAATATTGAAAATGAAGATCACATGACTGCAGCAAAGGCAAGAAGCACAGCAGCAGCCAGTAGCAATGAAGCAACCATAACTTCCCCAAATTTCATTCCCGTAAGCATCATGGATTTTGGACACATTTTGAATATTAGCCCATTTGAGGTACCTTGGTTCAAAAATTATTGCCTTATGGCACACCTTTTCACCTAGTTAAAGGTCATGATGAGAGTTGTAGTAGTATATAGATAGATACTACAAGGAACTATTAATAGAGGGATTATATATACTAGAGATATTACAAGGAACCTTTCCTGAGCACCCTTAATACATATTGGCTTGTGTATTTTGCTTCTGACTGATGCAGAAAAGGTTGGATCAAACTGACATGCTTAGGGAAGGGAAGAGACTGATGGCAGCTGTTCTTTTCCATGGCAGAAATGGCTTTTTGAGACACAGATAGAACTGAGATGAACTTATTCTCTCTTGTATATTTCTCTAACGCATATCCCAATGTTTTATCTCTCCTGGCGGCTTTCCAGATGCAGTCTCTGCTTCATAAAATTCCATGGAAGCCATTCAATTATATGGGAGAAACATAAAGTGATATTAAGCTTAATGGCTAGTAGACAGGATACAAAAACTATTCCTGGTTTCTCATGATATTTTACCATATCTAAAAGCTGTTCACTCCTCTTGCAAAAATTGAATTGGCTGGTGTATCCTCTGGGGCAAATATTTTCACCCTCTTCAAAGCATTTGCTGAATGAAGAATGGCACATGTAACAATTCTGCTGCGTGAGCTGCATTGAGTGCTGGTCTGTTCTGGTCCAATTCAAGAGGTTGGTTATGACCTTTAAAGTCCTGCATGGCACGGGGCTAGGCTACTTAATTCATCCTGTTGCATCAGCTAGTCCCATTTGGTCAGGCAGGGAAGGTATATTTCAGACCCCATCAGCCAAAGACCTCCGACTGCAGGGTCTAGGAAGAGAGCCTTCTCTGTTGTTGCCCCCACCCTCTGGAATACTGTCCCTCCCCCCCCAGAAGTGAGGCAGGCCTTCAGGAAAGACATGAAACATGGCTCTGCAGCCTTGCTTGGGGGGAACAGAGGAACACAGAACTGTGGGCCTACTTAATACCCTGAAAGCCCTTCCCCTGCATTCTAATTAATTTTACATTCCTTACTTCTTTTTAAATGTTATCTCTTATGCCATACTGTTCTTATGCCTTTAATATTTTATTATACATCGCCCAGAGTCTCTCTGTGAGGCTGGTGGGCATTTCTTAAGTATGACAGAGATAGATAAGATAGACAGACAGACAGACAGACAGACATATATTAAAGATATAGAAATCCTCTCTTTTTCACTTCAGATTCAATGTCTATCTTTCTCCTCAGTGTATCTTCAATTTTTTACACATAAAGAACCCAAACTAAATAGACATATCAGCAGAAAGGCCTGTGAATCTACTTGTGAGATCAGCTCTATCAACTGAAGACCAGTCTAGCAAAGAGTAAACCTTTAAGCAGCCTTGGAAAGAAAATGTGCTTATTCTGATTTCTTTTCCAAATCAGTTAACCCAACAAAGCCTCCAAAGCTACATGCAAACTGAAACATGTTTTTTACACCATGTTTTACATGTTTAGAATTTTACACAATTGACCACCATTTGGAACAAAACAGAAATGCACATTTAAAGGGGGGGGGAGTGTATTTAGAAAAAAAATGCACTTTGCTAGATAAGTAATTGTGAGAAATGTACCTGATGTATATGTACTTGAAATGTACCTAAAAGTATGCAGGTGTGTTTCAGCAGGTTTTTCTTTTTTTTCTATCTGGATGAATTTGCATGTTGATGCAGAAAGGACTGGTCAAAAAAAAAAGGGGGGGGAATTGAGTAAAAGAATAATTGACAGATTCACTTGTTTCCAGCCGGATGACTCATAAATGTGACTCAGCAAAATGTCACATCAAAAGTAGAGAGTAATTTTTCCACACACATACCCTCCTTCCATAGATATATGGATGAAATACACAAACAGTGAGATTTCAAACCTGTAGTTTGGTCATACAGCATAGAGAAGGCAGATACAAATTCTGCAAAATGGATGGCTTCTTTTGGTCACTCACACTGACAGAATGTCCAAGCCCACAAAAGATCAATGGGCTTGATCTTTTACCTGCAAACCATGTAAGAATGCATTTCAAATGAGCTGGAAAAACCAATGGTGGAACACTTGTTTTAGACAGTCCCAGGTAATCTCCTGCGGTAAATGATCATGTAGTTTGAGTCAGGAAGGGTGCATGGTCTGCCCAAGAGGTGCTGTGTGGATCAGGGAAGGTGCATGAGGATGCTGTGTGGGTCTGGGAGAAAGGCATGTGGGGGTGCCATGTGGGTCAGAGAAGGCACTTGGGAAGGTGCTACATAGATCAGGAAGGATGCATGAGGTGAAGGAATGGTGCATGGGGTGAAGGAAAGGTGCATGGAGTGCAGGTGCTGTGGTGGTCAGGAAAGTATGTGATGGAGTTAGCATGGGTCAAGAAGCATGGGGCTGCACAAGAAGTGCCATGTGGGTAAGAGAAAGCCTGCAGGGGGGAGTGTGCATGTGCCAACATAGGCCAGGAAAGGTACCTGAGCTTGCTTGCTTGCTTGCTTGCTTGCTTGCTTGCTTGCTTGCTTGCTTGCTTGCTTGCTTGCTTGCTTGCTTGCTTGCTTGCTTGCTTGCTTCCTTCCTTCCTATATATTGGCCTTCTTCCTTCCTTCCTTTTCTATGGATATACAAATCATTTGGCCTGATGTTTACCTGCAAACCTTGTATGAATTCATTTCAAATAGGCTGAAAAATGCCACAGCTAATGCTGGAACACTTGTTTTAGACAATCCCAAGCAATCTCCTACAGTATCGTCATGTAAATGATCATAGAGAAAATGTCCATAAAGGCGCCTCTTTCACTGTAAGAATAGACAGGAACGGGGCAAATGGTCAAATTCAACAGGAAACAGATTCAGGTGTGTTACCTGCAGACAGGATCACTGGAGTAGCATACATTTAAAGGACAAAGGGGCTTCCAGGTGAGAACAGATGTTTCCAGGGAGTTTTGCAGCTGGACATCTTTTAATTTAAAGCAAAGCATTTCTATTCTAATATTTTTGTCCATGATGGAAAGAAAAATTCTTTCCCCCCCTTTTCAGTGTTTCTTTTCCCTCTGCTCTTGTTCCAGCAGACTCTTAAATTGCTCTTTGTATCAAGCCAATAGGGATAGTTTTAAGGCAAGGAAGATACATTGCCAAGCAGAGTTACAGATCCCAGGACTGTTTCTCCATAATCCAGAGCAGCTGGATATCCATCATTTCACTTTTTTTTTTGTTTTCATTTAAAACAACAACAAAACAAAACAGAAAAACAGAAACTCCCAGCACATTCCTTTCTTTCTTTTTTTTTTAAAAGGCAAAAAGTAATCTCAGCTTGGCCTGTGTTGTTATCCTTTTAAAGGCATTAAGTGCCCAATATAACATAAGAAAAATGGTGGTTGTACGCTTTTCTTTAAATCCTTTGGCGGTTAAAAGGGAGTGAAAATGACGGGTTGCAAGAACCAGGGCATTATTTTCCATTTGTATTAGGATCATTACTTTTATGGGGCATTTTATTGCACTTTTTGGGGTGCTGCCAAATCTTTTTGTCTTCCTTGTCTCCAGAGGGAGATGAGTGAGACTTAACTTCTGCATTGAAATAAATACTGCGGGTTGTGGAAACAACAGTTGCAAAGTGTAAACCCCGAATCTTGGAAATCACAGATGGGCAAGAGTAAAAAAGGAATTACATAGTGCCAATTCTTTTTTTTTTTTTTTTGCTGTTGTAGTTTTTAAGTAGGTGGGTCAGGGTCCCAAATGCAATTAAATATAAGCCATTCACAGTAATTAAAAAAAAGATACTCTTATATTTATAAGTTCCAGAAACAGAGCAGCAATGTATGATATATTTAATTTTGAAAAGGGGAAATTTAAATTGCTTGGCTAAAGATTCAAAGCTATTGTGCTTCATATTTGCGGGAAACATGATCAGAGCAGACACTCCAGGTTCTCAGCAAAAGAGAGTTTCAAAACTTAGGAGAACATTTTCCGCACATCTATCTGTGTCAAATGTTGACTGCCATCAAAGATCTGAGGGGATAGAATTTATTTCATCTTCCCTTGTTAATATGCGGTACATTTCTCTATTCTTCATGGCAGCCAAAGCAAAGATGAGAAATACCCTACATTTGATGATACTGGAAAAGAACAGAGAAAAATGGGTTTTAGAACCTCAAATACATGGTATAGAAGATGAACAGTGGGAATTCAGCATCTATTTCTGCTCGTGAGCTATTCTGTCCTGAGAAATCTTCTTTACAAACTCGACCTTTCCTGTACTTTATTGTGTGGTTTTCAGATCTGTTTTAGGAACTGAGGTGAAAGAAAGTGATTACTAAAGCAACTTCTCCTTCTCAGATACCTTCTGGATATGCTGGATATGAGCAACTGGCTGAAAATTCTGAAAAGTTCTGATGTATCTGGATAGAAAACATCAGATTGGGCAAAATGAAGTGCATGAGGGAAGGAATGCAAAGCGATGAAAATTGCGGATCCCCAAGATCAGGAAAAAGATAAGACGACACCAAGGGATTGAAAGCTACCTTGAAAGGAAAGATATGAATGATAGTGTGATCTCACTACTATAGATCAGTTTTATAGCCGCATTCTCCCACTTAAGTGTGTTGGGTCTCGTCTTAAATGGCTTTAAAAGGTGATAAAAACAAAGTCACGGAAGAAGGATCTAGCAATGTATTATGAGTCCTGATGTCTCAGTGGAACCTCTACATCCTGAGACAGTGTAGATTTGAATGCTAATTGCTTCATTCATTGCTTGTGCATTTTCCACACCCAGTTGCCTGTTCACTTTAGTCAAAATGACTGAAGCATTTTTGAGTTCTTATGCACACATTCTTTGTTTTGCACTGAACTCGTAATGCCAGTTATGCTATTTCTTTATTATTATTATTATTATTATTATTATTATTATTATTATTATTATTATTATTATTATTATTATTATTATTATTATTATTATTATTATTATTATTATTATTATTATTATTATTATTATTACATTTTGCTCAACTCCTGAGAAGACGAGTTCTTGGAAAATTGGAATATTACTTCTTTGGAATAGCAATAGCACTTAGACTTATATACCGCTTCACGGTGCTTTACAGCCCTCTCTAAGTGGTTTACAGAGTCACACATATTGCCCCCAACAATCTGGGTCCTCATTTTACTGACCTCGGAAGGATGGAAGGCTGAGTCAACCTTGAGTTGGTGAGACTCGAACTGCCAAACTGCTGGCAGCCAGGAGTCAGCAGAAGTAGCCTGCAGAACTGCATTCTAACCAATGCGCCACCAGGGCTCTGAAGCAACGCCATGGGTATTCTCTGCCATGCTTCTTGTCTGTCCCTTTCAAGATTACCAGTCATCCCCTTGGGGATCTAATATTCAGCACTGTTAATACAGGCATTCATTTTGAGAGAAGTGCATTCGTTCTGATCTACTAATGGGATTTACTATCTTATAAACAGAATATGGGCAGTAGATAAGGAGGTAACTCACAGAAAATTCAGAGCAACTAGAGCCATTTTAATCAGAAAGTATGTGTGAGGGAACTTTGGAAGAAGCTGGAGTAAAAACTGGAAGGGGAAATTAAGTCAGAGCTTTATTTGAAGGGGTGAGTGTAGTACTGAGCCAGACATTTTCTTTGGCAAATTCTGACTTGAAATCTTGAGATTGGTGTAAAGAGACCAGACCTATCCCTGTTCCTCCTGATATATATAATGTAAAGTGGGATTATCACTCGGCAATAGAGCAAGTACATGTCATGCAGAGTCCCAATTTCCTGAGGTATGCTACAAATTTGAATGCTTACCAACTGATTTCTTTTCTTCCGAACTGATATCCTTTCATGTCTCTCACATAAGTTACCAACATTTCCATAAGTGGCTAAATAGGTTGAAAAATGAAATGTAAAAAAGAGAGCCGGGGGGGGTGTATACTATAAAAATGCAAAACAATCTAAAATAAACAAAACAAGTTCAATATTACATTCTGTTTTTTAAAATTCTTTTTCTGTTTAAAAATAATTTAAAAGAATATAGAACAGAACAGAACAGAACAGAACAGAACAGAACAGAACAGAACAGAATAGAATAGAATAGAATAGAATAGAATAGAATAGAATAGAATAGAAAGGGACCTTGAAGGCCTTCTACTCCAGCCCCCTGCTCAAGCAGGAGAACCTATACCATCTATAATAATAATAATAATATTAATAAAGTTGGAAGGGACCTTGGAGGTCATCGAGTCCAACCCCCTGCTCAGGCAGGAAACCCTACACCATTTCAGACAAATGGCTGTCCAGTCTCTTCTTAAAAACTTCCAGTGTTGGAGCATTCACCACTTCTGGAGGCAGGTTATTCCACTGGTTAATTGTTCTAACTGTCAGGAAGTTTCTCCTCAAGTTCCAGGTTGCTTCTCTCCTTGACTAGTTTC
This sequence comes from Azemiops feae, assembly GCA_023970755.1. NCBI lineage: Eukaryota > Metazoa > Chordata > Lepidosauria > Squamata > Viperidae > Azemiops > Azemiops feae. The sequence continues at coordinate 600,961 of JALGBA010000172.1, read as the reverse complement.
CATCCATTGCTTCTTGTCCTGCCCTCAGGCACCTTGGAGAATAGCTTGACTCCCTCTTCTTTGTGGCAACCCCTGAGATATTGGAATACTGCTATCATGTCACCCCTAGTCCTTCTTTTCATTAAACTAGACATACCCAATTCCAGCAAACGTTCCTTGATATGCTTTAGCCTCCAGTCCCCTAATCATCTTTGTTGCCCTTCTCTGCACTCTTTCTAGAGTCTCAACATCTTTTTTACATCGTGGTGACCAAAACTGGATGCAGTATTCCAAGTGTGGCCTTACCAAGGCATTGTAAAGTGGTATTAATACTTCCGTGATCTTGATTCTATCCCTCTGTTAATGCAGCCCAGCACTGTGTTGGCTTTTTTGCTGCAGCACACTTCTGGCTCATATTTAAGTGATTGTCCACTAGGACTCCAAGATCCCTCTCACAGTTACTACTATTGAGCAAGGTACCCCCTATACTATGCCTGTACATTTGGTTTTTTTGCCTAAATGTAGAACCTTACTTTTTCACCATTGAATTCATTTTGTTAGATAGCGCCCAGTGTTCAAGTCTGTCCAGATCCTCCTGTATCTTAAGCCTGTCTTCTGGAGTGTTGGCTATTCCTGCCAGCTTGGTGTCGTCTGCAAATTTGATGAGTTCCCCATCTATCCCCTCGTCCAAATTGTTGATGAAGATGTTGAAGAGCACTGAACCCAGAACAGAGCCCTGGGGCACCCCACTGCACACTTCCCTCCATGTAGATGCGGTTCCATTGAGGACCACACGCTGAGTACGGCCGGTCAGCCGGCCGTACTCAGCGGCTAGACAAGTGACTGTCTAGCCTCTTCTTAAAAATCTCCAGTGATGGAGCGTCTATGATTTCTGGAGGCAAGCTGTTCCACTGGTTAATTGTCCTCACTGTCAGGAAGTTTCTCCTTAATTCTAGGTTGCTTCTTTCTTTGATTAGTTTCCAACCATTGTTTCTTGTCCTGCCCTCTGGTGCTTTGGTGAATAACGTGACCCCCTCTTTTTTGTGGCAGCCCCTCAAATACTGGAATATTGCTATCATGTCTCCCCTTTAGACTAGCCAAACCCAAGTCCTGCAGCCATTCTTCATATGTTTTAGTCTCCAGACCTTTGATCATCTTAGTTGCTCTTCTCTGAATTTTTTCCAAACTCTCAACATCTTTTTTGTGATATGGTGACCAAAATTGGCTGCAGTATTCCAGGTGTGGTGTTACTAGGGTTTTATAAAGCAGTAATAATACCTCACGTGATCTTGATTCTATGCCTCTGTTTATACAACCCAGAATTGTATTAGCTTTTTTGGCTGCTGCTGCACACTGCTGGTTCATGGTTCACTAGGACTCCAAGGTCCTCTCACAGTTATTGTTTTTAAGCCAGGTCTCACCCAATCTGTACTTGTACCTTTGATTTTTCCTGCCTAAATGTAAAACTTTGCTTTTCTCCACATTGAAACTCATTTTGTTGGATAGGGCCCATTGTTCAAGTTTGTCAAGATCTTTTTGGATCCTGAGTTTGTCTTCTGGGGTGTCGGCTATTCCTGTCAGTTTAGTGTCATCTGCAAATTTGATGAGTTCCCCATCTATCCTCTCATCCAAATCATTGATGAAGATGTTGAAGAGCACTGGGCCTAAGACGGAACCTTGTGGTACCCCACTGCTTACTTCTCTGCATGTGGATGTAGTGCCATTGAGGACTACCCTTTGAGTATGGTTTGCCAGCCAGCTACAGATCCATCTGGTGGTGATGTTGTCTATTCCAGCTTTTTCTAGCTTACCAAGGAGTAGGTTGTGTTCAACTTTATCAAATGCCTTACTGAAGTCTAAGTATACTAGGTCCACAGTATTTTGCTGGTCTATTAGTTTAGTCACTTTGTCGAAGAATGAAATAAGATTGGTTTGGCATGATCTTTTTTTTAACAAACCCATGCTGCCTACTGATTATAACTTTGTTTGCTTCTAGTTGTTCGCAGATCTGTTTTTTGATTATTTTTTCTAGGATCTTCCCAGGTATTGATGTTAAACTGATTGGTCTGTAGTTTCCTGGGTCCGTTTTTTCCCCCTTTCTTGAAGATGGGAACCACATTAGCCCTTTTACAATCCTCAGGTACTTCCCCGGTGCTCCAGGATTTTTGAAAGATGTGATGCAATGGTTCTGAGATAACATCTGCCAGCTCCTTCAGAACTCTGGGATGTAATTTGTCAGGCCCTGGTGATTGATATTTGTTAAGGTCGTATAGGTGTTCTCTTAACATTTTCTTGCTTATTTTAATTTTTGTTTCTAATTTGTTTTTTGTAGTTTTTTTGGGGGGGGGTATGTTGGGCTATAGTTTCTTTTTGTGTGAAGACTGATGCAAAGTATGAGTTAAGCAGCTCTGTTTTCTGTTGCCTGTTATTTCCTTGCCATCTTTTCTCTTTAGTGGACCTACAGTTTCCTTGACTTTTTTCTTGTTGCTAATATGTTGGAAGAAACTTTTTTTTATTATTCATGATTTCTGTTGCAGGTCTTTGTTCGTTCTGAGCCTTTGCTTTCCTGACTTCATCTTTGCATATTCTGTCTGTCTGCTGATAATCAGTCTTGGTTATGTGCCCCTCTTTCCATTTTTTGTATTTGTCCTTTAGTTTGTCAGAGAGTTCTTTGTGCAGCCATGCTGGTTTCTTCTTGAATTTCTTGTTTTTCTTTTTCAGTGGTATTGTGCTGGTATGGCTTTTATGATCACATTTTTCAGAGTTTCCCATGCTTCTTGGGTTGTTTTCCCCTTTAGGATTTTCATTCATGGGATCTTTCCTAGGTTCTCTCCAAGTTTGTTAAAGTCAGCTCTTTTGAAGTTCAAGACACTGGTTAGATTGTTTTCTGTTGCTAGTGTTTGCATTATATTAAATTCCAGTATAATGTGGTCACTTTCACCCAAGATTCTGGCAACTTCAACTCCCTCTATCACTTCTTCTCTATTAGTTAGAATTAAGTCCAGTATGGCTTTACGTCTAGTTCCCTCCTCCACCTTTGGGGTGACAAAGTTGTCAGCTAGGTTGGTCAGGAATCTATTTGATCTCTCGCTCGGTGCAGAGTTTGTCTCCCAGTTGATATCTGGATAGTTGAAGTCTCCCATTACTACTGTGGTAGGTTTGGGTGCTCTACTACCTCTTTAAGGAATGGCAAAACCATCCACACTCTCAAAGAAGAATTCATCACTTGGTCAACCAGGTAAGACATGGGTCTAAAACATAGGGGGCCAAACTAGTAGTCCCAAGAACCAAGATAACCAACCAAGAAGTAGGTTGGTTATTCATGGATGCCATAAGGCCTGACAAATGCTAAAGTTTTGTCATGCTTACTGCCACAGTGTCAGTCCTATTAGTAGTTTTAACTTGTGTTCAGTCAGCTTAACTCTTTGTCAGCCTCCAGGTTCACTCTTTTTCACACTCCATGTATCTCTTCACCTGTTACATTTCCTTCAGCTCCTCCATTAATCAGAAGAGTTTTGGGATCCATTGTCATGGTGGGCTCAAATTCGGAATCAGAGGAGGAGACCAACAACAGGCATTCAATGCCAGAGCCAGATTCAGATGTACTGACAAATGATGAGCAGCCACCTCTAGCAATATCTGATCAGGCAAAAGAAGTAGGGCAAAACAGCAAACAGCAGACACAGTTGCCATTGGTCTCTAAAGAGAAGGGCATGGAATACCACCCTCCCAACATAAGTAGGCTGCAAGGAGAGTAAAACAAAGGCTGTCAGATTTGTTATATGAAAGGAGTTTCACCCCACTAAATGAGCTACTTTTATTGAGCAGCAAGCACAAGCTTTTCATTGACAACAACCACCTGTTAACTCCTACTCCATGTGCTTTGAACTGCAAACCTTGTAATCTGAGCTTTGACCCTGGGACTCCTCCTGAGATTGGAATCTATTCTGAAAATTTATAGCTATGTACCAATTAAGCTTTAGCTTCTTTGAATGTTTCTTTGTTTTTCCTTAATTTTATTGCATTTCTTTTTAAAAGTACATTGCTTGAAGGACCATAGTGGACAGAAAATCAATTTATCAATACTTTTCATTAATAAAATGACTGAAATCCATTGCTCAGTCTCATTATATGTCAAATATAAACATGTGTCAAAAAAACTATGTGACTCTTACTTCTCAGCAAAGCAAATATGGGACAAAATATTCTGATGGAAAGAAAAGAGGTCCTTCCTCTAACTCACAGTGTCAAACTCAATCATGTCACATGACATAATGTGACATATCATGACATTTTTTGCCTTTGCAGATCTCGGGTGACACATCTGGCCCACAGGCCAGCAGTTCGACCCCCCCCCACTCTTAACTATATTTTTCTGCCCCAGTGTTCTCCAGTTCATTTTTCCTCCTCTGAGATTTGAACCCATATAGATTTGTGTGCGCTTATACATGTACACACAGACTTACAAACATATGAATGCATAGACCAGGAACCCAATGGTGAGCAGCAGAGATTAGCAATCCACTTACCTCCTCATCGACTAAAATCTCCACCATAACTGCTTTGTCTAAAAAAATGGTATTCAAGATTTTATTAATCTTATGTACAAAGTTCATCCATGTTACTTCTATGAAAATAGTTGCATCTTAAATGCCATACATTATAATGTGAGATTTTTTTGATATTAAAAAAGTGTTGAGTTCAAACAGCTGCTTTGAATACTTCCATCAGTGGCTCTGTGGCTACTTCACCCTTCTTCATGTGTCTCACACTATAATAAAGTCCTTTAAATTCAGGCATTGGCATTGTGCTATCAACAGGAACTCAAGGAAAGAGAGACAGCATTTTCTCAGAAATAATACCCAGGGAGCACTGTACAAGTCATGAAATACATTACTAAAAATTACAATGAAAACAGAGGAGAGCATGGATAGGGACAATATCAAACTTCTTCAGTGTCAGTTTGATTTGCTAAATGCAGATTTTGATTGACTATGATGAACTGTTTAACATAACCTAGGAAAGAAGAAGAAAGTGGACCATTGCAAAAAAAAAAAAACACACCTCAGGCCAAAAGAATGGGAGAAGCATGAGAAAGAAACTCATACTTCCACTTAATTACACTATATATAAGTTGAAGAGGAGAACTGCTTTGATAGGTTTTCAAGATTTTGTTTTATTCTCCTACTAGTAATAGAGATCTTTCCAGAAATCTCAGGGGCTCTTATTTCCTGAGTATGCCAGCCTTACAGAGCCTGACACTAATTAAGCTTTTGAACAAGCCCCTTTAACTCATGGGGAAACAGTATGCCCAAGAGGAGCATGAATTTGAGCACCACAATTTGTTCTATGTTTAGTAAATGAAACTGAAAGAGGTAGACTGGCTCACAGACAGACTGACTAGCTCGCTCACAGTGTACGTCTGGCTGATTTTAACACTGTGCAGCCATATGAAGATACTGGCAATGGAACTTCCCATGTTCCTTCAAAACCATTCTCTACGCCCTGTAAAATAGGTTGGATTTCAAGTTATAGAATGTTTTACCTAGCAAGGGGAGTTGGAGAGTAACAAAACTAGAAGGCTGTTGCAGGAAGTACAATTCAGAACATTCCTAGCAGATAAGTTTCTACTTTGTGTTAGGCCCGCTAAGTAGACCAGACCAGGAAACTAATTCCACAGAAAGGCTAACATTATTTTTATTCAGTTTTGCTACAACAACAGAATTTTGTAAATCTGATTGTGCTGTACCTCCTTCTCTTTATAGTTCAGTGAATTAGGAAGGATTCTAGGCCAATGCTATCTTGTTCTGGACTTATTGTTCCTTTGTGTTCTCCCAAGGAACTATTGTCCTCCAGTGCTTGTGCTAAGCTGATCTTAATGTGCATTCTCAACCCTGCAGAAGTTTGACACCATGTCCATTTTTAGGTCCTCCATTGGACTCTGTTTGAGACTTCTGAGAAATTCAAGATGAAAGACCCTTACACTTTCCAAGGGCAACCACAATTTCCCCCTTCTTTTGGAGTATTTATGAGTTCTGCCTTTTTAACTCATAAAAATGAATGATGAAACTCAGAAGCAATAACTCATGCTCAAAGATTACATGGTCTTTTATTTTTATGTAAATTGGACTGCTCTTTCTCCCCCCCCCCTGCATGATGAAGAGGAGAAAATGTAAATTTCACATCAATTGCCTGAGAAATGTCAACTACCTTAAGGGCAAAGCAGCTATCTGCAGTATACAATCTGCTGCCAGATTCTTGCAGGGAGCACATAGAAGTCCCTGGCTGTTGAGGTACGGAATCTCATTGGAGCTTAATATCTCTCTTTGATTATTCCCCCCCCCCCTTTCATTCTTCTCTTGTATTGGAAAAACCTGTGCTTGACTGTGGAATGGAAGCAGGATTGAGAAAAAAAATAGTTTTCCACAAAAGAGTTGGCAGGAAATTAAAGATCTATTAGCTGATTGCACGGCTTTAAGCACTTCCAGTGATAAATAATCACTCATCATACGGTGGCCAAAATTATTTTAAAAACAGTGAAACTACAATTATCAAATATAACATGATAAACATTTTAAAAGCCAAGATTGAAATTTGCTTCAACAGAAAGAACAAAAACTCTATACAGTAGATGCAAGATAGATCGCTTGAGACAGAGAATTATAATCTACAGTTTCCAAATGGGCTATCTCAGTTTGGAAGTATACCCCAGTGTAAATTATAAACTATAGCTCTGAATTTGAAGATTGTAGTATAATATTGAGATTTTTTTTAGCCTTTCCCAAAGACCCTAAGGCTATTTCTACAATATTTAGGCATCCAGTGTGATAACCAGAGTCAGATAGATTCAAAATCAGGGTGGTCCCTTTCTGATGTGTATGGATACCTTGTTTTACCTGCTTGTATGTATCATTCCAGAGAGCCAGTTTGGTGTAGTGGTTAACACACCTAACTAGAAAAACAGGAGACTACGGGTGAAGCCAGCTGAGTGACCTATTTTTTTCAGTCCTAGAAAGAAAGTAATAGTAAACCACTTACAAAAAAACTGTCCAGAAAAGTGTAGAGACTCATACAGGCAGTCACCAGGAGTCAAGACTGACTTAAAGATGTGATACACAGACACACACAAATCTGTCATCCCAACACTCTACAGCAGTACTTCCCAAACCTGGGTAAATTACCCAAAATTAGGTAAAAATGGTTTTTTCTTTTTGGTAAAAACACACAAACCCATTGCCTATCACAATACTGAAATTGACTTAAATTGGCCATGTGTATCAAAATATTTTTTTAAAAAAATCTCCTAAATCATTCGTATTAAGACAAAATTGATGAAATTGCCAATGGTAATTTGTTGAAATGACATAAAGATCATTCAGTGACTTTTTTAATATATAATACAGTTAGTCCTTGAGTTATGAGCATTCATTCAGCAACCATTCAAAATTATGATGGTGCTGAAGGAAAGGACTTTTGGACAGTCTCAATGTTTAATAAGACTTTCTAATATGTGGGTTTGGGTTTGGGTAATGAAGGAAAAGTTTTGGAAGCACTGCTGTACCGCATAAGCTCATTGATGAATGAAGAACAATGATGGAAGAACATCCTTGCAGGAAATTCTCTTTGACAGCTTATACTTTGACCATTCCCATAACCTGTCTTTTGAAATCCTGAAATTATTAATTAGCTTTATTTTTTGTAGAACTCATATGTAGCAGCTACTATTGCTTTGGATAAATGTTCCATATTCCCAAAGGGGAGGATAGCATTTCATAGTGTGTTTTCCTATTGTCTTTAGAAAGAGTAAAGAGAAGAGCAACGAAGATAATTGGGGGGCTGGAGGCTAAAATATATGAAGAACAGTGGCAGGAATCGGGTATGTCTAACTGAATGAAAAGAAGAAATAGGGATGACATATTAGCAGTGTTCCAATAGTTATGGGGCTGCCACAGAGAAGAGGGAGTCAAGCTATTCTCCAAAGCACCAGAAGGGAGGACAAAAAGCAATGCATGGAAACTAATCAAGGTGAGGACCAATCTAGAACTAAGAAGAAATTTCCTGACAGAACAATCAGTGGAACAGCTTGCCTTCAGAAGGTGTGAGTGTTCCATCCCTTAAAAGAGATTGGATAACCACTTATATGAAATGACATTGGATCTCCTGCTTGAGGAAGGGGTTGGACAAGACCTCCAAGATCCCTTTCAACTCTGTTATCTGTGTTATTTTTTCTGTTCTTTTCTCCCTTTTTGGTGTGTGCATGTATGCTCACAGACACATGGATACATATAATATTTTCCACCTACTTCATGCCCTCCATGTGTCTCAGATGAAATAAGACAGTTAGAACAATTAACCAGTGGAACAACCTGCCTCCAGAAGCGGTGAATGCTCCAACACTGGAAGTTTTTAAGAAGAGACTGGACAGCCATTTGCCTGAAATGGTATAGGGTTTCCTGCCTGAGCAGGGGGTTGGACTAGATGACCTCCAAGGTCCCTTCCAACTTTTTTATTATTATTATTATCTCACATGTTGGAGTGCTTTGTATTTAGAAGAAGCCAGGTCATCCCCTTACCCCATCCTGGACCCTGCAGGCTAGAAAATCAGCTCTGGAGAGCTACTGTCAGTTAGCACTGATGATTTTGGGTTAGATGGATCAATAATCTCAGTATAAAGCCATTCTCTTGGTTGCTATAAGCTTTTATGAACAGTTTAAAATGACTCATATCAACTGCATTGTGAATTAGCAGACAGTGCATGACCCAGGACTTTAATTTCATGTGTATGCAATTTATATGCATGTGCATAAAATATATGATTCAGCTTCCTTCATCCAAACATTTGAAGCATATTAAATCTGACTTTTAAAACCAAGCTGTTCTAAGAGAGAAAAACAGAATTTTTTCACTTCCTACACTTATGCAGGATGATTGATAAAACACAATAAAAAAGCATACTCGATGGAATCGCATCAGCAGCCTATGGTACCCTCTTTGTCACCTCTGTCTGGACCAGAAGACAACATTCTAGTTATTCTAAATGTGATATGTGTGTCTCCTTTATGAAAACAAACCATTCAGTATCCAAGATGGACTTTGACAAAAGTGGATTAAGAAATTGTTCTGTTGAGGCAAAACTTTCTAGAGAGGTTTACAGCATGCATGCACTTAGTTAAAACCTTTTCTGCATTGAAAAGCACATGTTAGGATAATAAATTGTAGAAACCATTTAAAAAATAAAAAAATGGGTCTACAGTAACGTTTATATTCACTGAACCTCTCATATAAATAAATGGTAAAGACAGTCTTGAGCCAAGCCTGATTCTTCGGTAATTTGGCAGCATTACGAAAATGGTTTGCCATTATATTTTTTTCTGGGATTTAATTCTTTCCAAGATAACCAACAGTTCTGGAGCTTCACAGAAGTTCACATCTAAGCCCTAACCAGAGCCAACTCTGCTTACTTTCTCAGATTAGCCAAGATTGGATATGTGACTTTAATTCAAGCAATCTGTCATGGTTCCGACAGATTCCGCTGCTAACATCGGATGTTTTTGCATTGACACAATCATGAAATGTCTCCTTCTGTTGTTCTGTATAAAGTTATGATAATATTGTAATTCTGGGAAGGGTAACTTAATGATAAGGTAGTAAGTGAACTGTTCTCTAAATATTAGCTCTCTGTCTTGCTTATGTTACTTACTAGAGGCATCACTTGAATGCAAAAACTTACAGAATTAATCGTTCATAATAGATGCAAAGTCAATGGATTAAAATGAGGCTTGGCCAAAATCAGGAAAGATAGAAGCCCAAAGGTTTTTGACCATTTTATACCTAAAACAACTGCCATTCTATTTGTGCCTTTATTGGGTGTTTCTATACAATTTTCTTTGGCTATTAGTTCATTGATATTTCAATTTGTGTCTTTCTGACATTGAAAGATTGGCCAGTTTTTGTGCTAGCATAATGCTAGGATACTGTAATGCTCAGTACAGTCAGCCATGATAATTTCATTGTGTGATCTAGTGGGTTTCTATAAACATTTTCATAACTCCATCCACTTGGAATATTATTGCCCAATAGCATAGATAGTACTGTTAGACATACAGTGGACAATGTGGAATGGCCTTCCAGCAAATTAGCCTCTCAACCATTATGGCAGTCAGCAGGGTACCAAAAGTTTATAGATTACATCATGTGTATTGATTCTAGACTACTATTATATGAACTCTCTGTTTGATTTGGAATCAGCTTTGTATTTATAAGCTTTCTTTCTTGGCAAGTGCATCCAACAAGCTCATTTGATTAAAAGTTTGCTTTCAGCTCATCATGTTGGCACTTGCTCATTAGTGCTACATGGCTGTTGCTCAAATGTTGAGCCAGGTTTCTAAATCCCTCTTCCCTAAACCAGGCATGGCTGTGTAATTATTTCTCCCTTTCAAAAATTTAGAAAGTTTATGACATCGAATAAGCTTGCTCCTCTATTAGTCTAATAGCAAGCAGCATATCAGCGTAGGAGCACTTTCTTGCAAATCTGAAAGTATTTTCTTTAAAGGATTCATGGGAGCAGGGTCGTTTTTGTTTGGGGGCAATAGTGTGGTTTTCTTCCCTTCTCCTCCTCCTATCCTTTCTCTTTCTCTTTTTAATTTTCTCTTTCTCTTTTTAATTTTAACTGCATCTGAGTTCAAGCATAGTGGATAAGAGGGACCCAGTGGGTGGGGATGGCTGAAGGTTTATATAGGAATGGGAAAAACAGCCCAGAAGCACAAGGATGCTGGACTGGCTGAACAAGAGAAGAAGCTATATGTAAACTGAGTGGATTTGTTAAGACTCTGTGTGCAGGGAAAGATAGTCCACCCAAACAGCTGTCCTGAAATACTCAGGCAAATCATTCCTGACTGCTCAAATCATAGTATCCTTGACAACAAAACAATTTTTGCATTTCTACAAATAATTTGGTTTATGCAAAACTTCCTGGTGGCGGAAGGATCAAAAATTGGAAGTTTGTTCATAAATGCTAGGATTATCCTATCTGGTGACTCCTTGATGGTAACAAAGATACTTGCTGGCATCTAATGACCCTCTGGATCTTTGTACATCAGATAAGGTAGCCCTAATAAATTTGCCAATATAAGCTGGGCAAATTGGAATATACAGAAATTCATCAAGCAGCAGATGATACATAAATTGGTCTTTGAGTCTGAGATCCGAAAGGGCCAGCACCATTTACAGGAGAGAATATTGAGCTAGATCTTCAATAGATAACTCATATATGGTCTCTGAGCTGCTGTTTGGCAGCTCCACAATTACCTTTCTGTAGACGATTAACATTTTGTGATCAATGACATAATATTAAACCTCCACCTTAGTTCAAAGATGATTGAAAACTATTATACATTCCCACCCATTTACATAGATTATGTGATGAATTCTCACTCAGTTTGCAACCTCATCCATTGTATCCACTGGAGCTCAGTACATTTGTAAAAGGGACGGAGCTTCAATTGTGTGATCAAGATCCCCATCTTGGTTATTTTTTAAAAAAAAATCCCTCTTTTTTCCTTTTTTTATTAGTTTATAATCAAAATTCAAAAAAATACAAAAGGAAACAGTGGGAAAGTAAGGGAAGAAGAAGGGAAGGGAAAAGTGTAGGGCAAAGGGAAAAAAGAAAGAAAAAAGGCATTGACTTCTGATTCCCTTTGGTGCAGTAGAATAAGATACTAGCATCAAACCTCAGCTTTTTATTTTTTTACATAGCAATATAAACTAGCCATTTCTATAACAACAAATGGTAAAACCCAAAATCAAAGTTTCATTTTTTTTCCACCTCAAGCATAAAGTCCAGAAGTGGTTTCCATGTAGAAACAAAAGTAATTGTATTTTTTTTTTAATCAAAGCAGTCAGTTTAGCCACTGCTGCTAACAACATCATTTTGCAGCCATTCATCCATTGTGAAAATCAAAGTGTCCTTCCAATGGAAGGGCAATCATACATCTCGGCTACTTTAAAGCCCCTCTTGCAAATGTCCAAAGGCAGGCTCCTATGCTGAATCAGGCAACAGAAAAGCTCCTTGTTATCCTCACATATTTATCACAAAATAGTTAAGATTTACAGAGAAGGTTTACCCAGGGTTAACCATACATTCTAAAATTCCCCACAACATTCTGAGTTTCTGTGACAGAATGAATCACAAACTAATCCATATGGTTGGAACTGGCATGACAGGCTAAGCTAGACATTTGGATAGTTTACGTCTCAGGATGTCATGCAAGCTTGGCTAATCTGTCCAGCAAAAGCATTTGCATAGATACATCCTGTGTCTTCGTCCCATAAACCTTCAATCTTTTGGTGAGCTAAAAATAAAGTTTTGGGTTAGTGTTCTTCTGTGGACTCTATCTGTGTAAGTCATTTGTTATGAAGACACGAATGTTAAAATATCTGAATGAAGCCTGACCATTTTTCTGCAACTGGTTGCTACCCAGAGGATAGTGCCGATCATTAGAAAGTACCAGGTGGTATGGTTTATGCTTGGATGAAAGAGTGCATAGGGGCAGGAAATATGGAAAATAGCACATTTTTGCAAAAATCAATGGGGTTATTATAAAAAAATAAAGGTAAAAGGGTAAAATGAAAATGGAGTTCAAGATATGCCAAGTAACCTCAGGAAATGCCAAATGCAAAGTTCAACATGACTCTTATGTGTTATATGAAAAAGTGAAGCTACAAAAGATGTCATTGATTTCACTGGTTTTCCTCCATCAACACAGTGCCTCTCTACTATTAGTTGATATCTGCTATCCACTACTTAATAGTGTCCTTTTGCGTAACGATGATGTTTCAATGTAGCATAATGGCCATTGAATTTGCCATTGAACTACCTCCTTAACTGATAAATGACCTGGCCCCACAAACATTGCAAGCAAGATCACTATAATTAAGATGATGGTGCTGGTGAAGCCTGGCATGCAAACCTAAAATTGTGCCATCTATTACTTCCATGCCGTCCCTAGATCCCATCCCCAGGAATTCAGTAGTAACCTGGCAGAAATGGTGATCTTAGCCAAATTCCAAAAATCATATTTCTAAACTTGTTAACATGGCCATCTTAAGAGTATGGGATCTGTCTTTAAAGTACATGTAGCAATGTGGAAAAATGGATTTGAGCTGCTGTGAAGTCCAGTTCTCTGTGCCATCTGGGCTCTATTCAGTAATATTATTGAACCTGACCCTTTCTTCTGAGCCTTCACTGATAGTGAAATGTTCTATAATAGCTAACTGATAGTCCTGCCCTAGAGCCCAAGGTGTTATTTCCTGAAACTAAGAATTTTCTCAGAAAAGTAGACCATTCTTGAGTGGTCGTTGAATTACTTGGTATGTAGCTAGGTACAAGTTCATTTCCTACTGTTTACACTGCAGTGATCTTCTATAATGGTATGTGGGAATAGCCTGGGAAAAAAAAAAAGAAATGCTGCCTAGCGAATGACCAGATAAGAGGGAAAATACCCCACAGCTGCATAATGGGAAGAGCAAGAGGCTCAGGAGGAGCCCTCCCTACATAATCAGGCTGTAAAGGTGATAGCAAGAGAATTGTGTTTTCAGTAGAGTCGGCTTATCTACTTGTTTTTATTGTCTGGTCTATCCTTAAGGTTGACACCAGTCTTTCAAGTCTTATCTGACTGTTCCCTAGGCAGCGTCAGTTTGCCAGGTCTCACAACTCCCACATACCTATACAGCTTCATACAGCTCTTTCCTAAAACAATGCTCATACATTAGGTCACACAATTCACAATTTACTAGGCCAACTGGTTTATCAAGCCAACTGATTTTTCTATACCCCATTTTTTTTTCTTGCCTTTGACTAGATAAACAAAATGCACACATAATTAATGGTCACCATTTTGTTTTGTTTTGTAGTTCATGGGTTGTATGGCCAGTGCTAAAGGAACCCACAAACTGATGATCTTTGCTATCATGAACTGGCTATTATGTGCAGAGTGAAACTCGGCCTCCATCTAGTTAGCCTATTGGCCCATCAACAGAAGCTGAAACCTTTTTCCTCAGGCTTTCAAATGAAGATTGAATGTGTTGTGAAACAAATGAGACAGTTTGACCAGGATCAGGTTGATCAGCTCAGAATTTCCCTTGTCATGTCTCAGGATCAGCCCACTGCTTGCTTCATCAAATGCAGAGCCAGGACATCCATCAAATTCATTGAAAATTCCAAAAGTGCTAGAGCTAAAACAATTCACACAATTAAAGCTACAGATTGTGCTTGAGTATGATTGAGTCAGGACAGGAAGTACACTCATGCCATTTCTTTGCCAGGAATACAATGACAGCAAATTCATAGTAATAAAGAAAGGAAACTGATTCCATATGCTAATTCCATTATAGCATCATATAATTGGCAATTAGCAATCACCCATAATAAATGGATTTATGTTATTTATTGAGTGCACTACAAGGGTTCTTTCATAATTTTAATAAGACAATAAAATCCTGTGAGGTAGATTGGGCTATGGGACAGTGACTACATTGTTTTTTGGGGTCCCAAGGATGGACCCAGGAAACAGATATTGTATGCACATACATGATAAATGAATACAAGCAGAATATCAGTCCTCCTGAGTAAACCAGTCAGGAAACACAACCAGATGAGTTAATTGTGGTTTTATGGTAAGGCTAAATTAACAGAATCCTGCAAATGTGAAAGTACAAATCTCTCATAGTCACTTTTAACAACCTGATCAATTACAGTGGTCCTTCCTAAGTTTTTTTTCTCTGACCATTAAGCTATTGGGAGCTCCTACCCCCTCTTGTCTGATCGTTCCCAAGGTCATTCCCACATACCATTAAACACAGAGATACAGAGATATTTTTCTATAAAAAGGAATGCCAGCGTGATTGAGCCCAGTGTTGGCAATATGGGTTGAGTAATGAATTCTTCTTTTAAACTGTTGAGCATATCTATTAGAAGGTTATAATTACATATATTTAACACAGTGAGGGCTGCCACTCATACCAACTCAGACTGGATAGTGAAGTTTAAGACCGAATAGAAGTGTAAGTATTGAGCACTTCATTCCAAGCAGCAGAAGTCAATAAGCTGGCAGGAGCTGGCAAAGTCATTTCTGTTGTATGCATCTGAGTGAAGTTTCCAAGTATTCCCATCAGGATTTGCACAAAATCATTAAAAACACTCTGTCTATCATTTGGTTATCCTGTTCAGTAGAGCTTGGCATGCTTTGAACACATATTAAAAGAAGTGCTTTGGATTTTGCATGAGCACATATCTCTTCTATTCATTAAAGCAACAATCTAGTCCAGGTTTCTACTATATATAAGCCTGAGTAAAGGTGTAGTTGCCTTAAGGAGTCAGTTCTTTAAGTTAATGTAACTTTTAATACAGAAGCTTGAAAAAAGATCTGCTTTAATGAATGCTGTGCTATGCTATGCTACGCCACATACACTGTGCTATGCTATGCTAGGCTTCCATTTATCTATTTAAAAGATTTGTATGGCTACCCATCTTGGAGAATGACTCCAGGTGGCTCATACATTACTTGCATTTGTATTAGACCTGAAGGGCTTCTTCTGAATCATCTGCAAAGTGGTTGAAGCCCAATTGAAATGCAGAGGCCTAGCCTGGTTCTTTTTTACAGTCCCCATTCAATATTTCTGGAAATGAAAGCTTTCAGAGGACCATAGGCTACCAATTGTTTTAGATCTAGATGGTTACAGACCAATGCTGTCTTCAAGGATGATTGCTTCAGGGCTTGGAAACACTATGCAAAGGTTAAGTCAGTACAGACACTGATGAAGTTTCATTGTGTTTCTGCTGAAACAAGCTTTCAAAGCAAGCAAGCAAGGAACGAGAGCTGATCCAGGAACCTAGAGCAATGATATAAAGCAGCAATTGGCACATAAGAAAAATTAAGGATCGAAAAAGATATCAGGAGGCAGCACTGAAGAACGTGGAAGATCATTTAGGGATGAAAGGAGAATTTAGGAAAAAACTTTGTCCTTATAGAGCAAGGACAATTTGATACATGAAGTCCTTTTAGATTACTTTCTGTACAGATGGCTTAAATAGTTGTCTGGAGCTCAAGATACTTTGTGGAGAAGCTTCCCCCTGAAGTTTAATGACTTGCCACATGTACCACAGCTTGCCACATGTTCCAAAATCAATAAGCTGTTTTTAAAAGCTTATCATGCAAGCCGTACTCATAAAGAATAGTTTTTCTGAACACTGTGATGGATGAGATAGAAATGATGTTCCAGTATGTTGCCAACAATAGAAATTAGATTTCTTTTCTCAATGAACCAGATGGCAGGGCTGAGTCTCACTGACTTTAAACAACAAGAGCCTGAGACCACAAAATCTAGGTAGCTACTTCTTGCTAACAAGAGTTAAAACAGACCAAGAAGTCTCCCAGTCCTCTTGAAATGAATGGGAAGTATGCATTAGTTCTCCTCTGTTATTCTGCCATTTTTCATGGTTATGCAGAAGAACCCCTTGGTGGATTTTGCTCTGTGGTGCATTGAACCCTGTGGTGCAGATTTGTCTCCCAATTCTACTACCTTTATTGCACCAGCCTGTACTGCTTTCTTACCCTTGGCTCATAACAGGACCATTTCTGGACTCAGATGAAATATTAGCAGGTGACAACTTGCTTCAAACATCAGAAGAGACTGACTCACGTCAGACATATTGATTGGGTCTGCAGTGTTATCTTTTGTTGACAAAACATGTTATTTACTTAAAAAATATATCTGACAGAAGATAGCTAAACAAACACTGGTGAAATTGGTTTTAAAAATTCTCTCGGTTCAAGGGTTAGGATAGGGATTTCACGAAAGAACAAACAGAGCTGGTTGATGCAAGAGATGCCACATAAGTTATCTATTCATCTAGCTATGGCAAATTTCATTATGCCAAGGCCATTTTAAAGTTTATTGTGAAATGTCTGCAACCAGGAGAGCTGGAAAAACATTGTGAATTTTAGTCAAACTCTTTCAAGTTCTCTTGATATTTTACACAGTAAATATCATCATAGAAACCTAGAAAGGGGTCTCAAATTAAGTCATGCAATTGAACTATCTAGTTTAGAATTGTTCACATGAGGGCAGTGCAACCTTTTTGAAACCTTAGCCTTAAGGTGGCATAAGGGGACATGATCCAAAATATTGAACGATAAAAATTAAATTGGATATAATTTAAATATAATCACACTGAATTTAACATGATTATTCTCTTTTATTATTTATTTAATTTAATTTAATTATTATTTATAGTACCTTGTCTTCGTTACAGGAAGTATTTCAATTTGGGGTTAAATGGGTCCTTTAAGGACTAAATCCCAGGTTTTAGGGGGCGCATATAACATTACAACATATCCTGACCTAAACTGATTTCATATAGCAACTCTTCAGGATTTCAGACAGGATCCTTTCTTTATCTACCTATAGAACCTGTATTGAATAATAAATAATAGTGTTTAAACTACTCTTCTCCATATTCCAGTCCAAGCATGCACAAATTCAATACATTGGTGGGACTGTCATGGTAATGTAGCATGTAACTGGAGCCTTACACATGGCAAAGTAAGAGTTTAAATAGCATCCCTCATGGAGGTTTTGGGTGACAGCTATTGGTAAGGGAATACATTTGAAGCAGTTTTCATTATTGGTATTCTAGTTGACTCAAAGTATAAGGAAGGAGGTAAATATGAATAACTTTTTTCAGTGCACATGGGATGCATTTTCATTATGTTAAAAGCCTAGGAGGCACACTCAAAACCTAAAGAGGGTTAAATGGCATTATAAACATTCATTTTCTTATTAAGTGTTAAGTCCCTGCCAAATTGTTATTCAGTGAGAGAAGGGGGGGGTGGAGAGTGAGAGAATATACTGTTTAATACATGAAGGGGGCTATATGTTCCCCAGAGTTAATTTCCAAGGAAAGAGATAGCAGTGTTTAGAAGCAAGGCCTTCTACAAACTCTCTGACCTTGAAATTTCTTTCTATAAGGAACTGATTAAATAATACTTCAATATTTGTTTCAGGATTTATACCAGAACCTTCAGTATTAATATTGTCAAGGTATCTAATAATAGCATACAAGAAAACAATAATCAAATAAATCAAGAATACATTGTTGCAAGTATCCTGGTTCAAAGGTGCTGATTCCAATTCCAGCGCTAGAGAATTGAACAACCAAATCAGAGCAACTTAAAGATATGACAAAAGAATAAATAGCATTTGTCAGGCTTTGAAAGAGAATAAGAGTGTATGTTATAGATCCCTGGGACAGGCATTCCCTAAATGGAACTTATGATTAAGAACTTTTTTTATGCAATAATTGTCTGCTCCACACCTAGCAGAGAATTTTTTAATTAAAAAAAACCCCCTAAGAACATAAGAATGACCTAGATGGATTCAGGCCAGGAAACACCAAATAGACAAAGAGAGAATAACTAGATACTTCTGGGGTACTTGCAAGCAGCAGATGGAAATATACTCTATTCTCACCATTCTCCCATAACTGGTATTTGGAGGCATTTAGTGATAATGGTGAGTCTTTGAAGACTTTGACAGACCTATTTTTTAATTAATTTACCTGATCCCTTTTTAAAGTGACCCAATTAGTGGCCATCATCTATCTTGTAGTAATGAATATGGCACAAGTTAAATATGTGCCATATAAAGAAGTCCATTCTGAATCCTTCCAGTAAGCTTCAGTGGATGACCTCTGGTCTTAGTGTTATGAGAGTGGGTGAAATTCTTCTCCCTGACCTTGTTCTCCATGTCATGCAGAGCTTCAAACATATGCCCTGGTAGTTGCAAAGAAAGGAAGCTGTTCTGTTATGCGTTCCAAGGAAATGTGATTAATTGCCTAGTAGTCAACATTTCCCACAACAGTTCTATACTCAATATTGAACACACTATAGTAATAGTCTAAATTGGAAGTTATAGTTTTTAATCTTAACCCCAAATAATTTATGAAAACCACTAGCACCCAAATTCCTAAGGTAAACCTAGACATTCGCATGCCATACTCAGTCAAAGAATCTACCAACCATAATAGTCACTGGGAGTCAGGTAGCATACAATTTGATATATTATGGTTGGTTGCATAATCAGCCAGATGTTTAGACTGGGTTTAGCATTTTTATGCACCTATCAAGTTCTTCCCAAGCACCTGGGATAGCTAGCTGTTATTGTTGTTTGATGGTATCATCAGAAGATGTAAGCTGTTCCAGGTAAAACTGCCTTTTGCAATTGACTGATGGTTATTTTATCAATGCCAATGATGTTTAAGTATTGTTCCAGATGTTTTGGGATTACAACCAAGTCACTTATTACTATTGGTATTATCTTTGCTTTCTTTTGTCATAGTGTTCTACTTCTATTTGCAAGTCTTTCTATTTTGTGACACAGACAGCAAATGTCACATCTGCAAAAAAGCTGAAGAAACAATGGGCAACCTAGTTAGCAGTTGCAAGATAGCATAGATTGACTACAAGCAAAAATTGGTAGTAACACAAAATTGTCAAAGTAATAAAAAATGAAGAAGCTAAAGTGCTCTGAGACTTTATAATTCAAACCTATAGCCCTACCACTCACAGACTTAACAATTGTTAATAAGAGAAACAAAAAACTCTGGATCATTGCAATACATGGAGACAACAGAATGGAAGAGAAATAATTTCTTCTCTTTCTTTCTTCTTTTCCCAGGATTATAGATTTCTCCAGAGAGTTGGTTCTTCACATAATGTGCTAAAGGGTAATAATTTCAGCTGCCCATTTAATTTTACATAGCAGGAAATGATTAATAAATCACAATCATTTATTATGATTATCAAACAGCCAATCAAAAACCTGTAAAATATATCACGATATCTATAACTTAAAGTTCCTTTTAAACATTTATATTTTTAATAACCTCCTAAAGCCTAACAAAGTAGGAACAGATTGGATTTCAAGGGATCAAGAGTTCTATAACATTATCCCTGCCACTAGATGGATAGATGATAGATAGATAGATAGATAGATAGATAGATAGATAGATAGATAGATAGATAGATAGATAGATAGATAGATAGATAGATAGATAGATAGATAGATAGATAGATAGATAGATAGATAGATAGATAGATAGATAGATAGATACGCAATCTTGCAGGTCTCCATCCCTTTAATCTCCCCAAAATGTATTTTGTTATTGTGACTCCATCCGTCCATCTATGAGAGAAATTATAGGATGAACGTGACTAGGGTTGGTGGGCCAATTCTGATCTGGTAAGAGACTGAGGAAGAAAGAGGAACTGAAAAATTTATTCACAGAAGCGTCCTTGATGAAGTATGCATTATGGAAGAGCACAGGGAGAGTTCTGAAGATGGCACTAAACCAAAATGGTGGATGAAGGAAGAGTCTGACCCTTTCACTATCTCCATTTAAAATTTCTTCCTGCTCATTTTTAGCCCCTCCAAAAGCAAGAATGGGATGTCAGGTTTCTGCCCCCAATGCAGAGGGTAGCGTGGAGTGGGAAACTTAGCAACTTTTTTTTTTAAAGAAACTTAATAACCTAGATTTCCTTAACATACCAAAGAGTTAGGTGTGCTAATATCTGACAACTGAAACAAGCTTTTATTCTTCTGAATTTAAACGATACAATCGTTTTAAATCTGAATAGGTAGATTTTGATAAGACATAACTTTCAGATCTGCACATGCATTGATATGCTGAAAAGTCTGGCACTTTTTAATAATATTTCCTGAGGTTGTCTATTCAGTAATAATTAGGTAATTTACAGTAATTACATACGGTGCTCATAGTCCTTAATATACTTTTATTAATACAGTGTTGACCTATGTATCGAATTTTAAACAGCCCAGTTGTAAAATATGGTAGGACAAGTGAAAGATGCCTTCTTGAACCATTAACAGAGCTGCATCCTTCCAAAGGCTTGTGAATGGAAGTCGTTGCTTAATGACTGATCATTTAGTGGCCATTTGAAGTTATGACAGAGCCACCCAGAAAGTACTTACAACCTGATTTAAAAGTTCTGGTGATTATACACACACACATACACACACCCTGCAGTTTCATATTTTTTTCAGCCTCTCACACAAAGTTGTTTGCAGTGAATAAATCCAATCCATATTGTTGTATAACTGAATAGTAGCCTATTTTTATTAATGAGTAGCCAAATCCTGCGTTTTGCAGATCAGCATTCTTATTCACCAGTGAATAAGGCAGGTGATTTTAAGGCATCTTATTGCCTTAAAGTATTGTTACTCAAACCCATGAACTGATAAGTGATTCCACAAATCAAGGCATATATACGTGTCTCAGGATAATGTTGCAGGATACAATCTGCATTAGTCACTGGGACCAGGGTTTTAGTCGTCTGAGCTTTTGGACTCCTGCTGGAGCCCATCCTCAGGGAACTTCTCTCTCACCAGAATGTGTGCTTTGGGCTATTCTATGGTAACTGATTCCCTCATTTCATGGGGAAAGATCCCTGTTCTTGGCAATGCATACCTGGTGACCTAAGACATTGTCTATATATTTTTTAATCCTCCCAGCAGATGGTGACTGATGCTCTCCCCTATCCTTAGTTAGCAGTTCTGCCTTTTCTTTCTTTTTCCGTAGACAAGGAAGATGCAGTTTCGTCCCCTAATAATTCAGGTAGATATCTAAGTTGATCTTGTCTCTATAACCTCTGAATTTCAAGAACAAAGAGAACAATGACAACAACCTCGAAAGAAAAGCAACTCAGAACAATACATGAAATAAGAAGGGGGGGAAACTGACCTAGTAAAGTAGAATAATAAAACAGAGCTTTAATAAATTTATTTCAAAGAATTTTAAATCACTAATCATAGATATTCAAACTAATTTACAAACTAAAGTAGACATATAGCATCCAATAACACATACGCCTTCCCTACATACCAACAGATGAAAGTTGAACCTTCTAAACAGACTGAACAAGGACAAGAAGCATCAAAAATCTAAGGCCCTCTGAAAAAAACAGGAAAACAGGAGTTTTAAAGGAGAAAGTGCTGTTGAACAGACTTTGAGAGCTATGAGGCTGTCATAAATAGTGACCTTATGGAAGAGAGATCAAAGCAAGCATAATATCCATAACAATGCTATTTCCCCGGTTTTATTTTTTTATCTATTCAAGCTATTTTATTTTGCAGTACATTTGGTTTCTTATTGTATTGTATTTCTTCTCTTTTTCTTGTTAAGGAAGTAAGCCACCCAGAATTGAATGAACAAGGACCTGCATTCAATTTTGCAGCTACTAAGATTGTTGGCTGAGCAGGGACAAAAATAGCCAGGGAAATGATTGAAGCCTGGAAATAGGCCCCTTGTCAGTCAACAGAAATGCTGATTTACTACCAGTTTATCAGGTACTTAATAGCAGCACAAGGAAACAACAGCCAATAGCTAGCCATCAAGATCCCAATCAACAACTAAAAAGCCACACACAACCATAAATACTACACATAGAATAGTCCAAAGCATACATTCTGCTAGAGAGAAGATTCCTGAGGATGGGCTCCAGCATGAGTCCAAAACTCGGAAGACTAAACCTCTGGTCCTGGTGATCGACCCAGATTGGATCCACCCAGAATTGCCTAAGAGGGTCAGCCATATAAATCTTTTCAATAAATAAAAAATAAAGTAAGATATCAACTTATAATGCACTGTGCAAGTAATTTTAATATACATGTTATTATTAGCCATATAAGATGACATCATCATCATCATCATCATCATCATCATCATCATCATCATAATAATAATAATAATAATAATAATAATAATAATAATAATAATAATAATAATAATAATAATAATAATAATAATAATAATAATAATAATAATAATAATAATAATAATAAAGTTGGAAGGGACCTTGGCAGTGCATAAGCAAGGCCCCATGTAAAAGTTTCATGGACCTGCCAGGTCAGGTTAATCAGATAATAATATTTATGATATTTATTACTGTGGCCTTTTAGATTTTTATCTGTTTTTATGTTGGCTGTTTTATCTGTCATTGTGCACCACCCAGAGTCACTTTTGGCAAGATGGGCAGCTGTACAAATTTCATTAATAAATAAATGATTGGTGAGGTTACACTCAGTCAGGTTCAGATATACATCTGAATGACAAGACAAGGCAGGAATCTCACAGGTCACCCTCCTAATCACCAACGTCCTTTATTTAGAAGGAGACTTGGATGATGATAATGATAACGACAATGACAACAACAACAACAACAATAATAATAATAATAAATTGGAAGGGACCTTGGAGGTCATTTAGTCCAACTCCCTGCTCAGGCAGGAAAGACTATACCATTTCAGACAAATTGCTGTCCAGTCTCTTCTTAAAAACTTCCAGTATTGGAGCATTCACAGATTCTGGAGGCAGGTTCTTCCACTGATTAATTGTTTTAACTGTCAGAAAATTTCTCCTTAGTTCTAGGTTGTTTCTCCCCTTGGTTAGTTTCCATACGTTGCTTCTTGTCTTCCCTTCAGGTGCTTTGGAGAATAGCCTGACTCCCTCTTCTTTGTGGCAGCCCCTGAGATATACCCAATTCCAGCAACTGTTCCTTTTAGCCTCCAGTCCCCTAATCATCTTTGTTGCTCTTCTCTGTACTCTTTCTAGAGTCTCAACATATTTTTTACATTGTGGTGACCAAAACTGGATGCAGTATTCCAAGTTTTGAATATAGTCATATTGAGTTATTCTACAGTTTGATAAGTGAATAGGTTATACTTTGGGGAAAGTTTCCAAAATTATTTTAAACATTAAATCTTAGGAAATAAAAGATAAATATGAGAAAAAAGCATAATCTTTATAGCATAAAGTTTTATTTTATTATTTTGCTGTGTTATTTTGAGAAGTGATGGTATAAATATTTACAAGATATGAGAGTGGTGTTGGGTCACTAGTTCCACTCCTCATTAAGCACTGTTAATTAAAACATTCATTTATAGGCTTCAAGAAATGTCAAAGTTACTGAAGAAATGATATAGAATTTTTAAAGAAAAATAATGAGATCTAATTAAAATCTTCAAATTTGGAAACAAGCACAATCTTCCCCTATTCCCTTTTTATCTATCTCTTCCTGTTCATAACATTTCTCCTTTCAGGTGCATCATAACAGGCTTTGATCAAACTGATTCTTCCTAGTTGATTGAAAGTATGTGTCTATTAGCAGAGATTCTTGATTTGCTATATATATTTATGGAGCAGATGAGAGAGACAGAGAGAGATTATAATAATTCTAACAAATAGACTAAAGCAGGTCCATTGATCTAAGAAATCTACGAGGCAAATTTTGGAAACTGTATAATGTAGCAGTTGTGACCCCAAAGTACCTATATTGTTACATGGGTCCCCATGGATACAAAGATTAAGTTCTACAGATAGCTGGAAAGATAGGATGTCTTTATAATCTATGTCCAGTCATACTAATATTACACGACTAAAGCAGTGGTGGATAATCAGTGGCCCTCGGGTTATAGGCAGACCTTGGAGACATTTCAAATCAATCAGTACAGAGCCCTTTATTACAGTGAGCTGTTCCTTCATCTGGAAAAGGCTAGATAAGGAGGAGGTTATAGAGAAAAGAATTCTGGGAAGGAGAAAGGAAGAAAATAGAAATGGGGAACCACAAGGAAAAAACAAAAGGGATGTCAGGAAGGAGGAGAAGGGGTTGCCTGTTCATTTTTCCCACTTACAGTTTGCTTCAGCCCCAGTTATCAATTGGCATGAAACCCTTAACAAATATCACCCGTCCCAAGGGAATGTATACCTTCATATTAAAAAAAGTTGCCCAGCCATATGTAAAAGATGTTGGCTTGGCCCTACCTCTATATGACCCAATGTGTCCTGACTTAATTGGAAAAATCAGTTGACAATGTTCAAGCTGGATAGTCAAGTAACAAGCTAGCAATAGCACTTAGACTTATATACCGCCCTTAGCGCTTTACAGCACTCTCTGGGTGGTTTACAAATGTCAGCATATTGCCTCCAACAATCTGGGTCCTCGTTTTAACCACCTCGGAAAGATGGAAGTCTGAGACAACTTGAATCTGTCAGGATCGAACACCTGGCCATGGGCAGAGTTAGTCTGCAATACTGCATTCTAGCCACTGTGCCACCATGGTTCCAAGGATTTCAGTTTGCCAAAAGGTCACACTTTTTCTTATGTCTAGTCCCCCTCTTGGCCTTCCACTGACTCAGAATTGGGAAGCATAGAAATAAAGATACTGAAGGCAGGCTATTAGTGGTCATAGTTGGATAAGCACATGCTCACCCACAAACAAACAAACACACACACACACACACACACACACACACACACAGATGCAGAATTTACCCTCAGTACTTTCATGGTATTTTGAAAGACCAAATTTAGTGTTCTGGATCTGCTTGTTTCTCCAAGATTGATTGACTGATTGCTTATGTGCTGTCAAATCATGGTTAATTCTTAATGACCACATGGATAGATTTTCTGCCAGCACTGGAGCCTTCCATAAAGAATTAGTCTTCACATAATGTGTCTGAATTGTAATAATTTGAGTTCCATATTATTGAAGCTAAATGTGCAAATTAGAGCATATCTTGGATAGGATGAACTAAATAATATGGCATTGGATTCCTCAAGCCATTGCTTCACCAGTTATCAAAACTTTATGTATATACAGTGAGAAGAAGAAGAAGAAGAAGAAGAAGAAGAAGAAGAAGAAGAAGAAGAAGAAGAAGAAGAAGAAGAAGAAGAAGAAGAAGAAGAAGAAGAAGAAGAAGAAGAAGAAGAAGAAGAAGAAGAAGTTGTTGTTGTTGTTGTTGGAAGGGATCTTGGAGGTCATCTAGTCCAACCCCCTGCTCAGGCAGAAAACCCTATACCATTTTGGACAAATGGCTGTCCAGTCTCTTCTTAAAAATTTCCAGTGTTGGAGCATTCACAGTTTCTGGAGGCAGGTTGTTCCACTGATTAATTGTTCTAACTGTCAGAAAAATTCTTCTTAGTTCTAAGTTGCTTCTCTCTTTGGTTAGTTTCCATCCGTTGCTTCTTTTCCTGCCTTCAGGTGCTTTGGAGAATAGCTTGACTCCCTCTTCTTTTTGGCAGCCCTTGAGATATTGGAATACTGCTATCATGTCCCCCCTCATCCTTCTTTTCATTAAACTAGACATACCCAATTCCAGCAACCGTTCCTTATATGTTTTAGCCTCCAATCCCCTGATCATCTTTGTTGCTCTTCTCTGCACTCTTTCTAGAGTCTCAACATCTTTTTTGCATTGTGGTGACTGAAACTGGATGCAGTATTCCAAGTGTGGCCCTACCAAGACATTATAAAGCGGTGTTAACAATTCATGTGATCTTGATTCTATCCCTCTGTTAATGCAGCCTAGCACTGTGTTAGCTTTTTTGGCAGCTGCAGCACACTGCTGGCTCATATTTAAGTGATTGTCAACTAGGACTCCAAGATCCCTCTCACAGTTACTACTATTGAGCAAGGTATCACCTGTACTATACCTGGTTTTTCTTGCCTAAATGTAGAACCTTACTTTTTTCACCATTGAATTTCATTTTGTTAGATCTGTAGTTTCCTGGATCCATTTTTTCCCCTTTTTTGAAGATGGGAACTACATCAGCTCTTTTTTAGTCCTCTGGTAGTTCCCCAGTGCGCCAGGATCTTTGAAAGATATAGTTCAGTGGTTCCTTCAGTTCCTTCAGAACCTTGGGGTGTAGTCCATCTAGGGTGGACAGGTGCTCACTTACCATTTTCTTGCCTATCTTAACTTGTGTTTCTAATCTATTTTTTACAGTACTGAGTGAATCTTCAACTACTAGAATTCTGGGAGCTGAAGTCCACACATCTTAAAATTGTCAAGGCTGAGAAACATTGCTAGGCAGAATCCAAAACTAGCTTATGGTAGATACAAAAGTCTTCATTTTAAGATACAGATACAAAGATCAGGCTGCAAACACCTTAATGACCACAAAAAAGCAGCAAGAAGTATGGTAAACTATAATTATTTGCTGCCATCAAGTGGTGATCCAGATTTATGCAGGCTAGATATCAAAGCCCTATTTTTGCATTGATTGATTGTGGGATTTGAACCAGTCTTGGCTCTTGGCAATATTTTTCAGAAGTTCACCCTTTCCTTTTCCTAGGGCTGGAAGTGACTTACCTAATGTCACCCAGTTAGCTTCATGCTGAAGGAAGAACTAGAACTCACAGTTTCCTGGTTCCTAGTCCAGTGCCTTTAACCTCTATACTAAAAAGCTCATTGTCACTTTTCCCATGTGAAGTATTATGGGACAGCAGGCTAGCAAAACAAGATTTGTCTGACATCCTACTTACCTTGATCTGGCAATCTGATTACTTTAAACAACTTAGACTTCTTATCTATCTCTTTCTCCCTGTTTCATTTTGCAGGAAAACTGATGATGTACCCAGCCAGGATTCTTCATTCGTTCTAGCTGAGATGGAATTGAAGTCAGCTCTTGTAGATTGTGTTCTGAGATGCAAACTGCCTCTCCTCCACTTCTTCAGTTGTTAAATACGAAAGCCACACAAAGCACCAAATATATGATTAATGACTAGGAATCTTCAAGCTGGCAACATAAATTAGAGTGTTGGGCAGAACAAAACTTTGTCACAAATTGATTATCCGAGCCCTGCTTAGAGGCTGGTGGATGGAGCGAAAGCAAAGCCGTCCGGGTGTTAAGCAGACCGGCCATGCGTGCATGTAGGGCCAGAAATGTTCATTATGTGGCTGCTCAAGTGATTATCCACCAACGAAACCTGGGACTATTCCATTACTGTCAAACAGCCATAGCAGGAGAAAAAATGCATTATGTATAAGCAGAATGTCAAGGTTTCCACTTGCGCAAATCATCTGGAGGTATTTGCTTGGCAGCTCCTAGACTGTGATAGATCTGCTTTGTAGTGTCCAGGATTGCACCATTTGAGCTGTGGGTTGCTGAAAGAGGAGCAGCCTGTCACCATGACTCGGATTATGTTGGCTTCTTGAACCCTTCTAATTCCTTGATTCTAAAACTGCAGCATGAAAGTATCAGCTTATGCATTTTGGATGATATGTTTCAATGGTTTTTAATCATCAATCAATTGTATTATAACTCTATAAGGAAACCTGGTCAGTAGAAATGCTGAGATGTTTGCACAGGCATGTCTGTCACCTGATAATAGTGGGCTAATTAATTAAATTTGTCAATGTACGAACAAGCCGTCATAGATCAACTCAATGTATTTATTTATTAATTAATCAAATTTATATAGCCATCCATCTCACTGAAGGTAACTCTAGGCAGGGCACAACAAACTGGTAAAAACACGTATAACACACCCAGATATAAGAAATATATAAAAATCACATTGAAAGTAAATATAAAAACAGGATCACAAACCCTCGGTGAAGTGAGGATAAAAATAGCCAGTTCAACAATGGAGCCATCTATGCTGTTTCCAGGTTCTCTGGGACATCCAGACCTGATAACAAAACTAGGTCTTGAGGGCCTCACAGAATATTAAACAGGATAGAGCTAATCTTATTTTAGGGGGAAGAATGTTCCATAAAACAGGTGCCATGGCAGAGAAAGCACATCTCCTGAGATCCATCACATTTAGGCCCCATGTAGCAACAAAGATGGTATATTCCTGAAGTCAGTGGCCTCCAAATCCAGAGCTAGTCAGGCTTACCAGGCTTCAGTTGACGCCTGTTGTTCCCCATCCACTACCCTCTCAGCCTCCAGAAACCAGGATAAGATGTTCACAGCATTGCATCAATTTCCTGTCCCTCCAAACATTGATGATGGCAATTATGAGCCATCAAGCCAGAGTTGACTCTTATGACCACATAGATTTTCTTCAGGATGATTTATCCCTAACCTTGAACACTGCTGTAATAAAAGCAGTAAAATTAGCAATAATAAAAATTGCAGATTAATTGCAGAGTTGGATATTAAATATTCTCTAACTAGCTTCATATATTTTGCTAGGCCATGTTTTGCATATCCAGGTTTATTAAATAAACCACAATTGTCTGTGTTTGCATAACACATGAAACCATAAACGGTCAGGAAGTGTGAAGCCAGCCTATGTCTGAAATATTTTATCTCTCAGAAAGAGAATATCATAGGAAAAGGAATTAAACGGAAGCATAACCAAAAATGGAGGTCTGCAAGGGATGCAAGAAAGCAAAGTGATAAGCCATGTGATATCATAATCACTCAAATGATGCAATTGATATATGTGTCAGATATAATATAAGTGTGGAGCAGCATTTATTATCTAATTATGTTATTACATATATCGTTGGCCTCGTTGCAGTTTGCTGGGGCTACATAAATTAAAGGTATACTGAGTTCTTTTGTGTATGTGTGTATGTGTTTGTGTATGTGTTTCCCCGTTGGGGAAAAGCTATTGCTTTTTATTTTTGCTGCTGTTTGGTTGTGACACTTTGTGATCTGATGATTCTCTTTTCATGAGGATTGTCTATCAGCAACCGCTTCTTTGGGTATTTGTAAGGTCATACCTGCATCATCAATGGTTATTTGTAGGATTTGCTATCCATCTCACAAGACCTGACAAAGTGGATATACTTCAGGCTCCTTCTATGAGTCAATGTGATCTAATGGATCTAGAAGATATCCTTCTCTGTTGTAACACCTGCTTTGGGGATAACATACCGCTAAACTTTAGATCAGGGGTCTTCAAACTTGGCCCTTTTATGACTTGTGGACTTCAACTCCCAGAATTCCTCAGCCAGGCATGCTGGCTGAGGAATTCTGGGAGTTGAAGTCCATAAGTCATAAAAGGGCCATGTTTGAAGACCCCTGCTTTAGATGACCCAATTCTGTTGGCCTTTCATAAGGCTTTAAAAACTTGGATCAGGATATTAAATGAACCTGGCTGGAAACTGGGGATGTTGATCATGTCATATTTTGCCTTGGTTTGTGGAGCTAATGACAGTCAATTTACTCCACAGTTTACTGTAGTGCTTAAAGTGCTGGCCTAAAAACCAGGTATGTTTATATTGCCAGATGAGTCTCTATTGTCTTCTGACTTTGCATTTATTCTTGTCAGATAAGTTTCCCTTGTTTTTTGACCCTGAATTTATTCTTGGATATTGGTCACTTTAGGCTTCCTTTCTGAGGGAAAGTAAGGGATAAATAAATGGTGGTGACTGGATCACAGCAACGAATTCAAAACAGCCATCAACTCCTTTCACATCAGGGAAATGAAACAGCTACAGAAGACGCTCATGTAGTCTGTAGGGCTTTGAAAGTAATTTGGGAGAAAAGAAACCCATTCTCTGTAACAAGCCAGGCCGTGAACATTACTTGATAGCAGAATCACAATCCCAGAGGGACATGAAACCAGTTCTTGAAACCAAATTAAAGAGCCATTTGCCATTCTGCAGTAGCATACATTGGAGGAAAAGAGATTTTTAGATGGCTTTAAACATATTTCTTAGATATTTTTTTTTAGTAACCCTTATAGCTTTTCTGTGGAGATCACAATATTGAGCTCCATGTTACATAGACAGGAATGAAACTGACAAATGCCTGTGACTTATCTAATTCCTCCATAATGGGAAAATATATATATGTCTTTAATAATTTTAAATATTGGAATCCCAGGTATGGACATTTAAAGTCAATTAAATAAAATAATGAACTCTGGGATATTAGAAAAAGGCTTCTTTATTGTTGAGCTTTCGTTAACAACCTGTTAACATCATCAGAGCAAAGGGCTAAATGGCAAGGGAGCATGTGCATAAATTCACATAACAGTTGGAAAACGGTTACATTGTGGCATGTGCACATAGCGTGCTTAGGAAGCTCGTTTAGAAAAATCACATTGACGGTAGTAGGTATACAGTAGAAAGTCTCCCGACAAGATTTAAAAGTCGCGCTTGACAGCTGGTTTATATTTCTCCTGGAGATCGAGGACTGTGTCATTGAATATATATATATATATATATGTTTTCTGAGGTTTTCACGGGTGTTTGTATGTAGGTCTTTGGTAATTCGGGTTTTCTCCCGTGTAAAATTGAAAGTGTCTTGGCAACGTTTCGACGAAGTCCCATTCGTCATCTTCAGGCTGGTGTCTTCGGCTTCGTGCTTCTAGGAGCAATGTGTGATCGCAGCTGTTTCTTCCTTTTAACTGCCAGTGGAGGTATGAACTGATTGGATGGGAGCTTGGCTGTGTTCTGATTGGGTGGAGGTGTGTTCTGATTGGTTAGGGGCTTGGCTGTGCTCTGATTGGATGGGGGGTTGGCTGTGCTCTGATTGGATGGGGGGTTGGCTGTGCTCTGATTGGATGGGGGTGTGCTCTGCTTGGGTGGGGGCCCTGTTGTGCTAGGATTAGTTGCAGGGGAATTTGAGATGGAGAGCTGCATTGCTGTAGTTTGGCTTCGCGTTCGTGTTCGTGCCACATCTTCAAGGTGGGTGTCAGTTTGCTTCACGTATGGAATGGAGGGGTTTAAAATGGCCAATGATGCAGCTGTGGTCTGGTTTCTGGTCCGCGGTCGTGCCTCATCATCGGTGAGGGTTTGAGTCTGCTTTTTGCGTGGATGTGTGGTGGTGACATGTGTGGTCTTCGTGAGTGTGGGTCCAGTGTCGCTCCTTGTGCTAGGGATTCGTCTGTCAATAAGGCTGGGTTTCCAAATGGCTGGTAGGCGGGAGGTATCATCTCGTTTATTCATGCTGTGTGGGCGTTTTTCTATCTCGATGGCTTCTCTGATTATTCTGTTGTTAAAGTGTTCAGTTTTGGCAATAGTTCTGGTATTTTTAAAGTCAATTTTATGTCCTGTGGCTTTGAGGTGTTGGACCAGGGAGGAAGTTGGTTCCTCTTTTCTGACTGAGTTCTTGTGTTCTTCAATGCGTGCACTTATTCTTCTGTTGGTTTGTCCGATGTATGTGGTGGGGCAGGCGGTGCATGGGATTTCATATACTCCTTGATTTTCTAACTCAATTTTGTCTTTGGGGTTTCTTAGGATGGTGGATATTTTTCGGTTTGTGCAGAATGCTGTCTTGATGTTGTGTTTGTGGAGGATCTTGCTGATTTTGTCTGTGGTGCCTTTTATGTATGGGAGGAGGGCTTTGCCGTTTTCTTGTTCTATGTCTTGGATTTTAGTGGGGGTTTCTTTTTGGATTAAGTTGGTAATCTTATTTCTTTGGAATCCGTTGGATGTTAGTACATTAGTGAGAGTGTGTAGTTCGGTTTTTAGGTGTTGTTCGTCAGCTAAGCGTTTTGTTCTCGAGATGAGTGTCTTGGCTACGGAGTTGATCTGTGCTGGGTGGTGGTGTGAGAGTGCGTGCAGATAGCGGTTTGTGTGTGTTTTTTTCTGGTAGATGGTGTGTCCTAGGGAGCCATTGGATTTCTTGTAGACTAAGACATCCAGGAAGGGAAGTTGGTTGTTAGCTTCTGTTTCCATGGTGAACTGTATTTTGGGGTGTAGGCTGTTGAGGTGTGTGAGGAAGTTGTCTAGTTTTTCTTTGCCATGTGGCCAGATTATGAAGGTGTCTTCTACGTATCTGAGCCAGAGTTTGGGTTTGTGATCAGATTTTTCTAGAGCTTGGGTTTCAAAGTGTTCCATGTAGAGGTTTGCAATGACAGGTGAGAGGGGTGACCCCATGGGTGCTCCTTCTATTTGTTTGTATTTTTGTCCGTTATAGATGAAGTATGTGTTGGATAGGCAATGGTTGGTCAGATCTAGGATGTGCTTGGGGGGGTTATATTTGTTTTGGATAGCTGTCAAGGCTTCTTGGATTGGCACTTGGGTGAAGAGGGAAATGACATCAAAGCTCACGAGTAGGTCGCTGGGCTGTAAGTTTTGTTTCTTTATGATCTCTATGAATTGGAATGAATTTTTTACGTGTGAGGTGATGGATTCTGAATAGGGCTGTAGTTGTTTGGCGAGAAATTTGGCTAGGTTTTGTAGAGGTGAGCCTATGGAGCTGACTATGGGTCTAAGTGGGGTTCCTTCTTTGTGTATCTTGGGGAGACCATAGAGCTTAGGGCATCTGGATGATTTTTCTCTGGGAATGATTCTTTGCTGGATCTCTTCGCTGATGGGGAGGCTTTTATTTTGGATCTAGTGGTTTTTTCCAGGTAGGTGGTGGGATCTGTGGTTAGGGGTTTGTATGTGGAGTCCTGGAGTAGGTTGGTTAATTTGGTTTGGTAGTCAGATGTGTTCATAACCACCGTGGCGTTGCCCTTGTCTGCTGGTAGGATTATTATGCTGGTGTCTTCTTTCAGGTTAATTAGTGCTGTCTGTTCCTCTTTGTGTAAGTTGCTTTTGGGGGGTTTGCTGGTGTAGAGGATGTTGGTGATTTCGAGTCTGATTCTGTTAGCGTCGTCGGGGTTGATTTTGGTCAGGCTGGTTTCAACTCCGCATATAATGGTTTCAGTGGGGATGTGTTTGGGAGCGACTGCAAAGTTGAATCCTTTGGAAAGGACATCGGTTTCGGCTTTGGTGAGGGTCCTATCTGAGATGTTATGCACTGTTTGTTTCATGTGTGGCTGTGAGGGAGGAAGGGTTTGTTTCTGGCGTTCCTGTAGTCTTCGGAATTTGTTGGTATGTGTGTCTGTCTTGAGGGTGGTCTGTGTTTCGGCTCTCCAGACGGCGAGTTGTTTGGATTTGTCCCAAAGTGCGGGGTGGATCTTGTTGCTGAGTTTGAGGTGAAGTGTGAGGAGATCTTTGTTGATTCGGTCTAGGAGGAATCTTTTTGTGTGAAGTTCATTTCTGATTAGGGCCAACTCTGTTCTTTTCAGGATGCGTTTGGTGGCTGCAGAGTTGGAGTGGAATTTCAATTGGAAGCATGTGGGGATTAAATTTTGATCTCGGCAGTTGCGTAAGAATGCGAGGTCACATAGAATGGAAGCTCTTTGGACTTCGAGTTTTTCATAGGTCCTGGTCAGATGGTAGATTTCCTCCCCGTAGAGGTACGATATTTGTTTTCTGAGGTTTTCACGGGTGTTTGTATGTAGGTCTTTGGTAATTCGGGTTTTCTCCCGTGTAAAATTGGAAGTGTCTTGGCGACGTTTCGACGAAGTCTCATTCGTCATCTTCAGGCCTCGTGCTTCTAGGAGCAATGTGTGATCGCAGCTGTTTCTTCCTTTTAACTGCCAGTAGGGGTATGAACTGATTGGGTGGGAGCTTGGCTGTGCTCTGATTGGATGGGGGGTTGGCTGTGCTCTGATTGGATGGGGGTGTGTTCTGTTTGGGTGGGGGCTTTGTTGTGCTCGGATTATACCTCCCGCCTACCAGCCATTTGGAAACCCACCCTTATTGACAAACGAGTCCCTAACACAAAGAATGACACTAGACCCACACTCACGAAAACCACACAGGATGTCACCACCACACATCCACGCAAAAAGCAAACCCAAACCCACACCGATGATGAGGCACGACTACAAACCAGAAACCAGACCACAGCTGCATCATTAGCCATTTCAAACCCCTCCAATCCATACATGAAGCAAACTGACACCCACCTTGATGATATGGCACGACCACGAACGCGAAGCCAAACAACAGCAATGCAGCTCTCCATCTCAAATCCCGCTGCAACTCAGACTAATCCGAGCACAACAAAGCCCCCACCCAAACAGAACACACCCCCGTCCAATCAGAGCACAGCCAACCCCCCATCCAATCAGAACACAGCCAAGCTCCCACCCAATCAGTTCATACCCCCACTGGCAGTTAAAAGGAAGAAACAGCTGCGATCACACATTGCTCCTAGAAGCACGAGGCCGAAGAGACACCAGCCTGAAGATGACGAATGAGACTTCGTCGAAACGGCGCCAAGACACTTCCAATTTTACACGGGAGAAAACCCGAATTACCAAAGACCTACACGCACACACACACACACACACACACACATATATTTGTTTTCGTAGATTTTCACGGGTACAGGTATGCAGGTCTTGGCGTATTCGGGTCTTTTCCCCTGTAAGATTGAGAGTCTCTTGGCGACGTTTCGACGAGGTCCCACTCGCCATGTTCAGGCTGGTGTCTTCGGCTTCGTGCTTGTGCGAAGCCGAAGACAGGTATACAGGTCCCCCTTTTAATCATGTCTGTCATGGTCCAGAATTCAGACCTGACTCTGAATTTGAGTTTGAAGAAAATGCTCCAGCAAAAGCATTTTGTGAAATGTCAAGCTCAGAAGAAAGAAAGCCAAGCGTCACCTGAGACGAATCAAAAACAGGCACTTCCTGAACAGCTGGAACAGTTAGATGATAATGACTTCAGGCCTCCCAGCCCCCACACCAGGCAGGTAGATCAAAGAACAGAGCAAAGACATTCTATCAGACTCCTTGCCAAGCAAGGGTAAATCTCTTGATTAAAGGCAGCTGGCTGCAGCATGATTTAAGACACGAGTTTCAAACTGCCGGCCCACGGGCCAGATGCATCATAACAAAACCGTGCCCACCCCATTGCCAGCAATGGCAAAAAAAGTAGCGATATGTCGTGACACATCACGTGACGTTGCGAGTTTGACACCCCTGATTTAAGAGGCAGTTCTGACTCATGATCTTTTATTGGAATCAACTATCTCATCTGTGTCTCTTGTGTGAATTCTGCTTCTGAAATTCTGGGCCAGATGACAACCCAATCTTGGATCTTGGAATTCTGGACTGGATTTTGACTATTCTTCTGTGTGTTCCTATTGAAAACAAAACCATCCAGGCAAGCTCCTTTTAGAGACTATATTTTGGTTTGTATTTCTTGTCAGCTATTATCTTTTGATCTTGAGTAAATTAATTTCCATAGCAACTATGCATGTGAGTATATAATTGAAAACAGAAACAGGACAATATCCATGATCTCAGTTCTACCAGTATGACAAGCTTCATTTGTTGGTCTTCGATCAACCTTACTGAAACACAAATGCTTAGCTTCACTCTTGTTCCCTGTGACAACAGGATGGGGATGGGGAAGAATCTGGGTTGTGGGTTATATGATATATGGGAAGAATTTGTATCTCCAATCTGGAAGGTAGGACAGATTTTCAGTTTTTTTGGTTTACATATATCATATATATTTGTTTGTCCAGTGCTGATGTACTTCTCCAATTATGTCTGAACTGCTTACTGACCTCCAGAACAGTAATATATTTGTGAACATAATACAGGCAAAACAGTGTAACAAATAGCATCAGAAGGGCTGAAGAACAATCATAACACAATCTCTAAACCAGCAGCTATAATAAATAAATAAATAAATAAATAACCTTTATTGTCATTTTTTATATTGTGGGCACAATGGCACACATAAAATAATGAAATTTAGTTGCCCGCTCTCAAAGTGAAACATATACATGACACACACCTAAACATACTATGTACAACATATATATAGACCCACATCCCTACATATACATAGCAAATAAATATTAAATACTGTCCATCTTGAATATATAACGCAAGGAGGAAGTTTGAGAGTTCGCAAGGTTAATGCTGTATGGAATGAAACTATGGCTGAATCTGGATGTTCTGCTACGGATACCACTAAGCCTCCTCCCAGAAGGTAACAGGGAAAACAGGTTGTGGAGAGGATGTGTAGTGTCCCAGAAAATCTTGCGGGCCCTGCTCAAGCAACGCTTCTGTGCTATGTCCTGGATGGTAGGGAGGGAACTGCCAATGATCTTTTCGGCCATCCTCACCACTCTCTGCACTGCCTTCCTGTCTGAAGCAATGATGCCTCCAAACCAGACTGTGATGCTGTATGACAGGATGCTCTCGATTGTCCCCCTGTAGAAAGTGGTCAGGACAGGGGAAGGAAGATGTGCTTTTCTCATGCGGCGCAGAAAATGCAGGCGCTGCTGTGCCCGCTTCACCAGTTTCTCACTGTTTAGCGACCAAGTCAGCCTACTCGTTAGCTGCACACCCAGGAATTTGATGCTGGTAACCATCTCCACAGGAGAATCATTAATGCACAGGGAAGTGTGGCTGTGCCTGCCTTTTCTGAAATCAACAATGATCTCTTTGGTTTTTCTTGTATTTAAAACTAGGCTGTTTTCTTTACACCAGTTCACCAACCCCTCAACCTCCTTGCAGTAAGCTTCCACCTTGTCATCCTGAATAAGGCCCACTACTGTTGTATCATCTGCGAACTTCACAATATGGTTGGTGGCAAACCTAGCACAGCAGTCATGGGTCAACAGGGTGAACAGCAGCGGACTTAAGACGCAGCCCTTAGGAGAACCTGTGCTCAAGAAAATGGTATTTGAGGTATTTGTTCCAACTCGCACATATTGGGGCCTGTTGGTAAGAAAATCCAGAATCCAGTTGCACAAAGGAGTGTTTAAGCCTAAAAGGCCCAGTTTGTCTACTAGATGCTGGGGAATGATTGTGTTAAACGCCGAACTGAAGTCGACAAACAGCAAACGCACATGAGTATTTCTTTCCTCCAAGTGCTTCAGGCTCAGATGAAGAACGGAAGAAATAGCATCCTCCGTAGAGCGATTTGGTCGGTAGGCAAACTGAAGCGGGTCAAATGCTGGCGGGAGGCTAGATACAATAGTGTCTTTTATCAGCTTCTCAAAGCATTTCATGATGGTGGATGTCAGTGCAACCGGACGGTAATCATTGAGGCCTGTGATTGTGGACTTTTTTGGCACTGGCAAGATGATGGCCATCTTAAAACACGATGGGACCACTGCCTGCTGCAATGAGAGGGTAAAAATATCAGTGAGAACACAAGCCAGCTCCTCTGCGCATTCCCTGAGGACACGTCCAGGGATGTTATCTGGGCCTGCTGCTTTCCGAATGTTAACTGTCTGCAGTGTTTTCCGGACAGAGGTGACATCAAAGCTAGGCACTTGCTCATCAGGATGGGGCACAGCTTTCCTAGCAGGAGTACTATTTGATGCCTCAAATCTACCAAAGAATGCATTCAGTTTGTTTAGGAAGTCTGTGTCATCCTTACATCTCGATGGAGCCACCTTGTAATCCGTAATGGCCTGGATCCCTTGCCACATTTGCCTGGTGTTTGTTTGGTCCTGAAGAAAGTTCTGAATTTTCTGGCAATGGGCTTGCTTTGCACCTTTTACGGCACTTTTCAGATTTGCTCTGGCTGTTCTAAGTGCCAGCATGTCCCCAGATTTAAAAGCCACATTCCGTGCTTTCAGCATCTTGCGGACCTCATAAGTCAGCCACGGTTTTTCATTCGCCCTCACAACAAAGCTTTTCAGGACACAGACATCTTCTATGCACTTTTGGATATATGCAGACACCGTGGTGGCATACTCCTCAACATTTGTATGTTTGTTATCAGTAGCTGCTTCCTTAAACATGCCCCAATCTGTACATTCAAAGCAGTCTTGTAATGCTTCTATAGCACCCTCTGTCCAAATCCTCACCTGCTTTACTGTAGGTTTCACTCTGACTAATAAAGGTTTATATGCTGGAATAAGCAGCACTGAGAGATGGTCAGAGGAGCCCAGGTGAGGGCGGGGGATAGCTTTGAAAGCCTTCTTGATGTTGGAATAAGCAAGATCCAGTGTATTGTCCCCTCTGGTTGCAAAGTCCACATATTGATGGAAATGTGGCAGGGTAGCTTTCAAATCCACTTGGTTAAAGTCTCCCACAGCAATAAATGCACCTTCTGGGTGAGTAGTTTGTAAGTCACTGATGGTCTGGTGGAGAACCTTCAGGGCCACTTCTCTGTTTGCATCAGGGGGGATATACACAGCTGTGATAATGGTAACAGAGAATTCTCTGGGCAGATAGAAGGGTCTGCATTTGATGGTCAGAAGCTCCACAGCTGGGGAGCACAGACTTGAAACCACCTTGGCATTATTACACCATCTGTCATTTATATAAAAACAGACACCCCCTCCCCTGGATTTGCCACTAAGAGTAGAACTCCTGTCCAACCGAAATGTTGAAAATCCCATCAAGCTAACAGCACTATCTGGAACAGAGGGCTTTAACCAAGTTTCTGTTGCAATAATAACACAGCAATTTCTCACCTCCTGATTTGTTGTTAAATCCAGCCTTAAGTAATCCATTTTTGGTTCTAAGGAGCGAGCATTTGCAAACAAAATAGATGGAAGAGACACTCTGTAAGGTCTAGCTTTCAGCCTAGATGTTAGGCCTCCACGTTTGCCACGCTTCCTCTTCCGGTCACACCTCTTCCTTTTCTTCTGGAGATAAACAGCAGCGGAGGGAAACTTCCCAGCTGCAATGGCTGCTTGTCCACTCTGCCCCTGCGGCCCGAAACGCTGCCTTTGCTGCTTTTGCTGCTTTTGCTGCTCAAAACACTGAGCACGATGCTGTTTCCCCCTCCAGCAATTCCTTTTCTTCCTCCCAGCTCCTCCAGATATTTCAGCTGATCTCTCACCCTCCATGTCAGCTGCCTGCAACTCCGTCCCTGGTTTTCTCTCCGTCTGCAACTCCGTCCCTGGTTTTCTCTCCGTCTGCAACTCCGTCCCTGGTTTTCTCCTCCTCCTTCGCAGTAATCCGAAGCCATGCAGTCTCTCCTGAACAGTTTTCTCCACCATTCCTTCCACGCTGAATCTCCTCATCTCCAATATGGACTGACGTTCGTATGAAAGTTTAGCAGCCCAACTCAGCTTAGTTGTCCCTATTTCCGATTGTACATTTCCCTCCCTAACCCCCACACCTTTGAGAGCTGAAGCAGCCGCAGCCAAGCAAGGCGCCGCCATCTTGAAACTATAATAATTTATTAAACTTGAAAAATATATCAGAGGAATGTAGATCAAAAGAAGCTGGAGAGTTATTGAGAAGGCCAGGTCCCAGAATCACCTGCAGGAGGCATTCCATAAAGAACAGGACCTGGAGGGACAGGCAGACACGACAGTCAATCTCCAGAACTTGAACCAAGAGGAGCTTTAAAGGTGATGCCCAGCACCATGAATTGCATCCAGCTCAGCTCTTGGAAATATCTATCACATGATTGGTAGATGTTCTGCTCCCAGTCATGTAGCTTACAATAATAATTAAATTTCAGCCTATACACATAATAAGAGTTACATTTTTGGAGAATTTTTCCAAAGCCCTTTCTCCTGAGAAACCAGTTGTCCACTGTCAGTTTACATTCTATTGTGTTCATTCATAATTTCTTTTTATAGATTTTTTTTTAAACGGAGGCACTTAACAGGAAATTTGTGTCTTTTTTTTCTCCCTTCAGCCAGCCCGAGCTGAGAAATCATGAACAGTAGAAGCAATTTAGTATCTTGCTACAGTTCAGTTTGATAGAAAAGAGGGCAAGATAGATACTTCCTAGGTATCTAATTCTGCTGGTTTCCTTCATCCCTCTTGAAACTTTGTGTGATAAGGTGTCTTTGGTTCCCTCAGAGCAAAACATCTATTGGCAAATTTTCTCATGTATGTGAAAATTCACCTCTGTATTTTGAACTGGAGTCCTCCTGGATTTTTTGTTTGTTTCTACCACCTGCAGCTTTCCTGCCTCCTAAAGCAACTTGGAAAATTTTGTATGGCTCAGTATGCAAACAGACAATTGCTGGGAGAGTCTTTGAACTGAAGAGTCATCAAGATAATTACCTGAGTTTTCTTAGCATTCAATGGCTTTTCTTCAGTTGGTATTGCTGTAATATGAGTCTTTCCTGCCTTGCTTTCTCTTTTCCTCTCTTTTCCTCTTTTTAGAACTATCAGGGAAAATGCCAAAGCTTCATAATGCTCTGTTATCCAACTATTTGAATTCTGAGAAACTCACTTTTTGAAAGAGCAAAGAGAGTTAATACAAGAAAAAATAAGGGGCTTGGATACAAACAGTTATTGGTAACTTTCTCAGAATGGGCTGTTTCTATCTACATTTTAACAGAATAACAGAGTTGGAAGGGACCTTGGAGGTCTTCTAGTCCAACCTCCTATACCATTTCAGACAAATGACTGTCCAATCACTTCTTTAAAATCTCCATTGATGAAGCACCCACAACTTCTGAAGGCAAGTCATTCCACTGATTAATTGTTCTCATTGTTAGGAATTTTCTCCTTAGTTCTAGATTGCTTTTCATCCAACTTGACTAGTTTTATTCCAACCATTTCCTTTTCCAACTATCCTGAATAGATCTGATTCAATAGATCCTTCTTATGTTGCATTCTTATGCTGCTGAGGGTTATATTCCCTACCAGAAGAGATGTGATGTGTACAATGGACTCTTCTGGATGAACATCAGGGAGAATCATCAACTTTATATGCATTGTGGAAAATGCCTGTTACACACAGTGGAATTCTTTCAACCCCAGACAATGAAAAACAGCATGAATTAAAAGTGTACATGCTTGTAATAGATTTATGTATACTTTAAAACAAATACAACTTCCTGAAGTTGTTTTGGTGTTTCTCACTATATTCATCAAGTATGTAAGGCCAGCCTTCTCCAATCAATAAAGGAGAATAGTTGTTCTTCAAGATTGAAATGAGGTGTTCTTGGTGTTCTCTGGACTTGGTTCTTTTCTTGCAGACGTTTCATTACCCCAACTAGTTTGGATATTGAAACATCTGCAAGAAAACAACCAAGTTCAGAGAGCATACAGGATCTCTCTTTTGCAATCAGATTCTCTCTAAATGATTGCAGTTTTCAAAATTTCCCATCAGCATGACCAAAGGCAAATTGTAATTCCAAAATATCAGGCATCAGTTAGACTTAGGCTAATACTAAATTGAAACTGAAATAAATGACACTTTTCTATTAAAGTTATATGCTACTGGTAAAGTACCTGTTTTGTATATAGAAGCTCTTAAATTCAGTTTCCACAATCAACAATCATCTCTATTAAGCCCAGAACTACATCCAGTTAGGATAAACAATATTGACTTAGAGAACATAAACAAGGAGAAAAGGAAATGAAAAGGAAGCAAGAGATGGAAAAAAAAGAGGAGTGTGGCTTTTTCCACATTTGTCTATGGCTCTTCCTTATTGCATCTCTGGGTTCAGGTCCCCACTTACCAATCCCACAGTCCAATTTTCCCCCCATTCATGCCTTAGAGAGCCACAGCCAAGGTAGACAATACTGGACTAGATAAACAAATTGATTTTTTTGGACTAAACTTTCTACGAGGTTACATATTATGTTCAATAACTTTGTTTTCAAAAAGAAGCAGAAACACCAATATGAGAGTCAGGGTTTGAGATGTTCTGCAAAGAGGAATATCAATGCAGATGATATCAAAAATTGCCAAGAGAGCCATTATTGAAGACTGAAGCAGTTGTATGGCTTACGTCTCCTTATCAGGCATGACTTATCTTGCCTAAGTAGCAGGGCACAATTTCAGAAGTAGATCCACTCCAAAATCCAACTTATACACATACACAGGTTTTATGACTTATTTTTGAATTTATTTCACAATCATAAAGACCTTGGAAGGAAACAGTATAATAATGCAAGCAAGCAAGTTTCACCCCTCCCTCTCCATTTTTTTAAAAAGAGATCATAAAAACATGACCTTGCCTACAGAACCATCAAAAGGTAAAGTTTTGTAACGGGCAAAGAAAAAGCAGTGAACTGCAAACAGGGGGAAATGCTGGTTGCTACTTTAACTTCATCTGATAATTCACTAGCCTATTTCAGGATTTGCTTACATAATGCTTACTGAAGGACAGGACTTATTTGCTACCTCTCAGAGGGATTTAAAAAAAATTGGATTTGCTGAATTATCTGCTGATGTAAATATATGTGTGAAAAACTTTGAGAAATACAGTGCAGAGATGCTGCCTAGGAGAGGATCAGGTAAGAAGAGATGGCTTAGCACTCCCAGGTCCGTGGGAAAAACCTTTCTCCATGGAACCGGTCCCTTGTGCCCAAAAGGGGACCTCTGGCGTAACCCATGGCTGCATAAGAGGCTCAGAAAGAAGGTAGCAGAAGGGACCCTAAGTTCTCAGACTCTAAGGGGAACAATGAGAAATTTGTACTTTTAGATTTGCAAGATTCTATTAATATAGCATTACAATAAAGAAGAAGTAGCTCATCTGATCTGCTTCTTGTCTGGTCTACCTGGGAAGGCTGACAGCTAGCAAACTGCCCATCTGGGTAACAGAAGACACAATGCAGACTCAACAATAGAGGCTGCTTGGAATAACGTCATTCCAAGGACGGATCCTTGGAAAGGAAACATTTGTCCTTTGAAGAACATCCCTGATGAGTTTTATTGAAGAAGAGTGTCAAGGAAAGTGTATTGACCTCTTTTTTTCTGAAAAGGACTATTTGATAATCCAAGTCTCCTTCTAAATAAAGGACGTTGGTGATTAGGAGGGTGACCTGTGAGATTCCTGCCTTGTCTTGTCATTCAGATGTATATCTGAACCTGACTGTACAAAGACCAGTGCTGCTGAGTGTGACCTCACCAATCATTTATTTATTAATGAAATTAAGTGAAATTAAGCTGCCCATCTTTCCAAAAGTGACTCTGTGTGGTGCACAACGATAGATAAAACAGCCAATATAAAAAACAGATAAAAAATCTAAAGGGCACAATAATAAATATCATAAATATTATTATCTGATAAACCTGACCCGGCAGGTCCATGAAATCTTTACATGGGGCCTTGCTTATGCGCTGCCAATAGGCAATGTGGAGATTGATCAAGGGTATTCTTAGCTATGACTCCTTTGTCATTTATTTTTTCTGGTAGCTATGTATAGGGCATCAGTTTTGCATATTAGAGAAAAACAAATCTGTTTCATCATGCTACCTCCTCGTTCTTCTGTATACTTGTTATTGCTGTTTTTTCTTTCTTTTTGCATTTTG
Source organism: Azemiops feae (assembly GCA_023970755.1). Lineage (NCBI taxonomy): Eukaryota > Metazoa > Chordata > Lepidosauria > Squamata > Viperidae > Azemiops > Azemiops feae. Next base: position 557,169 of record JALGBA010000172.1, on the reverse strand, counting down.
CATTCTAATATGGGTTTGGGAAGCAAAAGGAGTAACACAGGTACCCTCGGTATTTCTAAAAAGCATTGTCTTCCATTACTCTTGTGCTAAATTAGTCTCTGATGCAGTTTGCACCTGCTGAATATAAATTCTCACCAGCCAATGGATTGGATCCCTTTTCATTATTGGAAACAAGCCTGTACAGTTAAAGAGAAGGGAACAAGAGGTAAGCAACTGTGAATTCTAATTGTGTAGGGTGTTTTGGCAAAAATGCAGAACTAATTTGCCATTGTCTTTTGCCCAGATGTTTTTTTTTCCAATTTCCCTATCTAGCTTACAGCTCTGATATTTTCAAGTGATTCATAATCCAAGTCTTTACCAAATTCATCCTGCTTAGTGTTTCAAGCTTACCCAAGGTAACATTCTTTTTTAAGCATGGAAAATGGATATACAAATTGTGTTGCTGGATTGCACTACAGGAATTTTTCATTCAGTATCCTATTTCTAAGAGTACCAGAGAGGAAGCCCATAAGAGGGGCATGAAACAAATAGCCCTCTTTTAATTTACATTGAAACAGCTACTGTCTGTGAAGATGGAGGTTCTGTTTAGTTGTCATCAAGCAATCTCACAGCTTGACTCTAATAGGCTATGGCTGAAGGTATAGCTACACATTGGACAAGGCAAAGAAATAAGACAAAATCAGCAAGAGATAGACCAAAGTAGCATCACCTTCAGGACATGAATATGTCTAAGTAACTATACAAACCTGGCTGTTTAAGCAAAACTCTCTCTTCCTAGGGGCATGTGATTATTTCATTTCATGTATTTATTTATTTCACATAAATACAGGTCATCCTCTACTTAGGCTTAGTGACTAAAGTTTCAATGGACCTCCCAAAAAGTACTTAAGACCTGATTTCAAAATTAAGTTAGGCCTTCCCAAAGCTACTTAGGACCTGATTTTGAAGTTACAATGTTTGCACACAATCCATGGTCATGTGGTCATATTTTCAATATTTGCCAACTGGCTTACCTTTCAAGTTGTTTGCAGCATCTCGTTGACTGCAATTTGTGATTTTTTTTTTTTATCATTTCTAGTGTTAACTTCCAGCAGTTTCCAACAAAAAATGCCCATTGGGGAAAAATAATTCACTTAATGACTGCCACGTTTGCTTAATAGCTATGCTGTTTGCTTAACGACCATTGCAAAAAATGCTGAAAAATCAGGTCAGGTCACGTGGTGACCAGCTTAACTATGACTTGCAATCATAATTTCAGGTTCAGTTAAAGCCATAAGTTGAGGACTAATTGTATTGCTTCAATTCTGACATAACTCAATTAAACTTTGTTAAAAATGGCCATAATAAGTCAATACTGGCAATATTGGCATATAGGCATTATTTTCTCCTCGCCTTTGCCAAAGAATTAAATGTTTCTATTTGGCCAACAAATTAACCTTTAAGTTTCCCCACCCATTCCTATAACTTTGCAAAAAGAAGATGAAGAGGATGGATTCAAACTGATCAGATTTGGCAGGGATATGTGGGGGATACAGTTGAAAGAAGGGGTTTATCTCTAGGATATTTACTGGAACTTGTTTTCATAGCTGGGGGACAAAGTCCAGATTGCTTTGGGAATGATTACTTTGGTACTATGTAGGGAAATGATATAAGGATATTTAGGTTATAACTCGAGAAAGCCCCCATGTGGTCTATATCAGGAGTACACAACATTTTTCAAGCCAAGGACAACATCTATCCTTTGAATGGTCTACCTGGAGCACACTACAAAAAGTATGTAGTGCTGGGGCAAAAGTACATTTGATTTAATTATATATATATTTATTTATACATTTAGAGAGCCAGTTTGGTGTAGTCGTTAAGACAGCGGTCCCCAACCTTTTCGGCTTTGCGGACCCATGGCGTGGCAGCAGGGGGGCAGAGGGGATGGTTCCACACAGCTCCATTTGTGTAAGCAAAGGGCTCACACAAATGGAGGTCACACAAATGGAGCTTCATGCCCAAGCACATGAACCTGCCGCTTGCACAAGTGGAGCTGCGCATGCTTGTGCACTCGCCCCCTGTTTGTTCGGCCTGGTTCCGAATGGGCTGTGGCCCCATACCGGGCCATATCACGTGGGTTGTGGACCCCTGCATTAAGACATCAGGCTAGAAACTGGGAGATCATGAGTTCCAGCCCACCTTGGTCATGAAGCTAGCTGAGTGACCCTTGGGCTAGTCACTTTCTCTCAGCTCTAAAAAGCAGGCAATTGCGCTTCTGAAATCTTGTCAAGGAAACTGCAGGGATTTGTCCAGGCACTCCCCAAGAATCATACTGGATTGAAGAGAAGAAAAAGGGGAAAGCTCATTTAGTTAAACATAATATTATTGCTTCACAGGAATTTAATGATTTTTTTGTTGTGATGCAAGAAATAATATTCAAGAAGGGCTTTTAGGGGTTCATGATTGGGGGGGAATTATATATTCCCATGGGACCTTAAGATAGGCACACCTGTTCTAGGGAATGTGGGAGTAGTAATTACAACCTTTCTTGCATGGAAATGAGGCTAATTTTAAATGATGACACATTCAGTAGTCTAATAAATATATTAAGAAGTAATATCCCACCCAGGCAATGTTAATAGCTTCTTGTTCATAGCATTACCTTTTTTATCAGCCAAATATTACATTTTTGTTTCTGATCTCTGGAATCAGCTAACACTCTCTGGCAAGTTTTCCTGCCCACAAGTCCATCTCCTCCCAGCCGACAGTGTCACAGCATTGTTGTTACTCAAAGAATGCTACCCTCACTGATGATGTCCCTTGCACAGACAATTAAGTGGAAAGGATAGTGCAAAGTCCCACAGCATCTGCCAACAAGAATGTCAAACTAAAATTGTGAGGATGTGTTTTTCGTGGCTTGGAAATGGGGATAAATGAGACAACTGCTTCAGGGGAGCAATAGTTACCCACCAAATCCATTTTTGGGTGTCACAAGGCTTGCCTGGCAATTTCTACATCTAAATCACAATTTCTCAACCTAAGCCACTTTTAAGATGTGTGGACTGCAACTTTCAGAATACCTCAGATAGCAATCCTGTCTGGGAAATTCCGGGAGTTGCAATCCATACATCTTAAAGTGGCCCAGATTCAGAGACCCCAATCTAAACCAATCTTCTGTCTTCCACTATAGGAAAAGACATTGACTCTTTAAAAGAACTGAAGTAAAATTTTGTTTCTAGTCCCTAAGTTTTCTTGTTTACATATCACCTCACCATCCTGGTAGAAGAAGATTGGAAAGTACCCACTGTTATCCGTAACTGATCATTTTTTGGAGGGGTGTTGGGATGATGCAATTCCCCTCCCCTTATGCATTTAATACCATGGTTGGGTACTGTCCTAAGTAGCTGAGCATCAAATGCACTTCCTGTCTGAAACTTCCTTTCACAGGTTAAAATCCATGCAAAAATATCACAATTAAAAAGCTTTGCATTTGTCACAACTTATATTTAGCTTGTGGTTCCCCCCCCCCCCCCGGCCAAACTGACTTCTTTGATCAGAGAAAAGACAATATCTACATTCAATCCCTTATGGACTTTCTGTAGTGCAGAAAAAAAATGAACTAATGATTTATGGTTTTGATGATTACACAGGATAGATTATAGGAAGAAGAGAGTAATGATGTAACTTTAGAGAAAAATATAAACTTCTAATTGTACTTATCGCTGCTGTAAAGAAGATTGCAAGCCTTTTTTCTTTCTTTTATATTGTTCTTTTACCTCCCCCCCCTTTCTTGTACTTTTAGCTTTCTTCTTGATTTCTTTCTTCTTCCTTTCTTTTTCTTACTCTATATTAATTTTCACTAGGTTTTATCTCCTCTTTTAACAATTTTTAATTATATATATATATATTGTAAAACAAAGATATCATAGTAAAAGCCACATTAAGAGCTGCTGGATGGCTGCTAACAGAATATATTAGTCTGGCAGCCAAGTCTCTGGCTCAGTGTTTGCCAGATTGTCTTCGTGGTGGGTGGCTGAATAAGAAAATAAAAATGCCTTCCAATAACAGCTGGCTTAATGCTTTGAAATGCTTGCAAGCAGGGATAATACTGATGGCCTTTCTTGCTATTTGCCTTCTACATTTGCTGCCCAGGGATATATGCCGACTGTACAAGGAGCTTCCATTTAGCTATCATTGCTAATAGCTATTGAAAAATCTCCTGGTCCATTAATTTTTCTGAAGTTTTTTTTAACCAACTTTCCCCATCTAATCAGCTGTTAATATCAATCCCCCCCCCCCCATATTTTCTCATGACATCTATATTAATTAGACACTGAAATATTATGTGCTCTCTTTGGTCACTCTTGGATCTGCTGCTTATATGTTTTGATGGGATGATCCTAAATTCTTCCATTGTAAAAGGAAGAGTAGCTTTTATTTCCCTTTTATTTTTTTAAATAAATATCCCATCAGCTGCTATCCTCTCACTAGTACTTCTATTTCTTTTTTTTTATTTTTCCATCTTTGCTGTGGCTTTACAGATTAATGTGATTTGGATTACAGCCATAGACTAGATCAGGGGTCCTCAACCCCCAGTCCGTGGACCGGTACCGGGCCGCGGTATGCCAGCAACCGGTCTGCACAAACAAAGCAAGCCCCATCAGTGGGATGCAGGCAACACAGAAAACCACACAGTATCTGGTCAGTGGAAAAACCTTTCTCCACGGAACCGGTCCCTGGTGCCCAAAAGGTTGGGGACCTCTGGACTAGATATCAATGTGCATATTCTTGGGAGTAATCTCCAGTGACCTCAATGGATAAATATATATAGCCTTGTACTATTGGCTGATACATAAAATTGTCCTGTTTGGTGCACTCTACATTTTTAGCGCTTATCTTCTCAGAACTAAGGCCCGTTAAATTCACAGGGACCAACAGCCACATGTTTAAAACAGTAGCCTAAGTGTATAATGATGTGATGGCATAGTGGTTAAAGTGCAGCATTGCAAGCAAATTTTGCCAACAGCCTGGAGTTCGATCCTGACAGGGCTCAAGATTGGCCCATCCTTCCATCCTTCCAAAGGTCAGTAAGATGAAGACCCAGATTGTTGGGGCCATATGCAAATAATGCTTCTACATTGTAAACTGCCCAGAAAGTTCTGTAACTGTGGGGAGATATATACGTTGAAATGCTATTGCTATTTTATTACTATAATTACTAATATAGTAAGAATGAGACAAGAAGCAAAAAGCTGCTATATATTAAAGAACATATACAGAGAGAGTAGAGGTTTAAACTTACTTAATTTGCAATTTTCAAAGAAATACATGGATCATTATTTATTGATTTGATTTGTATGGCTACCCAAGTCAGACAAATGACTCTGGGTGGCAAACACTCATACTTTTTTAAAAAAAAAAACCTGAGTTACAATCACAATACTAAAAATTGAATACATACAGAAGCCAAGAAAAATATTATTATCCATAGATGTTAACATATCAAGTAATGATATTTGGGACCCCAGGCTCGAGCCAGGTCTTTAAGGCCTTCTGAAAGGTCAGCAGGGTGAGGGCCTGTGAGGTCTTCTCCAGCCATAAATACAAGGCCAGTTATGTGGCCTTTGGTCAGTCATTCTCTTCAGCCCTAGGAAAGAAGCAATGGCAAACCACTTTTGTAAAACCTTGCCAAGAAAACTGCAGGGACATGTCCAGGAAGTTGCCAGGAGTCAAGACTGACTTAGATAATAATAATAATAATAATAATAATAATAACAACAACAACAACAACAACAACAACAACAACAACAACAACAACAACAACAACAACAACAACACCTAAGACAATGAATAACCTTGGACAAAGAACCTTGGACTTCACATAATCTAATTCTAACAGTTGATTGAAAAAAATTAGCTGCAGAAAATCTATACATCCTATAAACAGTACCAATATATCCTTTCAACTGTTACCATGTAAGGTCTTTCCCATTGGTTCTCATTAGAACCAATTTCTTACTGTCATCTGCATAATCTGATCCTGAGTTATCACTTCTATTTCCATGGATTTCAAAGAGCAGGCGTGTACAGAAACAAGTGACTTTGTTCTTTCACAGGTGAAATTGCGTTGGTTGTGTCTATGAATATTTTGAAATTTAAATCCCTCTCTTTCACAAGTTGTAAATGATTCTACTGCAGGTAACTTGGGAAATGTACTTGTCTGTCATATGTGAGGACTGTAATAACACTAGAGACTGACTTCCATAGTTATTGGAGAGCATTTGGGGAAAGAAATGTGGTTCATAAGAGTCACATCATAATGCAGATCTACCTGTTTTGCACTTCCCAAACTAATATCAGAATCAACACATGATTTCCTTTCATATTTGCATTCTCCTGAATACTGTGGAATAGTTTTCACATCAAGCAATAAGCATAAAAATGGATATATTGGGAAGGGTAAGCAACCAGATTCTTTGGAAGTTCTTGGGTTTCAACTTCTATCAATTCCAACCAAGATGCAGGAGTTTGGGTGGTATTCCAAAACATTTTTTAACATGATTGTACTGGAAGTTTTAAAAACAAGAATAACAATTAACACAAACTAAAATAAAGTAATATTTTTGAAGCGCTTCCTCTCCAAGTGCTTGCAACTAATCTATTCTCCCATTGATGGGAACACATATCTCACCCCGCTTTCTTGCTCCTTTCCCCAAACCATTCTGCTGTTGTAGGCGGTACTCCATCTTCCAAAATCAGCAGAAGAGAGGTGATTGGCGACTAAACTCTAAAGCATTTCTGAGATTGGGAATTGGAAATGGTGAGAACAAATGTGGAAATGTACTATAGTAAGATTATGTCACCCTTCCAAATCTATTTGAAACTCTAGACAGCCTATGGAAGATCAGGCATAGATGTGTAAGGCAACACAAATCTTTGCTGCCATTGAGTTTTGTAATCCTAAAATAATAGCACTAGTACCACTGACAAGTAAAATACATTTATACCAAAATGTAATAGAGTAGCATACTAATGCAATTTCACTGGGCAATGGTGAGTCTACACTATGTATGATTCTGTGGACTATATTTCCTGAAGAATACTGACTAGTTATAGAGAAGAAAAATCAAAAGTGAACAAAAATATGTAGGACTTGAGGAAATGTCCTTTGAGCATGGTTAAAGGAACATGGGTTGTTCAGTCTACAACAGTGGTCCCCAACCTTTTGGGCACTAGGGTCCAGTTCCATGGAAAGATGTTTTTCCACGGGCCAGAGGGAGCATGGTTTTGCATGCTTTCTGCATCCCACGGATGGGGCTTTGCTTGTTTGTGCAGCCCGATTGCTGGCATGCCATGGACGGGTGCCAGTCCACATACCGGGGATTGGGGACCCCTGGTCTACAAGGAAAAAAAGGAGAACAAGATACCAATGTTAGATGTATAAAGGGAAGTTAAAGGGAAGCTGGTTAAGAACTGTTTTCTATGACTGCTGAAACTAAGACCAAAAATAACAGATATAAGCTACTTTTATTTAAAATGGCTGCTTTGGAGCCCCCTGTTTTCACAAAATGGCTGGTCTAGCCAACCAGAAACATTGATAAATGGATGGGCTTGAACTCTGTTAGCAATTATAGCCATTGAGATGTTTCTTACCAGACCTTTTTAGCGTGCCGTTTTTCTGGGCACTGTTAGTTGTTCCAAGTAAACCACTGGACTTCAGCCATGTCACATGTATATTTTCTTAGATTGTAGCCTATGAAGAGCCCAGACATATTTTAGTGAATGAAGTTACAATAAAATTATAAAATACTGCCTTCCATTTTTTTCCTTTTAATTAGAAGAATCTCTTTTTAAAAACCAGTTTGGACAAGGAAACTGGCAGGGATGTAATCCCACGTAATGGGAAATTATTCAATATTACATCTTTTACAGTAGGATAATCTATCCTTAGTTTTTGTTTTGCATTTAAAATTCATATCTCATTTGGAATAAAACCCATTCTCTTAAATGCGTTTGTCTGGAAAAGATACCAGCAGATTCCTTCTGATGTTTGAACACCATAAACTCATTCAGCTCTATGCCCACAGTAGGTTAGTCGGTTATTTTAATCAAATTTCATTCAGGTTTTCCTATAAAAAATCAGTGCTGATTAACAAAATTAGAATTCTTGTAAATTTGTTTTGTTCTTACTTGAGGAAGACACTCCATATATTTTAGAACTGAGGCTTGGTGCTGCTGTCACCATGTAATATGCTATACAAATTTATTTTAACAGTCGCAAAGAATGATTCCCTCCAAATATAAGCAACAGGAGCAGCAGATATAAGGCCATGGAAGCCATGGAAAGAATGAATAGCAAATAACAAACTGATGGTTATTATGTTCTGTAATTAATGGACACTAATGGCAGTGCTTTTAATATTTAGTTTCACTGTCATAAGTTTCATTTGTCTAGTGGATGCAAATTCATACTCATTTGTGATTTGGCCTATGTTGTTTCCATTCCTACAGACTGAACAAAAGCATCTAAGACTCTATTTTAGACATCACAGAAAGGATAGAGGGATGAAAGGGATGAATTCATAGCAAATTAGATAGAGATAGATAGATAGACAGGTATAGACAGGTATAGATAGGGATAGATAGATAGATAGATAGATAGATAGATAGATAGATAGATAGATAGATAGATAGATAGATAGATAGATAGATAGATAGATAGATAGATAGATAGATAGATAGATAGATAGATATAATAACACAGAGATACTGAGAATTTCCATTCTGAACACAGATAATATTCCTGTTAAAAAGACAGAGGGCTGGGAAAAGATTGGGTCTATAAAGAAAGAGAGAATCTATGGAATCCCTGGAGATATGAATAGGGTTTTATACAGGACAGTCCAACCTTTGGTCTCTCCTGCTTCTGGCTTCAATTGTATATGCTTGCACATAGTTGCTATGGAAATTATAGCTTATTCAAGGTTAAGAGCTAGCATCAGACAAGGAATGCAAACCAAAACAGCCTCTGAAAGAAGCTTGCCTGAATGGTTTCACTTTTAAGAGGAGCATATAGAAAAACAGTCAAAATCCAGTCCAGAATTCCAAGATCCAGGTCAGGGTTGTTAGCAGTCCAGAGGTTTATGTAAATTCCAAAGCAGAATTTACAGGAATATTATACAAAAGCCAGAGATCTGACAGTTAATTCCTTTAAAGGCAGGGGTCTTTAATCAAGGTATTTAAGCAAGGTATCCTTTAATTCATAAAATGTCCTTCACTCTACTTGCTGGATGCAGGAGGCCTAATGTCATCCTTCTCTGCTTCTCCAACTATTCAGGAGATGCCTGTGTTTGGTCAGATTCTTGGCTTTGTTTCTCCTGAGGCTAACATTCTACAGATTCTGCTGGAGCCTATTTCTTGACGTTTATGTCCTGGCCCATGACATGTTCAGAAAATATTCCTTGCCCTTCCCTTAGGTCACAGATATTCAATTTTGTTGAATATCACTTGTAGTAGTCTGGAAAGCAAGAACAGCATTGTAAGATTCTGGGGTAGTTCAGCAGCTTCTGAAGTACCAGAATTTGCCCATCTTGCCCAAGGCACTTAATTTCCCCTGAAGCCATGCTACATCAGTGCAGTGTAAGAAGTGTAAATGATGAGCTATAGATGTACTGCATCATGCTAACTGATGATGGCCTCTTCTGTTAGCCGCCAAACTCATTGCTACAAAAAAGCCAGAAGAGCCCAGCAACAGAGGATGGTGGTGCAGAAGTAATTTACATAAATTGCTTTTTGCATGAACAAACAAATTTTATAGATGCTGCATAAACAAGTATGCAAGTTAGGATTTAGTCAATTGACAACTGTCACATTTCACCAATGTTTCCATGTAGTTCTCACCTAAGCTCTAAAAGTACTTTCTCCAATATGTGTTTTAAGAGAATACAGGTTTACAAACATGCACTTGAGAAGTACACACTGTGCATTTATAAATAGGTATTTAAATGTAGAGTAAAATGCAAAGCTTTGTGCAGATTAAAAAGAGATCTATGTAGAACTGGGAGAAAATTGACTTGCAGATGAATGCGTATGGACCTAGGGTTATAAAATAAAGTTACCATAGATTTTAATAGAAGGGGGATTTACAAAATTTGTCAGAAGGAATTATATTACAATAGAAAAAGCAGCAATGAATGTAGTCTAATACTATTCCTTTTTCTGAACTCAAAATATTATCTATCTCTATATCTCTATCATCTGTCATCTCTTTCTCTCTCTCTCCTATCTATCTCTTTCTCTATCATCTTTATCATCTCTCTCTCTATCATCTATCTCTATCATCTCTATCTCTTTATCAATCTCTATCATCTCTCTGTCTCTATCCCTATCTCTACTTCTATCACTATCTCTACTGCTATATCTGAAAAAGAATGTATTTTGAAAAAAAGTACACATATTTGAGACAAGTGTCTCTCTTAAGCAATTATTTACTCCTAAGTGAATAATTGAGGGACTTATCCATGGTGTGTTTCTAGCAATAACAGACTGCCATTGCTTTCCTTTAAGCTTTTTTTTTTGTCTTCCCAATCAGGCATACAAGCCTGGTGGATGCCAGTCCAAGTACTAATCAAATCTAGATTTTGAGAGTCACTTGCAAAAGTTATCTATTGGGCTATTTGCATTTGAAGGTGTATATTATTGCAGTTTTCATTAATTTTAAAATTATACAAGATTTGAAAGAATGAGAAAGAGGATCAGGGCCACATTTCAAATGATATTATCAAGATAGCTGTTTAACTTGGATTCTAGACTGGATCACTGGATCACTTTATGTCTGGGCTGATTTGATTGAAGGAGCAGGGCCACCCTAAGTTTTGCACAAATACCTTTGGTTTGATGAAATGTATGACCAAAAGATATCATTCTGCTGTAAACACATATTAAAAATATGGGACACGTATAGAAAAAGCATTAATCCAGACCTACTGTATAATTTCTTACTTCAATGCTAAATATTTACTTCCATGAAGCTAAATGTACAATTACATCTGATCCATAGAGAGATAATTTATATAGACTACTGGATTAAAAATAAAACAAAGATGAAATCTTTTGAGTTTTTCTTTGAAATGGTCTAAACCATCTCACTATAAATGGACTAGTACTACTCGAAAGTTTGAACTTTTTAAACATAAGGTTTTAATATCTATTTTGTCTTTGTTTTGTCCATAAAGATAGAATTCTTAGATTAGCTACATTATTTACTATTTTGATTCATAACTTATATTACATATTGGTCACAATAAATCACTGGAGATTGACTTGGTTTTAATAATGATCTGATGCTTCAAACTGATACTAGATATTTAAAATGCAGAACTAATTTTACTTTAAAATGCTATAATCTAAATTTATAATGCTTGTATATCATTTTCCTATTTACTTTTTGTTTGATTACATCTTTCTGTTTTTTCATTCTTGAATAGAATATAGAATACTAATAACACTAATAAAATATAAAATATAAAAAACGTTTATTAGGAAATACTTTTAAAATGAAACAATTGTTTTGTTATGGGTTTTTGTTACAGGTAGTCCTCAATTTACAGCAGTTTGCTTAGTGACTGTTTGAAGTTACAAAGGCACTGAAAAAAGTGACTTATGACCATTTTTCACACTTATGATTGTTGCAGCATCCCCATGGTCTCGTGATTTATATTTGGATGCTTGACAACTGACTCACATTTATGATAGTTGTAGTGTCTCTGAGTCATGTGATCACCTTTTGCAAACTTCTGACAAACAAAGTCAATGAGGAAATCAGATTCATTTAACAACCATGTTACCAATTTAACAACTGCAGTGATTCACTTAACAAATGTAGCAAGAAAAGTTGTAAAATGAGGCAAAACTCACTTAACAAATGTCTCACTTAGCAACATAAATGTTGGGCTCAGCTGTGGTTAAGCTGAGGACTACCTGTATTGTTATTTGTGCGAAAAAGGTCAGAGAAACTAATGGTAGAAATCATGCATAGCAATGAAAGGATGCAATTTTCAGTCATAACTGTGCACACCAATCCTGCTATGCAGTCTGTTATATTTGATCCCCTCTTGAAAGAAACTTTTCCAAGTATAGTTAGCCAGAATGATTGGCTCAGTGATATTTTTTTTCTCCTGGATAAGCCTTTTTTAACAGTATTTTCCTGATCTGCTTCAATAAATATAATATTTTGAATCTGATGTGTTAAATTTACCGACAAAGAATTAAAGGGAGACACACTATTTAACATACAAATAGTCTGTCACAAAATGCGACTGTCTGTGAAGGCTCCTAGATTGGAGCTGAAAGGTGAAAGTGGAAGCAGTATGCTCCATCCCATATTTGGGGTAGACCAGGTTGCCCTGATAGACCGGTTTCACCGGAAAACACTTAATATTTTGAATCATTTTTCTTTCCTTTTACAGGAAATTCTCACTTAACAATCCTAATTGGGACCAACTCCATCTCTAAACAAAGTTGTGGCTAAGCAGGAAATCACCTGATGGCAACTGTGTTTTCCAGTGGGAAAGAGACAAGATTAACCATTTTCATACTTTCTGCTTCTGTTTGCTGTCTAACTAAAACCTCCAAGGTCCCTTCCAACTCTATTATGCTGTATTCACGCCTCTGCCTTTTGGAATGACCAAGTACTTGCTTATTGCCTTACATACATTGAAAGCAACGATATATAAAAAACTTATTCTTTTGAAATCCCTTCTTCTCCAATCTCTCTTTGTGGTGGTGGTGGAGAGGGGAGAAGCAATCAATTTCTGTAGGAAATCTCTCCTTTGCAAGACCCTTTCTCACTGCCTATGCGATCACATTGCTTTCAATATGTAGAAAAACAAACAGCTTACTCTCTTGAAATCTCTTCTGAAATATCTCTACTCAGTGGGGGAGGGGGAATAAATAACTAGAGTTGCCTACCTCCATTGCTTTTTTGGGGGCTGAATAGGTTTATACATAAATTAACACAGTTGTATGTTAACTAAAAGGTAAATCTGACCAACAGGGTATTTCTTCCAAATGGAATGCTATTTCATAGTGGATTTTGATTGTTTCTTCTAAAGACATCTTCAAAGTTTATTTCAGGAACTATTGATATTTTACTGAGGCAATATTTCGGGACTGCCATTCAATGATACTATGATTCTAGGAATACACAACTTCAACACCTTACTTTACAGAAATCCACTTGGAGCAATAATTTATTGGGAACTCCAGTAAGGTATTGAATTTCTGAAATTGGCCCTGTCTATGCCATACAACTGGCCATTTCCAGAAGTCAGGAACGTAAGTGGAGCCCAAGTCCAAAACATCACCAAGTATCCAGATGTTTTATAGGTAAATTATGACCTTGGAAAGCATCAAGTGGTAATGAGGGAAAATTTTAGGATAGTAGTGGGCAATCTGCACTAAGACCTTGGCTCTAATTCCATGTGGTCTTCAGTCTAATTTGAAAAAAAAAATAAGCAACTATAATAATAATAATAATAATAATAATAATAATAATAATAATAATAATAATAATAATAATAATAATAATAATAATAATAATAATAATAATAATAATAATAATAATAATAATAATAATAATAATAAAAAAGTTGGAAGGGACCTTGGAGGTCATCTAGTCCAACCCCCTGCTCAGGCAGGGAACCCTATACCATTTCAGACAAATGGCTGTCCAGTCTCTTCTTAAAAACTTCCAGTGTTGGAGCATTCACCGCTTCTGGAGGCAGGTTGTTCCACTGGTTAATTGTTCTAACTGTCAGGAAGTTTCTCCTTAGTTCTAGGTTGCTTCTCTCCTTCATTAGTTTCCATCCGTTGCTTCTTTTCCTGCCTTCAGGTGCTTTGGAGAATAGCTTGACTCCCTCTTCTTTGTGGCAGCCCCTGAGATATTGGAACACTGCTATCATGTCCCCCCTTGTCCTTCTCTTCATTAAACTAGACATACCCAATTCCCGCAGCCGTTCCTTATATGTTTTAGCCTCCAGTCCCCTAATCATCTTTGTTGCCCTTCTCTGCACTCTTTCTAGAGTCTCAATGTCTTTTTTACATCGTGGTGACCAAAACTGGATGCAGTATTCCAAGTGTGGCCTTACCAAGGCATTGTAAAGTGGTATTAATACTTCACATGATCTTGATTCTATCCCTCTGTTAATGCAGCCTAGCACTGTGTTGGCCTTTTTGGCAGCTGCAGCACATTGCTGGCTCATATTTAAGTGATTGTCCACTAGGACTCCGAGGTCCCTCTCACAGTTACAACTGTTGAGCAAGGTACCCCCTATACTATACCTGTACATTTGGTTTTTCTTGCCTAAATGTAGAACCTTACTTTTTTCACCATTGAATTTCATTTTGTTAGATAGTGCCCAGTGTTCAAGTCTGTCCAGATCCTCCTGTATCTTAAGCCTGTCTTTTGGAGTGTTGGCTATTCCTGCCAGCTTGGTGTCGTCTGCAAATTTGATGATTTCCCATCTATCCCCTCGTCCAAATCGTTGATGAAGATGTTGAAGAGCACTGGCCCCAGAACAGAGCCCTGGGGCACCCCACTACACACTTCCCTCCATGTAGATGCGGTTCCATTGAGGACCACACGCTGAGTACGGCCGGTCAGCCAGCTACGAATCCATCTGGTGGTGATGCTGTCTAACCCACATTTTTCTATCTTATCAAGTAGTAGGTTGTGGTCCACTTTATCAAATGCCTTACTGAAGTCCAAGTAAATTATATCCACAGCATTCCTCTGATCCACTAATTTTGTCATCTGGTCAAAGAATGCAATAAGATTTGTCTGGCGTGATTTGTTTTTGACAAACCCATGTTGGCTTTTGTTAATGACTTTGATTGCCTCTAGGTGTTCGCTGATTCGTTGCTTGATTATCTTTTCCAAGATCTTCCCAGGTATTGCGGTCAGGCTGATAAGTCTGTAGTTTCCTGGCTCCATTTGTTTTCCTTTTTTGAAGATGGGAACTACATCAGCTCTTTTCCAGTCCTCCGGTAGTTCCCCAGTGCTCCAGGATCTTTGAAAAATATAGTTCAATGGTTCTGAGATCACAACTGCCAGTTCCTTGAGAACCTTGGGGTGTAATCCATCTGGTCCTGGTGATTTGAACTTGTCTAGGCTGGACAGGTGCTCACTTACCATTTTCTTGCCTATCTTAACTTGTGTTTCTATTCTGTTTTTTATGGCACTATTTTTGAAAGGTTGGTCTGTTTTTTCCCTTTGTGTAAAGACAGATGCAAAAAAACGAGTTAAATAGTTCTGCTTTCTCCCTATTGCTTGTCACCTTCTTGCCACTTTCACCAACTAATGGACCAATCATTTCCTTCACTTTTTTCTTGTTTTTTACATGTTGAAAGAAGCTTTTTTTGTTATTTTTGACTTTGGTCGCAAGCCTTAGTTCATTTTGAGCCTTAGCTTTCCTCACTTCATCTTTGCAGGCTTGGGCTATTTGCTGATATTCTGACTTAGTTATGTGTTCCTCTTTCCGCTTTCTATACTTGTCCTTTTTATCTTTCAATTTATCAGAGTTCTTTATGCAGCCATGCTGGTTTCTTTTGACAGCTGTTAGTTTTCCTCTTTGTTGGTATTGTGCTAGACTGGGCTTTTATTATCTCAGTTTTCAAAATTTCCCAAGCTTCTTGAGTTGTTTTCCCCTTGAGGATTCTCATCCATGGAATCCTTCCCAAGCCCTCTCTAAGTTTATTGAAATTAGCTCTCTTGAAGTCTCTTAAAGTGTTATCTGTTCCTTCTCTTTATCCTGTTCCTTGAATGAGAAAAGAAAAAGTATCAGAGAATGAGTGGCGGGGGGTGGGGGGAGAGGTTTGAGGGAATGCAAAAAGATATAGTGAAACTCCATACCACTTTTGGTTCTGGGTTTTCTCTCTGTTACTTCAATCCTGTCTACTCTGGGTTCCAGTAGATCAGGGGTGTCAAACTGCTGGCCTGCAGGCTGGATGCATCATAGCAAAACCGTGCCCACCCCATTGCCGGCAATGGCAAAAAAGTCACAATACGTTGCAACATGTCACATGACGTTGCGAGTTTGACACCCATGCAGTAGATTATACTGAGGGATTGTAAGCTATTATAAAATGGTTGCCCATTTCTGTTTTTGGAGTGTGGTTTCTTGGGCAAAGACATTTTCAGGGGAAGTAGGGAACATGATAGGTGAAGGGAGATGAAAAGCCAAAACTTATAGGCATGTTATAAAAACAGCTTTTTTAAAGAACTGTAATGTGAAAATCCCTGCACTACTTTTTATGAAACTTGACATGCCTCATTTCCTTTTAATGGTTTGCTTTTCTTGAAACATGTGATAGGAAAACAAAGAAATTATAATTGTTTATACATTAATATTTCTTTTTTCTTCTTGCTAAGCTACAGGATGGGGATATTATACTTGAAGATTGTCTAGCTCAACCTGAGCCAGGGAAAGCAATTTCCAAAGCTCTACAAATTGCATTGGAAAATCTTGGCATACACCTAGCATCTGTAGGTGTAAAATATTCTCTGAAAACAATTATAGAGAAATGCTGCGCTAAGTATATTAGTCCTTTAAGAATCAGCACCCCATGTCAGCCAAGAATACCTGATGATTTTTTTGCCCTACTGCCCTTATTATCTGCTGCTCCTTAAATGGCCATTTGGGTAGTACTGAACAGCCATTTTGGAGGGGTGGAGGATTAGGCTTCTGGGTGCTGGACTTTATTCCCAAGGTGAAACAACAGCTGGACAACTGTACAAGCTACCTGTCAACGCTGCAACAAAATGAACTGAAGCCACTTTCACTTCATTTTCGGTTGCCACATATTTAGAATAGAAGGAGGGAGGGGGGTGTAATTCTCAGTTAGCCAAAACAATTCTCATGTATGGGAACCAAGGTCATTACTGATAACATTTTGGCGGGCTGGAGAGCTGGGAAGAGTGCCCGCGTTTTCTAACAATTGGTGAATGTGATTTATGACATCTAATTGGGGTGGGATTTGCAACTTGCAATTTTGTAACCAAGGGGAGGGGAATTTAGTCTTGGGTTCACCTTTGTAAGTGCCCTTATTTTGTAACCAAATAAAAATGTTCTTTAAGGAAGAATTCCTTTCCTTGAAGTTCTTTTAATTGGTCTCATCTACTGGAACCATGACATTACCACTGTTATTTTCCCTTCAGAGCAGTTGCATTTTCTTTGCTATAGACCTTTACCAAATACTGATCTTAGTTTGATACATGTTCAAGCAAAGTAGCATTTTCTTTCTGGAAACTAGTGTTATGTCTGTCACCTATGGAGGTTCCCATTCTTTCAGGTCATGGTTGTCCCAAAGGTGCTTTTATTTTAAAGGCAACTGGTCTTTCTGATTTTTCTTTAAGACCTTTGATTAAGTCTTAAAGAAAAATCGGAAAGTCCAGTTCCCTTTAAAATAAAAGCACCCTTAGGTCATGCCATGTCAAACAGCTATATTAGCAGCCAATGCTGTCCTCTTGATTTTCCTATGCTGGTTCTATGGATTGTTGGTTGAATTTCTGCCACCCAGAGTTCACTAATTTCCACACAATTAGCTCAAAAGAAAGATTATTTATTCCCAGCATTTCATAAATCAGAAGTCTGTTATTCCTGAACCCAGATTTTCCATTTGACTAATCCTGATTTATTCGTGTTAAATCAATCCAAATTTTCCTATCCCATATAAGATGCAGGTTCTGGTTCTAACATCTGAAATAAAGATATCAAGGAAAGGAAATCTATCTCTTAAAAACTTAAGGAAGAAGTATTCATTTTTTCCTGATTTGAAAAACACAAGAAAGGAGATCAGGTTTGAAAATATAGCAAATTTCATATCATGGGTGTCTTATGTAGGAAGCCTCTACACTTAATCAGAATAGAACTGGAAGGGACCTTGGAGGTCTTCTAGTCCAAACCCCTGTTCAAGCAGAAGACCCTATACCATTTGAGACAAGTGGCTGTCCAGTCTCTTCTTAAAACATCCACTGATGATGCACCCACAACTTCTGAAGGTAAGCTGTTCCACTGGTTAAGTGTTCTCACTGTTAGGAAGTTACTCCTTTATCCCAGGTTGCTTCTCTCCTTGATTAGTTTCCATCCATTGTTTCTTGTCTTGCTTTCTGGTGCTTTGGAAAATAAGCTGAGCCCCTCTTCTTTGTGGATTTTTACTGGGTGATCACTTCCAAGAGTAACTTCTAGGAGCAAAGAATGCAGGAAAATAACATGGCACAAAACAGCTTAGAGTAGTAATTGCTAAGAAAAATAGCCTTCCTGATGCTGTCTACATTTCTTTTTTTAATAAGCCAATCCAGTGAAAGCCATCAACACTTTCTAGAGCAATGAGTTAATTAATGATGTATAATGTAAACACTTTTTTGGGGGGGTACTCAGTTAACTGCTAACCAATTTCACTGAGTGACCCTGAGTTTTAATGTTATAAGCCAGGGAAGAAAAGTTTAATGATCTTGTAAGAGTGTTTAAATGCTCTTGAAGCCCTTAAAAATGCTATGCACCTTTTTTTGTAAACAAGTCAGCATTTGGAATTGAATTGTGTCTGCATTTTATGCAAATATTGTGTTGATTAAACATGGACATTTGCTTTGGTCACAGCATCCCAAGAAACTTTCATGTCTTGTTTCTGCAAGCAAGTTTATACGGACACCTAAATGCAAATGCAGGTTCTAACCCCTGTCTTGACCCAGAATAATGTATGAAAATCACCTGCTATTTTCCCCTAAGTGCAACTAAAATGACCTTTTATGCAACATGACATGAAGATTGTCAGATTCATCTGGTATCTTTTACATAGCTGAACTGCAAGTGGCATTAAGCTTGCTGCTGGAATATTCCTTTTTAAAAAATAATTTTATTGGGTTTTTTTTAGTAAACATAGCAAACATTAAAGCAAAATAAACTCAAAAAAAAGGATAAGTAAAAGAAAAGTTTGGAAGGTACAGAGAAAAGAAAAAAAGGATAAGTGTAGAAAAGACAAAGATAAACAAAGATAATAAATGTGTGGCTTTTAATCTTCGTCACACTGAGCATAAGCAAATATAGTAACTTTTCAGGCTCTTCTACAATTACAAATTTTAAAAAACCCTCTTCTTCCTATAATCTGCTATTATCAATATACAATCCACAAATCATCATCTTTTCAGTTCTGGTTCAGTAAAATGCCCATTAGGAATTATCAGAAATATTGGGACTTCTGGAGAAGAAATGATGAACTGAAGACTGCTCTAAGAGAAGTGGAGAAAATGACTGCAGCAAACTGAAGATAAGAAGACCAGCCCTTTGTAATTCTTCTCCAGACAAGAAGAGGACTTGAAATCACCCACAAATGCTCTATATGGTTGGTCCTTGTAAGGAGTCTGCTATTGCTATTGCTATTATATCTATTCCAAATACTCATTATGGCATAATAATTTTGAAAAACTATATTAATCTTAACTTTGTCATATCATAAATAGTCATGCCACTCAAATCTTGTTCTTCCAACTCCAGACACCCAATCTTTCATCCATACCATATTTTTTACTTCAGACAATACCAATATTGACTACTGATGCACCATTTAAATAATGGCCAAAAAACTATTTCTCAGTTTGTGTGATTGGCCAAAAAAACTAAGAGTTAAAAACAAATTGCTGCAAGAATGCCTAAGAAAGAGGTGGATTAGTCTACCAGGTTTAAAATTTATCCAAGTACAATTTTATGTTCAGTTAAAACTCCCAGTATCCCTCACATATTACTCTTCAGGGAAATACAATTCAACAACATTTGAAAAGCCACTGAAGTCCTGCCTATGGTCTGCCCAAGACTTTCTATCTAGGCACATCAATAGCTTACAAAAATTATCTCTCCCTCCCATGTCTGTTCCCCCATGATTCACTTCTAAGAATTTGTCTTACTCTGTTCAATGCTGTGATCAGCTCCAGAAAATCCCGCAAGACCTCCCAAAATATAAATATAAACATTGGGCGCTATCTAACAAAATGAAATTCATTGGTGAAAAAAGTAAGATTCTACATTTAGGCAAGAAAAACCAAATGTACAGGTATAGTATAGGGGGTACTTTGCTCAACAGTCGTAACTGTGAGAGGGATCTCGGAGTCCTAGTGGACAATCACTTAAATATGAGCCAGTAGTGTGCTGCAGCTGCCAAAAAAGCCAACACAGTGCTAGGCTGCATTAACAGAGGGATAGAATCAAGATCACGTGAAGTGTTAATACCACTTTACAATGCCTTGGTAAGGCCACACTTGGAATACTGCATCCAATTTTGGTCACCACAATGTAAAAAAGATGTTGAGACTCTAGAAAGAGCACAGAGAACAGCAACAAAAATGATTAGGGGACTGGAGGCTAAAACATATAAGGAACGGTTGCTGGAATTGGGTATGTCTAGTTTAATGAAGAGAAAGACTAGAGGTGACATGATAGCAGTGTTCCAATATCTCAGGGGCTGCCACAAAGAAGAGGGAGTCAAGCTATTCTCCAAAGCATCTGAAGGCAGGACAAGAAGCAATGGATGGAAACTAATCAAAGAGAGAAGCAACCTAGAACTAAGGAGAAATTTCCTGACAGTTAGAACAATTAATCAGTGGAACAACCTGCCTCCAGAAGTTGTGAATGCTCCAACACTGGAAGTTTTTAAGAAGAGACTGGACAACCATTTGTCTGAAACGGTATAGGGGTTTCCTGCCTGAGCAGGAGGATGGAGTAGATGACCTCCAAGGTCCCTTCCAACTATTATTATTATTATTATTATTATTATTATTATTATTATTATTATTATTATTATTATTATTATTATTATTATTATTATTATTATTATTATTATTATTATTATTATTATTATTATTATTATCCTAAGGATGCAGAGAATATCCTAGAATCATACACAACCCTAATTTACATTTTAGCTTCCCACAGAATCCATGCACAACCAGACAATTATATGGTTCTGGTTTATGCCATGCTCCTGTTGAGGCCAAGCTATATAAAATGTCCCATGGAATCTCAGGGCTAAACTCCTTGATGGGTTAAATAAAGATAAAAATTACCTCAAGCTGGCTTCAACTTTTGGAGGGACTCATCTGGGTTATTAGTTACTCAAGGAATATCCATATTTACTGACAAAAAGAATCCAATTCTTGCAAAGGAGATTTAAGTAGAAAATATTTGTTTGCCTCTTTGAGATATTCTCAGCAAGTCTAAGCTAACTCTTCCATTTTAAAGATAATTGGAGAAAACTAGTTTTTCATTTTGGTAAATAGAACACTTAGTATCAGTTGCCTTATTGTTCCTTACCCCCATTTACTCTACGTGGTGGCCCAGTTGAGATAAACGATTATCATGTAATGACATATATAACGAAATTTTGTAAAACAAGGAAATTTGGGGGATGGGTTGATTATAACTCCCTCCCCTGTATGATAACCTGGATCTGGATTAGACTATTGTGTCAGTATTCTAAAGAAAAAATCAGGAAGACAGCTGAGCACTGCATATTTAGTTTATCATGCAGTTTAGCTTTGATTCTGCTTTCTTGGTATGCTCACAGAGTATGGACACAGTCAATTTCAGCCTATTCATCCCTCATAATATTATATAAACAGATATAGCAGACCAAATCAAAACATCAGTTTTCTGTTGTGCCATCTTAATAAGCTGGCACATGATCTAGGCCAATCTTCCATATTTCCATACCTACCCAATGAACTGGAACTATAGTTCCTAGTACTGGACCTACTGGAAGGAATGTGAAGCATTGCACTCCCAACCCATTTGCAAGATAGCTAAAGAAAGATTGTTATGAACTGACCCCACAGACTTCCAATGGAAGCCACAGGGAGCAATTTAGAAATAGGCAAAAGAAAACTTTCCTTAAGATCTGCTTAGACTTATTACAAATAATGTCCCCTTTTCTCTCCCCATGTCTTGCAGCTGCTGTCTCACCCACCCTTGTTAACTTATTACTGTGCACTCAGCTAGGGAGTACCAGCAATGAAGCAGAAAATTATTGGAGGCCTTCATAGACAGCTCCATTTCTGGAAGGCAGCAGCTGCAAGGTTTCATATCCATAATCATGACTGCTGTGTGCATCTGAAAAGCTGTAACTATCTGTGTTGTGTTGGCTTCCAGAGAGATAGGGGAGATGACTGCTGATAAGACATGCTAAACCGTGTCGCAATGGGTGCATTCAAGGCACCCAACAAAGAAATGTATGGACCAGTTTTGTAAATCATGGTCTTTTCCCCTTTCCCCTTTCCCCTTTCCCCTTTCCTTTCCTTTCCTTTCCTTTCCTTTCCTTTCCTTTCCTTTCCTTTCCTTTCCTTTCCTTTCCTTGGTATCAACAAGCAGTGATGAAAAGCAAACACAGAGCCCTCAAGTCCCAGCAGCAACTCAAAACCCGTCATGAACGATTGGAGCAGTGGCCCTTTCATGTAATTCCAGCTCTTTGCCTGCAAGTTTGTATTGTTTTACTCAGCCGATCAAGCACTGCCATTCATTCTTTATGGCTCTGTGTTCCCTTCCAGGGACAGTTGGCACTGAGAATTGGTGGCTCAAGGCAGCCTTATCTTGACAGTTCAGCAGCACTCAGGAGTAAGCAACACTCTATCTATATTATGGGCATTGATCCAAGGCTGCTGAAACAACAGGAAGGGGTGGACTCCTCACTACCAAAGTACATGTTAATCTAGAGGGGAAAAAGAAATAAACAAACAGGGTAGAATTGCTGAAGGTCAGGTTTCATTTGGTAAAGTGTTTTTACTTTCCAAGAAGATCTTATCTTTTAGCCATAGGGACTAGGTGTCAAACCTACAAAACTACTTTGGCTGCAGCCATCTTCGTTTTTCAGCTTGCCACAGCTTGGGGGGAGGGAAGATGCATTCTTCTAGTTCAGTCATAACAATAACTTTCTTGTGGGAACCAAGGTCAAATCGCTCAAGTGTTTGGCGGGCTAGAACAACCGTTAGAGAGCCCACCAAAGGTGTTAATTGGAGAATGTGATTTATTACATATTTAGTGGGTGGGAAGTTTAACTTTTACTTTGTATCCTTTTGGGGGGGTGTAATGTACTCAGTTGTGTGAGGCAGCAGGTGCAGGGCAGAGGCCACGTGGCTGCTACAGAGACAGAATGTCTGGGGCCCAGGCAGACTCGTTAATTAAAGCGGGAGAAATCCCCTGCAACTATTGGTTGAGATTAACCGGTGCTCCGTGTATAAAAGGGTGGAGCCAGTTTCGTTTTCTGTTCTGTTTTGTGTCTGATTGTAATGAATAAACCTTGTTGTTGTTTAACTTCATCTCTTCAATGTCTACCACACTAAGACAGAACAGGGGGGGATTTCCAGTCTTGGTTTCACCTATGTTCATGCTGATATTATGTAGCCATTAAAATTTGTTCTTTGAGGAAAGCAATTATCTCAGAGTTCTTATTTCGACTCGTCTCATCTATTGGAAGCATGACACTAGGATTGTATGGATTGATATATATCCCTTTAGGTCACTGCATTTATTAGTAGAGTATCTATGGAGATTCTCAATCATTCAGGTCATGGTTGCCCCAAAGGTACTTTTCCAAAAAGCAACTGGACTTTCTTGGTTGTTTTCCTTCAAAACGTTTCATTTCTCATTCAAGAAGCTTCTTCAGTTTATCCAGTGAAGACGCTTCTTGGATAAGAAGTGAAATGTTTTCAAGGAAAGAAAAAAAAACACTAAGAAAATTCAATTCCCTTTAGGAAAAGCACCTTTGGGTCTATTAGTAGAGTAATATCCTACTCTATCACAGTATTTTTATAGAGTTTGTTTAAACGTTTCATTTGCCCATTTCCTTAGCATACTTTGTTTTGAACCAAAACTTTAAATTGATTCAAGGCGATTCAAAGCTCCTTCAAACATCTGATGGACTTTCTGCTTTGTATAGTCTAAAATATTGTTGTAGCTTTCCTTTCATACATGAGCAAAGATAAAGGGTTAGGTTTCAATCGTCTTCAGTTCTCAGAGAATGCCTGGATAGTGTCTGCAGTTTTCTTGTGAAGATTTTTCAGAAGTGGCTTGCACTACTTCCTTCCTAGCACTGAGAGAAAGCAACTGGCCCAAGGTCACCCAGCTGGTATTCACATGAGTAGCCATCCAATAAATGTGATCGCCTCTGCAAACATTGCTGATCAGAATGCTTAGAGAAATGCTGCTCTTTTTAAATGTCTCCTACTCTTCTACTAGAATTTTTTTCGGGGGGGGCACAGATTCATTTGTAGAATGAGACAAGATTGGTTGGGTAGCCTGTAATATACACCTATGGCAGTGATGGTGAACCTATGGCACACGTGCTAGAGGCGGCACTCAGAGCCCTCTCTGTAGGCACGCCCGCCGCCACCAGCAGCTCGCGCAGGTCCATTAGGCCGCTGCCGGCACTCGGAGCAGTAGCCCCACCCAGCACAAAGGAGGGAAAGCAGTCGGCTAGCAAGCTCGAGTAGAAGTGGTAGAGCACACCCCCATGCGCTCGCTGGCCTCTGTATGCGGGGGCCGATGGTGTCAGGCAGCCGCTGCCCCTGCCTCGCCTTGCCTTGCCCTACAGCAATGGCACCCCTGCCCTACCCCCTGCCTCACCCTGCAGGAAAAGCCTCCTACCCACAGCGAAGGGGCTTGCGTAACTCAATGAAGCTATGAGCTATGCTGTGCAGGGCCACCCAAGACGGACAGGTCATAGCAGAGAGTTCTGACAAAATGTGATCCACTGGAGAAGGAAATGGCAACCCACTCCAGTATCTTTGCCATGAAAATCCCATGGACAGTACCAAAAGGCAAAAAGATATGACGCTGGAAGATGAGCCCCTCAGGTTGGAAGGTGTCCAATATGCTACTGGGGAAGAGCAGAGGGCTAGTACTAGTAGCGCCAGAAAGAGTGAAGCGACTGGGCTAAAGCCAAAAGGACGCTCAGCTGTGGATGCATCTGCTGGTGAAAGGAAAGTCCGATGCTGTAAAGATCTTTTCTCCATAGGAACCTGGAATGTAAGATCCATGAATCAAGGCAAGCTACACGTGGTCAAACAAGAGATGACAAGACTGAACATCGACATCTTAGGAATCAGCGAACTAAAATGGACAGGAATGGGTGAATTTAACTCAGATGACCATCAGGTATACTACTGCGGGCAAGAATCCCTCAGAAGAAATGGAGTAGCCTTCATAGTCAATAAAAGAGTAGGAAAAGCAATACTGGGATACAATCCCCAAAATGACAGAATGATCTCAGTGCGAATCCAAGGCAAACCATTCAATATCACAGTAGTCCAAGTCTATGCCCCAACCACTGGTGCTGAAGAGGATGAAATTGACTGGTTCTATGAAGCCCTACAGCACCTTATAGAATCAACACCAAGAAATGATGTCCTTATCATCATGGGGGATTGGAATGCTAAAGTAGGAAGCCAAAAGATAAACGGAATAACAGGCAAGTTTGGCCTTGGAGTACAAAATGAAGCAGGGCACAGGCTAATAGAATTTTGTCAAGAGAATACAATGGTCATAGCAAACACTCTTTTCCAACAACCCAAGAGACGTCTCTACACATGGACATCACCAGACGGCCAACACAGAAATCAGATTGACTATGTGCTCTGCAGCCAAAGATGGAGAAGCTCTATACAGTCAGTAAAAACAAGACCAGGAGCTGACTGTGGCTCAGACCATGAGCTTCTCGTTGCAAAATTTAGGCTTAAATTGAAGAAAGTAGGGAAAAACACTAGGCCACTCAGATATGAACTAGATCATATCCCTGATGAATATACAGTAGAGGTGATAAATAGATTTAAGGAATTAGATTTGATAGACAGAGTGCCCGAAGAACTATGGACGGAGGTTTGCAATGCCAAAGAATGTTCAAACTATCACACCATTGCACTCATTTCACATGCTAGTAAAGTTATGCTTAAAATCCTACAAGCTAGACTCCAGCAGTATGTGGATTGAGAACTATCAGAAGTACAGGCAGGATTTCGAAGAGGCAGAGGAACTAGAGATCAAATTGCCAACATACGCTGGATCATGGAGAAAGCTAGGGAGTTCCAGAAAAACATCTACTTCTGCTTCATTGACTATGCTAAAGGCTTTGATTGTGTGGATCACAACAAATTGTGGCAAGTTCTTAAAGAGATGGGAATACCAGACCATCTTATTTGTCTCTTGAGAAACCTATATGCGGGTCAAGAAGCAACAGTGAGAACTGGACACGGAACCACTGATTGGTTCAAAATTGGGAAAGGAGTCCGGCAAGGCTGTATACTGTCGCCCTGCCTATTTAACTTATATGCAGAGCACATCATGAGAAAGGCAAGGCTAGAGGAATCAAAAGTTGGAATTAAGATTGCTGGGAGAAATATCAACAACCTAAGATATGCAGATGATACCACTCTAATGGCAGAAAGTGAAGAGGAACTAAAGAGCCTCTTGATGCGGGTGAAGAAGGAAAGTGCAAAAGTTGGCTTGAAACTCAACATTAAGAAAACCAAGATCATGGCATCCAGCCCTCTCAATTCCTGGCAAATAGATGGGGAAGAAATGGAGGTAGTGACAGATTTTATCTTCCTGGGCTCCAAGATCACCACAGATGGGGACTGCAGCCAAGAAATTAAAAGACGCTTGCTCCTGGGGAGGAAAGCTATGGCAAATTTAGACAGCATACTAAAAAGCAGAGACATAACCCTGCCAACAAAAGTACGTATGGTCAAGGCCATGGTTTTCCCAGTTGCAATGTATGGCTGTGAAAGTTGGACCATAAGAAAGGCTGAGCGCAAAAGAATTGAGGCCTTTGAATTATGGTGCTGGAGAAGACTCCTGCGAGTCCCTTGGACTTATGGTGCTCGAGAAGACTCCTGCGAGTCCCCTTGGAGCTGCAAGGCATTTCAAAACCGGTTCAGTCTCTAGGAGGAGATCAACCCGACTTGATCTTTAGACAGGCCAGATCCTGAAGTTGAACTCAAATTACTTGGCCACCTAAAATGAGAAGGAAGGACTCACTGGAGACAGAGCCTAATGCTGGGAAAGATTGAGGGCAGTAGAAGAAGGGGACGACAGAGAATGAGGTGGCTGGATGGAGTCACTGAAGCAGTAGGAGTGAGCTTAAATGGACTCCAGAAGATGGTAGAGGACAAGAAGACCTGGAGGAACATTGTCCATGGGATCGTGATGGGTCAGACACAACTTTGCAACGAACAACAACAAATACATATACATATACATATGCAGATACATGTATATATACATGTATATATACAACTATACAAATCTTCAAATACGGGAAAGCAACATCCACTCAGTTTCTGGGCATAGCTGCCTCAAGGGTTCTTTTAGATTGTATGCATATGTATGCATATAGATAATACTTCCAGTGGAACTGACAGCAAAATGGCTAGATGTACATACATCTTATGGAAATCATATGGGATTGCTCTGAAAGTAGCTGTACAGAGCCTTCCAATAGATATAGTTGCCTGAGCATTTTGAGAAGAAATATTTTATTGATACCAACATACTCAGCAAAACATCCTTCAGCTGCTTTGCACAGGCCTAATGATAATATACTATACATTTCTTAGACTATTTTTTTAAAGACACAATTGTTACTGTATATAAGCAGCTGGCAGCTGTCATGGATCATTTCCAGAGGAGCCCAACCTTGCCAATGAGTGTTCCAACAAGCCAGCCAGCCATGAAAACAAATGGTCAATGGCTATCTCTTCTGCTTCTAAAAGTGAAGCAAAGCTGTCATGTTACTTCATTTTGCACAGCTCTGACTGTTGTGCCCAATACATCTGATTGTAATGCAACACAACCTGTCAAATTAAATTGTGACTTCCTCACAGTTAGGCAGGGGAACATGTGACTTTAAGAACTACAGGTTACTTTTTCCTGATGTGACCATTTATGTTGTTAGTTTTTAGATCTAGAGAACATACATCACACATACTTTCTTCAACAAAATTCATCCAGGATATTCTTCCATATCGGACAGATCTCATGATGTTTATCACAAAACAGTTCTCTCTTTCTCATATCTGAGATTCCAGACAACAATTCCTCTCTGTACTTTTAAGTGTACTGTGCACACAAAAACTTTGTAATAATTATTAAAGTGAAATTGTCATTCCCTGTCAGCAGTATAAGCTACATTGCCTTAATTTCCAGTGAGTTCAACAAGATTTTTTCTTAAAGGAATAAATCCAATTTGATTTTCCAGGAATGAGAACCCTGCCATTTCTCTTTATTTATAATTCATGGATGTGTTGTAAAGAAAATAACCCTCCTTGCTGAGACAGGAACCGATCTGCAGTGTTGGATAGTTTGCAGAGCTCAAAGAACAAGGTTTCTCTCCTTTGATGTCTTTTCTTTTTTTTCTTCCAGCAAAACTTCTTTCTGCTTTCCTTAAGAGGAAACAAAAGACATCGCAAGCAGGGTGTGGGAGAACGTGTGGCCAAGATTTATGAAGCAACTAAGAGCCTTTCTGTGGAATTCAGAAAGACCAGAACAAATATTTACTTCTATTTAAAGGAACCAGAGTCACATTGGATAGATGGGTGGCATATATGTTTAATAATACTTAAACAATAAAATAAAACCAATTTCAGCAAAATGTTTTAAATGGTAGATCTTTACTGATACGAAAGAAGTTGTCTTCTATAGTCAGATTTACTAGTAAAGCTGGCTTTGGATGTGACTCTTGAACTTTTCTTTTTTAAAACTTGGATATGTTTATTTCAGATCAACTCTACAGTTCTCATGCATTTTCAATAAAATTGTATCCCCTGTGACCCTCCATTGAAGCAAAAGTTTGATTCTGAAGAAGCAAGACAGGAAGGGTATTGATGCTTTTGAACTTTGGTATTAGAGAGGACCTCTGAAGACACCATGGAAATCCAAGAAAACAAACTAATGGATGATGGAATAAACTCAAGAGTTCTCACTTGAGGCACAAATGGCCAGGCTCAAATTATCCTACTTCAAATACATTATACAAAGACTCAGCTCTCTGGAGAAGGCATTAATGCTGAGAAAAGTAGAAGGAAAGAGAAGACTAGGATGAGCAGCAACAAGGAGGATGGTGGTAATGAGTACACCTTTGGGAGATTTGAAATAATAGACTAGGGAAAGATTGTCATAAAGAAAATTTATCTGCATGGTCTCCAAGAGTCAAAAATGACTTGATGACATTTCCAGCAGTCATGGCCAGAGGTATCTCCAAGGCCTACAAAAAGGAATTCCTAGGCAGCATATTGCCTTGGGACTGCAGTTACCAACTGTTGATTTAGGGATGTGGCCAGTCCTTGAGAGGAAAACCTGACTTTCTTTGAACACAATGAAACCTGCAAGAGACTTGGAGAATGGTTTCCTAAAGGAAGAGAACTTCATTGAATACCTAGGCAATATGAATATTGATATAGGTTTTGTTCAGGGTAGGAATAGCTATGTAGGATGCCATTATAAAATCAGTAAGAGTATCCATTCAGCCTCTGCTTAAATACCTCCTGCAAAGACAGACCCTTCACTACTTAAATGGTATGTGGGAGTGACTTTGGGTGACAGGGAGAGGAGGTGTAACAAAGGAAACAGTCAGATAATGGTCTAAGTGACACTGGTGTTGCAACCGCACTGCTACTGGGTGCTTGATGGGCAGAGGAGTCCCCTTTAGGATAGGAAGCCATTCCTAAAATTTCATTTTTTGGGAAGCGAGTAGAAGATTTGCATGATTTATGTCAACCTTACAAGGTAGAACTGTGATGGAATTTCTCCTAATATATAAACAACCCCATCAACAAGAAGCCAAACATGATCCACCAAAAGGTAGAAACCACACTAAAAACCAGTGTGGAGTAGTAATTAAAGAATTAGGACTTGGTTCAGCCAATTTCAAACTCACCCTCTGCCATGCAAACTCACTTGGTGACTTTAGAGCAATCATTATCTGTCAGCCTAACCCATTTCACAGGATTGTTCAATGTTTTTGAAAAGGAAAAAAAAATTAAAAGGAGAAACATTATGAATGCTCCCTTTGAAGTCCTGGAAGGAGAGCAGGATATAAATCTGACAGTTAATTAACTAAATATCTGGAACTATTACCTCTGTCTCACCTGGGAAAGTGGAAGCAGCAGCAGGGGATCTACTTGAGTATTCTCAAAGACTTTGTGGGCAGTATTTGAAAGATGTGCACAGCATTTGGGAATGAACACAGAACTGTTCACACGCAGTTCATTTCAATGGACATTACTGTCCCTTTGTGTTCTTACCAAGTCAAATAATCTGAGTTCCTTTGTAAGCGAACTGGCAATCATCAAAATACAAATGTGGTATTCTGTTAGGGTGGGGACTCTAGCTATTGTTAGGAGAGAGAATTTATCCCCTTACAAAAGTATGGTAATCCAGACTCTGGTCAGGTAAAAGATATGTTACAAGATACATTCATACAAGGAACTTTTTCAGGTGAGACCATGTTAGGCATCCAGTTAGAAGGCAGGCAACAGAACCAGAAGCTTACATTTAAGCCATTCAGTGATTTGACTTTCATTTGTCTGAGGAAAAAATGCTACCTTTGTTTTCAGTTTCTTTTAGGTGCATAGTTCAAAGTCCCTCAGGGCTGCAGATAATCTCCAAGAGTTTTGGATGCAACTTTAGCACCTCTCCAAAGCATCTGGGAATCAGTGGAACAATTATGTTTAATTGATTAATGGAAATCAAAGCAAATCAAGTGTACATTTCATCATGCCTCTGCTCATTTTGTCCTGATCACACCTAATTTTAGAGGGCATCTTCAGTCTTTATTAGATTTTTTATCACACCTTTATTATTTTTTCATAAATCACTCAAGTGGTGAACATACTTAACTCTCCTTTCTTCTTTTCCCCACAACAACTATGTGAGGTTGGGCTGAGATAGAGTAAAAAATTATAAAGTTAGAAATTGCTGCCAAGGAAATCTCTGGGCCTTCCCATGAGTTTGTTCCTGCTATTGTTCTTCACAACCCTATTAAATCCCAAGATGTCCAGAGGTGAGACTTCAGGTTCTCCTCACATCTGAAAATTAAGAAGCAGAAGAGAGAGAAAAAGTCCCCTTCCCAGGACTGTTCCTTCCAACTGGATTAGAAGGCAAAGTGAAGTGCCTTACCAAGAACAGGAAGCAGTGCTTTGAGAAGTTGGAACTTATGTTAGGCCTCAAAAACCAAGAACAGCATGTGGTGTTACTTCTGAATAGTTTCTTATTGTTCACCCACAGACAGAATCTTTCCAGACTATAATGATTATCTGCATAACTACAGATATAGTTTGTGAACTGTTGGGGGGGGGGTGTCCATCTTTGCTCTCTTCCTGCCTACCAGACATTCCAAGGTCTCTTGCCCTCTGGAAAAGAGCCCCTCCCTCCTGCGACTCTGGACTGCATTCCATTAAACCTCTACTGCTTTAGGGGAGTACCCTCAACACTTTGGACACACTCCGAAGCTTCTTCAAGAGTCGCCATTTTTCATATGACAAGTATAGGAAATGATTAATTGCATGGCAGCTAATAGTATTTGTAGATCAAAATGTCCTTATCTTGAATTCACCTCTGATAGCTGCATCCATGAAGATTCTCTAAAACAGAGGTCCCCAACCTTTTGGGTGCCAGGGACCGGTTCCATGGAGAGAGGTTTTTCCACGGACCGGAAGGTGCGTGGTTTTGTGTGCTGCCTGCATCCCGCAGATGGGGCTTTGCTTGTTTGTGCAGACCGGTTGCTGGCATGCCGTGGCCCATTACTGGTCCACAGACCAGGGGTTGGGGACCCCTGCTCTAAAACACCTCACCACCAGCTTCTTCAGGGAAGCTTTCTCAATTGCCCACAATTTCCTATGTGCTCCTCAACCCAGTATTAATCAAGGCCAACTTGTATTTCATTAAATATCTTTAATAAAACTATTTTTCCTTAATTTCACCCAGCATTTGGAATGATTCCTTCCCCACCCACCTGCCAGACAAACTCCAAATATGGTCTTTGGCTCAAAAAAGGCTGCACAATCTACCTTAGATGAAATAAATAAATACACACATTTTGGATCTCACTTGAGCTGATAATAACTCATCAGTACATATAGCACAGCAGTATTGAATTTATGCCTTATACACAACCAACAGAAAGCAGCTGGGAATATTGACTTCTTTCAGTGCCTTGTCCCAGGCAGGCTATACCAAGAGGACCTGCATAAATGTGGACGGCAATTTGCTTTTCCAACT
The DNA here is from genome assembly GCA_023970755.1 of Azemiops feae. Taxonomy (NCBI): domain Eukaryota; kingdom Metazoa; phylum Chordata; class Lepidosauria; order Squamata; family Viperidae; genus Azemiops; species Azemiops feae. Next base: position 524,878 of record JALGBA010000172.1, on the reverse strand, counting down.
TAAATCTTTTGGATTTTACTGAGCTGTTAACAAGGAGTACAGATGCACTGATATTTATAAATATCATGTTTTATAAACACATGTTTTATTCTGGAAGATTGATTAAATGTAATTTTAAAAACATTCAAGGCAAGAACACGATCAGTTATGGTCTTTTGTGTTATATGCAGAGCAAGATACAGGAACCTGGAAATATCTGAATTATGGAAAGCTTAACTAAGGATCTAACTAGCAGTGGTAATTTTCCTTCTTCCTTTGCATTAAATGCAAGGGACACTCTCTATATTTGGATCCTAATGAATGAAGGAAGGCATTTTTGAGAATTATATCAAAAAGTGATCTGATGAAACTAACCTCTGTCCAACATTTATATGCAGCACTTGTCGCAGATTAGAAACAGTATAGCACCTTTCTTCAGTCTCAAAAGCTTTTAAATTCTTTAGGACTATAATTCCCCAAATTCTCAGCTAATGTTTGCTTTGAGATCAAATTGAAATCTCTTTGTTCTTTCAGAATTCTTCCCTGGTAAAGCAAGACTTTAGAAATAGTTGACCAGAGGGGAAAAATGAATGCCTGCCAGTCAAGACACTTCCCAAACCAGTTTGTCTTTAAACATGTCACTTATTATTTGTATCTTTAGGAAGATTCAGAAAGAACTAAAAGTGTTTTGTTTTGCTTGTCATATCAAGCTGGTCTCAAGGTTACCTAGTAATGTTCACTGACCTTTCATCCTCTTTCACTTAAATAATTGACAAGAAGTTTCCATGGGTTTTTTTCTTTACTCCCATGAAAACATCTTGCCAATTATTTAGGTAGAGATTCTGCATTTGTAATGGTATATGGGAATGACCTTGGGAGATAGGAGGAAAAGCTACAGACTAGAAAATGGTCAGATATGAGACAGCTGAGTCTATGAAGGAATGGGGGCATAACAAACATCCAGAAGATGTTGGCCTGTAAAGGTAATGGCAGAGGGAGGGGGAGACAGGTGTGTCAAGGTTCCAATCCATGAGACCAAATAAATCAGAACTACGAGGCAGGAAAATTCCTCAAGGAACATGTTTATTGGATACATAATATCAGCACGGTCAAAAGTGAAACCAGATCTAAACTTTCCCTCCAAGAATCAAAGTAATGCAATGTAACAATTCCCAGCCCTCTACTCATGCTATCCAATAGAACAACTTGACGGGCTTTCTGACTAAACGATCCTCCTTCTCCCCTCCGGTATGGAAATGACCTTGGTTCCCACAAAATTTGCTCATGTTTAGACTACCAGAAATACCTTTCCCCTCTCCCTTTCTTGTGGCAACCTAGAATGACAAAAATGGCTGCAGCTAGGTTCGTTGTAGAGTTGACAGTCAGACCCCCCTAAGGAGAAAGCAAGTCCTGCAAAAGAAGCAGAAACACAAGTTAGAAATCCCCCCTAGGACAAGGTGCTCCTGAAATCTCCTGGTAGGGATATGTATGAGGAAGAGGTGGTGTAGAGACTGAAGCTGGTGAGGCAGGAATTTCTGATCTCACCCCAGACAAAGCTGTTTTGTAAAGAAGGGACAGATCTTCAAGGCTAAGAAAGGAGAATTCACAGCAGCGACTTATAAGATGACAGGAAGAGACCCAAGATTCAAACCTCTGGATTATCATATATAAAAAAGGAGGATACCTGAATGCTATTACATAGAAAAATTCTTGCATTTATGGCTTCATAATTTTCGGTAAAAAAAACTACTTGTCTTGTTTTCTTAACCCTGTTTGCAGGGAGGGAATCTAATCATTGCACAGGATAAGAAGCCTTGCCATCAACCTCCAAAGGCCTATGGGCCATGACCTTCCCCTGATTTATTGTTCTACCACGTCTGACTCTCATTGCAGCATCAGTTGGAATACTTTAAAAAAATATTGCTTTTCTATTAATAATACAGCAGCACATAAATAATGGATGGGTAATTAATAATATGACCAAGTGTGTATTCCCACCGCAATTCATGGATGAGAATGAAATGTCAAACAGAGATTATGCAATGAATATTTGATGTTTTAATTTATTGTGTAATTTCAAAAGGGACAGTCACTTGGGTCTTTGATTGAGGCCACAATCTTAAGCACAGTTATATGGAAATGAGTTCCATTGAAATCAGATGGATTGCATGCAGATACACAGATGGACCTAAGGGGAGAAAGGGCTTGGGCAAACGCTCTGCATGGCAACCAGGAAGGGGATATGGAGCCAGTGTTACTTGCATTCCTCTTCCTGACTAGAATCTCCCACTTACCCATCCTTTCTTCACATACCAGGTGGAACAAATCTACCAGTGAAAATAGAACATAGAATCATAGGAAGGGACCTTGGGGGTCTTCTAGTCCAGTGGTTCTTAACCTGGGCGATATCGCCCCCCAAGGGGCGATTTCATTTTTCAGGGGGGCGATGGAACAAAAAGGGGCGACGTGGGGGCGAAGGAACAAAAAGAGGGCGATATGGGGGCGATGGAGCAAGACGTTTTGGGGACACTTTTCAGTCTTCCCCTGCGGCTCCAAGCCTCCTCCGCCATTTGCAGAGAGAGACAGAGACAGAGAGAGGCACTTGCGCTTCCCCTCTCTGTCTCTCTCTCTCATGCAGGGCTCCTGATTGGCCCTGCGCCCGGGTGCCCCGCCCCCTGGGAGCAGCGTGGCCACGAAGTCCCTCTCCCTGGCTGGCCCCATCCGAGGTGCACGTGGCCAGCCCTCCTGCAAGTCGCGGCCCCGAGGGAGAGCAGCCCCTGCGATCCCAGCCAGCGGGACCGTTGGCCCAGCTGACCGGGAAGGTGTGCCGGAGTCCTGACTGCTTTGTCGGTGAAGGTGAGGTGAGCAGAATATGGGGGGGAGAGGGGGCCATCCCCGGGCCGCTCCCTGGGCAGCCGAGCCGGCCACACTGTCAAGCCCCCATGGGCTCGACATTCACGGGAAGGGGGGAAAGCATGCTGCAGGCGGCGGCCTACCGGCGGCACGAGAGGCTCCAGCGTTGGTCCTGGCGGGAAGCGGATCGTTGCCCCGGTTCCGACCGAGGAGTCGGCGGCGCAGCCGACAGGGGCGATGCAGCTGACGGGGGGCGTTCCGCGGATGCCCCGCGACTTGAGCCCGGGGATGCCGGCAGCGCGAGAGGAAGCTTGGCGACGCAGCTGACAGGCGTGGCGTTCTGCAGATGCCCCGTGGCCCGCGGCTTGAGCCCGGGGATGCCGGCAGCGCGAGGGGTGGCTTGGCGATGCAGCTGATGGGGGGGCATTCCGCGGATGCCCTGCGACTTGAGCCCGGGGACGCCGGCGGCGCGAGGGGAGGCTTGGCGACACAGCGGGCCACGGGGCATCTGCAGAATGCTTCGCCCGTTGGCTGCATCGCCAAGCCTCCCCTCGCGCCGCCGGCATCCCCGGGCTCAAGCTGCGGGCCGCGGGGCATCTGCAGAATGCCCCGCCCGTCGGTTGCGTCGCCAAGCCTCCCCTTGCACTGCCGGCATCCCCGGGCTCAAGTCGCGGGCCGTGGGACATCCACGGAACGCCCCCATCGGCTGCGTCGCCAAACATTCTCCCGCGCCACCGGCATCCTCGGTCGGAACCGGGGCAACGATCCGCTCCCCACCAGGACCAACGCTGGAGCTTCCCGTGCCGCCGGTAGGCCGCCGCCTGGAGCATGTTGGGGGAGGGGGGCGATGACAACTTCCTCATTGGCTCAAGGGGGCGATTCATTCAAAAAGATTAAGAACCACTGTTCTAGTCCATCCCCCTGCTCAAGGCAAGAAATTTAGGTTGGATCTCTTTTTAACAAGCTTCCACCCATTCGTTTTTTTCCTGTCCTCTGGTGCTTTGGAGAATGAGTCAATTCCTTCTGCTCTGTGACAGGCCCTCAAATACTGGAAAAGAGTTATCATGTCCCCCCCCCCCCCCAAACTTTCTCTTTGGTAGGCTTAGACAAGGCTAGCCTTCCTGAGACACTATACAGAACTTCATCCAGTCTAACGAGACAGCCTTAGATGGTCTTGCTACATCATTGCCTTGGTTACTAAGAGAAAAAAGAGGAAAAATTTTGGGGTTTAGAAAAGGACTAGGGTAGACCTTGAAAGAGAGAGCATTTTCTCCAAGAGTGTAGTTTTGGGGAAAGTGGAGATGGGGAAACATTGGCATTATTACAAATAGACCTTGCTAAGGCATATTCTCTATAATATAAAAGTTGATATCTAAAAATATAAGCTAAGAATTGACACCCAAGAGGTTCCTTTTCCAATTTCTTCCTAGTAGACTTAGAATCTTTAAATCGAGGAGCTCAGGTGCCCAGAGCTATCTGGATGGCTTGTATTTCTTCAGAAGGCAAAATCAACTTCTTTCCTTACATGGAACATCCCTTTACAAAAGTTATTCAAAATGGAATGGTAGTTAGTCATTGGGCCAGTAGCTGGCTGTGGACGGAAAAGGCCATGAAATGCACCAAGAAATGGATAGTAGTTCCCCACAGCAAAGTGTGTGTTGTGAAATCTCCATTCCTTTCTTCAAGGGACACAGTCTACAATAGCTCCATATGAAAAGAAGTCTAGAAATACCTCCCAAAAGATGGCAGAGGAATAATATATTTATTTTTATCACCTAAATAGTAAAGAAATGATGGAGATTTATAGCTGTATTAGGTTGAAAGCTTAAACCCTGGGAGCTTTATAGAAGACTTTCACCATGTGCATCTCTCCTGCTCAGTCTCAGGATTTTGAGAAATTTCAGGGTATATTTCTTATTTCAATTACATCTTCACTTTACTAAGATATGAGCATGCCGTTCTCTTTTCACCACTCTTAAGGAGCTGGGAGGTGAGGTCTGATTGCTAACCATGAAAAATCTCAGCCATCCAAGGTAGACGAGGTCATCAGACAGACACTGTAAGAATTATAGAAATGCTACTTTGTTGTTGTAGGGTATAATAACAGATTTTTGTAAGCCTGTCAGAGTTTCCTACTGCCCTCTCTTATACCAAAGATGGTGTGCAACCAAAGTACTCTGTTTCCTTTTCTCCTCCTTGCAATAATCCATAGATCAGTGAAGATCCTGGATCCATCGACTACTTCTTTTCCCTTCTTCTGGAAAGAGTGCAGGCTAATCTTTGTTTTACCATCATGTATTTTTGTTTTCTCCTTTCTAAACATGGATAAAGCATTGACAGTATAAAGATTGAAAGCTAAGATTTTGTCCAATCTAGTAGCTTTTAGCTTCAGTTCTAAGTGGTTTTTTTTTAGCAAGCTAGATTGGATTCCTAGCTTCCCCACAGCAACTCATTAGAATCAGATTTACATTGAATAATTAGAGAAGGGGTCATTGAATACTGCCACTTTATCGTTAATAGTATCTAGTATCAGTACTAGAAAGTCTTCCAAGATTGTGGATTAGGAATGAGCAAAACCTTTCAAGTTAAAAATGTTGGAAGCTTGAAACAAAATTCATATGTTCCAAGAGATTATATTGAGTCCGATCAAAACATGCTAGTCAAGAAACGCTCCATCCTGACCTTGAGAAAGGCTGCTCAGGATATTTCAAGCTTCCCCCCCAAAAAATCCAAATACAAGTTGAGAATTTTGTTTCAAGATTGCAAGACTTGAGCCTTTTCAAGTTTTCTTCTTCCTGAAGGAACAGAGCCAGCTTGATTGCTTCAACAGAATATTTTGAGGGGTGTTCCAAAATGGTATTCCAAAATCAAAACAAAGTACATTGTACACAACTATATAATGAATCTCCCTTTTCAAAAAGAGAGAATTGAAGCCTATTCATCTGTGTCAGAGCATGCACAGTCTTATTGCACTGAGGTGACCCAGGAGTAAGTACAGTAAACAGTGGTTTGTATTAAATGGTGGTTTATATTACACTATCTACAATATATACTAGGAACAAAATATATACACGTGGTAATACAGCAAACTCCAACACAGCAGGAAGCGGATGAGAGAGAGAGACACTCCAGCAAAAAGTTTCCCTTTTATACTCAGGCTCTTAAAGGGACACAGACTCCTGCTGAGTCATTCCTATCATTGCATCATCCACCTTATGTTACATTATATCATTACATAAGCTGTTTAGCTATTAAATTATTACCTTGACAATCTGCTATTTTCTGGAGATGGGAAAACAAGGACAGGGCAGGATCTGACTCATATCAATCTGGCTTGTATCACTGCAAAGTTGTCTTACCAAGTTATTCAGGAATGGACAGCTTAACTCCCAAAGTTTCATGTAGTTCTCAAGCTTCTTTGTTTGAAACACTCAGAGCTCTTCTGATCATTATTAAAAATAAACGACATACTTCTTGGGCTATTGCAGCTGATAAATGGAAACTATAAGCTCTAAAAAAATAACATATCCTTGTTGGATAAATTCAAAGAAAATTTCCTAAATACCTCCTAGATTCAAAAAGAATATCTTTTGCCTCATTGTGCTGCTATCTATGGCTTTCATTCTTACTCCAAATCCTTGCATTCAGACCTTGACCACTAACAAGTGAGCCTAGACTAACACTAGGCACTAACACTAGAACCAACTTGGTCTAGTGTTTTTAAGGTACGAACTAGAAACTGGGAGACTATAGAGTCTAGTCCTATCTTAACCATGAAAGTCAGATGGGAGGCTTTGTGCCAATGACCAGGAGACTGTAAATTCTAGTCCTACCTTAGACATGAAAGGAGAAGAAGAGCAGGCTGAGCTGGAAAGTGAGGTTAAACGTGTTGTCAGTTTGGAGTCATTGCGTTGCCACAATGCTAGCCTCCCATGAATTTGCTGACCTTTACCTAGCGCCAACCAACAGTCCACTAGCGACAGTTGACTAGATTCATGCATAGAGGTAGCAATAATAAACTCTTTTTTTACTTTGAACTCGAGGAATGTTCCGGGTTATTTGCACCTGACATTAATCTAGTCAACTACCCAAATTTTTCACAAACTATTACAGAATTCACAGGGGGACTTAGGCCTCTTGTGGCAATGCAATGGGTCCAAACTGATGACATGTTTAACCCCACCTTCTAACTCGGCCTGCTCTTCTCCTACATCCTGGTTATCTTTGGGCCAGTCACTCTCTCTCAGCCCAACTCACCTCCCAGGGTTGTTGTTGTGGGGAAGATGTTCACCATCTTAAGCTATTTATAAAAATAAATAAGGTGGGATAAGAAAAAAAGAAATAAAAATAAACAGGTTGTCCTGGATTGTATCTGCAATCTGCTTTTCTGCTATTCCCTGATTTTAATCCTTCCCCCTGGAACAAGACCAGATCAATCTGCTTCATCTTCGCCAGGAGGCCTGTATCCGAAGTAGCAAATGCACAGCCTAGCAATGCTGCCAAAGTTCACAATTAGCCTCCTCATAATTCCCTTATGTATTTGGAGTCCTGACGTGCTGGCATTCTTAACAAGTTCATCATACAAACAAGATTTATTAAGGGTAAAATGTCTCCTTCTGCATCCTGATGAAGCAGAATCAATTCAGTTGGCACAGACTGAAATGCGAAAGCAACCAATCGGAGACCAAGGCAATGTAAACCCCAAGATTACAAGATACTAGGGACAAAAAAAAAAGCAGGTCAGAAGGTTGTCTTGATGGATTAATGTGATTACTTATTTATTTACTGTATTTTTACACTGCTACTTGGATTCTTAAAGGTTTACAAAGAAAATCCATAGCTTAAAAACCACACAGGTGTAACCTAGTTCAACAAACCTATTAATCATCATCAGCAATATCATCATCATAGGAGGAAACAATAGTAGCAACTTATGCTTTGCCTTTTTAAACATCAGCAGGGACAGCAATATTAGTAACAGACAACTGGCACACAAAATTAACTAGGCAAAATTCCCCCACTCTATAATAATAATAATAATAAAGTTGGAAGGGACCTTGGAGGTCATCGAGTCCAACCCCCTGCTCAGGCAGGAAACCCTATACCATTTTGGACAAATGGCTGTCCAGTCTCTTCTTAAAAACTTCCAGTGTTGGAGCATTCACCGCCTCTGGAGGCAGGTTGTTCCACTGGTTAATTGTTCTAACTGTCAGGAAGTTTCTCCTCAGTTCCAGGTTGCTTCTCTCCTTGACTAGTTTCCATCCGTTGCTTCTTGTCCTGCCTTCAGGCGCTTTGGAGAATACCTTGACCCTCTCTTCTTTGTGGCAGCCCCTGAGATATTGGAATACTGCTATCATGTCACCCCTAGTCCTTCTTTTCATTAAACTAGACATACCCAATTCCAGAAATCATGGGCACTATCTGTCTATCTAGCAGTAAACATGTGTTTAGAAGAGACCCTCCAGTTATAGTTCTGTTCTTTCAAATATGGTGCCTCCACATACACAGAGCGCAAGTAAAGGTTTATGGCTTTGGTGACTTCTAGATAAATGTCCCCCTTGTCTTGCTTGGATTCAATCTCAGCTTTTATGACAGACGCATAGAATCATAGACTTGGACAGAATCTCAATGGTTGTCTATTTTAGCCCACTGTTCAGGACCAGATTTGCTATGTGGCCAAGGTGTGATGGAATTTCCAGCTGGACTACAGGGAAGTGTTAAGAGAATGCCAGGTTTAGAGTCCTTGCATTGCAAAAAGTGATACAGGCATGACCTGCCCAGAAACCTTGAAGCTTTATCTGACCGTTCTCAAGGGAATGTACTCACTCTGGTGAGATTCTTGTAATATAAGGTGTGTCATGGTTCCGACTAATGAAACACTTCAAAGAACTTCCAGGCATTGTTTATCCTAAAAAGTCTTTATTCTTTATGTGACAGAGTGTCGGCACGGCATGGATGATGCCAAGATCTGAATTTCCCTTTCTTTGCACATAACATTCCAGGCTATTCCCCTCCCCTATTTTGCAGTCATAAATCACATTTTCCAATCAGCTTGAAAGGCAAAGATTCACTTCTGTTCCATATCCCGCGCATTCCTATCTTTCTCCTCCCCTCCCAGCATCATCTAAATTAACTCTAAAAATACCAGACAGTTCTGCATATCTTGTCAAAGCAATAATATTCAATATTAGCAGCGTTGAGAAGGTGATTAAAAATAAAGCTTCTCTTTGAGATTATTCATGAGAGGTTCTGGTTGCTCATACCTGACACAAGGTCACTTTTGACTCTATCATTTTATAATTCCCCAACCCAGTGCCCTTCAGATATGTTGAACTACAAATCCCATGAAACCCATTCAATAAATCAGATAATAGAAGCTATAATCCAAAACAGCTAAATAACATCCAGGTGAAAGATAATCAGCTGATTTTTTTTTAAAAAAATATTTCTTTTCTTTTTTGTTTTCTGCATGCCCAGTGAAATAGAACTTTTATAGAGATATTTCTGGAAGTGCACTCTTTACTGAACTTTTTTAAAAAAATCAGTGGTAGAAGGACCTCTGCACAAAACTGTCCAAAGCTGTCATTAGCACCAGATTTGGAAGAAACAACTAGACAAAGTTCTAAAAAGGGTGATAGAAAACTGAAAGTGCTTTTGGTCTTCTAAAACTAAATTAGAATGAAAGTTTTAGCTCAGTTCTAGCTTTGGTTCAAAAGATACTCCAATGAATCTAGCTGGGTTAGGAGTGTCAAGCAAGAGTATACAGGAGAAGCCTATAAGGCAATTCAATTTGAGGACCCAGACTGTTCACTAAATTCAGCACATATAACTGAAAAATATTCAATAGATGATGATGACGCTGTAAGTCAGACATGTCAAACTCGCGACATCATGTGACATCACGCAACGTATCAGAGCTTTTTCCCCATTGCCGGCAACGGGGTGGGTGCGGTTTCCTCGTGACACATCCGGCCCATGGGCCGGCAGTTTGACACCCCTGCTGTAAGTAGTTTACAGAGATCAAATTGCCTGCTAATGGCTGCTGTCTCATTCATCCTATTGTTATAACTCTATTGTTCTTGTGTTATGAAAACATCCTGCCTAAACCTGATTGGTTACACCTGGCTGGTCAATGAGAAATAGTTAAGGGAGGAAAAAGTAGAACTTAGGGATTTGTGTGCCACACAATTTAGGCACACAGTTCTCTGTTCTGGCTTTGGAATACTGCAATACACTTGATCTCTAATAAAACTATACTTTTCTCAATAAATGGAGCCAAGGATCATTTTTACTTTGAGGTTTAAGTTGTGGCAGGTCTGACAATATGAGATGCAGAGTGGGTCATAAAATTAGATTTGCTATTGAAGATTTCACCCTACATAATATGTGGAAAATGATGTCTTCAAAGAAGATGCAATTCTCGCAACAAAAGAAATGGTTCCCCAAATAACAGATGAACTGAATGAAGTGCTCAAGTGGAAAAGTGGATTGCCTGCAGAAGGAGTCAAACAATTTAGATAGCTGCCTATCTCACTGAAGGCAGCTCTGGGTAGTGTACAACAATAGACAATTATTATAACAATTGTATAATTTTAATTAATTATAACAATTTTATAGCTTTAAATAATTATAACAACAGTTATAACATTAATGTCTAAGGAGGGACAAGATTTGACTTCAACAAAAAATTATAGACCGATATCACTATTAAATGACTATAAATTGTTCACCTTGGTCCTAGCTCACGGGTCGGCAACCCGCGGCTCCGGAGCCGCATGCGGCTCTTTGAGGCATTACCTGCGGCTCCGGAGCCTCCTCCGCCATTTTGGGGAGCACATGCGCGCATGCACGGGCGGGTGCGCGGGGTGCGCGCGTGGAGGTGCGCATGCGCGAACGGGTGCGCGTGCGCATGCGCGAACGGGTGCGCATGCGCGAACGGGGTGCACGTGCATGCGCGAACGGGGGTGCGCGCGCATGCGCAGGTATGCGGGTGCGCGGGTGCATGCGCGAACGGGGGCCGTGCGCATGCGCGGGAGCGTGCGGGTGCGCGGGTGCGCGCGCATGCGCGGACGGGCGCGGCTCCCAGGGTTTTTTTTTTTTAGGCCAAACGGGTCCGTGCGGCTCGTTCGATGTTTCGGGTGGCCGACCCATGTCCTAGCTGATAGATGGAAAATAATTTTACAAAAATTTATTCAAGAAGATCAGTGTGATCATTCTAGAATATTTGAATACTAAGGTGCTTTGAAAGGGCAACTGGACCTTCTTGAGTTTACTTGAAGACATTTCACTTCTCATCCAAGAAGTTTCTTTAGTTCTAGCTCCAGTTAGTTAGAACTGAAGAAACTTTTTGGATGAGAAATGAAATGTCTTCAAATAAAGTCAAGAAAGTCCAGTTGCCTTTTCAAAGCACCTTTGGGAAAACAGGACCTGGATGACTGAGAGCCTCCATAGACAATATTTTGGAAATGGAAAATAGTCTGCATTATTTGTTTTTTAGATGCAGAGAAAGCTTTTGACAATTTGAATTGGACTATATTTAACATTTTGGAAGATATGAGCTTTGGAGAAAATGTTATAAAATGAATAAAATAAATTTATACTTCACAGAAGGGACAAGTAATTATTAATAGAGATTTAACTAAATTATGTGAAATACAGAAAGGAACAAGGCAAAGTTGCCATTGTTACCTCTTCTGTTTAATTTAGTTCTTGAAATGTTGAATAGAGATATAAGAAAAAATAGCAATAGCACTTAGACTTATATACCACTTCACAGTGCTTTACAGTCCTCTCTAAGCAGTTTACAGAGTCAGCATACTGCCCCCAACAATCTGGGGCCTTATTTTTTTTTTATTTTTTTTTTCCTTTTTCACTTTACAATTTACAAAACAAAATACATTTTTTTCTTCCTTAACAGTACTGTGTCCTCTATTTCTTATATTTATTTACAGTTGGTTACATAGCTTTCCTACTTTTTTGTTCTTTGATCTAACCAAACATAACACTTGTTCCATATCTCGTAATATTCTGTTGCTTCCTTATCCTTTATTTCTAAAGTAAGCTTGCACATTTCAGTGCATTCTAGTATCTTATAAATGATCATGTCATTTGGTGGTACATTCTCACATTTCCAACATTGTGCATATGCGATGCGTGCCGCTGTTATTATGTATACAATGATGTATCGAAGTTGTTTTTTTATCTTTGGATTAATTATACCTAATAAAAATAGTTCCGGTTTAAATTCAATTTGTTCTTTGGTTATCTCTTGTATCCACCCCCTTATCTGTTCCCAGTAGGTCTTTGCCTTTGGACATTGCCATCACATATGGTAAAATGTTTTTGCATTTCCAACAGTCTGGGTTCATGTTTTTATACATCTTTGCCAGTCTCGCTGGTGCTAAATGCCATCTATGAAGCATTTTATATTGGTTTTCCTTATACGCAGTTGACAGTGTCAATTTACAGTTTTTATTCCAAATTCTTTCCCATTCTTCTAATTCTATAGTTCGACCCTTATTTTACCGACCTCAGAAGGATGGAAGGCTGAGTCAACCTTGAGCCGGTGAGAATCAAACTGCTGAACTGCTGGCAGCTAGCAATCAACAGAAGTAGCCTGCAGTACCACACTTTAACCATTGTGCCACCATGGCGCAATGCATATGGAATAAAAAAAGAGATAAATTGAGAGCCTTTGCAAATGACTTGGTATTGGTTAAAGAGAATCCAATATTTGAAATATTTGAAAACTAAAATAATTTAGTGCATTAGCATTAACAAACAGAAGATAAAGATGTTCAAAAAAATAAGTTACAAGGTCAGATAGAATTGATGAATAAAAGGGATTCTAAAGTTAAGAAAAAGGTAAAATACTTGGGTATCAATATTACAAATATGAATTGTATGTTATTTCAAAACAATTATGCTATGTTATTTCAAAACAATTATGGAATTAAGTTAAGGAAATATGTTAAGATGGAAGAAAACAATTGCATTGTTGAGGAGTATTTCTGTGATTAATATTTTGCCTGGAATGCTATTTTTGTTTTAGACAACAATACCCAATTTGACATCTGATGTGCCAGTTAATAGCAGAAAGAGCTATCTAAATGTGTGTGGCAGAAGAGAAAAACAAGTTAAATATGAAGTATTACAAGAAGTAAAATAAATAAAAGGATTGTGTTTATCTGATTTGAAATTATATTTTGCAACTTGTTTAATTTGGATGAAAAAAATGGATGTTGCTAAGTAACAGAAGGCTTCTGGAGTTAAAAGGACATGATTTGAAATTTGGGTGGCATGGATACTTATGCTATGACAAAGCTAAGATTAATGTAGTTTTTAAAAATCACTTTGATAAACATGTCTTACTAAGAATCTGGAACATATATAAACCTTGATTATGCCCCAAAATACCTTTGTACCTTTCAGCATATAAAAAATATTTTATAGAAGAGAATGATAAGTAATCATAAATGGTTAAATTATTCTGATATACTGGAATTTTGTCAAGGAGAATGTAAAATAAAGTCAAGAGAAGAGCTGGTCATAAAACAATACACATGTGAATGTTTTTTATGTCCAATTGTTAGAAAGATTTAAAGTAAATAAAAGAAATTCTGGTTTTGAACATTGTAAGACTGAATTTGAAACAGAATTGTATACAAACAATGAACATGTTATTGCTCAAATGTAGAAACTTTTATTGAAATTTGAAACAGAAGAACAAATGAAAGAATATATGATAAAAGGAGCTAAAATTTTGGTTATAACATACAAATGGGAGAATATGTGGTTCAAAGGACTTAAATTTACATTATGTTATAGTCTTAAACAGAGGTTTTATAAAATGATGTATTGTTTATATATGTCACTGGAAAAATGTCTAGAATGTATAAAGATAGTTCAAATTTGTGCTGGAATTGTAAACCATGAAGGCGGACATTTTATCATGTTTGGTGAACATGCAAAAAAAACCTAGAAAATTTACAATGCAATTACATATATTAATACAGAAGATGTTAAAGCTTAATATACATTTGAAACCTGAGACCTTCTGTTTGTGACTCATGGCTAAACAGCTGGGAAAATCATATATATTGTTTTTATATACTGTATGATAAATGCAGCAATATTATTATAAGCACAAAGCTGGAAAGATTCAACTTTAACCACAGTGGAGGAATGGATGGTGAAGATGATGGAATTGTTGAGGTGGCCAAATTAATAGTTTTGATTAGAGAAAAGACATTATCTAAGTTTAATGTGACTTGGAATCCCTTATTGACTTTTTCTGTGAAACAGATAAAAATATGAAAAAAGGTTTTAAAAAAATAGATCATAGAAAATATCTAAGTAATTTTGTAACTTGAGAGTAAGATATTAATTTATACTTATACTTACAGTTTCTGTAAAAGAAAATCGGAGGTCACTTCTTTACATTTTGTTTCTTTTTTTGTACACTTTTGTCTTTGTCTTTTTCTTCTTTTTTCTCTCCTCTTTATTTTAAATGTCACTTCTTATTAGTTTTTCTCTTGCTTCTTTAGAACTTTGATACAGTTATATTAAGTTAGATAAAAAGTCACGGTAGTGACACAACTGAAGCCCTTTTTCTCTTTTTAATGTACATCACATGTACAATATATGCAAAGAAAGTATCGAGCCTTTGATTTCAGTCACAGTTTTCATATTGACATTTTTCACACCTCTCCTCCACCCCTTACGGATGTCCCTGTTTGAAGCTGTGTGAAAAAAGGGCATATTTGAGACCACCAGCTGGGAAAATTGTACGAAAATTGTATGAACTGTCACTAAATACATGAAAAAGATATTGCACCTAGGTAGGAAAAAACAAAAAAACAAAAAAGATAGGAAGGAATATACAGACCAGAGTATTTTCTTCACACAGAGATTGTGCAAACGAAGGTTTCAATCCTTGTTTGACCAATAGTGCAGGTAGGGTTGAGAATGCCTTTTCTCTCTGTTCTTCAATGACACAACATTTTTGCTCCAATCTGTGAAGCTGTTATTGCAAAGTGCTCTGACAGGAGGCAGTGCAGGGAGCTTCCTCGTAAAAAGGCAGCATTAGATCAATCAATAAATCGAAGAGGCCTTCCTGAATAGTTCCTAGGAACACAACAGCAAGGGACTTTGATTTAGGCCACACATCTTGAACTACAGCTGATGTGAATTCTAGCCAAAAGCAGAAACAGGGCTCATGTCAGCAGTTCTGAGGTCTTCTCGTGCCTACAGTTAATGTTTAACAATTTAGCAATAGAAAGGTCACTACCCCATTTAGGCAGATGTGAGTAGTGGGGTGTTCTCTGAGTTGGGTTGTTTTCTTGCAAACATTTCATTACCAAACTAGGTAACATTATCAGTGCTAGTAGGGAGTGGGGTTTGCTCTTATTTTATATTCTAATGGCTTGCTCACCAGCAACCAACACCCATATGGGCAGAGATTAACACCAAGATTAACACTAGACCAACATTCAAGAAGTAAAAAAAACTCCAATCAAGGAACTATCAAACAAGCTGACAGTAAATAATAGCCCAATCAAGGACACACCAATACTACTATTGCCAACACTGACAGGGCAAGCAACTAGAATATAAAATGAGAGCAAATGCCACACTCAGCTAGCACTGCTGTTGTTACCTAGTTTGGTAATGAAACATCTGCAAGAAAACAACTAAGTTCAAACAGCACCAAGGACTCCATAGTTCATCCCTGAACTATAAATATTCTATTCTACTGGTAGACATGAGTAGTTTTGATATTCTGTGATCTTACAAGCCTTCCATGTAGAAACCTGGCCTAGACATTGGGTATGAGTTTGGTTTTCTTGTTCTCTTCTTTCCTAGATTCTGCTACCAAATACGTTTAATTTGTACTCTAAGACTTCCTGAATAAGATTTTCAGAGTCAAGAACTGCAGTTCTTCGAATCAAAGAACTCTGCCTGACTGTGGGCTAAATGAAAGGAAGTTTCTTCCACCTGAACACTGACTTTGCCAGTCAATATGGATGAGTCTTCTTGTACTAGGCAAGATACATTAAACAGGAACCCTAGCAAGATTTACCTTATGTGCCTATTTCTAAGGGAGGAAATGAACAGAGGGAGAGACAGAGAAGCCACAGGAAAAACCCCAAGCAATGAAAAATGATTTAAGCATCTGAATATGAGCGTAACATTTTCCCTCTTTCATTTTTGTTGAGCAGTAATTAAAGCACATTGTCAGGAAACTAAGCAACATCAATATGTGATGCACAGAGATGTGGATTAACAAGACTTCTTCCATCAGTTTGTTAGAACAGATTAGAGATAAATTTAAAATAATAAAACATCTGAGACAGGAATTATAATTTTAGCAAACTTGGACATATTTTATATTTTATCTTAAGTGCAACAGAGCTATCATCAGCCACACTTATGATAGGTGGTAAATATTTATGTGTATTTTATCTTTCTTATTTTTTCATAGATGAGTATAAGAACAATTAAAGAAAACCCAATTAATTTAAATGTACGAAGAAGCATAAAAACATATATAGAAAGGGAGGAGAAAGAAGAGAAAATGGAAGAGGAGGCAGGGTTGAGGAGAGAAAAGTATTTGGGTCTAGATCACATGAATTGATAAATGTAGAAGTTAACCTGGTATAATGCAGAATTGGAAAATTTTGCCCTGATAGTAGCTGGCAATCCAAAGATGGTGGTTGTGGCGAGATTATTCTCCAAGCAGATGAATAAACACAAAAGCAAAGTTGCTCTTTCCTTGCACTGTCAGAGAAGAAGCTTCAGATCATGTAGTAGGGATGGGTGTGACTGGGTGATCAAAGTCCCACCCCTTTTTAATATACAGCACACCCATTGCCATAGGTGAAAAGAGGCAGGGCTTTGCCTGCCCAATCACACCTGCCATTCTGAAACCAATGATCATTCCTGTGGATGTCTTTGCCTTTGTCTTCCATTAACCAGCATACAAGTCTTCTTTACCAACCTCTTGACTTTGTATTGCGTAATTGAAAACTCTTCCATCCTCTAGTTCAGTGCTTCCCAAACCTGGGCACATTACTCAAACTTGGGTAAAAGTGGTTTCTCTCTGGGTAACAACACACGAACTGATAAGCAATCACAAGAGGGACATTTAAATAAGGACTTTCATAACTGGTTTGGGGTAATGAAGGAAAAAGGTTGGGAAGCATTGCTTAAGTTTGTTTGTTCAGTTAAAGTGCTACCCAAATCCAAACTCTGAGTGGTTCACAATACATAGAAATGTATATAAAAACAATCCATGTACATTGCAAACAGATCTAAGCAGATCAAATGTAGAAAGCAAATATCATACATGAAGCAGGAGTTTCAATCACCCTTGTCCTGAGTTGGAGGATAATATAATTCTAAAATCTTGGCTTTGCAAGGTAGTGATACTAGCAAACTTTAAAAGCCCGTCTTGTTTCCAGTTGAAAAGCCCAACGAAGTAAATCCACCAGAGACATTGCAATCTCTAATGTAAAGCTTTATTAGGCATAGCATACTGGCACGGTAGAAGGAATACCAGCTCTGGCAATATGGTGGGAAAAACTTAATTAAAAGAGTAAAACCTTCCCTCCCCTCTCTGACAGTTCAGGTCACATTGTCCAATTAATCTTCAGACATCTGTTATGAGAAGAAAACTTCATTTCGCCAAAACATCTCTTCAATGATCTCAACTCTCACACTGAAAGCAACCATCTGTGCATACCAAACCTTCTCCCCCCTCCCCCCCAGGACTGCTGGCAATCTAGAAGCATCATGGCAGTTCTAAAGCAAGGGATCTTCATAGCTTCACAGCCCCTTTTTGTTTTTTTTTTCCTTAAAAGGTAAAGGTTTCCCATGTGCAGTCGTGTCCAACTCTAGGGGGGGTGTTTATCTCTGTTTCTCAGCTGAGGGAGCCAGCATTGTCAAAAGATACTTACCTGGTCATGTGGCCAGCATGACTATACGCTGAGGTGCAAAGAATTCTGTTACCTTCCATCCAGAGGGTACCTATTTCTCTATTTGCATTTTCATGCTTTTGAACTACTAGGTAGGCAGGAGCTGGGACAAGGACAGGAGCTCACCCTACCATGCAGCGCTCAGGTCTTGAACCCAGTCTGTCAGCTTTACCAGCTGACAAGTCAGTGTCCTTAACCACTGAGCCATTGCACCTTTCTTTCCTCCCTAAACACTCGCTCAAAGTAAAGTCTAGTTTCCTGAAGGAAAGGTCAAAATTTTCAGATTATCAAGTAAATAAATTATCAGATTATCAAGTAAATGAGGACATTTTTTAACGACTTTCCAAGAATAGATTAGCACTCCATCTAGGCCTATATACTCTTTCAACAGTGGGAAGCCTGATGCTTCCAGGAAGCTCACAAATTCAATATATTGCTTTCCTCACTTGAAAGAGATTGAGCAGTACATCAAATAGCCCAGCACTATGGCGCTTTTCTTGTCCTTACACTAGACCAAAATGTTTGCCCTGTCTCTTCAACAGCTAGATCAGGTATGGATAACTATGGTGTTTCCCCGAAAATAAGACTCGGTCTTATATTAATTTTTGCTCCAAAAGATGCATTAGGGCTTATTTTCCGGTTAGGGCTTATATTCAGGGAAATATGGTATTAAATGCATCCATCTGGCTGACGATCTTAACTGAGGCTTATTTTGGGAGTGGGGCTTATATTACAAGAGTCCTGAAAAATCATGCTAGGGCTTATTTTACGGTTGGGTCTTATTTTCGGGGAAACATGCTAGTAGAGGTGATGTCATCTGCATCTGTTCTGTTCCCTGCTTTTTTTTTTTCCCTTCCAGTTTGGCCTCCTCTTTGCAAAAGGCCAAACTGTCTCTCTGACCTAAAACATGCCACAAATAAAATCCTGTCTCTTTCATCATCTCTGGTCTGATTAGAGTCTTGTGTAATCTGATTATTCAGAAAGATTATTCAGAAATAGCATGCTATTTTATTCAATGAATCATACTCCTCTGTTGGAGAGGAAATGAGGCTCTTCGTGTCTTGCTTCAATATCACTGTGTATGACCATCACTTCTTCTGTCTTCTTGGCCAGCAGAGTGTGCTCAAATCCATGTGCTTTGCAATGCTCTCCCATCACAGAGAACAGAGGCAGCATTTTCGTGTTAATGAAGCATCTCTTATATTTAAGATGTGTTCGCTTTTTACAGGGAGAATTGAAAATCCAGCTGTTCCCTCTGTATTTTAAAGGAGCAATTCTCCTCTTCCCTAACCTTTTAGTCCTAATCTTCATTCAGTGTCCCATAAAGAAGCAAGCCAGTCTCTTGATCTCATGGAAGAGAAATTTAGGACACTATGGTGAAGTTTGCCATCAGCTTTTTATTTCAACAGCTATAGCAGAGTAGAGTAGAGCAATTTCAGTTTGTTAAAAAGAAAAAAGAAAAAGAGGATTTAATACGTCATCAGCTGCTGGGACCCTATCTCTACAGGATAGTTGTCTATTGTGCGAAGAAATCTGAGATGAATATTAAGTGATTGGAGTTTATGGTGGAGAAAGGCTTTATTCCAAAAATAAAATGTTACAATAATACTGCACAGTGGAAAATGCAATTATCTCACCGTCCTCCTGGATCCACCGCCTTTTTTAATCAACAGTGACAACCTGATAAAAGCTAATTGTTATTCTACAGAAACCTGTGACAAACAACCTAGTAAAAGTCTTCCAAAGACTAAACACTAGGCTGAGTGGGAGCCAGAAGTCCCATAAAAAAAACTGATCTACTACAAATTGGACTCGGCTCTCCAAGCTTCTCATGAAGTTTGCCCATTTGAGCACCCTTTCTCTCGCTGCCATTCCCATTACAAAAAAAAAAAGTTCTTTGATATATCTTGATATCAGTCTAACTTAAGTGTTATTCTTTGTAATGCCAAGTATTTGATCAAGATGCTGTGGAAGATAGATTCTTCTTATTTTTTCTCATTGGAATGTTAAATTTTAATACAGTCATTCACAGACAAGTTTATATAAAATGATATCTTAGCCATAAAGAGAAAGCTAAGAGGGATGGGACTATCCAGATCTCTAGACAATTCTTTTCTACAGGGCAGACCCAGTCACGGAGAAGGCATGCTTCTTGGGTCCCAAGAGATGGCACTGCTTCACAGGAGGGACCTGGATTTTGCCCATCTGGGGAGATGGACAGGCAGTTGTGCAAATAACCTGTCCCTGTGCCATATAAAGCTTATCCCTATCACCATAAATTGTACCTGTGAGCCTACTGGGAGCTAGTACAGCTCATAAAGTGGTAGTACTGCATGGACATATCAATGTGCACCTAGAACTGCCCATGCTAGTCAACTGCAGCTTTCAAATGCTCTTCAAGAGTAATTTATTTATTTATCCAATTTATATAGCTCACAAAACACATGACTCTGGCAGCATATAACAAAGGTGGAACAAACAAACAATCAATATAATTACCATCATCGTTATTAAAAATCATTAAGAACAGTAAAAAAAGCTAAAAACAAGAAGTAACAGGTGGTGTTAATAATAACAGAGTCACCACACTAGTTCGCCAATCTATGTAGAAGACATTGCAGTTGCTAAACAAGAAAGTGACCAAGGCTCAAACTCCAGCTACATTTTATCACATGTGGTGGTCTTATAAATGTGCTAAATCAGATTGGATAAGTATAATAATGGCTATGCAGAAAATACTTAAAATGCAAATATGATTGAAACTTGAAGCCTTTCTTCTACAGTAGGTATTATGGATAAATTGACAGAAAAGCCATTTGGAACCTTATTTTTGTATATGGTGACAGCTGCAAGGACTGTTTTTCACATTGTCAATGAACAAGACGTATATTCAATTTTGCAGCTACTAAGATTGTTGGCCGAGCAGGTACAAAGATAGCCAGGGAAATGATTGAAGCCTGGGAAATGTATCCCTTGTCAGTCAACAGTAGTGCTGATTTTACCACCAGCTTATCAGATACTTAGGATCTGGGGACTTGGCAGCACAAGGAAACCAGCCAATGACTTAATAGCTGGCAATCAACATCCCAATCAACAAATGAAAAGCCACACACAACCGGGCACCATATAAATACTATGCATAGAATAGCCCAAAGCGCACATTCTGATAGGGAGAGCCTTGAGGATGGGCTCCAGTATGAGTCTGAAAACTCGGAAGAACAAACCTCTGATCTTGGGGACTAACCCAGATCGGACACTGCAAGGATTGTGTATGCCAAATATTGGAAAGAAAAAGGAATATCAACAGTGGAAGAATGGATTTTCAAACTGACAGAATTGGCAGAGATGGCAAAATTAACTGTGTTGATCAGAGACAGTGGTTTATAAAAGTCTGGAAGCTATTTGTGGAGTTTCTGTGAATTAAATATAATAATGGAGTGATAACAGAGGACTTTGAAGTTTAATATATTTTTTGGAGTTAATAATTAATAGCTTTTTTATATTGAACAGGTACTGGGTTGATTTCATTGATGGATAATCAATTTGTACATTTGAGATATTTGGTAAGAGACTGTGGTGTAAAATAGTAATTTAGCAAGTACAGATGAAAAATGTATAATCATTTGTAGACCTGCAATGCAAGGGAACGAACCTATTAGATTTGTATGAGATACAGACATCAGCATCTAACTAGGGTGTAGGTCATATGTTTATTGTTAATTTTATATCTGTTGTATACATCCTTTTTTCCTTTTCCTTTTTTTGTGTCTTGTTTGTAATTCTTGTTTTGCTGTTTCTCTTTATTCTGTAGTTGTATTTTATTTTTGGAAAAATAAAAACATCTATTTAAAAAAAGGAAGTGACTAAGACATGAGTGGCTGTGAGCAGGGACTCCTATTGCAGGGAAGGACACAATTACTGTACCAGATGGATTTTTATGAAGTCCTTGCTGGCTATGGTTTGCTTCTCAAACAGAAGCGTGAATCCAGAAAGATAGCTAAATTGTGACCAGCTCCATCTGGAACTATAGCCCCATTCAGAGTTAAAGACAGAAAATCTCTGAACCCAGGGAGTTCTAAAACATAAAGCCATTTTTGTCTTGCTTAAAACAATAACCCAATGAGGTGGGTTGGGCTGAGGGATGGTGAAATGACTGGCTGGATACCATGCCTATGGAAAGCCTACAACTCACAAGGTCCTGATTTCTACTTTAGCACCTTAACCATTACACCAAACACACACTCTCTCTCTCTCATTTTAATAATGTTAAGTTGTATTATAGATCCAAGGGCCCTGGGTCCAGAACAGAACCATACAAGTATAGTAAGCTTATGTGTATATCATGGGAATGTCTCTCTCTCAGTGTGTCAGTATCAAACCTTGATTCATTTATTGGCTGTCCTTTGGAACAGGTTCAGAGAAAGGCATATAAATGACCAGGGGAATGCATATAGATTCAAAATTCTATCAAGAGAGATTGAAGGTTCTGGGAATGTTTCATGTTAAGAGTGAGTAGGAAGATGATAACATTTTTCCCCCTACAGAAATGGGGTATCCAGAGGCAGAACAAGAACAGAGACACAAATTCCAGTGGAATGTTAGGAAAAATGTCCTAACAATAACAGTGGTTTAGTATTGGGGTTATGTACTTGGAAAAGGGTTTCCCTTTTCTGGATACATTCAAGTGGTAGTTGGAGAAATCTTTGTCTTGGATAATTTAATTTGGATTCCTGTACTGAGTGATGGTTGGATATCATGGCTTCAGTGCCCATTCCAACTTTATGATTCTACTTTGGCTGTGGGAAGGACCTTGTAAGCATACAGTATATAAAATCTTGGCACTAACATCAGGGACAAATACAAATGTAGACTTTTGCTTGAGAGTATATATGTAAGATACGGTATGGTACAAACAAGCATCCCTTAACCTGCTGCTTTCAAAGTCTCTGGTGGGCTGGGATTTAGAGACTGTAGTGCCAAATCAATCAGCAGGTTATCATTTTGAGAGAAGCTGTATAAAAAAACAAAGATTCTCTTGTATTAAGTTTAACACCTAGTGATTGCATATCTATATACTGTAGTTTTCTTGGAGTGATTTTCTGTTGCCTTCTTCCAGAAAATTTTCTAACTTCTTGGTTTGTCAAGCGTAATGTCCTGGGATTTCCTGGTGGTCTGTAAGTGCTAGCAATTCTGGTTATACCTCTTAAGATTGGCCAAAGCCAGCAAAATGCTACCACTTGCTGTGACGTTAAAAAAGTGTTAACCATTTTTAGAGGACATAGCTTCATGACACAGACTGTGGGTTAATTCAATAGCATTCCACCATGGAGGCTGCCTTAGCTATTTCAGCTTTAAAATAGTGCTTTCCATCCTTTCCCAACATAGGTCTTGGTGTATGAAGAATCTACGATAACTCTTTCATCATCTCAGTGATGACATAGTCAGGCATTGATATATGCTGAGCTCCTATTAGCCAGTTGAAGCTGCAGCAGTTAAGCTTCTGATCTCTGCCCTCCAAAGCTTCTTGAGACTTGGCTAGACACTGGGCTAAACTAGACACTTGTTTCTATGGCATATGCCTATATATGTCTGATCCACATTTCGCAAAGTATTGTTCAGGTCTTATATAGGCTCTTTACATATACTGGTATAATAATCTTCTGGAAGATTAATTGGTTTAGTTTCTGACAGAGTAATACTGCCCCATTCAGACTCAATGTACAACCTGGGGGCCCTGCTAGATTCACAGCTCCTGCTTGAAGAACAGATGGCAGTTGTGGCCAGGGAGACCTTTGTATTACTCTGTCTAGTGCATCAGTTGGTTCCGTTTCTGGATTGGGATGCATTCTACATGGAACTGCTCTGTTATACCCATGTGACATCACTGCTTGCAAACTGCACTGACTCCCAATAGGTTTCTTTCTCTGGCTGAGGTGCTGGTTACTATCTTTAAAGTCCTGCATGTCACGGGATCAGAATATTAACTGGACTACCTTCTCCCAGTAGATGCCTGTATTTGCTCATCCCACATGCTTTGATAAGGTGAACATGTTCCAGGTTGCCTCTTTCAGATAAAAATGCACAGGAACAATCTCTCTCTTCCTTCCCTTCTCTTCTCTCCCCATGCAAATATATGATGGATCCCAACTCTGCTTGCCAAAAAGCATCTTGTTGATTTTCAAAGCTCTACCTGGCTGGGGGGGATGCGGGGGAACAGCACTAGAGTTCACAGCAGTGGAATTGGGAGTTGCATGAAGGCCAAGGGCTTTTGATCCTCTATGAGATTTCTCTGCCCTTTTATGGAAGGCTATGCAAACATGCAAACTCCATTTACTTAGCAGTGCACACCAATTTCTCATTTTAGTACAACTTGGCTTTTTGAACAACACTGCACTTAGTTTCTAGTACAGATAACCACATCATGGCTCTGAGCAATTGTCCAAATAGATATTTCAGGCGATGGCCAAGATAACATCAGGTATCTTGGCTTTATGCCTTCAAATCTAGTTACAGCTGTTGGCAAATCACCATATGTCCTTCTCAAAAGACATTTTGACAGGCAGGCCCCTTCCCAGCCTGTGTCTTTTGTCATTCATTTTGGCCACTGATATTTCCTTCAGGAGAAGGAAAGGAAAAGTCAAGATAGTTTCCTATTTTGTTTTTACAGCTATTTCATGTTGAGGTTTGGGCCATGTAAATGGTCATTCTGTTGCAAGTGTATGCCACATACATTATGAGTCTAAATAAAGAATAGCTACAGTACTGTATATGGTGTTTATAGCTATTGTTAAGCTATTGTTAAGTAAAGCTTTGAATAAATATTTCAAATTGATGATCTTTCAGTTAAATCATCCCATGAATGCTGATTTGCAAATTTTGGCTGGAATCTACATCAAGGGAATGAATCAGATTGGCTGTGTTTGAAGCACTTTGCAGCCTTTCAATGCACTTTACAGATTTGATTTTTTTCCCTGCTGATTCCTGAGTTCTCCCAGAAAGTAGTTAAAACTTTAGTCTCATACGTGAAGAATGCTGAGGGCAGAACTGAGTGGCATGAGGTCTCTGATTTTAACAATAATTTTTTATCACCTTGTTGCTATCACTCTTTGGGAATGCAAGATTAACGTGGGTTTAGGCTCCATACACTTTGTCCAATCTCAGCTTCCTAAATGTCATCAGTCATAAGCCTTAATTTTGCTCTCTCTTTTCTAATGGAAGGGTATCTACACTTCTCTACTGATCCCCTAATCATCTTTGGTGCTCTTCTCTGCACTCTTTCCTAGAGTCTCTACGCTTTTTTGGTAATGTGGGGACCAAAACTGGATGCAGTATTCTAAGTGTGATCTTATTAAGACTTTATAAGGATTACTGTCCTCTGAATGGACTGCACTCACTGTTATCATCAATACATTTTGCCTAAATTGGAAATAACTGCAGATATTGTTATGCAACTTGAATCAAACCAGTTTTCCCTTGAAACTTGAATTGCATAACGCTGTCTTTGAATTTCAGACTTCCAGTTTAAATCAAATCTGGCCTGTAAAAGTAAAAATTTCAGATTAAAGCATCTAACCTACTTCTATTTTTGCAAGCAGATCAAATTCCAATAGTAGTAGTAGTGATGATGATTTGATGATAATGATGATGATGATAGATTGCCATTCTGAAAAATACAGTGTATTGGAATAATTTTAATAAAGAAGCTGGGACCCTTTTAATGACATCCAAAAATTAAAGAAAACTAAACTGTAGAATGCTTATGCACCAACAATTTCATACCATGCAATTGTAATTGTCTTTACTGTATTAGTATTTTATTATTAAATGTATTTTACTTTTAAGGCTCATTAGCATCCTGTCATTTTTTTCACCCAGACAAGACACGTGGTTCATGATAATTTCTTCAAAAGGTTAGTAGAACCCTCAGTCTAGAAGACGTGGTATTACTTCTCATCACTTATTCACAGGTGTCATTTTCCTATAGGAAAAGTGGGGATGGGATGTAGACTGCCAACTAGGAAGAAGGATATTGGAGACTTAAAAAGAGAACCTTCTGGGCAGAAGAAAAGAGAGATGGTTGAGAAAATGAATGAGGAATGGCTGGCAAACCAAAATGAATTCTAGGCAGCGTTCATTGTTGAATGATTGTGGATTGGAGAAGAAGCCTGGACAAGACTCTTGCAGTGTTCTAGGGTGAAATCCAGAAAACTCTTACTAAAAAAGATGCAGGTGGACAAATCTACACTTTGCAGATGTCTTCTGGGGTGGGGGGAGAGGAAGGGGAAATGAATAGAGAGAAAGAAACTTGACTGAGAGAGATTGCCAACAAGAAATACAGGATGCGAGCAAGTATGATTAGCCCCTTACTTATCTCAAAGTAGTAAGGGGATTTAGGCACAAAAATAGAAATGGCAATACACATACATTTATTTAACACTGTACGTTGCATATGTACAGAAGGAAAATAGGTTACTTAGCAAGATTCGAGCCTCTAGTTCAAAATGGAGTGAGGCGGGAGTGCAGAGAAAAGGTCTGTAGCTTATTTAATTGCAAATATACCTTCTTTCAATGTCTACATGCCAGAAGGTAAAGTTAAAACAAAATATAGTGTGGTAATAAACTGAAAAACATTAATATGAGATATTCAGTTTGCTGTGTCTTTGATTAAACCCTGTAAACTCGCAACCCTGCGAGTTGTGGTATGGACTTATAATTTTTCTTCTTCTACAAAATCTGTAAAGATCTAGTGGCATAAAGATTCAATAAACATTATTAGTACTAGTAATATACTAATAATCACAATTTAATAGTTGGTTATTTTTTTTCTTTTTGTCAGGACCTGTGACATTAATAGAAAATGATAGTCTGAATATTATTTATAGTTGAGAATACATCTGCATAACATTACTGCAAGTATATTTATGTGTTTTATAATATTTGTATAATATCCCAGTCAACAAAATCTGTATGGTGTGCAAAATTAAGGAAGGAAGGAAGGAAGGAAGGAAGGAAGGAAGGAAGGAAGGAAGGAAGGAAGGAAGGAAGGAAGGAAGGAAGGAAGGGGAAAGAAAGGGAAGGAATGGAAAGGGCAAGGGAAAAGGAAAAGGAAAAGGAAAAGGAAAAGGAAAAGGAAAAGGAAAAGGAAAAGGAAAAGGAAAGGAATTTCAACATAAACCCTACCCACGTTTGTTGACAAACCCCACTTTGATGTATAATATTCAAACTGGCCCTTTGGACTGCAACAAGATGCTTAGATGCTAAGCATTACAGTAGTCAGTATCGCCCCAGCTATGACTTTTGTAATGTGGGTCATATATGGCTTTTTTTTAAAAAAAAAATTCTTTGTGACCTGCCCAGCGTCATACACTGAGATGGGCAGCTATATAAATTGGAAAAAGAAATAAATATAAAATAAATAAAGTCTTCCTGTATTTTGCCTTCTTCCTGTTCCTCTTCAGATATTTTCCCCTTGCCCTTCACTCTCCTTCATTTTAACACATCCATCTCTGGCGCTAGGGGATTTTTTATCTCACTTGTCAATGTTGGTTGTCCATGGTGACCAGTTATTGTTAATGGAAGTCAACTAATCACTGTCACTGCAAAGGAATCTATCATTGTTGATTAAATAAAGCCAGAAAGTGGCTGGGTTCATATAACGTGCCTAACCTGGCTACTGAGATTACTTTTGGGGGTTTTTTTTGGCTCACTTCATATGCTGAACCACAAACTAATGCAAAAGCACTAAGTTTCTTGATGATGTAAAGCATTGTAAGAATAATAGAAAGCTATCCAAGGTTTAAAATAACCAGAGTTAGCCTGTGTAGATGCAATTATTGGATTAATAACTGACCAAAAGCACTAAGTTTCTTGATGATGCAAAGCATTGTAAGAATAATAGAAAGCTACCCAGGGTTTAAAATAACCAGAGTTAGCCTGTGTAGATGCAATTATTGGATTATTAACTGACCTGAAAATGGGACCTATCACTAAAGAAAGAAAGAGCTTTGTTTTTTTAAAACTTACAAGCTCCAGACATTTTCAGTTAAACAACAATCATTTTTGATGAACGTTCCAAACAAAATTTCACATGTATTTAAGATTTAACATATAAGAGGACTGCTGCTTCTCTGGGTTAATAATGTATCGATCAGTTTAAAGCCAATGCATGTCCATATTGCAGAATTTTTACATATTATTCTATTCCATC
The DNA here is from genome assembly GCA_023970755.1 of Azemiops feae. NCBI lineage: Eukaryota > Metazoa > Chordata > Lepidosauria > Squamata > Viperidae > Azemiops > Azemiops feae. The sequence continues at coordinate 496,864 of JALGBA010000172.1, read as the reverse complement.
ATTTTCATTATTAAAAAACCCTAGTGAATATTCTACCTTTGTTGTCGTTTGCAACTTAACATAAAATGCTAAGCTTGATACACAATTTTCCCTACTGTGCTCTTCTAAAAAATGTAAGTACTCCCAATGTACACATTTAACAAAACATTACTGCTCCTAATACACACTTTTCACTCGTATCTTTTCCAAAGACACAATCCTTTTTAAACAATTTTCCTCAAACATAAATGTTGGTGGACAGACATTTGAGGGGACAATGCTTGCCCCAAATGAACACATGAGCTCTCTTCATCCAACTTATGAAGGCTTTTGCAGGGGCAGATTGCCTCAGCCTGATCCCATTAAAATCGTAATGCATTTTTTCTTTTATAATTCACCATCCTTATTGCTTAATACAGTGGGATATGGAGTGGGAAATTTCCAGTCCTCAAGTTACTCCAAACATCCTTTTTCAGTTTTCTAGAGCTGTCTTGGGTAAGGTCATCTTTTAAAATCTGGCAAGTATTGATGTATAGGAGTTACTCACTTATTTAGAAGATTTACACAGTTGCTCAACATGAGATTGTGTCTCTGGGTTATAGAATCATAGGGCTGGAAGGAACCTTGGAAGTCTTCTAATCCAATCTCTTGCCCAAGGCAGGAATCCTTATACCATCTCAGACAAATGAATGTCCAATCTTTTCTTGAAAACCTCCAGCGATGGGGCCCCCATAACTCTGGGGGGCAAGTTGCTCCATTGGTTGATTGTTTTCACTGTTAGGAAGTTTCACTTAGTTCCAGGAGCTCTCTCTCTCACTCCATCCATTGCTTTTTGTCCTGCCCTCAGGTGCTTTGGGGAATAAGTCAACTCCCTCTTTTCTGTGACTGTTCCTCAAGTAATGGAAGACACCAATCATGTCACCCCTAATCCTTCTCTTTGTTAGGCTAGGTATACCTAGTTCCCTTAAATATGGTTTTGTCTCCAGACATCTTATCATCTTTGTTACTTTTCTCTGCTCTCTTTCTAGGGCCTCAACATCTTTTTTGCATTGAGATGACCATAGCTGGATGTAGTATTCCAAGTGTGGTCTCAACAGCACAGTATAGAGTCGTACTGTCACTTCTCATGATCTCGATGCTATGCCTCTGTTGATGCAGCTTAGGACAGCATTGGCTTTTTTGAGAACTGCAGGACACAGCTGACTCATACTTAAGTGGTGGTTCACTAGGACACCTAGATCCCTTTCACAGTTACTACTGTTGAGCCTGATATGCCTGTTCTATACCTGTGCATTAGCTTTTTCCTGCTTAAGTGCAGGACTTTACTTTTCTCACTACTGAACTATTGGATAGGGCCCAATGCTCAAGTCTGTCAAGATCCTTCTGAATAAGTAGATTGAGTAGATTGAATAGGGTGGTGCACAACAAATAAAAACCAGGAAAAGAATCAATGGAACAATAAGACACCAAAACATCAATGAGAACTGAAATCCAAAACCAACATATATGCCAGATTTATTACTTGGAGATTATACTTTCCTTAAGTTGGACTCATTTTTGCAATGGTGGTGAATATCTGTAGCTCAGGTGTAGGATGAGGGTGAAGGTTTGTTCTCCGAGCTTGTGGGTTGGTTTCCGAACATTTCATTACCAGGCTAGGTAACATCTTCAGCAGAGTTTAGGGGATGTCAGAAGAACATTGACATCCCCTAAACTCTGCTGAAGATGTTACCTAGCCTGGTAATGAAATGTTCGGAAACCAACCCACAAGCTCGGAGAACAAACCTTCACCCTCTTTGGCTCATCTGTCGTGACTCAAACTCCAGGTGAAAAAGAAAATTTTTAAAGTTTTCATTAGATAGAATAGCTGCCTTAAACCTTGCAGTGTCTTATTTTCTATTTTAAGCTATTCTGGTTTTTTCAAAAGTGAGTTCATAATTCCTGGATTTGGGATCTCTGCAATTTTGTGGTTTGCCTACTTTATTGATGTCATGATTTCAGTAGCCAACATTTCCCTTTCCAAAGACCCTCTGAAATGGGAAAAAAAAATCCCAGCTGCCAGAAAATTGCCTGTCCTTGCTTGAACCAATGGCTATCCTTCTAGAATAGCTTCTGGAATAATATCTAGATGGTTCTTTGGACTCCTTGTGGAGTAATAGTATAGTAGCAATCAAGGGTTTGGGGTTTGGTTATTTTTATTCTTTTAATTCTCTTTTAGTTTTCTTTTATTTCTGGTATGAGACTTTTTTGCAGGGGGGAATTGAGTGGCAAATGAATAAATGAAAGAACTTAAATCACCTCTATAAGTTTGGGTTCAAAACTTGGGCACCAAAATTAATCTTTGTCTCCTTTGTAAAGATGTCCTGATTGCTATTCAACTAATCAGATAGGAAGTGTGATGGTGGAGAGTAATTTTCATTAATGTTGTTTTCACTGTTTCTACATTAATAAACCTCTTTGATGGGGGAGAACATTATGATGCCATATTATACCAAATGATGGAGGCTGAGTCACCACCCTAAATATAGGATTTGAAAAAAACAGGTTCCCCCACATGTGTGAAAGCCATCTCACAGACACCATATGAAGGAAAGAAGCCATATTCTCAAGATGTACTAAGCTGACTTTGCCAGCTGATTTCAGATTTCAACCACAGTTCATCTCTGCTGAAAAGGTGGAACTAAATAATGAGTGATCTTGTACCCCGACTGCCTCTGCATCTTCCAATCTTTCTGCAGAAGGGAATGGGATAAAAAGTCTTTAATGTCAGCCAGAGCTATTTGGAAGCTAATCTCCAGCCTTCATATTAACTTTGAGAGCATGTCTAGTGTTGGAAAAATACTGTGGGAAATTTCCAGTTTACTTTGCATCAAGCATGCTCCAAGTCAATCCCTATAGCCAGATCAGAACAAATGCACATGCCATTCAACACAGCTAGCAAAAAATATAGCTTGATGTTTGTTTACTTAATATCAGCAAATGTCGCAATAGTAAAGTGGCAAACATGGGATAAAAAGGCAGGCAAAAGCAGGAACAGAGACATGAATAACAAGCAAAGAATTTACATTGTACCTCTCTATATCCAAAAGCACAGAACTTTCTAGAGTCACTGGAAACAGGGACAGTCCCAAAGGCTTTCGGCTAATGCAGCTTTAGCTCTTTTATATACATAAAAAACCCAGCAACAGAATAGAGATGGAAAATAGGACCCCAGGTGATTCCTCCTCTATTCTACATAAAGAATCAATTTGGTGGATGGGGATGATGTATCCAGCAACTAGAAAGTGATCACCTGGGAGATCTTGCTTATCTAATTTGGCGGAAAAGCTGAACGAGAGATAAGGGCGCAAACTTAATAAGGAAAGATACCTAAACTGATTGGGTCCGTGGCAGACTAGCTGCCCTGCAAAGAGAAGATCCCTGCCATCTCCGTTTCAAAAGAGCAGGTAGCCCATCAAAATGATGCAATTACTGTATGAAATGGCAAACGGTACCTTTGCGTCACACCTTGCTTTGATATTGATTTATCAGATAATGAACAATGGACAGCATATTTAACAATAAGCTGTGTGCTAAGCCGGGCGGCTACATAAATTTATTAAATAAAAAACATAAACTAAATAGGTTAATAGATCAATAAAATCACAGGAGTAGGAAAGACCTCTGCTCGGCTTCTGGTTCTGCCACTATTCATCAGAAGAGAAAAGATTAGTCCAAAGGAAATATTAAGGTCGCTTTTATGTGAACTCAAAAAGGATGGATGGTTTGCCAGTAATAAAGATACCTGTCCTTTTTTTTTTTTTTTTTTTTTGATTCACCCAGTCAACTGGAGGGGGGTGGTGGAAGTTGTTTTCTTGAAGTTGGGGAGGAAAAACAAGATTCCCACTGTAACTTTCTTGCTACAGTATTAACTTATTAGATTTGATTCCTTGCGCTTCCATATGGGAAGCCAGCAGGGTTGTGGAAGGCAGATGCTGAAAGAGGGCTAGTGGTGTCTACAGTGGGGTCACTTGGAAATGTTTCCAGGAAAAAGAGATGCCATTAAATGGGTATTTAAAGGAACACAAACTGCTGATGCTGTTGGGATTGAAACGTGCATGATTAAGTCCTCCTAAAATATAGAATTAAACATGGAGAGAAAAAAATTGTTTGAAAGTTAGACTTTAGTGCTATAGTATATTGACATTTACCAGAAGATAAATTTTACCAAACCTAATGGGACAAGACACCCTGGGTATTCTTTTTACATAAAACTCCACAGATGATTATGATGTATGTTGTATGACCTATTACGATGTCACATGCATCATGATATCATCAACACGTACATGATAGGAAGTACGTAATCGGCTAATACAACTGACACAAACTGTATTATGTGTCCCATTGCACTCAATAAGATCAGTTGGACCCAATGTTATTGTGGTTTCTACCAGATGTTAATGAGCATCACATAATATCTTGATGTTATTTATTTATCTCGGGTCTTCAATTCAGCGTTTCCTTCTGGAAACGAAATAGACAAGCATGATGCAGTCTTCTTGGCAACTTTTTCAGAAGAGGTTTGACCTTACCTTCTTCCTAAGTGTGTGAGACAGCAACTGGCCCAAAGCCACCCAGCTAGCTTCCATGCCTAAAACAGAACTAGAACTTGGCTTTTCCTGCACCTAGTCCAGCCCCTTAAATATTGGACTAAACTAGCTCTAACACTGACTGTAGCATGTACAAATTATAAACTGGTGGCCTCTGGTCTCATGGTGGTTGCGGAAATTATCCCGGCAAAAGATGCTCTCCCAACCTCTTTTTGCCATCTCTAAGACAAGGTCCATTTGCCTGGCAGTTTGCTGTCTCTTAATTGGGTATATTCAATCTACAAATTATGAGCTGTCACAAGCTGTGCAACAACTCTCACTCACAGAAAACAAAAACAAAACAAGATAACAACTACCTCATCACCATTTCATACTTTAAAGGAAAATAAAGTATTTGCATCTCTCCTTATTTATCCTTACTTCACATTACATTCATCTAATCCTCTGGAAAACGATCCCAGTCATTCCTGGGGAGGAGGGATGGAAATTATCAATCTGACAAGCATTCTTTCCCTTTTGAAGATCATTTTTGGGGTCTGAAGCCTAGGAACCAGGAGAATGAAGGTGGCAATTTTTCTGCAAGTGGCAAACAGTCCTCTATAAGCTCCACAAAGCTGTAAGACCTCAGAACAAATAAGCTTTGCAGGGGTTTCATGTATAAACTCAGCGGTTGAACAGAGATGACATTATGAGACCTTAAGGATCAGAAGTTATTCCTGGAATAGTCTGAATGCCAGGTGAGGAAGTGTCCTGTTAATTTACCTTTAAAACAGGAAGAATTAAATTTAATAAGAATGGAGACATATGAGGGTGTGTGTGTGTTTTTTCCCCTTCTAAGCTTTTTTTTGGGGATCATCATCATCATCATCAGAAAAATAGTGAAAACTGGAGGAATCTATGGAAATAACATAAAGAGTCTGAATGAAGACAATTACTACAAATATTTGGGCGTCTTTCTGGCTGACAGTTCCAAAACATCTGGAGCACCATTTGAACATCCCTGACATTGTCTAAATTGCTTTACTTTGAACAGCTTACGTCCTGCAACAATACCTTTAACACCATCAAACAACAATATCTTCCTATCCCAGGGAAAGATTCAATAGATGGACAAAATGCCAAATCAGTCTAAACATCTGGCTGATTGTGCGTCTAATCATAATAAGAATAACCTATTGTGATTAGAGCCCCTGGATGAATAACCTATTGTGATTAGAGCCCCTGGATGAATAACCTATTGTGATTAGAGCCCCTGGATGACTACCTAAAGAACTCCCTCAATATTTGGACATTTTGAATTCATCTGAGCTGAACACCCTAATTTCCCAAAACAGTGCTTAGAGTTGCCTATATCCTCAAATGGTTGGAAACTCACCAAGGAGAGAAGCAACCTAGAACTAAGGAGAAGCTTACTAATCGTAAGAGCAATCAGCTTGCCTTTAGAAGTTGTGGGTGCTCCATCACTGGAGGGTTTCAAAATGAGTCTGGACAACCATTTGTCTGAAATGGTATAGGGTCTCCTGCTCAAGCAGGGAATTGGATTAGAAGACCTCCAACGTCCCTTCCAACTTCTATTCTATTCTATTCTATTCTATTCTATTCTATTCTATTCTATTCTATTCTATTCTATTCTATTCTATTCTATTCTATTCTATTCCATTCCATTCCATTCCATTCCATTCCATTCCATTCCATTCCATTCCATTCCACTCCACTCCACTCCACTCCACTCCACTCCTCCACCCCACCCCACCCCACCCCACTCCACTCATAATTCTTAAGTCCTTGGTTATGATTTGAATTAAGTTTTCACCAGTCTTTGTGAATCTAATTGTAGATTAACCATACAACAATAATATCATATTACAACTTGGTATATTTTCCCTAGAATAATCTTAATGCTCCCTTTTGTATGTTGTCTATTTGTTAAAGATTTATGCTAACACTCTCAAACCTCTGCCTCCAAATAAATTGTTTTGCTCCCAATTTGTATACCACAGCTGGATGCTGGCAGACATGGGTTTTAGATTGTCCACTTTACCATGCACCCATGATTTATACATGACATGGGCTGGGTTCATGTATCTTCTCAACAGACTCTATTGCGGCTTCCTGCAGTGTGTGAACCCATCCAGAGAATTCTATGCAACTCAAAAATCAGCACCCATCCACCCAAAATGGTCCACTGAGGGTACTTAACTTGCTGATGGTTTTCAGCGAAGCTTTAAGAAGAACCTACATAACCAGTGAGCTTGAAAGATAAGAATTGTCTAAGCCAACTTCCAGATTTCTGAATGGAGGCAGAGGAGGAGGAGGAGGAGGAGGAGGAGGAGGAGGAGGCAGGGAGACCTTGCTTGCTAGCAAAGAGTGTTGTTCAATCTGAACGAATTAGCTTATCATGGAACACAAAGATATGAGAGCTGTCCTGCCAACTACTCCAGTTGGGCAATGCATTGAAAGCTCCTTGGAAGACTGAGAGTCTCATCATGTTTTCCATATAGATGAGCTTCAAGGTGAGAACCTCCTGCTGGTATCAGCCAGACTTCCCCAATCTGGTGCTCTCAATATATGATGGATTACTGTTCACCCCCAACAGTATGCTTATTGAAATGACTGGTACTGTAATCTAATGCATCTGGAGGGCCCCAAATTGGGAAATGTTTCAGTATGGTGTCTACCACATATTTTAGCTCCCCTGTTTTCTTTTTTAAGAGGAAGAAAAATACGCTGCTTACAAATTGGACTGCCTGAATGTTTGTGTGTTGGTCATTCACACATCATCAATAACATATCAAACTTCTTAGCTGCCTCTCCTAAGATGGTATAATAAATTATGCGGTGTATTTCTAAGTCAAACATGATTATTTATTGAGGTAAAAGCAGTCAGAGCTCCAGATGATAAGGAGTGCTGTGTAGCCTGAAAGCTGGGATCCATTTTTTATTTAGCAGCAGCTGCTTGGAGATAAAATGTGTCTGTGTGTGTGTGTGGGGGGGGGGAAATAAAATCACACTGCATTGGGAGCAGATACAAGGACCCAAATGTCAGTATCAGAAGAGAACTGTCCAAATGGATGGCTAGTGTTCAAAAGTAGATCAGAGGAGGGAGGTGATGGGGTTTCATTAATCTGGTGATCCCTTTCTAAGGAGCTCCGAAAGAAATCAGGGTCCTATCTCTAGCGAACAACTGCATGTCTTTCAAAGTCCAGAGCAACCCTTTTACTTCGCAAAAGGAAGCAGAAGAGGAAGAGGAAAGCGAACAGTTCTGAGTAAGCCTCGGTCTACTGATTAAGGATGCGGTGAAGCCGAAAAGCTGACAGCGTCAGAAAGCTCTCCCAAAGGGGAAAACGCAACTCGGGTGGCTGCCTCCTTCTAGGGATGAGCGTCACCCCGCATCGCTGGATTCTTTTCGCTTGTTCCCACGAATCCTCCCGCACTCTTTGGCGAGTCCGAAAGAGGAAACGGGCAAACCCAGAGGGGAACTCAAAGGCGAGGCAGGGGGGAGGAGACCTGACCCGAAGACCCGCCCCGACCTCCGGACGAAGAGCTCAGTGCTTCCCCAAAGTTGGTACCTGCCGGAGAGCTCGCCTAAAGCGGGCAGCTGAGAGGGGGAGACCGAAGGAGGCGCGGCGCCTCCCATTCCATTGCGCTCCGTTGGAGAGGGGGGGGGGAGGAAAAGCGAAAGGAAGAAGGGGCGGCGGCGGCGGCGGCGGCGCGCAGTTGACGTCGCCGGCTCGGTGCTGCCTTGGCCGCCTGGCAGGGCCGGCACGGAGCACGTAGAGTCCAACGTGACCGCGGCGCGCAAGCCCCGCAGCTGCCGCCCCCCGCTCCGGGCACGCTTCCCTTCCCTTGCTTTCCCTGCCCAGCCCTGTCAGCCAAACCGACCAATCAGTCCGCCAGCCAAGGCAAGTTGCCCGGGCCCCGCAAGCCGCCGCGGCATCACCGGCAGCAAAAGACGCTCCGGGAGGATCTGAGCAGATATTCCTCCCGCAGACCTGTGTGAGTGTGCGTGCGTGTGTGTGTGTGTGTGTGCGCGCGTGCTGGGGGTGGGGGTGCTCCCACTATGGCTTCGGAGCTCCCCGCTGCCGCCGAGGCGCTCGCCCAGCAAAGCGCGCCACGCAAGGACGCCGCTGCAGCCTCTGTTTTCTAACCGGACTCGGCTTACTGCTGCTGGGGGGGGAGGGTGGCTCTTCGGTCTCTTCCGAAAGCGGCGATCGGGTCGTGGCCGAGCCGGCGAGCGAGCGTGGTTTCAGATTCTTCCCTGGATCCCCCTCCCTTCCCTCCTTCCCTCCCTCCCTTTCCCAGTCCCTCCGGGTCCCCTTCGCCTGGATATGTGGCTGCTTTCCCCAAGATGGATTTAGCCTACGGGGTCGTGTGGCTGCTCACCGTGCTGCTGGAGGGCATCTCCGGACAAGGCGTCTACGGTGAGTGCAGCCGCGGCTTTTCCTTTTTTTGTCTATTCCCCTCCCGCTGTTCCCTCTCCCCCCCGGAAAAAAATCGTGATGTCCTTGCAAACATGCAGCTCGCTCCTCTGCTGACCTTTACCCCCCTCCCTCAAAGCTTCCTTCTTGGGCCGAGCTCCCAGTTGACCCCCGCTTTCCCTCCGTCCCCGGCAGCGCGCAACAGTACAGTACCCAAGGGGAGCAGCTTCCTCCCCCCTTCCCTGATTCAGAAGCCGGTTTGCTAACTTGGGGGTGGGGGGTTCGCGATTCCCGCAGGAGCGCGCTTGGAACCGGCTTAGCTGCCGCCGCTGCCACCGCCTTTTCCCTCTCCGGCATCTCCCTTCCCCGACTCTCCCGGTTCCTCCGCCGAAGAAGTGCGAGCGAAGGCTTCGGGAGAGTTTAGGTTGCTCTGCGCCGCTGTTGCCAGGAGCGATGCTGTCCGAAGAAGCCGAGCCAGTCGAGGGCGCCAAGTCCGGAGGTGGCAAAGCGAGAGCAAGATAGAAATAGTTTGTGTGTGTGTGTGTGTGTGTGCGCGCGCGCGCGCGCGTGTGGGCGCGTGCGGGCGCTCGGACCGGATTAATGAATGAATGGGCAGAAAGAGAGAGAGGGAGAGGGAGAGGGAGAGGGAGAGAGAGAAGGAGGATGCGGTGTGTGGTGGTGGGAAAGAGGAACAAGCGCAAAGGGTACCGTTTGTGTCCTGCAGGAGATTTCCTCCCTCTGGCTCTAAGCAGGATTCTTGGATGAGCTTGCTGGAGTGCAGCTTTCCCCTAGGCTAGGGAAGGGCTGCCCCCCCCCCCAGTGGCTTATCTGCTCTCTCCCCCCCACACCTGCTTGTCATCCCTTATGCTTGCTCTATGAGTAGGTTGCCTGGTTCCTCTGCCCACTGCCTCTTCCCTGATCCAGTGTGAGCCACAGGCTAAACATGAGTAACTCTTTCCCCTTAGGGCATGTTTGGATGCCAGCAAGTTAATTTGGGCCAAGAGAGAGATTGGGGCCTGGTTGTAATAACACTAAACTGATGCTCGAGAACATGCCAGGGAGAACATGCCCATCCACAGAAGGCAAAGATGCTTCTCTTGTTAGCAGGTGGAGACAGAGCTCCTTAGCATCCAGCCATTTAAACCCTCCACCTACATCCCTGAGATTAGCTCTGGAGCTTGAGTGGCGCGTGGGGGGTGGGGGATTACAATTAAACTTTGCAGATCTATTTCTGGCATGGCATTCAGTATGGTGTGCATGCTTAGCATGGAGGGGGGTGAGGAAGCACTGAGCATCCCTATAGAATACCAACAGAGAAGGCTTTCTCTCTTTCTCTCTCTCTCTCTGTGTTTCTATATATTTGAAGTGGGCTAAAAATAACCCTCACTTACATTTCCGAACCGTGTTATGGAGGTGGGAATAAACTTGGGTTGGCAGCCAGGGGGAGATGGTGTTTAACCCTCTGGAAGCAGTTGAGTGGGCATCAGTCTTAGCTGGGAAGCTGGCCGAGCAGTTTTATGCACAGCAGTTGGCCCTGTTGACTAATGGGTGCCCAATTTGAAGGTGGGCACCTGTTTGTGCCATGCAAATCCCAGGCTGACATTAGCAGAGTGAGATGGGGGAAGGACTGTTCATTCATTTCCTCCCAAGGCAGTCAGCCAGCCGGCCTTGACTTCTGTGCCAGGCTTTTGCTGCGGCAATTGTGAATCTGTGGTGTGTGTAGAAACGGCTTCCCTTTGGGCTTCCCTTTTGCGAAGAGACCAGATATTAGCCTAAATGTCCCTCTACTCACCCAAGTCCTCCTCCTCTCCCTCTCCACCTGAAAGGAGCTGCTCCCCAGCCTTGCTTTCCCTTCTAAAATTCATCTCATTTCCCTGGCAACAGCCTTCTGATGCAGAGAATGCTGGCTGTAGCTCAGATGGAAAGGCAAAGCCATCTCTGCTCTTCTTCCCTTAAGTTACTGACATACAAAGAGAAGAAATGGATTTTATGCATGTCTGAGGAGCAAAGGTTTTGACAGGATGCTGGATTCTGCAGGGAAAGCAGGCACTGTTCCTTCGTTGGTTGCTTTAGCAGAAGCAGGAGAGAAAAGCCAGGCATGATTTCTTGCTTTTAGGTTTTTTCCCCAGTGATATAAAAAAAGACTTTAGTGGGGTGGCCTGTATGAAAACTCACTTGATGTTTGCTAACATGCTTGATGGCATCCTCAGGTTGCAATGCTTGTGCTAATAGGTGACTGGATGATCATTAAAGATGCCTATGGAGAATGTGGTACGGAAGTTCTGAAGTAGTTTCACAAGGTTTGGAGGATGTGCATGTGGGAGTGGGCAAGTACAGAATGAATTTGTCTAAACTGGGCTATCTAAAGGACCCAGGGTCCCTAGTTGGTTACACTGAATCCATAAACAATCCACCATCTGTTGCTTGTCTTGGTTGACTTTATAGCTCCTGGAAATCTATAACGGGACCTGTATTTTGGCATCATAATTGACTTAGTACTGATATTTATATTTGATTACCCTCCCAGACACACATAAACATTTTCAAATTATTTGGCTCTATGTTATGCAAGGTTCTCCATGGAGTGCAAGGTGCTCATTCAGCTCAACTGGTTTTGACAAAGAGAGCACAGCATGTGTAGGCAAATGACAAATGGATCTATGGGTCTAACTTGGTTAATGAAGGATGGGTTTGGTTTGCTATTGGTGTAATGTCCTTTTCAGTCAATTTGTTCAGTGCTATATAAGGAGTATGAAAGAGTAGTCACATTACTTTTGATTACTTTTGGATGTGTATACCAGGTCAGAATAATGCTGAATGCTGAAGGGGTCAACCTGTTGAGTCTGGAGATAGATAGATAGATAGATAGATAGATGGATGGATAGATAGATAGATAGATAGATAGATAGATAGATAGATAGATAGATAGATAGATAGATAGATAGATAGATAGATAGATAGATAGATAGATAGATAGATAGATAGATAGATAGATATGAAAATAAAGAAGGAAGAGATACACATATATTGAATTTCATTTAGGTTCTACACTTCTGTGGAATTTTTGTACCCACATCCTTGCTATCCCTTTTTAAACTCCCTTTTTACAACCTTATAATCTCTCAATTTGGGGTAGAGTCTGGACAACTGGATGGAGCTGAGCGTTTACTGGCCGGATGCCCTTCCTGACACCATAAAGAGTTCACAGCAGATATTTTTTTCTGTGTGCCATTTCGCTCTGGCTGTTTGTATTTAGCATTAGCATTAGCATTAGATCCTCCCATTCTATGTAGCTTATTGGGCAGCAAGGGATCTCCAGCATTTTCGGTTTGGGGCGAATACTTCAGTGTCTTCCCATGTGATGTTTAGAGTTTTTACGTCTTCCATGAACGTTCTTCACCATGTATCTCGAGGCCATCCTCTTGCTCATTCGACATTGGGGGGGGGGGTGTCCATCTAATTGCCATCTTGGAGGGTACTGTTTGTATAGGTGCAGTGAATTGAAATTTGGACAATTGTAAAGTTTTCTCTTAATAGATGGTTGGCTACGCTGATGTACGTAATGACCATCTGGGTAATGATGATTGTATTTGATTCTGGGATTCCAGTTTATAGTTCACTTCCTGCCTGAAGCATTTCTGTTGCAGGAGGAAAATTGAGCTGAGCATCTTCAGTGCTGCAAGAATGTCTAGATGAGCAATGAGAAAGTATTGGAGGATGCTTAGATCTAATTTTCCAGCCTTGGGCATCCTTCTGGGAAAAAAGAAGGTGGAAAGTAGTGTTAATGGACACCCATAAACAGCAAATGCTTGGATATTGTATCGGATGTTTGCATAATGTCCCTTTTCCCATTTCCCCATTTCCCTGAGTGGGTAAAAACTCTAGGCGGGGACAGTCTTTTACTGGGTCACATTTCTTGTGGGAAGGGAGGTTTGCAGTTTTGCTATATGTATCTGTTTAAAGAAACATTCAAGTACAAGCACAGAAGACATGGCCATGTATGGAGCAGGCCTTTCAAGCAGCTTTAATTAGCTGCTGCCATCATCAAAAGTAAATGGCATGTGCAGAAAACCCCTGACATTTGGATAATATTTTTTTCACGAGAAATGAAAGCAAAATACTTGTTTTGTATCTTTTACTCCCTCCAAAGGCTTAGTGGGCTTTATAGCTAGCAGCCACCGGCTATCAAAGGCTGGCTGGTTAATATGTGGAAGCATCTTCTATTTTGCAGAATCTGTTAAAGGAATCATGTTGAGTTTTGGATTAAACAAACAGCTAAAGAAAAAAGTATCTGGTGGTTGTACATTCTTTGGGAAATGCATGTTAATATTACTCCTGCCTTGAAGAATGTCAGGGCATGTACTTCATGTACATGAGTCTGTGCTTGCATAATGCAAAGTTAATAGGCTATGTCTAAACATCATGCTACATTTTTGGCTTGCTAAACCCCTCCCCCCCACAATATTGCCCTAACAAATGAGCCCTATGGTATTTCATGAAGTAACTTAGTTCATATAATATGCAAAAAATAATGGCTTGGGTTCCTACCAGAGAAACCATGGGAAAGCATGTCATTTTGTGTAAAATTTCTTCACTTGTCTCACAATTAATGAGATTGGTAATTAGCTAAGCCTCTAAAGAATGTAGTGGTGGGGCTTTGTACAACTCTATCTTGTGCACCGCTTGCAATTGTTTCGGAACCAGGAGACCCTGCTTATCTTCACCCCTCTTTGAATCACTCTCAGATTCATGCGGTTTGCTCTACCTGGGGCTGCCCTTGAGGACCATTTAGAAGCTACAGTTAATCCATAATGCAGTAGTTTAAACAAGTACCTCCCAATTAACACGCCTATTGTGAGAGAGTTGCATTGGTTGCCAGTTAGTTTCTGAATGAAGTTCAAGATGTTGGTTGTTATCAGGACCATCTTCTTCTAGAAGTTTGTTTCCATTCAATAAATTCTTAACTAATTCTTAAGTCTTAGTTAAATGGGCATCCTTCTCAGGAACCACAAAGGGACATCTTTTCTGTTGCTTCCCCCTTTCCTTTGGAATAGGGTTCTATCTGAGATCAATCCTGTGGGCATCGATCCTGTGGGCATTCAAGAGGCCACCAAGACCTGGTTGCTCTAGAAAGTGTTTGATAGTCTGCTACATCTGCTTCCTGCAATAGGCAATTGTTAAAACAATTAATCAGTGGAACAACCTGCCTCCAGAAGCGGTGAATGCTCCAACACTGGAAGTTTTTAAGAAGAGACTGGACAGCCATTTGTCTGAAATGGTATAGGGTTTCCTGCCTGAGCAGGGGGTTGGACTAGATGACCTCCAAGGTCCCTTCCAACTTTATTTTTTACTACTACTACTACTACTACTACTACTATTATTATTATTATTATTATTATTATTATTATTATTATTATTATTATTATTATCATCATCATCATCATCATCATCATCATCATCATCATCATCATCATCATCATCATCATGACTATTTTTCCTTAATGGACAGGAAAGTTGACTATCATTGGCTTTGATATGTTTCATTGGTTATTCTTTGTATTTTACTTTCACATTACTTGCAAACTGCTTAGAGACTTTTTATTTTACATTGAGTGGCATATAAATTATAGTGATAAAATATATAAAGCAAAAGTGGACAAATTTTGGCTTGCCTGCATGTCTAGACTTATTTTTGGAGACCCACCACTTCTAAGATAGTGCTGAGATACAGTCTTTGAAAAGAACCACAACAGCCTCAGACAAAAAACACCTAACTTTCCAAACAATATTCTTAAAAGCCTGAAAGTGTTGACTCAGTACTATGTCTTCTGCTGCCCTTGGATATAACTCTTCAAACTGGTATGCTTCTGATCTAGAGGTAAACATTTCAAAGTTCTTGCTTGGAGGAGAATCCTGTGCATTTCAGAGGGAAGCAAGATTAGAATCAGCTAATTTTCTCAATTTCTAATTGACCAGTGAACACTTCTTTTTCTCTAGAAGCAACATTCCCTGACAACATTTCTGTCAGGTAGCTTTGAAAACGTTACATCCTTGATCTGAATTGTCAGATAGCTTTTAATCGCAGCAGAATGCTGGCAGATGGGTTTTTATTTAAAAATAACATTTACTGAAAATAATCTAGGATCTTGACACAAGTATGAATATTATGATTAATATTTTGCCAGGGCTAAGAAGACTCAATCAGGGATTTTACTCTGCAAATAGGTAGAAGGAAGGTAATTAATTTCTGAATCTGAGATGCTCCAGTTCATCAGGTTAGCGAGTGGATGGTAATTCTATAAATAATCAATCCCTTTGATTCTGGAATGAATTATGGATTCACCCAGTGCAATTGTCCTCTTTTACCTTTTCCATTCAGTTTTTGGTACAATTGGCAGTGTTGTAATTTAAAACAACTGGAAGGGTCTAACTTGAATGAATCCAATTTGGCCTAGTTACATACCATCTCTTCTGTATTGGAACTCTCTAGCTACAGTAAACCTTCATATTAACAAAACACATTTCCTGTATATAGCTAGCATGCTGTGCACAAATAGGCCATATTCTATGGCATCATGTGATGGCCTGGTTCCTAGAGAAAGCTATGCTAATGAGTGGATTCCTCACAATGCATGAATCATAAACTATGCCCAGCATCCCATTTTAGCCTAGTGTAACAATGTGTATGGATCTAGCTTGAGAGTTCCCAGATGATCTTCTGTGCAAAGTCTGGACCAGCTCACAACTGCAAAATAGAATGATCATGTGCTTTTGGCTTATGATGAAGGAGAAGAACAAGCTTAGTTGGAAGGTGGGGTTAAGTTTGAAGTCATTGTGTTGCCATCAGTTTGAAGTCATTGTGTTGCCAATGAGAGACCCAAATCCAGCCCCCCTCCATGAATTAGATTAATGTCAGGTGAAAATAACTAGAAGCATTCATTGAGTTCAAAGTGCAAAAAAGTTTATTATTGCGACTCTATACAAGAATCTAGTCAATTAATGTTCATACCTAAATTAATGCTAGATAGGGAACAATGGAATTTACAGGGGGCTGGACTTGGATCTCTTGTGGTAACACAGTGACTCCAAACTGATGACACATTTAACCCTGCCTTCCAGCTTAGGCTGCTCTTCTATATCACTGAAAGATTTGGTTCTGGCTTATCCTGGATGAATGTTGTCTTGTTGACCCCACAATGTTACAGAATAAGAAAAATGCTTAGAGCTGCTAACTTTTCTAGAGCCAAGCACAAAAACCCTGATAATAATTTATTTAATTAGTAATATGAATTAAATTAAATTAAATTAAGTTAAGTGTATAGGCAGCCTAACTCCCAGATGACTGTGGAGTTCTTACAACTAAAATCCAACTTAAATACAGCAAACTAGAACATCAAAGTACAATGAACAAAAAAACAAACAAAACAAAGCCAATGAAGGGGCTCCATAATCATCCTATCCTCTCAAAGCCTGGGAGAATGATCAGGTTGAACAACATAGGAGTGGGAGCCACATGGATCTCAAAAGGGAGATGATTCCAGAGGGCAGGAATTGCAATAGAGTAGGCACATTTCCTGGGTCCTTAAAATAGATATCCACATACCTTTTGTTTAGTTTAATTTTAACTCAAAGTAGTGATGCTGGAGTATTTGAAGAAGGTCTTCAAATTTCTCCCCTATCTAGATTTTCTCCAACTTCGACCCATTTTTTTTTAAAGCTCATCCCCGGATCCATAAGTTGGAAAGGCAATAATACAGAGACCAGGATCCTGTATTCTGGAGAGAAGAGCATTTGACAAGGGCTATTTGGAGCTGGAAAGATTTGAAGCAAGGATTTAAGCTGTCCTTTTCTGAGAAAGGCAAGGTTTCCACATACACAGTGGCGTGATTTGTTTGTTTTGTGCCTGGGGTAGGAACCCAGCCACTGTGGTTTGTAAAGCAAGCTTTTATGACTTAACGTGATCTGTGGAGTAGATCATTATGACTTCTTCAGCAAATCCTGTAACGTGAGTAGATTAAGTTACAGAGTGCATAATCAAGACTGCATTGGCCCACTGAAAATCATGCCAGGGGCTGCAATAAAAAATATATGAGAGTGTTGGGACAAAGAAGCAGCAGAGGCAAGACAAAAATGAATCTTAATTTAAGGTAAGTAGAACTATAGTTAAAATTACAATGTAACTGATGACCGCCCTTTAATAACGATTGCCCCCTTCTGTCTTAAAGGAATGATATGGCAACATTTGGAAGAGTTTTAGGGGTTACAATGCAGAGTTTTGGGAAGAACACTGTAGCCCACAGCTACCAGTTATATGTAGCTGAGATTTAAGTTTATCTGTTGCAAGATCTGAGATTAGGAGTGGACACAATTGACAAACTGCTTCTTTGCTTTATTTTATACAAGCTTGACCTGGGCATTCCCTTTTGACCAGCAAATTGTCCTGCAAATATTGCTGTCAAACAAAGAACATAGAATCATAGGACTGGAAGGAACCCCAGAGGTCTTCTAGTCCAATCAAAGCAGGAGCCTTATACCATTCTTCCACCCATTACTTCATGTCCTGCCCTCTTGTGTTTTGGAGACATGGTTCCATAGTTTCTGCCTGTCCTGTACAATCGGAGTTGGCATGCTTCAGGTCCCCTCGTTAAACAGTATTCATCTTGCAGGACCCAGTATGGGTGTCTTCTCTGTCATGGTGCCTGCCATCTGGAACAAATCCTCAGATATTTCATTTGCTAGTAACCTGTATGCTGTTAATATGGTTCTAGTCCTTGGGATATGGTGCTTAGCAGGTTCCTTTAGGATATGTTTGATGGGGAAGTGGGTTTTTATTGTCCCTCTGGGTGTTGATAGTACTTTTTCCATATTATAATAATAATAATAATAATAATAATAATAATAATAATAATAATAATAATAATAATAATAATAATAATAATAATAATAATAATAATAATAATAATAATAATAATAATAATAATAATAATAATAATAATAAAGTTCGAAGGGACCTTGGAGGTCATATTGTGATGTTTCTTTGTGTTTTTTTATTTGTAAATCACCCAAAGTCATTGCGGTGTTGAGTGGCCATAGAAATGTGTTTTATAAATAAATATAAATAAAAAGAGAATTATCTTTGATGCATACAGCCTGAAAGATTCAAGATCATTGCAAAGGTTTAGAGCTATTCTTGTGTAGTTTGGAGTATTTAATTGATTTTTTTTCTTTTAAAAACTTTTATTTGGGGACTTTTTAGTAATATCACACATGCCTTAGGCCCAATGACTATTGTATTCTAGAATCCTCATTAAGGATGGGAGAGTTGATACGCAAAAGATCTCTTGGGTTTTTACAACTCCTTGGTGATATTTATATTATGGGTTGAATCCGTTTACCTTTGACCTACCCAGGGATTCTGGGGATTGTAGTTCTGAGTAGGCAACTAGTCAGCCTGCAGAATACTCCCAACAGTATTGCCCAAGCTGACTTTTTAAAATTAATTTTGTGGTGGGGAAAGGAATGAGATTATGAGAGATAGAAAACCAATATGAAATTTGAAGTATTCAAATTTTGTCTCATCGTGATGTGAAAGTTATAAGATCCTTTCCTGAGCTCAACATCAGTTACAATACAACTCCACTCTCATTTTCTTTATCTGCTGGAAACGGTGACTGCTCTGTGTGGTGCTGTGTATTTCTGGCACTTGTGGGAAGCTGAAAGCATTTAAAAGCTTTTAGAAAGCTGAACAAAGGGTCTATTTGTTTAGCATACTCACTTTATTTTCTTGAGGGAGGGAAGAGAATCCACTTTTAAAATTACCCCTTTATCAAACCTAACATGAATGGTTTTTAAATCTGCATATATGAATTAAATGGAGAACAAACACAAGCCTAATGATGCTTAATAATGAAATGCTTGCTTTCCCATATTTTCCATCTTTTAATTCAAGTGGGGTTTTGCAGAGAAATCTTTTAACTAAAAAAAGGCAGATAGAAGAGGGCACAGCATGGCTCTAAAGGAGTCATTGTTGGTGTAGGAGGGATAGCAAAATTGGGATCATTAATGTAACTTTGCCTGAATAGGGTGGATACATTTAAAGTTCTCTGTTCAAGAAGCAGTTCTCAAAGACTGCTGGAGTCCCCCAAAGTCCCTGAAGATGTAGGGTCAATCAGTCCAAGTTTGATTAGAGTTTGTGGGAGGCTGTTGCCTTTCTCCAATCCAGCTGTTGTGCCAAAGATTCAAAGGCCACCATGGCTTGGACAACAAAGAATGAAGGCAAGGTGGCAAATTGCTGTACGTTTATATTGAAACTCAATCAGGATTGACTACTGTTTCTCACGGCCTATTCACATGATGATTATTTTGGCCCAATTGTTACACCGAGAAGAATTAATACTGTTTACATGCATAATTTGTTTTTCTAGGTCTCTGTGAAAGTGTATCATCCCACAGGTGCATGGGATTCAACTTTGACTAGCCTCTATTAGCACGGCTTGTTGCAAAGGATGGTGGGAGTTATTCCCCACACTAGCCGTTAAGCACCATGATGCCTGTCCCGATCTTATTCAGAAAATAAACGTCAATTGGCTTCAACTGAAGCCAAATTCATATTGAATGGACTCCCAGTGTTTCTAGCTAATGTCAGTGAGTGCCAAAGGCTTTACAGTACAAATCCAATGTCAGTATATTTACTTTGACTGCTTTGGCCTTTTGGGATAGGTGACAATACAACTTCTTGTATACTACAAGTCAGCAGCAGAAAGGAAAAACAACAAGGGGATAGTGATGTTTCCATTTTGTGTGTCAAGACAGAGATTTCCCAGAGCGAAGGGTCTGAAGATAATTGAATGTTGAAGTTGGATGTGTCCTTGTGTTAGATGGGCAGTTCTTACAGAAAGGGATTTTGCTTCTTTCCATACAACAATGCGGGCTTATACTATCCCACTAGATTCAGATCATGGTGGCTGACGTGGCTAAAATATAAATTTACAAATAAGATTGCAGAAGTAAGCAAGGCCCATCATAATGGCAATGAGCAATAACAAGCTCAGCTATTAACACCACAGCATCTTCTATTCTGCTGACTGCCCTGTCAGGAGAAACTGCACTTAACAGCTTTCAACAGATCAGCCAAGGGGGTTGTTTGCAGCACCCCATTGTTCCATGCACTGCACAGGGATAACAATATGTGGACAAGGTTATGCTTTGCTCCACCCAGATGAACTTTTCTGCTTACAGGTAGAGCTCAGAACATGGTTTCTCAGCTGAAGAGCTGCCCCAGAGTTGGTGTAAAGGGACTCTGGTGATCTGCGGTTTCCAGCAGGGAGATTTTTATTTTGTTTATGGAGATCTGCAGCAGCTCTATTTCTCTTCATGGTGACATTGGCATGTAAAGACTGCTTAATCTGTTTCTTCAAATAACCCTTTTCGCAGGGCTCTCAGCATGCATTGACTCAAAAGCTTATGAGCCCCACACCCTAAGCTGCAAGCACCCATCCGCACTCACAAATTAACCAATGTTGAAATTGACCAAATGACTAATATGTGCATGTGTTAATGTATTAAGGCCTTAACTGACCTGCTTAGGTGCTTCTGTAACTAAGAACCAACATAGTTTCTGGAGAGTAGATGTCTCTTCAGTGGTAGCTTCATATGCTGGACATGTTCAATTGGAGGCTAGCTAACCCATCTCTCAGAGAAGTTTTAATTTGGATTCTCCCACCCCTCCCTGTGGTTCAGTGATTTGTGTCTGTTCATATATCCCCATTGAAATTTTGATGACATATAAAACTGTCTTCCTTTTCATGTCTGAAAAATATGCTGAGCTATTAACATGCTAATACATGTTTAATGTGTTGCACTTAGTTCCCAAAGAAGCATATTCGTAGAATAATTTACTTTTTCAGAGTGCTCTCCTCTCCTCTCCTCTTCTCTCCTCCTCTCCTCTCCTCTCCTCTCCTCCCCTCCCCTCTCCCCTCCCCCTCCCCTCCCCTCCCCTCCCCTCCTCTCCTCTCCCCTTCCCTTTCCTCCTCTCCTCTCCTCTCCTCTCCCCTCCCCTCCTCTCCCCTCCTCTCCTCTCCCCTCCCCTCCCCTCCTCTCCTCTCCTCTCCTCTCACCAACACTGTTTAAAAAATTGAAATGGATCAAGCTTTCTGTATCTTTTCAAAAGATATTGTTGAAATACAATAAAATGAAGGATTTCACCCAGAATTTAAAGAGGTACTTTCTGTGGTACAAAAGAGCCTGAGTTGCTAGGCTAGAACTGGACTGGATCTGGAAAGTAATTATAAGCCTGCAGTTGATATTCCCATTTCTTCTTTTAAAAAACAATGAGAATTACCACTTTCTGCCTTAGAAGAATTCTCCAAAGCATCTTCAAGGGAAGTCCTATAGATGTTGAGAACTCTCTCCTTTAATTTACAGAGCTTATAGCTGATGTTAGCAGGATTTTAATTGTCTAAGGAAGAGGGCAGAGGGGAAATAGATTATTTAGAAAAGCCAGTCTTTTTACTAATCACACTTAATGTTAGCAGCATAACAGCCCTCAGAAAACCCTGTCACAGGTTAGCTGTTTTCAAACACATTGTCCATCATTAGGCACAAGGAAAGCTATTTTTTTTTTATGCCATGCTCCTTTCCTCTAATTTCTCTCCGTTGACAATTTCATATTGCTTTCAGTCTTCAGCTGCATTTTCTTATGATGTTAGATGAGATTGCACAGTTTTTTTCACTTTATGGTCTTCTTCAAATAGGCATCTACACCAATACTTTTCTCAATATTTGATGAATCACAGTTGAATGCATGAATGTGGTTCAGTACAAGCTTGACTGGGAAGTAATAAGAATGTGAATGCCCAAATGTGCGCCTCAGCCCTTGATAGTTTTTTTCAAGCCTATTCATGGGATCATGTATGTCAGAGGGATGAATTCAAAGCACTAATTTATAACTCAGTTGGAGCAAGAGAGTCTACTGGATCATATTCTTTCTTGGGTCCTCCGTTTGGATACCCAGGTAGGATCTGGTCTTCTCCATGTTGGCACCTAAGGTTTGGAACTCTTGGCTTAAAGATTGAAACATTTACCCACCCACTGTACTTTCAAGTCCTGAGTCAAAATATTTAATCACACTTTTCAGTGCGCTGTGTTTAAAGATCTTTGTACTTTGTACTTGAATTTTAAAAATCAACCAACAAACAAACCTCAGCAGTATATTCTGCTTTATATTCTGCTCTGCTGTTTCTTATTGTTGCCTTATTATGTCTTATTGATTTGGATTTTTGTGTTTCTGGATGTGCCATTAACATGTTTGATTTTCTTCCCCTTGTGTATGATTGCTCATGCATAAGGAATTTTTTAAAGGATGGATGGTTTAAAAGAGCTGAATCAGTCAAAAGCAGCCTGGTCATTGGAGAGACCCAAATAAACTGAATCTTACCACATATCCCTTTTGTGGGACATGATGACTGAAGGACATTCTGTCTTGACAGAACCTTATTTAATATTTTATTGTAGCAGTACTTTACTCCTTATAATGCATTTAACGAGAGGGTCTGCTGTCCAATCACAAAGACTGTCTTTTAAAGGAGAGAGAGAGAGAGAGAGAGAGAGAGAGAGAGAGAGAGAGAGAGAAGGAAGTTGCTAATCCTTTAAACGTAGCATTCTTTTCTGATGGTATATGATAACATGAAACGGGTTTATATTACATCGTAACTTATTTTCATCTCCTTTTTTCTTTTGTGTGTGCACTTTTAAGTTATTCTTGACTCCTGGGCTGGACAAATTCCTGAAGTTGTTTTTTTCAAAAAAAAAAAAAAACGTTTTTGGAAGTGGTTTGCCTCTGTCTTCTTCCTAAGCCTGAGAGAGAAGCTGAGTGGCCCAAAGTCACCCAACTGACTTTCCTGTGTCAGACATGTCTTACATTTCTACATTACATTAATTCTGTTTCTCCCCACCTCACTATTTCTTAAAAATAATTGTTGTGGGTAGTATTTTGGAGGTAAGAGTTGACCATTTCATTTTTCCATTGAAAGTTATTTTGGAAGCTATTAGGTGCCTTTTAAAGAGCCAGAATCTAAGAATCCTATTTGACTTCTAAGTTCTTGTTAAATGATTCTGTGAAAAATATAGTTTTTGTATAGCTTGGTATGCTGAATAACTTTCACCCATTTGTCTGTGTGTGTGTGTGTGTGTGTGTGTGTGTATGTGGAGAGAGGGGGAGGGAGGATTGGATCCACACATTATTGTACATTAAGCCTGTTTCATTGAATAAACTATGCATAGTACCTTAAGCCATAAACCATGGGACTTGCCCAGTGGTTAGGGCGTCTGAATTTATATATACACGGAATACCAAACCAAGAGTAATTTGTTTGACGGATCCCATGATGGGAAATATTGAAGCAAGCTGTGGGTGAGGATAGAATCTAAAGTAGGTAAGAACACACAATCTCTGACACCCCCACCCCTTTCCTACAATCTTTCTAATATTTTCTTTCTCTTCCATTGCAATCTTGAAAGGACAAAATAATTCTTACCAGGCATCAGAACAGTTTTGAAAGCGGGTCAATGTCTATATGATTTCTTTGAAAAAATACTAACCTCTCAAAGTTTTGTGCATATTGTAATACTTGTATTATGAAGTTGTAACTCTGAAGCACATTTATTAGTTTATATATGCTTTGAATGTCATGGAGATTTGGTACACGCAGTTCCTCTTTCCTTATCCCTTTTAAGCATCTTTATAGCAACTGGCAGAGGCTTATGATCGCATATTATTCTTTATAATTTTGATATTAGAACAAGATCTTCCAGTGCAGTTAGTCCTCGAGATGCAACTACAATTGAGCCCAAAATTTATGTTGCTAAGTGAAATATTGGTTAAGAGAGTTCTCCCCTTTTTATGACTTTTCTTACCACAGATGTTAAGTGAATCACTGCAGTTGTTAAGTTAGTAACAAGGTTGTTAAGTGAATCTTCCCCATTGATTTTGCTTGTCAGAAGGTCACGAAAGCTGGTCACATGATCCTGGGACACTGCAACGGTCATAAATATGAACCAGTTGCCAAGCGTCTGAATTTAATCATGTGACCACGGGAGTGCTGCAATGGTTGTAAGTGTGAAAAACAGTCATAAGTAATTTTTTCCAGTGTTGTTGTAATTTTGAACGGTCACTAAATGAACTGTTGTAAGTAGAGGACTGCCTGTATTGGGAAAGAGTTCCTCCATGTAATCTAAAGCTTTGAACCGTGAGGATCAGTAATATCCATAGGCCACAAAGCATCTGTCACAGATCTTAAAGGTGACCCGTGAATTTAAAATAAAAATAGTTTTAAAGAAGTGGGAGGCCAATACTTTTAAAATAATAATGACATCATCCAAAAATCAATATTTGCCTAGCTCAGGTCTTTGTGAATGATAGGTGAGTAAAAATGCCAAATCCAGTCTAAACACCGGATGACTGTATGACCAACCATAATAATAATTAGAATAACCTGTGACCTTACCAGATTCCTCAATTATTTCGACAATGGCAGTGCTTCTGATGTACTGTCATCACTTAAAATTGTGTTCTTAAAAATTTAGGGAGACATTCAGAGATGTATCTGCTTTGAAAATAGTCCGTGTTGAACTGTACGACATAGACAAACTACAGCAGCTGACCACAGGGAATGTTTTATGACATTTTGTATTATGTCATAGTGCTTTATTTATTCATTTATAAAATTTATAGGCCGCGCATCTTAACCTCAAGGCAACTCTTTATGATAATGTTTATGTCATAAAACAGTTTACAAAATTTGCCAAATTTCAGTTCCATAGGAATTGTGGCTCTCAGATTTTGGATGCATTTTGTAAGTTGAGGTACCTTGTGGGAGTTTGAATCCCGGGGTCCAGCGCCTGCTGGACGGACCAGTGGTTGTGGGAGTTCAAATCCCGGGGTCCAGCTTCTGCTGGACGGACCAGTGATGTACGTTAGCCTAGGCCAACGGACCTTGCGTTTGGTAGATAGGAAACACACGGACAACATGTTTCTTCAGGTTGAATCAGCAAGCAAGAGCGCAGAAGGATCTGCGTGCCTCTTTTTTATTGGTACACTTACGTCACAGCAGGAGGTTGTAAAGGGTGGGTTTAGCCAGGAAATGAAACTTAAAAGGCATACCTTAACTTAACTCAGGAAATGGAAACTTAATAAGGCATAGCTTATCTCAACTCAGGAAATATAGACTTTAAAGGCATAGCTTAGGAAGTGATAACTTGTAAGACATAATTCAGGAAGACATAACTCATGACTTATCTCAGGACTTAAAAGGCATGGACACTTGAAAGGCATGGAAGCCTATCTTAACTCAGGAAATGGTTGCAACAGTACCTTGGTTGAAAAGGTTTTGTCCTATGAAATACCAGTTTGCCGAGGTAAAGATTAAACACATGAGAATTTTAGTAATATTTCGATAATAACTTGGCGGTGGTAGTCTCATTGGCTATTGGTTATTAGCACACCAAAAATTTTGGATGGTACTTAAAAACCTGCCCATTAACTATGGTAAATTTCCAATTTTAGTTGGAAAGGTCATACTGTTTGGATCTGCACATATACCATGCCAATACATTACAACATCCTAGGTTCTTGGGAAGAACTCAGTGTGAATGAAGATGAACAGCAGCTAAAGAACTCACAGCTGTGGTTTCATATTGTGTGTAGTAGACATAGTAGTAGTAGTAGTAGTAGTAATAGTAAAATGGCTGACATCTCACAAAATATTCTACTCTTAAAAGTTTGGTGGTCTGGTTTCAGGATGCCATGATCTCAAAAGATTTTTGACTTATTACCAGAAATCTTATAAGATCTTTTTAAACAATATTTTATTATTTTTTTATAATCACAAATCCTTAATATTTTATCAGCAACATATTGTCTGGGTTCCAATATTTAGCTTACTAGTACATGTTAAATTCCTTTCTCTCTACCTCGTTTTTCTAGCCATTGATAAAATGTATCCCATGTTCTAAAGTACTCTGAATCTTCTTTCTCTTTCATTTTCAGTGTAAGTCTGTCCATTTCTGCACAGTCCAAAATTTTCTTAATTATCTCTTCCTCCGCTGGTAATTCTTCATCTTTCAAATGTTGAAAAAATACAATTCTTGTTGCAGTTAGTACATGTAACATTAAATATACACATTCTTTCTCATAGTTTCCTACAATTATACCTAACAAAAATAATTCTGGCTTAAAATCTACGGTTTTTTTTTTTTATCATTTTCTCTAACCATATATGTATTCTTGACCAAAATCTTTTGGCTTTAGGACATGTCCACCAAAGATGATAGTATGTGCCTGGTTTTTGTCTACATTTCCAACAATTGCTAGACATATTTTTGAATACTTTTGTTAACCTCATAGGTGTTAAGTGCCATCTGTAAAACATTTTATATGGGTTTTCTTTGTAAGCCACCACCTTTGCTATTTTAGAGTTTCTTTCCCAAAGGCTTTGCCAGTTTTCTACTGTATGTTATGCCTAAAGTTTTTTGCCCATATTATCATTGTTTCTTTAACTTGTTCCTCTTCCATCTTTAAACTTAACATATACTTATACAGTTTCTTAATCAATTTTTCATCTGATGTCAATAGTATCTGGTCAAATTCTGTCTGTTCTTTATAAAATCCAGATGTTTTAGCATCTTTTTCATATCTCATTTGAATTTGCAGGTGTGACCACCATGATAGATCAATGCCTTGTTTTTCCAGTTCTTGTTTAGATTTTAGTTTCCCATCAATATTTAAAATGTCTTTATAAGTAACAATTTTCTTATAGTTAATTAGGTTTGGGTGAACAAACGCTTCCATTGTTCCCCCCCAAAACAGTCCAGTTGCCTTTAAAAAAGCACTTTTGAGATATCTACTTTGGTTTCCATGTTGAAAAGCTCAACAGGACTTCAGGAAAAGTCCTTAACAGAAGCAATCTTTGGTGGCAGAATAGAATAGAATAGAATAGAATAGAATAGAATAGAATAGAATAGAATAGAATAGAATAGAATAGAGCTGGAAGGGACCTTGGAGGTCTTCTAGTCCAGCCCCCTGCTCGAGCAGGATAATAATAATAATAATAAAGTTGGAAGGGACCTTGGAGGTCATCAAGTCCAACCCCCTGCTCAGGCAGGTAACCCTATACCATTTCGGACAAATGGCTGTCCAGCCTCTTCTTAAAAACTTCCAGTGTTGGAGCATTCACCGCCCCTGGAGGCAGGTTGTTCCACTGGTTAATTGTTCTAACTGTCAGGAAGTTTCTCCTTAGTTCTAGGTTGCTTCTCTCCTTGATTAGTTTCCATCCGTTGCTTCTTGTCCTGCCCTCAGACGCTTTGGAAAATAGCTTGACTCCCTCTTCTTTGTGGCAGCCCCTGAGATATTGGAACACTGCTATCATATCCCCCCTCATCCTTCTCTTCATTAAACTAGACATACCCAATTCTAATATATATATATATATACTATATCATTTCAGACAAGTGACTGTCTAATCTCTTTTTAAAAATCTTCAGTGATGCAATGCCCACGATTTCTGGAGGCAAGCTGTTCCACTGATTAATTGTCCTCACTGTTAGGAAGTTTCTCCTTGATTCCAGGTTGCTTCTCTCTTTGGTCAGTTTCCAACAAATGTTTCTTGTCTTGCCCTCTGGTGCTTTGGAGAATAGTTTGACGCCCTCTTCTTTGTGGCAGCCCCTCAAATACTGGAATACTGCTATCATGTCACCCCTGTTTCTTCTTTTCTTTAGACTAGCCAAACCCAAGTCCTGCAGCCGTTCTTCATATGTTTTAGTCTCCACGCCTTTGATTAGTTGCTCTTCTGTGAACTTTTTCCAAGGTCTCAACATCTTTTTTGTAGTAGGTGACCAAAATTGGTTGCAGTATTCCAGGTGTGGTCTTATTAGAGTTTTATAAAGCGGTACTAATACTTCGCATGATCTTGTATGCTAGTATTGATGTTCATGATGGATGGATATCATGGCCAGCCGAAACTCCTAATGCTTTGAGGAATGAGAAAAGGAGAATGGAGGAATTGCTATGGACAGAGAGTTGAAAGAAGAAAATAAAAAGATATCTGGGAGAATTAATCCATTTTCCTTGTAAGAAAAGTAAATAAATACAAAGGAAGCAGGCAATTATTCTCCCCCCCCTTCCCCCCCCTTAAGGACTGTTGATTTCTTCCTCTTTGGGCTGTGTCTTTTTTTTGGGGGGGGGAGGAAGATCTGTCAGAGTCAGAAGAAAAAGTTGAATGTGGTTATTGTATCATATTTTAACCCTGTACAATTCTGGATATTGTGCAATAGGAATCAAAGCAGCTTCAGGAGAGAACAGGGACCTTATTATGCCAGGCTGCAGTGCTGTGCATTTCTAAGTAGCTCCTGCGTTCTCCTAGTGCAGCCAATGACTCTGGCAAAATCTGAGGGAAACAACTGATCCTTCATTACTTTTTAACTCTTGCCTTGCAAGCTGTGGGAGAGAATTATTCTTGAAGTGTGCACCAGGGCTCAAAGAATGATTTACAGAGAAGCCAGATGGTCATGTGGCTAAAGAAGATATTCCATCTCAGAGTTAATCATCTGATTTTTCTCATGGAAAGAGAGTGTGTGTGGTGCGTCTTCACCTTGATGCGCTGAGCCGAGCCCAGGCTTAGCCAAAGGTGGCTTTTGTGTTTGCTTCTCTCTCTGTCTCTGTCTTGGGAGTTGCCATAGGTCTGGTAGCTACTGCAATTGAGAAACCGTGATAGGCATCAAGCCCCTAGTTATAGATACAATCTGAAAAAGGCATGAAAGACCATGTTGTAGATTGACAGCTAAATGTTCTCTTGGGAAATTTTGGCAATGGTGAGAAGGAATAAAAGAAATAAATTTCCTCTCCCAGTAAGGTTTGAGTTAGAATTCTAGGATGTATATTTGGACCAGCTGAAGCTTCTCAGTTGTCTTCAAATGGAGTACCACATTTATTGTCCTACAGCAGTTCAGTATGAAACATATTCCTCTTCTCCCCCTTTTAACTGTACCTGAGCATTTTCTTGCAGCCCTGATTGTTAGGCAGACTGCTTCTTTTCATCAGGCTGAGCTGAAGAAAGCATCACATCCAAAAATTGTCAGTACTTGACAGCAAGTGTTAATGACAAGGTCACAATAGCTAAATGAAATGGAGTTTTGTGTGGTCTTCTCTCTTTAGACAGCTGGATGGAATTTTCCCCCCTCTTCTTTGTCAGCTTTAGAAGCGATGATGGCCTCAAAGGTCAATTGAGATGGTGGTGGAGGAGACATCCTTCTGATGGCTAGGGTTGTAATTACTATTTTTGATGTAGGGTCTCCATGATGAAAATGATAATGAAAAGGGAGCAGAGTTGTGGCATCCATACACATAGGTAAGGCTAGGATTATCTCAGGGATTGGAGGGGATGCATTTATTTCCTGGGTTTTAGAGAGGAATATTGGGACTTTTAAAATGGAATCTGCATTAATATGCTCGAAACGGTGATGTGCTTCAAGGGCAATCCAGTTGATTTTATGGTTTGATGGAAAATTACAAATAGGAACTTTGAAGTGATTCAAGACATCATATTGAATCAGATGCCTCCTAATGGACGAGGAAAGATTTGGGATCCATTTGGGAGCTCTGAAATATTTTTGCAAATGCAATTTTTTTCCAAAACAGTAAGTCTGATTGGCAGTTTCTCCTCAGCATATTAATTTTGGAAGCAATATTTGTGCCAAGCATCTCACTGCAAAATTTGGAGACATAAACCTGATGCAAAATAAGTATGTTCTCATTGATACCTTAACTTGCAATTTTGATCAGTTCATGTAAAAACATGGACTAAAATGAAAGTCTCACCTATTCCAGTCTCTTAGTGCTACATTTTTAGTTTATCTACTTTGTTGGGTGAAAATAGCTTTGGTACAGCTCTTAATATCATTCATTCATTGGCATCCTTCAGTCTTGAGAGACTATGGTATCGTGCTCTGGAAAAAGGTCCTAAAGCAGCATCTGGTGTGGCTAAAAAGGCCAATTCGAGAGTGGCAGTCCCTTCCACACTGAGGGCAGATACAATCTGTCCCCTGTCCAGCCCCCAGATTTCGCTGGTTCCGGGACTGCCTCTTTGCCTCAGCCTGCCGCACAAGTGTCTCTTCGAATTGGAGAAGGCCGTACTGCGTCTTTAGCCTCCAGGCTGAACGATCAGAGGTCAAGGATTCCCAGCTGTTAATGTCCATTCCCAAGGCCTTCAGATCCCTCTTACAGATATCCTTATATCGCAGCTCAGGTCTCCCTCTGGGGCGCTTTCCCTGCACTAGTTCTCCATACAGGAGATCTTTCGGAATCTGACCATCAGCCATTCTCACGACATGCCCAAGCCAGTGTAGATGTTGCTGTTTCAATAGTGTATACATGCTAGAGATTCCAGCACATTCCAGGACTGCACTATTTGGGACTTTGTCATGCCAGGTGATGCCGAGAATACATCGGAGACAGCACGTATGAAAGGTGTTCAGCTTTCTCTCCTGCCATACGTAAAGGGTCCAAGACTCACTGCAATAGAAGAGGGTGCTCAAGATGCAGGCTCTATAGACCTGGATCTTTGTATGTTCTGTCAACTTCTTATTAAGCCATACTCTTTTTGTAAGTCTGGAAAATGTGGTGGCCGCTTTACCAATACGTCTATTCAGCTCAGTATCTAAAGAGAGAGTGTTGGAGATAGTTGAGCTGAGGTACACAAAGTCATGGACAACCTCCAGTTCTTGTGCAGAGATTGTAATACAGGGAGGTGAATCCACGTCCTGACCCATGACTTGTGTTTTTTTCAGGCTGATTGTTAGACCAAAGTCTTGGCAGGCCTTGCTAAAACAGTCCATAAGTTGTTGAAGATCTTCGACAGAGTGAGTGGTAACGGCAGCATTGTCAGCAAAGAGGAAATCCCGTAGGCATTTCAGCTGGACTTTAGACTTTGCTCTCAATCTAGAGAGATTAAAGAGTTTTCCATCTGATCTGGTCCAGAGATAGATACCCTCTGTTGCAGTTCCAAAAGCGTGTTTCAGCATGACAGCAAAAAAGATCCCGAATAAAGTTGGTGCGAGGACGCAACCCTGCTTCACTCCACTTCGCATGTCAAAGGAATCTGATGTTAAGCCATCAAAAACAACAGTGCCCTTCATATCCTCATGAAAGGACCTGATGATGTTGAGGAGCTGAGGTGGACATCCAATCTTTTGAGGAGAATTTTATATAAGCCATCCCTACTAACCAAATCAAAAGCCTTCGTGAGATCTATGAAGGCTACGAAAAGTGGCTGTCTTTGTTCCCTGCATTTCTCCTGCAACTGTCTAAGGGAAAATACCATATCAGTGGTGGACCTGTTGACTCGGAATCCACACTGTGATTCTGGATAGACTCTCTCTGCTAGCACCTGGAGCCTCTTCAGTACAACACGGGCAAGCAGCTTCCCTACAACACTAAGAAGAGAGATGCCGCGATAGTTGTTACAGTCACCCCTGTCGCCTTTGTTCTTATACAGTGTGACGATATTTGCATCCTTCATGTCCTGTGGTACTCCACCTTCCCTCCAACAAAGGCAGAAGATTTCATGCAGTTCAGTGGGGATGCTCTCTTTGTAGCACTTCAGAATTTCGGCAGGGATGTTATCTTTCCCGGGTGCCTTGCTGGAGGCAAGGGAGTCCAGGGCCGCATTTAGTTCTTCTAAAGTTGGTTCACTGTCAAGCTCCTCTAAGACAGGCAGGCACTCAATATTATTTAATGCTTCTTCAGTTACCCCATTTTCTCTGGAATATAACTCAGAGTAGTGCTGCACCCAGCACTACTCTTAATATACCCATTAAATATACCCATTAAATTAATTGTGGGCCTCCAGATTGCAAATGTTAGTGAGATTTGCAGAAGTTTCAAGGCTAAAGCCAGACAGATTCCTGACAAGTACATGAATGTAATTGGTATTAGAATGCAACTCTAATTTGAAACTCACATCATATGAAGACTTAATTCATGAAACACACATGCAGAGAGATATTATTTCAAGAGCTTGTTCAAATATTATATCTTATTCAAATAATGTCTTCTGAAAAATCATTTCTAAATGTTTGTAACAGACAGGCTTTATGGCTTGTTAGCTCTCTGTTCTTTCAATAACCTTTCTGAAGACAAGTAAATGCTTTCAGATCCAATATGTAAAGGCTCTCTCTCTCTCTCTCTCTCTCTCTCTCTCTCTCTCTCTCTCTCTCTCTCTCTCTCTCTCTCTCTCTCATAAAACAAGTAGTAGACTTTAAAACAACAAGTAGACTTTAAAAGTACAGGAGGGAAAAAAAGAATAAACTCTGTTCAGTATTAACATGTGGATGAATAATCATTGCAGTATGATAGAAAATATGCTTTATGCATATGCTGAAGATAAAGCAAATTAATACTTAAATGAACAAACAAATATTGGTAGTATACTAATGGTAGTAAAGAGGGTGCAAATCAGACACTTGCCAAGAGTTGTGAAGTTTGTTAATTAGGGGTGCATCGGATACCCTGGACTCTATTTTGCTGCCAGAATATGTTTGAGAATACCTCAACCCAGGAAAAGTACAAAAAGTTCTGTATTAGAAGAAAATCAATTAATGAATGTAGAGTTTTGGGTGTCTAGCTGATGTGGTAAGGCACTGAAGTCAGGTATCCTGGGAAATGGAAACCTCCCAAGACTCCTCAATACTAGGGTGGTGGCCTTTTGGCATTCAAGAGTCTAGGGCAGTTAATCTATGGTTTCTGTGCACCAGGAAGAGGACTTTCCTTCCATTGTGTGTGTGGGAGATGGATTATGGGTGTTAAAAGGCAATTAGAGATATTCATGGAGAAATGAGCTATCAATCATTAATAGCTGGTGGCAGTTGCCTACCTCTTAAATCATAGGCAGCATAGGAAATAACAGTAGTATATCACCTTCATGTTTTGCTTGTAAGCTTTCTAAATGCATCTGATTTGTCTATGTATCATAGAATTTTGAATTCCATGGGTCTTTAGCTTTATCCAGTTTCAGGTCTCTTATGTTTTCAAGGTTCTTATGACCAAGACTTTCAAGAAGAGTGTGATCCTCCATAAGATGACCAAAAATATTTCTTCTGTCTCAGTCATACATGTATTTTATTTGATCAAAGGTTTTTTGGATTTTTGCTGATTTTCATGTCCAATCAAGAGGCAGGCATATGTTCAGAAATATCTGTGTTACTTCTAGAATTGCAGGATATGAAAAGTAAAATCTTTTGTAGTCAAGAAGGAGTCTGCATGATAAATCTCTGAGTGATCTTATTCATTGCTTTCACATAACTATTAAAAAATAACTTGAGATAACACAGTCCTGGTTAAGATTGTTTGGAGCACAGCTTTATTGCCTAGAGGGCCTAAAAATTAATGCTAAGATTTGAGGTTTAGCGCATGTCAGTGTTTTTGTGGATTGTACAGCATGCCTTTGTCTGCAGTTTGTTGGTGAAGAAAGATGATGGAAATTGGAGACATATTTTCCCTCCCAAGGATGATTAAAATTAAAATTAATTGGGGTGGCACTTGAAAAAGTGGGTGGGGCCAGAACAAAAACTGCATTAGACCTAATTTAATTATAAGTACATTGTATATTTAAATAGTTTTCTTCTGTCAGAATAAACACTAGACAGTATTAAGCAAGAATTAATAGATTGAAGTTGCCACCTGAGTCAAAGCATTTTGTCTGCAAAGAATTTACAAAAGGCTACAGTTCAGTGATGGAACTTGTGCTTGATTGTGCCGGGTCTCTAGAAACTGTTTAAAATATTCTCATGCACTATTAGGAAGTATTTTTTCTTGTCTAAGGTCTTGTAGAATTACTGGCAGTCAATATAGATCAGGATTCAACTGATTACATGTTATCAAGTCAGTGTTAATGTTTAGTGACCTTCTAAGATAATCTCTCTCCAGTCAGGGCCTTCAAGTCTTCTAATGGTGCACCCATCACTTCTGCAATTGAATCCATCCACTTTGCTGCTATTGTCCTCCTCTTCTCTTTCCTTCCACCTTTCTCAGTATTGCAGACTTCTTGAGAGAGCTGAATTTTTACATAAATATCTAAAATATAATTTGGCCTGGTCATTTGTATCTTGTATGAGAGGCAATCTGAAATTCTTCAGATGTGTCTATCTAGAACATTCCACTCCATATGGCTAATGATCAAGTGTAAGTTCCGGCTGAGAAGCCCAATGAAGCAAAACACCAGAGACATTGCGATCTCTAACATAAACTTTATTGGGCATTAGCAAACCAGTACGATAGAAGGAAAGCTAGCTCTGGCAATATGGCGGGAAACAGATAATTAAAAGAGTAAAACTTACCCTCCCCTCTCAGACAGTTCAGGTCACATTGTCCAATTAATCTTCCAGCAATTGTTATGAGAAGAAACGTTAATTTGCCAAAACATCTCCTCAGCGGCTTCAACTCACACCTGTAGATTCCAAACTCTCCCCCCCTCCCCCCCTCAGTAACTGTAGGCAAGCTAGAAGCACTGCAGCAGTCCTAATGACATAAATTTCATAGCTTGACATCAAGAACTGCGGGAATCATAATTCCCAAAAACCTGGTACAGACTTATTATGGGGTAAATTGATCCATATTCTTATCCAGTCTTAGTGCTGTTTCTTTAGAAGAGATGCTTCATGGCATTGAGAACATGGGGGAGAGAAGATGGATTTGAATCTTGGCAGGCTTGTTGTCTGAGAAACAGAATTATGGTTGGGGATGTTAGATGAAAATCATCAAACTGCAAAGATCATTAAGTGGCCAGCAAAGGAAAATGGAGAGAAATCAAATACATTAATGTAGTAGGCAAAGACACAGTTTACCTTTCCTTAAGACCACTGAATAAAATATAATAAATGTCATACATATGTTAATTGATTCTGTACCTAAGTAATCCTGCTTAGCATCTCCCTAGTTTCACAAATTAGACACAAATTGACGCTACTCTATGTCAACAATGGAACAATATTTCTGGAAAGTATGAGGAAGAGCTATGTTCTCCTTTGCCTCATACTGTAGAGAGGAGGCCTTCAAGATTAGCTGTGATAAGGCAAAGATCTCCAAACATATCAAGGTCTGGGTTTGGCAACTGGATGGTAAACAAACACTTTTAAACACTTAGGTATGGTTTTCCAGACTATGGGGAGAAAGAATATCTGCCTGAACTAGTAATCCAAAATGCTTAGCCTTAAAATTATTTCACTTTCTCAGAGAAGCTGAATTTATATAATCAATCAGAATAGAGCTGGAAGGAACCTTGGAGATCTTCTAGTCCAACCTCCTGCTCAAGCAAGTGACCCTATTCCATTTCGGACAAGTGACTGTCCAATCTCTTCTTAAAAACTTCCAGTGATGAAGCACCAACAACATCTGAAGGCAAGCTTTTCCACTGGTTAATTGTCCTCACTGTTAGGACGTTTCTCCTTAATTCCAGGTTGCTTCTCTCCTTGATTAATTTCCATCCATTGTTTCTTGTCCTGCCCTCTGGTGCTTTGGAAAATAAGTTGACCACCTCCTCTTTATAGCAACCTTTCAAATGCTGGAATACTACTATCA
The DNA here is from genome assembly GCA_023970755.1 of Azemiops feae. Taxonomy (NCBI): domain Eukaryota; kingdom Metazoa; phylum Chordata; class Lepidosauria; order Squamata; family Viperidae; genus Azemiops; species Azemiops feae. The sequence continues at coordinate 461,252 of JALGBA010000172.1, read as the reverse complement.
TGTTCCCCCTAATCCTTCTTTTCTCTAGACTAGCCAAACCCAAATCCTGCAACTGTTCTTCATATGTTTTAGTCTCCAGGCCTCTAATCTTAGCTGATCTTCTTTTCACTTTTTTCAAAGTCTCAACATCTTTTTTGTAACATGGTGACCAAAACTGGATGCAATATTCTAGGTGTGGCCTTAGTAAGACTTTATAATACTTCACGTGATTTTGATTCTATGCCTCTGTTTATACAGCCAAGCTCATTAAAACTATTTGCAACTAAGGCATGTTCCCACCTATTAAATAAAGCTCAATTAGAGTCACACAACTGTAACCATTTAACTATATAATGTGGCTGCATGGGAGAGCATGCAGTCCATATTTTTTTAACTTCAGATTGCTTGCTTTGTTTCAAACATGGCATTCTGTCAGGAAGCAGGCAGCAGTAGGCTCTGGCTAAAACATCTTTGCATGCAGTACTGGCTGAGGTTATCCTTTTGCCAAGTTGGATTAGTCTTCTTAATACTAGCGGAGACTTTTAACTCCAGCTGGAAAAATCCTTTGCCAAGAAACTGAACTGTTATGGCTTCTCCAGTGAGCTGATATTGATGCAGGGATGTGAGGAGGCCAAGCTTGTGCTTAGGTAGCAGGTACTTGGAAAGCCAGTATGAACAGCCATTTCTTCCCAGAGACATATTTGCAAATAGGCTTTTTGTAAAATTAAAACCAGGACAGAACCTAAATCACATTGTAAATCATAAATTCAGAAGGGCATTAACCGAAGCCTATTTTGACACCCTTCATATGTCGGTCATGGAATGGACATACAAGAAAATATTGTATGTGAATATGTGACATTTCCAGATAGATACTGATAATATTCAGAGGAAGGCAACAAAGATGGTACAGGGACATTCCAAAAATGCCCAGTGAGGATTGGCTGAAGGAATTTGGAGTCTTTAGTCTAACTAAAAGAAGAATTAGGGGAGATAAAATAGCAATGTTCAGGTACCAAAAATAAAAAAAAGATGTGTGTGTGTGGGAAGCTGTTAAGAAGCTGGTCAAGAATTGTTATCCATGGCCTCAGAAACTAAGACCAAAATTAGCAAATATAAGTTGCAACTACCTACATTTTGTTTAACCATAAGAGAAAATTTCTTGACAGTTGGATCTGTACAACAAGGGAACATTCCTTCTATGAAGATTGTGGGTTGTCAACCCTTTAAAGTAGATCAGACTAAAAAGCCCATGTCATGTATATCAATACTACTTTTATTGTCAAGCGATAATAACAGAATCTTGCCAGTCTGAATATGCTTTCCCCTTCTCTCCCTTCGGCTTTGTGAGAACTGTGGATGGTGTTGTGTGAAATGTATACTCAGATTACATGTCTTCCCTGGACTCGATCTCTTATATGAATGTCATCTTGGCAGTTGCCATACTTTGTCCTTCTTCCTTCTACAGTTCTCCATCTCGAGTGGTTTATAAGAAGAGGCTTTCATGGATGGCTAAATCATTGTTCCTACAAATTGCAGAGGATTAGAATAGATGATCATTGTGACACCTTGCAAACTCTATAAGTTCTATGATTTTGGGTTTTTGGTGATTATAACCATGTGGTGATGATGCCATCAAACCAACACTTCATGCCTTCCTTTATGGTCAGTTTTATACAGACATTTGTCACTGCATTATGGCTTTGCAATTAACAGATTATCCAAGATGTTCAGACTTACTTTAATTAAAACACATACAGTACTTTCAGACAAGAATATATCTGATTATACCAGGATTTTGTTCTCTGTTGGCAAAATACCGAAGAGCCTGAAGAATTAACATCCAAAGAAGGTGTTTGCATTTGACAGTATACATGGCAATATCTGTTTATATTCTGTAATATTACATGTGAGTTTTTTATTAAATTAATAAAGTTAATCTGGTCTGATCTGGATCTTGTCACTCCCTTATTAAGGAACAAAGATGTTTAATATGTGAAGACAAACACACCTTTTGAGTCATTTCCTCTCTCAGGCTCACTCCCGTTGCTCAGTTTGACTACAACTGCAGCATTTTGGAACTGCATTTCTCCACACTGCAGTTGCTTAGAAATTCAGTTTCCCAGCCCATTAACTTGCTTCTCTACTGCTTGTGGATAGTAAGTTGGATCCAGGGAAGAGCTCCCCTGTGTCCTTCTCTGCTACAATTAATGATCAGTAAAGAAAAGCCGACAGACTCCAGAAAAGAGCTTCAGGGTTTAGGTTAAGAAGTTCAGAGTAAAAAGCCAGAAGTGAGAACTCCAATCTGTAGGCACTTGCTGTAATAAATGATGGTGGCTGGTTCCAAATGTGGAGCTAGGTGAATTTGTTGAGAGGACTGTACCATTTTCTTTTTAAAAGTAATCATTTTTGACTAATCCCAACAAGGCAACTTCTCTCTAAAGCAGGGGTCTTCAAACTTGGCCCTTTTATGACTTGTGGACTTCAACTCCCAGAATTCCTCAGCCAGGCACGCTGGCTGAGGAATTCTGGGAGTTGAAGTCCACAAGTCATAAAAGGGCCAAGTTTGAAGACCCCTGCTCTAAAGGATCATGTAACACACCACCCTGAGAGATTCTAACACAGCTCTTTCTCCTAGTCTTGCTTTTTTCATTTGTTTCCAAAATGCTATTAACTTGATAAAATGGTGCATCTCACTTTAGGTCTCGGTTAGTGATGTCCGTTCTTCCTCATTGTTGAACTGTATCTGTAAACTGCTCGGCTATAGCATGAGAGTAGGAAGGGGACTTTCACACTGAGAGATACGAAAGAGCAGAGTTTAAATACAAGGAGAAGAGCTAAGGGAAAGAAAAAAGACTGATTAGCTTTCAGGTCACAAGAAACTTTGCTTCCCAGAAAAGATATGTTGACTTCAGGAACCTGAATCTCTGAGGACTTCATCTGTTGAGGCTGCCTGTGGCTGATCAACCCGTGAGTTACTTGCTCAAGGCAATCACATTTTTATATTTCCACATTCACATTTTAATACTTGTCTTCATGGCTCCTGTTTTTTTTTTTTTAACTTTAAAAGCTGCTGTGATTGATACATAAACCTGTTGCCTAGTCACATTTCTGAGACATGTAGATTTAGTCTGAGATTCCTATTAGAGGGTTGTGCTTGGAGGCAATAGGAATATCCATATTTCCCTGCAAATACTTCTCTTGGCAATAGACTTGGCAATAGACTGTATTAAACCACTGATAGACAGCTTCTACTTGCTACAATCAGCTTCCTCTCTCACAGGACTGGCAACAATACTCAAAGATTTTTTGAAGGCAAATTGGCAGTACTATTATTTTAGCAAATCATATTAATTTTTGGTATAGCATTAGATACCAAGACAATTGCATATGTGCGAGAGAAAATTAATACTGTCTATTGATTGTCATTGTTTGGTGGCCATTCCACACTGAAACAAAAACCAACATGCCAGTATTTCTTTATTTTTAAAAATCTGGTAAATGCAAGAAAAGGCATGAACATTGAAATACCAAAATACCTCCTTATTTCAACACAGTTCTTTCTGATGTGGCTTATTAATAGATAAATGAATTATGTTGAGATTGTTATAGGATACACAAATAAAATATGAGTGTTTTGTATGCATGTATTTTTTCTTTGTATCATTGAATGTTGTTGTTATGGAATATGTTTGGCTCTGAAGTGTTCTTTTGCTGCCACGTCTCATGAAAAATTCCAAATTAGAAGTAAAAGTTAAAAATGGAAATGGAGACAGAACATTGAAATGAAGGGGGCGGCAGTCCTAATTAGTAACAAGTCGACTGAGCTTAACAAGGAGTGTCTGAATTGTAGGGAAGAGATAGAATCTCTTAATCACTTTGGAAAGCTTCAACCTTCTTTCCATTGTAGCCAAACCAGCTCCCTTTCAGTCTCTTAAAACAGAAATTGGGAAATGATGTTTTCTATCTGCAAAGAAAGAAGTACTTTCTACAGCTTAGCTCATGATAAAAAACAATCCTTTTAACAAAACAAAAGGTAAAATCTTTCCCAAGTCAGAGCATTGCCTGGGTAATTGCGTGTACTTATCTTTATACAGGTAGTCTTTGCTTAAGGACTGCCTTGTTTAGTGATTGTTTGATGTTAGGTTGTCATTGAAAAAAGTCACTTTGTGACTGGCTGTCATATTTATGACTATTGCAGCATCCTCATGGTCATCTGATTGAGATTTGGTCACTTTGCAACCAGGCATTTATAGCAATAGCAGTAGCACTTAGACTTTACAGCAGGGGTCCCCAACCCCTGGTCCGTGGATCAGTACTGGGCTGCAGCATGCCAGCAACTGGTCCGCACAAACAAGCAAAGCCCCACCCGCGAGATGCAGGCAGCACACAAAACCACGCACCCTCCGGTCTGTGGAAAAACCTCTCTCCACGGAATCGGTCCCTGGTGCCCAAAAGGTTGGGGACCTCTGCTTTATAGCACCAATCCACAACCTTGGCAGCCTGGTTGGGGGGGGGGAGAGGGAAACCAGCACACAAAAACAACAGGCAGGATCGCAGGTGTGCTTGCATACCACTTGTGCAAGTCAAGCTCCGTGCCTACGCTCCGGGTCACTGCTCATGCAAGTCAAGCTGTGCACTTGCACCGGCCAGCCACTTGCATGGTCTGGTTCCAAAGAGGCCACAACCCAGTAGTGGCCTAGGGGTTGGGGATCCCTGCTTTACAGCCTTCTCTAGTGGTTTACAGAATCAGCATATTGTCCCCAACAATCTGGGTCCTTTTTTTACCAACCTTGGAAGGATGGAAGGCTAAGTCAACCTTGGTCAAGCTTATGATCATTGCAATGTCGCACAGTTATGTGTTTGCATATGTAGGTTTAAAAAGCTGACTTCTGACAAGTAAAATCAAATAACAAGCAAACTCAATGGAAAAGCTGGCAGTAAAATTGCAAGTTGTGGTCACATGATATCTCGCTTAATATGATGAGTAATGACTGCAGCAGTTGTAGGACTGCACATTTACATGATGTTTTGCCTAGCGACCATGTCGCTCAGAGACAGAGTTGTTTGTCCCAATTGTGGTTGTTAAAAAGGACTTCCCTTTTGCTGGCTGGGGAATTCTGGGAATTGAAGTCCACATATCTTAAAGTTGTTGAGGTTGAGAAACACTGACTTAGCTGATCTCAAAATGTTAAGCAGATTTCACCTTACTTTGGTTTTTGAGATCAACCAAGTGAGTGCCGCCTTCCATAACTGGCAAATGAAAAAATAAAAACAAGGGGGAAAAATCCTCACATCCAAATGATTTGTTTTGTGGCTATGTGGAATTTTTTTTTTTAAAAAGAAACACAATGCAAAATACATCATTATTTGGAGCCGTTAAGATAAAATGCTTAAAATATAATGAATTAGATATAATTAGATAATTACATATGTGTATGTGTACATATGTATATATACACAGACATATACCTAATTAGATTAGGTGTAACTCTGGGATTATATTTGGGTGTTAACACAGCCATACATGCTATTTGTACCCCAAGGATCACAGAAGAGATATTTTTGAAGGAAGGGGAAAGGTTGAAAATCAGAGTTGTTCTCTAATCAACCCAAATTAAGTTGCTGGCCTTTTGACTTCATCATAGTTGTCTTGATCTTTCGAACATTTGACTTGTCGTGTTATTGTAGTTTGTGCCAGTACTGTGGGGATTGGTTGCAGTAATGCAATTTTGAGTTAGATTCCAATTTAGATGATTAGTGTATCCATATATAATATTTCTGCACTGTAGGGAGAGTATGAACTATGCCAGAATGAGCAGCACAAACCACGTTTGATGCCATGTCCTCATCTCTGGATAAGCAGTTATTTCATGCTGAATTGTTTCAAACTGAATAAGAAACTGCAATTTGAAACACTGTGTTCATGAGCAATTTGTCCATGCGACTCCAGTTACTTCAAGCTTTGCAGCAAGCCATAGTTAGACAAATTGTTATGGTTCCTGTCTGGCACATAAACCAGGGTTCTCATTCTTGCTTATTTGAGTATAGCAGCAAGCAATGATTTGCTGCAAATCAAAGTATAACATAGTCCTTCCTTGTACTCAATTGGTGATGGTCCAGAATAATTAATTAATTAAACTACAAGTGCCTTCCTTTATATTGCTTCAATCCGGTCAAATATAAGTGGCTTACAAAAACAATAAAGCAAAAATAACAATAAATATCACAATTCAAATGGAGAAAAATGGAGAAAACAATGCACAACCATCAGCAGTCTCCACTATCCAAATCTCAGGTTCATACATATGCAACATCTCAATATGTCAGTGTGAGAATACCTGCCTAGAAATTGAGTTTTCAGCCACTTCCTAAATATCGACAAATACTGCTGATCTTATTTCTGGGACAGAGGTGTCTTCATCTAAAAAAGGCTCAGTGTTTGATCACATCATTGTGGCTGCTATCTTGATCTTTTTGATCCCACCCGTGTGGACTGGCCTACTCTAGGGGGATCCAAGGTATCCTTGTACTTTTTGGATAGCTGATGACTTCACCATTTTTTTTTTGCAATTGGGTTGATGATCTTCGAGCCCAGTTGGGGCACAGGTGGAAATACTGCAGAGGATAGGGAAATGAATTCCAGAATCAGAATAGAGCTGGAAGGGACCTTGGAGGTCTTCTAGTCCAACCCCCTGCTCAAGCAGGAGACCCTATACCATTTCAGATAGGTGGCTGTCCAGTCTTTTCTTAAAAACCTCTAGTGATGAAACCCCTACAACTTCTGAAGGCAAGCTGTTCCACTGGTTAATTGTCCTCACTGTTAGGAAGTTTCTTCTTAATTCCAGGTTGTTTCCATCCATTATTTCTTACTTGCCTTCTTTTGCTTTGAAACATAAGTTCATCCCCTCTTATTTGTAGCAGCCCCTCAAATACTGGAATATTGCTATCATGGACTCCTAGTCCTTCTTTTCTCTAGACTGGCCATACCCAATTCCTGCAACCATTCTTCATATATTTTTGTGTCCAGGCCCTTAATTATCTTAGTTGCTCTTCTTTGCACTTTTTCCAAAGTCTCAACATCTTTTTTGTAATGTGACCAAAACTGGATGCAGTATTCCAGGTGTGGTCTTACTAAGGATCATAAAGCGGTTATAATATTTTTAATGTTTATAAAATGACCATGACAGAAATATGTGAGAACCATTACTGTACTGAGATCCTGAAGCATTCCAAGTTCTGTGAAGATGAATGAATGAACCTTTATTATCAAAGTATAACATGTATACAGTGAGATTGGCTGAGCCTATAACATTTACAGCCTGATAACATTTACAAGTGCCTCAAGCAAACATCTCCATAATTCACAGAGGTAGAAGAAGGGGAGGAAGTAAAGGAAAATCCAACTTGCCAGATTCGATCCTCTTTCAGTAAAGGTAGTTTTAATCTTCCTGTAGAATTGAGTTTTTGGCCTGGTCTTCCTAGTGTGGCTGACACAGAGAAGATCAATTTGCAGTGTTAATGCTGGAGTTGCTTCGTGGAATATTTCCCTCTCAAAAAATTCTCCTCTAGTCCCACCTCTTGGCTCTTCTGGCTTCTTCCTGCTGCAGTTAAGACAATACAGGTAGTCCTCGACCTACAATGCTTCATTTAGTGACTGTTCAAAGTTACAACGGTACTGAAAAAAAGTGACTTGTGACCATTTTTCTCACTTGTGACCTCTGTAGCATCCCCATGCTCACGTGATCAAAATTCAGATGCTTGGCAACTGGGTCATACTTATGAGCGTTGCTGGGTCCCAAGCAAAATCAATAGGGAAGCCACTTTCACTTAACAACCATGTTATTAATTTAACAACTGCAGTGATTCACTTAACAAATGTGGCAAGAAAAGTCATAAAATGGGGCAAAAATCACTTAATAAATTTCTCACTTAGGAATATAAATTATGGGCTCAATTGCGGTCGAGGACTACTTATATGTTGTCTTATCAGTTTTTGGTTGCTGTCTTGAAACTGAATGCGATTCTTCTCAAGAATAATTCATACAAAGAACTGTAGCATTGAGAAGAAAGGGATTGGGTTACCAAAGGCCAGCAACTGAACAATTTCCCATTGAAAACCAAAATGGGGATTGGTTCCTCTGTTAAATAGTGAGTGTATTCCACAGGGTAGGATTGTCTAAGGAGAAGACATTTGGCTGAGAAGGAGAAGACTGGTTAAGGAAGAGGATATTTTATCAGATATCTTCAAGGATTAGTGACGGGAATTGTGTAGATGAAGGCAAGTCATCTGGGCCCAAACTATGTAGGACTTGGTAATAACCAGCAAATCATATTTTTCTCATAAAATGGCAGCTTCTGCATACAATTGTGCTAAGACCATAGCCCACAATTTAATCAATTGCTCGGTTGAATTTGACTGAAGACAAAAATGGTCACTTCTTTTTCCAAAAGTAATTTCTAGCATTTTGCTTTTGATTATTAGCTGAAGAAGCTCTTGTATCCCGAGAAAGGGACTATTCTGCCACTCCCTTCTTTTATGATTTTTCTTTTTATGATTCCCACCAAGCCACAGAGATTATTAAAGCTACAGATTGTTGGAGGACTATTTGCAAGAATGATTTATCATTGTACATTTAGGAGAGGCTATCTAAAGAGATCATTTGGAACCGGTAAATAACCAATAGCCCTGTCCTAATATATAGACTTTTCTGTCTGCTCACTTGGAAAGACCTTTTAACAGAACAAAAGAGTTGGAAGGGACCTTGAAGGTCTTCTAGCCCAACTCCTTTTTCAAGCAGGAGACCTATACCATTTCAGACAAATGGTTGTCCAGTCTGTCAACGCTGCTAACATCGGATGTTCTTGCTTTGACAACAGATGGAAATGCAGTCATTTTTCTCTATTATTTTTAGAGTTAGTTGATGCTGGGAGGGGGAATGTGGATGAGAGTCCAGCTAGTCATAACAATTATAACTCAGCCGTGGGAACCCAATGTCATTGGGCCCAGAGTTGATAGAGTTTTGGTGGGCTGGAGAGCTGGGGAGAAAGCCCGCGCTTCAAGCTAATTGGGGAATGTGATTTATGACTGTTTATTGGAGGAGTGAATTGTGCTTCGTTACTTTGTATCCAGGGGAGGGGAATTTAGTTTTTGGTTTCAACTACGTAGTGCCAATACTTTGTTTCTCGAATAAAAGATTCTTTAAGGTAAACAATGCCTCGAAGTTCTTTTGAAGAGTTTCATCTGTCGTAACCATGACACAGTCTCTTTTTAAAAACCTCCAGTGATGGAACACCCACAGCTTCTGGAAGAAAGCCATGGGTGAATAAAATAAAACCTTGGCAAAGATAATGCCTTCTCATTCTACTGGGAACTTAATTTGCTCAACGGATGCCTTGACCCTAAATATTCCTATTGTTTGCTTATTACAAACAAGAGACTTTGATCCACTTAAAAGTTATTTGTAGTGCCTTTGTTAATATAGGAGTGTGATACTTTTTTCTGATGCAAGACATTATTCAGCACTATCTTTGTTATGTTACAATAAAACGGGCCTCCTGCTGAGGAAGTATCTTGACTCCAAAGGAGAATATTCATAATTGACCCAGATTACTTTGAAATGTAGATTTAATACACATACCGGTAGTTTAATCCTTTCTACAGTATAGCAGAGATGTTACATTTGCCTCCCAGGGCCCCCTAAAACTAATTGGACCATCACATTTTACACCAGCTGAACCTTCTGGATACTCTTCAAGAGTAGCCCCATATATAGAGTGAATTGCAGTGGACCATATGGGCGATGACCAGGGCATGAGTGATGGAAAGAAGATTTTCTCAATCCAAGAACAGGCACAACTGGAGCACAACATGAAGTTGACCAAAGGCCTCCTAGCCATGACTGCCACCTGCTCCTAGAGTTCTGAATCCAGGAGGAACCCCAATTATGCCCAGAGTCCATCTGGGGTACTGCAACCCTACCCAAGATCAAAAATGGCGAACTCCAGATACAGAAGAGGTTCCTGCCCACAGCCACTCCCTCTTACCAGGATTCAGTTGAAGTCTTTTATTCCATTCATCCATCCATCCAATTTGTATAGCTGCACATCTCAATCAATAATTCTGAGCAGTTTACACTGAATAAAAAACTATACTAAATTAAAGCTATAGAAATATATTTAAACAATGAAAACAATTAAAAAAAAACATTCAAAATAAACATACACAGCAGCCGAGATAACTTGGCCAATTAGCAATAAAACCAGGAAATGGGTCCCTTAAGCACATTCAGCATTCCAGGCATGGAACACAGCCAGGTTTTTAGAGCTTTAAGAAAAGCTGACAGGTTTGGGGCCATCCTGATCTCCGAGGGAAGGATATTCCACAAAGCAGGGGCTAGTGCAGAAAAGGCCCATCTTCTAAGCCCTGCCAGCTATGCTCCTTGGCTGATGGGATCTACAACATATTAAATCTGCTAGATCAGGAGTCCCCAACCCCTGGGCTGTGGCCTATTCAGAACCGGGCTATGAGAGTGGCAGGCCAGCATGCATGCGCTCATGTGCAGCTCAACTTGCACGAGCGGCAAGCCGGCATGCATGCACATACACGTGCAGCTCAACTCTAGCAAGTCGAGCTGCATGTGCAGATGCGTGTGCCGACCCGCTACTCACGCAAGTTGAGTTGTATGCACACTGCTACCCTGCTCGCTCAAGTCAACCACACACATGTGCATGTGCCGGGCTACCACTCGTGTGGCCGAATTCCCATCCCCCCTCCCCCAGCCAGGCCACCAAGCTGCACAAAGGTTGGGGACCGCTGTACTAGATCAAATTGGACGGATAGAGATTCTTGGAAAAAGGTGTCCCTCAGGTAACCAGTGCAAAGGGTTTGTTTCTGTTCCCAATCCAGACACCCACAATATTCAAGTACTGCAAGAAGGGCATCCACATCATCACCTAGTTCACCAGGGTCAAAGACGTACAATTGGGTATCATCCGAATACAGACAATACCTCATCCCATGGTGATGGATGATCTCACCCAGCAGCTTCATGTAGGCATTAAAAAGGAGCGGCGAGAGCACCGATTCCTGTGGCACCCCCTGATATTTAAGCAGCAAAATATGAAGACAATATAAAACCCGATGAAATAGTAGAGAAGAGAACAACAGATTAAAAATTCAGAGTAGAATAATAATGGCAATAAATACAGATTGATAACAATACAGTAAATGCAGCATAATAATATGGAAATAGATAGAACACAAGCAATTTATAGAGCCTTGAGAAGAGGCTGGAAAAATTGGGCTCACTTTCTAAATATGGAACATATTTTTGTGCCTTAAAAAACAAACAATCAAACAAACAGAAAAAAGTAGGATTGCCGCTACCTGCAATTAAAATAGCTTGATGCTAAATTTCTGCTTAAATTCTCAGAAGAAGTTGTGCTCCTTTTAATATTGTTGCCACAATTGATGACCTCATCAGAAAAATCACAAGAGATTGCTGAAAACTAATAATCTGCCATTAGTAGAGAACATATTATTTCCAAAGATCTATTTGCATTGATGTGAAAATATTATCTGCCTGCAGAAGAATCCAGTTTCAGTTCAGGGCTTCTTACTTCTTGAATGGAAGTAAGTATTAATGAAATAATTAATTAATGAAATCATTCATGTGGCTCTTAAACCAAGTAAAAAGGCTTCAGGTATATGAGTCATTCTTACAGCAGGATAAATTTATTAATGTGTGAACTGATGAAATATACCATCCAGGCTGGCAGATTGCATTGTATTTTAAATCATGCACCATTTCCTTACAGGTAGATTTGCCTTGCAAGCACAATTAGACCACAATTTCCATTGCTAAGCAAGGTGGCTGTTAAGTGAGTCGTGCCCTATTTTACAACCATTTTTGCCCCCGTTGTTAAGGAAATCACTGCAGATGTTAAGCAAATCCAGCTTTCCCCATTGACTTTGCTTGTCAGAAGCCAACTGGCAAGGTTGCAGGTGGTGATCACAGAACCCCTGGATATTGCAACTGTTGCCAATGCATGCTGGTTACCAAGGCCCAAATTTTGATCATGTGACTGTTGGGATGATGTGAGGTCATAAATGTGAGGACCAGTCATAAGTCACTTTTTTCCCATTGTTACTTAGAATGGTCACTAAATGAAAGGCTATAAGATGAGGGCCTCCTATGTTGTCCTTTATTGTTTATGTCTTAGCAAAGGTTTTATTCTCTTGTCTTCTTTGCTTTCCCACTTCTGTCATCCCACTGTCTCCCTCTGATTTCCCAAGGCTTGCTGGCTACTTTTTGTAATGGGCTCATTACTGGCTGATAACTTGGGAAGGACACACGCTCCTTGGCATTGGCAAGACATGGGGATCATATTTTCAAGAAGGTGGTACAAATGGCACAACAGATCTTGATTATTTGCATGAATTTGAGAGCTGGATTATCCACCAAAGCCAGAAAAAATATTGGAGGGACAGCTTTTAATTTTTGCTTAGCAAAGCTTGCCAGACAAATATCCTTCTTTAATAAAGTGACTATATTAGTGGACCAGAGAAATTCTGTGAAGGCAATATACTTGGATTTCAGCAAGGCATTTGACAAAGTAGACCACAGTCTACTTCTTGATAAGATAGAGAAATGTGGAATGCTGTACCACTACCAGATGGATTCACAATTGGTTGACCAAACATACCTAACATGTAGTCCTAAATGGTACTACAACTGCATGGAGGGAAAGGTGCACCCTAACCCTCAAGGTGCTGTTTTGAGACTAGTACTCTTCAATAACTTCATAAATGACTTAGGTGAGGGGATAGAAGGGCTCCTCATCAGATTTGCAGATGACACCAAGCTGGGGGAAATCATTAATATTGATAGATTCAAAATTCAGAAGGTTGACAGACTTGAGGCCAGTTTCTCCATATCCAAAATCCAAAATCTAATGGAACAGCTTGCCTGTGGAGCTTGAGGAGTCTCCATCTTTGAAGATTTTTAAGAAGAGGTTGAATAGCTTCCTCTGGAGAAAAGTTAAATTGGTTTTCCTGCATGTTATAGAATGCTGGACTAGATGATCTTCGAACTCTATAGTTCTGTGATTCTACAGAAAAAGCAAGAAAGGGGACCTGAAATATACTGGGCATAATGTTAGAATAAGTTGGCAGTCAGTAAGTTTGCAGGCATTTAGAAAAAAATATTGCCATTACTAGAATCTAGCATGGATTTGTCAAATTCAAGTCATGCTGGACTAATCTCTCTCTTCTCTCTTCTCTCTTCTCCTCTCTCTGTCTCTTTAAATGTCAGTTTCTAGATTTGAACATTAATGGAATATTGTAGACCTTTTGGGTCTTGATCTAAGTAAACTAATGTAATACAAGTAGTGTTCAGGTTATAACAATGACTGATCAAAGTCAGGACGGCAATGAATGAATAGTACTATGGGTCTCATAGTTCCAGCCATCATAGCATCCCTGAGGTCACATGGTTGTAAAACTGGTGCTTGGCACTCAGGTCATGATTATGATATTGACTAAGCCATTATCTTGGAATTGCAATTCTGACATTCCCTGCTCTTTTCCCTCAAGCAAAGTCAGTGGGGAAGCTGGCAGGAAGTCAGAAATTATAGTCATTTGAGGTCTTCCCTTAATGACCCACATAATCTTCATTTAACAATGGCAACTGATACTGCCAGAACTGCCATTGCTTAGCAATGCAGTCTGTGATGTCACATTTTATTGCTTTGCGATGGCATTTCCAGTTCCAATTGCCATTGTAACTCAAGGACTATTTGTGTCTCATAATCTTGCAGATATGTGGATAAATGTGAGCTAGAGGATACAAGCAATCAGATGAACAATTTCACTCAAAGAATGTACATAAATGGTTCTTTGGTTTCAAGGGAAGTATTGGCTGGTTTGTAGTTTGTTCCTGAACTACTTAACATCTTTGTAGATGATTTAGATGACAGAATAGAAAGAATGCTTATCAGCTCTGCAGAAGACGCCAAGAGTTGCCTAATATTTTAGAGGACAAAACCATGAAATTAGATTTTTTAAAAGCTTGGGCAGCAAGTAAGCCATAAATAGGACTAGGAGAATTGCCTTAAACAAAAATAATAACATGCATCTGACACTCAGCCTTTCAGTCTATCACAGAGAGATGATTTCTGTTAATCTTTAATCTGTGATCAAAGGCAGGAATTAAATTAAAGCAGGGGTCCCCAACCCCTGGTCCATGGACCGGTACCGTGCAGTGGCATGCCAGCAACCGGGCCACACAAACAAGCAAAGCCCCATCCACAGGATGCAGGCAGCACACAAAACCACGCTCCCTCCGGTCCGCAGAAAAACCTCTCTCCACATAACCAGGCTCTGGTGCCCAAAAGGTTGGGGACCTCTGAATTAAAGAACAGGTAGGAATTTTTGGTGGTTGATGACCGCTGTTTGTGGAAGTGTTCCTTTAGTTTTAAGCATCTTAGAAAGATTATTATGGCTTTCTTAAATGAGCTAGGGCAGTGGTGAAATCAGAGCTACTGCTAATGTTGTCAGCATCAGCTTCATAAACAAAACACTATAAAAATTGCATGTTAACACATCAAAGGCAATTTACCAGATGGAGTTACGATGATGCCAGAGGATCAGATCTGATATTTAGAACAAGAAACAGCACCACTCCTAGGGAGATCTTTGTACATTTTGAAACGAATGCTTACAAAGAATTCTTATCAAGAAGTGTGGGCTAGGGTGGATGGGAAATAAAATAAAACTGATACAGGAGGGTGGGGGTGGCACAGAAGAACTGTGGTGGTGCAGTACTGCAGGCTAATTCTGCTGACTGCCGGGTGCCAGCAGTTTGGCAGTTCGATTCTCACTGGCTCAAGGTTGACTCAGACTTCCATCCTTCTGAGGTCAGGCTTCCTTCTTCTCTTTTCTTTTAAGGATACACTCTTAGATTTATGTCGTATTGCAGTTTTCAAGCTGAAAATGGATGGGACCTGTGCCACTGCTTTTCTGTAATTGCTTTTATTTTATATAGTGCCTCCATCCTCATGGATTTTAGATGCTTTACAGATATTGAAAGAACAATAAGAATGTAAATACATTTTATTAGAATATATAGAACCACACACACACACAAACACACATGTAGACACATACATGCAAACATACAGATATAGGCACAGATGGCACTGTAATTGATCTCTGAAGGTTATGCAGAAAAACCCAAGTTTTTATTACCTTGAAAGAGGCAGAGCCTTTTTTACCTTAGGGAACAAACTGTTTCATAGGAGAGAACTGGTACACATGTAGTTGGGCCCGCTTTTACCTACCTTCTAGTGCAGACGTCCTCAACCCCCAGTCTGTAGACCAGCACTGGTCCACGGTATGCCAGAAACCAGGTTTTGCAAACAAGCGAAACCCTATCAGCAGGATGCAGGCAGCATGGAAAACCACACCCCCTCCAGTCCATGGAAAAACCTCTCTCCATGGAACCGGTCCCTGGTGTCCAAAAGGTTGAAGGCTGCTGTCCTAGTAGATAGGGGCCCTTGGTAAGCCTTCTCTGGCCGTCTGGGTCAGAAGGGCAGGCACTATTTTGGAATAATTGTGATTGGAAGTGGCTCTGGATATCATAAAAATGTCTTTTAAAGGTCGTAGTTAGGTTTGAGATCTCCATTTGCCAAGGTGGGATAAACCTGATCCTGATATACAAATTGTTTTGGGATAGATAGCACAGCCTGAGCATGGACATCTGCTGGGCTGGGGTGGGGCAGGAGGGCAAGAAGTCATTGTGAAAATTATGTGAATTAGATAATGATGTCTTGGCACACGTTGTGGCTTTGATGGACCCCCGTGGGCATGAATTATTGAAAGAGTATGTATCATTAAGAAGTTTATTTGGTAGGGGTGTTCGTCAAATAAAAAAAAAGATGTCTTTATTTAAACCTTATTGAAAAGAGCTTTTTTTATTTGTTTGTTCTACAAGCTTTGTTTATCCTTGGGTGAGAGAGATTCTGAGATTCATTCAATCCTTATATGCCCTTATATACTGTGAATCTGTGGTGAGACTCTCTGAAGTCCCATTTGGTTGTAGATACCTGTGGTCTTAAAAACTGGTAGTTGGAAAGTGATAAAGGAAGAGGCAGGCACTCTCCAGTCCAGGTTTAGAGGGACATCCAGTGGGTCACTGTATGACCCAGAACATGGGGCTAGATAATCCTGTAGTTGCTCCAACAAGGCTTTCCTTAGTTGTATAGATAGAGGATACTTTTTTTCTTCCAAATATGATATGCCCAGTTACTAACCTAGCCCATGGCTGGACAACAGATAGTAGCCCAAATTAGATTCTGAATTCAGCTATCTCAATAGGTAAAATCTTTTTTTAACTCAAGCTTAATTTCTAGTGACTTGTGGACACATCTATTTGGAAGTGGTTTGTCATTGCCATCTTTTGGGTTGTTTTGCCTAACCCTGATATTTCCTGGTAGCCTCCCATCTAAGTGTTAACTAAGTTCAACTCTGCTTAGTTTTTGAGATGAGCCAAGGTTTTCTAGGTGTTACCAGCTAGCTGGACTATCTGGGGCTTAAATAGGTCACAGCTGAGTCCTCAACTATACCATTTAAATAGCCTGTGATGTGCGTATTCCCAGGTCCTCTGAGGTTTGCTGAAATCTGTCCACAGTTTCTTACCCTTCCCCTTGTTCTCACTAACAACTGAGTTTCACTTATAGTAACCTCACCAAGTCAGAAAAGAAAATGTGAAAAGATAGAACAAAACGAGTGTCTGATTTGTACAGAATCCTTCTTTGTAGCACATTAATTAAGAAAGAAGCCCCATGCCACTTCACTTGAAGCTCTAAGTAAATGCTGCTAGCAAACATTGAAGGAGTAACAGCATCTTAGCTTTTTATAGCACATTATGAACAAAATTGCTCTGCAGAGCCTCAGCAAGCAAGCACAAGCGCTTTAAATGTATATATTTTCAAGGGAAATCAGTTTTGAGCTACCACCTCTCCCTTCTTTCCTCAGTCTCTCCATTAGAGAGAATCAAATTGGGATTATTTTAAGAAAAAAATGTTCTTTCCTTCACAATGCTATGAGATCTGATTTTAAAACTCTAGGGGTTTAATGTTTAAAACAAGCACCCTCTTATGCAAGTTCTAAATAAAGATTGCAAACATGACATTGCAGGCAAACAAATTTAGGTGGAAAATATTCGTAATTCCAGTGAATACGTCTGGGCTATTTCATGCAGTATCTGAAGTATGGAAGGTGTCGTGGTTATTATGTGGCTTGAACTTATCTAGCTGTCTTATTTCAAATAATGAAAAAAATAGTATTTTTCCCTGTTTTGTGTTGAGGCCATGCATTATGCTTTTTTTCCAATTTGCTAGTAAATCTTACTTTAATAACTGACAGTTAACTTTGATCCTGAAGCCTTTGGAGTTGAACATGTGATTGTAAACCGTGTGGTCTGTTAAGTTAAGCTACAGTTAAATCTGCTATTGTACCTGGACAAATTAAATGGGCCTCTATGTTCTTGGGGTGTTTGGAAAAAAATCAGAGTACTTCTTTGCTGCTTGAGTGAAGCAGAATTGTACAGTAGTCCTCATTTAACGATCAGCTGCTTAACAACCATTCAAAGTTATGACAGACCTCCCCAAAGCTATTTATGACCCATTTTCAAAGTTCCAATGGCCGTTCTCCCTTCCGCAGTCATGTGATTGCATTTGAGTACTTGGTGACCAGCTCATATTTATGGCCATTTGCAGCATCACTCAGTTACATGACTGCAATTTTTATCTATGTTTGCTGGTTTCCAGAGTTTACTTCCAGTGTCCAGCAAAAAATGGCCATTGGGGAAAATAAGTTTGCTTAACGACCAATGCATTTGCCCAATGACTTCTGTATTCATTTAATGACTGCTGCAAAAAAAGGTCATACAATTGGTCAAAGTCACATGACCTGCTTAAGAACCATGATGACTTACAGCTATAATTCTGGGTTCAGTTGCAGCCGTACGTTGAGGACTACCTGTAATGGTTAAGGGGGACCTTGAATTTTAGTCCCACTTTAAACACAAAGCCAGCTGGGTGACATGGGGCCAGTCACCCTCTCTCAGCCCTAGGAAGGAGGCAATGATAAACTACTTCTGAAATCTTGCCAAGATTAACTGCAAGGACTTATCCAGGCAGTCGCCAGCAGTCAACACTGACTTGAAGGTACCAGTATATATATATAATAAAACATGTGAGCCCTGTCCACTCTTGAAATTTGGGAGTTTTGATGGCAAGGGACTATTTCCACAATTCTTAAGCAACCCTTAAGAGGATATGGCTGGAGTCTTGG
Source organism: Azemiops feae (assembly GCA_023970755.1). Lineage (NCBI taxonomy): Eukaryota > Metazoa > Chordata > Lepidosauria > Squamata > Viperidae > Azemiops > Azemiops feae. Next base: position 442,915 of record JALGBA010000172.1, on the reverse strand, counting down.
ACTGGGAAGATCTTGGTTTGAAACTCAGTCAGCCAGAAAGATTAAGGGTGACCTTGAAACATCCTTCCAATTTGAATGAAAACTGTCCCATATATGTGCTTCTGAATGAAGCCTTGGCTGTAGCCACTGATCGTGTTTGTTTTTCAGTAATGCTGTAGAAGGCACGAGGGGCTGAATCTTCACCCAAGAATTTGAGCAGCATCTCAGTTTCTTTATTTTTTATTTTCTTAATTCAAAGGGCAAATATGTAGGTTCATGGGTGTGTATGTGTATGTTTGCCTGTATGATGTTCAAGATGCCCCCCCCTCTGTCTTGAAAGGGAGTGAAGAGGTATCCTTTCATGTGATCCCAGGTCATCGATTAATTTTAAGAGTTTTACTATACCATAGTGTAGGGCAGTGTTCGTCAACCTTAACAAGTTTAAGATATGTTTATGGAGATTCTCAGTCATCCAGGTCATGGTTGTCCCAAAGGTGCTTTTTCAAGAGGCAGCTGGACTTCCTTGTTTTTCTTTGAAGACGTTTCGCTTCTCATCCAAGAAGCTTCTTCAGCTCTGAAGAAGCTTTTTGAATGAGAAGCGAAACGTCTTCAGAGAAAAATGAGAAAGTCCAATTGCCTCTTGAAAAAGCACCTTTGGGACAACTTTTAAGATATGTGGACTTTTGGAGAATTCTGGGAGTTGAAATTCTTTAAGTTGCTGAAATTTAAAAACCACACAAAGGATGAAATCCAGAGTCTATTGTTATAGCTCCTGCTAAAGATTCCAAAATATCTTCTCTTTTTACTTTACTTTTGCCTCTTTTGTTATTTTGTGGCGTGGTGATCCATCAGCAGCACGATGGATGCTTTGCTACTCAAGTAGCTTTTGCTCAGTTAAATGGAAGGGGAGGGATATCAGGAGAGAGATTGTATTGTAATATCTGCCATGAATCTGTGGCTGGCTTTATGTAAACTGCTGTGTGCTGTGGACGGAAGGGAGAAAGAAAAGAAAAGAGAAGAGAGAAGAGAGAAAAGATAAGACACACGAAGGGCTGTATCTTATGGGTTACACATTATATTAAGCTATAATGTAGCACTGGTTCAGTTTGGCTCATGTGAATCAAATCATTTTTAAGCAAGTAAAAATGATCAGAAGAGAGATTTGGAACTGCTTACTCCTCATTATCATCTAGAAGCCCCCTCCCCTCCAAAAGTGGTCAGTCCTTAATTATTTGTAATCGGTGAGATCCAATCCTGAGGTTAAAAAAAAATAATTCTCTTCTATTGGTATTTTTTGTAATCTATTCAGTAAATCCTTGTTAAACAAAGCATGGCTTAATGTGATGTGAAACCAGTATAAAAAATGTGTTAGTCCACAAAGTGATTTGATTATTTCTGCCTCATTCTTAAATTTATTTTGCTTCACTTAACAACAATCTCAGCAGATCAATAGCTGATTGGCAGTTTTTAAGACTGTTCCTACTGAAAGAGAACAGAGTCTGGGCCAAACTGCAGAAAGATATATTTTTTTAAAGATCAAGTGATGCTATTTAGAACTGTCCAAGACATCTCTGGATGTAGCTTAATAGACAAAGCCATATTTTGAATGCCGAATGTTCCCCCCAGCATCATTCTGTCCAAGGAATCCTCACCAAAGGTGGTGTGACAAACTGTGGAAAGCTGACTTGCATTTCCATGCATACATTGAAAGTCAACACTTTCTTTGTGTTGAAGTGTTGACCGTTTCCATACGTATAAATGGACTCCCCTAAGTCTAAGTCTAATCCAAGATTGGGGCTCAGATAGTTCTCCATGAAAAAAATATTTTTTCATGATTCTCTTAACTCTTGACAAAATCAGTCGTATGATTGTCTTTAAGAAATCAGAACATAGAATAACAGGATTTGAAGAGAGCTGTTTCTGGCCAGCAATTTCCAGCTTGTAGGACTAATAATTCCCTTCTATCCTGTTCAGTACAGGAGAGGGCATTATTAGAGAGGGCATTATCTGCATGGTGCAGACATTAAGGGTGTCATCCTCTTGAGTGTTTTCATTCCATTTTCAGAAAGCTGTGCTTCCAAGGGAAGATAATAGCATTGCTTTAGTTTAGCCCTGATCCATTCTGACTAATTGTGATTGAATGCTAAAATTGTAACAGAAAACCAGTCTAATTATTACACTTAACGATCGGTGTCAGAGCTTATGTGAAGCACTGTAAAAATAACCAAAGCTGCTTTTCTCTTGAAAATGGAACTTAGATGTTAAGAAGCTACTTTGGCCTTAATGTTATGGTGATGTTTTGTTTTTGTTTTTTCCCTTGGAGAAGTTGAGCTTCTCTCTCCCCCCCCTCCCCCGGCCGCCCCCTGGAATTCTCAAGAGGATTCTGTTTATTGTCTAGCATGTGGGATTTCTAATAGTATTTTTGATTATTATTAGTAGGGATCTAAAACAGCTATTCATTTATGTCCATGGATTTTTCCTCTGTTTTCTTCGTTAGTTCCAATTTATTTCAGAAAAGTCTAGGAGGCATAGCTTTTCTTTTGGACCATGATTTTCAGTGGGATGAGCATTGCAAATTGTATATAAAAGTAGATCTGCTGAGTTGAGGATCTTCTGAATCCAGCATTTTCCATAAGCCTTTGAGAAGCTTACAAACAGGAGATGGAGACATAAAGTAGCTCTATTCTACTGATGTTCTCCTTCAACTACAGTAGAATCTGAAGCCCTACTTCTTCTAACCTGGAGAGATACTGAGTCTTCAAGATTGATAGCCCTTCATAGACCTACCCTCCCTGAATTAACGGAGTCTCAGTTAGTGGCCATCACCACATCTGTGGTGATTTTAATTATGATCATATGAAGTTCTTCATTTTGTCTCCTTCCAATCCACCTTTGATGAATGCCACCAGATATTGGTCCAAAGGCATATCTACTAGATCAGTGATGGCGAACCTTTTAGAGATCGAGTGCCCAAACTGCAACACAAAACCCACTGATATATCACCGGGTGCCGGGAAGTCATGGCCCACTGGGTGGGCGTGCCTATGGTGATCATGGCAAACTGGGTGGGCGTGGCCAGCTTGATGTTTCTCCTGGGGAGGGATGCCTGTGGGGACCGGGCAGGGTTGGGGGAGATCCAGGGGGTCTCTGGTGGGTGGGGCAGTGGGCAGGAGGGTGTCTTGCTCAGCTGATGGCTTGGGGGGGAAGGGGGCAGCTACACCCCCTCCCAAACACTGCTGTCTCACGAAAGCAGGATGAAAACTCCAAAAAGCGACAAGGAAAAAAAGTTAAAACAGAAGAGTGTCTTGTGATGGTTTTCTTTCCCACCTCCTTCTAGCTGCAGTTTAAATATGTAAACACCACAAAAGAAAAAACTTGGCTTTCTCTTGTTTTAATTCAGAAGGCAGGAATGGGAGGATTGGGGGGGGTTGTTTGTTTCAAAGGAAGAGAAAGAGACGGGCTGGGGGAGCGCGGCAGGCAAATGGCAATGGCACAAGGCTTCTGGCTATGCAGGGGGATATTGGGGGCACGTTCTCTTTAAAAGAGCAAAACGAAGCAAAAAATAAAAATCCCCCACTCACTCCAAAGACACAATAACAGAGCTTTCAATGATACAAACAGTCCTTGGAGGCCATGTGGGTGGGCTCACTGCCCCTCTGACTCCCCCCCCAGACACTTGCCAGAGCCTCTTAATCACAGAATGTTGGGCAGGGGCGTCCCCCTCTTGAGTCAGGGGTGCCAGCTCAGCAGCACCAAGGTGGATTGGCACGGTCTGTCTCACCCTCATGTCACCGTGTGTGTGTGTGGGGTGGAGCCCAGCAGCTGCTGCCAAGGTGGCTCATCTCCTTCCTTTGGGGAGAAAGGTGGCCACCATGCCCTGGGGACCGGGGGTGGGGGGGCATGGGGGGAGGTTCCTGAGCCCCGTAGCTCTTCCAAGGGGGGGAGGAGGAGAGTGGGGAGGGGCTGTGCTGGGATCGGGGCTCCTCGTGCCCTCCGCTGCCCGCCTGTGCTGTTCTGCAGATGCGCGCAGAGCAGGGGCACGCTCGTGGACGGGGACACGTGCAGGGCTGCTGCCTCACTTGCCGTGCCAGGTCTGGGCTGGATGCGGAGCCTCCTCGCCACTTCTTCCCCCCCAGACATCAGGAGTACCCACCCCGCCTACCGCTCATCCCGGGGCAGCTGCCACCATCCGGCGCTCCCCAGCCCGTCACCGGCCAGCTGAGCGCGCCGAACCTGGGCCTTGGGTGGATGGAGGCTGGAGGGGAGTGAGAGCATGGCTGTCCGGCTCCTCCGCCTGAGGACGCATGCGGGGAGAGGCACTGCCCAGCTCAGTAAGCCGTGATCTGCCCACAGAAGGAGGAGGAGTATGGAGGAGGAGGGCTGGCCGGGGACGAGCTTGTGGCAGGTGCAGTGCTGCCCATGGGGGGGAATCTGACCAACCCCAGCCTGGAGGGGAGAGAGGCCGAGGGAGCCCGAAGGGAGGCAGGCGCGGTGCTCGGGGGTAGCCACTCTCCCCCCTTCCCCCATGCTCCCGCAGAAGGCCTGGTTGGCTTCGGCGTCACCTGGGCAGGTCTGGCCGCCCATCTGCCCAGCGGTGCTGGTGGGTCTGGCCTTCCTTCCTTCCTTCCTTCCTTCCTTCCTTCCTTCCTTCCTTCCTTCCTTCCTTCCTTCCTTCCTTCCTTCCTTCCTTCCTTCCTTCCTCTCTCCCTTTCTCCAAAGTCCAAACTCACGTGTCCTCCTTCCCTCGCTAGCCTTCTGCAAAGCGCAAATGGACGCTGCATCCTACTTGTCTTCTCCAAACTCATGCCGACCATTGCTTCCAAAGGCTGTCTGCTCACTCACTCACTCTCTTGCTGCACTCCCGCCAAAACCTGCTCCTTGTATAGGTTCCCCTCTCCCCGCCCAGCTCTCGCAGCTGTTCCCGTGAGAGCACTGCTGGATTCGGTTTCCCTGCCCTCTCCAGTTCCCACTAGTCAGGCGCACGTGGAGAGGGGGAGGAGAGTGTCCCTCTGGCACGCTTGCCATAAGTTCGCCACCACAGTACTAGATTATTCTTTCTCTGCCATTGTTTTGTGTGAATGTGAATGAGAATCCAAAAATAGACTCTGTCGGGTTTTTCACATGATTCCTCAAGTAAAACCACATGCAATTAAAATAATTGACACCGCAGCTCTACCATGATAAAATCTGACTGAATCTGTAGTTGGTTAAATAAAAAAAGTATCCAAATCAATCTTTCCCTTTTTTAAAGTTTCTTTCCTCATGAAAACTTATTCTTTAAAAAAGAAATATCATTTTTCAAGTGTTTCTATTTCTTTCAGTGGTTTCTTCTTTTTCTACTGCAAAATACAAGAAGGAATGGGTTGAATGTTGGTTATTATCTATTAATCTTTGCAGTCTCCATGGGTGTCTATACTTTCTGATTGGAATGAGCCCAGAGTGAAAAGTTCTCTGATGTCTTCCTTGGGATCCTGCAGACCACCAATTTATAATGAAAGCCAGCTCTTTCATACATAGCCCCCAGTTTTTAATTAACTAGTGTAAAGAGAACCACCAACATTTTTTTCTCCTTTGAAATTTCTTTTTAAAAATGTCATTTTCATCAATTATTTGAAAATTATTTGAAAAAATGCAGAAGAACCTTGGGAGTATAGCAGACTTATGAAAACTAACTTGTTTTATGTGCCACAGGCCATCTGGAAAGTAAACTTCTTGTATGTTAAAAACCTTGAACATTGGCTCCCATCCATCCAGTCCTGTGCGCTTGGCCCCTGCCATCCAACCTCATCTTCTAGTGAGCGCCCCGGGAGTTCAAGGGCTGGGCCAGGTGCCCACTGCCCAGGGCCCCAGGCAGCCTATGCTACATCTGCCCCCCCCCACATGGCCCGAGAAGGTCAGTGAGGTTCCTTCAGTGGATCAGACCCTGGCACCCATCTTGGTCCCGACACCCTCTGCCGGAGACCCCTGGATCCTCCCCAGCCACGCCTGGGTGGCCCCCATAGGTGCTCCTCACATGAGCAATGTCGAGCTGGCCATGTCCACCTTGGCAACACCCAAGTCATCTGCAACCACCCAGCCACGCCCACCCTGGTCATGCCCACCCAGTCGACCGTGACCACCTTGGCCATGCCTACCCGGCCCCCTGATGTGCGACCCTTAATGAAATTGAGTTTGACACCCCTGGTATAGGGTCTCTTGCTTGAGTAGGGGGTTGGACTAGAAGACCTCTAGGGTCCCTTCCAGCTCTATTCTGATTGATTGATTGATTGAGTTCTGCTTCAGGATTTCCAATCAGAGTCTTAAAGAATCTAGATTTTGCTCCAGTCTTAAAGAATCTAGATCTTGCTCCAGAATCGTAACAAATATAGATGTTGGAAACCATTTTCATGGCCCTAATTTAATATACTGAGGCAATTTGGTGTAGTGGTTTAAGATGCTTGGCTAGAAATTGGAAGAGTTTTAGTGCTAGTTCTTTCTTAGGCACAAATCCAGCTGGTTGATTTTGGGACAGTCATTAGGAGGTGGACAGATCTTAAAATCTTGGCAAGAAAACTGCATGAATTTCTTCATGTAGCCACCAGTATTCACTGGTGGCCTGAAGGCTCCAAGTTAGCTAGTTAGCTAAAGACCTCAGTCATTTTGCCATTTTGAGGGATCCATTCCAATTGCAGAGGTAGGTTGCATATCCCTGGCATTTTAATGTATTTTCCTTGTGTAAAATTTGGACGAGGCAGATCCTTAGTTATGGTAAAAATACTCCAAATATTCAGGCAATCTGACATTAAGTTGTTATTATTTCAGACAGCAGTATTTAATTGCGGTTTTGTTTGTGTGTATATCTGTATGTATGATATATATACACAAAAGCACACATGCATACATGCACACACACACACATATATGCATATGCATATACACACATGTATACATGCATATATATAATTATACATATACATATACTTATACCCGTGTACATGTTACACATACATATACATACTTGAAAAATGTGACTTTTCCATTTCATGCTTTCTCTCACGTCAACAGTATTTCATTGTTTTAAAGATCAGCTAGATGAAAGTTTTCCTCTGTCTCCTTCCCTCTTTCCTTATCTTCTGAAGATTGATATCTTCTGCTGAATTATACGTTGTGCACACATCTGTGAGAAGCACTTCATTTATAGTAGCTATGGTTTTATATCGATATTTGGAATTAGAAGGAACATTTTTATATTTAGGTCTCAGAATGCAAGAAGAAAAGGTTGTAAACCCTTGGAGTTAATTTTACTGTTTACTTCATTTCCCCCCCCCACCCCCACCTTTCATTTCTTTTGTTTTTCTAAAAGCAAAAGGGACAATTCAGGCACAACTTTTGGAAGAAACAGGAAAGCTAATGAGAAACTCCAGGTGATATGTAGTTATTTTTACCTCTGTGGTGTGCTCTTTTAAAACATTCTCGTTTTACTGTCACAGATGGCAAAGTTAAAATTAAGAAGAAGCAAAAACACTCGGAGAATTTGGAAGAAACCAAATCTTAATTGGCCCACAGATTGGCTTGTTGAATCTAGGTTGATATGTGCCCAAATTGAAAAGCAGGTTGTAAGGGTCTTAGCAAATGTCTCTTAGTATCATAGACAAAGTCAGGATACATAACCAAAGGGAAAATATTGCAAATATAGATACTTTGCAAATGTAGATACTCCCAGTACAGGTAGTCCTCGACTTATAACTTTTAGTGACTATTTGTAGTTACAACGGTATTAAAAAAAAGTGACTTACAATCGGCCCTTATACTTACAACCATTGCAGTATCCCCACAATCATATGATCAAAATTTGGGAACTTGGTAATCAGAATGTATTTATAATGGCTGCAATATTCTGGGGTCATCAGAATGTGATCATCATTTGTCACCTTCCCAGCTGGCTTCTGACAAGCAAAGTCAATGGGAGACGCTTCATTTGTTTAACAATTGCATGTTTCACAACAACTTCAGTGATTGCTTAACAAGCATGGCAAAAAGAGGTGGTAAAAGTGGAGGCAATTCACTTAAGAACCATCTTGCTTAGCAATGGAAATTCTAGTCCCAATTGTGATCATAAATCAAGAACTACCTCTATAATCTGGGCAAATTGTTGAGAACCAAAGCAGAAATAACGTGCCTCTATTTAAATGTTTCAAAAGTGAATGGAGCACATCTCCATGTCACTCTTTTGAGGTTGGGAAAATAATCCCTGTGGATCTATATGGAATTAGGGAATGGTCCTAGGATTTTGGATGTGATGAAGCTTCCCACATTTGATTTATTCAGTTGAGAATAGAGTTTTAGGGGAGCGCATTCATAATTCTTCCACATAGGTTATTGTGAAAATTATAAGTTCCCAACCAGTTAGAAGCAACACAGAAATGGAATTATGACTTAGATACAATGTCAGCAATAAGATTCGGCTATTAAAGGAATATCACCAAGGGAAACAGAGGTCAGTTCAGAATGAGGGTAACATTTTCTCATAGTAAAGGCTTTGAAAATGTTCAGAGACAAAATTGATGGCATGGAGGAATAGTACTTTTCAAATCCTCAGAAAATGTCCAGGGTGAGTAATGAATGCATTTAACTCAGTCATACCTGGAGGATCTCATCCAAATGTGAGGTCAAGAGAAGCTCAAAAAGTGATAGTTTCATTCTGGCTTGAAATCCTCTCTGCTTACATTTCCAATGAGTGATGTGAAGACTATTTTAAAAATGCTCTGATGTCCCTAATTACATTTCCTTTTATATCCTAATTTATTGAATGCACACAGAACTCTGAATATGCATATGTGTCATTCTGAAACTGTGCCATCATTCCACAGCCAAAGGAATGGGATACATTTGTTGACTTTGCTCTGTCCTCCATGTTGCAGCAGGTGGCAGCATCTAGTCAACTTTGGGTGATCATGAAAAACTATGCATTATCACTCCTAATTACTACTTGAATGGGAAACTATCAGGAAATTCCAGGGTGATAGAGCAAATGGGAAAAAAGAATCTCAGAAGAAATGACAAACTATTTCCATATATCCAACTAAGATGATTAAAGGCCTGGAGACTAAAACATATGAAGAACGGTTGCAGGATTTGGGAATGGCCAGTCTAGAGAAAAGAAAGACTAGGGGGGCACGATAGCAGTATTCCAGTATTTGAGAAGCTGCCATAAGGAGGACGCCGTCAATTTATTTTCCAAAGCACCAGAAGGCAAGACAAGAAACAATGGATGGAAACTAATCAAGGAGACAAGCAAACTGGAATTAAGGAGAAACTTTCTAACAGTGAGGACAATTAACCAGTGGAACAACTTCTCTTCAGACATTGTGGGTGCTTCATCACTTGAGGTTTTTAAGAAGAGACTGGACAGATACCTGTCTGAAATGATATCGGGTCTCCTGCTTGAGCAGGGGTCTGGACTAGAAGACCTCCAAAGTCCCTTCCAGCTCTATTCTGATTGTTGCCAAGAAGTCCAGATAGACATGTTCATGAAGGTACCAGAACTTAATTTAAGGGAGGTTTTCCTTTCCATTTCTCTTTACCCTATTGGCATCTTCTCCTGGTTTGGAGTATTTTCACAAGAACACCCAATGACTGTACTCCCTAGCACTCTTCAGAAGATTGGGTTAGTTAGACGGAGAGGTGGGTTGGGTGATGCTGTATCTTTCACTTTTCTGGCCTAAATGAGTATGTAGGATTGGCTACAAATTGAGTGGAAAACTCCATTTGTTAGAAAGACAGTCTGATTTGCAGATTTTGAATATGACTGTCTGATTATTAGGTTACCTATCAGTTAAATATACCTTCTGGACTTGTGGGATGTCTTTATGGGTGTTTATTGCAGAAACAAATATCAAAAGAAATACAAACTAATACTGTATGTCAAATAATTCTGAATTTGTCATCTGTCACTGGTCATTACCAGGCATCTGGTAAAATCTAATTTCTCTTTCTTATGCTCTGCTTTTTATGTCTTTTTATGGAATAGGAGAAAATATGCACACCATTTCCAGGAATAGGAGTGGATTTAACTTATGTCCTTGACAAAGTAATCCAGTGTTCTAATACCTATCCATGTATTCCTGGATAAGATTTGACAGGGAATCATTAAAGATGAGCAGAGAGATTTTTGTGGCCAATCTAAAGTTATTTGCCATGCAGTAACCATGGTTAACTCAACAAAATAATCACTCCTATTGGAGCAAGAGAGATGGATGATACTTGGACAGCAGGATGTTGATGTCCAAGAATGAGGAAAGTCACCATCAAAAGCAGAAACTTAAAGCAGTTTCTCCTGTGTTCTTTAACCCTTACAATATTCTTTACACCAGCAGTGTGATAGGTGGTGAAGTTTCTTGGGGGATTCTAAAATGACCTTTGACTTATTTCTAAGAACTGATTCAAACATTTCCTTAACCATGGTTTTTTGGATAAGTCATAAATGGATACATTCATGCATCAAAATTCATGAATCATGTCTTATAAATCAGAGTGGCTGGATTTATGGAACATGCTAAATTGAAACTGAACTCCATATTATGGCTTTGGATAAAAGCATATTTATTTAAAGTATGTAACCAAGGAATGCTGGTTCTGGATTTGTCACTTACACAAAGGGTAATATACAGTAAATATTTGACTGCTGCCACCCCCGTCCTATTCTTTATATCTAAAATAAGTGTTCATTTCAACATGGCTTCTTCATTTGGAATATGCACTACTCTAAATTTGCTTTCTAAGTTTCTGCTTCAGGAAAACTTTTGAACAAAGACACTAGGACTCATTGCTTGATAATTCTGTGACTTCTCATGCAATACACAATAATGATGATTTGGTTGAGGTTTAGAATCTTCTGTAAAATCAACTATTTCCTTATTCAAACCTTCTTTAAATAAGTCATTGCTTAGGTCACATATGAATATAAGATTACATTCTTTCTCCAGAAAAATAGGAATTTTATAACATTTGAATGGATTAGTAAGTTGTCATAATGGAGAATAGCAAGTGTTTACTGCTGCAGTTGTATTCAAGATCCGTATATTGTGCATGGTGGTGACTGGTTTAGTGCCAATCAATAGCAAGTCAGTTGTGCTGCTTTTTGGGTTAGAATTCCATATCATTATTACCACTTTACAATGCCTTGGTAAGGCCACACTTGGAATACTGCATCCAGTTTTGGTCACCACGATGTAAAAAAGATGTTGAGACTCTAGAAAGAGTGCAGAGAAGGGCAACAAAGATGATTAGGGGACTGGAGGCTAAAGCATATCAAACGTTTGCTGGAATTGGGTATGTCTAGTTTAATGAAAAGAAGGACTAGGGGTGACATGATAGCAGTATTCCAATATCTCAGGGGTTGCCACAAAGAAGAGGGAGTCAAGCTATTCTCCAAGGCGCCTGAGGGCAGGACAAGAAGTAATGGATGGAAACTAGTCAAGGAAAGAAGCAACCTGGAACTGAGGAGAACTTCCTGACAGTTAGAACAATTAACCAGTGGAACAACCTGCCTCCAGAAGCGGTGAATGCTCCAACACTGGAAGTTTTTAAGAAGAGACTGGACAGCCATTTGTCTGAAATGGTATAGGGTTTCCTGCCTGAGCAGGGGTTGGACTCGATACCTCCAAGGTCCCTTCCTTTTACTTATTATTATTATTATTATTATTATTATTATTATTATTATTATTATTATTATTATTATTATTATTATTATTATTATTATTATTATTATTATTATTATTATTATTATTATTATTATTATTAGAGTAGAGATTAAGTTCCTTGTTGGAGGAAAATGTAACTTGTGAAGCTACCCGCTGGGCAAACAGATGAGACCTGTTCTGGTCTAGTGAACAAAGTTGAATTGGAGAGATGGATGTGGCTTCAAATCACTGCTCATCCATGAACTTCCCAGAAGATAGAACAGATTTAGACACTGAGATAAATCATGTGATGTGGTGCTCCAAGAGCCATTTGATTTTGGGCTGCAGGGAGAAATATGGTTTAAACTAATATATAAACATATTTTTAAATATTTCTTTAAACAAGTGTTGCCAATATTCATCAATTATCTTTTGTACTAGCACTCCAAATTCCAAAATGTGCAATACATTTTCTTTTTATTGAATAATTGGATGTTCCTAGTACATTTTGTTCCTGGGCTGCATTAAAAAGGACTTTTTATCTGTTTGTTATTTGAAAGAAAAATTTTCCGCAACATCCCTGAGCGAGGATGGTAGATTTCTTTCGCTGCCATTCATTTCCACAGGAAAGGCAGAGGTGCAGAAATCACCCCACCCCCATATAATGCCACTGCAAAAAATCAAGTTCAGAAATACTGGCTGTTATCAGCAACGTTCCATTCTGTACTTTCAAAAAGGAAACAGTCATTAAAGAAACTTGTTTTGTCACACGTCATTACCATGGGAATGAAGCCTCTCACCTTCTAGGTATTTTAGATGTTATTTCCCATAACTCACAGTTGTTCATAATTGTTCACAATGGGGGCTTATTGAGTTGGTAGTCCAAACCATTAAGAAGATGCCCATCCCTGATTAACTCTGAATTTGGTATTATCAGCATTTGAAGCATGTGTTCTACAACTGGGCAGTAATTTCCCCTGGTGACTCTAATGAGGTTTAGTGCAAATCAGACCATCGAACAGCTAACTTTTCTTCTCCCCTGGCTAGCAGCAGCTGTTCAGGGTTTCAGGGAGCTTCTTCCCTCTGCTCCCATTTAGAAATACCAGAAATTCTGAGACTTGCATGTAAAGCTTGTTTTCTTGCCAAAATTATCTTCTTGACCAAGATTTGATTAATGTGAAAACATTCTAGTAGTTTAAAAATGGGAAATCACAGGTCTGGGGAAAAAAATCATCCTACACTTGTACAAGCATGCACACCCAATTTATTATTGTCTGAATTAAGTCAGCCATTCTGAAAGAAAGGGAGAAAATAAAATACTCCCTTGTTTTTCTGGCCTCTCTGTTGTGTTTTCATCCCACTCTCTTCTCTAAGCTGCTTTAATCTATCTGCTACATATAAAACCCTGTAATTGGACTGCACAGCTACAGAGTTGGGATTTCTTCTTTAAATGGAAGCACATTTTAGTGGATTTTGTGGTTGGTAGTTAAAACTGCCCCTTAGTCATTAAACACTGAAGCTACAAATGCATTTAAAGCTCAGCTTTCAGTCTTCCATTGTATTTGCCCTTTCTACAATGGCTAACTGAGGGCAGGGAGGAATTGGAAAAGGCTCATAAATCCTGGACTCATTGGAGTAGAATAGATAAATTAACTTTGAGTAAGATGTTGAAGTGAAGGATAATTTGCAGATGAATTTTGGTTTAAAAAAAAATGAGAGAAAGCACATAGCAGAAAACACAACCGAATAACAGTTGGAAGGGGACCTTGGAGGTCTTCTTGTCCAAACCCCTGCTCAAACAGAAAACCCTATACCATTTCAGACAAATGGTTGTCCAATCTCTTCTTAAAAACCTCGAGTGATGGAGCACCCAGAACTTCTGAAGGCAACCCGTTCCATTGATTAATCGGTCTAACTGTCAGGAAATTTCTGTTTTTCCCCATAATTCTCCAAAGTGGGTTGGTCTGAGGGAGTTACTGGCCCAAGGTGCTGTAGATTATATTCATGCCTAGGGGAAGCTTAGAATTCATGGTCTCCCAGTTTCAAGTCCAGTACCGTAACTACTACAGATAGTCCTCAACTTACGATCACAATTGAGCCCAAAATTTCTGTTGCTAAGTGAGACATTTGTTAAGTGAATTTTGCCCCATTTTGTGACCTTTCTTGCCACAGTTGTTAAGTGAATCATTGCAGTTGTTAAGTTAGTAACATGGTTGATAAGTGAAGCTGGTTTCCCCATTGACTTGGTTTGTCAGAAGGATGCCAAAGGTGATCACATGAGCCCAGGACACTGTGACCGTCATAAATATGAATCAATTGCCAAGCATTTGAATTTTGATCATGTGACCATGGGGATGCTGCAATGATTGTGTGAAAAATGGCCATAAGTCACTTTTTCCAGTGCTGCTGTAACTTTGAATGGTGATTAAACAAACTGTTTAAGGACTATCTGTACACATAACTGGCTCCTAATAGTCTGCAACCTATTAAACTCTCAGTCCTGGCACATGGCAGCAGAACTGCAATGATCTAAGGTTTATCCCAGGGCAACTAAGGAAGTCTATCACATACTTTGATTTCAACTTGTTAGGAGAAGAATCTTGAATCTGCCCTGAAATATCTGAATATTTCAGATTTATCCTATCCTCAGAATGTTTCAAATGTAGCTGTTTTGTTCGGAGCACAAAATAAATATGCTTCCTAGTTCATACACAATTCTTGTATTGAATGTGCTGTAATATAATTTTAATTAGAATAGAATGTTGGGTTTGCTTTAATTTAATTTAATTTAATTTCCGACATTGTGTAAGAGCAGGTACCCAAAAGATCTGGGCACTAGTCAAACAGGATATTGTCAGGACCTTGGACAGCTCAGTGAAGGAAGCTATAGGCTGGGTTAACTCTAAAGTTTAAATACAAACATTATTTTTTCCAGAGTCTCAGCTCAACTGAGGCCTTAAGAAGGTTGAAGAAACAGAAAAATCTGTCCCTGTTTGCTGCTGTATCTTTAAGACTCCCTAACCCCTTTTCAAGCCTAAGAATCCTGCATGGTGAAAATGTCTGAACTGAGCTTTCAGAGAATGGAAGATCTTTCCATGGGAAGATAGATTGTTTCTCTCAAATTAGGATTACTTGCAGTTTGAATCCTTGCAGAACCCACCAAGCTCCTAATTTTCATGGACATGACAATCATGGCCCAAAATCTCACTTGAGCTGAGACTTCCTGTCAGAATATTTTTCCATGACCCAGAAAAAAACACGTAGCATCAGGTAGCTCTGTGGTAGAAAGAACCATTGAATTGTACAGAACTTGGATTAAATAAATATTGTAAATGGAGAATTCAACCTTTTCAATGATAGGCTCTGTTCTTTGTATCCTGAAGTTCTGCCTTAATTAAAAAAAAACATGTTTTGAAGTGCACTTATGTTAGCTTCACTGGGAGAAATGATTTCTCATTTAGAAATACTGTAGAAATTGCCTGATAGGTTATGTTCTCTTAACCACTATAACTACAGTATCTTTGAGAGATGACCATCCATAACAAATACAGGGTAGCTTGTCCTATTGATGAACAGTGGGTATCATTAGAAATATTTTCTTGATCTTGATAAAAAAATAGAGAAAAATCTGCTTCATGTATGGCCAAAGAGCTTTCTAGATGTTTGGTGAATGCTGTAATATCTCCCATTCTCTTCTCCAGGCCAAACACACCAGCCTCTTTGACGTGTGCCTCACTGGGTCATTTATAGATCCATCACTATTTTGTTACCCTTCTGTAGGCATACTTAGTTTGACAATAGTTTTCTGAAAATGTGATGAATTGAACTGGACACAGTTCTGTGGTATGGCAATAGAACAGAATGGAAACATTACTTTCCATGAGCAGAACACAGTACTTTTTACAGTATTGCATTAGCTCTTTATAGGAGCTGCAGTGCATTTAAATAACACTTGTAGAAATATTGATTATTTGATTACAGCAAAATGTGAATGGTTCATTAGATTTGCATTATCTGTTCCGATAATAAACTGCTATATTGTCAACAGCCCAAGAGTATTTGTTAGCAGGTAAATATCTATAAATAATTCACACTTGTAAATGCCTTAATTATTGCCTTTCTTACAGTTCATCTGGTCTGTGTCCAATTTTGTGTGTTGTATTGTCCTTCTGTTAAGAGATCCATTTTTACTGGCCCAATATCCCCATAAATTGATAATCACCTCATTTTTTTATATGTTTCTAAAGCTCATCACATCAAAATAATTATGTCCCAAGCCACTTACTCTGTAAAGAATGCTGAATATTTTGCAAAATACAAAGGTGTGCAGGTAAAGTACACACACCAAATTAAGCTCATTTCATTTATTTTACTTTGAAATATTGGTACTTACTCCCTTTGTTTTCCTTGAGTTTTTGGGATATGTTTAAAAGAGGCAAAGTTGATATCAAATCCTACATTGAATCCTTGTCCTGGCCCCTCCTTGCTCTGGATTATAGTTTTTGTCTTACTGTTCACAACCAGTGCACTCCTCAGGCAGTGAAATGTGCATGTCTCTTTAGAGTCAACTCTTGGCCTATTATCATTTGGGGTGGTGTGGAACAATCCTTACAAGAACTATATTCAGGGGTTGCCACAAAGAAGAGGGAATCAAGCTATTCTCCAAAGCACCTGAGGGCAGGACAAGAAGCAATGGGTGGAAACTAATCAAAGAGAGAAGCAACCTAGAACTAAGGAGAAATTTCCTGACGGTCAGAACAATTAATCAATGGAACAACCTGCCTCCAGAAGCTGTGAATGCTGGAAGTTTTTAAGAAGAGACTGGACAACCATTTGTCTGAAATGGTATAGGGTTTCCTGACTGAGCAGGGGGACTAGAAGACCTCCAAGGTCCCTTCCAATTCTACATTATTATTATTATTATTATTATTATTATTATTATTATTATTATTATTATTATTATTATTATTATTATTATTATTATTATTATTATTATTATTATTATTATTATTATTATTATTATTATTATTATTATTATTATTATTATTATTATTATTTATTATTATTGTTGTTGTTTTGTTGTATTCCCCCACATGTATTAGTGGCAAGATGGCTTATTTGCCATAGGTACTCTGGTATTAGACTTTCTTCTTCAGCAGAATTGGCCAGATACGCTCCCAGGAGGTCCACACATTAAAGTTTGCCTACCTGCAGTTTTGTGGTCTCAGGTCATATGTAGTCAATAGCTGCTATTAATCATTTCATCTGTAGATTTCCAGGGACTGAACTGAGAATGGAAAAAAAAAATCAGTGACACATCTGAAGGATTGGCTGTATCTCTGAGTTTATGTGCTAAAATTTGACTTGCAAGGTTTCAAACGTTTTCTTCTCCTAGAAGATTTTGTTTTTCCACCTTGTTCTCCAGATGTTTAAAATTTATTTCAAACTTCTGTTGGTGGTAATTTTGAACTTGTTTCCTTGAAGGTAATAGAAGATGTGCTTTTACTGGTCTTGTTTACTCTTACACTTGGCTTTATTACTCCGTAGCATTTGAAGAAGTCTGTTAGGAATAGGCTCTTTATGAAGTCTTCCCTTAGGATTGAATGGAACTATGGAAAGCCAGAATGTGCAGACAACTAGGGATGATTGTACTATGAAAAACGGGACATTCACATTGTCCATTACCCATCTGGTAATTCAGCAAGTGCAGGAATACCATAATCTATTCATTTTTACTTTGAAATAAATTTCAAAAACAGATTCCCCCCCCTCTAATTAGATGAGATTTGGAACCCCCCTCCCACAAATTATTTTAACTATTCTAGTGTCTTAGAGGTAGGATGGGGAAAATTAAGTCTAATCTACTGCTGTGCTAACATATTTTAGACTGGAGTTTTTGAAGATTCTTTACTTAAAGACCTTTGATGTCCCCAATGAGAATTGGTTGAATATCTTTGAGCATCCCATGTGTAGTGGTTCCTGGGTCTAGGCTTGTCTTCCAAGGCTTGGCTTTGACTTGGAACTGCAGCAAAGGATGATATGAATTGTCTCTCTGGCACTTGGCCAAAAGTTGGCAGCTGGCCAAAGAAGCCTTGGGTGGATCAGGTTTAATCAACCTCAAAGTTTCCACATGTGCTGGAATACTAATTAGGCCGTCAGGCCAGCATGCTATTAAGAAGACAAGGGTGTATTGATGATGCCACATTTCAGTCATAAATACAGGGTGCATACAGGAGCTGGGGAATAAAGTGGGGGTGCCAGATTGGAAATTACATGTATTATAAAAATAGTGCAGGAGAGCAATTAATTGTCAGACTTGGAATAACCTGAGATTATCTGACTTGACATGAAAATGATGTTGAATATGAAACAAGAGCACTGTTAACTACTACACATTCTATGCTTTTTCAGTGAATTATTTGATTGGTTGCAGGGTTTGGGTCTTATGGGTTGTTGTTGCCATGTATCAAATAACCCAACAGACTGCTCCTTCTTGATTTAGGTTAAAACCAGATGACTTTATTTTGCTTGTAAGACTTTCTTTTCTATCATTGCCTGAAAGGATTTAGATATCACTGCAGTTTTAGGAGAATGTTTGGTCACAGCTTGCTTAAAATGTGTATGACTTATTTAAAAGGTCTGCAGTGAATATGAAGTCAGTTCCTAGGCAAAAGACATTTGTTTTGAATCTGTAGCCAGATGAGCATATGACAGAGATGGATTTGAAAACTTGCTGGCTAGGGAAGGAGAGAGAAGACTCTAATTGTGGTAGCTGATTAGAGCAGATCATAGCTAGATATAGAAGCAAATGTTCTGCTTTTCTGCTGTTGCTTCTCATGCTAAATGTCTGCCTTCTTCTTATTGTTGAGGAGACATTCTTGATTCATGGTGGCTATATGGAGAAATCGTTGTAGTTTTATTGACAAGTTTTCAGATGTTGCCACAGCCTTCTGCCTAGTGACTGGCCCAATATCACCCAGCTGGATTTATGCCTGAAAGAGAACTAGCACTAGAGACTTCTAATTTCTAGCCAAGGGCCTTAAACCATTATACCAAATTGCTTCAATACATTAAATTAGGGTCATGAAAATGGTTTTCTGATATCTACATTTGTTAAGCTCTTCTGCATAAAACTGGAGCATGATCTAGATTCTTTAAAATATCTGATTTGAAATCCTGAAGCAAAACTGGGACTTCTGTTCCTGTGAGATAGAGGTATTTGGATCTATTTCTTAGTATAGTGAGACATTATTGTGGGACTGAATTACTTGTCAGTCATTTCTTAGGAGATATTAATTATGGCTGGAACAGGGATTTGGGGGAGGATTTGTGTTGTTTTCATGCTTAATTGTATTCTAGGCTTAGGGTTAGTATACACTGATGTGTTATATGTTCCCCACTACAAAATGATGGGAAAACTGCTTTCTGTTTCCAATAATTGCACCACCAACTCTGGCAGTACCAAGAATTTCAGGGGCCATAAAAAAGATTTCAGGATGGCAATGGAACCCAACTACAGGTTGCTTTTTACTGATATATTGGAAAAGGTGTTTTCTGAAATCAACCAACTGTAAACCATTTAGTGCATTGTTATTCACAAGCAGTAGTTTGTAGTGTATTTGCATATACACTAGCTGGATCCTAATGCAGGCTAAATCAGGACTCAGCATTAGCATAAGTCATTCTTTTTTCCTGCTTCTTTCACAGGGAGTCTAAAAAGTCCAGAAATAATTGACAGAAATTGACATTGCCTTGTTCCTAGAACTAAAGGACAGGGACTGACAGGATTTGAACTCAGAATTTCTAGCCTGTGCCTTAACCAGTACACTAACTGACTCTTTTAATATGAGGCACACTGATGTAGATATGTAAACTATATTTCTTACATGTCCTTGAGTAAAAAAAAGGAAAGAATAGCTAGACTGAGCATTTTTCAGGAATCCTTTTTTGGGAATATGCAAATATTTTTGAGGTAGAACTGATAGCTTTAGGAGGTAATGATATAGGTGTAGGTTAGCTCATTCCGTTATTGATATTGATGGTCCTGTATCTTCCATTTCATGTTATTGCATTCATTCATGACATCTGGCTGTGGAACATGTCCTGTACGTGAAGGATTATAAAGATGGCCTGTAGAGGCAACCCATTTCTGTATTTTATGGAACAAAAAGCCTCAGAGTTATACTGTTATTTTTTATTCTGATTCAAATTTAGTCTGGACTGATCTGATCAGACAAGGCTATGTGAAAGTTCAGTATAGTAAGTCATATTCATCCAGTCATCAGCAATCATTGTCACTTAGGTTCTTCTTCATTGTAGAAACATTCTGTTTATGAAAACGAAGTCATTCATGACACAGATTAGTAGAGTTAAAAGGTGCCATGTAGGCCATCCAAAGAACGACTTCTGTAAAGCCCAAACCCAAAGATGACACAGTGAAATCCAATCAAATCCATTCTTTTAATTGCTTAACCCAATTGGACAGAATCTTGCCAAATTAAAGCTATAACAAGACCCTCACTTGACACACCCACACCTGAAGCCCTTATAAACAGAAGAACACTGACACTGACACCCCCTAAACGCTGCTGAAGATGTTATCTAGCCTGGTAACAAAATATTCGGAAAACAATCCAGAAGCTCAGAGAATGAACCTTCACCCTCAAAGCTATAACCTTCTAACCTACAAGGTAGATTTTGAGAGATGTGGATGTGACTACTTGGAATCTCTTCCTGTTTCCCCCATTCAGCTTCGTACTGCACTGTCTCTTAATCTAGGCCTCTCTATGATGAAATCTATTCCCTCCTCCCTGGGAAAGATCTTTGTGGCCAAAACTTCTCTCCACCAATTCTCCAGGTTCACATTCCATCACACCTTCCTAGCAAACAGCTGCCTAGTTTCTGTTTGAATATATCTACCAAGCTGTCAGAGGTTTTCCCTGGTTAATTGCTCTTATTCCTATAGAGCATTTTGTCTTAATATTCAACAGAATTCACCCTCCCATAACTTTACACGGTTAAGGCCCATAACTTTAGACCATTAAGGCCACACATAAGTGTCAATTAATGTTCAGAAGGATTTGTTATTGTGCTTTCTCAGCACTATTTATTTCTCAAAACATCAACAATGTCTTTTTTCCTTTTCTTCTTCTTCTGCTTCTAAGCCCCAGTAGGTTGCTGTTTGTTTCTTCAGTTTATTTACAGTAGACACATGCTCAACAAAGTACTTTTGATTCTTCTCATTCCCACATCAAATTGGTGAGAATCCCATTCACT
Organism: Azemiops feae; assembly: GCA_023970755.1. Classification (NCBI taxonomy): domain Eukaryota; kingdom Metazoa; phylum Chordata; class Lepidosauria; order Squamata; family Viperidae; genus Azemiops; species Azemiops feae. The sequence continues at coordinate 422,000 of JALGBA010000172.1, read as the reverse complement.
TGAATAATATCTCAACATAACATAGACAGTTTGAATTCCATACAACCGCAATGCTAAAGAATGATGTATATTTTTTGTCCCCCCCCCTTTCCTATCTCATTGTATTAGAATTTTGTTCCTCCATTGGAACTGATTGACAGGACACCCAGGACTGGAAAAAAAAAAAACCCAACTCATTTCCATAATCCATAATTTATGTATGGAGTTGCCTGTCATGAGGAATGATTTTGGGGGCACCAAATTTCATGCCTTTAAAAGAGAGAAAGGTAAATTTATAAAATTTTCAATAGCTTTTAGCTGTGATCTTTCTCTATATTAATCTTCCAATGTCAGTGGTAGTGAGCTTGTCAATAGGGTGTGCAAATACACGAAGAAAGGGCAATTTGGTGCAGGAGAAATTTACAACTGCTGCATTCATTCCTGTTCACATTTTTTTCTTGACCTCTTGAAGTACACGGTTGGCAAAGTGAGAAACAGGAGGTGAGATCCTATGGAAATGTATAGAGTTTGAATATAGTTATTCTTATACCCAGTAGAGCCAAATTTGTTTAATGGTTAAGGAAATGGACTATGACCAGGGAAAGCTAAGTCTACCCTTAGCCATAGAAGCTAAACAGGTGCCTTCAGACTAGTCACTTTCCCTGGTCAATCTATCCTACATACGTGTAGGAAAATTGGAGGTGAGAGTGGTATGTATGATGCCTCCAGCTTTGGAAGACAAGCAGAGCACTGCTTAGGAAATAAATGCATGTTTTTGAATACGAAGCCATCCTGCTTGATAAAACTGGTGAGACATAATATAGCACAGGACCAACTGCTGGCAAGCCATCACCTTCATGTCCTGCCTGTGAGCTTCCTCCCTTGGACATCTGGCTCCCTGTGGTTCACATTCAGTAATGCAAGCTGTTGAGATCTAGGAACAGCAGAGAGCCAGCCTTGTGTGAAATGCATGTGCGGTTTTTGCTCCAATCAATGCAAAATGTCATACTGCCCTATTTCCTGTCTTTTCAGTACATCAAACAGCCCATCTCCAATTGCTCACCGCAACTGACCCTTTTAGTTTTTCATTCATGATCCAGCTCAGAGTCAGACGTTTCTTCATGCAGTGCTGGGAGGAGTGGGAAGCATATCATAATTCTAGCATCATCACGTACTTTGACAGTTTACCGGTCTTTGGGATTGGAACATCTTTGCTAAGGCTACCAGTTTATCCCTAAACTAAGCTCCTGAGGTCAGTGTCTTTTTTTGCCGTTTTTGCTAAGGAGAGCTGGCAAGTGTCATCCTCACAGTGTAAAGACCGCCCTGAGAAATCAATTCACATCTTAATTCCTCCATACATACATACAGCAAGCCTGTTGATGAAGAAGCAGATAACCACCTCTGACAAGGATCTTCTAATCTCTGCCCTCAGATGACCTGCATTAAATAGGTTTTCCATTTATTCCACTGAGTGAGCAAAGAGGGGAGTCAGATCAGCAGGCTTAGCTAAATACCCATTGCGCTTAATTTCCCTGAACTGTCAACAGATGCAACCAGTCTAAGAAAATATGTCTCTGATAACACTTTTTGAGAAAGTGTGTGTGTGTGTGAGGGGGGGGGGGCAGCATGCGAGACCATATATAAAGACCCATTGAATGTCATCAGGCCCTTTGACATCTCCTTAGTTGGAAGTAGCTGGTCCAGGTTATAATAGCCTTCAGATCCAGCAAATCTTGTATGGAGAGCATGGAAGGTGACTAGTTTTACACTGTGCTAATTGTTGTGTCATAAAGGAACAGAACATATATAACATGTTTGTTATATTTACTGAGTTTATCTGTTCCTTTAGCACCCGAATGTCTCTCGATATACAGTAGAGGGCCTCTAGGAAAAGAGAAGGTCTTTCATGTTAGCAATTCTTATCTAATCGCTTTAACTGGAGATAGTCCTGATGATTGAATCTGGGGTTTAACTGCATGTGGAACACAAACCCTGCTCTCAAGGTGTAGGGGGCTCCTCCTAAAATATTTATTTATTTTTGTAAATAACGCAAGGTGGCAAGCATACCTAATACTTCCTCCTCCTCCTCCTCCTCCTCCTCCTCCTCCTATTTTTCCCATAACAGCAACCCTCTGAGGTAAGTTAGGCTGAGAGGGAGTGATTGGCCCCAAATCAATTATCTGATTTTTCATGCCTAAAATGGGACTAGAACTCATAGTCTCCTGGTAATTGGTCCAAAGTCATCCAGCCAGCTTTCATGCCTAAGGTGAGATTAGAACTCACAGTCTCCTGGTTTCCAGGCTTGTGCCTTAACCAGTAGACCAAACTCCTTTGCTGTCATCTTTCTCTTACTAAAGAAAGTTCAGAAGCAATATGTGTGCTTTTCATGAATAACTTGTAAGGAAATACAGAAAAAAATGTTCTTCAAATCCCAGAGAATGGCTGCTGGTCTGAATTAGAAATGCTGGTCTATGTTTAGACTGAGCAGATACATCTTTCAAATTGCATGGATTGTTACTATTATTAACTAAGATGAACAACTGCTATTTTTAGTAATTTGCATCTTTTAAAAAAGGATTCCATTATTAACATTACTAATAATACTACTTGAAGGCTATAATATTGTATTAAGAGGCTGGGACATAGTTTTAAATAATAACAGAATAGCTGTTACTAAATTGATTATGTGTTAGAGTTTTTTTGGTAACTGTATTTTTCATTTTTCTGGACATATCTACTTCTTTCTTTTTTATTGTATGGATTTATTTTTATTTCAAGTTTAAGCCTTTCAGAGTCATCTCAAATCAGGATAGGGTTAGGGATATATATAGTAAAGGCACACACACACACACACACACACACACACACACACACTCAAACTACCTGATAGACAGACACATGATTATTATGAGGGAAACTATTTTTCAATATAAGCAGTATAGGTGTAAATGGAGATATATTGTTTCCTGAAGAATAACTTGCAGGTAGTCTAAGAAATCATCTTCAGATTTCTTCTTTCCATACTGTACTGCAATAAAATATTGATTTTTTAAATAAATATTGACTCCCTGTTTTCAGATAACTATATTACACATAATCCACAACACTGAAAAAGCCAACATGGTTCAATATTGATCAAGATAAAGCTGAGAAAAGAACTGATCCTGTACCAGAGCCTGAATTCCATTACTTCTATAGATTGTACAAATTGGCTTTTTTTAAAACATAGAGAACCCTGGATTTTTATGTATTTTGTATATAATGTTTATTATATCTGTTGGTTGTGGGATGGGAACAAATACCTTCTTCCTTGAAATCCAGTTCAGATCCTTCCTACTAGCATCTGTATGGATTTTCAAGCATCTATGCACAGCTGTAAGGATTAGGAATTTGATAGGACAATTTTATGGTGTTGTGGAACTATAGCACTGGTGGCGAACCTATGGCACGGGTGCCAGAGGCGGCACTCAGAGCCCTCTCTGTGGGCACACGAGCCGTCGCCCCAGTCCTAGGCCTTCAAGCTGGGTTTTATAAAACCTTTTCGCTTTAGGCCTCCGCCGCCGTGTGCAAAAAAAAAAAAGTCCAATCAGTCAATTTCAACTTCTCGCGAGAAAAAAAAGATCTTGCTAAGTTGGAATTGATTGATTGAACTTTTTAGTCCCACCCAGTCTGCCGTTACCACTGCAGCCGTGCCCACCCAATGGGCCATGCCCACCCAATGGGCCACATCCATCCAATGGGCCACACCCACCCGGCACTCGACAATGCATAAGTGGGTTTTGGGTTGCTGTTTGGGCACTCAGTCTTTAAAAGGTTCGCCATCACTGAACTATAGCATCTATCTAATTCTAATTAGGTAGATCATAGAAGAACCAAAGAGCCAATTTGGTGTAGTGCTTAAGGCACCAGCTAGAAACTGGGAGATGTGAGTTCTAGTGCAGCATTAAGCACGAAGCCAGCTGGGTGATCTTGGGCCAGTCACTCTCTCTCTACCCTAGGAAACAATAGCAAACTAAGAAAGCTGCAGAGACTTGTCCAGATAATCACTTGGAGTCAACAATAACTAGAAGGCAAAATAAATAAATAGAAGGATAAGGGTATTTTTTAGTAATAAATAGCAATGGTAGCGTACAAAATGCTTCATGTAATCTTAAAATGACTTGGAAGAGTAAATCAGTACAATCATGCCCATTTTTCAGGTAAAGGATAATGTAGTGGTGGAGGTGGTACTGTCCAAAGCTGCATGGAATATTTATCATATATGTACAGTAAGATTTTCATGGAGAACTGAGGACATATAATCCAATCTCTTGCAATAAAATTATTGATTGATGATGAGCCATCAAGTTAATATGGATTCTTAGACAGAATGTCGATAGAATTTCCTGAGGTTAAATAACATTAAAACTCCTGAGCAGCATGGTGGCTTATAGGTGAAAATGCTCGCCTCCCACTCGGAAGGTTGAGAATTCAATCCTAGGCAGCTACAGACAGTGGTGGGATTCAGCCGGTTCGTACCACTTCGGCAGAACCGGTAGCTAATTTTTTGTTGCCCGGGCCCAGAATGGACTTCCAGAAGCGACATCCACACAGAGAACCGGTTGTTCACATATTTGAATCCCACCACTGGCTACAGATGTTTCTCTATCAGGGTGCAAAGAAAAAATATCTGCTGCGAACTCCGCATAGGCATCAGGAAGGACATCCGGCCAGTAAATGCTCAGCTCCATTCAGTCACCCTGAATCCACTCCGAAGCAAAGGATTACAGGATCATTAAAAAACAAACATTAAAACTTCTCACATTTCAACTTACTCATATTTTAGACTGATTTTTAATAGATTCAGGGAGGATTTATCGGTACATTTTCATGGATTTCTTAAGTTGTAATAACTATATATTCTGCATAAGAAACCCATAATTTATCTACCTCCTTTATTTTGTTCTGCTAGGTCAAGTTTTTGTGCCCTTCGTCTTTTCTTTTTTAATTTAGAATTTTCTATCATGCTTTGATATGTGTTTTAATAACTCAGAGGTTTCCATTTTGGGGGAGGGTTGAAATGGTAATTGCTTGCTGCTTTGAAAATATATTTTGCATACCAAAGTGACAACTATGTAGATATTTTACATTTCAAAGTGCTCCTTTCCCCATTGTACCTTAAGAGGAAAGGAAATGGAGATGTTCTCAACCAACTTGAAATGTCTTTAATTTTTAAAAATCCGCCCTTGATTTGTCCTCAAATGTTACTGGAAAAGGTTGTCAGGTCCACTCTAGGATGGTGGCTTTCAGGGAAAATAAATGCCTCAGCAGAGCATTATGATCTCATTTGCTACACTCTTCAGCTTCTCCACTACTGATGGGAGATGTAAGAGATGTTTTTGCTTGGAATCAAAAATCAGAGGCCCTTTCTTTATTTGACAGGTAGGTGAAAAAAAAGGTAGATGTCCTGTATTCCATCTTTATGAATAAATGCTGTGTCCATTGTTAAGTCAGTTGGCTACAGAATTTTAAATCCGGAACAGGTTCTGAAAATGGACAAGTTTGGAACACAGAATGTGTTAAATACAGGCTGACTGTACCATGGTGGGGTGAATAAACTACAATAGGCTGGGTCAAGCAAGTTCCTAAATCCTCTTTGAAACTCTGCTGTAGAAAGAAAGAGGATTGTGTATGAGGGTTTGTATGAAACAGTATGTCACAATTTATTACAAATCTGAAAAATAGATGAAACTGGAAAAGGGTGGAGAGTACTACCGTGTTTCCCCAAAATTAAGGCCTACCCCGAAAATAAGCCCTAGCTTGATTTTTTTTTGGGGGGGGCGCTAATATAAGCCCTACCCCAAATATAAGCCCTAGTTTTGGGGCGATGCACAAACCTAAAAATCAAGCTAGGGCGGGGATGGGGGGGTGGAGATGCCCCACGCGCCCCACACCCACTTACCTTGCAGCCAGGCCTCTCCTTGCCAGCCCACTTCTTCTGAGGCATCTTCTGCAGCCAGGCCTGCATTTCTCAGTCACAGGCCTTTGGCCTGTGCAGCCAAGAACTGAGCTATGGATTGAATCCATAGCTCGGTACTCGGTTGCATAGGCCTTCCAGAAAGGCCTGACTGCAAAATGCAGGCCGGAATGCAGCTGCTCCTTTGGCCATAGAAGAAGTGGACCGGCTGGGTGGGGCTGTTGGTGCCAGAAGTGAGTAAGACATCCCCCAAAAATAAGACCCGGTGCCTCTTTTGGAGACAAAAAAAAAAAAAGATCCGGTTTTATTTTCGGGGAAACACGGGTATAAAGATAAATGTATGCTGATACATGTGTATATATTTATAAAAAAGATGTTGAGACACTGAAAAGAGTGCAGAGAAAAGAAATGATGATTAGGGAGCTGGAGACTAAAACCTATGAAGAACAGTTGAAGAAATTAGGTATGTCTAGTTTAGTGAAAAGAAGGACTAGGGGTGACATCATAGCAGTATTCCAATATTTGAGGGGATACCACAAAGAAGAGGGGAGTCAACCTATTTTCCAAAGCACTAAAAGGCAAGACAAGAAATACTGTAATGGATGGACACTAACGAAGGAGAGAAGCAACCTAGAATTAAAGGAGAATTTTCCTAATGGTGAGAACAATTAACCAGTAGAACAGTTTGCCTCCAGAAGTTGTGTATGCTCCATCACTGGAGGCTTTTAAGAAGAGACTGGACAACCATTTGTCTGAAATGATATAGGATCTCTTGTTTGTGCTTTTTTTCTGAATAAAAATATGCTGCAATTAAACATTTTCTTTTCAAATCTTGGAGGCCATAAAACAAACTGCTTAGATAGAATGTCACAAGGGAAGGCATTACTTGTCGTATTCTGAGTTTTGTAGATATAGACACATTCTAGCATCTGAATAGTTTGTCCAAGACCTAAATTGCTAGTAAAGAGCTCTTGCTCTTAGGAAAATGATTTTTCTGATTGGGTCCACCCTCTTGGGCAACATTGCCCCTTTGTGATATTCAAAGGCTGGCCAACCAGTGTGCATGTCTCGGTACTAAACAATAAATTTTGATTAAGCTGCAATTAAATCACTGTATGGCTTAACATGTCTCAGAACACAGTTGGAGGGTTCATAACTGTCTTCTCCAATTTGGGTATCCTCTAAATACATGGACGTCAGATACCAGAATTCCCCCACTAGCATAATAATTGAAAATGCTTCAGTAACACTAAGGAACCTTGGAATGAAGGGAGAAAAACTTTAAACCTTAAAAGTCTTAAGTGAGACTTTTCAGAATGGGATATCCTGATGGGTTTTGTTACTGTATAGCTTGCTGAAGGTTTCTAAAGGTAATGCAATATTTTAGGAACCTTTTTTCCTATTTCAGAAGAGGATTTGTTACAACATATGTTACTTTGGGTTTCAACAGCTCTCTAGAATTACTCCCAAGGCTGACCTGGGACAACTCCCACTTTTACTATCCTTTTAATCTTTAGCTCACACTCTATTAACACATGAGAATATTGGGGAAATTACTTAACAATTTTTAAACATTTATTTTTCAGTTATAGCACTGTCCATATTTTCCATGATTTCCTATATTGGTAGATATTGAAAAGCTAAAGAAAATTAGATCTGGTTAGTTGAGAGAGCACCAGTTTGGAATTTAAAAAAAAAGAACTAGAAGAAAACAACAGTCACCCATTTCTAATTGTTGCAAGAGAACAACATAGATGTTTCTTTGTAGTTGCCAGATGTTAAGCTCAATTTGAAGAAGCCTTACCTTAAAATTTGTTGGAACACATGAAATCAATTTATTGTTTTGGAGTTTTTTATAGGTACTGGAAAACTAAAGTACTTTTTTCTTTAGATAAATGGCTTTTCTCTATTTCTTACTCAGTTCAAGAGTGTGAGATAACATTTTTGTTAAGTGCATAGAGCCAAATTTGGGGAGGCTTGGGAGATATGAATCTGGCAGGTGTCTCCTATTCTGTTTCATTATGGTTCCCAAACTAGCTTTGTCTAATGTTATACTTCTTATGTCTTCCTTCCAGTGAAGATGGACAGTTTCCAAAAGTGTATTGTCCAAATTAATTCACAAAGAAGTCTACACAGAGAAATAGTCTGGAATCACGGTTTCAATGCTGGGCTAGATCCAGAGTCAATAGCATCCTCAGTCATGTACGTTCACTGGGTGAATTTGGGATAGTCATTCTCTGTTAACCAACCTACCTCACTAGATTGTTGTTGGAATAAAAATGAAGGAGGAATCAGGTAAGAAGCCTGACCTGGAAAAAATGTGGGATGCAACTAACAAACAAACAAATACATTGCATCTGAGCCATCAGAAACTGAGATATATTGTAATTCTATGGTCCTCCATGATAACTCCCTGAATTCAGGAGAAAAAAAAATGATACAAATGTGAAAAACAAAATAATTCAGAGTTGAACCAAAACATATCTCTGCAAGAGGACATTACTAGAAAGGATGTAACTAATGATTGACACTCATTTTGATTATCTTATCTTTGCAGTCTGCTGATGTAGTAGCTGATACTGTTGAAGCTGGTGAGGGTAACAGATAACATGCCACAGTCATCAGCTGACTGCAATTCAGGCAAATTCTCACATCTGTCATTTATATTCTAATGATGTAACGCTCTCCTTGAAGCTGCAGTATTTCTGCAGGAAGAAAATTGGGGCAATTAAAATGTGTGTATTTTCAGAATGAACTTGGACTCTACTTAAAGACCTCCTTGAAACTCCTTCTGCAAGGCAATTGCAGACTGTTGATGATCTTTCATTGCAACAGCAATCCATTGGTTTGGCCATTTCTTGACTAAGCTTAGTTAGCTTTAACCATTTCCCTTTTCACATAGTTTTGTGTGACCCTAGCCTGTTTGGATAGTTTAGGGTTCAGGATGTTGCACTAATCCAGAAAATCATTATTTTAGGAACCAAGCGAGATATATTGTTGCAATTGTGAACTCATCTTTGTAAAATTAGACTTTTAAAATATAATCATGAAGTTTGTCCGGTTTTCCTTCTTATGCTTTTTGGTATAATGCAATTTACTTTGGTATAATTGGCAATTTACTTCCAAGCAATGTTGCTAGTTATGCTAGAAAACTGCAAAATCATGAGATGTTTTCAGTTAAGAAAGTTTCTGTTGAGTATGCCTTGGAATTTCTACTGAAAGGAAGCCAGTTCTTTGTCAAGTGATAGTGGATGATCCAATTCCATTTTGTGCAAGACTTCAATAGAGCCTGTTTAAATGAGCCTAGAATCCTGTTTTTCACAGTGAACTACTTGACCCTTATAAACATCTCTCCCATCCTTCCAAGGACACTTTCACTCTGGTAAAAAGCTTTTGGAGATCTGTTGCAATGCCAAATATGGATGCAACATTCATTTTTTTTCTTTCTCTCTTTCTTTCCTCCCTCCTTTTTCCTCTCTCCAGCTTGATGTTTTCAATTCAGAAACTATGTTCTGGTGCAATAATTGGAAATGTATTCTCTTCACTGACTTATTATTTCAAGGTAGAGTTTAAAGGATGGATATGTACAATACATAGGGGAAAGTTAATTTTTCTCTCCCCAGTGGTGATTTCAACCTGATTCTTTCCTGCCTCTCCTCTTCCTGTGCAGCAAGTCCATTTTTAACAGGGATGGTTTAATTTGGATTCCTGCACTGAGCAGTGGGCTGTACTTAATGGCTTAAAAGGTTCTTTCCAATTTTACAATTCTAAAGTACTTTTCAATATCTAGTACTTTTCAAGCACACTGATTTAAACTTAGTGAATGTGATTGCCTCCACATAATTATGGAGCAGTGCATTTTCACCATGTTTTTATTCCTCACCACCACCACCACCACCACCCATTTTTCTAAATTAGGAATGATGTAGGCAGAATACTAACTTGCATGTTTTGCTAAGAACCCCATTCAGCAGTGCACTTTGAGATCTTTTAACATATAACATAATAAATGCACCATTCTTGCATAAGAACATAACAAGACTCAATAGATTCTTACAAGTCTAGTGTAGAAAGCCATGGAGATGCATTCTTTGGGCAGATAACCAGTTATCTGCTAATCAGTATAAACTGCCTAGTAGTCTAATTTTGTCAAACTGATTTAAGTTATATTTTGAATCTTCATGGTACAGGAGATAATGTGTCAAGCAAAGGCAGGTGTTCAAATAATATTGCATCAATTCCAGAACCCAATGCAACGTGAGAACATGTGCAAAGCCTTCATCTGATATTTTTTTTTATTATTCTGAAAATATATGCTATTCAAGAAGATAAGGTTGCCAATATTCCTTGCCCTGTTGGCTGGGCTAAGTCTTTTCCATTTCCTACAGGATGATACAGTTCTTGGTTTAAAGCATTTCTTGTATTGATTCTTGATTGTTTACTTGGATATAGTCCCATAAATTTTAAGAAACCTATTAATAAAATGTGATATCTACATCAAGTTGGCAGCTTACAGCTAACTGATTTTCTTCACCTCAGTTCTGCTCCTCCATTCATAGGGGATCTAGTTATGTTTACTTACATTTTTGGACAGAATAAATTAAGAGATCAAATAACCCTCTTCAGTTTGGGGGATGTTGCATCTTGATTAGGAAGTGGAGAAATTGGTTTTCCAATTCTTATCTTCCAGATGTATATTAAAAAGTGGTTAGTTTTGGTTCATTGTATTATGTGACACTATAAATTAAGGAACTTTGTTAAATATGTTGGGCTAAAAAAAAAAAAAAGACCCACCAAAGACAATCATTGAGCTTTAACAAACCTCATCTCATCTCATTTAATTAGGTGTATCCTATATGGGCTGTAAACATCCAGATGATTGCTAGGTGGCAGTAAATAATCATACAACAATCTTCACACTTTGCTATTATTTGACAGCCAGCTGGATTTTTACAACCCAATTGCCAAGGGACCCCCTATGTTATATATAATAACATATGGCCAGGCTACCTTTTTTAGAATTTTTTTCCAGCTTTCATAATAAATTGTAACTCTAAATAAATATATTTCTGACACTGATGTTTCCACGGTCTTTGGAGGAGACAGCTGAGTGACAGGAAGAAACATATTTGTTGATACTTCAAAATTATTTATTGGACTATGAACTTGATAAAAAGCTTCTCCGGATATTTTTACCCAGAAAAGTCACTCAGTATCTTATTCCATGTGCTCTTCTTTCTTTATTTAGTTACTTTTTTAAAACAAAATGCATATATGTGAGGTAGATTGGTATGAATAGCAAGACAAGAGCACTTAGACTTATATAGTGCTCCACAGTGCTTTACACAGTCTCTGAGCCATTTACAGTATCAGCATATTGCCTCCAATAATCTGGGTCCTCATTTTATCAACTTCGAAAGGATGGAAGGCTGAGTCAACTTTGAGCTGGTCAGGATTGAACTCCAGATTTTGGGCAGAGTTTGCTTGCAATACCACATTCTAACCACTATGCCACCATGGCTCCATGAATGACAGGGAGTTCCAATGGACAGGGAAAGGCCTAAAGGCATTCATTAAACTTGTGGTTTCAGTTCAAAACTTCAACTACTACTAGATGTGTTTTTTGGACCTCCAGAACATTGAGAGAACATCAGTTATTGGAGTGTATGTAAAGTCTGCTGGGGGAGTAAATGAATTGCATTGCTGGGAACCTTTACAAGAGGAAGAGACAGAGGGAGAGGGAGAGGGGGAGGGAGGGAGGGGGAGAGAGAGAGAGAGAGAGAGAGAGGAATGAGAACTAATTTATTTTTCCCACCAACTTGTTGCAGAAGTTTTTTTGCACAAATAATATTTTCTGTTCTGCAGTTTTCCCCAAGAGATGTTCTGTGAACATAAAATAAGTATTCTGGTATTTACCTCTTTTAACTATTATTAATATGTATAAATGCAGCAGAAAGTCTGGTTCCCCTTTTTACTTTCCAGGAGTAGATTCACAACTAGAGAACAGAGGTATGTGGGCTTTGGTTATGAGGGAAGAGGTTCTTTAGTACCTTTAGGACTGTGAATGCAGCACCATTTTAAAACTAGCTGCATATTTGGTTCAGGCTCTGTGCAAGGCTGAAAAAAGACATGGTTGCTTTGATGAATTAGTGAGTCACTTAGACAGGTGTGTACCAAATTCAGATTCAAATGTGGACCATATTTCCCAGGTGAAAATGAATAGTTTCGTACTTATGCCTCTGTTATAGGTAGGAAGACTGAGGCTTTCTTTAAGGCCAGTGGAACAATATTTGTGGAATGGTGTGCTAAAAATAGTAGAAAACGTCACCATTCAAACAATGTCTCTTTTGGAAGGCCATTCAGCTTTCAACAGCATTGCCCTTATGTGACTGACTTATTGCAAAGCTTGAGTCACGATGCTGGCAAAGATGGATTTATTAACTTCACCCTGCAAGTCAGCTTCTCATAAGTCATTCAAGTCTCTGATACTCAAAATCAAAGATCTTAAAGCAGTTAAGAACATCTGCTTTAATTAAGGCCTCAAGGAGGCTTGGCTTCCTTTGATGGATGGTGGTAAGTGAGGTTATTGTTTTTTTTAACCAGTGGTTTTGGGCTTGTTCAGATAGCCTCTTTATACTGAAAATAAATAAATAAAACCTAGCAGAACTGACAAAGGAACAGTCCTGTTTGAAGATGAGCTGCTGTAGATAAGAGAGAGCTACCCTTCTGTAGTTGCAGTGGGTATTTATTTAATGTTTAATTTTACCACAAGATATACAGTGATGATGTAGAGACATGGGGGGAGGGGAAGAGCTGACAGCCTTGCATGAAGGTTAGAGTCACAGCTAAGTGCGGTCCATATGTTGAATCCGAAGAAGGGAGCAATTGCAGCTAAGAGACCTTTGCATAAGTATATCTTGTGTGATCATTGCACTCTCTCTTCAACTGAGAAGACCCTCAGATGATCACTCACCCTAGTCATCTCATAATTGGACTGTTTCAATGTGCTCTCCCTGAAGACCATCCAGAAGCTACTGATGGTCCAAAAGGCAGCAGCCCAACCAGTGATGTGCACTTCTTGTTACGTTCATAGGTCATCACTTCACCGATTACCAGTTGGCTTGTGAGTAAAATTCAAGGTGCTGGTTGTTTATAGTACAGTACTTTACAGTACTTCATAGCCTAAAGCTTGATTATTTGACGGCACACCCATTTTCAATAATTTCTACCAATCTACCACGATCACATCAGTTACATAGTTTCATATTGTGGAAAGCTGGCCATCTCTGTTACTGCTCCTACCACTCTGGGATAGCATCACCCCAGAAATATGTAGGTTGCCCAGTTGTCTGGGGTTGGTTAGATTTACATGTATGGCTGAGACACAAACTTTTCTTTGTACACTACAATGGCTGAGTTCATACAGAATCAGGAAAATGGTTAAGGTGTTGGCTAGGTTTGGAGAATCCCAGATTCAACTCTCCTCTTAGTCATAGAAACTCAGTTGGTGACTTTTAGTGGAAGCCAAATTCCAAAACAAGAAGGGGGCTGTCAGATTGAGAAGGATTGTACAAACGAAGCAGAGAAGATGCTAAGGACCAGCTCTGCAGCACCATGGACAGAATTATTCACAACTTTGCAAGACAGTTCCAGGAGCTAAGCTTAATATTCCTGATTCCCTTTTAAGTGGGCTATTTGGCAATGCTTGACTCTGTCACAAGTCGACAAAAAAAAAAAAAAAAGGAGTGAATTACCCTTTGAAGGCACAGATGCCCTATATCTCTGAGGTTAGGGATGTCACATGTTCTGCTCGAGATGTCACATTTCTGCATCTGCTTTCCTTTTATCCCCTGTGTCTTTTGATTATATTTAATCTTTTGACCGCTTTGGTTGTAGTGCCACACTCTCTCCCTTTAAACTTTAGAAAGGATCTAAAGTTTGTGATTTTTTTATTTATCTGGCAGTCTGGGGACAAAGATGTTTTACTGACACTACTGCATGCAAAAGTTCTGTCAATAGGAGTATGGAAGAAAGGAAGGAAAGGAGACAGATGTTCTTTGTGCAGCAGCAGCAAAATAAAAATAAAAATGAGATAGCTGCACAGAAATGTGCCTTTCCACTGTTAGTATTGCAATAGTATCCCTCAGCAAAGTCCAAAATAATGTGCTGAAATTGGGCAGTTTCTGGTCACTGAATTGCACATGAAGCATATATCCAACATATGGAATATAGACACAGGGAACAATACACATTTGATTTCCAATCCCATCTGATTTTTTTTACTAAATTAATGAGTATTATTTTTAAAGGTTGCTGTGGTTGACTAGGTCACTTAATCATCCATAGGAAATAGTGAATGGCTGCAGGCCAGTAGTTTGCTTGGAAGTATGCCCATCTGGCCAGAAAAACAAAAAGAGAAATGATTTCCTGGGTAATAAGGGACATCCTGTGGACAAGTAGAGATGGTAAAAGTAGCCATCTCACAATTTTGCCTTTCATTAGATGAATGATTTGTGACTTGCTATCTCCCTCAGGACAATCAGTATGGGAAAAGGCAAGCCCACCTATGTTGAACTATCCAGAGCCATGGTGGTGCAGTGGTTAGCATGCAGCACTGCAGGCTAACTTACTGCTCACTCCTTGAGCGGCTCAAGGTTGACTCAGCCTTCCATCCTTCCAAGGTCAGTAAAATGAGGACCCAGATTATTGGGAGCAATAGGCTGACTCTGTAAACTGCTTAGAGAGGGCTTTAAAGTACTGTGAAGCAGTATATAAGTCTAAGTGCTATTAGTAGAACATGCTCTCAATTTTCTAAATGTGCTTAGCAATCCTAAACCTGAACCCTAATCTTTCTTTATGCAAGAGGAGGTACTGTTAGGTCTAGTTGCAATTAAAATAGAGCAGCTGAAACCTCCACCAGCATCATTCTGATATGAAGGAAGATCAAGCAAAGACTTACATGGGAATACTGAATGCTTGGCAGAGCAGTTCTGAATTCTACAAAAAAAGGGGGAAAAACATTAACATCATTAAAATGGATTTGTCTACTTTTTATTGCTAGTGCAAACCATTACCTAGTGTTTTGGTAGAACCTGCTGATGGAGCTCTATGTTTTAGGTGTTTCTATGTTGGTGATGGAGATTCCTGTGAAATCTTTAATTTCCATTTAATATATGGTTAGTTCTTTTTGTTTGAAAGCAAATTCTGTTCCAATGGAGAGACTTCAGAATTGAAGGAAATTAATCCCTGTCCCTCTGCTATTAACTAGAAACCAAAAGCCATGGGAAATTCTTCTGATAACTCCCAGGAACCTCATGGTTATTGTTTGGCCAAATAAAACATAATTCTCCCTGACCGATGATAGTGGAGAATCGGGATATTACAGGTCCCCTTTCCTAAGAAGATCCATCTAGATCCATCTACCTAGAAGAATATTCAAAATTTTTGTGGCTGACAAAGAGTTAGTGGGAGACTAGTATAGCTATTTCGAGCTCTTTAGCACATGCATGCTCACACACACATACTATAAGGGTTAATTGAATTCCTGCAATTATTTAGCTTGAAATAGCTATACTAGTTTCCCACTAACTCTTTGTCAGCCACAAAAATTTTGAATTTACAGTATTCACAGTATGTGACGTCTGCCTGCAAAATATGCTTCTAGATTGGAGCGAAACGCAGAACAGACTGATTTATCCTATACTTGGTAGACCGGGTGCTCCAGCCAATACACACACACACACACATATGTTAGCTATATATATAACTATATATAACTATATATATAACAAAGCTAGCTATATAACTCTTAGTCTTCTAAGCATTGTTATTCCTTATCAGTTGTAAGCTGCTTTAAATATCATTAAGTGACAAAGAAACATGTGAATATTTTGAATGTCTGTCTGTCTGTCTGCATAACCAATTGTGAGGATAACCTGCCTAACTCTGTGGAAAAACTGGGTAGTTTTATGTAAACAAGAGGAATCAGTTCTCAATTTTGCTCTAGATTCATATGCCCCTGTCCCATCACCAACATTGGAAATGTGAAAGTAAAAAGTGCAAGGAAGATTATAAAACTCTACACAATGGGTCATGACCTGTTCCTGTCATTCTCCTCAAATGTGTTATTGGTTTTGTGCTTTTTCTCTCTCTCTTTCCTAGTCTATTGATTGGATGGACAAATCATCCTGTTTTTGGTTTGCATTTCTTTGTCACATCCATTTGGCTCAAATATCAAAAGTTGAGAATGTTATTTATAACTTTGACAAAATGTGCATTTAAATATATATTTATTGATTGTTCTCAAAATAGGAATTTTTATGTAAGCTTTAGATTCAAAATAAACATTTAAAACTGCATTTTGCTCTTTTTCTCCCAGCCATTAATTTCTTGGAATATTCCAAGCTTAAAAGCTAAGGGATTACTGAATTCCTACTTGATTATTCCCTCAGGAGATTGCAAAGCTCCTCAGCCCATATTGAACTGAATTCTAAACAATTGCATTTCTCCCATGTTTCAGCTTTTGATGGTGTTCATCCCCTGGGGAAGTGGCTTAGTTAGGTATTTATGAGTAAAAATACACAGATCAGTCTCTAGCCAGTATTTACTAATACTACACATACACAATCATAGGTTACACATCCTTTTGTGAAAATGGCTTAAAATTAAAATACAGCTTAATTTGATTTGTATGAAGTGATTCCTAATGTACAAATCTTTTCCCCCCAAATGCACTTTTTTGCACAACTTTCTTAAAGATGTCTCACAAGGTGGCAGCATATAGCTGCCCTTGACTCAGATGCTAAACAGGATCAACCCTAGTTAGTTCTTTATGGAGGACAGCCTGGGACTTGCCTGTGAATCCCAGAACTATTGGATAAACTGGGAAGGTAAAAAAACCCCAATGCCATAAAAAGTCAATGGCAATCCATTTTTTTTAGTCCTGCCAGAAAACTGCTTGGATGCAGTCACAGGAAATGAGCTTGGCTTGAGTGATTATTTTGTTTGTTGCTAAATATACACATTCATATACACAGCTTCTTGCAAAGCACAGATTTTCTTTGTTACTACATATGCAGCTTCTCTCAAAATACAGATTTTGAATGCAAGTTTTGAGTTTATTTATATCGAGCATACTACTTATATGCAGTATACTATTAACTGCTAGTTTCTGGTACGAGGGATTCCATTTTGGTATCACTACTCCGAGAAGAAATTTACATGAATTTTCCTGGAATTCCTTATGTGCCTGGTTAGTTCTCTGCCAGGACCTTGGATAGCTCCATGCAGAATTCAGAGATAGTTTAAGTTCAGTAGGAGCCTGTTTGTGATGCTCACCTCATGCTTTGGATTGTAATTGTCATAATTGCTTGCTAGATTATGTTGATGGGAGCTGTAGTCCAAAACATTTTGAGGAAGCTAGGTTCCAAGACCTTGTGCTATATAGTAACAATGGTATATATGGCCTAAGAATTATTAGATAGGTCTGCTTTATAATGACTAATGTATGTCTTAGTCTTTCCTAATGTGAAAAACTTCATGTTTTGGAATACAGCTTCTACTGATTTTAGCCACTGCAACCTGAGGTAATCAACACATCTTGAAGATACCAAGGTTTGGAAAGCTGACCTAACTTAAACCTTTGAATGATTGAGATTAAATGTCTCAATTTGTCAAGCCATTGGCCTCAAGAAAGAAGGGCTACTGTATTAATTTTACCCTGCTGCAATGTAAAAAGCTTTCCTCCTCTTTCCCTCCTTTGCTCTCATTGTGTCTGATTTTCAGAGATTAGATTAACACCATTAGTTCTGTACAAAAACCCATCAGCTGCTTAAATTGCCTTCTTGTGATGACAGTTTAGGTGAGCTGGCAGGGCTTTTGATGGGATCATTTATTGTGCTTTATTAATTCCAGGCAATCTGAACAGAGGGGATAGATTTCCCAACAATAGCTATTTCCACATCATTAAGGATAAAAAACAAAATTAGAACTTGTTTGCACATTTAGGACAATTTTTGACCATAAGAACATGTTGATTAAAAAAATATAAAAAAAATGTCTTACTTGGTTTGGTCTTTAGAGAAGGTCAGATTAGGACCCTTTTATCTGGTGTGCCAACAGGGAACTAGGGAGTGCACAACTCTGCTTGGCATATTTTCTCTCTCTTCAGATCACTACAGAGTCTAATTCTACTATTAAAAGGGTCCTGATGCAAATCAAATCAATTTTAAAAATGTAGCAGAAAGTAAGGCCTCCAGAGATAAGGGAGCACTAAGAAGGTTGAGATGAGCCAAAGAAATCCTTATTTCCTCAGCTTGGAAACAAATATCCATAAGTTGTATGCAGACAGCACATGATTCAACTTCCGTTTTCTTCTCTTCTATTTTCCATTGAATGGGGAATTTGTATATTTCACCAAAGACGGAAGCATAGCTGGATTGTCAGTGCTTAAATTAAAAGTCGGGTTCTTCTTATCCAAAGCTATGCAATGATAGTCAAGCCAGAGCAAATATCTGAATTCACATCTCCTTGCCCCAGTATCTCTCTTCAAATGTCTGTATGTGTATGTAAAGGTAAAGGTAAAGGTTTCCCCTATTTAGTTATACTTGACTCTAGTGGGTGGTGCTCATCTCCATTTCCTAGCCAAGGGAGCCAGCATTGTCCAAAGACACTTATGTCATCATGTGGCCAGCACAAATATACACCAAAGCACATAGAATGCTGTTATCTTCCTGCCAAAGTGGTACCTATTTATCTACTCGCATTTGCATGCTTTAGAATTGCTAGGTGGGCAGAAGCTGGCAAGTAATGGGAGCTCGTCCCATCATGTGGCTCTCGGGTCTTGAACTTGGGCTGTCAGCTTTCCAGCTGATAAGCTCAGCATTTTTAGCCACTGAGCCATTTCACCCCCTGTGTGTGTATGTGGCAGGAGAGAATTCATGGAAGGTAGGTACGGCATTTCAGTGCTAATGAAATCAGAAATGTGCAGTCAAGGTTGGGTTGTATAAAACTCTTTAAGTACCTTCAGTCTAGTCTACTTACAATGTGCTTTCTAGCAATATGAAGACATTGGAGATGGAGTAGCATAACCAGAACGTGCATGCATGCGTACATACATACATAGATACATACATATCTCAGCCTTGTTATTACAGATGTTTCAGAAGTTGAGACTACAAAGAGTAGGTTTCCTAAGGTCATGTTTTAGGTTATAAGTAAGTAGCCAAACATAGTCTGCATGTTTTGGATGATGGCTTTCATAGTCCTTGGATAGTAGTTGTACTGTCTGGCTGGAATGGATAAATGTTGATATCCCAAACTTCTGGTAGGTCAATTTCATAGTTTTTATGGTTCATAACGAAAACAGTCATTTTATAGTTCACAGGTCTCCTAATACTTCAGCAACAATAAAGATGGAGTTAAGCTTTAAGGCCATGGTTTTCCCAGTTGCAATGTATGGCTGTGAAAGTTGGACCATAAGAAAGGCCGAGTGCCAAAGAATTGAGGCCTTTGAACTATGGTGCTGGAGAAGACTCCTGCGAGTCCCTTGGACTGCAAGGCGTTCAAACCAGTCAGTCCTAGAAGAGATCAACCCCAACTGCTCTTTAGAAGGCCAGATCCTAAAGTTGAAACTCAAATACTTTGGCCACCTAATGAGAAGGAAGGACTCACTGGAGAAGAGCCTAATGCTGGGAAAGATTGAAGGCAATAGAAGAAGAGGACGACAGAGAATGAGGTGGCTGGATGGAGTCACTGAAGCAGTAGGAGTGAGTTTAAACGGACTCCAGAAGATGGTAGAGGACAGGAAGACCTGGAGAAACATTGTCCATGGGGTCACGATGGGTCAGACACGACTTTGCAACTAACAACAACAAAGCTTTATCATTTACATGGAGATATCACTAAAAATGGCAGCTCTTTTTCAAACCTCTACCTTCCTGTCTTTCTTATCGTACATATTTTAAAAGATGGGAAATTAATAGCATAATGTCACAATTCTAGATGGCTGTCTTTCCCAACTCAACATCTGCAGATGTGGATAAGTCCGTATTTCTCAGTTTTCAGCCAATATATATATCCAGAAATTCAGGGATCTATACTTCCAGTTAGTTCTGAAGAATACCTTATTGATAAAGTCTAATGCATTTTATAAGTTGGTGGGAGATGGCATCTTTGCATTAAACAATTTGTTAGCAATTATAATTCCTGTCACTCTTATATGTCAGTTTCAGCCAGGTGTGACTCATAGTTCTGATGTATTTGATTCTCTGATCCCTGCAGTTGGGTAATATTGGTGTTTTGTTACACACTTGGAGCTGCAGAATTTGAGGAATTTCACATTTAAATGTGCCACTGCACTTAACTCCACCAAATGTTTGTCCTGCATAGTTCATATTTAGATAAGATTTCCCCCCCTCCTCACTTCTGTTTCTGCAGTTTCCTGTTCTGGGCAATCCATTTCTTCATGGATGATATTCAAACCACAGGCTAAAGCTTTATTATGTTGGAGAGAAAAGCTGCACTTAATTACAGCCTAAAATCCAGAGCTGGTAGTTAATGGAGATGAGTTCATTATTTTTAGCCCATGAGGGACTTTTAAAATTAAGCTTTGGTTGACACAATTTCTGTTTTTTAATGCAATTATGAAATGAAAAGGATCTGGAAGTTATGGGTGAAGGAAGTTAGTACTCCCCGGTTAATAGTCAATAACAAATACTCATAACCAAGCAGTCTGTCTTTGATAAGTCTGAACAAATATTAATTGCATTTGGAAATCCTTTGGGAGAAAGTTGGATTCCAATATATGAAAATGTGATTCAGTTAAACTGAGGCAGCTGAGTCGGCACAGAGTCGCCTTCACTGGGAAACACGGAACTTGTTATTTCCACCAAAATGGTTTTACTTTTGGGGCCAAGGAACCTTTTGAAAACCTCTCAGTTTATCACTGCGTCCTGGCATCCTTTCACAAAAGCTTTGTTTCCTAAGCAACGGTCACATTCCAACATCCTGCAGTTCAACTGCTTAGAATCTTCCTTGAAATGGAAGTATCAATTCCTGTACGAATATGTCATGTTGCCGTGGTGGAACTGTGCACATTTTCAAATCCTTTCTGGAAATATGCATCTTCTTTTCTTTTCTTTTTTAAGCAACAATACTTCCTGTGCTTCTTGGCAAATGAAATGCAAGTGAGTTTTGAAGACAGATGGAGGGGGTTCAGTTGGAGAGGAAACTGAAGGACTAGGGAGGATGCTGTTAAACCATGAACAAATATAATCTGTCTTGGAAAATACATCCCTCAGAGTGGTTTGGAAAAGGGAGAATGAGAGCAGGTGCAGCTTAAGTGTGGGCCTTCTTCCAATTCATGATTATTGGTTTCATATTTTACGGGCTGTATCAAGATAGGTGTCTCTTTTATATTATGTCCTTGAAATCATTTTTGCACAGAAGCAGCTGGCATGTTAATAATAAAAAAAAAACCCACTACCAGTTGTTAAAATGATGTCATGGCTGCTGCTACATACTGTAGGGTATTGTGCATGTGTATGCTTGTGTATTGTGTTCAGCAGGAGGAGGACTTTTTAATGTGTCTCTTGATATCCAGGGTGTGGGTACTATGCTGGTTATTCTTCGTTTTCTAAGCAAGAACAGCAGAAGACTCAGCAGGCTAATGACTGCCCTGCAGGATTTGGTTGGCTGACAGGACTGGATAATCCTTTTAGTTCTTAGGGACTTTTTAGTGGCTTTCAGTGTTTTGACCAACACATTCTTCTGGGTCAGCTGGCTGTAGCTTGTTTCTCAACCTTGGCAGCTTTAATTTCAATTCTCAGAATTCTCCAGCCAGCATACATTGGAGCACAATGGTTCCACTTCTGTGTATTAGATCAGAGATAATTTTCTCTCTACATACCTATTTTTATTTCCCATTTATAGGCAATATGTAGCCTTCTGAATCTTTAACATTCTGGTGAAAATCCAAGTGGCAGCATGACCTATCAGTTTTGGATTAGTTCATCAGCTGGAAATTTACTGTACTTTGGAAAAACATCCTGTATCTCAGTTGATCTAGACCAGATAATATGTTTCTGAAGTTTGTGATGATTCACAAACTTCACCTGCAGAATCTGTTTATTTCAGCCCATGATTTATATTAGTCATCTGATTTATATTAACCAATGTTGCACCATTCCCATGCAATGGAAGACTAAGCTTGTAGTTTTTTATTCACCAGAAGCATGAATAAGAGATGACTCTTATTTTATTTATAGTAGATTATTTACCGAAAGCGACAGAGGGGATTGAGTACATGCAATGTGATTGAACCTATGGGTGTTGAAATATTAGTTGCAGTCTTCTTGGATATTGATCTGTTGTGCTAATTGGGGTATATGTGTTTAGATGGGGAGATTGGAGGGTAAATATGGAATATATCTGACATTTACTGTGTTTTACACTATTATCTAGTTCCTTTTCTAGTAACTAGTCAAAATTAATTTACTTATTTTATTAAAATAAACCTTGGAAATAGGGTAGACTAAGAGTGAGCCAGCCAAGGTTATTTCTTGAGCTTCATAACAGACCAGTGATTAGAAACCTAAGCACTCTTGTTTCAGTCTAACTCTAGTCCATTACTGGTAAGCTAATATCTTCCAGGTGTGTTATGACAATCATGAGCGACATTATAGTTAAACATTCCTGGAGGACACCAGGGTGAGGAAGATTTCTGTAGGTTGCACTGAAATGTTTATATGGGTGTGTGTGAGAGTCAGGTTGGTGTGGTGGTTCAGGCACCAGACCACAAGCCAGGAGATGGTGAGTTCTAGTCCCACCTTAGATATGAAGCCAGCTCGGTGACCTTTGGCCAGTCACTCTCTTTCAGCCCTAGAAAGAAGGTAAGGGCAAATCACTTCTGAAAACCTTGTTGATAAAACTGCAGGGACTTGTCCAGGCAATTACTAGGGTTAATACTGATAATAATTAAAAAAAAACTGATTTGAAGACACTAACTAATTAATTGGCAATGAAAAAACAACTAGTTTAGAGGCATTTCTATTATAGTGTTAATGGGCTAGATGAGCTTCTAAGATTTTGATTTGCCACTTCCCATTCCCTCTAGCTTGCTAAATGCCCTGGGGTAATTTAATTAAAGAGTTTAAAAGCAAGAATTCCTACCAAAGTCTGACTCTTTACTGGAGTTTATCACTGATTTATTAAGTATCATTTAGAATTGCATTCATGTTGGACACAGCTGCCTTCCTTCATCAAAATCAGAACTAGAACTAGCTAGACACTAATCATAAATCTTTGTCTGTGGAGGCCTTGGTGGGGAAGAAGGTAGAAAAAAAACCTATTCCTTTCATTTCTCAATAAAATCTTTCTGGCCTTTGGGGATAAATAATTGCTTCTTGTTTCTTAAATTCCACTGCCAAAATAAAAGGCAAAAACAAAACAAAACAAAAGCACTGTGCATGAAAATGATAATAAAGATGTTGATAATGAGGCTAATGAAGGGAATACCAAAAAAAGGGGGGGAGAAAAAAAATCTCCTAATTTTCTAGTTGATGCATATTGTCTCAGCTCTTTGAGCTCCTTATTTATTTACATATTTGAATGACTACAAGATTTAACCAATAACTTAAAGCTAGAAAACCTTAAAGTTGCTGGCTCCAAGCATCATAATAACTTTCCCTCTTGTTCAGACGTCAGGAGCTGTGGTGTTTCTAAAACACTTGGAAAGACTTGGAAACTTTAAGATGTATGAAGTTCAGCTCCCAGAATTTCCCATGCTGGCTGGGGAGTTCTGGGAGTTGAAGTCCATACATCTTAAAATTGCCAGGGTTTGAGACATGCTGCTCTAGAATCTTCCATATCGATAACTTGATTTGCTCACAAATGCTGTTATGTTTGCCCATATTCCATCTGATGATTCATTCAGATGACTTATTAAACATTCCCATTTAAAACAGGAAACAGTCGAGCATGTGTAACTACTGAAAGAATCTTTGTAAGACTGGAATGTTATATAGGTCTAATGGTTAGTTTTCTCTATTTGGATAAATACAATTCTCATGCCTTGAAGAGGTGACAGAGGTGCAAGCTCTCCTGGGACATTGGCAAGAACTAAAAATGTGAAAATGGCAGCACAAATGTGCAATCTTGGCTACCACATTGACTTTTCACCCTCAAAGATGCCTGTGAAGCGCCTGTATGATACTTCAGGTCAGATATCATCAAATATCACATTCTTTATTCCATTGCAACTCCAAGCAACATATTTACTTTCTCTTTTGATTGTTTTAGCCTTGTATTTCCACTACAACAATAGTGATTTCTAGTCAGGTAATATTATGTGTCCCTCTGACTGGTATTGTTTACTCAAGTGTGCTATATGGCATTCTTGTTCTGTTAAGAATGAAGGTCTTTTAAAAAAACAAAAACAGGAGAAGTCATGGACTAGATAGGGGATTTCCTACATGAAAAACAAATGTTCTACTTCTGAGTCACGGCCTTTCCTTCAAGATATCCCAGAGCTATTTTGTCCATTATGCTGTTTTGCAGAATATCTAATGAATTGTATATAATCCCCTTTTATAGAATCCTACTGTGGACTAAGCTAGATTTAGCTCAGTGGGTCTTCTTTTGAACAGATGTGTATAGTGATATCAAAATAAAATTATGTTGAATACTACAGATTCATGCATTACATTTATGTGCCCATTAAGAAGGGAGAAATTCTTCTCTCCAAATTGGGAACAGTAGTTTTTGAGAATGGATTTTAAGCATCCATAGCCTATCATACCACTAAAACCTTTGCAGATCAGGTCCCATTTCCACGCAGTCAAAAAATATTATTTGTTAACAAAAATAAAATTAATATTGTTTGTAGTACCATTAAACTTTTTTCAGATGTTGAATAGATGTAATCTTAAATCTAATCCATGTGATTCTTATAGAGAAGATATCAGAATGTGGGCTGGACTATGCTACCATGAGACTTGACTGAACAAGACTGTCCAATTAGTATTTTTCAGTGGCACCCTATAAGGCTGTAATTGATGGTAAATGGTACATTTCAAAGTTCTCTTTTAGATCTTGTGCTATTGGAGAGATAACAAGCAGGACATATATATATATATATATATATATATATATATATATATATATTAATAGAACTATAGATTCAAGATTAAAAGAAGTTATTGTTCTTCTCTATTCTACATTGGCTAAGCAGCATCTAGAATATTGTGGCCAGTTCTGGGCACCACGTTCTAGAGAGAACATTAACAAGCTGGTATTTGGCCAGAGTAAAACCATGATGATATGAGGCCTGAAAAAAAAAATTGAATGGTGGATGCTTGGATCTGGAGAAGACGGCAAGGAAATATAGCTATCTTCAAGTATTTGAAGGGATGTTGTGTGGAAAATAGAATAGAATTATTCAGAAAGTCATGGCAAGGAACAATTATCTCACAAAATACAACATCAGGAAAAAATAGCTAATCCAGGTAAGTCTTGACTTACGAGCATTCATGCAATGACTGTCCAAAGACACAAAAGTGCTAAATGAAGGGACTTACTATACAATCCTGAAATTGCGGCTGTTGCATCACTCTGCAATCACATAATCAAATTTGGGTGTTTGGCAGTGGGCCTGCAGAGGCACTGCAACTTCCTCACCCTTCTACTTGCTTCTCTATCCTTTTGGCCCTGTGCTCTGCCATGCCAGCTGACCTTCACCACTATCTTCTTGGTTCCACTGCTGATGAGACAGATCTGGCCTGGCTGCTGGGCTGAATGGGGCTGGCTTTACCCTGTGATTTTTTTTTATTTATAAAAAGCACAAAGCAGCTTAAGGGGTTGTCTGCTTTGGCTGCTTTTGGTCCCCGCTCCCCATTTTTACAGCAGAAAACCAGCCCCTTATAGTCCAATAGAGTGGTAAAGAGGGGAGTTTTAGTTTGCTTCAACTCAGGGAGGGGCTGCTTTGCACCTCTTTCTCTTTTTTAGCCACACAAATAGCAATAGCAATAGACGTATATACTACCCCATAGTGCTTTACAGCCCTCTCTAAGCGATTTACAGAATCAGCATATTGCCCCCAACAATCTGCTTCCTCATTTTACTGACCTTGGAAGGATGGAAGACTGAGTCAACCTTGGGCCAATCAGGATCAAACTCCTGGCAGTGGGCAGAGTCAGCTTGCAATACTGCATCACCAGGGCTCCTAAAAGCCAGCCACATGCAGCCAGGAGCCTGGTAAAAAAGGGAGCTTTGGTATGCTTCATCTTAGGGAGAGGCTGCTTTTTTCCTCCTTTTTTCACCATGTGAAGCCAGCAGGCAGGGTGGACATACCTTGTCAGCAGAGGGAGCAAGAAGATAGTGGTGAAGAAGATCTTGGGCAGCAGAGCACAGAGTAGCAAGGGACTCAGAGTGTAGGGTGAAGAGGGCAACTGTGCTGGGGCAGTTGCAGCTTCCTGGGCTATGGCAAGCAGCCCCAGAGTCATGCAATCCCACAAGGCAGGATAAAGGGCAGCCAAAAAGTCAGAGATGGGTGGGTGGAGAGATAGGCAGATGGGGAAAGTTGGATGCAAACCCTTAGCTCTCTCAGGCTCTGGATTGGGAGAGACCAAGCCTGAAATAGTTTGGATTGGGTTGAGTCCTCATCTAATGACTGTTAATATTTGCTTTAGCAATGATAATTGTCAGGATTGTGGTTGCTAAGTGATGCAGTTAAATGATGTCTCGCTTTATGACTGTATCTCTTAGTGGCTGAAATTCTAGTCTCAGTTGTGGTTGTAAATTGAAGACTACTTGTAGTAAGAGCTATTGCACAAAGGAAAAGATTGCCTCAAAAAATAGCAAACTTTCTTTTCTTGGTGATGTTTAAACAAAGGCCAAAGCACCATCAGTCAGGGTTGGTATAATAGAGGGTTTCTGGACTGGAGAAGTCCACACATCTTGAAGTTGTTCAGTTTGAAAAACACTGGAAAGATGGACCCATCCTTACATTTTCTGAATTAATTCCTTTGCCAAAATAAAAGTGGTTTGTTTTGAAGGAACAGGTTCATTGAAGCCTACACAATGATCCACCTTTCTCATATTCCTGCTATTTTATTTCTGATTATATTAACAGGGTAGATAGAAAGCTTCGCTTGCAAGAATTGTACCAGTGTAGGTGCTGCCATTACTCTTATCCAACAAATAATGGGAAATCAATGTAAATGTAGCACTGCTTTATATTTCAGCTGTACATGCACTGCCATCGAGGAAGTAAGAGTTATGGTCTACCAGTGGGTTGTAGCTCATCCAAGTTATATATGTCAACTGTGCCAGGATGACTTACATGGAATGAACTCCCTTCACTGAACATAAGGGTAGTCGGGACTTCGTTATATTTGCTTACATTCTCCGGATTTAGCTTCACGGAATGACACCACAGGGACAGCTACAGTTGCCAACAGAGCTGGAATAATTTGCCCTTTGTTATTTTCAAGCCACAGCTTTCATATCCATTTGTCAGGATAGATTACTGGCTCTTTGCTTGCTTGTTTGGTTGCATTCTTTTTCTTTTAGCCACCACTGCTCCGTTTGTGTCATAAATGAGTCACAATAATTGTGAGCCAAATGCCCATCACTCTTAATATGTGATGAAAGCTTTCATACTGCACGGGTATCTCAGCATGAACAGGAAGATACACAATGCAGGATTGTGAGCACATTTGGCTTCTTGACCATCTCTCCATAAGAAACATGGAGACTCCATAGAGCCATCATGACTAATATTCTCCATTCAATTATCTGTCCCCTTTTAAAATTGTCTGCACCAATAAACATTGCTCCCTCAAGACAATGAGGTCTCTAGAGTAATGGGTTGATTTAAAAACATGCAAACTCAGATGAGACTCCCTTGGTAGCATTTTGGCAAACCTGGCTTACCTAAAGCAACCAAATCAGTTTGAAGATAGGACATAATTTTGTTAGGCAATAACAACATCAGTGCAGTGTAACTGGGCTCCCAGGAAAGCATTAACAGCTTGCTGGGCAGCCCTGAGTGAAGGCAAAGCTGTAACTAATATATCCTTGGCCTATAAAATTTGATGTCTCGTCCTAGTGCTTGGAGGTGTCGATGTTTTGATGGGGAACAACAGACTTCAGCTGAACCCTGGGCAAGACTGAGTGGCTCTGGATTTTGGAAATTTTTGTTTCTGTGACTTTACCATTTCTGGTACTGGATGGAATAGCACTGACCTAGGCAGATCGAATACATAATCTGGGGATTGTTCTAGACTCATGACTCTTACTTGAGGCCTCCAAATGCCCTTACTCTGCAGATTCACAAGCCTGGTTCCCTTGTTGATAATATTTTGCTGTAGGAAAATATTCCTCCAAAAATTATAATGTTATGTTCAGTCTAGCCTTAAGTGCCTACTCTATGCATTTGTCAGATTATCTTTTATGATGAAACCCTTAGACCATTCTGGGGAAAAAAAAGCAAAAATGACTTGGAGAAATTGTTTGCAAAGTCAGTACTGTTTCTGCCTTTCGTCATGTCATAGAGTTATTTAAAGTCAGAGTAATTTCATGTTGCTGTCAGATTTCCCCGTTCATATTTCTGAAAGTCACAGCTGTTCCTGACAAGGACAGAAACAGAGTAGGAAAATGCCACTCTACAGTTCATGAAGGAAGAATGGATTGGAAATGAAACAAATAAGCACATATTCAATTTCACGGGCTAAGAAAATTCATTCCTAGGTGAAATGGCAGAGTCAAAAGCAGCACATCTTAAGGATGCCATGTTGGTGAGGCCAGATTTTTGGTACTGCTTTCTTCTAGTTAGAACTTGATAGTGGAGAACAGGTAATCACTAGAACTGTTGGACTTGTCACAGATATCTGCGGAGCCCCGGGATTAGGGAACATGCTTTCAGTTTTTATATTCAGAAATTGTTGCAAAAGTCATGCCAAGACCCATGACTCACTGTGGTATATCAAATGAAGATCTTATGGAAACTGTTTTTTGAACCATTCCAAGAGAGAGCATCAGAGATCTCCAGAAGAAAGGAACGTGCTTGCCCTTTGCTTCAGAAGGTACTTCTGCCTTCATCTTATGCTACAAAAGACTCCTATCTAGGTATCTTTTTCTTGAAATAGAACTTCTTACCAAATCACAGAACTTGTTAAAATCATGGTTGCTGTGTGTTGCTTTCATATAATTTGATAGCAGTTTGACTTCATTCAGGGCTAGCCTTGGAACAAAGGCTGATTATCAGCAGATATGCAAAGATGAAGTTAGGAAAGCAAAGGCTCAGAATGAACAAAGACTTGCAACAGAAATCAAGGATAATAATAAAAAAGTTTCTACCAACACATTAACAACAAGAAAAAAGTCAAGGAAACTGTAGGTCCACTAAAGAGAGAAGATGGCAAGGAAATAACAGGCAACAGGGAGAAAGCAGAACTGCTTAACTCATACTTTGCATCAGTCTTCACACAAAAAGAAACTATAGCTCAACATACCAAAAAAACCACTGCAAAAGACAAACTAGAAACAAAAATTAATATAAGCAAGAAAATGGCAAGAGAACACCTATCCGACCTTGACAAGTATAAATCACCGGGACCCGATAGATTACATCCCAGAGTTCTGAAGGAGCTGGAAGATGTTATCTCAGAACCATTACATCACATCTTTCATAAATCCTGGAGCACCGGGGAAGTACCTGAGGATTGGAAAAGGGCTGATGTGGTTCCCATCTTCAAGAAAGAGAAAAAAACGGACCGAGGAAACTACAGACCAATCAGTTTAACATCAATACCTGGGAAGATCCTAGAAAAAATAATAGAAAAACAGATCTGCGAACAACTAGAAGCAAACAAATTTATAACTAGTAGCCAGCATGGGTTTGTTAAAAACAGATCATGTCAAGCCAATCTTATTTCATTCTTCGATAAAGTGACTAACCTAGTAGACCAGTGAAATGCTGTGGATGTAGTATACTTAGACTTCAGTAAGGCATTTGATAAAGTAGACCACAACCTACTTCTTGGTAAGCTAGAAAAAGGTGGAATAGGAATAAATATATATTTCCTCAAAGTATCACTTAAATGTGCATGTAAAATGAATTTTGGTTCAGTTAAACTTTTGAGACCTTTTATAAGGTGAATTGTTATTATTTCAAAGGTGGATTCCAGTATTTCATATAGAAGTTCACAGAGGTTGAAATCTTCAAAATACTCCTGCTTTCAACCATATAAACATGTGCACACATACAGATACCATTGTTAAAAATAATTAATTCTCTGACTAGTCTCGAGGCACATAAGGATGGTCTGAGATTTTTATAAAGCGCTGTGCTCAGAAAGCAGCTAAAGAATTTAGGTAGGGAGAAATGGAAGAGTCACAGACCTGTCAGTAAGTGAGGAACAAATATAATGGGAATTTTTTTTTTTTATAACCCTGGGGCAATGCGCAAAAGACATTATATTTTGTTTCATTATGTTACTTTTTTCTCTTCTATTGGTCAAGCATCTATCCAGAAGCAATATCAACTGAATTCCTGACTCATTTCTTTCCTGTTCCTGTTTATATTTCCTATATCTATCTATATCTATATCTATATCTATATCTATATCTATCTATATCTATATCTATATCTATATCTATATCATAGAATAACAGAGTTGGAAGGGACCTTGGAGGTCTTCTAGTCTAACCCCCTGCTCAGGCAGGAAACCCTATGCCATTTCAGACAAATGTTGTCCAATCTCTTCTTAAAAACTTCCAGTGTTTGAGAATTCACAACTTCTGGAGGCAGGTTGTTCCACTGATTAATTGTTCTATATCTCTCTATCTCTCTATCTACACCTACACCTACATCTATCTGTATCGGTATCTGTATCTATATATCATCTGTCTTTTTTATCTGTACATATAATTGTGTGTGTGTGTGTGTGTGTGTGTTTATGTGCATGCTTCCTTCTGGTATATAAATGTTCAGGATACTGTTTTAAAAACCGAGAAAAGTCTAAAAGTCTAACAAATGCAGAGATTTTAATAGTTTGGAATTATGGCATATCTGGCTCATCACTGTTGAAAATATGATAGTATCAGGTCCTATGAGCCAGGATTCAGGAATAAATAATAGATCTTCTTACTTTTATGACTTAATTTAACTATTAGCTAAGTGTTAGCAAAAGTTTTACAGTCAAAGCTTGGCTAGAGGAGAATATTATAAACAAGAAGACAATGATCTGAATGCCCATGGTCAGTTTAAAGATGCAAGAGCCTTTTTTTACTCATGGTGGTTCAAATGCATATCCTTTTCTTCTTGCTCTTTCAGTAAGTCAATAGATTCTTTATATGATGCCTATTAGCTTTGAAAATGATCAAGTGTGCCAACTGTGGCCTGAAAACTGCTGGTCCCTACCTTACTTTTCATACAGAAATTCTGGATGGAACGTCAGGCTTTCCTATCAGTGTTTTCATATATGTTCTACCTGATAGCTTTCCTGGCTAATTCCTTGCAGAATGGGACAACCATAGATAATCAAATGAACCATATGATTTTTTGAATTGTCCTCAGATGGAATTTTAATAAGATAAATAAAAAAAGTCAAAACATCTGGGTGACCACATGGGGGGGGAAACATCTAAACTTGGCAATACTTCAGTAGATCAAACACTACAGTAAAGAGTGCAAGACTTTCCCAAGAAGTTTCCAAGACGTCATCAGTATACCAGATGGCTAAAAGAATCCAGGAGAAAAAAATGGAGAGAAGAATGAAATAACATGACTGATGTTATGAAACATTCTGCAGACATCCAGATCATGACCTTACATATGAAGATCTTCCATCATTTACTGGGAAGGGCAAAAATCCAAGAGATTCCCCTGTGCCTATTTTGGGAGATATAGGATCTAATTTGTTTCTCTGCAGAGTTTCCAATATTTTATCTAATGCCTCTACTTTGGAACAGACATGTGATGAATAACAGCTACATCTCCTCTCCACCCTTCAATTTTTTAAAAATAGAATTAACCTTAATGAGGAAGATGTATCTATCAATCTTTTTGAACTGATTAGTTTGCTCAACATGTAATTATCGATTTCTGTTTCTCTATTTCTAATAGTTACAACTAAAGAACACCCTTGAATATATTTACATTTACTGGTCTAATATATATGCAATGCTGTGGATATTTGTGGATTGCCCTCTGCAGAAAACACAGGGAACAGTCTTTAATGTGTGATACTATTGGATGAGCATTTGATGTGATGCTATTGTAAAAAGCAGTTCTGCGTATATAAAACAAAACAATCCGATACCTAATAAGCATTTGATCTATTACAATTTGTGCTGTTTTTGCAAACTTCCAAGGGTGTTCTTGTCATGGAGAATGGAAAAGCCTAATTTAAATAAAATATTCTGCAAGGTGAAGGTTATCACAGTAAGAAATAGACTCGTCTACCTTTCTTCAATCAGTCACTTTTACTTACAGACAAAAGGCGCCAAAGCAAGAATATCTAATTATATTATTTTTATCTGAAATTTCTTTTTAAGTATGGGCAAACATCTCCATCTGTTTGTACAATGGCTTAAACAAATCTGTCACTTTTTAGGATTTGATCACCTACAGTATTTTCATTCATCTCTTTGCCAAGTTTGAATTGTAGACATTTGAGTATAGGGGCAAATATAGCTTATATTTATAATTTTATGTTTCACTTTGACCATCTGCAAAAATGGTCAGAATGAAATGTGACGACCTGAAGGAGAAATGCAATCCTTACTAAATGCAAACTGACTTTTGTTTGAGCAACAATACCAGGGGAAAAAATAAAGCAATTTTTTTTTTACTTTGATTTAGACTTGGTTTTGAGCTTTTTGCTATTTTTATCCTTCGCACACTGGATAATTGTAAAGTTCAATAAAACATTCCCTCTTGTCTTTGCAGTAACTTTCCTATTTCTTTATTAGTAAAAATGGGGGAGGGGAAAAAAAGCCAAACTTCTACCACTTGTGACAGCTCTCCAGAGAGAAACAAAAGAATTCAATTACCTCACTGTGTCTAATGCGCAGTTAAATGCTACACTGAATGAACCTATTCATCAGGACGACCCAATGTGAAAATTAGCCGGGTGACATTTGCAAATGTGGGGGGGGGGGGGGAGGAGGAGGAGGTAGCAAGCTCTTAAAAAGGATCTTTGGGGGTGGGAGATTGTGAAGTGAGGCTCACCCACTTGAAATGTGATGCTTTACAAGAGTCAGATATTCAGAAGGAACATACTCTAGCAGGTCTCTTACTGAAACTTTTGCCCCAGTCCAGCTTATCCATTTCTCAACAAATCCAGGTAGAATAGAAGAAGGTCATGTGCAGGTTGTCCTTGACTTACAACAGTTCACTTAGTGACTGTTTGTACATTGAGGACTACCTGTAGTAAATACCACCTTTCTATGGACAGATTTGGCCTGCAGAAGTGAAAATATTTTTTTAAAAAACAACAGTGGGAGAGCAGAGGGCAAAACAGAACAGCTACCAGATAAAGATGAGACCCTTGATTTGTTTAGATCTGTGGCTACTTTTGGAATTTTGAGAGAACATATCAAGGATTCTCCAAATGCAGAGGGAGGCAAAAGCATCCATTCATTAGAAGCAAAACCAGCAAGGAGATTATTTGCTACCTCACTTTATATTCCAAATGCTCAGTTACCTCCAGCTTTCCTTTGGTAGGTAGATTTCCAAACAAAGCTTAGACTGCAGTTATCTTCTGTAAGACTTGTGAGGTAGCCCAGATAAGAAGCACACCAGAAGAACTAGATCTATTGTAAAGTTACGTTAACTGAATCTTGCAAAAAGTAATGTCTCCCCCCTTGCCTTTGCAGTGCAAGAAACTAGGGAGGGTCCCTTCTGAGATCTTTGCCATTGCCCCCATTCCTTCTGCAGACTCAATCTGTCTTTTATTTGACCATTGCCTAGTCTTCAACTCTTCCTTCTCTCTCCCACGGTCATTCCTATACACCATTGCATCTTCTGCCTGTGTTTTCTATGAATGGTTAGGGAACCTTGGTGCATCTAAAAGCATTCTTAATAATAAAGATAACCTGGAATCTGGCAACTTGCCTTCCATTTTTTTGGTAACTGTAAATGTGATTACTAGCAGCTTAAATTACACTAAGAAGCATAATGGTAGTCAATGTAGCTTGCACAGCAGGGGTTTCACATGTGCCAAGTAAGTGGTATCATTAACTGCCCATGATGTTACATTCTACACCACCAGAAGCTTTTGAATATTCATCAAGGGCAGCTCCATGCATTGTAGTAGTCCAGGCTAGAGATCATGGGGGCATGAGTGACCATGAGCAAGTCCCTCCCAATCCTGGAAGAGGGGTAACTGATGCATAACACAAAATTATACAAAGGTCCACCTAGCCACAGCTTTCACTTGCTCCTTGAGCAAGAGACATGAGTCCAGGAGAACCCCAGATTGTGAACCAGGTATCTCTGAAGCAGTGCCATCCCATCCAGAACCAAGATGGGAAGTCCCCAGAATCAGAAGTCCAAAAATCCAGAACCACTTGTTCTTGTTTGGATTCTGTTGAAATCTGTTTCACCATATCCAGGTCCCCACAATTTCCAGGCACTGAGACAGAATTTCCATAGCACCACTCAGATGATATGGAATTGAGATATAAAGCTGTGTAACATCAGCACCCTGATACATCACCCCAGACTTTCAGATGAACTCCCCCAGAAGTTTCATGTAGATGTTAAACTGGAGGGGAGAAAATACTGAGTTCTGTAGCTCCTCAGAAAGGAGTTCTCCCTACCTTTCACCTCTGACTGGCACTGAGCCCAGAAGATGGAGGAGAACCAGCACAACACTGTGTTGCACATCCCAAAGTCCCAGAGTAGACCCAGAACGATACCATGATTGATGGTATCAGAAACCACTAAAAGGTCAAGAAGAGCAAAGATGGATGTACCATTCCCATCCCACTCCTGCAGAGATCAACCAAGAATGCAATCAGTGCCTCTTGTTGCCAAACCCAGGCCTTATCCTTGACCAAAAGCAATCAATCAACCCAATTCTTTTTTTTTTCTTAACTTCCTAAGAATAACAATCCTGCAAAGCTGGAATTGATTGGGGATATTACAGTCTGGGGACCAGATGGGAAATGAAATGTAAGAGAGGCTGAGAAGGCACATGGGGAGCTGCTCTTAAATAAAATTTGTCTCGAGAGTTCACAAAAGTTCAGGAACAAT
This sequence comes from Azemiops feae, assembly GCA_023970755.1. Taxonomy (NCBI): domain Eukaryota; kingdom Metazoa; phylum Chordata; class Lepidosauria; order Squamata; family Viperidae; genus Azemiops; species Azemiops feae. The sequence continues at coordinate 386,805 of JALGBA010000172.1, read as the reverse complement.
AGAAATCACTTGTGGAAAGTGCCTAAGCATAAGTTGTCTTGAGTTTCAATTGTGATTTCTATTAATTCTTATTTCAATGCTTATGTAACCTAGTCTTGTGTACTAGGTTTCTGCAAAAGAATGCTTCCTTTTTGATAAAAGGGTTTTGTCAAACATCCATTTAGTAGCTCTTTGTAAGATAACAGCACCACCTCCCATATCTAATGAAATTAACTGCTGTGTTGCATCACCTAACTTCTTTGGCAATTGCAGTTTTTAGATGAGTCTCCTGTGCATGCACTGAAACCTCTTCTGATGTTCCAATCAACCACAGGAAGTGTTAGAAAAGTTCTCTACTTGTGTGCAATGCATGATGGAACTGCCAGCTGAAACTTTGATGCAGCTAATAGCATAACCTCTATGCCTCGGGGAAGTTAATTGCATCACTTTTAGGGTGTGAAGTACCTCACTGAGACAAATCACAGCTGTTTTGCACATCCCTGTTGTGTACTCCTCCATTTTGCATGTTACCCATCTTTAGTAGGATTTTTAAATAGCACAAGACACCAACTTCAGGAATAAACACTTATCAGCTGTGACATTTGACGGAGAGCTTCATGGTTATTCTTGGAAGCAGAGTACATAATTATATAATAAAGATATTTGAGTTTGGTGTTCATTAATCTGGGAGTGCAATTTTACAGTCTGGGAGAGCGTGCCATCTGGTAACCAAGGTTTGCAGTGGACTGCATAATGATGGGTTGGGTGGAGGTTGAACTGACCTTACCTGATCCAAAACTCTGAAGGAACGATTTATTTCAAAAATGTTGATTTTGATTTATGTTGGTTTTTCTTTGCTTCAACTACACCTTATCTTCCATCCAAATATTGTCAATGAAGAGTGGTTTTAATAGTACTTAAGGAAGAAAGTACTAAATGTATGTGAAGTAATTAAGATTCTGTGAACATTGCTTTTTTTTCTCAGCCTCATCTCTTTGCAAATCCCAGCATATCTCTGGGCAGCTCTTAGCAGCTCTATCTCTGTTTCTGTTTATCTCTCTATCTCTCTGGATGTCAGCTTCACAGCCCTAGTATCTCTCCACTACCCAAAACTTTTTGTTTTTCTTATCAATAATCGTTAAGTCAATCTTGACTCCTGGATACTGAAAAAGTTCTTGGCAAGATTTTAGAAATGGTGTCTTATTGCCTCTCTCCTAGGGCTGAGAGAGAGTGACTAGTCCAAGGTCATCCAGTTGGCTTTATTGTCCAAGATGGGAGAAGAACTCACAATCTCTTGGTTTTAGCCAAATGCCTTTATAAACTACACAAAACTGTTTTTTGTATAATTCTACTTGGGTTGCAATGTTTAATGATGTCAGAAGAAATAATATTTACTTTGATTCAGTAGCATCTACGATAACATACAGTGGTCTACCTCAAATTTGTGTGTCTCTGGTGTGTTTGTATTATAAATCCAATGTTTGTGTTAGCTGGAGAATTCTGGGAACTAAGGACCTAACAAATCTGATGTCAATTTTTAGTCTTTTATTGCTGCTTGTAGTTGGGGGGAAAAGTAGAATTTGATAAAATAAGTGTTAAAAAAACATACAAACATGTTTTGGCATTTTAGAAAAAGTATGTTTTCTGTGTCCTTTTTTGCTTGAGCAAAGGAAAATTATCATTTTTAGTGGTGCCACATTATCATTTCTGGATTTTTTTTTCATAGCAATGTACTTTTACAGATTGATTTGTAAGGTCGAGTGAAAAGGTTATATATGAAATATACATTTCCATTTATGTAACTTTGTGAAAACAAGGCGCTTCTCTTTTAGGGTCATTATTTATTTTGTTTTGTTTTTATCCCATTTTACAAGCAGACATTCTCTCAAACGCACAATGCGAGTGAAAATGATGTGCATAAATGTCAGTGAGGTGAAGAATTTAGCTCTGTGTTTACAAGCTAAAAAGCAATAAATACAAGGAAACAGGCAGAGAAGAGAGATCTATTTAGTAAGGCCAGAGTTAAGATACATTCATAAACAGAATGCATCAAAAACAAATGGAAATGATCCTTTAACCTTTCTTTCCCCTCACCCTGCTTGATCAGAAAGTCAAGGTAACTTTGTTACCCTTCCATTCCTAAGCAAAGAATGAACTATTAGCTTCACAATTACATCTGTAGACTGTTTATCCAAAGTCACAAAGAAACACTGAAATATTTGAAAAGTGCCCTGAACCAGGTGTAGATTGATCATTTGAGTTCCCTGCTGATCTGTTTGTTTAGGCAATTGATAAGACATTGCTTTTAATACAAATAGGCAATCAAGCTTTTGAAGAAAAACTTCTGCTGAAATCAATCCCATTGAACATAATTTCAGACTTAATTATGCTCTGGAAAGCTTTTCCTCCCATATCTGTAGATATCCATAATGTTCTACAAAAACATGTGCATTTGAGTAATAAGGGACTGAGCTAGGCTTTCCTGTGTTGTGCTTCTGAGTCTGGAATATGAATTCTTCTGGAAAAGGTTCTTGAAGGTACTGCTGTCCCAAACAAGTTGTGGATTAATCCCAAAACAAACTTGTCAGAATGTAGAGAGCAGTTCTTTCATGTTGTCCCACTGCATCGAATGGTGCTGGGAAACTAAACTCAGTCCAACACGTATCTACCATCTTCAGAAAAACTGATCTACCTATATACAACAGTAGATGAATCAAAGGCTTGACTTTGTATAAGGATGCTTCTTGTCTTTTTAAACCTGAGGCTTTACAACATTGCAATGGTGATGCAGAATTCTTGAGTCATCCAGAATAAAACAAATTTTAATTAAACTTCTCACAGATGGGAAGTATTTCAGAACTGAGAAAATTTGAAAGAATTTATCAGCAGTATTCTTCTCCAGTGGGCAATGGCTACTATTTTATGCTAGATGTTTTTATTCTACTAAGTATTGAAAAGTATTTATTTCTCTTTAAAAAAGTATGTCTGTATGTGTGTGTGTGTGTGTGTGAGAGAGAGAGAGTTCCCCAGAAATCATCTTTCTCTCTGACATCCCTGTATCCTTTTTAGAACATTTTGTGCTATAAACAGGGTAGTCGTTAAGGAAAAACAAATGAGGAAGCCACACTTCTAGCAATTTATTCTTTGCTGTTTCTTATTACATGGTGTTCAGAGAATCTCATTAGTATGGATCCATATTACCCCTTCCTCCTTAGGCTTGCATGCATGGAAGCAGAAGCAGCTTTTGCATATGTCCTACTTTGAAAAGGATCAATGCTCATTTGTAACCAATGGGCTGTTTTGTTTATTTAGTGCAGGAAAGACTTTGACAGCATTTCCATTGTCACAGTTAATTACATCACAACAGATGAGACTCTTCCTCTGGAATAGAAGCATAGCCTGTCTGATTTGAAGGGGAAGGAAAAGGAACGTATGATCATTAAAAGGAAAAAAAAAAATTCTGCATGGCTTGCCTATCTTTCTAGTGCACTGTTAACCCTGAAAGAGGGAAATTGCTTTATCTCATTTTCATTTTACAGCTAAGAGGGAAATCAGTCTCTTCTTCTCATTTTATGGAGAGGTAGACCAATCTCAGAGAAGATAACTGGAATATATTTTATTAAGAATATGAGAAAAAAACCAATAAAAGGTAACACACTTCTCCTTTTGCTTTAAGTAGTTTTGGGTGTAGAATATTCAGAGGCAAAGAAGATAAAAATATAAAATTATATTTAAATATAAAATTAATCCATCATCTGAAAATTATGTCCAACAGAAAAAATAAAAATGGCTCTGAGCAGATCACAGAGTGCATTGATCTGCTTCTGTCAGCCCCGATAGATACATCAAACCATGGAATCAACAACTCCACAGAAAGTCCGAAACTACCTTTATTGAAACATCTCTCCATCAAGATCATCCTCCTTACTCTCTATACGTACCAATATAAAAGCAATTCTGATATAAAAAAGCTTCACCTTACATAAAGCACCAAAGAATTGGACTGAACTTGTGTACCAGTAATAATCCCCAGAATACAAAGCATTAACTAGCAGACCCTAAACAAACAAACAAACAAACAAACAAACAGTCCTTAGCTAACTTTTTCTTATTTTCAGAGAATAAAATAGAATAGAATAGAAATATTTATTGTCATTGTGTATCTCATGAAATTAAGTGCTGTCGACAGTGCACACTACACAAAAATAAAAACCACAAGTAAAAAACATACATTATATACACAGATCCTTCACATTCTATTCACCATTGCGCTGCCCCTAATATTGCATTTCAATGTTGCACTATATAGTAGTATTTAATATGGTTACAGCTCTGGGATAAAAACTATTTTTCAGCCTATTTGCCTTTGTTTTTATTATCCTGTACTGTCTGCCAGATGGTAATAGTTCAAAAAAAAGAATGTCCGGGATGAGATGAGTCTTTAAGAATGTTTTGAGCTTTCCTAAGACAGCGGGAACTGTACAGTTTGTTGGGGGGGGGGAGGAGAGGGCAGACAATAATCCTCTGGGCAATGGTAATGACCCTCTGGAGCACTTTCCTATCTGCTACTATGCAGTTGGCAAACCACACACCAATGCAATAGGTTAGAATGCTCTCTATGGAGCAACGGTAGAAGGTCACCAGCAGTTTTTCATTCAGTTGTTGTTTCCTGAGAAGTCTCGAGAAATATAATCTCTGCTGGGCCTTCTTAACCAATGCTGTAACCTGAGCAGTCCAGGTCAGGTCCTCCTTTATGGTAACACCCAGAAACCTAAAGCTGGCCACCCATTCCACGTGGTCTCTGCTGATGATCAGGGGCTGGATGTCTGATCTATTCCTCCTATGATCTACTATAAGATCCTTGGTGTTAGTGGTGTTGAGAACCAAATTATTGTCTCTGCACCACAAGAGCAACTGTTCCACCTAAACCCCCTCGGGGGTAAGCCCCACCACTGTTGTATCATCCACAACTTTAATAATAATATTGCTGGGATGAGTGAGGGTGCAGTCATAAGTGTAGAGGGTGTAAAGTAAGGGGCTCAACATACAGCCCTGTGGGGAGCCAGTATTAAGAATAAGGGCTGAAGAGATATAGTTGCCTAATCTAACTCTCTGAGAGCGGCCAGACAGGAAGTTCATAATCGAAAGGCAGATTGAATGTGAAAGTCCGAGGTTGACATGTTTAGACATCAGTGTGTATGGAAAAATTGTGTTAAATGCAGAGCTAAAATCTACAAAGACCATCCTTACATAGGTCTCCCGCTGCTCCAGATGAGTCAGAGCAGTATGGAGAGTGATGGCTATGGCGTCCTCTGTAGATCTTTTTGCTCTGTATGCAAATTGGTGACTGTCTGTCAACTTCTCAGTCCTATACTGTAGCAATAGCAATAGCACTTAGACTTATATACAGTGCTCTACAGCCCTCTCTAAGCAGTTTACAGAGTCAGCATATTTGCCAACAATCTGGCTCCTCATTTTACCGACCTTGGAAGGATGGAAGGCTGAGTCCACCTTGAGCCTGGTGAGACTAGAACTGCCAAACTGCTGTAAGCCGGCAGTCAACAGAAGTAGCCTGCAGTACTGCATTCTAACCACTGCACCTCCAGGGCTCTTAGCACACTTTCTTACTTTGGCAACTTTAAGCTGTGTGGCCTTCAACTCCATTCCCCTAGCAAACTGGCTAGGGAATTCTGGGAGTCTGTGTCTCTGTCTCTCTGTCTGTCTCTGTCTCTGTCTCTCTGTCTCTCTCTGTCTCTCTGTCTCTGTCTCCGTATCACTATCCCCATCCCCCTCCATATCACTATCCCCCTCTGTATCCCTATCCCCCTCCGTATCCCCATCCCCATCCCCATCCCCCTCCGTATCCCCATCCCCATCCCTATCCCTCCCCCTATCCCTATATCCCCCATCCCTATCCCCCCCATCCCCCCCTCCCTATCCCTATCCCCCTATCCTATCCCCTATCCCTAATCCCTATCCCTATCCCTATCCCTATCCCCCTCCCTATCCCATCCCTATCCTATCCTATCCCCCCATCCCCATCCCCATCCCCCCATCCCATCCCCCTCCCCCTATCCCTATCCCTATCCCTATCCCATCCCCGTCCCGTCCCCGTCCCCGTCCCCATCCCGTCCCTGTCCCTGTCCTGTCCCTATCCCATCCCATCCCCATCCCCATCCCCATCCCCATCCCCCTCCGTATCCCTATCCCCGTCCCTGTCCCTGTCCCTATCCCTGTCCCTGACCCTGTCCCTGTCTCTATATCATTTCTGTAGTCACCCATCTCAGCAAACAACTCTGGGTGTCTCACAATTCAAAAGATATATTACAGTTAAATTAAAAATAAATAAATTAAAACAATAAAAACAGTAAAAATCCCTTAAAACAGTAAAAAAAAAACTCATTAAACTCTCTAGTTCAAAGCACATACAGAAGCAAGATACCTGGCCCATTAACCATATAGCCAGGAGGCAGGGCCCTTGGTGCTTGTAGCATAACCACGTTTTTAGAGCTCCACAGAAGGCTAACAGGTTGGTGCCATTCTAATCTCCAAAGGGAGGATGTTCCACAGAGCAGGGGCTGCTGCTGTTGAAGTCCACGCATCTTAAAGTTGCCAAGGTCGAGAAATTCTGCTGTAGCAGACACTGAACTTTTTGCTCTTGTGATATTTATACCTTTTTTTTAGATAAAAGTAGGGAATTTAGTGTCCCAAAATGTTTTGGACTACAACCCCTTGCTTTTAACCATCCTGATTCAGGACTGGTAGGAATTAAAATCTAAAACACCTAGAATATGCAAGGTTTCCTTAAAAAAACAACTTCATCAGATAACTTGTACATGAATGTTCTCTCTTCAAACTATTGATTTACTTTTCCCTTTATACTCTTGTGCCTCTACTTTTGGATAGTCAAAGCCTGATGTGAACTCAGATGTTAAAAATATACATGGTTAAGAACAATGATAAATTTACCTCCCACACAAATTACTCCCTTCCTAAACCCTTCAAACTGTGAGAAAGTTTGTTGGGGTGAAACCTAGAATTCCAGGTAGCACGGTCATTTTACTATGAATTTGGGAGTTAAAAGCTAATCTATACTGAGGGCATTGGGCTGGGGAAAGCTGAATCTGTGGCTCTTGAAAGGATTTAAATGTAGGCTTATGTCAGAACTGGGGAAGCAGAGGAGAGAGTGAAGACCTAGATTAGGCATTATGTATGGCCATACTACAGGGAGAACAGTGACCTTAAATTTGCCTGAGCTGAGTCTGAGTCTGTTGAACTATTACCTTGGAAAGAAAGGTGGCTATTTTAAATATGTATTTCCTATCATTCAATGCACTTGAAATGAAATAAGTATGGAGATAAGTGCCTGGAAGCTTCTCTGCAAGTGTCTCAATGGCTAAGTCTTCTGGGATAATGTTATTCTGTTATTCTACCTACAGTGCTGAGCTAAAAATAGAAGAGGCAGCGTGTTACTTTCTGAAGAGGAAAGAAATGTTGAAAATAGGGCATGATTTCCCTTCATAGTAATCACACTTCTCTCATACACACACACACACACACACACACACACACCCCACACCACACCATTGGCAAAGAATGCAATTCAGCCTGCAATGAAGCAATTGACGTAGACACTTCATAAGATGATATAGAATTGTACCAAAATGCCACATAATGATGCATCATTCTAAAAGACTTGGAAATAAATGTGAGCAAATATTTATACTGAAGACCATTGTCAAGCGCCAGGGAAATCAGGAGATCCAGGCAGTTCAGATGGGTATAAAGATTTATTAGAAGCTTAAGCTCTCTTCAAGAATCTGAACTACTAATGGTTAAAGCAATTTGGCAGTAAATAAGGAATTCACAGTGGACTGGACTTAGATCTCTTGTGGGCACGAAAGGACTCATAACTGATGACGTGTTTGACTCCTCCCTTGGGCTCAGCCTGGTCATCTCCTACATCCATCCATGATTCATAACATGTGCCTTTATCCATTTGGTCCAGCAAAGTTCTACCATAGTATTCCCATGTGGACATGAAAGGAGAATTCTTTGAATCAATACTTGATCTATCTTGAATCTCTTGATCTAGAGAAGATCCATATTGCTTCATTTCTAAATAATTTATATATTGTCTCTCTTTTCTCTTCTCTTCCTTCCCAGTTTAGCTTGGCTGTACCTCCTGCTATGGCAGGTGTGGTTTAGAATTGTTTGAAATACATTTGTTTGGAAAGAGTCAAAATTAGACAAATAGCCATGAAACATTGGTACTTCTTATCTAAAACTGGAGCCCAGCCACTAAATATCCATAGAAGAGTTATGAAGGTACAGAAATACAGATGGTACAGAAATTGTAACTTGCTTTCTTCTCCACAGGCCTCCTGTTTATGAAGATATTGCTGGTGAGAAAAAAAAAAGCTTTTCATGAACTATGCCAAAATCCAATTTTTCCCAGGCTGAATTGTTTAATTGATTGGTGTCCAAGAATTATTGCCTGTGAAAGCTGGATTCTTTTATCCTTTTATCCCAGATTATTCCACCTTGCTTATGGAGAACAAACTACTGCATTAACATTGAAAAGAAAATGAAAATACATTTACAATATATTGAAATAATAGGCAAATGGATGATGTCACAGAAAAAAGGCAATAACATGAACCATACATTTAAAGCTTTACTAAAGAGGTATTTGCAATACATTTGACTAAAATGATTAAATTAATAACATAGAAATTGAAAAGAAATCTAGGTATCATAAGTGATAACAATATATTAATCAAAATCATGAAAAAGTATGTTTGTTTATTTATTAAATTTATTGGCCACCGATGTTACCACAGGGTAACTCTATATTCAGTTAGAACCATTCTCTACATAAGTCTTACAAAGCATTTTAAATGCCTAGGCATGAAATCTTAAGTGGAGGCTCAGAACTTCTAGATGGTATGCAAATTTAGATGAAAGAGCCACAAAGTTATTGAATGAAGTTTTGAAGAAGGATTTCCTCATTGTCTAAGGTACTACTGTCAGATAGATTCTCAACTGGCTAACCAACTGCATTCAGTGAGTAGTCCTCAATGGAACTAAATCTGCATGCAGAGAAACATGCAGTGGTGTACCTCAAAGTTTTGTATTATGCCCAGTACTTTTCAACATCTTCATAAATGATCTAGAATAGATGAGAGAACAGAAGGGAAACTCATCACATTTACAGACAACAACAAGCTGGGCAGAATAGCTAACACTTTGGATGATACGATTCAGAAGGACCTTGACAGATTTGAACACTGGGCCCTAGCCAACAAAATGCAGTTCAGTGGTGAAAAAAGTAAGATCCTACATATAGGCAAGAAAAACCAAATGCACAGATATAGAGTAGGTGGAATCTGGCTGATAAGGGATCTGGAGGCTAAATCGTATGATGGATGATTGGAGGAACTAGGTATGTCTAGTCTAACAAAGAGAAGTACTGGGAGTGATATGATAGCACTCTTCCACTACTTGAGGGGCTATCATAGAGAACAAAGGGTTGACCTATTCTCCAAAGTACCTGAGAGCAGGAAAAGAATATATGGAAGGTTATCAAGGAGAGATCCAACTTATATCTAAGGAGAAATCGTCTGACAGTGAGAACAATTAATCAGTGGAACAGCTTACCTCCAGAAGTAGTGGAGTCCATCATTGAAGGTTTTCAAGAAGAGACTGGACAGCCATTTGTCCAGAATAGTATAGGCTCTCCAAGGTCCCTTCCAACCCTATTATATTATATTCTAAGGAAAGTCAAATAATAGAATGGTCTGCATTTGGGGGAAAGAATCTGAAGGCCTTGGGTTAGGAGTAATCTAGCAGCTTGCCTACCTAGAACCCAGGAAAACATAATTTATTTTTTTCAGTATTTTTGTAAATAATTCTTGGTGATATGGGCATAACATGTCATGCTTCATTTGGCCACCATATTACTACTTTTATTTCCAAATTTCATTAGTTGCTATTTCTTTGAATATCATTGGCTGTTGGTAACTCCCAATTAAATTAATACTGTAGGGGTAAATTGATAGCCCCAAAGCTTTCCAGTTTCTTTAATTTCTGCTTCTTAATTGAGTTTCTCACATACGGCCTTGCACTTCATTAATTATATAATAAGCGTGACCTTTCAAAACATTCCCTTTTTTTGCACCAAGCATCCCACACATGCACACACACTAGATTGTGTAGGTTAAAATGTACTTTTTACATAGATTCAGAAACTCACCCTCTAAGAAAAGACATTAGAAATAAAATTAATATTGAACAATATAACAAAGCAAAATATAGATCTATGGTCACTTAGTACATATTGATTCTTACAGCTATATTGCAAAAGCAATGAAATCTAATGCTAGCTTAGCAAGTTGCTGAAGCTAGAATACCTCATATTTGTAATCCATTATGTTCTGTTAAATAATTTTTGTACATCAAAGTACTACATTAGAACAGCATAATGTGAGAATAGTAATGATATGACAATGATAACATAATTTAATGTATTTAAAAGCAATATAAATACTTAATATTGCATCTAGTTATTTGTATGAATTCCAGTAAGATCTTACAAGTTCTAAACCCCTCCTTGGTGAGAACATAGAATCATAAGGCTGGAAGGGATCTTGGATCTTGGTCCAAACCCCTTGTCAAGGCAGGTGTTCTTATATCATCCTGGATAAATGCTTGTCCAATCTTTTCTTGAAGTGATCCACAAGAATGATAATGGGTCTGGAGGCTAAATTCTATGATGAATAGCTAAGGGAATTAGGTATGTTTAGCCTAAGGAAGAGAAGGCTTAGGGGAGACATGATAGCAGTCTTCCAAAACTTGAAAGGCTGTCACAGGGAAGAGGCCATTGATTTATTCTCCATAGTACCTGAAGGCAGAATAAGAAGCAATGGGTGGAAGTTTGTCAAAGGGAGATCCAACCTGGAAATAAGAAGGAATTTCCTGACAGAGATAATGATTAGTGAACGGAAGACAGAATTACTATGAATAAAGATAAATGCAATTGAAGTAATTGCGTAATTATAAGGACTAATAAGAAATGGATGATTATAATATGCTTAGAGGGGTTTGCCTCTGAAAACCACTCAGAAGCTGTGTTGGTCTAGAAAGCAGCATAAATGTTTTGAGTGTCCCTCAGTTCATGTAGTAACATCTCTGCTCTGGCAACTGCACAGATTGTTACTTGGCTTTCAGGTAGAATTGAAGATGATAGTTGTAATGTTTAAAGTTCTTCATGTCTCATGGCCTGGCTATCTGGGACCACCTGTCTTCAGGTCCCATTGTTAAAATGTCATTTGGTGAGGCCTTGGCTTAATTTTTATGTGGTTGCTTTGAACTATGAGATAGTATTCTTCCTGAAATTGCATAGCCGGGCACTGTTGTTATTTAGGAAATCTCTGGAAATACGGCTCTTTCAGCAGGCTTTAGAACAGGGTGATTTGTGACACTGCATTGATATTGGAACCTTATTTCTTCCTCAAACAAGCAATCTTGGGTGCCCCCAAAACAGTACATGTAAACCTCTGCTGTGTGAGCTGCATTGGGTGCCAGTTTGCCTCTGGGTCCAGTTCAAAGTGTTGGTCATAACCTTTACAACTCTACATGGTATGGGGCCAGGCTACCAATAGAACTTCCCCCATCATATCAGCCTATCCCACACAGTCAGGCAGGAAGGTACTGTATGTTGTAGATCCTGTCAATTAAAGAATCCCAACTGGCAGGGCCAAGGAAGAAAGCTTTCTCTGCCATTGCCCACACTTCTGGAATATTCTCTCCCCCCCCCCCCGAGGCAAGATGGGTCCCTAATTTCCTGTCAAAAATATCTAAAGATCTGGCCTAGCTTGAAGGTCACAGCCATGGGGCTGGTTAGTGCCCTGAAAGCCCTCGCTCTACCCTTTTAATTTTTTTATTGCCATATTTTGAATTAGTCTGACCCTATTTTAAATTTTTATATTCAGTTTTTAGGTTTTTAACATTTTATATGTTTTTGACATTTCATTTATATACCACCCAGGATCCCTCTGTGAGGGAGAAGGGTGGTTTGTAAATGTAACTAACTAACTAACTAACTAACTAACTAACTAACTAACTAACTAACTAACTAACTAACTAACTAACTAACTAACTAACTAACCAACTAACTATAGATTGGTAGTTCAATAGATTGATATATGATAGATAATTACTGTTTTCTATTTGTTTTATTGTTTCAATATATGTCACATAGAGTTATTTGGATGATTGAGGTGGTTTACAAATGATTGAATGAATAAACAAATACTTTGCATGTGTATTACTCCTTCAGATTTCAAAGTCAGATCTCACATGTATAGAAATTATATGATATATTGTCTTTCAAACATTTCCATGAACTTAAGGCATTTGTCAACCATTTTTTTCTTACAGTCCAAAATCTTTCAATTAGCAGCTCAGTGTGGTTCTTTAAAGCAAACTTTGGTTAAGACTATAATTCCTTAAAGCAAGACTTTTAAGTTCAGTTAAATTAGTCATGTGCAAATTGTCTCAGTCTGGAAACAGTGTTCTCTGGAACATTCTGTTCCCCTCTGGATCATATTGCATCTTCTTTGAGATGATGCTTGGATTCATTCCACCTGGATGAATGTTCTGTAGTTCTCCATTCCTAATTAAATATAGTTTTTAGTTCAAACAACAGCTTCTTATCCAGAATCTTCTAGTAAACTTGATGCCTTATTCATGATCATCTCTAAAGCATGATGCACAGCACGTGTAACACATCACTATGTGAGCTGCATTGGCTACCATTGTAACTCCAATGCAATTCAAAGGTGCTGGTTGTCACCTTAAAGCACTACATGACTTGGGACTGGATTACTTGAGGGACCATCTTTTTCCAAGAGTTTCTACCTGTCCAATTCAATCTAGCAGATCATGGTGCAGATGGACATGCTGCAGATCCCATCACCTAAAGCAGGGGTCTTCAAACTTGGCCCTTTTATGACTTGTGGACTTCAACTCCCAGAATTCCTCAGCCAGGAATTCTGGGAGTTGAAGTCCACAAGTCGTAAAAGGGCCAAGTTTGAAAACCCCTGAGCTAAAGAGCACTGACTGAAACTAGAAGATGGACCCTCTAAGTTATAGATCCTGATTTATGGAATATTCTCCCCTCAAAGATTAGAATGGCCCCAAACCTTCTTGGCCCGTCATAAGGTTTAAAAAATCCACTGAGTCCCTGGGACTCAGAATGTGTCCCTGTTTCTTGGATTTACCTTTAGTTGGTTCACTATCTCTGCTGCTGCATGTATTTATTCATTTTGGGGGGGCTGTTTTAATTGTTTTTAATCATTTTAACTGTTTTAGAATTGTAAGTCATTCAGAGTCACTTGGCTGAGATAGTTGGCTATAGAAATTAAACAAACGAACAATTGAATAAATCAGCTGAATAAATAAATGAGTTCCATTCAAGTTCCACTTAATCCAGACCTTAATAAACCATATAATATATATATATAAAAAAGAACAATGGTATGAGATACAAACTATTGTTTGGTCTTCAGTATAATGAAGAAAGAAATCCAGACTTCTTCATTTCACTGCCTCCGGCCTTCTTCAGCCATTGCTTTTTCTCACTATTTTTATAAGCCCCTTTTCCAATATCCTGTCATTTATCTCCAACATCACTATTGGAGAATATAATCCCTCCTGAACAAAGATCTTTGCTCTCCTGGCAATTGCAACAAAATGGTTAGCTTTATCCAAAGTTTTGCTAGATTGACCTAAGATTAATTGCCCTGGGCTGGTTTTATGAGGGTGAATGGGCTATAAAAAATGATAGATAGGTAAATAAATAAATTAAGCCAGGAAGCATAAACAAGGTCTTGAGTAATGCTGAGGTCACAGATCTAAAAGCTGTGTTTGTTTTCAGTATTTTAAAAAAGCAGGTTCATAGAAGTACCACCGACCCTTCCCACAAAAAAGCTATTTTCAAGCTTTTTCCTAATTTCAGCTTAATTTTTATTTATTCATTTAATCCATTGATACAGCGGACTGGCTCATATACCATAACTGTCAGTAGCTAACATCTAGATAAAAATAATAATTAAAAAAATGAAGCAGGAAATATAATCCAAGGCCAATCACAATTGTATAACCCATATGAAATGAGCTCCTCAAATGCCCAGGAAAAGAACTAGGTTTTTATGTCTTACAAAGTTTGGGCTATATCAGTTTTAAGGGGATATCCTGTTCCATAGGGCAGGTGCCATGACAAACAAGTAATTACTTCTGGGTCCCATCAGATGACATTGTTTTATAGAGGGGATCTGGAGAATGTCCACTCAGTCAGATGTTATTAGAGGTATAGAAATGATTGGAGATAGGCTGTTTCATAAACAAATTGTTTTCATTGGAGAAAATTTTGTTTTGTTAAAGTACAGTTCTAAATGATTCCCCAAGCTCTTTCTACTTCTGCTCTTCTCTCTCCTTTTACCCCTACTTTCTGAATTCACCCAGGTTTGTCCTATCCAGTGAATGAAATCATATTGGCTGGGTTCACATATCAGACTAAGCATAGCGTGATTTGTTATGTATGCAAGGCTACCCAGTGTCTGGTTCAATAAATGATAATAAAATAATTGCAATTTGTTCAAACAATGTTGATTTTTAAATCCGTGCTTAGCATGATGGAAGAGTATGAGAGCATGACTCCAAATAGCTAATCCGATGTGTGTTAGGTTATCAGTGTAGGCAACTAGGTTATCAGTGTAGGCAACTAAAAGGCAATGAAAGCAATGATAACTTAGAGCAAAAGGTGAGAAATTACTAAAGAGGGTTAGAAAAACACTACATAAAAGGAGGCTTTTTTGTTCTTTGAGCCTAAAATAGCCAACTGGATAATATCCTCCCCCTCCCCCTCGTCCTCTCCCTCCTCCTCCTCCCCCCCTCCTCCTCCTCCTCCCCTCCTCCTCCTCCTCTTCGCATTAATAGCCAAAATCTGCAATGCATTGTTTGAACCATTGATCTATACATGGCAGCTGATCCGGGTTAAAATGAAATCTGTTTTTCCTTCTTCTGCTTTTCTTGTAAAACTGGGAGAAAAAGAATCCTTTTGCTGCCAGCAATGTGCAGCAGCAGCCCAAAAAGAAAATGCAGTCCTAGGTTGCATTAACAGAGGGATAGAATCAAGATAATGTGAAGTATTAGTACCACTTTATATAGCCTTAATATGATCACACTTGGCATATTGCATCCAGTTTTGATCACCACATTATAAAAAAGATGTAGAGCAGGGGTCTTCAAACTTGGCCCTTTTATGACTTGTGGACTTCAACTCCCAGAATTCCTCAGCCAGCGTAGAGGCTGATGTAGAGTCTCTGGAAAGAGTGCAGAGAAGAACACCAAAGATGATAGGGGGCTGAAGGCTAAAACATGAAGAATGGTTGCAAGAATTACCCCATTCACTAGTCTAGTGAAAAGAAGGACTAGGGGTGACATGATAGCAGTGTTCTAATATTTGAGGGGCAGCCTCAAAGAAGAGGGGGTATTTTCCAAAGCATCAGAAGGCAAGACAAGAAACAATGAATGGAAACTAATCAAGGAGAGAAACAACCTAGAATTAAGGAGAAATTTCCTAACAGTGAGAACAATTAACCAGTGGAACGGCTTGCCTTCAGAGGTTGTGAGCGCTCCAACACTGGAGGCTTTTATGAAGAGACTGGACAGCCATTTGTCTGAAATGATATAGGGTCTCCTGCTTGAGCAGGGGGGTTGACTAGGAGACCTCCAAGGTCCTTTCCTACTCTGTTATTCTGATGTTTGAATCCTCAGATTAAATTTGGTCCACATATCCTTCCTTGCCTGTTTCCCTTTGCCCCAGGTACTTAAAATCAAAATTAGTTTGTGGGCATTTATGTTCCCAAGGCAGGAGAGATAAGGTATAATTAGCGGTACAACACTCAGGAAGCAAAAACTCAACAGAGTGCAGGATTGTATTTTTTTTTAATCAAAGGGATAGGTCATGGTTTGGTTGTTTTAACAAGAAGACCTTGTTTTGGGAAGTTCAGAGTGGTTGAATGAGAAAGAATTAGCATAGAATGAACAGAATTACATCTGATGACATTTGCAGGACTTGATTTCCTTGGGCAATGGGGACCTAATCAAAAGGATCACATCTATAATTAGCTGATTTCTACTGTTCTAATTGGGTCCAGATCCAAGATGTTTGGCTACCTAAATGCAAAGCAGAAAAAGAAACTGTCACAGGATTGTATATGGATTGTACTCCAGGTTCTGCATAGACAGGGCAAGCCTAATCAACAAGATTGTGCCACCTGTCTTTTCTTTTTGAAGAGCTGAAGATATTCCCTTTTCAAACCAATGAACAAGTGGGGACAGAGGTCATCTTCTGTTACCTTTTCTTAGGATTTATTTCATAAATTACCCGATTCTGGGTATTTGGATGTCTGGCCACAGCATTTTGCCTCTGGGGTCCAGCAGCTTATTCAGGTGAATAATTCCAGGGAAAAGGATGACAAAGTGGGGGCACTGCCAGTGAAAAAGATATTGCAATGACAAAGAAGGGCAAGGTTGCTAAGCAACTGAGGGGAGGGAAGTGGTCTGTTTTGTTGGGTTTGTTTGTTTGCCTTGGACTAATCATTGAAAAGTTACAGAAATGGTTAATTTCATTGTTCCTCTCAGCTTCTTTTTACAAATCAGACCAGAGTGCTTCACAATCAGCATAGCTGAAGAATCCTGCAGAAGTGGTTGTCAAAAGTGGCTGTACTTTGCTCCTAAATAGTAGAATGAATTTGTGCTCCCTCCCACTGAGGTGTCTTAGGGATTTCCGACCCAAGTAGTAACCAGGTCAACTCTACAGAGTTTTTCTTATGACCAGTCAAGGTTGGTTCAGGGTGCTGCTATCTTCCAGACTTCAGATTGAGATACAGTACTTTAGAACAACTTGTTAAGTCACTTGATTGCTCATTCTCCATACACTTGTAATGTAATCATCAGCCCAAATCAATCCACTGCAGGATGAAGGCCTTTGCATTTGACCATAATCTAGGATGCTACCTTGAGGTGTGTGTGTGTTTGTGTGTGTATGCATGTATGAGAGAGAAAGAGAATGAAAAAAACAGAGAGAGGAGGAGGAGGAGGAGGAAGAAGAGGAGGAAACTTTTGAAAAAAATGTCCAGTTATTCAAAGTGCAGATTGTGCAAAGAGGTAGAAGAAATTGTAGATCAACTACTCAGCTCATGCAAGAAGATCGCAGAAATGGATTATAAACAATGAGATATCACAGTCACCAAAATGATTCACTGGAACATCTATAAAAAAATATCATATGGCAGTAATGAAAAATTGGTGGAAAAATAGAGTTGAAAAAGTAGTTGAAAATGAGCAGGTTAAAATATTTTGGGATTTCCAAATACAAACTGATAAAGTCTTGGTTCATAAAACATCACATGTAACTGTGGTTGAAAAGAAGGAAGCATTGATAATTGATTTGTCGATACTATTCAATACTAGAATAGAAGAGAAGGCATTGGAGATCACAAGTTATCAAGACGTGAAACTTGAAACAGAAAGATTGTGGCATAAATTTGCTGTTGTGTACCCAGTGGTTATTGGCACACTGGGTGCCATACCAAAATTATGGTTGTTCACATAGTCAGCCAGATGTTTAGAATGAATTTGCCTTTTTTTATTCACTTATTGAATCTTCCCAAAGACCTGAGATAGGCAGATGTTGTTTGATGGTGCTCAAGGTATCATTGGAGGATGTAATCTGTTTTATGTAAATCTCCCTTTTGTAATTGACCGATGATTTTGTCAGTGTTGATGGTGCTCATGTAGTGTTCCAGATGTTGTTGGAATGCACCCAAGTCACCAAATACTATTGATATTATCTTTGCTTTCTTATGCTACAGTCATTCTACTTCTCTTTGGAAGTTTTTGTATTTTGTGATTTTTTTTCCAGTTCTTTCTCTTCTCTTCTGATCTGGTCTCCAGATCCTGCAACACCCACTCTCCAGACCTTTTTGTCTTTCTTATCAACAATTGTTAGACTTGGAGTGTTATATGGCAGGCACTTGTTTGTTTGAATTTTAATGTCCCAGAGCACTTTATCGTCTTCATTTTTATTACTTTGTCTGTTTTGTTATTCCATTTCTTGGTTGCAAGCAAATAGTATTTCTTGCAGATATTCCAGTGCACCATTGTTGCTACTTTATCATGCTGTTGTTTGTGGTCAGTCTGTGTGATCTTCTTGCAGCAACTAACTAGGCGATCCACATTTTCTTCAGTTTCTTTGCAGA
The DNA here is from genome assembly GCA_023970755.1 of Azemiops feae. NCBI lineage: Eukaryota > Metazoa > Chordata > Lepidosauria > Squamata > Viperidae > Azemiops > Azemiops feae. The sequence continues at coordinate 368,497 of JALGBA010000172.1, read as the reverse complement.
GGCGGCATTTGCTGTCTGATGCCGTCTTCTCAATTCTGGCTTTTTATGCATTAGTCTTTAAGGCTTGGCCTTATGCAGCCAGAATGAACCCCTTCTGGATATCTAAGATAGGCTTCTTGGGGAATATGTAGAAACATAGTCAATCAGTTTTAATTAGGTGCACCATGATCAAGCGGCCCCCAGCTTTTTGGGCATCAGGGACCAATTCTGTGGAGTGAAGTTTTTCTGCAGACTGGTGGTTTCGCGTGCTATTTGCATCCCATGGATGGGGCTTCACTTGTTTGCATGGCCCAGTTTCTGGCATGCCGTGGCCCAGTGCTGGTCCATGGACCAGGGGTTGGGGACCCTTGATCAAGAGTATAAAACCCTTGCATTAGCTAGGTCTTACATAAAACAAGGAGTATCAATGTTGTCATTTTGCCATTGCTGGGTTGTATTCCGTGTGTTTCAGGGCTGTCCTGCAGAAGCAGGCAATAAAATCATCCTTGTGTAGCTTGGAAAATGGTTTGGGCTATATATTTTTTTTCAATTCCAGGATGCATCCATTTCTCTGAATTTGCTTTTGCATCATGTGTGAATAATTTCCATCCTGTACATCTGACCTGAAAAATATTTTAAAAAGAGAAGTTTCATTCCATGCAGTATTAACCTTGTGAATTCTCAAGCTTCTTCCTTCCGTTATATATTCAAGATGGACAGTATTTAATATTTATTTGTTATGTATATGTAGGGGTGTGGGTCTATACATATGTTGTATATAATATGTTTAGGTGTGTGTCATGTATGTGTTTCACTTTGAGAGCGGGCAACTAAATTTCATTTTTGATGTGGGCCGTTGTGCCCACAGTAAAAAAGTGACAATAAAGGTTATCTTATATTATCTTATGAAGTGTGAACAAACTGTGGTCAGTTTCTCACACTGGCCAGGCCCTGTGGGCAGCCTCTTTTTTGTTCTTCCCTCTCTCCCAGGGCAGGTGAGCCCAAGATGTTGTTTGTGGCTTTAGTGTTTTCTTAATTGCTGTATGGTTTGCCACATTATAAAAAGCTGGGTGAGAAATAAAGACGAAAGAGAGGGAGAGATAGAAATGGGTCAGATCCAATTAAAGCTGAAGAGAATTAATAACACTGAATTGGCATGTTTTTATTTAGAAACCAGCACACCTTTAAAAAAACAGAGGCCACATGGGGTGGGGCTCTGGGGAGAAGTAGTGTTAGCTATAAATGGGTATGGCCAAATCACTGGAAAACTGCCAAGGAGAAGACAAGTTTAATTTTTAAATTACAATCTTCATTTTTTTTTATCCTGTATCTTTTTTTTTCAGTTAACAAAAATAATCATGATAAGAGTACCAGGATTTCAAATAGAAACAAACTCTTTGGAATCTTCTCTCATTTGAAATGCCAGAGAAAAATGGCTACCATGTATAGGTGCCCAAAGATGGAGGAAAGGATGAAAGAAATATTGCTCTGCAATAACACTTAGACTTATATACTGTTTCATAGTGCACTCTCTAAGAGTGGTTTACAGAGTCAGCATATTGCCCCCAACAATCTAGGTCCTCATTTTACGGAGCTCGGAAGGATGGAAGGCTGAGTGCACCTTGAGCTGGTCTGGATCGAACTCCTGGCAGTGGAATGCAGAATTAGCTGGCAATACTGCAATTTTAACCACTGCGCCACCATGGCTCTGGAAATGCCATTTCAAGTGCCAAGGAAAAATGGCTACTGTGTATATAGGTGCATGCAGATGGGGGCAAGGAGATGCAAAGGATGAAAAAAAATGTTGCACTGATGGATACAAGCCCTTACACACTTATGAAAGGACAGAGCTTGCATCAAAACAGAACAAGAGTGTTTTGGTTATGTGGACAACAATAGCTGGATCCCGTGGACACCTCTGCTATCTTGTTAAATTAATTAAAGCCAGCCACAAGGTGTTTGTTTTTTGTCCCCACTGAGGTTAGATGGCAGGCTCCCTATGAGGCACCCTCACATTTCACTATTGGAAGAACCATAAACTTCAGCAAAATCTTACATCAACTGATAAAAATAAATGTAAAAATGTAAAAATCCAATGATAGGGAAATTAATACAGCTTACAAACAATGTTTATGGCTCCCCTGAAGTTTTACATTTTCTTAGCAGTAATTCTTCATTCAGAAATTTGCCATAAAAAAGACTGTTTCCTTTTCCCAACAATAATTGTTGGGAAATTTTAAGCAAAACAAAAAGTAACCCAGATAACACGATGTTTATCAAGCACTAATGAAATGTAATAATAGAAAACTAATAAAAAATAAATATATAAAAAAATAATTGTTGGGTTTCTTTAGAACAGGGGTCCACGGCCACTGGACCGGGGCCCACTATCAGACCTTGAGCCATTCGGAACCGGGCTGCAGAAGTGGTGGACGAGCACACACACCATTTGCATGAGCGGCGGGTGCATGTTCCCGCTGCTTGCGCAAATGGAGCTGCATGAGAATCATCCCCTCTCCCCCACCTGCTGGTCCGCAAAGGCGGAAAGATTGGGAAACTCTGCTTTAGAAGAATGAGGAATTCTAATATTAAACCATTAATGTTTTTACAGATAAGCGTTCAGAAACAAACTAGAAATAAGAGCAATTAGAATAAGACATTTCTTTTTTTAAAAAAAACATGATCTGTTAAAAATTGCCAGGAAACAAAACATGTAACCCATTAAGATATACACTGCTTCATCACAAATCTGCAGCATTGAACAGAATATTCTAGTGTATGTCATTTTTCTGCTACATAATTCACCAGAAGGATGCATTTGGGAAAACTTGAGTTTCAAAAAAAGTTTTGACGCTCTTAAAGAAGTGCATACTTTGGCAAACTGCATGCAAAACTCTTTGTTAAGGTAGTCTGGCAATCCTCAAACTGCCTCCCTCCACAGTATTGGGAATGTTAGATTTGCAGTTTAAAATTCAGGCAGTTGTTACCCAAACATTTGGAGGGAGGCAAATTAGGGAAAACTAGACTATATTTTCTATCATAGTCTTTTGTATTTCATTAATTTAATTTGCTAAATTAACTAACAAAAGCCAAAAGGATAACATAGAAGAGACTAATATGAGAAATTAATATGGCTTCAAATTAATTTTATCTATCTATCTATCTATCTATCTATCTATCTATCTATCTATCTATCTATCTATCTATCTATCTATCTATCTATCTATCTATCTATCTATCTATATATCTATCTATCTATCTATCTATCTATCTATCTATCTATCTATCTATCTATCTATCTATCTATCTATCTATCTATCTATCTATCTATCTATCTATCTATCTATCTATCTATCTATCTATCTATCTATCTATCTATCTATCTATCTATCTATCTATCTATCTAACAAATCTGTAAGGCTGACAACTGGCACATGACCCTGAGCATTTTACCAAATTAAAAATCCACTTTACAACAATCCCTAGACCTCTCTGCCCCCTCTGGCAGCAACAAACAGAACCACACCAACCACTTCATGAGCTCCATATCAACCCAGGTTATCTATCATGCATGATACTGTATCAGCCATGTCTTCAGATCCTTCTGAAAAAGTTGGAAGAGGGAAAAGCAAGCTGGGAGAATGACACTAATAAGAAAAAGGGGTCTAGAAAATGATCTTCTAAGCTGCACAATTCCCAAAAGTTTAAACATTTGTTCTGAAGTCTTATTTCTTGCCTCTTTGTCAAATGTATTGACTGGAATGTTAGGAAACAACACTCACCATTAACTCACTGCTGAAAACGAGTTGTAGATTTTTCTTTCCATTGGCAATTCTTTTAGCCAACCCCCATGCCTTAAAAAAAAAAAGCCTCCAGTGGGTTACCTGATGGTTCTGGTCTGGGTCTAGTCTTCTTCACCATCTTCATAAATGACTCATACAAAATAATGAAACAGATGTCCAGCAAATTTGCAGATGAAACTAAGCTGGTCGAAGTGGCTGGGTAAGATTTCTTTCACTTGCAAAAACAGATTCGGGATTCACAAAGTTCTTTTAAAAAAAAAGTTTTATTAATTTTCTGTTATTACAAGTCATACGTGCTTAGTAAACAATGTGTTGTCTGGATTTATTTGTTACTCAGTAATACATATTAACTTCCTCAACATAGATCTGTCCAATACTACACAATCCAGTGTTTTCTTGATCCTCTCTTCTTCCAGTTGTATTCTCATTTTCCCAACACTAAGCAAATATAAATCTTACTATTAATACATGCAAAGTTAAATATGCACATTCTTGTCATAATTTTCTAGCATTATACATAATAAAAATAGTATCAGTTTGTAACATCTCTTCTAACCCATTTGTGTCTTAGTTGTATTTGCAATTAAAGTCCCCTTGTTAAGTCAATATCCTGTTTTTTCAGCTCTTATTTAGCTTTAATTTCCCCTCAGTATTTAAAGTATCTTTATCAGTTATAATTTTCTCAATGTTTGTTACATTTGGGTGACCAAAGGCTCCGCTTATACAACCATCCTAGTATTTTCATATTTCCCCTATCATGAAGAAGTGTGTTATCCTAAATATAAATCATATCTTTCTAATTATAAAAATATTTTGGTATCGAGAAGTTATCTGTTCTTTTAGCCATATTCGAACACAGGTATCCCATCTGGTAAGTCAGATCTTCTATTTTCTTCAGTCTAACTCTGGCTTTCTTCTGTTGCCAAATAACTTTCCAAGTCAATGTATTTAAGTCACCAAAGGATTCTTCCTCTGTTTTTATGGATATTGTCTGAAATAGGAAAGACAATTTATATTCATTAAACAACTCCCACTTTCCTTCTCCTTCAGTTTCTCTTTTCATTTCTTGTTTTCCAGTTTCTAACATTTCACCTAGCAGTTCTATAATCCATTCGATAAGATCTTCTTCCTTATCCTCAGGTATATTTTGAGGTTTTAAGAAATAGGATATCTTTTCCATTTCCGGTATTATGGTTAAGTCTTCCAGATTTTTATTTGCATATGACAGTCTGTAATTTCCTTCCTTTATATCCTCCATCTTTGGGTCAATTTCCTCTGATTTTTCTTCTGTTTTCTGACTTGCTTGTTCATTCTTTATAGTCATTTTCTGAGGGCTTACTAGTTGTAGGTTTAAGTTAAAGACTTGCTCATTTATATTGTCAAACTTCTTTTTAGTCTCATCATAGTTTCTTCTTGAGTCTTCTTTATGTGAGATAATTGCCTCTTGAATTGTTTGCAGCATAGACCGCATTTCCTTCTGAAAAATATTGCCTTTTTCTTGTTGGAGCGACACTCCTACAGTTCCCTGATATGCCAGGCTGGGGGTTTCAGAGGAAGATATTGGGGATGGTTTTTTCCCACTTTTAGCTAGGTATGAAACACCCATTTTGTTACCCCCTTCCAGATATACTATTGTATTCCCCAAGTATTGGCCTTAACTGACACAACCAATCTTAAAATCAATACAGCAATACAGCAATATCTCATAAAGTTCTTATAGTCTTTATGTGTAGCTTTTATAATCCAATAGGTCCCAAAATATAGGTCCACAAATATAGGTAATATTTTGTAACAGTTCTTCTGTTCAGAAGTTCAAAAATTATCAGTCAACCAATGTTTGTAATCCAAAATGTTCAACCATCCTTAAAAGCAGTCCATAAGTCTCTCCCAGACAAAAGTAGCCAAAGATCAAATTTTTCTTTCACTCCAAATAGTTCTTAAAATTAAAAGTCAGAGTTCAGTCAATATTTGTAATCCAGGAAGGTCAGCAGGTTTCAGAACAATTATAGCTCCCACCTTGTAGAAAATAGCCTAAAATGTTTTTCTCCATTGCCAGCTGCTCTCTGTTGAACTAAGAGTCACCAAACATCAAAGAAGCTCAATAGTTATCTAAGTCTGGGCATTCTGCCAAATTCACGCCAGCCATAACAACTATGGTGCTATACTCTATTCCACCACTAGATATCATTAAATATCCATTTTCCAACTCTTAAAATGAAAAGTTAATTTCTTGTTAATATTCTTTCAAATAGAAAATCTTAACAGTTTCCTCAGTTTTCAAGTTTGTCAAGGCTACAGCTTTGTATTACTTCCACTTTGACGTTATGCATTTCTGTCCCCTATAAAGAAATAAAACACCACTTCCATTTTTCTGGAAGGGTGGGGCTGCAATCCCTTCCTTCTCATGTTTGGAGGGGTTTTTTTGCTTCTTGGGAATTTCTCTTTTCCAGGAAATCCAGTTGCAAAGTAGTAAAGAATTCCAAAAGAAAAAATACAGCAGTACTTAAAAAAAGCAGACTTACCAAAAATTCCAGAGAATATTTGAAACATATTAAGTGGAAAAATATCAGTGATGGAGATTATAGAAGCTATAAAAAGGCAAAAAAAGGATAAGACTCCTGGCCCAGATGGATTACCTGCAGAGTTTTATAAATCACTACAAGATGTATTAAGTCCGATCTTGAAAGAACTGTGTAATGAAATTCTCCTGGAGGCTAAAATACCAAATACATGGACTGAAGCCAATATTACTTTAATACCTAAAGAAGACTCTGATTTAACGCAAATAAAATTTTTTAGACCAATATCACTATTAAATGTAGATTACAAAATCTTCGCCTCAATAATGGCAGAAAGACTAAATAAATTTTTGATTGAATTTATGCATACAGACCAAAATGGTTTCCTACCTAAAAGACAGATAAAAAATAATGTAAAAATGATTCTTGATATGTTAGAGTACTATGAAATTCATTCAGGGAAACAGATGGCTTTAATATTCCTTGATGCACAGAAAGCGTTTGACAATGTAAACTGGCAATTTATGTTTCAGCAATTAGCAGAAATGGACTTCGGAAAAAACTTTATAAATGTAATCAAAACAATTTATTGTAAACAAACAGCCAAAATAATTGTAAATGGAGATCTTACAGAAAACTTCAATATTAAAAAGGGCACAAGACAGGGATGCCCACTATCTCCATTACTATTTATACTAACATTGGAAGTACTGAATAGAAACATTAGACAAGATTTAGAAATTAAAGGACTGGAGATAAAAGATGAAAAATATAAACTACAAGCATTTGCAGATGATTTGGTTTTTATATTGGAAGATCCATTGGAAACAAGCACCAAACTTCTGGAGAAAATAGAAAAAAATGGAGAAGTGGCAGGGTTGATAATAAACAGAGAAAAGACTAAAGTGCTAACAAAGAATCTAACAGAAAAACAAAAAAACCAACTAACAAAAAAAACAAATCTTCAAATAGTTAAAAAAGTTAAATATTTGGGAATTTATCTAACAGCAAGATGTGTCACAATAAAAGAAGATAACTATGTAAGACTGCTAAAACAAATAAAATTGGATTTGGAAAAGTGGAAAAACCTCCAACTTTCAATGTTGGGGAGAATAGCCACAGTGAAAATGAATATCTTACCAAAAATACTCTTTTTATTTCAAATGATTCCTGTAAGGCTGGGAAAAGCCTTTTTTGATGAACTGAATACAATAATATTGAAATTTATCTGGCAAGGAAAAAAAGATAGAATTAAAGTGAAAATGCTACAAGAAGCAAAAGAAAGTGGAGGATTTGGACTGCCAGACTGGAGGTTATACTACCAAGCATCTATTCTAACATGGCTTAAAGAATGGATAATGCTTAGAGATAAAAGACTATTGTACCTAGAGGGGCATGACCTACAAATTGGTTGGCATGCCTTTCTGTGGTATGGGAAGAATAAAATACACAGATACTTTCAAAACCATTTTATAAGGAATGCACTTCTTTCAGAATGGGAAAAAATAAAAGAAAAAATTATATTAAGATACCTGAATGGCTTTCAACAATGGAAGCTTTTGCTTACCCAAATTTAATTAAGTACGATAAAGTTGTGACTTATAAAGATATTTTGGACAATGAAGGAAAATTGAAAGACAGACAAGATCTACAAGAACAAGGTATTGATCTAGCATGGTGGCCATATCTGCAAATCCAAATGAGATATGAAAAAGATGTTAAAACAATGGGATGTTATAAAGAACAGACAGAATTTGATTAGATACTGCTAAAAACAGATGAAAAGTTGATTAAGAAACTCTATAGATTTTTGTTAAACTTAAAGATGGAGGAAGAACAAGTAAAAGAAACAATGATAACATGGGCAAAGAACTTTGGATATAATATAGAATTAGAAGATTGGCAAAAGTTATGGGAAAGAAATATTAAATTAACTAAAGCAGTGGCATATAAAGAAAACTTATATAAAATGTTTTACAGAGGGCATATGACACCAGTGAAATTAGCAAAAATGTTTAAAAATACTTCAAATAACTGTTGGAAATGCAAACAAAGACCAGGTACTTATTATCATATCTGGTGGGCATGCCCTAAAGCAAAAAGATTTTGGGTTAAAATACATTTATGGTTGGAAAAAATGACTAAAAAACAAATAGACTTTAAACCAGAATTATTTTTGTTAGGAATAATAGGAGCTAATTATGAGAAAGATTGCAGATATTTAATACCATATGTACTACACGGCAGCAAGAATTGTATTTGCCCAACATTGGAAAAATGAAAACTTACCAGCTGAAGAAGTACTAATTAAGAAAATTCTAGAGTGTGCAGAAATAGATAGATTGACTTTAAAGATAAGAGAGAAAGAAGAATCAGTGTACTTTAGAATATGGGACAATTTCTATCAATGGCTAGAAAGACGAATTAGAGAGAAAGGAATGTGATATGTAATTTTGAATATATATTAGCAAGAAGAAGGCTATTGAGTGATTAATTAACATATTGTCTATGATAATTAACTATTATCTATTATTGTTTTTTAAATACATGAACCCAGACATTATGCTGTTTGCTAAATATTGAGAATGTTATTTGGAAAAACCCTAACCCTAACCTTAATCCTAACCCTAATCTTAACCCTAACCTAAATCACAACCCCAACCCCGACCCCACCTTATTCCTAACCCCATAAAAACTAATAAAATCTATATATAAAAAAAGAAATAAAACACCGCTTCCATTTTTCTGGAAGGATGGGGCTACAATCCCTTTCTTTCTCACGTTTGGAGGTGTTTTTTTTTGCTTCTTGGGAATTTGTCTTTTCCAGGAAATCCAGTTGCAAAGTAGTCAAGAAAGGATCACTATTCTCACCCAGTTCCAAGAACGCTGTTTACGATCTGCTAATTAGTGCTTTCTTTGTTCGGTTGTCAGTAGCTTGGACTGGCCACAGGAATGCCGCCAGTCTTTCCCCTGCTGGTTTGGAGGGCTTTTCTCAGATCAAACGGATTGACCGCCATCGCTCCATGATCGACGAGAGTCCCCTCCTTCTTCATCGCCTCTCTGGGGTGACTTTAGACCCCTTTAGGGCCCCTGGCAGGGCAAAACCAGCCGTGGGGGAGCAGAGCTCCATTTTCCCTTAGCTGCAGCACCATGAAGCAAACCGGAAGTCGGGATTCACAAAGTTCTTAATAGACTTGAATATTGGGCTCTATCCAACAAAGTTCAGTTCAATTATAAGAAATTGATATTTATTGATTTATCAAATTTCAAAACTCCCCTCTCCCTCAGAGAGGGTCTGTGGCTGGTGTACAAATCAAACATAAAAACATAAAAACAGTACATAAAAGTTAAAAAGAGCCAAAGATGTTTAAAATTCAATATTTAAAAGGGAAGGGCTTTCCGGATGCCAAGCAGCCCCATGTCTGCATGCTCTTCTGTGAGTCCCAAATAAGGCCACAGAACTATGTTTTTACAACTGTCCAAAAAGCCAGGAGAGTAGGGACTCACTTGTGGGGAGGGTTAAAATATTCCAAAGGATGGGGGCAATGGCAAAGAAAGCTGTCTTCCTGAACCCTACCAATTGGAATTCTTTAGCTGATGGGGTCTGCAACATACCTTGCTTGCCTTACCAGTGGGAACTTTGGTGGGGGGGGGGAAGCAGCATGGATACAGGTTAGGTAATAATTAGCATATCAATAGTTGTGAGAAGAAGTTAGGAATGCTAGTAGACCATAGCTTAATGAGCCAGCAATGCAGTGTAGCAGCCAAAAGAGACAAATATTTGGCTGTATCAACAGATACCATGGAAAATAATACTTCCATTCTAGTCTGCACTAACCAGACTTCATCTGTTGACTCATGACTGTTGTGCTAGGTTTGCTACCAACTATATTGTGAAGTTCGCAGATGATACAAGAGTAGTGCGCCTTATTCATGATGACAATGAGGATGCTTACCGCAAGGTTGAGGGTTTGGTGAACTGGTGTAAGGAAAACAGCTTAGTTTTAAATATTAGAAAAACCAAAGAGATCATTGTTGATTTCAGAAAAGGCAGGCATAGCCACATTTCTCCGTGCATTAATGATTCACCTTTGGAGATGGTTACCAGCATCAAATTCCTGGTTATGCAGTTAACAAGTAGGCTGGCTTGGTCGCTCTATAGCGAGACACTGGTGAAGCGGGCACAGCAGCGCCTGCATTTTCTGTGTTGCATGTGAAAAGCACATCTTCCTTCCCCTGTCCTTCCCACTTTCTACAGAGGGACGATCAAGAGCATCCTGTCATACAGCATTACAGTCTGGTTTGGAAGCATCAGTGCTTCAGACAGGAAGGCGGTGCAGAGAGTGGTGAGGATGGCTGAAAAGATTATTGGCAATTCCCTCCCTTCCATCCAGGACGTAGCACATAAGCGTTGCTTTAGCAGGGTCCGTAAGATTGTCTGGGACACTACACATCCTCTACACAACCTGTTTTCCTCCTCCTTCTGGGAGTAGGCTCCATGGTATCTGAAGCGGAACATCCAGATTCAGTCACAGTTTTGTTTCATACAGTATTAACCTTGTGAACTCTAAAGCTTTCTCCTTCTGTTATATATTCAAGTTGGACAGTGATTAGTATTTATATGTTGCTTATATGTAAGGGTGTAGGTCTATACATATGTTGTATATAGTATATTTAAATGTGTGTTATGTATGTGTACATTTTGAGAGCAAACAACTAAATTTCATTTTTAATGTGTGCCGTTGTGCCCACAGTAAGAAATGACAATAAAGGTTATCTATCTATCTATCTATCTATCTATCTATCTATCTATCTATCTATCTATCTATCTATCTATCTATCTATCTATCTATCTATCTATCTATCTATCTGTCTATCTATCTATCTATCTATCTATCTATCTATCTATCTATCTATCTATCTATCTATCTATCTATCTATCTATCTATCTATCTATCTATCTATCTATCTATCGATCTATCTATCTATCTATCTATCTATCTATCCATCCATCCATCCATCCATCCATCCATCCATCCATCCATCCATCCATCCATCCATCCATCCATCCATCCATCCATCCATCCATCCATCCATCTAAAATATCTTGTTGATACAAGAAAGGTGACAAGGTTCAGAAAGAACGCAGAGAAGTATGACAAAAATGTTGAGGGATTTGAAGTTTAAATCATGCAAGAATAATTCAGGGAATTATTTATGTTAACAAGGCAGCTAAGGGGGAGGCATGATAGAAGTCTTCCAATACCTGAAGGGCTGTCCTAAGGAAGAGATAATGAAATTATTTTCCATTATTCCTGAGGGTAGGACTAGAACTAGGAGAGATCCAAAGAAAGGGAGACTCAAACTTAAAATAAGCAGGAATTTCCTGACCTTTAGAACTAGTGAAATAGCCTACCTCCTGGAATTGTGGCAGTTTGATTCCCTTCTTCCCATAAACAATTCTTTTTAATCAGTGTATCTTGAAATCATCAATTCATTTTTATCTTTAGCAAAATGTCCATTAAAGGTAGATTTCAGATTTTTTTAAAAAATGTTGTGTTAAAAATAGTGTTGAAAAAAGCATAAATTTAATTCTATCTTATAATTCAGTGGAGAGGAGAAATTAACAGACCCGGTAACTAACTTATCTCTAAAAATTCAAAGACCAAGAAGATCAATAAATAGACAAACAAGCGTTGATGCAGATTCATGAATTGAAACAGAGACACACTTTGAAGTGGTGAATTCAATCAGGTACTTCAAAATACTTGATAAAGCCTTTTGAAGTTCTTCATAGATTTGATGGCTTTCCTGCTGCTATTGTTACAGACACTATATAATATTGCAACTTCACTTCCATACATGGAAAATATTAGGGTGAGTTTGTTGAGTGTGATGGTAGGCATTCTTGATCTGAACCAGCCAATGAGATTTATCATCTCATTAAACTCTCTCCTATGACAACTAAGTTTAACTTTCACTTCCTTAGCTCTTAGTTTCTTGAATACGGCCATCCACAAGTTTTATCTCTGTGGGAATAGAAGTTTATTCTTCTAAGATAGTCCTGCCAACATAAACTGGGAGCTCAGTTCAGTTCTCAGTGACCTGAATATTAGCTCCAAGCTAAGTAATCTGGTATGTAGTCTTGGACCAAGCCTTACTTTGAAAATCTGCATGTCTGTGGCAGGATTAAGTCTCTTGACCTGAGCAAATCAGGGCCAGGTTCATGTTTATAGGCACCATTTCAAATGCTTGCTGATTCACACAACCTTAGGCCATCAGTGCCAAGGCTGGATTTCAAATGCCACATTTTCTGTTTCAGTTTCTACCACCTGCTTATCTTTGGGGTGTTGGGTGGCTCTGTGTGCCAGCTGCTTCTGCTGCCTTTGCTAACCAGCTAACACACATAATCAACTAATTGCAACTCTGTTGAAAATGAGTCCTGCTGGCAATTCAGGAATGGCCAAGAACGCCAACCTTCCTAATGATCAAAGACTGCATTAAATAAAGCCAGGGCAACAGCTGTCCTTTAGTGTCATGCCAATCCTGTTGTCCCGAAAAGCAAGTTGAAAATTAAGAGCTTATTTTTAAGCATTTTAAAAAGGTTTATTTCAGTGTTGGAGCAGAACACCTTCTATTCTGGTTCAGTCCAATTTACGTTTTTTGCCGGACAATCCAGAAGCTGTTTTCTCTGCCTTTGAAATATGTGGAACAATTTCTTTAATGCAGTTAAAGCTTTGAAAGTATCCAGTGGAAACTTGGCAAGGTCAATGATCTCTAAAAGATTACCATCCCTGTTATTTCCATCTGATTCTGCCAAAAACAAAGCTGCTGCAGGCATTTTAATGCTGCCCCATTATAACCTGTGAACACTGAATCACAAATCTTGAATTGGCTTAAAATAAATCTATTTCCCCTTTAATCTCAAATGGTGGACTCAAATCAAACCCTTTCCAGCTCTTGAATCTCCATTTGAATTAGAGGTCTAATTTGCATAGGTCTAATGGCAAATTTTAAAAGCAGGCAGCAAATCAGGGGTCTTCAAAATTTGGCCCTTTTATGACTTGTGGACTTCAACTCCCAGAATTCTTCAGCCAGGCAAGCTGGCTGAGGAATTCTGGGAGTTGGAAGTCCACAAGTCATAAAAGGGCCAAGTTTGAAGACCCCTGCAGCAAATGGTTCTTTCCTGGAATTCTTGCAAACTAATAATATCTCTAACTTGGGCCATCTGACCCAAGAAAGAAGTGGGAGGGAGACTTAGAATGGAGGAGTCAGCAGCATTCTAAGCCACTGCCCAGCTGGATAATTGAATTGAAACAATTCTCTTTGATTTTGGAGTCTTATTTTGCTGACAGAGTCCAGAACCTCTGCATTTTTTCATTTTGTTTTTCAACATATCATTGGGTTGGAAAAATAGTTTGGAATGTGACACCTTTAGAATTCTGATTGAATTCTGAAATGCACAAGTTTCTTTTGAAGAGTGAATGTGAGAGTGCTTGCTACATGCTTTCTAGATATTATTATGGTCCCTCATTAATCTAGAACTTGGTTGTTATAAATCAAATTCATTTTTCCAATCCCCAAGTTAGCACACAATGTGGATTGAAATAGGAAGTAGACAGGGCTTTGAATTGAGAGTTGAATTGTATTTGTTTTTATAAGGCCGCAGTGAAAACTTCATTCTGTTCTGGATATCCCACCTCCCATCTGTTTCCTTATGTCTCAACTTCTTTTATGCAGCATTTCCCTTCCCTACTACTGTTGCCAAATGTACTGAGAAAGGGGGGGGGGAACAGATGTAATGAAACGATGTAAATTAATGAAGTAAAAATAAATTGAAACACAAATTATTTTATTTCATTCCTCCTGCATATAGTATTCCCTAGATGTCAATTTATTTTTGCAGCAACTAGTATGTGATGGGCTAAACAAAAGAATAAATTCAGTGAATTTTGTGGCTAAATTGTTATTAAGGAGCACTTAAATATGGATCCCATCTTCATTAGCAGCTTTGCTTTCTGTTTATGTGACGTTCTGCCCTGAACAAGTCAAGTCACAACTCAGTAAAATAGAATAAAATTAGGATGTAATGTTTATGTAACCATTTTGGCTCAACTGCTGCATTTTAACATGGGAAATGACATTGCCAAATTACTTTACCTAAATATTCATGAAATATGCAATATGTTTTCCTGTAAACGCACATATTAAGAGAACTAATGTTTACTACTTAGGCTAAAATATCAGGCTGCTAGAAAGAAAAAAAAGTGTGTGTTTCTTGCAACCAGCATTATATTTGTCTCATATTTGTGGAAATCAGGCAAAATCTTGTAGTTACTTCAGTTCTGGCATTATACATAAAAATAAATGCACAATCTCAGGAAGAAGGAATAAAACTTCATTCAAAAAAAGAATAAAATTTCAGAGGAGACAGCAGGAAATTTGTGTGCAGAATCATGGACAGAGTTCAGTTTTCCAGTCCTTTAATAATCCTTTGCCTGACAACCACTCTTTAGGGCAGGGGTCTTCAAATTTGACTCTTTTATGACTTGTGGACTTCAATTCCCAGAATTCCTCAGGCAGTGTGCCTGGCTGAGGAATTCTGGGAGTTGAAGTCCACAAGTTATAAAAAGGCCAAGTTTGAAGACCCCTGCATTAGGGATTCCTCCAATTACCATTATTTGTTCCAGGAGTGGGAAAATTCTTGGATAAATTGCAGAACAATTGAAGGATGGGGAGGTCTCACCTACAATGCTTTCCAGACAATTGAACCAAAAAAACACAATACTCGGTATAGCAATTAAAATATATATATCCTTGTCAAATATCAAGAAATTATGTAGACATAAAGCACTTTTGATTGCTTAATAACACCCAGGCTATAGCCATATCGATGGGATAAGATACTTTAGTTTGTACCACGTCCCTGATCGTGATCATTCAACACCTGGAGAGCTAGTTAGATGCTACAAAATCTAGAGTGATTCCTACATGAGAACTCTGGATAAGGGTCACTTACACAAAGCCTGTATCTTGCAGCTCAGTGCAACTGCTGGCTGGAGAGAAATCTTGGCTCATGTGGGAGCCAATAGATAAGCATTATAAGCACTATTTCAGGTCTTTTTTTTTAAACAGTCCATTCATTCAGATGAAATCGACATTCCTGCAAACATTCACATTCAGCATGTACACTTCTTCAAGGAAAAGATGTAATTTGATTACTATCTCACCATGTTCCCATGCGTGTTCTAGTTTTATGATGCCTGAAGATGGCTATGGTCTGATGAAGAGGGGAATGAATCAAGGAAGAACTCTATTGAAGCATCTTCAGCATTCTTCTCCAAATGAAGCAAAGAGAGAAAGGGTGTGGGATGATCTAAATCTTATCTTCAGTTTCACAGCCTCCCCACAAGGAACACATCACTTGATCCTTTCATGGCTGGTTTGTTATTTTCCAATTGTGAATCTTCCATGGGAAGGAACAGGGACTGGTATTCTGGATGAGGTCCAATCTCAAAACAGCTATTACTTCATTGGGTTCCAACTCTTGTTCCTCAATGTCTTGGAGCTGGGGCCACTATCCTCCATCCTGGATATGACATGCCATTTCTCAGCCTGTACACAGTCTGCCTTGGTTGGATTTATAAGGACAAACCTGAGGCAGATTTGTTCACATCACAAACATTTTATTTGTTTGTAATAGGAAGCCCACGGGTCAACAAAAATTGTTTTCTAAAAATAGTGATCCTCATCCAGTACAGAAGAAATTTGATTTCTGTGAACATGCTTCATGGTTGCTTTAATGTGATGTGTTTCTTCAATGTTTCTTAGCAAACAGCTGTGGGGAACACTTTAATTATAAAGGATACCTTTGATCGGCAGTAATAATACAGGCATCCAATAGCTGTGCTGCATACTGAATTGTCTGTCAAGCTGTGCTAAGTGCATCTGATCTGAGCACATAAAGGCAATCGTGGCCAGTTTGGGATTTTGATTATCTGATAACAAACTGCTAAAAACCTCACCCAAAGCCTTGTCTTCATCATATATGTTCTGCTTTGCTAACAAGTCACATTTGACAAATTTCCCTTTTGATCAGAAAGTTATGAATAGAGGAGCTGCTTGGCATCGACTTGAATCAAGTAAATATTTGGGCCAAAGCACGAGATTGGAGATTGTCAAATATTGTGTACAGTAATGTGGATTTGGCAGCTGGCATGGAAGCAATCCCAAGGAAAGACTTTTGGAACATGCCTAGCTTTGCGTAGGTTGGAGATTGCATCTGTCTTAAATCAAACATGGCAGACTGCCTCCAGGTGGTGAGGAAAATCACCCTGTGCACTGAACCATGGATCAGAAAGGGCTATTTAGGCTTGGAGATGAGTCTTCTGCTTTGTGTGGCAATCTAATTTGATGTAGCCAGGGTAGGGAGTTTTTTCCAATTTCTTCCAAGCACATCTAGTGAAGGGAATCCTGCACTTCCCTTGATCTTTGCTTCCACTTTCAAACTATTCTGGTGAGGAATTTTTTCCCCTTAACTTTCAGTCAGAATCTGCTTTCCCAGTACCTTATAGAGAACAGATTTGGCTTTTTTGTGTGATATCTGTTCCAGTATTTGAAGAGCATTCTCATATCTCTCTTCAAATCTCTCTTTACAAGGAGAAACATGGATTCCCCAATTGTCCTTCTTGCCTTTTTCTGAACCTGTTCAAAATTCTTCCTGTGGTATGGTTCCCAGAACTGGATATAATATTTATCATGGGGCGGGGTCAGATCAAAGGAAAATAAACTAGAACTACCAAATGCCATGATCTGGAAACTATATTTGTTGATGCTTCCTACAACTGCATTTACCTTTTTTGCAGCTGTATTGTATTGCTGACTGATACTGAGTTTTCAATTAACTACTCTTCCAAGTTCTTTATCACAGGCATGACTCCCAGCCTGTGCATTTAATTTAGATTATGCAAGAGAAACACATTTTTTTACTCCATTGCTCCTTCCACAGGTTAAAAAGTTAAAAAGTTCCCATTTAGAGATGAAATATAGGATCTCTATACTACATGTCTCCTGACAGACTAAGAATGACTGAAATAATATATTTTAGATACTCTGGAGATTTAGGCACCATATACTAAGCAAACTCAATAGAAAACCATCCCTTGTGTCAATCATATGACATGCTTCTGGTAAAACTAGATTACTCTTCATTGGGGCAATGCATGGACAATGCCCCAATTAGGCTATTTTTGACTAGAAGTAAAACATTTTTAAAATACTCCCTTTGTTTAGTAATATCCTTCCTGTTTCTTCTGCTGAATGGAGTTTTGGATTGGTGACCCAAATTTCAATCCAAGTGACACCATTGTGAATTGTGGCAATATTCTACATAGCTTTAACAGGGTTTTTTTATATTATAATATAATGCAATATAATATAATGTAATACTCTACTCATAATAAGGGAGAGCCAATTTGGTCTGTTGGTTAAGGGAGCAGGCTAGAAACCAAGAGTTCAAGTCCGGCCTTAGCCATAGAAGCAATGGGTGACCTTGGGCCAATCACTCTCTCTCAGCCCAACTCACCTCACAGGGTTGTTGTTGTGGGGAAAATAGGAGGAAGAAAAAGTATTAGATATGTTGTCCAACTTGAATTGTTTGTAAAAATAAAAAGGCAGGATATAAAATAAATAAATAAGTAAACAGCATATCTATTTTCCTATGTGAAAAGGAAAAAAGAATCTAGTTTTTTTTTAAAATATCCTTTCTAGTGGTGAAAGACTGCATGGCCTGAAAAATGATAGAAATTATCTGAGAAAGCTTCTAGGTCACACCTCACAGCTGATAATATCACAGAGAGAGTAGTGTACTTTGTGGTCCTTCCTGATATCTCATTGCTTCCAGACTCTACATTCTGGCTAAATTTGAATGACATGCTAGACTAGACTAAATTTGGGTTGCATAGTTTGTAATACAGCGTGCTGTGGGAATTCTGCCATTGTCTTAATTTACTATGAGAGCCAGGCTTTTATGTTAAGCCATAGTGTAGTTTATCTGCATAGAGACTGCATGTTCTTGGAAGACTGCAGTTACAACTTGTTACATGATTTGGGTGCTCCAGATTCTATTTCATGCCTCAGAAGTAATATCTTGAAAAAAATGAGAGATTAAAATTATGAGAGGAGTATGTTCTGATTAATATCAGCAAAATAACAAGCGTCCCTATAGGTTTTTTTGGGCTGGTGGTGGTGAGGGGCAGCTCACAATACATTGACCCAATCACCTAAGGATAGGAGATCCCTGGATAATTTGAATGTAATATCCCTGTAAGCCAATTTCAAAATCTTATTGATGATGGGGTCTGGGAGGGGGGAAAGTACAGATTTAACCTTCTTACAACTTTCAAGAGACAACATAATTCATCAGTCCCCTTAATGGAAGTGGCATACGGACAGACAGATTACCTGGCTGACCTTGGCTTTTGTAAATTCAATTTGAACACATTAGTTATAAAACTGTAGATCCCACAATCATTAGGCAGATGACATGCGTTTGTTGTACCATTCAGTCCCCGTCTGTAAGAATTCTTCTCTTGCCATGTGATTTGCTCTAGCATCCAAGCGTGAATTAAGCATACTGTCCATTGATTAGAAAAACATCCATGTTTCAAAAACAACTTTCCCTCATGCATAGATGCAGAGGAAGAACAAGGAAACTAAGATACCTGCCCTTGTTGTAGGTTAATGAACCTACTTATAGGAAGATTCTGCCTTTAATTTGAAGGTTGTCTTCAATTTTGTTTGGTAGAGCTGGTGAAATTCAGCTCTTGAATGCCTGAAAGAATTTTTCCTTTTCAGCAAGTCAAAAATAAAATTAAAAGCCTGCTTGATACCCTCCTCAGTTTGGTTTGATGACATTCCCTGTGGTTAGACTGTTCCACTCCAAAGCAGGTATATGGAAATGATGGAATCTGACGGTTTGCATTTGGTCTAGTGCTTGCTGCTGGGAAATTCAGGATAGAAAGGGATGTTTCTATTTGTATTAGTCTAATGGGAAATCATGAGACAGAGTAATCTGCCCTAGGGCTTATGCTTTTATTTCTGAGGAGATTTCTTAAGGCCCTGTCACATAAGCTGCCATTCTTTAGCATATAATTCTGCAAATCACCCATTATAATAAATCATGACTTACTGATTCAGTCCAAATTGTCTTGATTCAGAAAACACAACAAGTCCCAGGATACCAAAATGCTGTATGTCCAGGTGTGATGTTTATGCAAAGATGGCAATATGCATGTTCCATAAAGAGAAGGGAGGGCAAATGAGGAAATGATGTTGCATGACAACATCATAACACAAATGCTGTGTCTTAGCTGGTTACATGAAATGTGGGGATGCAAATACACACAGACAGATATATGAAATGTGGGGATGCAATTATATATAGCTAAGACACAGCATTTGTGTTATGATGTTGTCATGCAACATCATTTCCTCATATATATAATTAGTTATTTATATAACTAATTCTGTTCTTCAAAGATTTCCTTTAATGTTTCCGATGTTATAAAATTTTGTCTGATTCTGTTAAGTCCCAGTATTAACTAGCATCAAGAACAGGCTTATGTTTTTTCCCTTCTTCTTAGAACCTTTTGTGTCCAGTTTCTTAAATCATAATGTTATTTACCTTTCTTATGGGTTAGATTTAACTGAAGTCTGAGAAATTGAGAAGGTTGCAAATCACTGAAAGATGATAGATTATTTATTATATATATATATATATATATATATATATATATATATATATATATATATATATATATATATATATATATATATATATATATATATATATATATATATATATATATATATATATATATCTTGGTAGCAGTTGCAGAAATAGAAGATGTAAGACAGTGTATGTCTTATATATATATGTATATGTATGTAGGTCTTTGGTAATTCGGGTTTTCTCCCGTGTAAAATTGGAAGTGTCTTGGCGACGTTTCGACGAAGTCTCATTCGTCATCTTCAGGCTGGTGTCTCTTCGGCCTCGTGCTTCTAGAAGCACGAGGCCGAAGAGACACCAGCCTGAAGATGACAAATGAGACTTCGTCGAAACGTCGCCAAGACACTTCCAATTTTACACGGGAGAAAACCCGAATTACCAAAGACCTACATACAAACACCCGTGAAAACCTCAGAAAACATATATATATATATATATATATATATGTAGGTCTTTGGTAATTCGGGTTTTCTCCCGCGTAAAATTGGAAGTGTCTTGGCGACGTTTCGACGAAGTCTCATTCGTCATCTTCAGGCTGGTGTCTCTTCAGCTTCGTGCTTCTAGGAGCAATGTGTGATCGCAGCTGTTTCTTCCTTTTAACTGCCAGTGGAGGTATGAACTGATTGGATGGGAGCTTGGCTGTGTTCTGATTGGGTGGAGGTGTGTTCTGATTGGTTAGGGGCTTGGCTGTGCTCTGATTGGATGGGGGGTTGGCTGTGCTCTGATTGGCGGGGTGTGTGCTCTGCTTGGGTGGGGGCCCTGTTGTGCTCAGATTAGTCTGAGTTGCAGGGGGATTTGAGATGGAGAGCTGCATTGCTGTTGTTTGGCTTCGCGTTCGTGGTCGTGCCACATCTTCAAGGTGGGTGTCAGTTTGCTTCACGTATGGAATGGAGGGGTTTAAGTTGGCCAATGATGCAGCTGTGGTCTGGTTTCTGGTCCGCGGTCGTGCCTCATCATCGGTGCAGGTTTGAGTCTGCTTTTTGCGTGGATGTGTGGTGGTGACATCATGTGTGGTCTTCGTGAGTGTGGGTCCAGTGTTGCTCCTTGTGCTAGGGACTCGTCTGTCAATAAGGCTGGGTTTCCAAATGGCTGGTAGGCGGGAGGTATCATCTCGTTTATTCATGCTGTGTGGGCATTTTTCTATCTCGATGGCTTCTCTGATTATTCTGTTGTTAAAGTGTTCAGTTTTGGCAATAGTTCTGGTATTTTTAAAGTCAATTTTATGTCCTGTGGCTTTGAGGTGTTGACCAGGGAGGATGTTGGTTCCTCTTTTCTGACTGAGTTCTTGTGTTCTTCAATGCGTGCACTTATTCTTCTGTTGGTTTGTCCGATGTATGTGGTGGGGCAGGCGGTGCATGGGATTTCATATACTCCTTGATTTTCTAACTCAATTTTGTCTTTGGGGTTTCTTAGGATGGTAGATATTTTTCGGTTTGTGCAGAATGCTGTCTTGATGTTGTGTTTGTGGAGGATCTTGCTGATTTTGTCTGTGGTGCCTTTTATGTATGGGAGGAGGGCTTTGCCGTTTTCTTGTTCTATGTCTTGGATTTTAGTGGGGGTTTCTTTTTGGATTAAGTTGGTAATCTTATTTCTTTGGAATCCGTTGGATGTTAGTACATTGGTGAGAGTGTGTAGTTCGGTTTTTAGGTGTTGTTCGTCAGCTAAGCGTTTTGTTCTCGAGATGAGTGTCTTGGCTACGGAGTTGATCTGTGCTGGGTGGTGGTGTGAGAGTGCGTGCAGATAGCGGTTTGTGTGTGTTTTCTTCTGGTAGATGGTGTGTCCTAGGGAGCCATTGGATTTCTTGTAGACTAAGACATCCAGGAAGGGAAGTTGCTTGTTAGCTTCTGTTTCCATGGTGAACTGTATTTTGGGGTGTAGGCTGTTGAGGTGTGTGAGGAAGTTGTCTAGTTTTTCTTTCCCATGTGGCCAGATTATGAAGGTGTCGTCTACGTATCTGAGCCAGAGTTTGGGTTTATGATCCGACTTTTCTAGAGCTTGGGTTTCAAAGTGTTCCATGTAGAGGTTTGCAATGACAGGTGAGAGTGGTGACCCCATGGGTGCTCCTTCTATTTGTTTGTATTTTTGTCCGTTATAGATGAAGTATGTGTTGGATAGGCAATGGTTGGTCAGATCTAGGATGTGCTTGGGGGGGTTATATTTGTTTTGGATAGCTGTCAAGGCGTCTTGGATTGGTACTTGGGTGAAGAGGGAAATGACATCAAAGCTCACGAGTAGGTCGCTGGGCTGTAAGTTTTGTTTCTTTATGATCTCTATGAATTGGAATGAATTTTTTACGTGTGAGGTGATGGATTCTGCATAGGGCTGTAGTTGTTTGGCGAGAAATTTGGCTAGGTTTTGTAGAGGTGAGCCTATGGAGCTGACTATGGGTCTAAGTGGGGTTCCTTCTTTGTGTATCTTGGGGAGACCATAGAGCTTAGGGCATCTGGATGATTTTTCTCTGGGAATGATTCTTTGCTGGATCTCTTCGCTGATGGGGGAGGCTTTTATTTTGGATCTAGTGGTTTTTTCCAGGTAGGTGGTGGGATCTGTGATTAGGGGTTTGTATGTGGAGTCCTGGAGTAAGTTGGTTAATTTGGTTTGGTAGTCAGATGTGTTCATAACCACCGTGGCGTTGCCCTTGTCTGCTGGTAGGATTATTATGCTGGTGTCTTCTTTCGCCACGGTGGTTATGAACACATCTGACTACCAAACCAAATTAACCAACTTACTCCAGGACTCCACATACAAACCCCTAATCACAGATCCACATACAAACCCCTAATCACAGATCCCACCACCTACCTGGAAAAAACCACTAGATCCAAAATAAAAGCCTTAACAGAGAACCCGTTTGTATGAACAGCATCTATTTGCTGCAGATCCATTCTGGGCTTGGCCCTGCAAAATTACCCTGGGACATGTATATTCACCTTAGAAGTTGTTCAATTCCAGAATGACTCTGGGCAACTTACATTTAAAAAAATAGAGACAGTCCTTGACTTATGACCATTTGTTCAGCAATTATTCAAAGTTATGACAGTGATGGAAAAAGTTATATTTCATAAACAATGGACTGACGCTATTTATTATATTATTACATTTATCCCTCTTTTCTTCCAGAAGTTCAGGCTGGTACACTTGGTTCATCCTACTGTCATATCTTTTATTATTACAACATCTCTGTGGCGGTGAG
Source organism: Azemiops feae (assembly GCA_023970755.1). Classification (NCBI taxonomy): domain Eukaryota; kingdom Metazoa; phylum Chordata; class Lepidosauria; order Squamata; family Viperidae; genus Azemiops; species Azemiops feae. The sequence goes on along the minus strand of JALGBA010000172.1, from coordinate 345,214 downwards.
ATTAGCTGTTAGGTAGAAACTGGTTGGAAATCATCCACTGGACTGAATGGTTTGAACTTGTTTCTTTCCATTCAGTTGCAGCTCCTTTAACTATGATTCCATCCTCGCTTCACATCAGGATGCATATGTACAACTGTACAACAGGATGCTCTCCTTTTTTTCCACTATGCAGTAGCAGCAGATCATGGGAATAGTGATTGTAGTGACTGAGTTGCCACGCTGAAAAATGGAAGACAGTTTTACATACTCTTGAAGTGACAGCTTCTACCAAGAAAATCAAATCTCAGATGCATACTAGGCAAGATTAATGGGCCTATATTTCAAATGTATGGCAGAATCTCCTGCCATTTCTTGATTTAAAACTTAGCTATTCCCCTTCCTTGTCTGTCTCCTTAGATTTTTCGACATGACTTCTGTATTGTATGTTCTATTTAGCAGTGCCTATTATAGATGCCTGCTGGTTTCAATATCATTGGGTCCCTTGGGTGGATGGGTGGGTGGGTGGGTGGGAGAAGGAAGGAAGGAAGGAAGGAAGGAAGGAAGGAAGGAAGGAAGGAAGGAAGGAAGGAAGGAAGGAAGGAAGGAAGGAAGGAAGGAAGGAAGGAAGGAAGGAAGGACTGCTCTGCAATTTTCCTGATTTCAGTTTTAGAGAAATTACCTATAAAATGCTGCTTGCAAGATAATTTGGACTTGCAGTGCTTCAATGAATATAAACTCTTTATTTTTCTAATGGGATTTTATTGGTTAGCGCAGGGGGTAGGCCACCTGATCCTCTGCAGGGATTGTTTGGACTTCAATTCCCATCAGCCTCAGCCAGCACTGCTCATAGTAAAGGCTTATGGCAATCATAGTCCAGTGATTTGGAGAACACCAGGTTGCCTATCCCTAAATGATGATTAATGATCTCTCCTGTGTTGTGAGTTGTGCTTGATAATTATAAGAAGAATTTTAAATTTCTATATTGTTTTCTGTTGAACTGATCCAGTAGAGCTTTTTCAGTCTAACAAAAGGCAGAGCTTTGGTAGGCTAAACTGATGTAGGTCTTAAATTGGGATGAAATGGGGGGAAAAAAACAGGGGAAGTGATATGCTGGTTATTCAAATGCCAGTTACATTTCAGACCAATTTCACATATTGATCAATAAACAATTATGTTAAAAACTTGTCACGTTTGTCAAGACATTCTGAGATAGTAGGTCTGAGGAAGTGCTTTGACGGTTTGGGTCTGTGAGGCTCAAAATGTTGTCTCTGATGAGATAATAATTAAAAACTGTTGGTTATGCAGACTTAATTCTACCAAACTAAGGGCATCTGATAATTCCTTTTGGCTGCACTTAGTTAAATTAGGTCTCCAGTTATTTCCAGAAGTGTATATTTCCTTAGTTCTTTGTCCATTTCTTTTTCTTTCTGGAGCTGAACAAACATTCCTAATTAATCACAAAAGCATAAAGAAACTAATAGCTAATTAGATCTTGATCTTGAACCCCCAACTCTGTTAGCTGCAGGATGATCTAATTTTGACCCAGGAAAGCTGATAGCAAACCATCTATTAAGTTAGAGAAAAGGAGGGTGAACACATTTTGTCTCTTAGTTATTTCCACATTTGTACGGCTGTTCAGGATTTCTTCAGCTGATGAATATTAAAAACTTATGACCTGTGACATATGGTGCAAGTAAATTTACTCTGGAAAAAAGAATTAGGGTGGATTATTTCACAAGAAGATGTGAGATGTGGGGTCTTTTATCATCCATAAAAGGCTGTTTTGTTTTGATTCTTCTTTAATGGGTATGATGAGGTGGTTGGTTTATTGGCATTGTTCTACATAATTACTGTTGTGCAGAATTGTCAGGCCAGTTGTTATGCAGCATCTTATTAAGGTGTGATTTCCTCTGCACAGGCTGGAATTGCCTAAGACCAGCTGAGCATAAGCCAAGAAAAAGACTGAGTCTTCTCTTTCTCCTGGCAAAACCAAATCTCGCCTGTATCAGCTAGTCTGTGGTGATTTTTTTGATCCCGGAGATAATTGTTTTTGTATCCTGGAATGCAGCTGAAGGAGCAGGATGAGAAGGTCCAGTGCCAGGTGTCTTATATGCTCTTCTATTTTGATCTGCATGAGTGCTTCATTTTGAACCAGTGAAGCACAACGTTTGCACGTTTAAGACACCAACTGGCACCTTAGGCTTCGCAGAATGACCAGACAGTTTATGGAGTTTCATGATTTATTTTTTTAAAAGACAAAAATATCAAGATGATTTAGAGGTCTGACATGGCAAGCTTGATAAAAGTACCCAGATAATCCTTTCTGTTAATGTTGAATGTATTGTGGAATTAAATGCAGGACCCAAAGCAAATAATTAAGGCTTACTGCAATGTTTATTGGATAGCATGTGCTGATGAGACTCTCTCCAATGAAGGGATCCACTCATATTTATATATTCAGAAATGCAGGAAAGTAATCGATAATGTAAGCATGCATACTCATTATATTTTATTTATTAAGAAAATTTATGTGGCTGTCCAACTCACCCATAGTGGCTTATAAATAAATAAAATAAAACCCCAAAACAAAATAAACCCCCACCCACCTGACAAGAAAACAAACAAACATCAAACCAACTCTTGATGGGCTCCATATCAGCCTGGAATCCCCAGGCCTGTAGGCAAAATTATGCCTTTAGGGCAGGCATGTCAAACTGCCGGCCCACAGGCCAGATGCGTCACTCCGAAACCGCGCCCACCCCATTGCCAGCAATGGGGGAAAAGTCACGATACGTCGCGTGACCTCATGTGATGTTGTGAGTTTGACATGCCTGCTTTAGGGCTTTTCAAAAGAGTATCAAAGTCAGGTCACTCTTATTTCCAGAGGGATGATGTTCCATAGGGAGGGAGCCACCACAGAGAAGGCTCTACTTCTTGGTCCCACCAGATGGACCTTCCTAAGAGACGGGACCTATCTATTCATAGGTAAAAGATCTCAATTTACTGTAGGTAATGCACCTGTTTTCCTTCAGAAACTAAAAAGGGAGGACTACAGCAACAAAATGGAGGGAAACATCTCCCATAAATCAAGAAGAGGGAGCAGTTTGGGAATGCCAAACACCTACAGAAAAATATTTCTTATTGTAGATCTGGGGGATTGTTCTAATAAGATAATGGACTGTGGCCTTTTATCTCTGTATATCAACTTGATTTAATCGATTGCATTCATCTTAAGAACTGATTTTCCCCACAATACCAGAGTTAGCTCTCTAGGACAGTGGTGAGGGAAAGATATTTTGCAGATGCTCAAGGGTTTGCTTCTCTTGTTGAGTTTGCTGGGGAGGACTGCAAAGATTCAGGTTGCCTGTTTCTTGAGTTTTGGATTTACTGAAGCAGAGTGAAGAGGCCAGGAAGCTCTTTGATGTTCTCTTCAAATATCCTTTGGCTGAGGGGGAGCTTCCAAGCTGCAAATGTTGGGGACCGTTGTCTTAGTATTAAGCAGTGGCCAAAGGGATACAATAGTAGTGAGAGGATGAGGGAGGGAGAGTAAGAGGGAGAGAAGGAGAGAGAGAGAGAGCAAGCATAGAAAAGAATATTTGTATTGAAAGGCTGATCTGTGGAATCCTTGGTGCTCTGAATTGAGTTGTTTACTTTCAGATATTTCATTATTCAACTAGGTAACATCATCAGTGCTGGGTAAGGAAACATCTGCAAGCAAACAACCAAGCTCAGAGAACACCAAAAACTCACAGAGGGAGGAAAACTCACATGGAATGAGAACTAGGAAGAATTTTCTGCTGTATGTGAAAAGAGACTGGACCAGAAAATAAGTTATCTCTTCTCCTGCTGTTCACAAAATGTGTTGCATCTCAGTCATATCCAGTTAGCCGCTTGCTACAGTAACTGGAAAGGATTAGAAGTGTAAGGGAGTACTTTATACTACATCAAATTGGAGAAAAGCAGGGCAGAAATGGGAGTTGTAGTCCAAATAATCCATTCAGCAGCTTTATGGAAGATCTCCAGCTGGTTCAGGAATTCTGGGAGTTGAAGTCCAGAAGTCATAAAAGGGGCATAGTTCCCCACCCCTAGAAGTTGGTAGAGCAAGGAACTTAGGCATTTAAACATACTCGCTGAGGAATTCTGGGAGTTGAAGTCCACAGTCCTAAAGTTGTTGAGGTTGAGAAACATTGATCTAGACCAGGGGTGTCAAACTGCCGGCCCGTGGGCCGGATGCGTCATCAGGAAACCGCGCCCACCCCATTGCTGGCAATGGAGAAAAAGCTCTCATATGTCGCGCGATGTCACGTGACGTTGCGAGTTTGACATGTCTGATCTAGACAAATCAGTCAAATCTATGGTTCTACAGATAGTTCTTGACTTACAACTGGGTTAGGGTTATGATGGACCTACCTTGGGGATACCTATGATCCAGATTTGAAGTTCTGATGGTTGTCTTCTCCACCATGTTCATGTGAACAAACTTAGGGCGCTTGGCAACACGGCCACATTTCCGGCAGTTTGCAGCGTCCTGTAGTAACATAAGCAAGTTTTTACAACAATTTTGCCAAAAACCCACACTTTCAATTTTTGGCAAAATAATGCCCAAAACAAACTATTACTTCTCTTAACAAACACAATGTTTGTATAATGGCTGTGGATTCACTTAACAGCTACAGTTATTAACGGCCACACAGGTTGGTCATGTGACTGACTCATTTTTCGACTGTCACAACCTATGACCATGATGGGCAGGCTCCATTAGGTCATAATTTGAGGATTATCTGGACAATGTGACTTTCTCGCTGCCACTGTCTTGCAATAGCTTTATTTACTCATGGGAACAGAAACTGCAGTCTGAGTTTTCTGAGAATAATAAGGAAATGAACTTTTCCCAAAAAGCTATCCAGGAGCAGAAACTTCATGTAATGCAAGGGTTTTCAAACTTGGCAACTTTAAGACTTGTGGACTTCAACTCCCAGAATTCCTCAGCGAGTATGTTTAACTGCCTAAGTTCCTTGCTCTATCAACTTCTAGGACAGAGGTGAGGAACTATGGCCCTTTTATGACTTGTGGACTTCAACTCCCAGAATTCCTGAACCAGCTGGAGATCTTCCACAAAGATGCTGAATGGATTATTTGGACTACAACTCCCATTTCTGCCCTGCTTTTCTCCAATTTGATGTAGTATAAAGTACTGGCTGAGGAATTCTAGGAGTTGAAGTCCACAAGTCTTAAAGTTGTCAAGTTTGAAGACCCCTGATGTAATGCATGGCTACGGTATCTCACCTGGCATTCAATCATGACTGGCTTCTTTCAGGAGGAACTATATTAAAGAGCATTTGCAGGTGTGGGAAGAAAATGACATTTAACACTATGCTGTTATGTGAGATCTTCTGAACCATTAAAGGAGAGGAGGCTGGGGGGGGAGAGTTGAGAGTCGCATCAGTAACTCAGCCTAATACTCTTGATTGGGGAACATGCCTTTGATCTTTACTCTTTTCTGACTGAACCATTTGTCTCAATCAATTGCACTGCATACTTTTAAACTGCAGAAAGAAAGGTTTAGGTTAAGATGTCAGAAAGAATTCATCTTCCCAAAAGTAGCCAGAAAAGAAGGTGTCTGTGTATGGAGCAGGGAATAATAGATACGGCAATATCTTTATTTCTGTGACATCTTCATGCGAGGTATGTGACTGGATCCGTGATGTGATTTGTCACTGAGCATAATCGCTTGATGTGCCAAACTCAGGGCAGAAATATTAGCTTAAAATTCTGCACTGCAGCCTTGAGCGCTACATGGAAAATCCAGCTGCCATAACTAAGTTTGAGGGTGTTCTTATTACAAGCAGCTGCCTTCCATATGCTCAGCTCTTCTTTAATGCAGAGGCAGGCAACATCTGCTGGGGGAGTACCATAAGTAGGTATGCAAGTCTTGGAAGACTATGGATAGGGCTAGAATAAAGCAGAACAAAACAGAAAAACAGAGTTGGAAGGGACGTTAGAGGACTTCTAGTCCAGCCCCCTGCTCAGGCAGGAAACCCTACACCAGGGGTCTTCAAACTTGGCCCTTTTATGACTTGTGGACTTCAACTCCCAGAATTCCTCAGCCAGCGTGCCTGGCTGAGGAATTCTGGGAGTTGAAGTCCACAGGTCATAAAAGGGCCAAGTTTGAAGACCCTTGCCCTACACCATTTCAGACAAATGGTTGTGCAATCTCTTCTTAAAAACTTCCAGTGTTGGAGCACCCACAGCTTCTGGAGGCACAAGTCATTCCACTGATTAAGCAAGAGACAGGTTTTAAATATGTAATATTTATAAATGTACACTTTTAAACTGTCCAGCCATCTCAGTTCCCTGAGCAGATTGGCTTTTTTTTTTAATGCAATATTATACAATTCAGTATAAAATATATGCCACTGAAAACCATAGGAATTATATTGAAAACAGCAGGTTAAAAATCATAAACCAGTTAAAGTGGTTTCCTAAAATGCATGGGAAAATAAGGCTTTCATCTGGAAAGGACAAAATATACTCAGCTAGTCTCTCAGAGCAGCTAGGATCTGAAAAGACCCTTAATTTGTTGTCACCCACTTTGCCTTACTGGATGGAAGCATCTGGAGAAAAGCCTCTGTTTGAGATCTTAAGAGATTGTGTAAGTAAATTGAATCTATTTGAATCTACTGAAATCGATGGCTATCTGGATGCTTCCAAGGCCAGAAAAAAATCAGTACAATTTCACTGAGTGGCATTCTCATATATGCTGTTTTATTGTTACCAATAAAGGAGAATATTTGTAGCTCAGGGGTGAAATGAGGGGTCTTTGGTGCTCGCTGAACTTGGTTGTTTTCTTGCAGATGTTTCATTACCCAGCTAGATAACATTACTCTTCAAGCACTGAAGATGTTACTTAGTTGGGTAATGAAATGTCTGCAAGAAAACAACCAAGCTCAGCGAGCATCAAAGATCCCTTGTTTCATTGTTATCCAGTTTTTTCTTTGGATTGACAATAGTTATATACATTTAAACAACTATACAGTGTTTTTTTTAATTAAATGAAATATTTGAAACACTGAGGTCATTTTAGAAGATAAACAGCTCAGTTTCTTGGTCTTTCTGAAGTTTATATAATAGTCACTGTAAAAATGCAGTAATTAAATCTACCCTAGCCTAAGGCTTCTGTTGTAGTTATGATTTCAGGCTGCCTAAATGTTGTCAGGATTGCCTGTCTAGATAATTTATATAAAATACTGATATTGCAAAGATACACATACTCTATAATTCTGCACAAAGCTAGAGGCATTGATCATTGCGCTACATAGAAATCAGAGTGAGAAAAGCATTTTTAAAATATATTTTGTTTTAAAAAATTAAGGAATAAAATAAATGACTATGTTATGGTTCCAAAGGAAGAGGCTTTTCAAAGAAACTTGAGGCATTGTTTTCCTTTAAGAATCTTTTAATGGCAACATAGCTTTGGCACATACATAAGCGAAGCCAAAATCTGAACCCTCCTACTTCATCCCACAGTATCTGAGCACATTCCCCTCCTTCATTTGACAGTCATTAATCACATTCTCCAATTAGTTTAAAGTGTGAACTTTCCCTCCCGTTCCATAACATGCTATATTTTATCTCCTTGTATTTCATCCAGCTTTGAAGATGCTTTGCTGAAATATTGTGATGGCTAACTAGTTCCCAAGCACATTATTCCACTCCCCCCCTCCATACTATCTAATAGTGGCTCTAAAGTAATACACAGGTTAAATAGTAAATGTCTGCATCCACATATAATGTCAGGCAAAAACATTCGATGTTAGCAGCATTGACATCCGGGCCCCCTTACAAAAACAACAGATCCTGTAATGTAAACAAAAACATATGTTAATGATTAGTTTACGGTTTGTTGGGGTGTTTCGCATGAAATCTCTTGACGAGTCTGTCAGCTTTCACCTCACTTGATTTCACCCAGGTGGCTTCAGATAACGGGTACCCCTTCCATTGTACTAAGTATTGCAATTTGCCTTTAAAAATTCTAGAATCAAGAATAAGTTTCACTTCAAAATGGGTCTGCCCTGCAACTACGAGGGGCCCAGGTGCTTTCTTCGGGGGAGGTCTTAAAGTGGAGCCTCAATAAGGTTTTAACAAGCTACTATGGAAGACAGGGTGAATTTTACCCAAAAGTCTAGGGAGTTTCAGTTTTACGGTGACCGGATTGATGACCTTTACGATAGGAAAAGGCCCTAAGAATTTCGGTCCTAACTTCTTGCTGCGTAATTTGAGGCGTAAATATTTGGTCGATAGATAAACCTTTCCCCCAACTTGGAATGTTCTTTGGGGAGCCCTCTTTTTGTCAGCTTGCTTTTTATAGGTTTCAAAAGTCTTTTTTAAAGCAGATTTTGTGTTTCTCCAAACTTCCTCCCATCCCCTCACCCATTGTCAAGTGTCTGGGAAGCGGTTGGCACTTGGGGATATTCAGGTATTGGACTGAACTCTTTGTCTGTGGCTGCTCTGAAAGGTGTGTAGCCGGTACTGCTGCGCACAGAATTGTTGTACGCCACCTCTGCAAAAGGGAGGAGGTCAGTCCAGTTCGTCTGTTGATAGGACATGTAGCATCTGAGATATTGCTCCACCATTTTGTTAGCGGATTCTGCAGCTCCATTGGTGGCTGGATGAAAAGCAGATGATAAGCCTTGAGATGATCCAATTAATTTAAGAAAACTCCTCCAAAACTTTGCTGTGAACTGCACCCCCCTGTCTGAGATTATTCGCTTAGGGGTGCCGTGCAGTCGGTAGATATGTTTCAGGAACAATTTAGTCAGTCATTGGGATGGGAGTCCTTTGCAGGCAATGATATGAGCCTGCTTCGAAAACAGGTCTATTACAGTCCAGATGACAGTATTTCCTTCACTTTCAGGTAGGTCTACGATAAAGTCCATAGCTATTTCTTCCCAGGTTGGGAAGAGTCTGCCACCGGCTGCAGTAACCCAGGGGTTTTCCCCAGGATTCTTTTCATTGTGGCACATACAGTACAACTCTTCACATAGTTTCCACATCCCGTTTCAGTCCCGGCCACCAAAATTGCCGGCGGGTGAGATGTAGCATTTTTAGATATCCAAAGTGTCCAGCCTGTTTAACATCATGGCTGTGTTTGAGAGCATTAAGACGGAGGGATTCGGGCAAATACAGTTTCCCCCCCTTGTAAGCCAAACCATCCCAGCACATCAAGGAGGTTTGATTATCTTTGAACCATTGATCGGTGAGGAGCTCTCGTTTTATTTTCTTTGCTCCAGGGTCATCCAGATTAGGGACCCTGCGAGGCGTGATTTGTGCAACAGGTTGTGGATTGGAGATAATCGCCTCATTAACTTCTTCACGTTCGCTTTTGTATTGGGGCAATCTAGATAGTGCATCAGCTAGGAAGTTTTTTTCCCCTGGTATGTACTTTAGAGTAAAGTTGAAGCGGTTAAAGTACTGTGCCCACCGTGCTTGCTTTGGGGACAATTTGCGGGGAGTTTTCAGTGCCTCTAGGTTTTTGTGATCTGTCCATACTTCAAATGGCACCTTGCTCCCCTCTAGGTAGTGTCGCCAGTTTAACAGCCCCCATCTAATTGCGAAGGTCTCCTTCTCCCATATTGCCCATCTCTATTCACTTTCCGTAAATTTTTTGGAGGTGTAGGCGCAGAGTTGCAGAACTCCATTCTTATTCTTTTGAAGTAATACAGCTCCAACTGCCACATCACTGGCGTCGACTTGTATTACAAAGGGTTCCCCTGGGCAGGGGTGCTTTAGGACCAGTTCAGCAGCAAATAGTCTCTTTAAATTCTCAAAAGCTGTTTGACAGTTCATAGTCCATGCTAGTGGTTGGCCCGGTCGCGGCTTCCCTCCTTTTTTGCCTGTTTTGAGTAAATCTGTAAGGGATAGGGCAATCTTGGCAAAAGAGGGGATGAATTGACGGTAGAAGTTGGCAAAACCTAGAAAGCTGTGGAGCTGTTTGCGGGTTTTGGGGGGCTGCCATTCAATTACAGTTTTCACCTTGGCTGGATCCATCTCCATGCCTTCGTTGGAAATTGTGTAGCCAAGGTAATCTAATCGGGTCTGGTGAAATTCACATTTTGACAATTTGGCATAAAGCTTGGCATTCAGTAGTTTCTTTAACACTTCTCTCACCAGCTTTATGTGATCAGTCATATTCGTGCTGTATATAAGGATATCGTCAAGGTACACCAAAACCCCTTTGTACAAGTGATCATGTAGAACCTCATTAATCAACTGCATGAATACGGCTGGGGCCCCCTGTAATGCAAATGGCATGACCTTGAATTGATAGCTCCCCATGGGGCAGTTGAAGGCAGTCTTCCACTCATCTGCCTCCTTTATTCTCACTCGGTAATATGCCTCTCTCAGGTCTAATTTAGTGAAGACACTCCCCTTAGCCAGATGAGTTAATAAGTCCTGTAGGAGGGGGAGGGGGTATTTGTTTTGCACACTTACAGGGTTGAGACCCTTATAGTCTATGCAGAGACGAAGAGACCCATCTTTTTTTTCTTTAAATAACACGGGGGCTCCCACGGTAGATTTGGCCCATTCAATGAATCCCCTTGCTAGGTTTTTATTCACGTATTGCTGCATCTCTTCCATGTCGAGGGGGGACATAGCGTACATTCTCGGGCATGGGAGCTTGGCTCCTGGCACCAGTTCGATAGAACAGTCATTGGGCCTGTGAGGGGGTAGGACATCACATTCATTTTCACTAAATGCCTCCGCTAAGTCCCGGTATTCATTGGGGATGAGTGATTCGTCTGGTGACGGTGAGGCAGCTATATGTGCTCGCTCATTAAGTGGCCTAAAATGTTCCGCAATGTCTGTTGAATCAGGGGGGGGGGGGTTGGCCCTATTGATAGCCTCACCGTTCTCATCCCTTTCTCCCACCAGATAAATGGCTTCCATTTGTCCAACCAGGCTAATCCTAGGATCACAGCCTCAGTCAGTTTTGGAGCCACTAGGAAGCATATGAACTCCCAGTGCTCACCTATTTCTAGGCGTAGAGGCTCAGTTAGTTGCGTGACAAAAGTTCCTCCCATCAGGGAGCCATCAGCTTGCTCAAACCTCATTGGCTTGGAGAGCGATTTTGCTCATATTCCCAATTTCATGGCAAAGGGCAAGCTAATGATACATCGGGAGCATCCAGAATCCACTAGCACTTTTAAGTCTGTCTGTGCTCCTGACTTAGGGCTGATTAGCCTTGCAGGCAGTGAAAAAGGAGGGATGGGTCGACTCACCATTGGGTCATTCTCTTCTTCGTCATCGCTGTCAAAAAAGGGTAGAGTGGGGGTAGGGTGGGTCCAGCCTCAGCTCCGGTGTCCTCCTGTGTAGGGGAGGTAGCTTGGGCAACCAGTTGCTGTGTGATCCCGCTGGATTTTTCTCTTCGACGGCTGCTGGCCAGGTCTCTTCCTCACTGCAGGTCCCGGTCTGCTCTGTTGGGGGTAGGGAACTGGGCAGTTCGATGCTCGATGTCCCTGCTGTCTGCATCGGAAGCATGTGATCGGTGGACCTGCAGGTGGTCTGGGCCTTTCAGCGGTCGTAGCCATTGGGGGCTTTTGGGGTGGTGGTTGTCATCTGGGTTGCTCTGGTCTTATCTTGGGTTCAGGTGGGGGAGGCTTCTTATAGCGGGTGAGTTGAATGTCCAGCTTCACTGCTGTCTGGTACCACTCGTGCAGTTGATCAGGTACTGCTCAAATAATGCAGGCCTGGGAGAGGTGGTCATCTAATCCCTCAATGAAGAGATGGATTAGGGATTGCTCAGGCCACCCCTCTATTCGACCGGCTATCTTGCGGAATTCACGCACATACTCTAGAGCAGGTCTGCCAGCTTGTTTTATTTTGTGGATTTGTCCTCCTGCTCTAAGGCTAATGGAAGGGTCCTCAAATCTTTCTCTCAGCCCTAGGAGGAAGAGGTGGGGATTACCTAATTCGGGGGCTTGCTCATTATATAAATTGTTTAGCCATTTGGATGCCTCTCCCTCTAGGTTGGACGCAATCACATCGACCATGGCACCTGGATCTGGGTAGAGATACGCCCAGTGGTTTAAATGAGAACGTACTTGGTTGAGGAAAAAAAATAGCTTCTCTGAGTCCCCATCGAAAGTTGCTCTGAAGGGTAGACCAATTATAGGCTGTTATGGGCTCCACTGTGGCTGTTGCTGCTGGGCCCACCCTTGTTGTTGATTTAACGGCTGCTGAGCACTGTAGGGGTGGCATTCCCAGTTGTGGCTGGCCCCACCCTGGTTGCTGTCATATGCCCACGTTCGGGGCCTGCAGTCCCCCACCCTGCTGTGGTTGCAAAACTGGCAATACTGGCCTCTCAAATCGTGGGAGGTTTTCTAAAGGTTGCTGAATAGGTGGGGGCGGTTGCTGCCTTCTCTGTTGCTGGCCTGCGGGGGATGATGGTGCCCTCTGCTGCTGTAGGCCCCTCCACAGTTGCAGGGCCTCTCTCATTTGCGGACCCATCTGCTGTTGCTCTCCTGGCTTTGGACCACCCCAAGCTGCTGTAAGGCCTCTATTATCTGACGTACGGTCAGAGGCCTTTGATCCTCCGTCTGTGGGGGCTGCCAAACTCCCCATTGAGGCAGGGGGTCCAGGCTGGGTTTCCCTCTCTCTGTGGGGCTGGAGGCCCTGGCAGGGGGCTCCAGGGATTGGAAGACTGTTTGGTCTGCGAGGGAGGGGCTGGGGGCCTCTCTCAGCAGGGACTGTTCTGCGCCCCTCATTTCTAATGTTTCAAATCTCTCTGCCAAATTCTCCACTGACTGACTATGAGTGGCAGTTGGATATATCCACTCACCCGAGTCTTCAGCGGCAGAAGGCTTGGCAGTTCTCCACTGGTGTGGGGGATGTAATCTGTGAGGATCCCTTTGTTGTGGCTCCAACTCATCAGTCTTGGAAGTTTTTGAAGATGGAAAAGCTGTTATGAAATCTCCGGATTCCATGCTCGGTTTCTCCCAGTCTGAAGATCAGATCAGCTCTCCTAATCTCTTTGGCCTTGCTCCCAGCTGGGGGATTTGCTAGGGTTCTCTCTCTACCGGCTTGCACGCTGTTGCTCCCCTCTCTGGGGAACTTGCTGCTGCAGGGGTGCTGATCTCAGGCAATTCTTCTTCTTCCATGATGTTCTTTTCTCTGAATCTTTGTCAGTCTATTCCTTTAGTTTTAGGAATAGCGACTAGGGGTTCAGAACCCCTAAAAGTCTGAAACGTTTGTTAGATTTTGGCTTGATGTTATGGTTCCGAAGGAAGAGGCTTTTCAAAGAAACTTGAGGCATTGTTTTCCTTTAAGAATCTTTTAATGGCAACATAGCTTCGGCACATACATAAGCGAAGCCAAAATCTGAACCCTCCTACTTCATCCCACAGTATCTGAGCACATTCAGCAGGCCCAGATAACATCCCTGGACGTGTCCTCAGGGAATGCGCAGAGGAGCTGGCTTGTGTTCTCACTGATATTTTCAACCTCTCATTGCAGCAGGCAGTAGTCCCATCGTGTTTTAAGATGGCCATCATCTTGCCAGTGCCAAAAAAGTCCACAATTACAGGCCTCAATGATTACCGTCCGGTTGCACTGACATCCACCATCATGAAATGCTTTGAGAAGCTGATAAAAGACACTATTGTATCTAGCCTCCCGCCAGCATTTGACCCGCTTCAGTTTGCCTACCGACCAAATCGCTCTACGGAGGATGCTATTTCTTCCGTTCTCCATCTGAGCCTGAAGCACTTGGAGGAAAGAAATACTCATGTGCGTTTGCTGTTTGTCGACTTCAGTTCGGCGTTTAACACAATCATTCCCCAGCATCTAGTAGACAAACTGGGCCTTTTAGGCTTAAACACTCCTTTGTGCAACTGGATTCTGGATTTTCTTACCAACAGGCCCCAATATGTGCGAGTTGGAACAAATACCTCAAATACCATTTTCTTGAGCACAGGTTCTCCTCAGGGCTGCGTCTTAAGTCCGCTGCTGTTCACCCTGTTGACCCATGACTGCTGTGCTAGGTTTGCCACCAACCATATTGTGAAGTTCGCAGATGATACAACAGTAGTGGGCCTTATTCAGGATGACAAGGTGGAAGCTTACTGCAAGGAGGTTGAGGGGTTGGTGAACTGGTGCAAGGAAAACAGCCTAGTTTTAAATACAAGAAAAACCAAAGAGATCATTGTTGATTTCAGAAAAGGCAGGCACAGCCACACTTCTCTGTGCATTAATGATTCACCTGTGGAGATGGTTACCAGCATCAAATTCCTGGGTGTGCAGCTAACGAGTAGGCTGACTTGGTCGCTAAACAGTGAGAAACTGGTGAAGCGGGCACAGCAGCGCCTGCATTTTCTGCGCCGCATGAGAAAAGCACATCTTCCTTCCCCTGTCCTGACCACTTTCTACAGGGGGACAATCGAGAGCATCCTGTCATACAGCATCACAGTCTGGTTTGGAGGCATCACTGCTTCAGACAGGAAGGCGGTGCAGAGAGTGGTGAGGATGGCCGAAAAGATCATTGGCAGTTCCCTCCCTACCATCCAGGACATAGCACAGAAGCGTTGCTTGAGCAGGGCCCGCAAGATTTTCTGGGACACTACACATCCTCTTCACAACCTGTTTTCCTTGTTACCTTCTGGGAGGAGGCTTCGTGGTATCCGTAGCAGAACATCCAGATTCAGCCATAGTTTCATTCCATACAGCATTAACCTTGCGAACTCTCAAACTTCCTCCTTGCGTTATATATTCAAGATGGACAGTATTTAATATTTATTTGCTATGTATATGTAGGGATGTGGGTCTATATATATGTTGTACATAGTATGTTTAGGTGTGTGTCATGTATATGTTTCACTTTGAGAGCGGGCAACTAAATTTCATTTTTTATGTGTGCCATTGTGCCCACAATATAAAAATGACAATAAAGGTTATTTATCTTATCTATTTATCTTTATCTTTATTCCCCTCCTTCATTTGACAGTCATTAATCACATTCTCCAATTAGTTTAAAGTGTGAACTTTCCCTCCCGTTCCATAACGCGCTATATTTTATCTCCTTGTATTTCATCCAGCTTTGAAGATGCTTTGCTGAAATATTGTGATGGCTAACTAGTTCCCAAGCACATTCTTCCACTCCCCCCCTCCATACTATCTAATAGTGGCTCTAAAGTAATACACAGGTTAAATAGTAAATGTCTGTATCCACATATAATGTCAGGCAAAAACATTCGATGTTAGCAGCATTGACAGACTACACAAAAGAAGAAAATGAGAACAAAGGGACAGAAAATAAAATATTAGTAAATAAAGTGAATGTACAATGCACAAGATGAATTATTTCATTATTATGTAATTAAGTGAATATACTGTATGTAAAACTAATTATATCCTATTGGGAAATAATTGCAAATCATTTCATAACTTTAAATATTAATATTGATATTCCCGCTATGTTGTTATAAATAGTATAAAATAAATACATGAACTTATGAAATACACACACACACACACACTAAAATGATAAGTAAGAACAAACAGTTCTAGCTTCCTTCCCATTGTGGCCAATTGGTGGTTATATCCAGTTACACATTCAACTTGTTTCTGGTTACAGTAAATATTTTCCCCTTAAAAACCATAGTCTAAGCATAGCATATAAAAGGAAACCAATGTTGCTTAAATTAGCAATAGCAATAGTAATAGCACCTAGACTTATATAAGGCTCCATAGTGCCTTATATAAGTGTTTTACAGAGTCACAATCTGGCTCCTCATTTTACTGACTTCAGAAGGATGGAAGGCTGAGTCAACCTTGAGCCAGTCAGGATCGAACTCTTGTCAGTGAGCAGAGTCAGCCTGCAATATTGCATTCTAACCACTATGCTATCAAGGCTCTTGAATTTAGATTTGAATAATATAATTAATAATAAATTGAATTAAATTTGAAATTAGTCACATTTCTATTCTGTTTGTATACTATTAGTTTTTCCGTTGATGCATATACTCCAAATTTGCTGTTCCAATCTGATTTTCATCTGTCGGATCCATGACTAACATCAGATATTTTTGCTTTGACACTAATACTGTCAGCAAAGTGCATCTTTTTTAATGGTGGTCCAAATTTGTCCTTGTGGCCATCAGCGTACATTTTATTAGACTGTGATAATTTTAATTCATTTGTTCTGGAAAGATTCCTGGTAGGAAAAAAAAATGAAGGTTTTCTATTTCTTCCTAGTACTTTTACATTTTTATACATAACCACCACACATGATAAAATATCCCTTCTATATTAAAACATTTGCAATACATATTATTTTATGATTTATCTATTTTTGCAATTAAGGACAGTTATTTATCATCTGTAAATTTTGTACCAATTTTCTTTTTTTTGTACTTTTACATTTTTTTATTAGTTTATCAGAATATAAAATACAAAAGCAAATAAAAATGAAAATAATGGGAAAATAGGGGAGGAAAAGAAGAAGAGAAAATACTGTAGGGAAAAGCAGAAAAGAAAAAGAAAAGCACTGACTTCTGACTCCTTTTAGCACAGTAGAATAAGGCAATACCATACAACCTTGATATTTTATTTTTATAGTAGCCCAGTGATGGCGAACCTTTTAGAGACCAAATGCCCAAAAACTGGCCCCGCCCCCGCTCCACCCCTGCCCTGCCCCCACCCCGCCTGCCCGCAGGGCCACTCACCGCCTCCAGGGCCCGCCGCAGATCGCAATAGTAATAGATCGTAATAGATTCATTTTGATAGTCATATTTCTTTCATACAACTTTTAATTTCCCTCGGGATGCAATTGGAACAGAATAATAGAGTTGGAAGGGACTTTGGAGGCCTTCTAGTCCAACCCCCTGCTCAAGCAGGAAACTGTATACATTTTTCTAATTTTGTTAAAAAAACAATTTGGTGTAGTTATTTTGAAATATATCAAATGCAGTTCCAAGTATTTTACTGAGGATTTTGTTAGTTGGGTTGCCCTAACAAAAGTTTCTTCTTCATGGGTTAATTGTCCCATTATTATCTCTCTTTTTTGCATGCTAATTTTATACCCTGAGAATTTAGCAAACCCTTTAATTGTTTTCATCAGCTGTTTTATTGCATGTTGAGGTTGCATAATGGTTAGTACTCCATCATCCGTGTAGCATTTTAATTTATATTCCTCTCGTTGAATCTTAAAGCTTAGATAAAAGCATTTCTGAGATCCAATACAAAAGAGGTCAGATGTTGCGGGAATTAGCTGCATTTAACATATAACTCCAGTTATTCAAAAAGTATTTATTGGAAGTGAATTTGTTTGAATCCTGGCAGATGCCAAAGCATAGGACAAGTTTTTTTTTTTAAAAAAAATTAGGTTGCAAATGGGATGAAAATACAGTGTTCAACTCTTTTATTCTGATGACAGATCTAATACAAAATAAAGCATTCAGCTAATTCAAATGTACAATAAAATCATCTGTTCATTGTACAATATAAATCATCTGTTTTTAAAGTTGGTTCATTAAAATCTTGTTTGTTTTATACAGTCATAGGTAGTTGTTGGAAGTGATGCTACTTCCCCCCCCCCCCGCTTTTGCAAAATCCACCTTATTCTATTGTTTAACCCAGGGGTAGGCAACCTTGGCTCTTTTATGACTCGTGGACTTCAACTCCCAGAATTCTGGGAGTTGAAGTCCACGAGTCATAAAAGAGCCAAGGTTGCCTAGCCCTGGTTTAACCCTTCCTTCACTCTTCATCTATGGTTAAAATTCAGTTTGTTACTTCTGCCCACCTCTACGTAGTGATATATGTATAGATTCTATGTGTACAGGTAGTCCCCGACTTCATTTAGTGATCATTCAAAGTTACAACGGCACTGAAAAAAGTGAGTTATGACTTGTTTTCACACTTATGACCGTTGCGGCATCCCCATGGTCACATGATCAAAATTCACACATTTGGCAACTGGCTCATAGTTATGACGGTTGCGGAGTCCCAGAGTCATGTGATCACTTTTTGTGACCTTCCAACAAGCAAAGTCAATGGGGAAGCCAGATTCCCTTAACGATCCTGTCACTAATGTAACAACTGCAGTGATTCACTCAACAACTGCGGCAAGAATGGTTGTAAAACGAGGCAAAATTCACTTAACAAATGTCTCCCTTAGCAACGGAAATTTTGGGCTCGGTTGTGGTCGTAAGCTGAGGACGGTATACTTGTCTTTTGGTATAGATCAGTGATGGTGAACCTTTTAGAGACCGAGTGCCCAAACTGCAACCCAAAACCCACTTTTTTATCATCGGGTGCCAGGTGGGCATTGGCCCACTGGGTGGGCGTGGCTGTGGTGGTCAAGGCAGACTGGGTAGGTGTGGCCAAGGTGGGCGTGATTACCTCGATGTTGCTCATGGGGACGGACGCCTGTGGGGGCCAGGCAGGGTTGGGGGAGATCCAGGGGGCCTCTGGCAGGTGGGGCGGTGGGCAGGAGGCTCGTCCTGCGGGGTGAGGCGAGGCAAGACAAGGCGGGGCAGGGGTGCCATTGTCACAGGGCAAGGCGAGGCAGGGGCCAAGGCGGCTGCTGCCTGACACCATCGGCTCCCGCACACAGAGGCCAGCAAGCGCATGGGTGCTGGGATGCATCCCGCCACGTGGGACCTCAGTGAGTTAGCGGGCGGCTGGTTGAAGAGGGACGGTTGTCATCTCCGGGGCATGGCGCGCATGCCCACAAAGAGGGCTCTGAGTGCCGCCTCTGGCACGCGTGCCATAGGTTCGCCACCACTGGTATAGATTCATGTAAAACCGTCACAACAGTCACAGCTCCAAACTGATTTGCTAGAGTTTCACTCAGTTTTGTTTTTCCTACTGGGACTCAAATCTAAAAGTTCTGCAATAAGCAATATCCTTGGATATAGACAATTTCCCTTTTAGTTGCAACGATCTGCCTTTATACACCTGGGATAAAAGTGCTGAGTTTCAAAGCTAAGCATTCTAATGCGGAGACTTAGGAATAGGGAATCTGATATTGTTTATAGTTTTTGCTTTTTAATGAAAATGCTATTTCCGATGTTATAATTAAAAGAAATGTGCTTGTTTCATCAGCAAGATAAAGATGCCTTTGAAGTAAGCCCAATTCCGGGTGATTGGAAATATCTATGTTGCTGTTTTTTGCAACTGTACAAAAGTTGTTTGACATTGTTTTTTTCTAAGATATTTTTGTACTTCTCACCCTCTCCATTGCTCTGAAATTATTCTCCTGTGTAAGCCCTAACAAGTCCTAACCCTGCTTAACATTTTGAGATTGATGTCGTCTGAATTGTCCTCAATTAGAGGTTATGAATAAATTAGAAGATTTTTTTTTTTAAGAAAAAGTCAACTCAAAGATGAGTATTTTTGAGTTGGTAGATTTCACCAGCTGCTTTTTCCTCTGGTTCCCTTGAATTAAAAGTAATTTTAGTGATTCCTCAGAAGTTATTTTTGTTAAACAGCGTTGTCCAGTTTGGGTGTTTAAACCTTCTGTTTTTGTGTACATTTCCACATATAGTGCATATATATGCAACTCATTTTCAGTTGCATAACTCAGAATGTTTTATGGGTTTTCAGATTTGGATCATAGAAAGCCAGATCCAAATAAGCACAGTTCATTGTTGTCATCTATCATGATGCTTGATTTGTTTCCAGAAATCCACTCTGATTTCTTTTGTATTTTTTAGTCAAGTGGGGCAGAAACTGAGAAGACAAGGGTGAGCATAATAAAAGATAATATTGATGTCAACGCTGTAAACATTGGATGTTCCTGCTCTGACAACTGATGAAAATTACAGCCATTTTCTCTTTGCTTTTAACATGCTTTTTCTGGTATTTAAAAATTAGGTGCAGAAGGTGGTGGTGGGGGGTTGGGATGAAAGCTCGAGCTCAGCTAGCCATAATAATAACGCTGCTTTGTGGGAACCCAAGGACGAGCTGATAACATTTTAGCGGGCTGAGGAGCTGGGGAGAAAGCCCACATTTTAGGCTAATTGGAGAATGTGATTTATGACAGCTTATTGGGGGTGGGAATTGCACTTTGTTACTTTGTATCCGGGGGAAGGGAATTTAGTTTTTGGGTTCAACTATGTAGTGCCGATACTTTGTTTCCTGAATAAAATGTTCTTTAAGGAAGAATTTTTGCCTTGAAGTTCTTTTGATGAGTTTCATCTATCAGAACCACGACAATTTGTAGTTCAGGGCTGAACTGTGGAGCTCTTGGTGCTCTCTGACCTTGGATGTTTGCTTGCAGATGGTATCATTACCTGACTAGGTAATGTTTATTTATTTATTTAAAACATTTATATAGCTGCCCATCTTATATTGAACTCTAGGTGGCTCCCAATTAGCAATAAAACAATATTAATAATAAAACATAACAAAGGAAATATACTAAAACCATAAACATTAAATACCTGGCACCAAAATTAAATGTCTGACATACAGTCTCTCAGAAAATCTCCTCACCCACCTCACACTGTGTCAGAGCTTGGGGGAAATGCCAGGTCTTCAGTGCTTTATGGAAGACTAGGAGGGTGGAGGTCTGTCAAACTTTAGGGGGAAGGGTGTTCAATACGGTAGGGGCTGCTACTGAAAAAGCAGGTTTCCTAGCTCCCATAAGTTGATAATATTTAAGGATATGGACTAGGGCAGGGGTAGGCAACCTTGGCTCTTTTATGACTCGTGGACTTCAACTCCCAGAATTCCTGAGCCAGCACAGCACAGCACAGTCATAAAAGAGCCAAGGTTGCCTACCCCTGGACTAGGGCATGCCTACTCTATCTGATTTGGTAGAACAGGTAGGTGCCCTTAGTGAAACATGGTCCTGCAGATAACTTGCTCTGTATACTGACTTGCTCTGATGAAGTCAAGATTACGCGAAGTATCAGTACTGCTTTATAAAACCCTAGTAAGACCACACCTGGAATACTGCAACCAATTTTGGTCACCATACTACAAAAAAGATGTTGAGATTTTGGAAAAAGTTCAGAGAAGAGCAACTAAAATGACTTGGGTTTGGCTAGTCTAAAGAAAAGAAGAAACAGGGGCAACATGATAGCAGTATTCCAGTATTTGAGGGGCTGCCACAAAGAAGAGGGGGTCAAATTATTCTCCAAAGCACCAGAGGGCAGGACAAGGAACAATGGTTGGAAACTGACCAAAGAGAGAAGCAGTCTGGAATTAAGGAGAAACTTCCTAACAGTGAGGACAATTAACCAGTGGAACAGGTTGCCTTCAGAAATCGTGGGCGCTGCATCACTGGAGGCTTTTAAGAAAAGACTAGACAGTCACTTGTCTGAAATGGTATATGTTCTCCTGCTTGAGCGGGGGGCTGGACAAGGTCCCTTCCAGCTCTTTCAGATGGAAAGCTGTAAAAGTTACCAAATTAGGAAATGAGGTCTGCAAGCAAACAACCAAGCTCAGAGAGCACCAAGAAGTCTAAAGGTGAGCATAATATTGCTGGCAGATTGTTTGAGGCAGGCATTTTATATACCTCTGTGAACCAATCTGAACATTGAAGTTTTCCACCAAGCCTGTCTGTTCTCACCTTCTCTGCCACCTGGCTCACTCACTCTCCAGACGCTGCTGCAATGCTTTGCTTGATGCTTCACATTTTCTCAGTTGCAGGACAAATATTACTATTGAGCATCATCTTCCCACCCATCTTTCTATGGCACACCAAGGGAATTTTCCACCAGGTTTTTCTGTAGTTATCTCAAGCTGTGACTTCCACTATTGTTTTATAATGGCTTAGCCAGGGATCACTAAATGTTCTGGGTTTTAGTGCCTGCGTGACATTTCAAAAATAGGCAGTCTGTGTAGATGTTTTTAATTTATTTTCTTCTATTTTATGCCCAATATAATTTTTTCTCCTGGCACACATCACTGCTGTAGTGCACTTCACTCTGGGTTAAACCTGGACTGAAAATTAACTCTAAATTCCATAGAGTCTTAGTTAAGGTTTCACATCTTGTGTTTTACCCCCAAGGATTAGAACTCATCTGCCTGATGAAATTAAGACACGTGGAGGGCTCTTACTTTATTTAATGATTGAATCTTGTAATCTCTGCATCTACAACAGGCAATCAGGAAGTCTGTCCCATCCACAGCAGTCAGGCTTTCATTATGGGTTCTGTAAAAAGAAAAGAGGATGAATCTCATCATGCCAACTCCTTAATTTTATTGTCCTCATTAAAGTGCTTTGCTTGTGTAATGAGCAAGATAATACATTTCAAGCAGCATATATAATGAAAAAGAAAGAATAATGAAAAGTTAATTTTGTGTAAATTAAGAGGAAAAATACCTTGAGTTAAAATTAAAAATATAAAGTTTCCTTCAGGGGATTTTGGAGATTAATAACACGGTGATGAATGCGCCTGTATCCATTAATACTTTGCAGGCGGAACAATATTAGTAAATACATAGCATTTTCTCAACCTGCAAGAACATATTTATTTAGGAGCTGTATGTATATGTATGTATATATACAAACATACATATTGAAATTTCTTCAACTGCATATTTGCTATTTCCTTCCTCCAGCTGTTTTCATCTCCCAGTTTCACCCTAAGCCCTGGAATTCTCCAGTAGTTTCTCATCCATGTATTAATCAGGTCTGACCCTGCTTAGCTGTTGAAGACTAGCGAATATTGGTCAGGTTTTATTCCCTGCTGAAAGGTGATGATTATTTGCAAATACAGATAGTCACTTAGCGAATGTTTGAAATTACATCCGATCCCCCAGGCATACTTATGACCCAGTTCCAAATTCCAATGGCACTCTCCCACCCCCATAGTCACATGACCACATTTTAGGTAGTTGACAAGCATCCTGCAGTTTACATGACTGTGTTTTAAGACATTTTTCTTAAAAACTAGCATTTACTTCCTATTTTGGCCAGAACCAGCCAATAGCGAACCATTGGTTCACTTAATGATTGTGGCATTTGCTTAACAACTGCATTAGTAGCTTTTTAACCACTGCTTTACAACTCTCATGATTTATGGCTATGATGGGCAGGGTCTATTATGATCATAAACTGAGGATTACCTGCATTGCAATGTTTTTTTCCCAGCCAGTCAAGGAACCATATCTTTTCCAAGGTATTCCGTGTCACTCCCATTCCACCATCCTAGTATCTTCACTTCCTATAACAGGCAATCCATTTTCCTTGGCCACTGAGCACGTCAAACACTGTTGGTTTGTTGTTTGTGTTAGAAAGAAATTTTATCAGGTTTGCTTTTGAGCAGGAATAAAGAATGAAGACAATTGCTTGAATGTGAGGTGAACTTTATTTCCAAGGTCACAGCATACTGAATCAACTGTTGGAGGTGGCTGCTCAGAGCCCTTCCCCAAGCACTCTTTATATGGAGAAACACTTGTGGGAAAGTGTGCCCATCCTCCAGGAATTCCAAGAAAGTGAACTTAGTGGTGTTTCCTAGACCTAGAGGGAGCACTCTGGAGTCAGGCAACCTGCTGTGTTGTAGTTTCTGCTTATTTAGCATTGCAGTTGGAAGTGGCAATCTCTTTTGAGAAAGGATCTTCTGTTATTTAATTAAGAAGATCTCTGTTCCCCTGGATAGGCTGATGCTTTTCTTTGGGTTGTCCATTGCGATTTCTCACCTTGTGTCCCAATGGTAACTTTTAACCTTTTGCTCTGAGAAACAGCAAGAAGACTGTATAGGTAGTCCTTGACTTACAGCCATAATTGGGACTGGAATTTTAATTGCTGAGCAATGGGGTCATAAAGTGAGGTATGACGTGACCATACTGCTCAATACTGCATACTGCAATCCTGGCACTTCCAGCTGCTGTTGTTAATTGGGAATTTCAAGTTGTTAAGCAGAGGGAGTCCCAGGTAAGGAGCCATGCCATCCTTTCTCCAACTAGTGTGATTATTGCCATTTAAGTAAATTTCCTTCTCCAAATAATCATGCTTTTTTTCGAAGAAGGAATGGTGCACACAATTTGGAGAATGAGGTCTTCCACAGCAGTGTGAGAACAGGGCTCCTGACATTTCTCCAAATAGTATGCCCGTTCTCACAAGATATGGAAAAGACTAGAAGGCTTGTGAAGGATCCCAAGAATGGGGTGCATGGGATATGTGGCTTGGAAAAAGGGGCAAGGCAGCCAAGTTAGCACAATCTTGGGAGCTCCAAGGTTCAAAAAAAAAAAGTTTATTACTTGGACTGAAAGGGATTTGGATCACACTGAGTAGACCAACGATGGAAACAGATTTATTTGTTTATTTGATTTCTGTAGCCACCCATCTCAGCAACATACTCTAGGCAGAGTACATCATAAGACATTAAAAACAATTAAAACAGTATGAAATAAATATATATGGCACCAAGTAAAGTTATTACTATTGGTGTTAATACAAGAACAAAACACACTCGGCTTCTTAGCACACTCAGGGGCCCAGACATGGGCACACATTGCAAGAGATGTCAGTCTAATATCAAGTAGACCAGACCAGACCAGACCAAATAAACTAATTATATTTTATTGTAAGGCTACATTAACAGAATCTTGCAAGTCTGAAAGAGCAATTCTCCCTCGGGCTCCTTTATAGCCTGAGAAACTGAGGAGGGTCTCACTGAGCCTCTTTGCCCTGCCCACTGTACAGCTGCAGGCTAGGCTGCCTCTTATCTGATTGTTTCCCAGATACTGTTTCTTGGCACATTCTTCTAAGGTTTTCCCAACATACCATTATATCTATTGTGCCTAGATAGGCAACTTTGAAAAGATGTCGACTGACAACAGGATATATTATCTATTAAATCTTTATAATTTACTATTCTGTCTCTGGCACTAAATATTTGTTTTTGTTTTTTAGTGGCAAAGTGGCTTCATTTGACCCATTAATCATATAACCAAAATAAGGCAAAACAGCAGCAAGAACAATTAAAAAACAGTATTCCAAATGTCACAACTCTGCATCAGTTGTTTGAACATATCCCTACCCAGTCTTCTTAGCTAAAACTCTTTGCTGATGTCAGCCCTATGAGGTAGTCCAACCTAGGAAACCAAAGGTCTGGATGCTAATGCTACTTTTATTATAAGGTTTATAAGATCTTGCAAATCTGAACGTTCCTCTTTTTTCCTCTGCCTTTACATTCAAGAGAACTAGGGAGAGTAAAATCTGAGATACTTTTTCAGATTACATTCCTGCTTTGGACTCAGATTTCTTTTCCCATTGTCTTGGTGGCAGCTGTATTATTCTTTGTGTTATTCTGTAAGTTATTCTTACAGTCCATTACAACTGATGAGTTTTCCTTCTGATTGCCTTTACAGCCCCACCCACAGTGAGGATTATCCATTCAGGCCTCGCCTGTAACATTGAGGAGGAACGGTATTCAGAAAGAGTGTACACCATCCGTGAAGGAGAGACCCTGGAGCTGACGTGTTTGGTTACAGGCCATCCCCGGCCACAGGTGAGCCTCCTGCTGTGATGATGTGCATGGTTTATCCACCCTGATTTTTCTCTTCCATGGGTTTTTGTTACCTACCTTGGGTTGCTACCTCAGAAAATAGTATAGAATTGGCCACAGAGAGCTACTATATGTCTGCCCAGGAACATGATAGCAATATTTTTCTGGGATGTTTTGACATGTACATGATAATGTTAATTTAATAGTTAAGGTGTACCTTGATTGTACAAAGAATCATTTGTATAGAGTGGATCCAAATATTTTGAGGTAGAGATTCTGGATTCTACCATTTAAAACCAAGAAGAGGAAACAGGGAGTAACATTGGAATTTTCTTAGAAGGGGTATATCGGTGTCCTGGAAGAAGGATTTCAGCTTTTTAAATCTCACAATGTCCTTTATATTACCTCAGGCCTTTTAATGCTGTTGTGTTTCTGCTACTGTGTGGTGTTTTAAGGAGTTCTGTGTTTATCTCTGCTGTTTTTCTAAACTGCCCTTTGAATTGCTTTTTAATAGCATTTCTCCAGTTGTCTCGAATGAAAAAAGTTGTGGTTTAATTGCTTGTTTGGTGCTTATTTTTGTTGACCAGAGAGTAAGTGTTTCTGAATGTTCATTTCATTGAAAACTGTAAACAGTAGCTGTAAATGGTCAGCATTAAACAGCAACTAAATGAAAATGGGTGAATTGTGACCGCAGTGCCTGAAAGCAAGAAACTTTAAGTAAACGGAATTGTGCTTATTTTAACTTTCCTTTTTTTGTCTCAGTTCTGCATTTTTAGATGTTTTCATGCACAAAAATTGCATGGAATAATCATGTTTTGGCAGACAACTTTGCCTTTTGTTCAGCATTGCCCTTAACACAGACCATATTGTGTACATTTTTAAAATTCTGTAGCCATTGTTTTTATTAGAGTATTACCTTAGGATATTGAAAGAAGTGCAGAAATCAATGAATCAATGAACTGAGTTTATATATTAGCTTTGGAAGTTAAAGTTAACTAGATTAGCTTACATTATAAAGCTAACAGAAAACACAACAAACATAAAGGGATTTATTTTGCTCACTCTGACTGGGGCACATTGTTACTGATATATTTCTTACTTTATTAAGATTTCTATCCCACTTGTTATCCAGGAATTCATGGTAGCATTCATGTCCATTACCTTTTCAATCCTACTTCAGATATTTAAGAACTTAATCACAGCAGAAACACCCTGAGGGTTGAAAAGATTGAACGTGTTTTATTACAGGTAGTCTTTGATTTACAATTTGGTCCAGAATTTCTGTTACTAAGCAAGAGTTTTTTTTAAGTGAGTTGTGCCTGATTTTACAACCTTTTTTTGCCATGGTTGTTGAGTGAATCACTGTAGTTGTTAAGTAAATCATGCAGCCATTATAGAAAACTGGCTTCCCCCATTGATTTTGGTAGTCAGAAGATGGCTGGGAAAGTTGCAAAAAGTAATTACGTGACTGGGACACTGCAACCATCATAAATACATACCAGTTGCCATTTCCTCAAATTTTGATCATGTGACTATGGGGATGCTGCAACAGTCATAACTACGAGGACCAGCCATAAGTAACTTTTATTAGCCCCATTGCAATGTTGAATGGTTGCTAAATGAATGGTTGTGAAACAAGAACTAACTTTTCCAAAGCGCCTGAAGGCAGGACAAGAAGCCACGGATGGAAACTAATCAAGGAGAGAAGCAACCTAGAACCAAGGAGAAACTTCCTGACAGTTAGAACAATTAACCAGTGGAGCAATCTGCCTCCAGAAGCAGTGAATGCTCCAACACTGGAAGTTTTTAAGAAGAGACTGGACAGCCATTTGTCCGAAATGGTATAGGGTTTCCTGCCTGAGCAGGGGGTTGGACTAGATGACCTCCAAGGTCCCTTCCAACTTTATTATTATTATTATTATTATTATTATTATCATTATTATTATTATTATTATTATTATTATTATTATTATTATTATTATTGTTGTTGTTGTTGTTGTTGTTGTTGTTGTTGTTGTTATCGTTGTTGTTGTTGTTGTTGTTGTTGTTGTTGTTATTGTTGTTATTATTATTATTATTATTATTATTATTATTATTATTATTATTATTATTATTATTATTATTATTATTATTACCTGTATGCCTTAAATATTCATATTACTGGGAGAACCTCAAATGCCGATGTTCCTTCTGAAACAGATTTGAAGAACAAACCATGAATATTGCCTTTATTTTATACTAAGCATATGATCAAGTCAAAGTATTGGATTGCCTGGTCATTCCATCTGCTGGTTGCAAACTTATAAAAAGAACTAAGTAATCACAGGTTCCACTTTATGGTTTTAGAGGCAGAAGGCTCGATCTTGCTTTAAAGGTAGATAGATGAGAATATAGATTCAGTCCACATATTGCAGATTGTCTTTTTAGTTGTCCTGTTCATGGTTTACATTGCTCTCCTGATCATTTGCATATTTTTTTTTTATTTCTGGTGGCAAATAGGAAAGGAGTGATTTTGCATTAAGGCGGAAGTAATTATCAAAAATCTGAGTTTGTTGCCATTGTCCATGGCCACTTTTAATTGTGCTTCTCACATTTTGTGCATCCTATTAGGCTTTATATAGAGAAAAAAATTCTGGACAGTGTACAGAATTTGCTGCTTGAACTTATTTCTTTCTATCCACTCTGAATGAAATAGGAATGAGATACACGTTCAAAGCTAACAGGAGGTGAGGAACTAAGTCCCTTGATACATCAGGCTGACTCACTAGTCTTGACCTGAGCTAGCTCAGGACATTGCAAAGTAGCCAAGCACTCACATTCAATTGTAAGTAAGGTCAGATACTGACTGGCAATCCAACATCTCTTCTGATAATAGACAAAGGTGTCAAATAGAAATGGAATCCAAGGGGAATTCCAGAAGCACTCCAGGGGTCAAGTAACTGAGGTCCCAGAAAGCTATTTAGAGTCCATGGCCAATGCATAATTACGGTTTCAGCACTGACATCAACAATGACTACTTTTCTTTTACAGTGAAAACCCTAGACTGGCTAATTATGAAACTAAAGCTCTTATAAAACCAAGCCCCAACTGCCAGGCATCTCAGAAGAATTTTTAACTTCATCTTAGTCCAAAGGCCAACAAGCAATTCTTCCTTGTGAGTCAATCCTTATTTACTCATTAGAAGATTTGGTCCATTACATCTTATTATATCCAGTACATAAATTATATAATTATATCTGATTGTGCATAATAGACTAGAAAGCAGCTTTTATCCCTTCTCATCCAATCCCTTGTTCAGTGGCAGGAATCTATTAAACTCTCCCTGTAGAACCATAAAACGTATGAGCTGACTGAAACTTCTATTCCGTATACTCTTTGAGGTTCATCTTTGCTTTAAAAAGTCCAGATTGTTTTCCTCCTTGACAATTTTGTCAGCTACTGCTACACATTTGAGTATGGATTTAGTATTTTTCTGGAATATTGCCAAACTCATGTTCAATTCTTTTTCAGCAGAGGTTTGGTGTTTGTCTGGAACAGTGCTAAGTCCACATCCATCTCCTCCTGAAATGTGTTAAATCCTTGTCCATAAGGAGCCCAACTATCCAGAGATATCATCTGACAGTCAGGCTTTTCATTAAACACAGCCATGCAAAATATTTGCACAAAAACATTTTGGGTAGAACAATTAACTAGCTGGTTTAGTTGTGTCAAAATTGATCTCCTGATCAAATCTAGTCCTTTTCAATAACAGTGCTTAGGAGATTATTGATTTATATCAACTGGTGAAAGCTGCTTCTGCTTCTTCGAATCACTTAGAGCAGAAATGTAACAGAGAATACTAAACAAGGAAATTTGGATGGAAATTGGTCATAAAAAAAGGCGAAGAGGAGTTAAGTGTGAGATTTGGGGGGAAATTTTATCTGTGTGAATTTATCTGGTGAGTTTCTGAGTGTACAGATAGTTCTCAACTTACAACAGATCATTTAGTGACCATTCAAAGTTACAATGGCACTGAAACAATGACTTATGACTGTTTTTCACACTTACGCCCGTTGCAGCATCCCCATGCTCACGTGTTCAAAATTCAGACAGTTGGCAACTGACTCATATTTATGATGGCTGCAGTGTCCTGGGGTCCTGTGATCATCTTTTGTGACCCGACAAGCAAAGGCAATGGGGAAGCCAGATTCACTTAACTCCATGTTATTAACTTAACAACTGCAGTGATTCACTTAACAACTGTGGCAAGAAACATCAGAAAATGTGGCAAAATTCACCTAACAAATGTCTCACTTAACAACAGAAATTTGAATGTTTTTTTTCTGGGTTGGACTAACTAGCAAACTTCCAGTAGCCTAGCCACTGGAGGGTGCAGTCAGACAGCCCTTGGCTTAAAAGAAAAAAAGTGGCTAACATTCAAACTGAAACAGTGACACTTGTCTAAAAGATGCGAAGAAGAAGTAAAACAAAGAATAGAATTGACCTTACAAAGTATATTTAAACATTCAGCCTAGACATAGATTAAATTTAAGTAAATATACCTATGCATTCTAAACTAGATATGAAGGGAACTGGATGTCTGGCAGAATGCATGGCGACTGCCTGTCTGATTTAGAGGCAATGGATTCCATGCTCCATTTAGATATTTCTAGGCAGTGCTGGAAAGGAAGCAGCTAAAAAAATGTATCAGAAGAATAAAAATAATACAGTGAAATATGCTGTGTGTCAGTGTTTGCATACAAATGCCAGAAGCCTGCAAGCCAAAATAGGTGAATTGGAATGCCTGATCTTAGAAGACACTATTGACATAATGGGTATAACTGAAATCCAGCCAGAGAGTCTGTTGGTCCCTTGGATGATGAAATGTGTCTAAGAGGCAAAAGGGAAATAGCAGAGAAGCTGAATAAATTCTTTGCCTCCATCTTCACAGGAGAAAAATTGAGGGAATTCCTTGAGCCTTCTCAGGAAGAGAATCAGTTTAACTGAGTGATACAAAAGTAAGAAGAGAAGATGTGGTAGGCCTTATGGAAAATTGAATGTCAACAAAATACCAAGCCCTGATGGCATCCATCCAATGAACTTAAAGCTGGGACTGCAGACCCTTTAATTAAAATCAATCAATCAATCAATCAATCAATCAATCAATCAATCAATCAATCAATCAATCAATCAGAATAGAGCTGGAAGGAACCTTGGCAGTCTTCTAGTCCAACCCCCTGCTCAAGCAGGAGACCCTATGCAATTTGAGACAAGTGGCTGTCCAGTCTCTTCTTAAAAACCTCCAGTGATGAAGCACCCACAACTTCTGAAGGCAAACTGTTCCACTGGGTGATTGTTCTCACTGTTAGGAAGTTTCTCCTTAATTCCAGGTTGCTTCTCTCCTTGATTAGTTTCCATTCATTGTTTCTTGTCCTGACCCCTGGTGCTTTGGAAAACAATTCTTCTTCATGGCAATCCATCAAATACTGGAATACTGCTATCATGTCACCCCTAGTCCTTCTGTTCTCTGGACTAGCTCTCTCTGTGCTCAACCCCCATAGTTGAGGACTGGAAGGTAACCAGTATAGCTCCAATTTTTGGCTGACTGGGAAATTATGGGAGTTGAAGTTCACACATCTTCAAGTTGCCAAGGCTGAGAAACACTGGCTTAACATCTAGGCCCTGAAGACATAGCTCTGCCCCTGGGCTTAGGAGTCCAGCAGTGTGGGTAGCTTTTACAGTGACTTTATTGAGCTTGACAGAAAGTTGGATTTTGCTGCTGACCGTGGTTATTTTTGTTTTCAGGTGGTTATTAATGGCCATGTATTTTGGTCTTTAAATTGTTTTTATTGGATTGTTGTTTTTAGCTGTTATGAGCTGTCTAGAGTCATTTAGCTGAGATGGGCAGCCATTCAAATCAAATAAATGCATCTATTTTATGAAAATAGTGGAGACTGCTATTAAAAATAAATTTAACAGACATTTAATCTTATCAATGCAGCTTCACTGAGGGGAAGTCCTATTAGACTAATCTAATAGATTTTTTTGACGGTGTTAATAATATTGTGTGAATACTATAAGGGCAAGCCAGTGCATATCATCTACTTAGATTTTTCTAAACGCCTTTGATAAAATCCCTCCAAAAATATTTTCTTAGTTTAACAGCCATGGAATAAATAGTGGGTTTTCTTCTGGATAAGCAACTGGCTGAAGAATAGAAAATAAAGTATAGAGATAAAAGAATAACAAATTGTGAGATATAACTCCCCCAATGTTCTCTCCCAAGTCCAGCACTTTTTAACATATTTATAAAGCATGTGAAATTGCTCATGACTAGTGGAATGGCAAAGTTTGCTAATTACACTAAATTATCCAGCGTAGTAAAAACAGTAAGGACTTGCAAAGAGCTCCAAAGAGATCTCTGTGCATCAGAGGAGTAGACATCATCAAAATGGCAGATGACTTTGCAAATGCAAAGTGATGAACCTTGGTGCCAAAATTGTAACTACTCATACCAATTAATGGGTTCAGAGTTAATAGTGACTGATAAGGAAAGAGAGTAAATGGAAAAGAGTTTATGGAAAGTGCAAGCCCAATGTGCATCTGCTATAAAAAAAGGCCCACAGCATGTTTGGGATAATAAAAAATGGTACTCCAAATAGAGATGCCAATGCCCTGGTATACTGTTTCAGGGGTGTCAAACTGCCGGCCCATGGGCTGGATGCGTCATGCCAAAACCGCGCCCACCCCATTGCCGGCAATGGGAAAAAAAGTCGCGATACGTTGCGACATGTCATGTGACGTCGCGAGTTTGACACCTGTGCTGTACATGAATGATGAAACCACTTCTGGAGTATTGTGTACAGTTCTGATTGTTGCACTTTCACAAGAGTATTATGGAACTAGAGAAGATTCAGAGGAGGGTAGTTTACAAGATTAAGGGCTACAGCAGCTTCGCTGTAAGCAAAGCTTACAATATTTGGAGTTTTTTAGTTTTGAGAAGAGGTGAATGGGAGGGGATATGAAGACATATACAGCATTAGGCAGGGTGTGGCTAAGTGGACAAGGTGAAGCTATTTTCCCCTTCCCAACAATGGTCATCACATCAAATTTCAAGGTTGGATTTCACATTATGTAAATACACACACACAAACACACATACAATGTGAAATCCTTGGAATTTGCTGCCAGGTGATATAACATTGACTGTCAGCTAGGTTGGCTTAAAAACATGGGTTGGACTCATTCATTGAAGTCGTGACGATCAATGGCTATTAACACTGATGGCAATGTGACACCATGGGAAGGATATCTGATGGAAGACTAGTGGATTTATTTATGTAGTTGGTTGGTCACTGTAAGGCTTTGTACTGGACAAGATAGACCAGAGGTCTGATCGAGCAAGGCACTGCTTATGTTTTTATGATATTTGCTGTGAAAGCAGGGAAACAAATCTTCAGTAATTCAACAGTCCTTGTCCTTAACCTGCTTTTTACATTATTAATAAGCACAGCACAATTTCCTGGCATCATGTCTGTACCAAAATAGTGATAATGGAGCAGTAATTATCTTGTAAATCAAGAACTAGTGGATAGTACTTTAAAGTAGTTTGACAAAGAATCTGTTGTGAGTTTCCAGAGTTCTGATAATGCTTTGTTCTACCAGACCCCAGATTTTGTGCCTTTTCCAGTCTCTATGAGTATTCAGTCTATAAGTGGCTTCCTCAGACCACATAGCCTAGTAAAGTTGGAGGAAACAACCTGTTGCTCTGCAGTTTGCTAGAACCAATTGTTACTGGGATAATTGGAAAGTGCTTTTAATGAACTGCTTGTTGTTTTACTCTCTTTAACAGCTGGCGCCTATGCCAAGCACATATCAAACATGACTGCAATGAATGATCATGTACCAATTCATTTCAAATTATAACATTGTGATTAAGGCAAACAATTCATTTCAATTATAGTAGCATGATAATGTGTTAAATTCATTACAAACTAGACAGATCAATCGTTAAAAAATAACTTAAGCTGAAGTCAGATTCAATCAGGCTTTCCGGTGTAGACTTTTATCCATAATGTGAAGGCATTCTTGCAACTGGCATTTTAAAAATGGATAGGTATCTAAAATAAACACTAAGCAGAAGTCTAAATTAGAATCTAATAAGTGTCTCTTGAAACTTAGTGTAGAGTTGTCCAGAGAAGAGTCAGCAACAAAATGGTGGAAGTGACTTGGCTAAATCCTACCTTTTTTTATATGTGTGCAATACATGCTAAAAGGGGGCTTCAACCACCCAGTGATGTCCACCATTTTGATCATGCTGACCCTCTTACCTGAATTTGATTTCAAATTCTTATTGGACTAAATTGCATGTATATGTACATGTACATGCTTATTCCTAAAGAACTTTGTGAAATGAAAGTTAAGCCTGAGTAACATTAATCTTTTTTCCACTGAAGTGTGTTTCATGTATTCTATGACAGAGATCCCCAACCTTTTGGGCACCAGGGACCAGTTCCGTGGAGAAAGGTTTTTCTGCGGACCGGAGGGTGTGTGGTTTTGTGTGCTGCCTGCATTCCACAAATGGGGCTTTGCTTGTTTGTGTGGACTGGTTGCTGGCATGCTGCGGCCCAGTACTGGTCCACAGACCAGGGGTTGTGGACCCCTGTTTTATGATATTTACACAGTGATGGATACATCCTCAATGTTCATTTTAAACATGGAAAGATAGAGAGCTTTTCTCCAAAGGCTTGCCCAGTGATTATCTAACCTTGCAGGTCATTGAAACAGACCAGGAAGCAGCATTGCTGAAGAGGAGGCTGGCAAATATAGAATTGCCCTTTGGGGGAATTATTTTTGCTTACCTTATAGTATCATTGCAAGAGGAGGAAAATGGTAATATATCTCTTCTGCATTACTGCATTACTATCAGAGGAGTCTGCAGTATCTAAAAGAAACATTGTGTTGTCATGACATAAATTTTAATATGTGTATGTGACATCATCAACACATAGATAAAAATGCAGAGATTATGGGACAATACTAGTTTCATAATTTCCTATTCCTTGATTCCTCCTTGCAGATGCCAGATGTATATGCATGGGATGCAAGATACAAAATTAGTCATAGTGCATATGAAAAGGATCTTGGCCATTTAGTTGCTCATGAAGTGAATATGAATTAGCAATATGTAAAATTTTAGTTTTATCACATGAAAAACAGTCCCACTGTATTCAGCATTGTTCATAGTCCACTTTGTCTACAATTCCCAATTTTGGGCGATACAGTACATTGTAAGAGAAACTCAAAAAATAGTTTCAGAGAAGGACAACGAAAATAAATATGGGTTTGGAGACTAAAACCAATGGAGAGAGAGCTGATCTGATGGACTTGAGAGTGATATGTTGGATGACCTGCTTGAATATTAAAAAAAAGTCACAGTGGTATATTAGGGAAACTACCTAATTCTGAAGATTGCTCAGGAAGGAACAATGATCAAGGAGGTAGCGACTATCTTTCATTAAATACATTTGAGCAAAGGCTGAACTGTCAACTGTCAGAAATACTTCAGTGTGGATTAATCTACTGAGCAGGGAATTGCCTTCTGGCCTGATACTCTGAGAATGTCAATGAAAGAAAACAGCTGAGTTTATGTGACTATTATACTCACAGAAAACTGGTACAAGTTTATGTTACTCCAGGGTTTCTTTCAGGTGGGGGATGGGGGACTGTGCCTTCAATCAGTCTTGATTCCAGGCAACTACATGGAGAAGTTGATAAGAGTTTTCTTAGCAACATTTTCCGCTGTTTTGCCCTTGGCTATTTTCTATATTTAAGAGACAATAACTACCCCAAGAATACCCAGTTGACTTTCATACCTAAGTTCTGCTGGAAACACAATATTAAAGCCAGATATTTTCCACCTTTGTTGGAAATTTTAAAAAGCTGAATAATTTTGGAAGATTATTAATTACAGAATGGGTGGCATGGTGGCTCAGTGGTTAAGATGCTGGGCTTGTTGGCTGGAAAGCGGGCAGCCCAGGTTCAAAACCTGAGTGCCACACAATAGGGTGAGTTCCCATCCTCGCCCTGGCTTCTGCCAACCTAGCAGTTCAAAAGCATGCAAATGCGAGTAGATAAATAGGTGCCACTTCACTGGGACGGTAACAGCTCTCTGTGACATCATGCTGGCCACATGACCGCGGAAATGTCTTTGGACAGTGCTGACTCAATGGCCTTGAAACAGAGATGAGCACCACCCCCTATAGTCCACAATGACTAGCGGAGTAAAATCTGTAGGGACTTCTTTACTTTTCTTTATTAATTATAGAATATAACAAAATTAGTTAACTTCTCTTTCTTATCACCTGTTTTTCTGCTCATCAACACCACCATATATTTTATCCTTTTAAAGTATACACAGTTGGCCTTTTATACAATATCAGCTTCCAGAAAATATATCTTTGACTGCAAATCATACATAATTCTTTCTTTAGAAGAATACCAGATCAAGGTGTGGGAGTACGCACCAAAATCAAAAATAGCTTTGCTTTTGAAACACAAATCTGATACAACATTTAATTTAAAAGCAATTTATAGATTGTAATTGGTGCACATAAATTACTTCCACATCCAAAGTTTGGGTTTCTCTTAATAAGATTTTAAAATATTAAATACTCTGTTTTGTTGTAAGAAGGATATTTTTTTAAATTTGATAGAACTGTTATTGTTTTATTCTGATTCATTATTGTTATTATACATATTATTACACTAACAGTTAAGGGCACATATAATATTAATCCTATGCTGCATTAACCGAGGGATAGAATCAAGATAAAGTGAAGTATTAGTATCTCTTAATAAAGCCTTAGTAAGATCAAACTTGGAACATTGGTTTCAGTTTTGGTTACCATATTATAAAAAAAGATGAAAAGACTCTTGAAAGAGTGAAGAAAAGAGTAACAAAGATGATTAAGGAGCTGGAGGCTAAAACCTGTGAAGAACGGTTGCAGGAATTGGATATGCCTAGTCTAGCAAAAAGAAGGACTAGGGGTGACATGAGAGCAGTGTTCCAATATTTGAGGGGCTGCCACAAAAAAGAGGGGATCCAAAGCACCTGAAGGAAGATAAGAAACAATGGATGGAAATTAATCAAGGAGAGAAGCAACCTGGAATTAAGGAGAAACTTCCTAACAGTGAGGACAATTAATTAACCAGTGGAACAGCTTGCCTTCAGATGTTGTGGGTGCTCCATCACTGGAGGCTTTTAAGAAGAGACTGGACAGCCACTTGTCTGGAATGGTATAAGGTCTCCTGCTTGAGCAGAGGACTGGACTAGAAGACCTCCAAGGTCCCTTCCAAATCTGTTATTCTCTTATTCTGTTAATTCAATATTATTTTGAAAAGTCTTGTTCAATTTTATATAATATGTACATTTTTCTGGTTCTCGTTCTTATTTTGCATGGTCTCTTTAATTTTCTTTCTTTCTGTTTTTAAAAAAGGTTACATTCAACTCTGTGATACCGTTACAGACCTTTCTTTATAGAAATGTTCTCTGTTATATAAGCTTATTTATTTAACATATGGTCATGTATTTTATACACAAAGAAATGTGTATAAATAACATTACTTATAAGGTTACTTGAAACATCATGTGTTGAACAAATACAAAACGAGATGATCTTGTAAAGAATGGATAATGATATGGGAATTGTGAATACAATCAAGAAAGGGAAATTAGAATATTTACAACATATGGTATTCAACAAGAAATATCAACTGCTTTAATTATACAAGGAAGGATTCAAGGGAAACCTATTGCTGGCAGATGGTTCATATCCTGGCTGAAAAAGCTATAAACATTGATTGGCAAAAATGCATCATCCTTATACAGTACAGCAATGTAAAAAACAAAAAAAAGAAGCATTGAAAATCAGCAATCTCATCAATATAATTTCTTCCAATTTACGAAATTTACAAAAGGTTTATTGCTGTTATGCTATCTTACAACATTTAAAAAGTGCAAAATATTGTAGATAAATACATTGTTTTGCACATTAGTCTCAATTCAGGTGGACAGATTTGTTTGCACTAGAAGCTTCAAAAAATAATATTTATTACTCATTTTATTGATTTATGTAGCTGCCCATCTCATGAGAAGTGACTCTGGGGTGGCATACAATAGTCAATAAAAATAATACATATATAAAATACACATAAACATATACTGCGTCTATGTATAATGCATGTATAAAATATATTTAA
The DNA here is from genome assembly GCA_023970755.1 of Azemiops feae. Taxonomy (NCBI): domain Eukaryota; kingdom Metazoa; phylum Chordata; class Lepidosauria; order Squamata; family Viperidae; genus Azemiops; species Azemiops feae. The sequence continues at coordinate 307,538 of JALGBA010000172.1, read as the reverse complement.
AAATTATCTAGCATTTTGTTGTGAAGCATCCACAGATAACACCCAAAAACCTCAGTGTGGTGTCCAGCATTATTAATGTTTAGCAAAAGAGACTTTTGAGGTAGCCAATTGGATTACTTGTCTCCATGATGGTGAATGTGTTTTTTCTCTATTTTCTCATCTTGGTCCTTCAAAAGAAAATGATTTCAGTTCTTTGTACCAATTTATGGAGTTCTTTTGCTTCCTTCCTTCCTTTTTCAATCACTGAAAAGTGTCTATGGAGATTCTCAGTCATCCAGGTCATGGTTGTCTCAAAGATGCTTTTTTTCAAAAGGCAACTGGACTTTCTTGTTTTTCCTTGATGACGTTTTGCTTCTCATCCAAGAAGCTTCATCAAATCACTTTTCAATGATTGAGCAGAAGGAAGCAAAAGAATTCTATAAATGGGTACAAAGAACTGAAATCATTTTCTTTTGAGGGACCAAGATGAGAAAATAGAGATCTTAGAGAAAAAAACACATTTTGAAAAAAAAGCACCTTTGGGTCAATCATTGATAACTTCTGCTGATCCAACTCTCAGCAAAAGGAGAGAATAAGCTATGTTCTGGCAATGGATTGCTTTGCGAAAGAATTGCTGATGAAAAGAACAAGGTTATGGAGCATACCATGTTTCCCCAAAAATAAGACCTATCCCCAAAATCCTTGATTTTTACGTGTGTACCTAATATAAGCCCTACCATAAAAATAAGCCCTAGTCTGATTGTATGAGGTGGGGCGAGGTGCACCCGTAAAAATCAAGTTAGGGCGGGGGTGGGGGGTGGTAGAGCTGCACCATGTGTCCCGCACCCACTTACCTCAGGACTGCTGCAGCCAAGCCTTCCACACTCCGATACCTGTCGCACTGCGCCCGACTTCGTCTGTGTCCGATTGCTGTTGCTTACAACAGGAGGCCACATGGCGTGTCACACCAGTGCCGCCGCTCGCAGCAGGAGGCTGCGTGGTGTATCATGCTGGTGCCACCACTCATGGTGTGAAGCCATGTGGGCACTGCGCCGGTGCTGCCACTCGTGGCAGGAGGCCGCATGGTGCGTTGCACCAGTGCCACTGCTCGTGGCGTGAGGCTGTGTGGTGTGTGGCACCAGTGATGCCACTCATTTCAGGACACCACATGGCATGTCATGCTGGTGCTACCGCTTGCATGCACCATGCCACAACATGCCATATGGCATCCTGCCACAAGCAGTGGCACCAGTGTGATGCACCATGTGGACTCCTGCCACGAGCGGCAGCAGTGGCACAACGCCCATGCGGCCTAACACCACGAGCAGCGGCACCAGTGCGATCAGCCATGTGGCCTCCTGCCATGAGCGGCTGCAGAAGAAGTCAGGTGGCAGTGTGACAAGTGTTTGGGCATGGGAGGCCTGGCTGTGGCAGTCCTGAGGTAAGCAGGGTAAGACATCCCTTGAAAATAAGACCTAGTGCGTATTTTGCAGACAAAAAAAAGTATAAGACCGGGTCTTATTTTCGGGGAAAGCCAGTAGTATGAAGAAGGCTGAATTTTGAATCTGGGGCTTGAATCATTTCTGAAGCTACAGGTTTGGTTCATACGATGTAAGTCTCTCGCTCCCAATGTAACCATTTTCTCAATTGGCTTATTGCACTGAATAATAAACTGATGAAGCAGACCAACACCCTAAGTTAACATTAAGGTTGTAAAAATGTTGTGTATGTTGTGCAAACATCTTTATCTGTTGTGTGAATCAAGCTATTGGCCAACTGTCACTGAGTCTCCTCCAATGGCACAGCAGCTTTACCTGCAATATGGACCAAAAGGACAAGCTTGCACAAGGGTTTATAGTATAATATGAGAAATAGCAAATTCTTGTAATTTGTTTGCTGATTTATTTTGATTTGTATGGCTCTTTTTCTATGCCGACTCTGAGCAGCTAACAAGAGATAAAAATGTTATGCATAATAGCAACCCAAACTCACTAAATATACAACACCTGTAAAGAACTGCAAGGTAAATAAATAATGATCTGTGAATCAAAGACCTATTTTCAGAGTCCCCAGGCAATTTCTTCTGGAACTTGTTAAGCAGCAGTACCAAGGCATTATTACAAGCTTTGTTGGCACAGCATCACAGAACAAGTGATCCTCTCCCCAGGTCAGTTGTGGCATCACAATTCCTAGGATAATTTTGTTGGCTGCATGATGGCTAGGTTTTTACTTTTTCATGCTGACTCACTACCATCACCACTTCTTGCCTTAAAAAAAAAATGGCGGAGCAATCATGAGATTTCCCTAGGATTTCATGTCAATCATTCATGTTAGAAGGAACAGCCCTTGGAAAAGTAGCTTACACAAACACAGGGAGAGTTACTTGACCAGGAAGAAATTTAGACTCAAACACAGCTGCATCTGGGCCTAAAACTAACTCTCTCTAGAGTTGATTGGATGGGTCAGTTAACTCATATCTGGAATTTGAACAGCATAGTACTTGATCTTTTTTGACCCAATTAAGAGAACAGTGAGTATATACATTTGAGAAAGAGGTATGTTTCTATGACAACTAATAGACTACTTACTGGATGAAATTATCAGCAGCCTGCTTAATTTGAGAAGCCTGGAAGCTGTAAAATAGAATTTATCAATATGTTTAGTAGTATATCATAGTTAATGGCCTTTTTAAAATTAAAAACAAAAGTCACAAGAAATAAACTATGTATTGGAGAAAGCATTACTTAGACTTTCATTTAGCTCTCTGGTAGTCTGATGGTCCTTCCTTTGCATCAATTTAAAGTACATAAGAGGTGGAAATGGGATTATATTAACCAGGGTACCTTCCCTGATCTGCTGCCCCCCCCCTAGTTATGTTGGTCCAATCTGATATCCTCTTAATACAGGGGTGTCAAACTCGCAATGTCACGTGACATGTTGCGATGTATCGCAACTTTTTTTCCATTGCCGGCAATGGGGTAGGTGTAGTTTTGGCATGACGCATCCGGCTCGCAGGCTGGCAGTTTGACACCCCTGTCCTAATATATTGAATTTCAGTCAGACATCAAGAAAAAAATCCTAACAATAAGAACTGTTCAACACTTTGACTCAAGAGATGGTGGACTCAGTTTGCTGGAGGTGTTACAATTTATTTTCCAGATGGCATTTTGTCAGTGCAGTCCAAAAATGGGTAGGGGTTTAGACTAGATCAGAAGTTCTCAAAAATGTGGTCTGGGGAGTTCTGGGTGTCTGACTCATTCTCTGTCACAATAACAGCTTCTTGGCATTATTTGTAGTCTGTCTGTCTGTCTGTCTGTCTGTCTGTCTGTCTATCTATCTATTTAATTTGTTTCTTACCTAACTCCCAATTACTCTAGGTGACTACAACAACTAAAACAAGGAAATATAGTAATAACCAGTTTAAATAATAAGTGGTCTCAGTGATATTGGCACACTAGGTATCATACCAAAAAAATCTTGGATAGCACTTGGAAAATCTGTGCATTCACAAATTTTCCATCTGTCAGTTATATAGGCCAAACTGCTAGGATCTGCACATATATTGTGCTGGTACAATATTCTAGGTGTTTGGAAAGAACTCAGTGCATATGAAGACCAACACAAGTTACAGGTCTGGCAGTTGTAAATTCATATTTTTGTGTACACAATAATAGTAATAATTAAATGCCAAATCCAGTCTAAACATCTGTCTGACCATGCAACAAACCATAATAATTGGTTTTTCTTGCTGAACTGCAATAATTGCGACTGGCAACTCTCCTAACCAACCCAGTCATAAAGCACATTATGTGACCATGTTGACTTACAAAGGCAACTGCAGCAGTTCCAGTTGCTTTCCTTAAGCAAATCCAGCACAGTTGTTAATCACATGAATTCCATTTGCATAAATCACATGATTGCCATTTGCACGCTCCCTCTGGCTTTCCCATTGACCTTGCTTGTTGGGAGTTAGCAAGGAAGGTTGCAAATGGCAATCACATGACCATTGGATGTTGCGACTATTATAATTGTGAGCCAGTTGCCATGTGTCTGAATTGCAATCACGTGACAGTGAGATTGCTATGACAGCTGCAACTATGAGGACCAATCATAGATCTCGTTTAGTGCCATCATAACTGGTTGCTGAACAAATGGTTGGTACTAGTGCTATTACTACCATTAATAATATGGTGAGAACAACAAGGATCTACACTCTCCCTCACCAAAGGCTTGGACATGAGTATAGGTCTTAAGTACAGGCTGTGAAAAAGTGAGGAAAATTATGTGTATATAATGCATTCATAATACTCCCTACTCATGTTTTTCAGTCAATCAGAATAGAGCTGGAAGGGACCTTGGAGGTCTTCTAGTCCAACGCCCTGCTCAAGCAGAAGACCCTATATCATTTCAGACAAATGTTTGTCCAGTCTCTTCTTAAAAACCTCCAGTGTTGGAGCATTCACAACATCTGAAGGCAAGCTGTTCCACTGGTTAATTGTCCTCACTGTTAGGAAATTTCTCCTTAATTCCAGGTTGCTTCTCTCTTTGGTCAGTTTCCAACCATTTTTTCTTGTCCTGCCCTCTGGTGTTTTGGTGAATAATGCGACCCCCTCTTCTTTGTGGCAGCCCTGCAAATACTGGAATATTGCTATCATGTCTCCCCTAGTCCTTCTTTTCTCTAGACTAGCCAAGCCCAAATCTTGCAACCGTTCTTCATATGTTTTAGTCTCCAAGCCTTTAATCATCTTAGTTGCTCTTCTTTGCACTTTTTCCCAAAGTCTCAACATCTTTTTTGTAATGTGGTGACCAAAACTGGATGCAGTATTCCAGGTGTGGTCTTACTAAGGCTTTATAAAGACGTACTAATACTTCACATGATTTTGATTCTGTGCCTCTGTGTTAGCTTTTTTGGCTGCTGCCCCACACTGCTGGCTGATATTTATGTGATCATCCACTAGGACTTCAAGGTCCCTCTCACAGTTGCTGTTGAGCCAGGTCTCATCTAATCTGTACTTAAACCTTTGATTTTTCCTACTTAAATGTAAACATTTGCTTTTCTCCACATTAAAACTCATTTTGTTGGGTAGGGTCCTTTGTTCAAGTTTGTCAAGATCTTTTTGGAGCCTGAGCTTGTCTTCTGGGGTGTTGGCTATTCCTGCCAGTTTGGTGTCATCTGCAAATTTGATGAATTCCCCTTCAATTCCCTCATCTAAGTCATTAATGAAGATATTGAAGAGTACTGGGCCTAAGACGGAGCCTTGTGGTACTCAACAAATCTTGGTCATCAAACAGCAAAAAATGCTAATAAAATCTCACATTTGCTTTCCCCTGTGGAACACTCTACCCTTTGAAGTTTGACAGGCATTTCTCCTTCTAGTTTCCCAAAAAGCACTGATAACCTGCTTTTCCCCCAAGTGCTGGCATAGAGCAAAAAGGATGAAAGGATTTAACAAGGATGTTAGAAGCTTAACGTTGGTGCCAGATTTTTTTAATGTTTACGGTTTTAATAGATATATGCATTGTGCTATTTTTATTGATGTTTTAATTGTTGATTGGGAGCTGCTCAGAGTTCAGCATAAAAGGAGTGGCTATATAAATGTTTTAAATAAATAAATAACATACAAAGTAGATTGTTCCTGGATGTGGGGGTCAGTGTGTTCTGTTAGAGCCCACAAACTGGTTACCTTGATTAATAGCTTATCTCATCCACCAGTTGTGTATTTTTTTTTCTTGTAATGCTGTACTTTTAATTCCTATTAGCTGCCCACAATCGGTATAATAAAATGACCAAATAAATTGAATAAAATAAAGAAACCTGTCACCCGGCCTTTGTGACCCCTCCTCTCTGGACACTGTTGTGCAAGAGAATAGCTCAAAGTTACCAGGGAATTTCCATGGACTGCATCTCTCCAACTAAATCCAACTACTACCCCATGATGGCTTTCTTAAATTATTTCCAAGAAGGTAGGGGAAAAAAAAACTATTTTCTTCACATATATGCCCCTCCTAGTTTCAGCCCAAGCTTCCAACTAACTGTTATGTTTGTTTCTGTAACAAATTGATTCCTTCTTGTTAAATCTCATTTTCTTGTTCCACTTCTAATAAGACATTAGTTGGGTGTTTAAATAGTGCACTCCTTTTATTTCCCAAACCTAGCATTCAGTCCAAAAGCAATTTATTATTTCATGCCAAACCCAATTGATGACAATTTTTCTTGGACTTGGTCCATCATAATCACATTATGCCTTCATTAGTGGTGCATGTAATAAAAGTGAATCTATAAAATACAGCCTCCCTAATGGCATTGCATGAATAGCTGCACACAAACCTTGTTAACACAGTGCATAGTGTTAAGCAGAGCCAGGTTTAATTAACTACATGTGAAGAACAGTAAAAACAGAACTCAAACAAATCAATGTTTGGTATCAGTGCTAATGCAAAAAAGTAAAATGAAGCTGTGCCAATATATGTAGATACTATAAATCAGAATTCTAGTGAATTCTGGTGCATGATAGTGAAGGATTTCTAGAGAATTCCTGAATTCATTGGACTAGTATTGCTCAATCTTTAGCAACTTTAAAATGCCTGGACTTTTAACTCCCAGATTTCCCCAGCCAGCATGCTGCCTGGGTAATTCTGAGAGTTGAAGTCCAGACATCTTAAAGTTGCTAAGGTTGAGTAACACTGTATAGTATTAGAATATAGGGAGCTAGCAAATCCTTGGCTCCTTCTTCCAGTGAGAATTGTTAAAACAACCAAAAATATCTAGAAGAAAAGATTTTCATGTTCTATATTTCAAAACAATGAAATCTTATTATGGCCAATGACTAGATGTAGGTACCATTTAGTAGCTATATTACAGGAGAAATGGGTAGTAAAATAATGGTAGCTGAACAATTTACATAAAGAAAAAGTAAAACTAGCAGATAAGAACTGGAGTACCCGGTCATATTTCAAGTATGCAAGGTAACAAACATTGCAAGAAGTGTTTAACTGAAGTAAGTCAAGAGCTATAGTGCTGTATGTCAGTCTAATAAAGTATTAAAATACTAATATATCAAAGCATTTAAATAATTAAAATGTGGAAATAAAATGCAGAAGTGTATACTAAAATAATAACATTCTACCTGGAATACCTTGAGCATAATTGATGATGTTTACTTAAGACCTACTTAGTTATTTATTGCAATCATAATTTAGGGTTATATAAGAGAAGGAGGAAGAGAGAGGGAGAGGGAGGGAGAGAGAGAGAGGGAGGGAGGGAGGGAGGGAGGGAGGGAGGGAGAGAAAAGAATTTCAAGAACGTTGAGCTATCAGGTTGAGTCTGAAGTTATCTATTGCCTAGTTCTAATTGCTAAATTTAGCTATCATGTGGGTGATGTCATGATTTAAGTCTGAAATCTGAAAGGAGGGTATAAAAATCATTCTCTCCAGCATTCACAGTAAAAGGGGAATTATAATGATATAGAGTTTCCTGCCTGAGCAGGGAGTTGGACTAGAAGACCTCCAAGGTCCCTTCCAACTCTGTTGTTCTGTTCTGTTCTATTCTATTCTAATGTTGTTTTGAAGATCCCTGTAGAACTTACAGTAAAGGAAGATATGAGAGATTGTTTTGATTTTGCTGGAGCCTCAAAGGTATGTACAGTACTCTGGGGTACAGGGATATTGGCATGCATTCCATATAGAAGCACTAATGGGAGTACATTGTGCCTAAAACAAATAATTTCCTCAACTTAGAGGGTCTAGAAGCTTCTCTATACTAATCTCTGAGATATGGAATCAAATGTTGCTTTAAAATCCAGAAAAGCTACTTACAGACTTCAGTTTCTGGATGTGCTTCTCAATCAGTTGATGTTAACATAAAGACATAGTCTACTGTTGAGTGCCCCATTTGAACCCCTGCCTGCTGTTATCTGAGCAGGCCTTTGATTTTGGTCCATTCAGGTAGTATCTGGTGAACAAGTTTTATGCACAATTTGTTCATCACACAAAAAAGGGTGGTGGGTTTATGGCTAGCTAGATCCCCTTTCATTACTTTTCTTATTATTTGAAACTATTATTGCCAGCCTCTAATCTTCAGGGATATGTATGGAAAGGAAGAGCTATCCACTAGGTGCAATTCCATTAGAGCAGTTCAGGGACAATTCAGTTCCCAGTTTAAGAGAGTCAGTCAGCTTGGGAGCTCCAGAGGGAGAGACTGGTGACCAAGTCTGTAATATGGCAAACCTCAAGATTTTGGTAATGTTTGCTTGGTTAGTCTCTGAGTACAACTTTATGAAGTGCTCACCCCCTATTTGTTCAGGGACCTGGTTAGCAGGCCTTCTAGGAGACTTCCCAAGACCCTGAGCTGTAAGTTGCCAAAAAATCTTCTTTGCCACAATATAACAAAGAGGTTGAGACTCTAGAACAGGGGTAGGCAACCTTGGCTCTTTTATGACTCGTGGACTTCAACTCCCAGAATTCCTGAGCCAGCTGTGCTGGCTCAGGAATTCTGGGAGTTGAAGTCCACGAGTCATAAAAGAGCCAAGGTTGCCTACCCCTGCTCTAGAATGAGTGCAGAGAAGACAAAGATGATTAGGGGACTGGAAGCTAAAAGAACAGTTGCAGGAATTGGATATGTCTAGTGTCTAATGAAAAGAAGGACTAAGTGTGACATGATAGCAGTGTTCCAATATCTCAGGGGCTGCCACAAAGAAGAGGGAATCAATTTATTTTCCAAAGCACCTGCAGGCAGAACAAGAAGCAACAGATGGAAAGAACCAATCAAGGAAAGAACCAACCTAGAACTTAGGAGAAATTTCCTGACAGAACAATTAATCAGTGGAATGACTTGCCTCCAGAAGTTGTGGGTGCTTCATCATTGAAGGTTTTTATCAAGAGATTTGACAACTATCTGTCTGAAATGGTATAGGGTTTCCTGCTTGAGTAGGAGGCTGGACTAGAAGACCTCCCAAGGCCATTTCCAACTCTGTTATTCTGTTAATATTGATAACTGAATTGATGAAGGATTGTCAGAAGTTTCTGATGGCTTTATCCTTTTTGTTCTTTCTTGGCTCCCCCTACAAATGGCGATTGTTAAAGCAATAACCAAAACAAAAAATAACTTGCTTACAAAAATGCTATATTTCAAATCTCCTCTCACCACAAAGAAAAAGGTTTTATAACATTTATCGATCAGTTGGATCAGCTAATTTGTTCCAGGCTTTGGCATCTAAATACCTGTAAAGCTGTTCTGGAGTGAGACATATTAATCAATGAAAATACACATACATAGACAGGGAACAAGGAAAAACAAATTCAAACATGGACTTTTAAATCGACATAGTAATTCTTCTTTAATATTCACCTGGATAACATTCAGGAAAAGTAGGAACCCAAATATGTTGTTTTTTCCAAAGGGCTGAAGAGAAGTTCCCATTTTCCAACTTGTCGCACTCAGCTGCTCCTTTGCTCCCTTCATGCTTGATGGCTCGCAGTCAGATGAGAGAAATTGCTCCCGTCACAAGTGTTTGCATTTGAAGTGACATAAAAGTATGGACTTAGAATAATAGAATAAATGAATACAAGAATTTAAAGAGACCTTGGGGATCATCTGGTCCAACCCCCTACCCAGTGCAGGAACTTGTTAAATAAAATCTATAGCATCCCTCACAAACAGTCATCCAGTCTCTGTGTAACACTTTCTGCGAAGGAGAGTCAATCACCTCTCAAAGCAATCTATTCCACTCTTGAACAATTTCTACAGTTCAGGATCTTTTTTTTTTCTTGAAGTCCAACTGAAATCCTATTCCTTGAAGCATGAACACATTGCTTTTCCTCCTGCCTTTGGAACAAATGAAAAATCTTGTCCTCTGTTCTACGTGACAGCCCTTTGGATATTTCAAGACAGCTATCATGTCTCCCTGTAGTTTTTTGTTCTTCAAGCTAACGTATCCATTATCTCAACCATTCCTCATAAATTTGCTTTCCCAGAGCTCTGATCATCATGGCTTCTCTCCAATTTGTCCAAGTCCTTCCTAAATTACAGTACCCACAACTGGACACATTATTCCAGATATTTCAGACCAACATAGAATTAAAAAGGAATGATGACCCAATGCTAGGGGGGAAAAAGGCGAATATTGGTGATAGGAGATACATTTCTTAGGGGAACAGAAACTATAGTCTGCAGACCAGGCAGTCATTCTAGGGAGGTATATAGTCTCCCTGGAGCAAAAATCAAAGATGTAACTGAGTACCTTACTAAATTAATCAACTCCCATGGATTACTACCCCTTTCTTGTCCTACATGTTGGGGAAAGTGACACAACAATGAATCTGAAAACAATAACAAGATTATGAACAGCTAGGGAGGAAAGTTAAAGAATTAGGAGCACAAGTGGTATTTTGATCTATACTTCCAACAGAAGGCCAACATCCAGTGAGGAAGCAAAGGATTTTAGAAACGAACCACTGGCTTAAAAACTGGTATTGTCAACAGAAGTTCGGCTTCCTAGACCATGGTCTGCATTACCTAGATGAAGGGCTACTGGTAAGGGATGGACTGCACCTCAGAAGATCTGGAAACAATATATTTGGGAAATGACTGGCTCGTCTTATCAAAAGAGCTTTAAACTAAAATTGGGGGGGGGGGATTTCACAACCTATAAAACCTAACTCCAAGCAAAAACCACTAGATAACCAATCACGTAAGGAGGAAGGGAGTAAAGAAAAAAACAGAAATAAGATAGTTGACCAATAAAAAGTTTATAATGGAAAGAAATGTTAGGTAAGAAGCTGTTTGTCTTCTGAAAAGTGAAAAGATAGAGCCAGATGGCATCTATTTTGTGAATATATGTATAATATTCTCTAAGAATTCTGGAGTTACCCAATGGTAAAAAGGTCTTGTGTTAGGGTTAGAGTTAATTTGTGAAGTGTCCCTCAGGAAGTCCTCGAGTTATGACAATAATGACCCAGTGCCTCCAGGGATCTGGTAAGGCAGGATGGGATGGGGAATAGGTAGGTGGGCACACTGCAGTATCTCTGCAGTTGGTCATAATGGCGAATGACCGCAGTGGGGCTGCAGGCATAACTTTGAAATGGGATCGAATGTAGCTTTCAGGGGGATCTATCGTAACTTCATAAAAATTGTTAAATGATTTGTCGTATCTCAAGGACTACATGTAATGGTGTCATAAGACAAATATTTGCTAACTCACCAAGAGAAACTTGTTATAACGACTCTGACTTTTTTGTTTTGGAGACAAATCTTTGCTATTTGAACCTTACAGTCAAACCATTTTATTGGCTACTGTAAACATGCTTATTGCACAGTTTCCTGTTTTGGCTCTGACACAATCTTCAGTTATGGAAGCAGCGCCTGTTCAATCAATCCTATGCAGTGATTATTTTTAATAACTATAGCTTTTAAAATATTGCATATAGCTATTTTCAACATAGTATTTGTGTCCCTGCAATGTTTAGTGTTAAAAAAAACCCTGACTGTTTTTAATGCAAAATAATTTGAAAGAAAGAGATACATCTGTCTCTTATACTTTTCTCCCCCCCCCCAAAAAAAAAATACCTTTCAATCAAAAGAAAACAATTTTATTTCATACATTTGTAATGGTGCAATTAGACATAATGATATGTTCAAATGATTACATGTATGAAAACTAATTGTATAATTGGGGATAACTCTGCTGATGAGGTAAATATACAATTAGCTAAAAAAAGAATTCTGGGGGGGGGGAATAAGAATTGACACACTGCCAAGTGGAAATTAAGGTTGTGAAGAGATCAAACTAAACGTAAATGCTGGATTATGCACAGGTCTTCAACAATTTAGTTGAACATCAAAGAATTTATCACAGAAGCCAAAAGACCCAGGAATCTTCAGTGAAAGTATGCCTGTCACTGATAGGGTAAGATTATCGACATTTATTTCCAGCTAAAATTTCTTAATGTCTAATCTTTCACTCAATATATTACTGAGGAACAGCTGAAGATCTCTTGTGTTTATGACATAGATAGATAAAACTTTCAGGACATCTAGTTGTTGATGGTGTCTTCAAGAAAAAAAATCAAAAGCTTAAAGACAGGAATATAATGGGAACATGAAATGTAAGAAGCATGAACATAAGAAAGCTCAAAACAGTGAAAAATGAAACAAATCAACTACATATTGATGATACCTTATGCATCAACAAATTGAAGTGGACTGGATTTTCCAAATTTTGAAAACATGACAATGGGGGTGCTGTGACAGTTTTAAGTGCAAGTTCTAGCCAGAAATCACGTTTTTTCAGTGCTGTTGTAAATTTGAATGGTCACTAAACAAATAGTTGTAAATTGAGGATTACCTGTATGAATGAGGAGTTCTTCCAGACAAAGCTTTGTGATGGGATCATCTCTCTTATACAGGAATATTATGACCCTGTTCCTATTTCCATCATGCATCTGTGACTTTCCCCTTTTTTTTAGGACTATTACTTTTTAGAGGTTGGCAAACATCAATGTTACTTGTTCTTTTGAAATTCTTCACTTCTTCTGCTGGGGATTGAGGGACATTAGCTATTTGAGTTCTGCTATAAATTATTTTCCTAGGAATTACTAGTTCATTGCTGAACAAATGGGTTTCATCCTTACTACTACATACACAACTGCAATTGTTCCAGGCCAGATCCTCCACTGGATTTATCCTTGTTTATTCTTTTTTACTGAATTTTATATATATCGATGTCGTCAGAGTGGAATGCCAGAGGTTCGAAAGCCTGCTTAATAATAATAATAAAGTTGGAAGGGACCTTGGAGGTCATCTAGTCCAACCCCCTGCTCAGGCAGGAAACCCTATACCATTTCAGACAAATGGCTGTCCAGTCTCTTCTTAAAAACTTCCAGTGTTGGAGCATTCACCGCTTCTAGAGGCAGGTTGTTCCACTGCTTATAAGACCGGCAGTTTGTGCGCTCTGCTCATAGAATGCATTACCGGTCTACCCGCCCCAGTTGACTGTATTGCTTCTAATAGTCTCGCATCCGTCTGTATACTCGTACGCTTGGGGATCATCGCCTCACTTGTTGTCGCTCTCTTTGTCCACTTTGGATGTATCTGGGTACACGTTACTATAGGATGGTCCCCCAGTGCCTCCTGTCCTGTGTGGCCACCCCCCCATTGTGAGTGTGGCACCCCGCCTCCCATCATTGGCTCCTGTATGAATCGTGCTGGGGATTTCTCCCCTTTGCTGGTCATGGTTCTGTCCAGTTGTATCCAACTGTAGGGGGGTGATGCTCATCTCCGTTTCTTAGCTAAAGAAGCCAGCATTGTCCAAACAACCTGTCCATGGTCATGTGGCCAGCATGCCTAAATGCCAAGGTGAACAGGACATTGTTACCTTCCCATCAAAGTAGTACCTATTTATCTACTCGCATTTGCCTGCTTTTGAACTGTTAGGTGGGCAGGAGCTGGGCCAAGTAATGGGAGCTCACCCTTCATGTGGCATTTGGGTCTCGAACTTGGACTGTCAGCTTTCCAGCTGACAAGCTCAGAGTCTTTAACTGCTGAGCCATTGTGCCCCTTGGAGATAGGTAGGTAGGTAGGTAGGTAGGTAGGTAGAGGGTCTAGAAGGTAGGTAGACAGACAGACAGACAGAAAGACAGACAGACAGAGGATTTTCCCACCTGCTGCTCTTCCTATATTCTGCTAATGTTGCTGCTAATCATCCAGAACTGTTTATTCAACAAAGCTTATATAGCAGCTAATGATCACCATCCATAACTCAAGCTGCTCACATTTTCCAATCTAAAACAGCCCAGTGAGAGAAATTAATGAGGTTTTCTTCTGGGATTTAATTGAAGCATGGAAAGCCAGAAATGTTGGCAGATCAAAGGAGATATACAAATTCTATTCTATTATTACTTTTGGGGGGAAATGGATAGGTAAAAGACTATTCATCTTATTGAATGAGGACCGATAGAAATAGAATGCAGATTTTTTTTTCCTGCATAGAATTACTATATAGCCAGCAAGATACTGAACATACAAATGTAATATTCTGCTGGAAAAATATTAAATGATTGTCTAAAATATTTTCCTGCTCTTGTTACAGAATTGCAACAGTGAGTACATGATTACAGGGAGCATGCAAATTATTGGTAAACTGGATATTTGAAGTCCCACCTCTTTTTACACGCCTGCAGTGTTTATGGTGCATGTAAAAATGGGTGGGGCTTCAATCAACTGGTCACATTTTAACATTCTGAACACACCCACAGATATGAATGTAGCATCAAACTCGGAATCAGTCCTGCCCTTTATTTTTCTTTAACAAAAGTGGCAAATAATTCAACCTGAGAGCTAGCTTAAGTAATCATGCTGCTTTGTATTGCAAGAAAAAAAAAAACCTGATAACCTCTGAGTGCCTTACAAAGGACAAGGTAGCAGGGAGAAAAAGAGAAAGCTTTGGAACAGAGTTCTTGAGAACTAGATTTAATTTGAAGAGGTAGAGAAGAGGCCAAGAAAACATGTCACAGGTGCTGATTGGAGAATGGCTGAGATAGCCCAGCAGTCTGACACTTTCTGTCTCTAAGGGCATGAGTTCAAGTTATGGAGCTGTCAGCCGGTCAGAGTGGATTCTTAGCAGAAATCTCACACTATGCTCCTGCTTTCTAGTCTAACTTTTAGGTTAGACTTGGACTCCATCTCCTTCCCCAGCTCCAAAAAAATAGGAAGATCCTATCTGGAGCTCTTTGGCAGCATCGTTGGATAAGCCACTCAACAGCAGAATGAAAATCTTTTCACTTTGGGTAAAGTCTTCCTAAACAAGTGATTGTACAGTTAGGTCACAATTGATGTGAGTTCAAATAATGTGATATTCGATTTAGTGCGAGTTGTAAATTGAAAATTGATAGCAAGTTGTATTTAGTTCCTTGAAATTCAGTTAATGTGAGACTAGTAGGATTAAATATCGTTAATCTTTATTAGACACTGTTAATCTTCAAGGAAATGCTGTGGAAGTAGTAGACTTCACAGCACATCTGGATGTGGGTGTATAAATGAGCTTGTATGTGCACACATACACTCATTTATGTGGATGCTATTCAAGTGAATTAATCGTAAAATCACAATTGATTATTCATTATGAGAAATCCTAAATCTGAGTCAATAACATCTCTTAATGTCACAAGGGAACAAATTAGAGGGAAAGATGGATAAACTACCTTTTTAAATCATTTGGTGGGTGATATTAAAGTTCTTGTCATTATAACATTTCTTTTAAAAAAAAAAAAAGATCTAAAGAGGCTCATTACTTAAATGGTTAAAATGAGTATTGTCAGAATGGTTTTCTGGTAAAAAGAATCAGGAAATTTCTTTTTTAACTTCTAGCTTTTCTTTCTCTTTAATGTGATCATTAAAGTTCTCCAGTGCTTTTCATCTACCTCTTCAAATCCAAATGTTGTTTTGCTATTTATTTGGGCTGCTTTTGTTCTAGTTCACGTAATGCCCCTTTTAAAAACAATAAGAAAGAAGGGGGGGGAAGCAACAAGGTCAGGGACATTTCTGTAATTCAGACAGCAATTAAAAGTTATTATTATTATTATTATTATTATACTTTTTTGTCATTTTTTTCAGTTCATATTTTTTTTATCTAATTTTAAAATGATCCTGATAGTAATGCTGCATTTTCAGCAGGTGGCAAGACAACATCAATTATCACCAAACCTGGGAATGCAGTAGCCTGCAGATAAGGATGATGATTTTGAGAAAGAATTAACTTAAAAAACGCTGTAATCTTTGAGTGATTATGAAGCAGAAGCCCTTCAGCTCAGTGGCTGATCAAAAAGGCTCTCACTCTTTCTTACTGAGTGTATGCATGTATGTCTCTCCCAACTTGTCATCTCCATTGTGGGACCTCCATAATCATGAGCTGCCTTTGAGAAAAAAGATGTCACCGCAGAGCTGTATTTCAGAAATAAAGAAACAGAAAGCCTCCATTTTGTCCTTTCTCTGAATACTTTCCTTGTCAAAGTGTCAGAATGAGTTATTAGAAACCTGTAGCTATATTTTGAAAGGCTGATAAATTGCCAAAAGTTTTCTGCATTACCTTGAATTTCTGCTCAGTTGGAATTCTACTGAATTGACTGTTCCAAGGTAAGCCTCCCTGAATATAATGGAACTTGCTGCCTAAGTAAGTATCTATCTTTCTGTATGCTACATATTAACCCTTTTATGGCACAGGGCAGTGATGGCGAATCTGTGGTGCGTGTCATAGGTGACATGCCACATTTTGGGTGACATGCCAGAGTTCACTGATACCCAACAACAATTCTTGAAAGTACGCCCCATTTGTGTATGATTTTGGGGGGATGCAGAGGCCATATGAGATTGTGGTGTGATTTTTTAAAAAGTATTTTATTACAGTTCCTTAGTGCTTAACGAACAACGTGTTATCTGGGTTAATTTGTTATGTTTAACAATACCAATTAAGTTCTTACTCTCTATCCCATTTTTCCAACCATTGATAGAATAAGTTCCATGTTTGGAAATATTCTGTGTCTTCTTTTTCTTTAATTCTCAATAGAAGTCTATCCATTTCCACACAGTCCAGTGTTTTCTTGATTATCCTTTCATCCAATGGTGGTTTTTTTTTCATTTTTCCAGTGCTGAGCAAATACAATCCTCGCTGCTGTTAACACATGTAATGTTAAATGTTAATGTTAATGTTCTGAAATTATGCCTAATAAAAAAAGTTCAGTTTTAAAGTCTGTGTTTCCCTAACATCTTTTCTAACCAAGTATGTATTTTTGTCCAAAATATTTTTGCTTTAACATATGTCGACCACAAGTGATAATATGTACCAGGATTTTGATTACATTTCCAACATTTGCTAGACATATTTTTAAACATTTTTGCTAATCTAACGGGTGGTAAATGCCATTTATAAAACATTTTATATAAATTTTCTTTATACAAAGTTGCCATTGTCAATTTATAGTTTCTTTACCAAAGATTTTGCCATTTCTTAATTCTATATTATATCCAAAAATTTTCGCCCATATTATCATTGTTTATTTCACTTGTTCGTCTTCCATTTTCAAATTCAATAAAAAGTTATACACTTTTTAAATCAATTTTTCATCAGAACCCAACAAACCTGGTCAAGCATTGTCTGATCTTTATAAAAACCATATATTTTAACATCTTTATCATACCTCAATTGCATTTGCAGTTGGGGCCACCATGATAAATCAATGCCCTGATCTTCTAATTCTTGTTTAGATTTTAATTTCCCATCTGTGTTCAGAATATTGGGGTTTGATTTTATGTGGCCTCTAGATATCCAGAAGTCATGTGAGACTTGTGCACCTTGCCCGCCTTAGTGCTACAAACAATTGCTGCTATTCAGGATGGTCTAGATTGGGGGGGGAGATATATAATTGTTTTTACTTCATTGGGGAGTCAAGTTAGGCATTTTTCGGATTGTTGACACCAAGCCCAAAAGGTTTATCATTACAGCCATAGGGAGTGTGGGAAATATTGTTAGACTTTGAGTAAAGATGGCAAGGGAGACCATAATACTGTCTTGTTTTCCATATAGGGATAAATAAAAATGGAACATGCACCTTGTTTCCTGTTTCCTGATAAATATTGGGAATTTTATTCTTTTGTTGAAAGTAGTGTTAGAAATTGAATACTTTTATTAAAAAAATCAATAAAAATATTAATATGTAAGATATTTGAAGAAAAGTTCACTTTCTTCGAAAAATAACAATAACTATGCAAATGAAAAGTCCTCATTTAGCGACCGCAGTTGAGACCAGTCACTTGGTCGCTAAGTGACATAATTGCAAAATGGGAAATTACATGACTGCAACTGTACTTATGATTTTACTTCAGCTTTCATTTTCCCCCATTTCCCTGCTCTTTGGAATGCCCCTGTCCTGGGATAATTACCAAGAAGAGAATTAATGTTTGTATTTGCATTCATTGGAGAGGAAGGGATTACAAGAGAGTAAGCAAGCACACAGTGTGAAAAATACATTGAAAGGAATGTGCTAGCACAACTATTTGCCTAGCATATACATGACTCTGAGCCCCAAAACACTTAGAAGACAGACAAAAGATGAAGGTGTGAAAGTGATTAAAGTCTTTTCAGTTACAAGCAGCAGCTGTGAGCTAGCTAATATCAGAATGCTGAGCTTGTTAACTACTAGTGGATAGCACCTTTGGGGGAAGGATTGTGCTGCACAGTAAAGTAGCTCCTGTGTTTAAGCAATCCATCTGCTCTGTGAGCAGAGAAAAAAAAATGGGTCAGGCACAGGAAAACACTAATTCACTGTAGTGGCAACACATGACAGAGAGGTGCTTCAAAAGTTGTAAATATGGGTATCATGCACAAAGTTAGTTTTCATCACCATCATAACTTTAAAAGTCATTGCCCAGGATAGTCATTAAGAGAGTACAATTCAGGGGGAAAATATTCTGATGAAAGAGTTACAGAAATGATGGGGCCATGTGGAAACCCCCAATAAATAATAGTTATGATTTACTAAACTTTGATTAGAAAAAATGTCTCTTTTGAAAAGTTAAGCATAATTCTGTTTAAGCATACACCTGGCAAAAGAATGGATCTTGGCTGTCCACAATATCATGAGGTGTCTTCTCCAACAGCAAAGTTCAATGGTATCAATACTCTTCCTATCTTTTTTTTTCTTCAAATACCAACCTCCATAAAATATCACAAGGAATGCCATGGCTTTCACAATTCTGATCTTTATAGGTAAAGAGGCATCACAAATAAATATCTAATGGTTATGCAGATCTGTGATTTATTCAAGCAAGACTCCTGTTTATAGGTGAGCAACAATAACGAAGCAACTCTGGAGTAACTGCTTGTGTAATTTTGGGTTCCTTGTACCTGTTGCTATTCCCTTGGCAGGGCTACTCTTGGGCTGTACTGTGAGCTGGTAAGGAAGCTTCTAGTCTTTGGTCTAGTTGGGAGGGAGGGAGGATTAATTTGGTCCTGATAGGATTAGGTAAAGAAATGAACTGGGTTTGACCCTGGTCATATTTAAAAGAAGGGTGGGGTGAGGGGAAGGTTGCAGTCTCCATTTTGTCAGATTTACTTTCTTTACGATGTTGGGATGTTTAAAATGTATCCATTGAAAAGAAAAAAAAACTTTTAAAAACACCAATAGTTAATAGTTTCATCTATTTAACAATGAAAATCACTTCTAGCCCATCTTGTTACATTAATGGATATGTTGACGCTGTGCTGAATCTTTTTAGAGGTTAATCAATTTCTTCCTTACACCTTAAAATTGATTGCCAACACATCAGATTTATACCAATAATTGTCATCTGCCCATGTAATATTCTTTTATATACTAAATCATCATTTTCACTTGAGGACTTCGATCTCATATAGATTTTGCTGGAGGAAAAAAAATACTGAAAACTGAACTTCTGAATAAACATAGACTTGTAGTGTGATTTATATGTATATATATATACTGAGTTTACCTGGAGGTTTTGGGGGAATAGAAGTAATATGTTAGAACAGGGATGTGGGCTGGTTGCATCATAAAGAGGCCATGCCCACCCCAGCCCCGGCAATGCAAAAAAAGTCATAATACATTGCGACACATCATGTGATGCAGTGAGCTTGACACCTGTGTGTAAGGATATGGAACATAGAATCATAGGGCTGGGAGGGACCTTGGAGGTCTTCTAGTCCACCCCCTACTCAAGGCAGGAGACCTTATACCATCCCGGTCAAATAGATACAGAAGTACAGATAGCACAGATGTATAAAAGCTTCTACTCTCCCCATCTGCATATATAGTTGTGTAACTGCAGTGGGTGATATGCCTCTACTACTCTGGTGTGAAAGCATTTTTTGCTGATTCCTTTTGTTTCATCAATATTTTATCTCCAAAATATTGGAGAAACAGACTTCATATTATTCCAAATTACAGGTCACTCCAGGCAAATGGTCTATCCTGTTGTAGCTGCTAAACAGCAAAGAGTCTAGAAATCTTCAGAAAACTTCAATGTCCTCTGACCCCTTTATTTTCATTATATAAATTTACCAGCAGGAAAAGAGCTACTCCCATGTGGGTAGCAATTTCCTTACAGCTTTATTCAATCAATCAGAATAGAGCTGGAAGGGACCTTGGAGGTCTTCTAGTCCAACCCCCTGCTCAAGCAGGAGATCCTAAACAATTTGAGACAAGTGACTGTGCAGTCTACTTAAAACCCCCCAGTGATGAAGCCCCCACAATTTCTGAAGTCAAGCTGTTCCACTGGTTAATTGTTTTCACTGTTAAGAGGTTTCTCCTTAATTTCAGGTTGCTTCTTTCTTTGATTGGTTTCCATCCATTGTTTCTTGTCTTGCCTTTAAGTGCTTTGGAAAATAAGTTGACCCCCTCTTCTTTGTGGCAGTCCCACAAATACTGGAACACTGCTATTATATCACTCCTAGTCCTTCTTTTTCACTAGACTAGCCATACTCCTTCATGTCACCAAAGCATGGAAACAGCTGAGGAAACAAAGCACCATTTGGTTTTGTTTTACACTTGCAATGGAGCTCCAATACATTTAAAAAGCTTTCAAGTATGCAAAATAGAGATCTGCCTTTATTTCAGACTGGGAAGAATGGGATGAAAGATTCTCACATGGAACAACTGAGGTAGTAAACAATGTAAGTGATGAATAAAGAGTTCCAAATAAAAATCCTTTCTTCTTCAAATTTGTTTATTTATTAAATTTATCTGCCACCCATTTTGTAACAAAACAACTTTGGGCAGTTGTCACTTTATGGCTTGGAAGTGCAACATTGTGACAGTGTGTTGTGGTTTTTAGATTGGGGAGACCCGAGTTCATGTTCTCTTTCAGTCCCTGTCTTGAAACCCAGTCTAACACCCTGGTTTGTGGTGGGGAGAAGGGACTCAGTGCTCTGTGGAAGTAAGATAGGTTACAAATCTAAGAAATGAATGAAACTAATTCAAGTTCAAATTTCCATGCAGGCTTAAGAGTTGCTTAGTGCCCTTGATGCATTGGTTAACATTTAAGGGTAAGCCCATCCTGCAAGATCATTTTGAGAATGAAATGGGGCAGAGGTCATGCAACTTACTTCAAACTCTGTGAATGAAAAGTTGAATACAAATAAATAAATGAAAGACACTTCAAGGTACCAAGATGAAATTTATCTTGAGGACTTCCAGTTTTGCTCCTTAGTGCACGGCTAAGGGACTGGGGAGCTCCGCATCCCACAGCTGGTTTCACCCTGCCAGAGGACCCTAAATGGGTCTAAATTCACCCCGGAAAGGTGACAAAGAAGGAGGGGCCCCCTGTGGATCACGGAAAGATGGCAGTTGATCTCTTTGATCCGGGGGAAGCCCTCCAACCCGACAGGAGAAAGGCTAACTGCACACCAGTGTCTATCCAAGCTACCAGCAGCTGAAGTCCAAAAGCACTAACTAGAACAACTGTGAACAGCGTGCTTGGAACTCGGTGAGGATATCGATCTTCTCTCTTCTATTTTGTAACTGATTTCCTGGAAAAGATCCCCAAGAAGCAAAATCTTCTGAAAGTGAGAAGGGAGGGGACTACACCCCCACCCCTCCATAGATGGAAGTGATGACTTAATTTTTATAGGGGACAGAAATATATTGAACTTAATAATACTACAGTCTGGAATCTGACTGAAAATCTGAAAATCATGAAATCTGAAAATCATGAAAACTGTTAAGACTTTACATTTGAAAGAGTACTGATGAAATTACAAGAAAATAACTTTTTGCTTTAAAAGTTGGAAAATGAGTGGCTACTGACGTCTAGTGGAGGATTAGAGCATAGAACAGCAGCTGCATTGATTCAGAAATTGGCAAGATGCCCAGAAATAAAGAACAACTTGTTCCTTTGAACCTCAGTGGCTTCTCTTCAAATAGAGAACAGCTGGGAACAGAGGAAAGAAAACACATTGGGCTACCTACTACAGAATGAGAACTATATTTGTTTTAAAAACTGCTGACCTTCTGGGATTATAAATACTTACTGAGCTGTGATTTCTAAGCTCAAGAATTGTTTGCAGAGAAAGAAAAACCTTGACTTTTGGCTAATCTTCTAGGGGGGAATTTACTGGAAAGCTCCTAGGTGGTTAAATATTCTGGACTCTAAACCTGACTGGCTGATAATTGTAAGACCCCTGAATAGAAGAACTATTATAACATACTGCTTTTAATGGTGCTTTGATAATTGGAAACACATTGGATTATAAAAACCATATATAAAGACAAGAACTATATAAGATTTGGTTGGTTGGACTTTAAGATTGGCTGGTTTGACAAGGCTAATTACAGAGACTATGGTACTGGTGAAAGACTATCTAGAAGGGGGAGACAAAATGGATGTTACATACCTATCAAAAAGTGACAGGAAACCACATCAAATATCTCCTTCTGAAGGCCCTACCTGGAACATCAAAGATCTGCAGGAGCAATACTTCAAGACAAAGCAAATATTTTCCAGGAGGAAATGTATGCAATGCTGTGACAGATTCAAATGACAATAGTTTCAAATCATGATGAGATTAAAAACAACTTTGACAACATAAATGAACACATCTTTAACTTAAACCTACAATTAAAAAACTCAGAAAATGATGACAAAGAATGAACAAACAAACCAGATAATAGAATACAAACTAGAGGACAGGGACCCAAAGAGGAAAGCTACAAATGAAGAAAACTACAGTCTAATACAAACAAAAGAAAACTTGCAAGATTTCCCCACAACAATGGAAATGGAAAAAATATTTTATTTTTCAGAATTTCAAAATAAACTTGAAGATAGGAAAGAAGATCTAACAAAATGGATCATAGAGCAGCCAGGAGAATTATTAGAGTTTGGGAGACAAAAAAATGCACATTCTACCTAACTTGTCTTTTCTATTCCCTGTATTCACAAAAAATACAGGAAGAATCTCCTGGCAAGCTGAATACACTGACTTGGAAAACTACTTCTCAAAAGAAGAAGGCTAGAGTTAGATTCAAGAGATTTGATTCGACCTACCAGATGGAGTACTATATGATTAAATACTTCTTTGAATATAGTTAAAAGAATAGATAAATCATGGATATAAAGGGGCCCTACAATAAGAAGGATAAGATATATAAGTAGTATAGTATTCTTTATAATATATGAAATATAAAAATATTGGGATGGTGTATGTGAATGAAAAGTTTGGATATTTAAAGGTAATTAACATTGAGAAAATTATGACTGAATATAAAGGGGAAATTAAGCTTAAATAAGAATCTTGAAAACAGGATATATAGTGACTTAATAAGATGACTTTTATGAATATAATTGAGACATAAATGGATCAGAAAACATGTTATATGCTGATGTTACTGTTATTTGTATAAACATAAGAAAAATATATTCAACCTTGTATAGAAAGTATTAAGAACTATATTTGCTTATTGTTGATAAAAGGAGAATACTATTGGAAGAAGAGAAGATCAAAGAAATATATCATTAATTAATAGATTGATTATGAAATTATTGAAATTAATTATTATTTATTGTTTTTTAAATATATGAACCCAGAAAACACACTGTTTACTGAGCACTAAAGATTGTTATTGTAAAAAATCAATAAAATATATTTTTTAAAAAAGAGATGAAATTCATCTTATATAATCTTGGCTTTCCCATTTACTGTTACTCCCAAAGAAGTATCTTGTTTGAATCAAAGGGGCACATATGTTCATGGGAAAATTGCCATGGAATGTTATTCATCATTGTCAGAAGTGACTTTTGTTGATGGGTGTAGCAAACTCTTCAACACATGTCAGAAAACAAACATCTGATTTGAGGTCAGGAGTCCACTGCTCAGCTTCTGCATCTCACCTGCTTCATTAGACAATTAAGCACATGTACAGAAAGCCCTGAGGTCCAATTACCAAGAGGACCATGGAGCTAGCTTGTACCACATTGTCAAAACGTATTGTCAAACTGGCGATCTGAGAAGGCAATCTAATTTAGTGAGAGTTGATTAGCCCTGAAAGAAATAGAGAATGAAAATTCAGGATAAATAGAGAAATACTAGATTAGAAAATGCCAGATTTTTATGAAAAGGCAAATCACATTTCTTTCAGAAGTGTTGGAGGCTAAAATGGAGCTGAATCCTAAGCAGTTGCATACACAGTTATGTGAAGGGAGAAGCAATGAAAAAAAGTCAGTCCTTTAAGGATCGTTATCATTATGAGAATCAAGAATAACAAAGAGGGAAGTAGCACCTTTTAACACACACACACAAATTACTTAGAAGGGATAAGCTTCTGTGAGCTGAGCAGCAGCTCATTGCATCAAATGCATGAAGTGGCTTAACTGATATGGAATTTAAATACATTTGAATGAGATACTGTAGAGGTGAAAGATAGGGTTGTTATGTAGATGAGGATTTCGTGGGGGATAGATTTCAGGTACCTTATCAACTAGCAATTGTAGTGTGTGTGTGTGTGTGTGTGTGTGTGTGTTTAAATTGTGTTTGATCAGAGTTTCTGAGAGCCTGAAGCCTATTGATGTATGTAAGCTCAGCTGTCTCATATTCAATTATGCTGGTGTAGTTTATTTGTTCCAAAACTGCTACTTTGAGATCTGTAATGGAATGCCTTGGAAAGTTAAAATGTTTTGCCACTATGTTGTCCTCGTTCTGAGTTTCGATGTCAAATCTGTGCACAATTATTCTTTTGTGCAGTCTGACATGTTGTCTTGCATATATTCTGGAAGAGCATTGCTTACAAATGATGGCATATTAGAGGAAGAATATATGTGTGAGTTTGTTGGGGCCTATGATGGTGTTACTCTGCAAGAGCTACTTGCAGAGTCTGCTTCTCATATTGGTATCATTGTCCTGTTGCTTTTTGTTGTTTTTGAGAATGTGTTTTAAGTTGGTTGGTTGTCTACATGCAACAAGGGCCTTGTCACCAACGGTATGAGAAACTGTACTGTCATTTTCCCTTATGGATTGAAGTTTATTAATATATTTGGTTTGTTTTGGGAACTATAGATGAAAACCAGCAGTGTCCTGTTTTTATGCTCTGTTTTTTAATAAATTCTCCTTGGGAATTGATTGGCCTCTATTGATTAGTGTACTGATTTTGCTGTGTTGGGAATTCAGTATTCTGAATGCTACCATACATGGCTTTCTTCCTACCATATCTACTTTAAGAGTCAATATAATTAGAACTGAGCAATCTGTGATCTTATGAGATTGCGTTTTGTGAGCATGTAAGAAGTTTACAGGAAAACTAGAAGCATGGAAAATTCAAGAGGCAAGTTCAGGAAACTAAAATAACTGTTTTCTTTTTTTGGGGAGTCATTGAAGCTAGTTTTGCTTCATTGGGATAGTGAGATCTTCATTCTACCTGCAATTTTAAACTTAAAAAATGAGAGAGTTGCACCTGACTGAAGTATGCAGAAGTGCTTCCTGATCTTTCCTTATTTACATTTGTGAAGAATAGGAATAGAAATGAAAGAGCAGGCAACCCTCTCTCTGTCATTTCCTTCCCTTTCTCCTTAACTTTCCCCAAACTAAACAATTGTCCTAAATCAGTTTGAAAGATAAGGGCCTGGGGTTGCTTTTAAGTTTTTTTGTGGAGTGGGGGTAAATTGTGGGAGCAACTATTGGATGAATTTGCCTTCTTGAAGATTTCCATACCTATTTCACTCTTAAAACAAAAAAAAAAACATCATTTCAGATGTTATTATTTCTTTGGATCATTCTTTCAGTTCTCAAGAAAATTGTTAAGCTGAGCTGACATTTGTGATCTCTCAAATACTGTTCACTTTCTGGTTTGCAAAGTTCCTTGGAAGCTTCCTCATGTGTTCTTCCATCAGTGGTTCCAGTGGGCCATAGCAGCAGATCAGAGATGAGAAAAGATGGGCTTGGATAAAGATGACAAGAATTTCAAGAGAAGAGACAAAGCTGGTAGAAAAAAACAGGAGTTAGGACTTAATTTAAGGGCTTAAGGATCATGGGGTGGAAAAGTAAAAGATGCAAAATTAGTTTATTTGATTATGGTTAAATAATGATTTATTATCTTTGCTTCTGCTTATTGGTTATCTTGATTGGGATAGTGCTTGTTGTGAAATGGTCAACTGGGTGTAATGAATTGGTTTGCAATATTCACAATACTATTTTTGATATATAAATAGGTATGATAGAATGTGCACCTGCGGGAGCAAAGGGAGAGACTTTTGGCAACACAGAACTTTCCCAGACAGAGGCCCAGATTAGGACATTGTATAGTCCTCAACTGGATGTGGGTGGGGGGGGGAAAGAGGTTCAGGGTAGCCACACCATAAAAAGAATATATCTAACGGGTAAGGAAGTTATCGCTTTAGTTTGACAAGATTCTGTCCACTTTGTTGTTGTTGTTAGTTGCGAAGACATGTCCGACCCATCGCGACCCCATGGACAATGTTCCTCCAGGCCTTCCTGTCCTCTACCATCTTCTGGAGTCCATTTAAGCTCACGCCTACTTCTTCAGTGACTCCATCCAGCCACCTCATTCTCTGTCGTCCCCTTCTTTTATTGCCCTCAATCTTTCCCAGCATTAGGCTCTTCTCCAGTGAGTCCTTCCTTCTCATTAGGTGGCCAAAGTATTTGATTCTGTCCACTAGATATAAGCAAATAAAGGATTGAACTTGATTGGATTTCACTGTCTCATCGCTGGATTTGGGTCTGACAATAAGGGATTACTATTTCTGGTCATGTTTAATAGCTTTTATTTTTTTGTAACGTTCAGTTGTTAATTGGGATTAGATTTTGATTATTAACAAGAGGTATGAGAGGATTTAGATTAAATGGAAAGGGGGATTATATACTTATGTTGTTAGGTATCTTTGCTAATTTTGGGGGCACCTTTGATGATTAATAAGGAGAACTGAAGATTTAGAAATGAGTTTATAGAAAATGGGGTGAGATATGGAATAAAGATGTACTTGGTTGTATTTTATGAGACAATGATAAGTTCTTAAATGTTGAATATACTTGCTGGGGATAAAAGGAAATATTTCTTTTTGTTGCTATTTCTCTTTTTTGGGGGAATATTTTCCCACATTTTAATATATTATTTTAATGAATAGAATAGAATAGAATAGAATAGAATAGAATAGAGCTGGAAGGGACCTTGGAGGTCTTCTAGTCCATCCCCCTGCTCAAGCAGGAGGACCTATGCCATCTCAGACAGGTGATTGTCCAGTCTCTTTTTAAAAACTTCCAGTGATGGAGCTTCTGGGGGTAAACTGTTCCACTGGTTGATTGTCCTCACTGTCAGGAAGTTTCTCCTTAATTCCAGATTGCTTCTCTCTTTGATCAGCTTCCAACCATTGCTTCTCATCCTTCCCTCTGGTGCTCTGGTGAACAACCTGACCCTCTCTTCTTTGTGGCAGCCCCTCAGATATTGGAATACTGCTATCATGTCTCCCCTTTTCTTTAGACTAGCCAAACCCAAGTCCTGCAGCCGTGTTTTTCATTAGGTTCTTGGGTTACTTAGTTATGTTAATATGTTAGTTTTACATATTTAAAATAATTCTTAACAAAATTTGTCCAAATTGGACAAATTTTGGGCAGGCGGTCGGACTAGAAGACATCCAAGGTCCTTTCTATGATTCTATGAATATTAGGCTTCTTTCACTGTTAATTGCAAGTATCTGTTATATACTCTGTGAATCAAGGTACAGCAGGCATCTGTCATGATGAGTTGTACAGTACTGATGCTTTTACATTTATTTAATCCCCTTTTAAAACCAACTTAGTGAGGTGCAAGCACTTGTCGGCCAGTATTTCTTTGCTTAGAGATATTGTTTGGAAGGTTAATAATTGGATGAGAGATCAACAAAAGGACTATAAGCAAATCTCTGAAGACCAAAAATCCCAGAAGGCAATGGCAAAGTATTTATATGTAGTTGGCAAAACACTGCATGGTTATGTCCATGAATTCAGCAGGAGTCCAGTTTGAATTGTTGGGTATCATCACATTTGGTGGCAGTGAATTGCATTGCAGAATTGTTCTAGCTAAAATGTTCTTTGAGCTCTTGTGGGACTATTTGATATTAAGCAGAGGAATATTGCTTGTGAAATTCTTTGCCAGTGGAGACATTCTTTCTAAGCTTCTTCTTTAGGTTCACTAAGGCCTAGCTTGAGAATGATGGTGTCATGCTTTCTTGATATATTCCTGCCCTCATCATTTCTATATTGAATAAAATTCATTTTTCTTCATTCCTACTTTAAACAATCAGTATTGTCAACTGAAAGATGATTTCAGGTAAAGCAGGTGAGGATTTGGACAGAGGGTGCTATAGAAGCATTACAAGACTGCTTTGAATGTACAGATTGGGGCATGTTTAAGGAAGCAGCTACTGATAACCAACATACAAATGTTGAGGAGTATGCCACCACGGTGTCGGCATATATCCAAAAGTGCATAGAAGATGTCTGTGTCCTGAAAAGCTTTGTTGTGAGGGCGAATGAAAAACCGTGGCTGACTTATGAGGTCCGCAAGATGCTGAAAGCACGGAATGTGGCTTTTAAATCTGGGGACATGCTGGCACTTAGAACAGCCAGAGCAAATCTGAAAAGTGCCGTAAAAGGTGCAAAGCAAGCCCATTGCCAGAAAATTCAGAACTTTTTTCAGGACCAAACAAACACCAGGCAAATGTGGCAAGGGATCCAGGCCATTACGGATTACAAGGTGGCTCCATCGAGATGTAAGGATGACACAGACTTACTAAACAAACTGAATGCATTCTTTGGTAGATTTGAGGCATCAAATAGTACTCCTGCTAGGAAAGCTGTGCCCCATCCTGATGAGCAAGTGCCTAGCTTTGATGTCACCTCTGTCCGGAAAACACTGCAGACAGTTAACATTCGGAAAGCAGCAGGCCCAGATAACAGCCCTGGACGTGTCCTCAGGGAATGCGCAGAGGAGCTGGCTTGTGTTCTCACTGATATTTTCAACCTCTCATTGCAGCAGGCAGTGGACCCATCGTGTTTTAAGATGGCCATCATCTTGCCAGTGCCAAAAAAGTCCACAATTACAGGCCTCAATGATTACCGTCCGGTTGCACTGACATCCACCATCATGAAATGCTTTGAGAAGCTGATAAAAGACACTATTGTATCTAGCCTCCCGCCAGCATTTGACCCGCTTCAATTTGCCTACCGACCAAATCGCTCTACGGAGGATGCTATTTCTTCCGTTCTCCATCTGAGCCTGAAGCACTTGGAGGAAAGAAATACTCATGTGCGTTTGCTGTTTGTCGACTTCAGTTCAGCGTTTAACACAATCATTCCCCAGCATCTAGTAGACAAACTGGGCCTTTTAGGCTTAAACACTCCTTTGTGCAACTGGATTCTGGATTTTCTTACCAACAGGCCCCAATATGTGCGAGTTGGAACAAATACCTCAAATACCATTTTCTTGAGCACAGGTTCTCCTCAGGGCTGCGTCTTAAGTCCGCTGCTGTTCACCCTGTTGACCCATGACTGCTGTGCTAGGTTTGCCACCAACCATATTGTGAAGTTCGCAGATGATACAACAGTAGTGGGCCTTATTCAGGATGACAAGGTGTAAGCTTACTGCAAGGAGGTTGAGGGGTTGGTGAACTGGTGTAAAGAAAACAGCCTAGTTTTAAATACAAGAAAAACCAAAGAGATCATTGTTGATTTCAGAAAAGGCAGGCACAGCCACACTTCTCTGTGCATAAATGATTCACCTGTGGAGATGGTTACCAGCATCAAATTCCTGGGTGTGCAGCTAACGAGTAGGCTGACTTGGTCGCTAAACAGTGAGAAACTGGTGAAGCGGGCACAGCAGTGTCTGCATTTTCTGCGCCGCATGAGAAAAGCACATCTTCCTTCCCCTGTCCTGACCACTTTCTACAGGGGGACAATCGAGAGCATCCTGTCATACAGCATCACAGTCTGGGTTGGAGGCATCACTGCTTCAGACAGGAAGGCAGTGCAGAGAGTGGTGAGGATGGCCGAAAAGATCATTGGCAGTTCCCTCCCTACCATCCAGGACATAGCACAGAAGCGTTGCTTGAGCAGGGCCCGCAAGATTTTCTGGGACACTACACATCCTCTCCACAACCTGTTTTCCCTGTTACCTTCTGGGAGGAGGCTTCGTGGTATCCGTAGCAGAACATCCAGATGCAGCCATAGTTTCATTCCATACAGCATTAACCTTGCGAACTCTCAAACTTCCTCCTTGCGTTATATATTCAAGATGGACAGTATTTAATATTTATTTGCTATGTATATGTAGGGATGTGGGTCTATATATATGTTGTACATAGTATGTTTAGGTGTGTGTCATGTATATGTTTCACTTTGAGAGCGGGCAACTAAATTTCATTATTTTATGTGTGCCATTGTGCCCACAATATAAAAAATGACAATAAAGGTTATTTATTTATTTATTTTATTTATTGTTGTAATCATTCAGTATTCATGTTTGATTTAAGCTAGCGATTTAAGGGCCTGGGTATTTTCCAGTTATTTCCATGTAAAATCAAGGAAGATAACAGATTTTCCATGCTACCTTTACATATTTATCATTCTCTCTGCATGATCTTGCACTAAAGAGAGGTCAGTTGTACTCTTATACTCTATGGACCACCAGTATCTTCATGCTGTGTTATTTGCGATAGACATTTTCTGTCTGTACAACTGCTTACAAACTGATCTACATTATATCCTGCAGTTTGCAATGGTGAACAAGTGCTCTGGGTTGACCTATATATTCCCCTTTTCTATATTAGAGGGTAGATGTTGGTTTACAAAATTTAGCAGACATTTAGTTGGATTCCAAACAAAGTAAATTCCTTGAAAATTATTTTAGTAGTGTGATATTTAGTTTGTGCAACCTGGGGTTTCAAAGGAAAGAATAAATAAGCAAATGTGCCAACCCCAAGGTTTTAATATGAAATGATGATCTTTCATAGATTTCCTTTTCTACATATCTCGAGGCAGAACATGTATTTCTGCATTTAATGGGGAAAAAAGAGGGTGTTGTAAACTGTGCAAGTGATTGAAAGTCATCTATAGTGACAAGTCTTTACAGTCTGTGAAAGGTAAAGATATATAACAAATCTGATGCAGATAGCTATGGGAATGGATTTAGAAGATTCATTAAAATGTTCTCTGGTGTGATTACAGAAGCAACAGGAAGAATAATCCAATAATATCCATGAAGTTAGATTAGCAAATTGCCAAACTGAAGGGCTACAGGAAATGATGGAATCTCAACAGAAAAATGATAAGCAACAGAAGAAGAATCCATGAACATTGTCTATAGAGATTCTCAGTCATCCAGGTCATGGCTGTCCCAAAGGTGCTTTTTCAGGAGGCAACTGGACTTTCTTGTTTTTCTTTAAAACATTTCACTTCTCATCCAAGAAGCTTCTTCAGCTATGACTGGATGGTGGGGAATGGAAGGATTTATATTCCTTGCAGACAGCTGGTCATTTGCATTCTTTTAGAGAGTCATTGAGGCCATTTGGAGGTTTACCTGTGTCCTCAGGGTCACCTGAGTAGTGCAAATGGGTGTGGAGCCTTCTTGGCTGCAGGGTATTTTCTATCCTTTGTCCCTTCACTGTTGAAAACAGGCGCAGGCTGTTGGGGATGAGTCTGCATTGTCTGCATCTCAAACTGAAGCGCAAATGGCTCCTGTAGTCTGCAATGTTTTCTGGAAATCCATTCATACTCCTGCACCATTCAAAGGTTGTTCATTCCAAAGTGCATAGCTAAATGTCTATGGAGATTCTTAGTCATCCAAGTCATGGTTGTCCCTAAGGTGCTTTTTCAGGAGGCAACTGGACTTTCTTGTTTTTCTTTGAAGATGTTTTGCTTCTCATCCAAGAAGCTTCTTCAGCTCTGAAGTCTTAATAAAGACTCCTTACACCTGTGGGGTGTGTATGTGTGTGTGTGTGTGTGTGTGTGTGTGTGCATGAGTGGGACAGCATAAATTACAATCGTAAATTATTGCAGTTATAAGTCATGATAGCACATAATCAAATGTGAAACTATGCCCATTTTTTTTTACTATTGTTGTTAAGTGAACACCACGGTCATTAAGTGAATGGTAGGGTCATTAAGCAAATCCATTTTCCCCAATGGGTGTTCTTTTTTAATCATAAACCTGCAAAAAGTCACAATACAGTCACATGACCACAGGACACTGCAAACAATAGTAAAGCTGAAATGATTGCCACATGCCCAAAATTCAATAATGTAATCACAGGGTGGTTTATGTGTGCAACCATTGTAACTTCTAAAACAGTTCGTAAATAGCTCTGGGGAGGTCCATTGAAACTTTAAATCATCATTAATTGACTATCTGTATGTTGAATTAAGGGAATCTGGATTGGAAGAAGACATTGCGGTTTTAAAACTGAAGAAGAAACATCAATAACCTGTGACATGCTGATGACATTACTCCAGTAGCTGAAAATGCAAAGGATATGCAAGATCTACTAATAAAAGTCAAGGAGAATAGTGAAAAAATGGTACTAAAATTAAATATGAAAAAGACCAAAGTAATGACAACAAATAGAACAAAAAGCTTTAGAACTGATAATGAAGATATTCAAATGGTACGTAGCTTTTGCTTAGGATCAACCATCAGCAGTAGAGGAGCAAGCAGACTAGTACTCGGTAGAGCAGGGATGAAGGCCTTGGGGGAAAACATCAGACAATTTTGATGTGTCTTTACCTACAAAGATCAGAATATTGCAAGCAATAGCATTCCCTGTTAGACTCTGTGGAAGCAAAAGTAATTCTGAAGAAGCAGAAACACAGTGATAACACAGAATTATGATTTATATTCATTTGTTCATTCATTCATTCATTCCAGGTACAGGAACCTGCTTTAGAACGGCTAAGGAGAATGGCTTTTACCTTTTAGGATTGACTATCCGTAGGAAAAGAAGCAGCATTCAATAAATACATGCTACTGACTAGCACTTGATATGATAAATATGAAAGTCTTAAAATATATTCAATATCACGAGATGTTTTGATTTGCAAAATCATGCAGGTAATTATTTTCCTGTGACACTCTGTCAAAGAAGTTGGAATCTATAGGAACTGGGTAGAAATTTAAATTGTTGAAGAAGACTACTAAGAATACCACGTGTAGCTAGGAAAATAAAAAGTTGGATGATAGGACCAATCAATTCATAGTTCTCACTAATGGCAAAATGACTAGGTTCAAATCATGTTATTTTGGATATATTTTGCAAACACCCAGTTCTCTTGAGATGTCTATAAGGCTGGGAAGCATAGAAGGAAAGAGTAGAGGATAACTAACCGCCAGGTGGATGGATTATTACAGCAGATATGAGTGCACCATTGGATAACCTGAAGGGCCAGGTTGGTGATAGACCATCCTGGAGAAAGTCTATCCGTGAGGTCACTACACATCAGTGCTGATAAAATGGCATATAATGAAACAATGTGAATGAAATGAATCAAATCCTGGCACTTTTAGTGGGGAGAAAACATAAAAACAAGTTAAGATACTTCTGCTTTATAAGAGAAATGTAAAAAAAAAAATATAGAACTCCTTATGACTGCCCTAAAAATTTGGCTGTGCCTTCCAAAACCTCTCCAAGGTATCCATTGAATAATAATCAAGGCCAAATTCATAATGCCCAAATCCTGACCTCCACAGATGGCCATTTGTGATGGATGGTGGAGAATCACTGTACCAGTGAACTGATCTCTTCTGCACAAACTCCATTTTATGTCATTCAAAACATAAGAATCCAAGTAATTTACCTATTGCTTCCATTTACAAATTGGATTTAAAAAAAAATCATTATGATATGCCTTATTGAATAATTTCACTATTCTTGCCTGCTAAACTGTAAACCTCAACGGTTATTCCAAGTTGTAGTTTCTATTCAGGCATTCAATGGGACATGCAATTTTGTGAAGGAAAAGTAGAGTAGCAGAGGAAAAAAACACAAACCTTCCTATATTGTATTAAGCGTTTTTCCGGCAGGACATACCTTGTTCAGATGATTTAAAACTGCTTATGACAAGAAGTTTAATAATAGAAAATGCTGACAGTCTGAGATGGGAGGGGGGAAATCCTTCTTCTAAGGCTGGCTGTATCATATATATGCTGAATTATTTGGCAGAACACATCTATCTGGCTTAGGAAGGGCTAAGAGCTTGATACCTGAGTTTCTCTTAGTGAGAGTTACCAAGATAGGGTGCACCAACCCCAGCTTAACTAGCTTTGCTTTGTGCAAGTTTCTATGAATTTACAGATA
The DNA here is from genome assembly GCA_023970755.1 of Azemiops feae. Classification (NCBI taxonomy): domain Eukaryota; kingdom Metazoa; phylum Chordata; class Lepidosauria; order Squamata; family Viperidae; genus Azemiops; species Azemiops feae. The sequence goes on along the minus strand of JALGBA010000172.1, from coordinate 273,226 downwards.
ATACAAAATATTTGATGTAATGATTCTCATGATGGTATTTTTTTATTAGATTGTCTGTGGTCATAAACATTGTTGCAAAGCTGACATCTTTCTAAAAGAGAAAGGTTAAGATGATTCCATTTCCTGGAAGGCACTGCTATTCCTGAGCATGGGTTAGAGCGGTGGTCACAATCATTGTGAGGGGTTCATGAGCATCTTAGAATTCAGAAAGCAATGCATTCTTTTGAATACAAGGTACGAGTGCAATTAAAGCTCATATCAGTATTCATAAGTGTAAAATGGGGAACAAACCCTGGAGTGAGTTTTGAGAGATGTTAAGCCTATTGGCCTGGCTCTTTGTCAAAATCTTACTCTAATCACTGTGACATTTATTCATTATTTAGTTTTATTCTTTAATGGGGAGTCACACAAATTCATTGATCATTTTAGGGAAGTATGATATTGCAAACTTTGAGAACTAGCGTATAATCCCATGTGTTCAATAATTGTCGAAACCATGAAGTTTTACAGATACTGTATGAAATCTCTTTTGTGCATATAGAGCTGATAAGCAGACCAATCTAAATCCTTGCCATGTGAACACTGCAATTTTATGTATTTTTCTATTCAGTTTTGTATGTGTCGTTTTTTTTAGCCATAGAAAAATCTGCAATTTTATTTACAATGAAAAAATTTGGGCCCCAGTTTTCCTAATGCACATTTTTTAAAATAAAAGACTCACTTCAGTTCTCTCTGAACAAAGAAGTAGCATAAAATTTGGTAACTAATAAAATACATTTAATTTGTGTTAGGTCGATTCTAGAAAACTTAGTTCTGCTGCATGCTTTCAGATCACATATTGCTGTCAAATTCAAAATCTAAATAACAAAACGATGTTAGACGTACTAGAAAACAAGCTGAGCTTTTATTCCCTGTCAAGTCTAAATTTGCCTATAAGTATGCCCATATTTGATGGAATTACATCGACTTAGTCATACATAGCTTTCTTTTTTTGTATCTTAGTAAAATAATTCCATGTTTGCTACTTGACGACCTGATGTTCTCTAAATGCAATGTTGTGTGTGCTGCTGTGTCATGTTTGCTAGTGACGAAAAGAAGAGAAGGACCAGCTAAAGTAACACTCTTTTTTGATGCTTGCTCAGATCAGGTGGACAAAAACAGCAGGCAGTGCCTCTGACCGGTTTCAAGACTCGAGTGTGTTTAATGAGACCCTGAGGATTACGAATATACAGCGGCATCAAGGAGGGCGCTACTATTGCAAAGCTGAAAACGGCTTGGGCTCGCCAGCAATCAAGTCAATAAGGGTAGATGTATACTGTAAGTAAATTAATTCCAGAACTTTCTGTTACTGAGTTATATTTCCTCTGCTGCATTAAACTAGGAGGTCATTGAGGTTGGCAATCTGGAATAAAGCAGTTATCAGGCAGTCAAGTTGTCAAAGTGTCAAAGAAATGGCCATTTTTTTGGAGGAGGGGTGACTGAAATTTATTTTTTGAGAACTTTGAACTCCATATCCTCACATCTAGCCATCACCAGTTTCACAGTGTAAGGCGAAGATTGATTGATGTATCATGACAGTAAAAATTGACACTAGTGAAATTCCCCCAGGCGTAACGCTTTTCTCTTTCATTGCACTGTTTTTGGAGGGTTTAAAATAGTATCCAGAAGCCAAGTGCTAAAGCCTAACTTCTGGTGAGGTTTCCAGATGTTCTTCCCATTTGATGTACTTTGCTCGAGCTTTCATCCTTAGACAATAAATCAATAAATCTGTCATTAATGGTACTCCTAACCTCTGGAGAGAACACCAGGGGAAGTGCAAACATGTCTTTTTGTTCCAGAAAAGAAATGATGTAAAATCTGGAGTTGTTTTAACATTAATTTACTAACAATGTTTCTGTATGTGTGTGTGTGCATCTATTCATATATACACTTAAATATTGTGGTGTGGCACAAACTCCTTTTCCAAAGTTTGGAGTTTTTAAAATACTTTTCTCAGAACCAGTGAAAATTCACTATATTAATTAAAGCAGTGATTCTCAATCTCAAATGTGTGGACTTCAGTTCCCAAAATTCCCCAGTCACCATTGGAGATTCTAGGAGTTGAAGTCCACACATCTTAAAGTTGCAGAGGTTAAGAAATACTGCATTAACACACCCAGTAAAGAGGACCTAGGAATGGTTATATACAGCTAAAATGAAACAAATCGTGGACTTCTTTAAATAAAAGTTACACACAAGGCATCTTATCTTTGATTATGTAGGCAGTCCTCACTTAACAGCCTTTTATTTAGCAACTATTCGAAACTGCAGCGGTGCTTAAAAAAGTGGCTTGTGACCAATCCTTGCGCTCATGACCATTGCAGAATCCCTGTAGTCATGTAATCATGATTCAGGCATTTGGCAACCATCATACATTTGCAAAACTCATGACCCCCAGCGTCATGTGATTGCCATTTGTGACTTTCCCAGCCAGCTTCTGATAAGCAAAGTCAATGGGGAAGCTGGCAAGAGGTCACAAGTTTGTCACTTGATGTCTCACTTAAGAACCACAGGTGATTTAGTTAATGACCACAACCGGGACTGCTGGAACTACCATCACTAAGCCAGGCGTTTACCTGATATTTTGCTTCACAACTTCTTCACTTACTAACAGAGTTGCTGTTTCCAATTAGGGACATTAAGGGAGGACTACCTGTATTTATAAAGCAATTTCCTAGAACAGATAATGACCTGGTCTTTGCTCTCTTCCACTGATAGACAGGAAGAAAAAGCATGTTCAGCCAATAGGAGCATTTCTAGGGCAAGGGAGCAACTTCTAAGGAGAGAAATTTAAAGGGACAAATTAATGATTAAACAAATATCTTCCTGGTGATTCTTATCCCTACCTGATTAGACTGATTTTAAAAAAATCACATTGACTGAGATGTAGATTTAGGTAGATTTTGATCTTATCAAGTCGTGCTTTGAAGAATTGTACAGACTATTTTATTTTAATAAATTAGAAATAATTAAAGACAGCTTGTGTTGTTAACTCTTCAAATATTCTTAATTCCCTAATGGTGGAATTAAATGTTATAATTTGGAAGTGATGTTTGGAAGGGCTTGGGGACAGGGGAGGACATATCCACAGACTGCCAGCAGCCCTGGTTCTTCAGATTATACATGTGAAGAGACTTGTTCTGGTACTGAAACTCAGAATTCTTTAAAATTTAATTGGTGTCCTTGTAGCTAGGCTGTGGTTGAATGGTTTGAGGGCTTGAGATGTCATCAGTCCATCAATGATGTGAGACAATATTTGGGAATCAATTTGACTCAGCCTATAGGACACTCTTTCTTCTTTTAACAACATTGAAAATTCCTGTTTTCCTTACTTTAAGCTTCATTCATTTATTAACCTAAGCCATTTGAGCAAGAGATGGGGGAATTTTACACATTTTAAAAGGCAAAGAAGCTTATTAGAATAACAAAGGTAATATACTTTTAAAAAGGGATTCTAGTCTCAGACATATTCCCTGTTCAAAAGAAGTAATTGAGTAGATTTTGAACAAAAGGAGCATTAAGGGATCCCATAAGAATGTATTTTTTCTTAATCTTTTTGTACTACTGATCCATGCAAATTCACAAGACTAGGAATCATGCTGTGTGTGGTACACAAAGCAAAGAATGGGAAATAATGTGACTATAATACTATGGGGGTGAGCAACCCATAGCTTGGGCTCTACCGTTTGAAGACTCTACCATTTGAAAACTTGCCTGACTGAATGTTCTTTTATATCAGAAATAAGAGCATAAAAACATGGTAGCATAAGATTAGCCTTGCTGGATCAGGCCAAAGCACATCTTAATGTACCATTTTGTTTCTCAGAACAGCCATTTTGATGCTTCTGAGGTGTTCACAAGCAGAACTGTTTTTGATCTCGAGTTGAGGGCACATGAGTCTCTTGACAAACCTGACCTCTGTGTATTTATCCAATCCCCTTTTTAAAGCCATCCAAGTTAGTAACTATCACTGAATCTTGTAATGAATTCTACCAGTTAGCTCTGTACTGTGTAAAAAGTGCTTCTTTTCTCTGTAAATAAAATACTGAGGAATAAAAAGAAGCAAATCAGGATGAAGGTTAAGATCAGGCATGTCCAATCCATGACCCATGCGCTTGATGGATGGATCAGTATTTTTTCATGTGGTCTAATGGGATACTACAGGTAGTCTTGACTAACTTGAAGTTAGGATGGAGCCAAACATAGTTACTTACAATCCAGATTCAAAGTTCTGATAGCTTCGCCCTCCCATGCCCACAATTGCATTTTTGGGTGGTTAGAATCTGACCCATATTTACAGTCCTTTGCAGCACCCCTTAGTCATGTAACTGTGATTTATGATTTTTGTTTTGGCAGAAATTGTCAGAGAGAGACTGTCCCAGTATCCCTCTACCATTGAGATTGTACTAGAGATAAAAAAAGAGAAAACAATATGTTCTTCTCAATATGTGAGGTTATACAGCAGTCTTTTTTTTTCTATCTAATTATCCAAGAAATACCAAAACAACTTTGGATCAGCTTCCAGTGTATTCTATTAGTCTTTTTCTACTCAAGTTGCCAGTGCCCAGAGTTGAATGTTAACAAGGACACTTGTGAATATTTTTGCATACAACTAGAACAAAGTGATGTGAACAGATATACTACTGAATCTTTTCACTTTCCCCCCCCTGCATTGTATTTTATCAATGCAAATCCAAAGGAAAGAACAAAAGATGCAATTCAGCTGACAGGACTGAAAAATGCCACACGCTGTGTATGTAAAACTGTCTGCCTGAAGATGAACAGTGAAAACAAAAAGAGGGGACGGAAGGGAAGGGAAGGGAAGGGAAGGGGAGGAAGGAAGGAAGGAAGGAAGGAAGGAAGGAAGGAAGGAAGGAAGGAAGGAAGGAAGGAAGGAAGGAAGGAAGGAAGGAAGGATCAGAAATCCATCTACACACAACACCAGTCTTCTTAACATCTCAAAATATAGAGAAAAATACAACAGGAAGGATTTGCTGACAAGAAGACCCTATTGAGTGTCTGATTACAAGATCTGACTTGCAATGAGTGAATTGCATTTTTATCATCTAAGCCAGGTTGATCTAATATGTAAGGGTAACCTGTATATATATATGCGGGCTTGGTGTTTCTTTTTTTCTTTCGATTCTTTCCCAGGAAACAGCCAACATGTTCTCAGCAGTACCTTTTCCCAGGTGTGCAAGTGAGCTTTTCATCAGAAGGTCAATCTGCCTTTTTCTATGAGAGTGACTGATGGTTTCTCTCGTTCCGCATCTGTCTTTCCAGTAACATCCAAGAAATCCTCCCTTTTCTGCTGTACACATCACATGCCTCTATCTGGCCATCCTGGTGTTATTGGCAGCTGAAGATCACCAGTTTTAAGAATGACTTGTTACTTTGAATTTATAAGGCCCTTAATTTACTTGATGTCATTCAAAAGTAATCAACATTTTCAGGCAGCACAGTATCTGTTGTGAGTCCTCACCTGCCAGCGGATCCGGCAGCCATGTCAGATGAGGGGGAAGGGTTGCCTGGGTTCACATTGGAGTCTGTGGAAGGCTCTGAGGAGCACAAAGACTCAGAGCTAGATGTGACACCGGGCCCATCTACTCACGCTCAGGCAGAGAGACAGCTGGGTTGGGGGCCTGAACTGAGTGAAGATGAGGAACAGCTGGGGCCTGTTCCAGATGCACTTATGCGCAGGGAGGAAAGGTGTGCAGGACAATGGAGGGTGGTGGGGCAGCTCTCCAGGAAAAGTAAAAAAACTCTAAGAAGCCACACCCTGGCTGGACTATAAAGAGGAGAGGCGTGGGAGGGGCTGGTTGCTGAAGGCAACCATTCATGCTACGGCTTTGTGCTTCTGTCATTGGATTTCTTGCCTCAGGATTCTTGGATATTTAACCAGGTTTGTTGTATTTCTGTGTGTTTGAGTGACTTGAACCTTCAACATTCCAGCTGAGAACTCAGAGACTGATCTTGTTCATTTCAACAGTTAAACTAAAGGACTGGTTGGAGTTTGTTCCATAAAAGCTGTGTCAAAATAAAAGGGGTTTATTTTCTTACAAAGTCCTGCCTTGTTCAATGCAAAGGGGTTTTCCTCACAAGTTGAGCAGTACTCACGTAGGCTGGGACAGAACAGTATCAAGCAACATTGAAGGTGCCAAAGGACTTTTTAAAAATAATGATGATTCAAATTGCCATAATCTAGTTCTCATGAGACTGAAGATGATTCTATACAAATTCTTGGAATAGCTCACACACAAAACCAGTCCTTTTATATATATTTATGTGAAGGTATGTAACATTTTCAGATTATAGAATTTGTCTGATGCCATTTAGAATATTGATTGCCCAGTGTAATAATCACATTCATTTGGACCATTAAACTTTAGATAATTTCCATTTTTCTGAGTTCTGATTCAAGTCAAATGCTTCAGTTTGAATTGGCAACTGGACATTAAATGAACTTCTAGAAAAAAGATAGCTTTGTATTTGAATCAGTTATTCCATTTTATATTAAAATACCATGGGCAGGAGAAGAAACGTAATGTCCCTACAAATTCTGATTCATTTGCTCAGGAAGATTAGCAGCAGTTGTATCTATTTTCCTGCCATAACTGGCCCTGAGGGGATATCTAAATGGGAGTGATCAGCTTTCCAGGTAACAACTGAAATTACAGAACATTTTTTTTCCTATTGTGGTGCCCTACTTTTCAAACTGTTTTTTCAGGGAATCTCACCTAGCACCTACTCTGCTGTCTTGCTAGGCAAAGCCCTTTTTATTTTTGTAGACCAATAACACACTATGTTTGTTTTCAACTCCTCTTGTGTTTTGGCATCATCTTTGCAGTTGCTAGTTTTGATTGTTTTTTTCTTTTTCTAATTGTTGGAATACAATTGCAATTTTGTTATAACTCTAGGAAAGCTTGAAGGATGGAATATGCATTTCAGATGCAATCAACAAATCAAAACGATAATTGCAAGTGCTGTGTGAATTAGCAAAGTTCATTCTCAAAAGCCAGTTGAAGAATCAAGTCTTGGCTAAGATTTGCAGAAAGTGTACAGTGAACGGAAATGTCTGTAAAAAAAAAAAAAAAAAAAAAGAGTGTAAAAGGGGGAAATCTTCTCTCCCAGGCACTTCTGGGCCTCACTTTGCAACTCTCAAAACAACTTCAAACTGTGTTGCCAAAATTTACTGGCAGAAACAGCTAGTTTTTTAAAGCATAATTTTCGCTAGAATCACAGCTGGGATAAATGCATTAAGTCTTTGGGGGCTTAACACATCTAGTATCTAACACCAACCTCCCCCCCCCTTTCCCCAAACCCCCAGGCTGAAACATTTTGGCCCTTGTATCCTGGAGATGCCATTGCATCAGAAAACCACCTGCTGGAGCTGCTGTAGGGCATGATAATTGGTTAAGAAAAGAGTGGCTTCTATTGCAGGCTAAAAGAATTGCCAGTCCAAAAGAATAGAATTTATGTGCAGGATAGGAGATCTAAGAATTGGCTGGGATAGCAGAGGTTGTAATAGTTTTAGGAGCTCTCTTCAAGTATGATTGGTGGCTATTAAGTTATAATCAATCTGTCCAGCTTTATTTTTGTCATCTATGAATCCAACTCCCAGAGCAAGAAGGTAACACAGCTGGCTCTGAACTTGCCCCAATATACAGATTGTCCTTGCAGTATTGGATGGGAAAAACATCTACTTTTTTGGAACAAGGAAAACTATATGGGAGACAAAGCAATGTAATTCTCTCTGCGCCCAACCCATCTCACATTGAAAAGGATTTTTGTAAGGATGCAAAATTTTCATTTCACAAGGATGCATTGTGCAATTCCCCACCTGCAATACAAATCTGAATGTGTGATTCTGTTTGATCTCAAGAGCAAGCTAAATCTCAGAAAATTTGTCTCAGACATGCGCTAGGAATTAGCTTCTTCAACACCATTCTCCTTTATTCCTTAGAGACTCGGTCATTATCATTGGAAAGCAGACAATTCTAACTGCAACAGAATCTTTTGGTATTCCTCTCTGTCAAGAATGTGTCTCAAAAAGAAGTAGTCTTTTTCTTTCAGCATATATGGCACTTTATAGAAATAAGCATATGAAATAGCAATAGCACTTAGACTTATATACCATTTCATAGTGCTTTACAGCACACTATAAGTGGTTTACAGAATCAGTACCACGGTTCCGACAGATGAAACTCTTCAAAAGAACTTCGAGGCATTGTTTACCTTAAAGAATCCTTTATTCGAGAAACAAAAGTATTGGCACTACATAGTTGAAACCAAAAACTAAATTCCCCTCCCCTGGATACAAAGTAACAAAGTGTAATTCCCTCTTCCAATAAACTGTCATAAATCACATTCCCCAATTAGCTTGAAGCGCGGGCTTTCTCCCCAGCCCTCCAGCCCGCCAAAACTCTATCAGCTCTGGGCCCAATGTCCATGGGTTCCCACGACTAAGTTATTATTGTTATGACTAGCTGGACTCTCATCCCTATTCCCCCTCCCAGCATCAACTAATTCTAAAAGCAATAGAGAAAACGGCTGCATTTCCATCTGTTGTCAAAGCAAGAACATCCGATGTTAGCAGCGTTGACAGTCAGCATATTTTCCCCCAACAATCTGGGTCCTCATTTTACTGACCTCGGAAGGATGGAAGGCTGAGTCAGCCTTGAGCCAATCAGGATCAAACTGCTGGCAGTCAGCAGAATTAGTTTGCAATACTGCATTCTAACCACTGTGCCACCACGGCTCTGAATGAAATGATGTATCATTGTCCCGAGGACCTAAGAATCAAAATTCCTATTGAAAAAAAACAACAAGATGAAATAAAAAAACAAGAAAAAGAAAAGTCACTAGTGTTATTGGATTAATATAAGCCTGCATTTAGGCTTTGTTTGAGGTTGGCATGTAGACATTCTATGCATTTTCAGATAGCATTAAGATAATCAGAAGAGCTCTGCCCTCTGTGGGATCAGGAAAAAAAAGTTGGCTCCAACCAGCATCCTTGTTTTGTATACTGAAGAATCAGTTATTCACCAACAACTGCTGGGCAGAAGCAATATTAACTGTTTTAATTAAGCAAAAGGACATATCCAGATTTTTGGGAGACTGCATCTAGACTTGATGTTTGAAACAGGGAAGAAAAAAAAGAAACATTGACTTTGGGTTTCATTTAATTTGTTATAAAAATGGTAGTATTTACTTATTAAAGGTAAAGGTTTCCCTTGTCCAGTTGTGTGTGACTTTGGGGTGTGTGTGTTCATGTTAGTTTCTTAGCCAAGGGATCCAGTATTGTCCAAAAATATTTCTGTGATCATGTGGTTACCATAACTATATGTGGATGTGTATGGAATGCTGTTACCTTCCCACTGAAGTGGTACCTGTTTATTTACTCACATTTGCATGTTTTCGAACTGCTAGGTGGACAGGGATTTACTAATGAGGAGAAGTAAAAAGTTGAGGCTGTAACTTTATTCTCCACATTATTGTGCTGAAAAAAGTTGTAAGTTACTGCTTTTTTCTCCTTTTCTTTTTACCTCACACTTTCCCCTCTTCTTTTCCCTTCTCCATTTTCCTCTTATCTTTATTTCTATTTGTATTTTATATTCAGATAAACTTCAATTTTTTTCAAAATAAAATCCAGTAGTGTGGGCAGAGAAATTCTTCTTTTTCTTCTTCTTCTACTTCTTATTCGATGCGATGACCAAAAATGTGCTTTCAACATTCTTCAAAGGATGGAATATGTACTGAAATGGCATGTATAAATGTTTGATCTTTCCTTATACAGCCTCTCTCAGATATTCTGCAGTTTCATTAGCTTCCCACATTTCCAATAAATCCCATGGAAATATAGTAAGAAAACTCCTCCTTTGGGAGTTTTTCCATAGAAGTGCTATTGGCACCATGAATGAGCAAATGTGCTCTTGAGAAATAGCTGGAGAATTTATGTTTCCCTTGGAAAAATGTGGAAAAATCAGCTACACAAACATTGGTTGATGATTTTTGAAAGATTGTTATATTTTGCTAGGAAAAAAAAAGATCCATTCCTTTCCATTTAAAAGTTCTAACTAAGGAAGGAAAATGGAAGTGGGAGAATCTGCATCTCCAGATCAACCAAGTCCAAAAATCCTTAGTGTTTTTTCATCTAGAGAAAAAGGGCCTGTTTCAGATCCAAGAAATAGAAACATTGATAATAGATATACCGATGTAAACCAGGAGACATGCTTTCAACATCCATGCAAACCAGCCACACTGGAATTGAACTTCATTATATCTCATGATATATTGCCTATATGTCAATGAATGTGTGTCATTCTCATTATTTGATTGATTGCAAAAGAGAAGGAATGCTATTTTTTTTTTAGATCTATGATTTGGGCAATTAAAAACTCTGCCTTGCAGTGGAAGCCATAATGACATTATTTGCCTTGGGTGTGGATCTTCTGTGTTACTGTATCACTTTTCTCCCTTATCAAGAAATTTTGAGAACTGTAGCTTGCAGAAAATTTCACTGGAAATGCGCAACAATGCTTATCAAGTTGTCAGTTACCAAATATCCCTGAGAGAGGAAGCAACAGCCATATCAGTTTAATGGTGCCATCTAATGCATGTTTGCCTGAGAATGTGCTCTCTGACCCTTCCTTCTATGCCCAGAGAGATGAAACTAATAACCACTTTTATATGATACAACCCTCAGTTTCTCTGGCTTTCCATGAACATAATCTAGAGCACTTTCAGTAAATGTCCCTGTAGAGACCTATAACTCTCTCCCACTTGCAGCAATTAAGGTCCAATTCGGGGACTGAAAATATAGTTCAGCTTTCTCGTTAATTTCCTTTTGGAGGTGAGCTTGCCTGGGATTCTGTAACACTTCAAATTGTCATCACAGTGCTGCTTGTAATGTCTATCCCAGGTAGCTCCCAACAGAATAAAGGGCATATTGTGAACTATCATTAAAGTTCTCTTAGCATCTTCTCATCTTTTCTGCTCAAATCAGAACAGGTAAGGTGTGTGTGTGTGAACCAGTTTGAGAACAGCAAAGAATATGGAATCATAAAGTTGGAAATGGTCATTAGACTATTGAGCCCAAACTTCTGATCAGTACAGAAATCTAAATGAAAACATCCTAACATATAAACTCTTTACATTTGCTGGAGTAGCAGTAGCAATAACAATAGCACTAAACTTATGTACTGCTCCATAGTGCTATTTAGCACTCTCTAAGCAGCTTACAGAATCAGCATTTAACCCCCAACAATCTGGGTCTTCATTTTACCAACCTTGGAAGGATGGAAGGCTGAGTCAATCTTGATCTCATCAGGATCAAACTCCAGACTGTGGGCAGATTTAACCTGCAATACTGCATTCTAACCACTGCACCACCATGGCTCCTCATTGAGAATCCACTGAGAATATCTTGGTATTTGAACATAGATATTGGTACTTGAACATAGATCTTTTTAACATTTATATTTTATTGTGTTTTACTAACCTAGATGAAATGTTAATATATATTGCTAATTCATGTATGATATGCCATATGCTAAATAAATAACATGGATGGAATACATCCATTGAGAGGATTTCATCTCTCTGAATAATTTTTCCTAATGCTGAACTGCTCTTAAACTGCTAGGGATAGCTTTGTTGTGTTTTCTAAAACATTGATTCAGAATCTGCCTTCTTGTAACTTTCTTTAAAAAAAAAATACTTACTTACATTATTGGTAAACTGGCCCAATCAAAAAGACACATGATGGAGCATAGCAGAGAACACTGATAAAACAGCGTTAAGTGTGACAAAATCAACAATGCTTAATCAAAATATTGATCTGAACCTCTCTTTTTGAATGAGAGAAAATAGTCCTTTTCATCTAAGAAATTATTTCAGGCATCTGAAGAATACTTTCATATATTCTGCCTCAGTCATCTCTTGCCAAGGCCATATGTTGGTTGTTCCTTCACACTTTTGTCAAAGGACTTAGTTTCTAATCCCCATATTTGTTGCCCTCTTCTGAACTGTTTGCAATTTCTTTAAATCCTTCTTTAAAGTGTGGAGAACTGGACACAATAATCAAGGGGGATCTGACCAAAACAGAATAAAGTGAAATGATTACTACCCATGATTTTGAAATTATATTTCAATTGTTGCAGCCAAAAAATGCATTTGCCTTCTTTGTTACATCTAACTTCTGGCTCATATTCTGGGACTTTCCCCCCCTCCAAAAAAAGTAACTGTTATTCCAAAATCTTTTTCACAGGGACATCTATCTATCTATCTATCTATCTATCTTTTTGTAATCCCACTTCATAGGTAACTCAAGGCAGCAAACATACATAATACGTCTTTCTCCTTCTCCTCTTTTCCCCACAACAACAATCTTTTGAATTGGGTTGAGCTTAGAGAGAATGACAGGTGACTGGCCCATTGACCCAACTGACATTCAAGCCTAGGCAGGACTAGAACTCACAGTCTCCTGGTTTCTAGCCCAACACTTTAACCACTACACCATACTGGCTCTCTGTCTCCCTCTGTTATATGTTGATAATATTGACCTATTATCAAGGTAGGAATTCCCCTAACTTTAGCATGGCTATCAATATTTATTTCCTACGTGAAGAACCATGAATGCCTAGATTGCAAACTTACTTATATACTTTTAGCTAATTTCTTTAGCCTATTAAGGCCATTTTGAATTTTGAGTGTAATTTCTGTCTTCCAGGGAAGTCTTAACCTTGCAGGAACAGAGTCAAAGAAGTGAAGATATTAGTAATAGGAGCCTGATCAAAGCCTTACCCCCTTTTGTAATGTCCCCCAAAATAGAAAAAGGTGGAATTTCAATCACACATCATTTTGACTTTTCTGAGCCACACTGAAGATTCCATTGTTCCAGGGCATTGTTATATTAGCCATTTTTGTCCCATTGCATATTTAATAATATGTCCACCTCTTCATCCAAGTCATTAATAAAAAAAATATTAATGAGCAGAGGATCCAATATTGATCCTTGTGCTAACTTATTTGATACTTCTCTCCAGTCTGATACTTGACCTGATATTTGATACTTCTCTATACTGAAGACACTCTTTGTGATTTTCAAGCAAGCTATATATCTACCTAATTGCCATGGCATCCAATCACATTTGGTAGTATACCATGCCTTTGAGTATTTTGACAAAATCCTTGCTGAAGTAAAGTTATGTCTACATCAATCCCACAGTCTATTAAGAAATTCATCTGCTCAAAAAATAAGATGAAATTAATTTAGCAAGATTTATTCTTAACAAATATGCGGTGATTTCTGATAATTAGGGCTGTGCGATGTTTTGCATGTGAAGGTAAAAAAGATGGATATTTATCTTCTATGGACATTTAATTTCATTTATATTCAATTTTTGTCTACCTGTCCATTTACATTCCTTTACTTTTCAGTTGTACATCTTTGCAGGGAGGATCACTTGGTTATAATGGAAATAGGTTATTCAGGGGTAACCTAACAGAAGGAACAAAACTTGATCAGGGTGTACTTGGTTGGGACTAGATGTTAAGAGTCTTAAGAAACAACCCGGACCTATCAGATTTTGCTTGAACAACTTAGAGCTGAGAGAATTCTCTATAACTTCCAACTCAATAAAATCTTTACTTTACTCTTGGAAAATCCATAGGATCCATAGGATTTGATTTAGGCTCATCTATTGAACTCTCAGTTTGCTCTTTTAGTTTCTGTTTTCTCAACAAACTTGATTTTGAATTCTGAACTTGCAATGGACTTATGACCAAACAATTAATGCAATGGCTATATTGTGATTATAATCCAGATAATGAGCTGCTGCTTAGGAGAGCAGGATATAAATATGCAAAGTTTCAACCCTTTTCTTAAAAAAGGACTTTATAGCAGCAACATCCTTCCCACTTTTATAATGGCTGGTCAATGGGGCCAGAGAAACTCTGGGGAAATAAATATGGCAGGTATAATTATAATTTCCTTCTGCACACATGCCCTTAACCCTGAATCATACTTAGCCAGATGGTCATTACTCCTCTTCTAACTTATCTTGCATAGTTATTATGAAAATAAAACAGGAAATGAAGGAAGTCCATCATTTAGGGGTCTCCTGGATTACAGGTACATCATAAGAGCCAGTGTGGTATAATGATTAAGACACTGAACAGGGTAAATATATATTGGGAAACATTGAGCCAGTCATTCTTTCTCAGCCAACCCAACCCTGCTCAAAAAATAAGATGAAATTAATTTAGCAAGATTTGTTCTTAACAAATATGCGGTGATTTCTGATAATTAGGGCTGTGCAATGTTTTGCATGTGAAGGTAAAAGAGATGGATATTTATCTTCTATGGACATTTAATTTCATTTATATTCAATTTTTGTCTACCTGTCCATTTACATTCCTTTACTTTTCAGTTGTACATCTTTGCAGGGAGGATCACCCAACCCACAAGACTGTTGTAGACAAATTGTGAGAAGTATGCTATCTTGAGTTCCTGAAAGAAGTGGGGAATAGAAATTTAAATAATTATATCTGTGAATGATTCCCAACTAATTTGTACCATATCTCCCATATATTGGTCCTAATAGTTTTTAAGAAGAGACTGGACAGCCATTTGTCCGGACTAGATGATCTCCAAGGTCCCTTCCAATTATTATTATTATTATTATTATTATTATTATTATTATTATTATTATTATTATTATTATTATTATTATTATTATTATTATTATTATTATTATTATTATTATTATTATTATCATCATCATCATCATCATCATCATCATCATCATCATCATCATCATCATCATCATCAACCATGGGGTGAGCAGTTTGATTAGATTAGATTAGATGACACTGCTAGAGAAAGAGATATTTTTTCTTATCCTATTTTACTAGTGAAAATATGTCTCATGCAGTAAATATACAGAATATATAGAATAATAGAATTGGAAAGGACCTTGGAGGTCTTCTAGTCCAACTTCCTTCGCAATCAGGAGACTCTATGCCATTCCAGGCAAATGGTTGTGCAATACCTTCTTAAACACCTCCAAAATTGGAACACCCACAACTTCTGAAGGCAAGCAATTCCACTAATTGTTTTCACCAATAGGAAATTTCTCAGTTCTAGGTTGAGTTTCTCTTTGTTAAGCTTTCATCTGTTAGTTCTTGTCTAGCTCTCCAGTGATTTGGGGAATAGATTGAACCCCACCTGTCTGTGACAACCCCTCAAGTATGGGAACACACTGCTGGATATATCTAGTCTTTGTTGGACTAGATATACCCAGTTTCCACAACTGTTCATCATACAGTTTAGCCTTCAGCCTCCTAATCATCTTCCTTTGCTCTTCTCTGCACTCTTTATAGTCTCAACATCTTTTTTGTATTGTGGTGACCATTGCCATATAACCAATAGCAATCCTAGTCCTGGGGAACATTAAATCTGAAAGACCTGCCTTGCTGTTGTTGTGATGCTCATTTAATTAGTGCTGTTAATTTTTAAGAGAGTTCCATACATTATTAGTGATGCATGTTAGCAGTAAGATTTTTCTTTCTGGATACACGTTCCTAAGATCTGTTTTTTTCCTGTTTTAAAAGCTGATGGGACAGCAATTAGTGCAATAAAACATATTAATTAGTTCTTTTTTGAAATGGAGACAAAATGCAAATGATCGCTCCAGCCCATTAATTTATATCTTTTTATCCCAGTATTTAGCTGTCATGAACAAAGCTGCTTTTGTCAGACCTCTGGCTAAGTTTACAACTCTGCTCAAACAGGGACACCATGTATTGCTTTGGGGACCAAACTATTACAAACCATCTGCCCATATTCTGTATCTTGAATGATAATAGAGAGGGTGGACTTGGGTTGTAAACAAAGCACTTAGTCTACAGCTCAAGAAACAGCCCCTGTCAACAATAAATGTACTCTGTCTGTCTGTCTGTCTGTCTGTCTGTCTGTCTGTCTGTCTGTCTGTCTGTCTGTCTATCTATCTATCTATTTCAAAATGTACCTGAAGAAATTGAAAGCAGTCCATTTGTTTTGTACACATGAGGGGAAGCAAAATAATGAGAAATGTGACACTTCACACTTGTGTTGTGATTCCTGCCCTTTCCAAAGGGTAGGAATCACAACCCAAGTGTGAAGCATCACATTTCCCAAGATGGGCCCCTGTGGTGTGAAGTGTCTCATCTCCAAAGATGGGCCCCTGTGGTGAGAATGAAACCTTTAAATTTATTTTCTTGCTTTTTCTACCTAGGCCCCAACAAGAGATGTAAAATAAATCTTTCATCCGTTAACTTTTTTGGCGAAAACACAGCTTCTATCATAGCATGGCTAATGGCAATTAATAGAGTCTGCTAACACCTTGTTCACTTGAAAAGTGAGTGCATCAGGGAGATGAGATACTGTATTTAAAATAAAGTGTGGCTTTTACGAATGTATTGGAAAAAAGTGACTAGGTAAAACTGGATAGCAAAAGACATGAACTGCAAATATTTAACTTAGTAGAAGCTTATATGAAGCTACTAAGTTTTGATTTATGTCATGTTACATTACAAATATATCATTGACATTCCAGATAGTCCTCAATTTATGACCACAGTTGAGACTGGAATTTTGGTTGCAAAGCAATGCAGCTAGTGGTTAAGTGAGTTATCATGTGATCAGCCAATTTTTCAACCTTTTTTTAATGAAGTCCTTAAGCAAATCCTCACAGTTGTTAAGCAAATAACATGGTTGAATCTGGCTTCTCCAACTAACTTTTTTGTTCGAAACTGGCTGGGATGGTCACAATTCGTGTTCACAAGACACTGCAATCGTAAGCATCAGGTGCTGGTTGCCAAGCACATGAATTGCATTCACATGACTGACTACAGGACTGGCATTTTAAGGATGAGTCATAAGTCACTTTTTCGGAGGCTGTCATAATTTTGAACTGACATTAAATAAATGGCTATATGTTGAGGATTACTTGTATATACGAGGGCAATTCAGAAATAAACCTCCATTTGGTTATCAATGACAGACACTCGCAGATACAGAACTTTTATTATACACATTAGAAAACTACAACATTACATTACTTTTTGACATAATCGCCATTCAAATTGAGGCACTTGTCATAACGTCTTACAGGGTTTGAAATTCCTTAGTAGTAGTCGCTCGATGCCAAATATGGGCTATGGAGGGGGTGATCAAAAACATCCCAACGGAATTGCTTCAAAAG
Source organism: Azemiops feae (assembly GCA_023970755.1). Taxonomy (NCBI): domain Eukaryota; kingdom Metazoa; phylum Chordata; class Lepidosauria; order Squamata; family Viperidae; genus Azemiops; species Azemiops feae. The sequence continues at coordinate 255,941 of JALGBA010000172.1, read as the reverse complement.
TTCTTGGGTACGTCTAGTGGTGTGCGAGTGAGCATTATCGTGAACCAACACAACACCAGAAGTGGTGCCATAGAAAATCCTGCCAAATGTGAAGATGCCAAAGGAGTACTACTAGTGAAGTTCATGGAGTGTGGTTCGACCATCAGTTGAGAAGTCTACTGTGAAATGTTACGAAAACTCAGATGAGCCATCCATAACAAGTGTTGGGGCATGCTGACTTCCGGTGTGGTGTTGGTTCACGATAATGCTCGCCCGCACACCGCTAGACGCACCCAAGAACTTTTGAAGCAGTTTCGTTGGGATGTTTTTGATCACACACACACACCGTAGCCCAGATTTGGCTCCGAGCGACTATTATTAAGGAATTTCAAACCTTGTAAGATGTTATGACAAGTGCCGTAATTTGAATGGTGATTATGTCAAAAAGTAATTAATGTTGCAGTTTTCTAATGTGTATAATAAAAATTCTATCTCCGAGTATCTGTCATTGATAACCAAATGGAGGTTTATTTCCGAATTGCCCTCATATTTTACCTAAAAATGAATTGAAAATCCATGGAAATTGGGATGGTTGCATAAAAATCTACTGAATAATAATCTGACAGAATAATAATAATAATAATAATGTCAGCACACATGTATAGAATAATTGTAAACTGATCTAGCAGTTGGTCAGTGTAAGACCTTCCTAAAGCCTTCAGAAATTAAGGCCTTATTCCCATGATATAAATGACCTGGTTGCCCCTTTCCTAGTCAGCAGAGTCACCATCATGTATTTGAAACACAGAATTGAAGATAGCTAGGATTATGTTCCAAGTCTCATTTTTATATCCCAGATATAAAGGGACCGAGATGTTGCCCCATTTTCCATTTTCTTTTCTTTTTTCCGAAACTGGAACAAAAGAGAAAAAAAAGGAAAAAAAGGAAAAAAACCCACAGTGACATAATCAGGATGGACACTTCTATGAAGAGATTCATGGGAAGAAGACTTATTAATATCTTCTGCCATGTTGCTGTGTAGGATATGAAAACCTAGATAACCATAGAAAATACCCAGACAAATTTTGTTTTCATAGTATCTCTCTAAAACTCTGATTGGCTCTCAGGAATTATAAAGGGTAGTTAACTCATAAAATGACCAGTTCTCTTCTTTAAATAGAAGGGAATATCTGTAGCTCAAAGTTGAACTATGGAGTTCTTGGGGCCCTCTGAGCTTGGCTGTTTGCTTGCAGTCATTTCATTATCTAACTATGAGTAGTCCTTAAGTTATGTCCATGTATTCAGTGACCGTTCAAAGTTATGATGGCATTGAACAAAATGGCTGATGACCAGTCTCCATATTCCAGCCATTGCAGTGCCTCCATGGTCATGTGAAAAAAATTAGGGCCGCAGGTACATAAACGCCATTTGCAGCCTTTCCTGCCGGGTTCCCACAAAGACAAAGGGGAAGCAGGCAAGGAAGGTCCCAAGTCATTTAGGTAAGTCTCCCCCTCCCTGACCTTTCTTCACTCACACACCCTGTGCCCTCTTTCCCAGCCTCCCTGCACTCACACACATATGTGCATCCACCAGCACCCTTCGTCCCAGACCTCCCTGCCCTTAAACGCACCCTGTGCCCTCTTTTCCCAGCCTTCCTGTTCTTGCACACACCCCACCCGCTCCTTTCCCAATCTTCCTGATTTTGTACTTCATCACAACATCTCCCTTCCCCATCTGTGGCCAACGTCCAAGGTCATTCTCACATTCCTTTGCATCTTGTGAAGGGACACTGTGCTTCATCATTTTGCTGCCCGTGTCTTCCGTTCCTTTTTAGCTTGAAGGAAAGCTTAACAACACATCACTAAAACCAATTCTAACAATATTCTGAAGCCCCTGAAATCAAGGTAGGAATATTGTGAGCCCCTTTGCAGGAGAAGAAAACTTTCAGGAAGCTAGAGGCCAGATTTCAGCACTGCATTAACCTCCTTTTCCTCCAGGTCCCTCAGGGTTGGTCCCATGTCAAAGGGGAAGCTGAGTATTAAAATCTACAGAAAGTTAGCAGAGGCGATGATGTGTTTAGTAAATTAACTATGTCAAAGTTTCTTCAAATCTCAGGGGACAGAGTCTCCTGCCACAAATGGATGGACAGACAGGGCAGCAATTGGCAGCAAGAGGACTGAGCACTGGGCAAACTTAATCCACATATTTCACAGGGGAGGCTTTGCTGGCCTTTTAATGGAGGCCTCCCTCTGGAGCCCGACACAAATCTCAGGCATTGTTCCAGAGCAGAAACTAGTGGATTATGATAGGTCCAGAAAGGGTGATAGAATATGGGCTAAGAATATTGGCATTCTGTGAAAATGTCTCTTGTGCTAGAAAGGAAAATAAAAGGAAGCAAATTTAAACTCTGTGTTTCAACCTTTTTTGTGTGTGGTGCTAATTGATTCTCTAAGGATCAGGGAGCTAGAAACCAGTTTTGTTTTCTTTTGTTTTTTCTCCTGATGATCTGTAATTATTCAGAGAATTAGGTTGCTCTCTCCTGTTGCTGCCTTTTCTCATCACTCAACAGCACCTCCAGCTTTTAGGCTCATCTTCCACAAGTAGATCCAGTCAGTTTAGTCAGGCAGCTAAAGTTTATTACAGGCATAGCCTTGTATATCGGTCTACATCACAAAGAACCTCCCTTCAGCATGGTGAGCCATGCTGTTTGGATAGGATAGGATTTTCAAGGTAACTAAAAAGTACCAGGCTGAGAATGACTGATTTTGATTTGAAAGGAAGAATTCACTCCTCAACGTTAGCTAAATTAGGACAAATCTTTCAGAAACCTTCATTTACTGCCTTCTGCTACAGCATTTAGTTCCTTCAGTACATTGTTGACAGATGTTGAAAAAATACTGCAAAAAGGCTGTCTCAATGGTATTTTGCTATCAAAAGATATTCACAGATGTGTACACCTCCCCATATGCATTAGGAAGAGTTATTACTCCAAGACTTCTTTTTTACTTAGGTTTCATCAAGGTGAATGTCAGCATTTTCAGTGACCTTATCTGGACTCAGAAGTTGAGCAGGTTCAGTCTAGTTAATTCTTAAGTAGGAATCCATCCAAGAATGCCAGAGCTGAAATACTAGGAATTCTAAAAAAAACCCCGTTAAGTGAAAATGGCAAACCATTTCCATAATGTTGCTGGATACTTATCCATGAAATCAGCAGAAATCAAGCTGGATGAAGCATCATTTTTTTTATCACAGTAAATATTTACATATAATCTCAACTTACAACAGTTCATTTAGTGACTGTTCGAAATTACTATGCATTGAAAAAAGTGACATAACCATTTTTCACACTTATGACCATTGCAGTATCCCCATAGTGACATGATCAAAATTGAGATGCTTAGCAACTGACACACACACACACACACACATATATATATCCTAGATTGGGGCTGAAAGGCAAAAGTAATCATAGCAGTAGACCAGGTGTTCTATTAGACTGGTTTCACCGGAAAACACTTTATATATATATATATATATAAAATGCGAATCTCAGGCATATTTGTGTAATGGTATAAAATCCTCGAACTCTGGGATGAGTATAAAACCGGCATATAGGCCAGGAGATGAGACACAGCGAGGAGAGGCAGGATTGACCGGAGTGGGAAAGGCAAAGAAAGGAATGGTGGGAAGAAAGAGAGCGACAGGACTAGAATGCGGACAAGGAGATGCGGGGCAATTGGAGCAACTACGGTTATTTAGAACAGGAGGCCCCATCACACGATCAATGGGTAGAGCACGGAGTCAATTGGGTTTATAAGCAAACTCCCCACCCCAAATGCTTACTCTGATAATGCTGGCAGTGGACCAGCGAAAGCTAAGACAGTCGATTTTTGTAAATGGTTGTTTTTATTGTTTTTATTGTTTTAACAATAAACAGCTGTTTTATACTCATCCCAGAGTTCGAGGATTTTATACCATTACACACACACACACACACACACACACACACATATATATGTTATTTTCAGTGTCCCGAGATCATGCAATCACCTTTTGCAACCTTCTGACAAGCAAAGTCAATGGGGAAGTCAGATTCACTTACCAACTGTGCTACTAATTTAACAACTGCAGTGATTCACCTAGCAACTGTGGCAAGAAAGGTCATAAAATGAGGCAAAACTCATTTAACAAATGTTTCAATTATCTATAGAAATTTTGGGCTCAGTTGTACGTTGAGGATTACCTGTATACAGGTATTCTAGGCAAAAAATATTGTCAATATGTACATGCAGGAAAGATTTTATTTTGAAAAGAATGTAATAAAATGAATTGAAACCTTTGATGAACTATACGTATATGCTGCAGTTTGTGCTCAGGGATACACAAATTAAGGCAATAAATTAAGCAATGGAGGTTTCTTATTTTGAAATGCAGGTTTTTAATGTTCATAAATTAATCACACAGAGTCACCTGAGTAAATAGATTTAATAATTAATAAATAAATGATCCCGGACAATTCAGCATTCATTATTCCAAAAAGAAATTTATTTGAAAGTATTTTTGCAAGGTTCCCTTTTATACATCTCTCCTTATCTCCTTGATTGCTGCATGGATGCCTACTTGTGTATATAATGCCTGTGCACAGAATATATAATCCATTTTCACCTCATTTATCTGATTCACAACCATTTGGTCATATAACCAAGAAACTTTTGACAGCATTACAAGAAATATTCAGCCATGAAAGCCTGATGGGTTTTTTCCCACAGTGATCTTATTTTTTGGCTTACCTGCATTTACTTAAGCCTCTAAGTCTTATAGCTCCTACAACATAGGTTCCTTTTTGTGTCTCTCCTTCAAGATCCTGTTTCATCATGACTACCATTCAGGTGAGGTCTCTCTGGTTTTAAGTAAATTTAACTGAAAAAGTTCACCCTGAAGTTTATTGCCTCATATAGCAAGAGTGGGGGAGATTTGCTGTAAATCCTAAAGAGAAACTTGGTTAGATCTCTGAATGGAGATCTTCTACTAATGGGAGGGAATCTTGACATTTTGTGCAGGTCCATTTTCACCAATTAATAGCAAACTCAGGGACAAGCGTCTTGTTAGTTTGGAAGAAAAGTTGAACAACCCATAAAGAATACAATGGTTTCTTATGTTTGAGGAAACATCCTGGATGTTCAAATATCAGTAGGCTTTGTAAGATCTGGTTATTCTCATTGGCTTTCAGGATGCCTAGAACATTGAAAATACCAGTTGAAACAATAATAATGGCATGAGGTGGGAGTGGAGTTAAGCTGAATTAGCTGCCTGATTAATATTGTTGATTGGCTGGAATCCCTTGATCAAAATAATTTATAACAAAGGGTGTCATACTATATTCTAGCTCCCTTGGAATACTAGTTTTATGTTGCAATTTGGCTTTGTCAAGCTTCTTTCTTTATCTCCCTGGCACTTGCAGAAGACTTTTTTTATCTTATGAATGGATATGCTTTGCACATGAATCTATTATGAAATATATCCTGCAGACGAAGAACTGAAGTCTGGGAAGTTATAAATCAGCCAAGGAGCACATCAAAAACTGAAATGCACCCAATGAATTTTATGGGCTTAAGACAGGCTTCTTAAACTGCGGTGCTGTGATCCCCCTAAAATCAATGAATTTGTCTCATACTCATACAAATCAAATGAATGATCTGTCCATTGATCTTAGTGATCTCCACATTAGGTAGTTATGTGAGTTCCACTGTATAGGTAATATGTTGAAAAGTCAAATATTAAAGGAGCTAATAACTGGGAGGAAACCAATTTAAATGACACAATTAAAAATATACTTATTTTCAACCATGCTGGATAAAAAATAACTAATATATTAAAATCTATCACTGATACATTGAATTTGGGATGTTAAAATGTTGATATTATTTAAATTTAAAGGTAGCAGTTCAGTCTTCTCCTAAACTGTAATCCTCAAGATGTGTGACAATTCCTATAATGGTTAAGAGGTACCATGTTTATTGTAAATTACGGAATTTGTTGTCCAAAAGCAAGGCAACCAAGTCAGACAAGACTTCACTGAAGAGCTAGAGGAATGAATCAATTGAGAACAAGTTTTGAAGGGTATCTTGTAAAATCGCATTCCTTGACATTTGAAGGGGGGCTCCCAGCAAAATAGCTATTTTTTTTTTAAAGAAATGCAGACATATTTAAAGTTGGTTGGAACTCACCTTACATCTTCATCATGATTCCATTTATAAGGAAATCCATGAATATTGATTAGTTCTTAACAAAGCAGAAAACCAAAGCAAATTAAAAATAATATTCTCAGCCATCTTTTCATGCCAAATTCATGTGAATTTGGGCTAATCTTCTGAATAAGAAGACCATCTCTTTCTCAGCAATACAATTGTTATCAAGTTTGGAAATACAGGGATTCAGAGCCAGACTTTTTATGCCTAAGCACTCAAACTTCCCTGCCTGAATGAACAAAGCAGTCAGTTTCATTGTTTCCTTGTTACTATCTTTTTAACACACACACGCACACGCACGCACACACACACATGCACACACACACATAGGGACATACTCAAAGGGTTTTTTTTTTTGTCCTGTTTTAATCTTTTGCTTTCTTCTTTCTTTGTGTTCCCAGATTTGGATGACCCAATTGTGACAGTCCACCAGAGCATAGGGGAAGCAAAAGAACAATTTTACTACGAGAGAACCGTGTTCCTTAGGTGTGTAGCCAATTCCAACCCACCTGTTCGGTACAGTTGGAGGCGAGGGCAAGAGGTTCTATTACAAGGATCCGACAAAGGTGTTGAAATTTATGAGCCCTTCTTTACGCAGGTAGGGATCAAGGTACAGTCATATTTTTGTCATTATTTATTTTTCTTCCCCCAGTGCTGTTTTATCTATAAATTAATCCTATCTTCAAACTAGCAAGAGCATATGATGTCCATTACAAAGTAATTGTATTTTTTTTTTATAATTTCATTACTGGGTGGTATTGAGGATCATTTTTTTTATCTTTAAAAATTTCTGCAATCTGGACACTTAATAATGCCCAAAATGCATTTTTTTAAAAAAATCTTTTTTATATATTGTGATGTCTTTTGTGCTGAACAAGGTATCTACACAGGGCAGAATATGATGGGAACAGTGCATATTCTGAATATACAGATATTGGATGGTACAGTGGTTAGAATGCAGTATTGCTGGCTTACTCTGCCCATAGACTGGAGTTCTATTCTGACTGGCTCAAGGTTGACTCAGCCTTCCATCCTTTTGAGGTTGATAAAATGAGCACCCAGATTGTTGGGGGCAATATGCTGACTCTGTAAACCCCTCGGAGAATACTGTAAAGCACTATCAAGTGGTATATGCTATGGCTATTGCTATTGCTATTGCTAGTGTGAAAAACACATTATATTGGGGAAAATGCTTGCAATTTTTCCCAATCTTAGGAAAACGACTCCCAAAATGAGTACCATAGAACAATTGTGCTCAAAAATTATTTAAAGAATCTGTGCTTGCCACATAGTCCTGAGTTCCACAGATTGGAAATGTATTCCTCTATGTCCTATATAATGGCAACAGAATGCAGCATAAGCATGATTGGCTTTAGGTAAAGTTAAAGAAGACATCCATCTATACTCATGGACTTCAACTCCCAGAATTCCTGAGCCAGCATGGCTGGCTCAGGAATTCTGGGAGTTGAAGTCCACGAGTCATAAAAGAGCCAAGGCTGCCTACCCCTGATCTATACCATAAAAAGAACTGCAATTTGCATCCTCACCCTCACTCTCTCCCTCACCTTCTCCCTCTTTTCTCTCTCTGTCTCTCTGTCTCTCCTCTTTCCCTGCTAATATCCACTAAGAATTGTTAAATCCACTCCCAGAAATCTCAGATTTGCCCACAACAGAATGTGTAGCAAAAATGTTTAAACTACTTTTACTGAATTAAGAGAGGAAATGGGTGCAGCTTTGGTCAATTCCTTCCCTTCTGTTTCTGCTTGCTTACCCTGTCTTGCCACACTGCTGATGTGGGATCCAAAAGGTAACCAACCTAGGTTACAAAATCCAGCAAGAAGGATCATACCAGCCCCTCTTTGGATGCAGATAGAGATTTAAAAGGAGGAAGCAAGTATGAATTGTGCCCAAGTAGTCTGAGATGCTGCCCCTGTTTTCATTTTTTAATGGGTGGTGTTATTCATGAATTGCTAATACATGCAACATTGCATGCTAAACTTAGAGATTGTAAGTATGCAAGTTATCAGGGCTGCTAACAAAGGCTTGACTCTACCTACTTCTTTGCCAACTCCTGGGATCAAGTCATAAGAATCTGTGAAAGGAAACAAATGAGACGCTGAGTGTACAATCAGCACCCAAGCACAAAACCACTTGCAACTTTCGTAGATAATTTTCAGTTAATAGCTTGGAAAGCCCCATTGCTTTGGTCCTTTATTATACTTGACAGGTTTATATTGCCCAAAATCAATAGCAAAACCTTGCAGAAAAATAAGGAGGCTGGAATCATAGGGTGAGAAGGGATTTGACTCTTTATCTCCCTGTTATATTGCACTAACCACCATCTGAGTAAAATCATAGAAATGTCATGCTATTCTATATTCATTTTTTTTGCATGCTGGATTAATTAGCATGACTTAAAGAGTAATATTCCATACAAATAGAGTTAACTTGATAGTATTTATTTACCTGTGATTATCCCAACATCGGGAAAACTGCTTTCAGGCTTGATCTGTAAAGTAATTGTGAAGGTTAAGTATAAGAGCCAGTTTGGTCTAGTTGTTAAGGCACCAGACTAGAAAGTGAGAGACCATGAATTTTACTCCTGCCTTAGCCATGAAAGCCAGCTGGGTGATCTTGGGCCTAATTCATTATGGAGAAAATAAGAGGAGAAAGGTGTATTGGATATGTTCCCGGTCTTGAGTTATTTGTAAAAATAAGAAAGGTGGAATACATTCATACATACATACAGACAGATACATACATACATAGATACATACATAGATACATACATACATAGATACATACATACATAGATACATACATACATAGATACATACATACATACATACATACATACTTATATGCTAAAGTATATAAGGAACGGTTGCTGGAATTGGGTATGTCTAGTTTAATGAAAAGAAGGACTAGGGGTGACATGATAGCAGTGTTCCAATATCTCAGGGGCTGCCACAAAGAAGAGGGAGTGAAGCTATTCTCCAAAGCGCCTGAAGGCAGGACAAGAAGCAACGGATGGAAACTAATCAAGGAGAGAAGCAACCTAGAACTAAGGAGAAACTTCCTGCCAGTTAGAACAATTAACCAGTGGAACAACCTGCCTCCAGAAGTGGTGAATGCTCCAACACTGGAAGTTTTTAAGAAGAGACTGGACAGCCATTTGTCTGAAATGGTATAGGGTTTCCTGCCTGAGCAGGGGGTTGGACTAGATGACCTCCAAGGTCCCTTCCAACTTTATTATTATTAGTAGTAGTAGTATTGAGTCTTTGTTCTAGAATCTTGCCATCTAGATTTCTACTGCTGCTCATGTGAACAAAAGAATACTGTTGAGTCAGATACAGAAAATTTCCAAGAAGAAATATTTGAACACAAGCCAATAAAACTAAAAAGGATTATGGAACGTAAAAGAGAACATTTAACGAGATACAAAGCAACCTATATCCTTTATCCAGACTCTAGTATTTCTACACAGTATCTATGGAACTCAAGGCCAAGAAAAATTATAAAATGTGGGGTCGTGTATTTCTTGCTTTACCTAATAGACATCTGGAAAATGAAAGAAATGTTGCTGCGGAAGACCCTATGTAGTTATTCCAGAAATTTACATGTGAACTATTACAGGAATAATATATATGAATAAAGTTGTTTGCAATTAGCATATTCTATGACTTGGGAGAGAAAATGTACTACTTTTAGGCTCTGCTTATGGATATCTATTAAAAACAAGAGCCAAACTATTGAATATTGGACAAAGAATATAAAAGGAGAATATACGCTGAAGTCAGTTCTGTTGCAAGTAATGGGTACCTCAGATTTTTCCCACCTGCAGATTGTTTAGCTATATCTGTTGAATACATTTCTTTACCAGCTTTGATATAAACTCGCACGAGTGATTTCATTATATAGATGCTGGCTATGGTAATTTTTGAGATCTTTTCATACAAGTTTTGACTCCTTTAACTTAGCAGTATAATATATTTTAATACAAAAATAAACTTTTTTATCTCACTTTATTGCTAAAATGCTCATTCAAGGGAGAATGGATTATATCCAAATACTCCTTGGCATAATTACAAAAATTGGGACAAGAACTTCCCTTGCTAAATGATGAGGGTTGTTAAGTAAGTCTGATTTTACTGCCTTATTTTCCCATGGTCATTAAATGAATCACACATTTAAGTAAAACCAGCTTCCTCCATTGACTTTGCTTGACAGAGGCCCCCTGGAAAGGTTGCAAATGGTGATCACATGACCTCAAGATGCTGTAACTATCAGAAATACATGCCAGTTGCCAAGCGCCAAATTTCACGAACGCTTAAACTAATACTTAACTTAAATAGGGACATAGGAAGATTTCTAAGAGAAAAATAAACATAGTAGAGAAAGGAAGAGAAAATGAAAGTGTAATGGAAACTATCAGAAGCTCAGTAATCATAAACATAATGCCATTTTGAAGGGCTTAAAGCAACTTTTCATATAGTAATTCAGTTGAATTTTTAACTAGCCAGTTAGCTGACAATTGCTGTTAATAATTAACATCAATTAATTAAATGAAAGGGGGCACGATGGAAAGTACCCATTTTACTAACCTCAGAAGGATGGAAGGCTGAGTCAACCTTGAGCCGGTGAGAACCGAATTCCTGGCAGTGGGAATGCAGAATTAGCCTGCAATACTACATTCTAACCACTTTCCGGTCAAATATAGTCATAGAGACTGAGCTTTAGCTCAATTTTTCACTGCCACGTTGCTATTTTGTTGTTGTTGTGGAAATGGATGCAAATAGGCCAACCGATTCTCCGTGAGCATTTAATTAAAACTGAAGGGCTCCTTGTGAGCCAGCATTCCTTTCCTAATAATGCCATGATACGGAAATGTTTATTAATGTCTCCTTTATTAGATAAGTTCTCACTGGGTTATATGATGTGTCACATTAAATTAGATTCCATTTTGGAAAGTGTTTGGTTTTCAGGTTGCTGCCTGGGATTCATTTTCTGCTTTGAATTTAATGAACAAATCAAGTTGCCATGTTGATAACTGAAGGCTTATCACTAACCTTTCTATATTTACCAGAGGTCAGCTTGAATTAGTGTCTCTCTCTTTCTCTGGGCAAGCAGGAGATAGAAAAGATGTTTATAAAAAGGATAAGGTGTAATTAAAGGTTTAGGAATTATACCTGCATTTCTCACATATTCCTATATAGGTTGACTTAAATCTCAGTGGTATATACCATGCATTTAGAAAGCATTATAGCACTTCTTTCAGAGGACAGAGAGAAAAAAAAGAACCTTGAATAGGTAGGCTAGGAATAACCAATTATTCCTGAATGCGTAACTCAGGCTAAATAGGCTAGGCTAGGCTAGGACAGGACAGGACTAGGACTAGGACTAGGACTAGGAATAGGAATAGGAATAGGAATAGGAATAGGAATAGGAATAGGAATAGGAATAGGAATAGGAATAGGAATAGGAATAGAGCTGGAAGGGACACTGGAGGTCTTCTAGTCCAGCCCCCTGCTCAATATGTTTATATGTTCATAAACAAAGCAGTTAGGGATTTTGTAAATTTTTTCTCGCAATCAATTGCAAAGTTATCTTAAATTTAGAGGAAATGATATAGAGATAGGTAGAAGATAGAGAGATAGAGATAGAAGGGAGAGATATAAATAGAGATGAGAGAGATAAAGATGATGAGAGAGAGATGAGAGAGAGAGAGAGGGAGAGGGAGAGAGGGTGAGTACAAATGGGAGAGAGAACCCTAACATCACAGTTTATCCTGAGTACTGAACCTTGCAGAATGAGACTGTAGACAATAGACTTAATAATTTAAATGGCGAGAAAGAAAAAGGAGGGCAGGAATCTAAGGAAGTACAAGTCTTACAGAAAGTTGTATTTTCTTTACATTCCTAAAACTGGATATCTCAGGATTTCATTTTGTGGCTTTTAATATCTGACTGGCCAACTCAAAATGTTGGGCTTTTTTTAACTTATTTTTATTTTATTCCAAAAAAGATAAAATACAAAACTCCCAATGTTTTTAACAGACACAAAAAACAACAACAAAACTCACAAAACAAAGACATTAAACAAGTGTATTAAAAAAAACACTAACACATATAGACATATTATTCGCCCTAATTGAATACTGATAAATATATTACAACAATATTAGTTTTCCAGCCCACTGCAAAACAGGCCCCCAAATTTTTTAAACTACTAATTCTATTTGCAGATTATTAACTTGTCATCTGTCTACTATATTAATGACCAAACAGTTAACAGGTGGAAGAATAATAAAAAAGGCAAGAATGAAATTTCAAAACCCTATGTTGACAAACTGTTATTGTAATCAAGTCATAGAAAATTTACCATGGCTTCTTATTTATCCCAAATCGTCCCAACGGTTAATATTGATTCTTCCTAGATCAAATATCCATGAGTGTTTCTTAATATCATCTCTTATCAAATGCTGTTTTCGATGGGAAGTTTTGCTTGGCCAACCAGGATTCTTATTTTATTATTGTTTTTATCCCACCTTTAGATGGGATAACTCCTACCTTTATTACTTTTATAAGCAACTTAAGGTAGTGAACATAAATAATACTCTTTCCTCCTCCTATTTTCAACACAACAACCCTGTGCACTGGATTGGGCTAAGAGAGTGACTGGCCCAAAGTCACCCAGCTGGCTTTCATGCCTAAAGTGGGACTAGAACTCACAGTCTCCCAGTTTCTAAGTCAGCACCTTAACCATTGCACCAAACTGGCTCTCTTATGTTATAATGATCCATGTTAGTGTCTGAAATTCCTCTTTCTACTAAGGGGTGGGGAAGAGTCAGAGATTCACCAACTCAGCTCTTTACGGGTCAGTTCAAAGTGCAGTTTATCAGTTGCTAACTAGTGACAGCTCGTGACAGCACACGGCTGACTTTGACAGAAGCTAAGCAGGGAGGAAGTTGTATTTAATGGGAGGGTACCATTATTTGACAGTAGAAACCTCATTCATAGTAAAACATCTATTTATGTCTTTAGTGGCTGAAAAATGCAATGCCACTGAAAGATTCCCAAGACTATAATGGTACACCATAACCAATCTCTTATAGCAGGTGACAGCACTTAACTTGCTGGTATTAGGGAAGCTAAAAAGGGTTAGATCTGGTTAGTTTTGGGATGGGAAATTAGGAAATACCAGGCTTATAGGTTAAGGGTGCATGCCCATTTTGGTAGTAAATCATGATAGTTGTTCAGAGAAGTGCCCCCTTTTCCCATTGCAGTTGTTAAACAGAGCAGGGGGTGCCTCAAGAGTGAGGGAAATCTTGGGAGGTCTAGCACAGGCCCAGCCTGCACTCCATCACCTCCCTAGCCAGGGCCAAATGGAGTGGGATGGGAGGGGGAAGATAGGTGAGGAGGAGTGCCAGAGCATCCTTGCAGTCAGGCATAAGGTCAAGCAGATTGCCAAGCACCCAAACTTTGTTTATGTGACATATGGGCTGCTGCAGCAGCCATAAAATTGGACAGGAGTCATAAGTCCCTTTCTTCAGCTCAGCCATAATTTTGAACAATCACTGAATGAACAGTCATAAGTTGAGAACTACCTGTGCTGTCCTGCTCACACACCCATACGCCACGGGAGAAGTCTTTATTGAGTAATACAAGCCTAAATTTGTAATCTCCAGCAGTTGCTAGAGTCCATACATGCCCCAATGAGTCTGAATGATGGTTCCAGGGAGTTAAGGGAACAGTCCCCTGTTCAGCCAAGCCCACCCACACTGAAAGTCTAACTTCAATCACTAGGCAAGTCCAAGGGAAAGTAAAAAGTAGCTCCCCTAACGAGGTCAGGTAAAATCCACAATCCAGAGCAAATCTGCAAGGAAAGGCATGAAAGTCAAGGCACGGTCCAAGGTTTGAGATTGCAAGTTCAAGGCAAGAATCCAGAAAATGCAGAAAACACCCAGAAGGGCAACCAAACACATTATTCCAGCATTGTTTCCCTTTTTTGGCCAGTTTAAATAGCCAGTGCCATTGCTACCCATTGCAAGGAGTGAGGCTGCTGCCTTGTAAGTAGTCAGGCAGACTGACGTTGCTCCTGTCTCCTCTTGGCCCTGCATGTTCATAGATTGGGAGGAGAGGGTGGCTCCTCCTCCTCATCTGTGCTGGCCACTGGCAGCTGTGCTTGCACCCTGCCCAAAGCCTGTTGCAGCTACATCTCTATCAGCCTGCACTCAGAGGGCAGCTCATCCCGTCACTCCAGTTGCAACTGTTCCATTGATCTGGAGCCTGCTGCTTCCTGATCAGAGCCTCCAGTCACCCCCAGACTTCTTGCCATATCTTCCCCTGAGGAGTCAGGGACCGGCTCATCTTCCTTCTCTGAACTACCATAGCATCTGAGGAGGCATCCGGAAAAGATGCATCCAGAGAGACCATCGCTCTACCTGTTTTTCCTATGTTTACATTCTTGCAATGACCCTAAGTTTAGGACATCTGAAGTAAGAGAATCTGTATTGAAAGTCGGTTTTAGTTCCAAAACTTGGGATCAGTAAACTTCATAATTGTAATTTCCTACCATTTTTATTCCCTTGTAAAAGACTTTTGTTTTTTTACCTCTTTCTCAGATGCCTTCAAATTTCCCTAGTTTGTCTTTCATTTCAGATTTTTTATGTATTGTTGCATGGTGACAGACATTGGTGAGGTTATTTTCTACTTAATATTTCTCCATTATGGATCCTTATCTGCAAAATTTTCCTAGAGGAAATGTCTTCTTTGAGAAAAAATAAGTGGGTGGGCTCATTGCTTGGGAAAGGTGGGTGGGATATTGACAAATGACAGGGAGTGGACAGTACTCACATATCATCAACTTCTACTTTGGTTTAGTCTCCTTCCCCTCCCCAATAAAAACCCCAAAACCTATTTAAACAAATCTAAGCAGAGTAATTGATGAAAGGAGGGCATAGTGATATAAAGTGATAGTTAAGGAGCATCTGATTACCATGAGTAAATTTAAATATCTAAAACTAAACCAGTTAGGTGCAAAGGAATTCATAGATTTCTGTCTTGATTTCTGAGAAATTATGGAGGATGGGCATGGTGCCAGATGCTAAAGTGTCATGCTAAATCAACCTGATCACTTTTTTAAAATAAAGTGGTCAGTTTAGTTAAGCATAAAAATGATTGACAAATTATTTTATGAGAATCTGGTAGCAATGACAGCAAAATGTAGGCTGGACTATATTACCATCCTATGGATATAGAGGATACCCAACAAATACACATCCATGGCTTTGTATAAAGCTGGTAGAAAGAGTCAAGTGCCATATCTGTAATGGTATGTAAGAATGACTTTGGGGGGGGCGGGATAAGAGCCACAACCTGGGAACAATTAGGTCACAAAAGGAATATAGGAGTGGCAAACATTTCAGAAGGTGACAGGGGTGAAATGTACTTTCAGACTTGCAAGATTCTGTTAATGTAATCTTACAATAAATGTAACAATAAAGTAGAAATAGTCCATCTAATCTAATAGTCCATGCTTCCTGTCTGGTCTACCTCACAAGGAACATAAAAAAAAAGAAAAGAAGACTGGCTGCTCAAGAGCAAGCTATTCGAATTAAAGCAATCAAAGACTGAATTGAAAAATTGTCAAAGTGCAGATTGTCCAAAGAAGCTGAAGAAACAATAATAGATTATATACAGCTCATTCAAGAAGATTGTACAAACTGATTATAAACAACAATGTAATGGTCTCCAAAATAATTCACTGGAACATCGGTGAAAAATATCAAATGGCAGTAATGAAAAATTAGTTGAAAATAAGTAGGTTAAAATGTTGTGGGATTTCTGAATGGAAAACTGGTAAAGTCTTGGCTCATAACACATCAGATTTAAATTGTGGTTGAAAAGATCAAAGTGTGGATAATTGTGTCAATACACAGGGACAGTAGAATACAAAACAAAGAATTGGAGAAGATCACAATGACAAAATTTCCATCTATCAATTATAGAAGAGTACACTGCTTGGATCTGAACATATACTATGCTGATATATTAGGATATCTTAGGTTCTTGGTTCTTGTGTGAAGACCAAGACCAGCTGTGATTTCACTTTGTTATGTTATAACCTGCTTAACCTAGGTTCTTAAGAAGAACTCAGTAGGTGGATAAAAATGCCAAATCCAGTCTCAACATCTATCTGATTGTGCGAGCAACAATAATCTGTAAGAATCAGCAACTATGCAATGTAATCCAGGCATATAAAGCCTCATTCAATTTGGGTTATGAATGGGTCAAGAATTTATTACAGCCACTAGAATAACCAAGCCATGACTTCTCTGGCTTTAGGACACTGAAGAATCAGGGGTCAATTGGAAATTAAATTTGAACAAAATCCAATAGATCCTCAATGGATCAGCACCTACTGGAATGAAATATAGTTTGAAAATGAGACTCTGTATGCAGTGTCTCATTCTCCATTCATAAAATAAGTTTTGTTTTATGAGATGTAGCTTTGAAATAAATATTTTGAGAGAGAAGTAATAATAGTCAAATATTATTTAAATGTAATGCTTGTACATTTATTTTTAAATACTTTAAAAATAGGGGGAAATTGTCTTATTAATGAGTGCATTCGAAAGCAAAACAAACTGGGAACAGATATTTTTGTTTGTCCCTGCTACTAATGTGATGTATTCTTCTAGGAATAGGAGCTATTCAATTCAAAACTATTTAGTTTCACATCTCAGTGGTGCAATACAATTCAACAAACTGCTAGCATACAGAGGGAGCAAAAGGCCAGCCAATTCCAAAGTAAAATTAGAGCGGATCCCCCAGTTTAAATTCAATCCACACTGTGAAAATTTCCACCATTTATTAAAATATTTTTCAGCCAATTTGAGTAATTAGACTTATTATGCCTAATGGCTTAATTAGCATAAACACAACTAATGTAATCTCATAATTGAGCACTGCAATTACAATATGGAATGATTATGAAAATTATTGGGGGAGTTGGGGGTGGGTGATTATTGTCTCATCTGGTCTCAATCCTGTCAATACACTTGATAATTTCCACTATACATTAAAATATTTCATGTTCAAATGTAAATTTCAACTAGTGCTATGCCAAAATGTTATTTTGCATTTTGATTTTAACCATTCTCATTCATGGTGATAGAAAAGACCAAACCATTGGTGAGATTCTTATAAGAGGGTTGTAGAGTGCTTGCCCTTATCACATTGAGGCATGTCCATAATTATTCTACCCTTGATTGTACAATCACATCTATGGTAGTCAACAATCTTCCTATCTTCTCACATTTCATAGGATCAAGAGTATTGAAAGGGATCTTGCAGATCATCTGACCTATTGCTCTGAACTTAGCAGAATTTACTACTATAGCATGGGTGTCAAACTCGATAGCGCCACATGGCGTATCGTAACATATTGTGATGTTTTTTTGCCTTTGCGGGTTTCTGTTTAAACGCTTCCTGTGAAGGAGAGTCAACCACCACCCAAGGCAGTCTGTTCCATTATTGAACAGCTTTTATCATTAGGATTTTTTTTTCTTGATGTCTAATTAAAATCTATTTCCTTGTAATTTAAATCCATTGGTTTTTTTTCTTTATTTCATAAACCAAACCTGATCAATTCTACCCCATCATCTACATGACAGACCTTCTAATACTTGAAGACAGCTATGTCTCCCCATGGTTGTTTCCCCATGCTAAATGTGCTCAGTTCCTTCAAGCATTCCTCATAGTTTTCATTCTGTGTTCCTTATCCTCTTGGTTGTTGTCCTCTATGAAATGTTCCAATTTCTCAGTACATTGGGCGCCATGCCAGAAACTATTGGATAGCATTTAGAAAATGGGCACATTGACAAAATTTCTATCTGTCAATTACAAAAGGCCACAACTGCTTGGATCACACATACATTACACTGATATATATTAAGATTCTCAGCTGTGACTTCACATTGTTGTGAAAAGATATTAATTGTGTAACCAACCATAATATTTTTATTAAATATATAGGCTACTAGATCATTAGTAACTCTGGACAGTTTACAATTATTACAAACAGTTAAAAACAAATAACAATTCAAAAACAGCTGAAGGAGAAAAAAAACAAGGGGAAAGAAAAACCTGGAGGGGGGGAAAGGAAAGAAAAGGAGTATCAATTGTCCTTACCAAAGGCCTACATGAAGAGACAGGTTTTTAGGATCCTTCAAGATACCAGTAGGGTGGGAGATGTTCAAATCTTGAAGGAGGAAGGACTTCATTCCAGAGGACAGATACCGCTACAGAAAAGACACACTTCTGGGAACCCAATAGATGGCATTATTTAGATGATGGCGCATGGAATGCACCAACCCTACCAAATCAAACAGGCTGGGCAGAAACTTTGAGAGATAAGCTGTCCCTCAATTATCCAAGCCTGTGCCCTGAAGCATATGAGACAATATATTATCCCCTCCACCCCCATTTCATCTTCTTACATGCTTGCCTCTGTTGGCTTCTTTTCAGAACAGTTGGGAATACATTTACTGTATAGCAAAACCCTGAGTTTAGCCATCAATTGTTATCATCTTAGGGCTCTCTCTGTGTCACCTTCTGGTCCATCATCAGGACAATTGTTCACAAATAGTTAATGGCCTGGAATACAACCCACTGCTTGGTTCTATCTTTTGGTCAAATGATCCATTGTGAAACTATTATTAAGGGATTGGAAAGGATTCTAGATGCCATGCCTTACTGGCTTTCTTTACCTTGTTATACTCTAAAAGATAACATTTTATCTTGCAATATGCCCAATGATGTGCTCCTTTTGAGAGTGCTGTTGTCTCATGGACACCATGTTGCCTTCTGTTGGTCTAGCAAATGAACCTCAAAATTTAAACTTATATGTACGTTCATATGCCTTCATATTTGGGGGTTAACTTGACTTATTTCACTTTATTAAAAATGGCTCTGTGTTTGATGGCATGTGCTGGAAATCATTGTCTAGGGCAGGGCTTTTCAACTTTTTCACCGATTGTACCACTTTTAGGATATGGCA
Source organism: Azemiops feae (assembly GCA_023970755.1). Taxonomy (NCBI): domain Eukaryota; kingdom Metazoa; phylum Chordata; class Lepidosauria; order Squamata; family Viperidae; genus Azemiops; species Azemiops feae. The sequence goes on along the minus strand of JALGBA010000172.1, from coordinate 236,652 downwards.
ATATTCGAGTACCACCTAGCAAGGTGTCAAAACTTGATGACCAAAAAAAAAACCCTGTTCAAAGTTGCAATTGCACTGAAATGACTTATGACCATTTTCACACTTATGATCATTGCAGCATGCCCAGGGTCATGTGATTTATATTTGGATGCTTGGCAACTGATTCATATTTATGATGGTCACAGTGTCCCAGGGTCATGTGATCCCCTTTTGCAACCTTTTGTCAAGTAAAGTCAATGGCAGGGCTGCTGGTGGCCAAGTGCTAAGGCAGGACTTCCCTCCCTCCCTCCTTCCCTGCTTCCCTCTTTCTCATGCCCATCTCCTTCTGAAGGAAGAATTTGAAAAAAAAAACCCATATTTTTTCTCTTCCATATATTCATCAAACAAGGAAAAGCCTCCAGAAACAGAAAAGACAAACTGCTGAGTGAACTAGCTTAAAAAGGCACATTTCCCTTTAAGAATTAGCTACTGGCTAGAAAGGAAAGTAAGGAAGAAAAAAAATGTAGTAAGTATTGGCTGCAGGCTAAGGCAGCCTCCCCAAATGGCTCCATTCATAAGTAAAAGAATCTACAGGAAAAATCCATTCAGGAGAAAAATACTTCAAAATCCCTTGCAGCAAAACTTACAGCTAACAATAGCAGAGCAATAGAAGCTAACACCAGCCATCAGCCATCAGCCAAATAGAAATTGCCAAACACTCCTTAAGAACACAAAGCTCATATTGCACAAAACCCAGAACTTCAAAGTCACAAAAGCACATAAGAATCCTTCCACTCTCCATCTCCTCCCTCTTTCTCATGGGGGAGGGTAAGCCAGAACTGAGCCTGGGCCCTTTGTCTCTCCCCAGCCACTGCAGCTCCAGAGGACTCTCTCACTGTAAGTCCTTACCTGTGCTGGCTCTTTCCCTCCCCCACTACACTTGGCTAGGCAGGGCTGCGTACCACCTGCCACTTGTTAATGTACCACAAGTGGTACGCGTACCACAGGTTGAAAACCCCTGGTCTAGGGCAAGCTTTCCTATGGTAAAGGGAGGGTGCACAGGAGCAACAATCGGCAAACCTTGCCTAGTGTTGCACATTCTGTCTAAAAGTAAATTGACCTAGGAAACCATTTTTAAATTAGAACAATTTGATCTCTGCATCTTCAGATTACAGGTAGTCCTCAATTTACACAATTGGGACCAGAATCTTTATTTCCATGGTTGTTAATCGATTCATTGCAGTTGTTAGTTGAATTATGTAACTGTTAAGCAAATCCAGCTTCTCCCATTAACTTTGCTTGTTGGAAGCCAACTGGGAAGGTTGCAAATGCCAATCACCTGATCCTGGGATGCTGCAACTTTTGTAAACAGATGCTAGTTGTGAAGCACCCAAATTTTGATTGTGTGACCGTTTGGATTCAGTTACGGTTGTAAGTGTAAGAACAAGTTTTAAGTAACTTTTTTTTCAGCATTGCTGTAGCTTCAAGCAGTCACTAAATGAATGGTTCTGTGTCAAGGACTACTATAGTTCAAACTCTACTTCAACCTGGGCTCTTTCCAAAGATGCAACAAGCAATGTACATTGAGTCTTCAAAGCAGCATAGTACATTTCAGAGTACAAAGCAGATGCATAGGTCAATAAAATTGATTTGATGTGACCTGGATGGCTTGCTTCTGCCTTTTCTTTGCCTGTGCCCCTGCTGGTTTCCTCTTGTATAGCCATAGCTCCATTGAGTGCAAACATTGTGGTCACAGCTGCATTGTAGTTGGTTACGAAAGCAGTGGCATAAGAAAGAATCTGTGCCTACTGAGGCAAATACAATTTCTAGCACTGACTCACCTGCCTGGGTCTCCAGCAGACTTTCTCCTCCCAATGATCAAACAGAAAGAGAACTTCCCTGTAAACACTTTTCCACCTCCCAATTCCTTTCTACAGTGCCAGGGCACAACTTAGCTTATGAACATCCTTCCTTCTTTCCAATCCTCTCTCATAGAACCAGATCCTCTCTCATAGAACCCCCAGCCTAAGGTGAATCTGTGCACCAGAACATCCAAGAAACAGGCACAGGTCTTCCAAACACCAGATCTATTTTATTTATTTAAGAAAATTAAATGGCCACCCAATTCACTCTCAACAACTTCAGAGTTATGTTACCTGGATTCACCAAAATCACTCCCCATTTTAAAAACTTTCAAGGGTTGGATATTGCTAAGAAATTGGATGCTGCGTCAATAATTCCTCTGTCTAAAAGATTAATATCCAAGTGAAATTAAATGACCAATTACACAAATTTTGAAATCTGGGACTTATATTGAACCGTATGTGACTTGAGTCTGAAATCAAACTTGGAAAATTATCTGAGACTGATTGTGTTAGTAGATTTTGAATTGCCTGGATACTAACATCAGGTAATGGTTGCGTTTATCTTCCATCCTAAACAAAAACCTACTAAGCCTTTTGTGTAGACTGCAGTAGCTACATTACTGTACAAAAAAGAGCTTACATCAGGGAAGTGTTCATCTTAAAAGCCTACACTGGAAAAATTAGTATTAGAAGGAATGATTGTGGAGGAAATTTGCATTTAAAATAAGTTCCTAGGCATTTTACATTAAAAGCTACATAAATCAGGGGACTGTGTGTCCAAAGCAATTTACAAATATAAATGAATACAGATTGTTCCTGTGGATTAAAAGGAAGAAAAAAAACCCATGAAAAATCCCAATGGAATGAATTATTTCCCTTCTAATAAAAGCATGAAACAGGTCTAGGTTTTTACAGGCCTGCATATACAGTATCTTGTGTTGAAATCTTGTTCTGAAAATAGATATATAAGACTAGGGCGTCATCATATGTCTAGTCTTCTACCTTTACCTTTGGCCAACTAGATAAGAATTCTGGCTTCAACTTCATGCCATTTCTGGATTCTCCTCTAGATCTCATTACATCTTGTCATATTTCCAACAAAAAAACACACTCCTGTCCAGTGCTTTTTTTGTAAAAAGAAAAGGTGCCGGAACTCACACATGTCATACAACCTGCCTTGCCTACCCTACAAGGTTCCATCCAAAAAAGGTGCTGGAACTCCGTTCTGAGCGTTCTATGACAAAAAAAGCCCTGCTCCTGTCTTCCTGAACAGCCTACTCATATCTTCCAGAATGGTACATTACATTGTACATCTATTCTCACAATCTGAGATCACTGTTCCATCTTCTTGAAGGATTTTTTTTAACTGATAAACTCACTTTATATTGAGATGAGGGTTTTTATCACTCCTTGCTGCTCATTAAAGTGCCCTTTTGCAATACATACCTTATGTGTTGTTCACTCTCTCAGTAGAATTTCAATCTGCACACAAAGACCTTATAGCTTCTTTCTCTGGTGTCATATAGATTGGGGTGATGCCATTCTGCATACCATTAGTCATGGTCAGAAGAAAATAACCTAATATTAAACTGATCTGTAACAGTCTATTCAGTCTATGGAGATTCTCAGTCATCCAGGTCATAGTTATCCCAATGGTGCTTTTTCACGAGGCAACTGGACTTTCTTGTTTTTCTTGTTTTACTTCTCATCGAATAAGCTTTTTCAGCTCTGACTGGATGGTGGGGAATGGAAGGATTTATAGTCCTTGCAGACAGCTTGTCATCTACAATACAGTCTACAACAATACATAGATATTGATCTCTCCTCCTGCCTCAAATTAAGAAGCATTCAGCCCATTCAGGCATAAAAAAAGATTTAAAAAATGACTTTTGATTGTGCTGAACCTATGGCCCACATTTTCAATATTGTAGTTGTAGATTCCCCCCCCCCCAAATTCTTGCAGTAAAAGTGGCTTAGCAGAAGCAGTGCCCTTGAATCATGGCCTGCAAGCCTTCAACATTCACTATTGGTTGGCAAGAAGGCTGACAATTACACTGAGGAATGGTGATTCCTGTGCTTGGGAAGTTTGAAATCAATGTCCATAACTCTTAACTGTAGCAAATACATTGGGAACTAGAATTTCGCAGGACAAGGATTCTGGAAATGTAAATAATCAGCTGCTACCTAACACAAAATATTGCAAGTATAAAGCCTGGTTTCTCTTGTGTGAGGTTTGCACAGTCTTAGAAGTGTTTCCAATTTAGTCTTAGTATACAATACAAATTTCTTACTACCTGTGCTGTATCAAATGTCTCAAAAACTGCTATAAAGTACAAGCCATCCAAGAGGGAAGCTAGCAGTTAGTTCACACATTGCATTAAGATACTAAGTGGTTTGTTTCCTTTGGGTTGCTTAAGTAATTTATTTTTTTTTTGAATTAAACACCAAGTCATTTTTTCTAAATGATGATTTCTGGCTTAGGATTACATGTGAAACAAAATATTATGATTTGGTTAAAAAGCCATAGTAAAAGCAAACCATTGTTTAGTGTGATGTTTGAATCCAGTAACTTTCTCTCTCTTATTCAATGCAGCATTTTTTTAAAGAAGGGAAACTAACATAATAGGAAAATGACTTAATAAGGAAAAGGGGGATATTTGCAGTGCTGATGTGCACTACCTTCCCCCAAACTTCAGTTAGAGACAAGCAAGAAAAATAATCTCTGTGTGGAAATAAAACAATTGAGCCAATAAATATTTTGATTGGATCTGTTAAGGCAGTGTTTTTCAAACTGGGCAACTTTTAAGATGTGTGAACTTCAATTTCCAGAATTCCCAAGCCATAATGGGGAAGTGTGGGAGTTGAAGTCCATCTTAAAATGGAGGTCTTCTAGTCCAACCCTCTCCTCAGGCAGGAAACCCTATACCAGGGGTCTTCAAACTTGGCCCTTTTATGACTTTTGGACTTCAACTCCCAGAATTCCTCAGTCAGGCACGCTGGCTGAAGAATTGTGGGAGTTGAAGTCCACAAGTCATAAAAGGGCCAAGTTTGAAGACCTCTGCCCTATACCATTTCAAACAAATGGTTGTCTAATCTCTTCTTAAAAACTTCCAGTGTTGGAGAACCCACAACTTCTGGACGCAGATTGTTCCATTGATTAATTTTTCTAACTGTCAGGAAATTTCTCCTTAGTTCTAGGTTGCTTCTCTCCTTGATTGGTTTCCATCCGTTGCTTCTTGTCCTACTTTCAGGTGCTTTGGAGAATAGCTTGATTTGTGGAAATCCCTGCTATCATGTCACCCCTAGTCCTTCTCTTCATTAAACTAGACATACCCAATTCCAGCAACCTTTCTTTGTATGTTTTAGCCTCCAGTCCCCTGATCATCTTTGAAAAACACTGTGCCAAAGTAATTGTCCTACAACTTGAGGCCCACCAGATATGTTGGCATTCAATTCCCTTGGCACTGAGAGATGCAGTTGTAGTTGTGTAGCAGTTTGAACACATCTGGAAGATGCTAAATTGGAGAAAGTTGCAACATGGCTATCCTTTTAGAATAGACTGCCTTCATGTATTATCTTGCATGTTCTTTCTTGAATTATAATAATGATCTTGCCTTGTGCTAATGTTTCTTCTGCTGGCTGCAGGGTGAAACCAAGATTCTGAAGCTGAAGAATCTTCGACCTCAGGATTACGCCAATTACAGCTGCATTGCATCAGTCAGGAACGTCTGCAATATTTCTGACAAAATGGTGTCATTCCGTCTTTCCAACAAAACAGGTATTTTGGGCCTTTTTTCCTCTCCTGTGCATTGAATCTTTTTGGGGAGGAGGGTGGTGTAAAATAATTAATGATGCTGATGTATCTCTATTGCATTTCCATGCTATGGACTGGTTCTTATTCAATCATCTATATTGCATATACCAGTGATGGCGAATCTTTTAGACACTGAGTGCCCAAAAACCGCCCCGCCCCCCCGCTCTGCCCCCCGCTCTGCCGACTCCACCCCCGCCCCGCCCGCCCACAGGGCCACCTACCACCTCCACAGCCTGCCGCACATCGCCCAGGCGGCCCTGCAGTGCCGTAGCGGCCACGCCCTCCACCTGCGCCCCGCAGCATCATCTGCACACAACGGAGCACAAGGGTAGAGTCTTGCCCCTGCTGCCCAGCTGCCATGTCCTTGGCTGCGTTGCTCTGCACGGGCTGCACCCGGGGGCAACTTTCCTCCAGAGGGGCTGCTGGTGAGGAGGGGGCCACAGGAGGAGGCAGGGTGGGGCGATAGCACGCGTGCCCACAGAGAGGGCTCTGAGTGCCGCCTCTGGCACATGTGCCATAGGTTCATCACCACTGGCATATACAATAACGGTAATACTATTATAAGAGTAATGTGTCAGGACTGGAGCCCTGACTATGCTAACAGCTGTTGATTCTGACATCTTCCTCAGTTGCTGTGTATTTTATGTTTTTTACTTATGATTAGAAATTGTTTTTAATTTATTTTAAGACTGTTCCCTTCCCAGAATCACTATTTGAAATGAGCATCCATACAAACTTAATACGTTTTTAAGAAGAGACTGGACAGCCATTTGTCTGAAATGGTATAAGGGGGTTGGATTAGGTGACCTCCAAGGTCCCTTCCAACATCATCATCATCATCATCATCATCATCATCATCATCATCATCATCATCATCATCATTATTATTATTATTATTATTATTATTATTATTATTATTATTATTATTATTATTATTATTATTATTATTATTATTATTATTATTATTATTATTATGTAAATATAATACTGTGTACTTTAATAAACTTCTGAAGTTTGTTATTATTGTAAGATACCTTAACTAATATTTTTCCCCTGCTACTTTTTCTACTGCTACCTATTCATTCTCTATATCAGTGTTCTTCAACCTTGGCAACTTTAAGTTGTGTGGACTTCAGTTCCCAGAATTATCCAAGCCAGTATGCTGTATCTATCATCCATTCATCCATACGTGACTTTTTTCACATTTCCTTTCAGAGGATGGAGCCATTACAACTGTATCTGTATGCGATCAGGGTCATAGTTAGGTGTCCTTTTCAAACGTGGTTTCAGGACAGATATTAAGATTGTTTACAAATGCCTGGGATGGGATAGGATGGGATCGGATCGGATCAGAAGGAGATTTAGGATGATGACCAAGAAGGCTGGATTAGAACTACGAGCCCAGTCCAGCTGAAAGTTGGGGGAATGTTGAAGAAGAACATTCTGCAAGATGAAAGTTGTGTTTCATTCAATGAAACAAGAAAGGGGAGTTTCTACAATGTCCCTCTCTATGGAACATCACTCTTGTGTTAAATTGTCCTTGTCATAAGAAGCTACATGCACTGACATAACTCTAAGCCCTGATGGTGCAGTGGTTAGAATGCAATATTGCAAGCTAATTCTGCCCACAGTCTGGAGTTCAATCTGAGTGAGATCGAGGTTGACTTAACTTTCCATCCTTCCAAGATCGACAAAATAAGGACCCAGATTCTTGGGGGCAATATGGTGACATTGCAAACTGCTCAGAGAGTGCTATACAACCCTATGGAGTGGTATAAAAGTCTAAGTGATACTGCTATTTTTCCCTTCGTGCTTCAGTTGATCCCAGAACTGTGGGTGCTCCATCGTTGAAGATTTTCAAGAAAAGATTAGGCAACCACTTGTCCAGGATGGTATAAGGACTTCTGTTTGGGGCAGGGAGTTGGATTATAAGACCTTCAGGGTCACTTTCAGCCCTTTGGGGTAGTCTTTCCTTTCCTTTCCTTTCCTTTTTTTTTTGTGGGTTTGTGTGGGGGAGCAAACTGTTTTGGTGAAGCTGAAGAAAACAGGATTTATTTGTTACAGGGCAGAAAAATAATTTATCTTCTTGCTTAGTATTAAGTTTATCATTCCATTTTCATCTGAAAATTAATCTCTAAAAATTTGATTAAATAATTGCTTTATATGGTATGTACCAACCAAAAATGAAATTTAATTACATTTCTCTCAGAGGAAGAGTATGTATTCAAGAGGTACCAAACAAGAGTGCACTTTTGCTAGAAATAATGATAGAATCTCCCTGACTAATGAATAAATTGTGATGTAAATAATTTAATCAAGTCTGCCTGACTAGTGATTTAAATCACCCTGATTTGTTGTGGTAGTTGCTGCTGTTTAATTCCATTGTATTACATATTCTCACTTCTTATGCCTTTAAATTTCTATATCTGTAAGGAAGTTGATATGAAATATTTTAGAAAATCGCTTTTTCTTACCATTCCTATCACCATCACCACTAAGCTATTGCTAGCAACTCTTCAGGGTCCAGCCAGAAGTAAATGTCCAGAAATAAAGATGATACTGTGGTGCATACAATGTCCCTTAAGATGGCTTTGATTCAGACCACATGGGAACTTGAATAGCATACATTAAATAATCTGATTGGTAAATTCATCTCACCTTCCCCAACTACTGTAATCCAGCCTGAGATAATTGATACAAAATGTTTTCGTTGGAAAAGATGGGATATTCAAAACATGAATCATCAGCCAAATTTACCAGATTCTCCCTTCCACCCATCCTCTGTCTTAAAAAGACCCTTCGGTTTCATTCCATGAAAAGGAAGGATTTTTTTCTTAATAAGCAGCTATTAGATTGAATGTTATTCTGGGTTAAATAAAAGTACATTTTGTTTTGGGATGGATTGAACTCCTGACTTGATAAACATGTTGATTTCAAAGTGACAGTACAAGAAATGGTTTGCCATTGGCTTTGAATTTTTTTTTTAACCTTCCCAATTGGATGTACATAGCTTGAATTTTCTAGTAGTCTCCCATCTTGCTTAACTGTTTAAAATCAGAAGTTCATAAATGTCAACACTTTTAGAAGAGGGTGGCCATCAAGTTACCAGCTGACATAAATGCTGAAAAGGCCCCAAAAACAACTAAAAAAGGAAGCTGCCAGGAGAAACTTTTTATAAGTTTCCTACTTTGTGCCTAAGGTGAGATTTGGGAGGTTATCTGGATTTTGCATAGTGCAGATTGCATATTGGCTTTCCCAGAAAATTATTCTCTCTGGATTTCTTTGTAGTGTCACAAAAACAAAGCTACTGTATGAAATCTTCCAACTTGAAAGAAAGGCTCCACCCAGGATCTAAAGCTAGATTAGGGAAAGAATATAGGATAACACAAAACCTACCTGAGTTATCTTTTGGGAACTGATTCCTAGTGAGTACATAATTCAAATATTCAGCAAAATTACTTAAAATTGATATATTAAGAATTATAGGATGCCAAATCCAAAGTCTCAAGGTGGCATAGAATTAAAACAGCATAAAACAGCATTAGTGATGAAGGTGCTGGCCAAAAACCCAGGAGACTGTGAATTCTAGTCTCACCCTAGGCATGAAAGCCACTGGGTGACTATGGATCAGTCACTCTCTCTCAGCCTTTCCCATTTCACAGAATTAATATTGTGGGGGAAAGAGAAGGCAGGCTATTTTGTATTATGATAAATTTAGTTAGCCACATATTAATTTTTATGGTTTTTTTTACCCTTTTAGGGTTTTTTTTAGATTTTTTTTGATAGATTAGATATAGACATAGGCATATAGATTTTAAAGGTTTTTTTTAAATTTTGTATAGTTTATATTTTTAGTTGCTAAAATTATTGTTTGTATTTCACCCTTCTTATGCTGGTCTATGACTATAATAAATATTTATTGATAGGAACCAGGAGTATCCGGCATATTCATAGCTTTGAGTTGTGCATATATGAAAAGGCAAGATAACAACAACACAAACAATGTAAAACCATGTAAGCAAATATAGTGCATTGAGGGGAAAATGTACTTAAATAACAACTGTCTGTTCTATAGTAGTCAGAATCACAAATCACTCTGGCTTCTGGCCTTTTTGAAAAGCCAGATGTTGGATGTTTATGATCCATTGCACCAAATAGCTGAAGTGTCTTCCTTTTTCAGTTCTTCGATATTTAAAAAGCCTCAATACTCATTGCTAGGATAATGTTTCTCTCATATCTGAATTCTGTGATCACATGTTCTTTCCAAGAAGCACTGACAAAAAAAAATAAGAATCTCAATAAACAGCTATATATTCTCATTAACACTATAAAGTTTAAGTGTTAAAGTACAGAAAACGGAAGACTTTCTGGCCACCTTGGGTATTGGATAAAGTTTCTCAACCTTAGGAATTTTAAGAATTTCAACACCCAGAATTTCCCAACCAGAACATTGGCTGAGGAATTCTGGGAGTTGAAGTCCACACTTCTTAAAGTTCCTAAGGTTGAAAAACACTGTCTAACTACTGTCCTTTGGATTTTTTAAGAACCAGAATTCACTTCATTTAGGATTCATTTACTCTGTTGACCAACAAGGCACATGTGCAAAGAGTCAACATAACAAATATGTAATCATTTGGCAATGTCCCAGGGCCAGAACCATATGCTAGTCCCTGAAATCCACATATTAAGCTTCAGCCTTGACTTGGAAACTCAGAATAGACTTTTTCTTCTGAATGTTTATGTTAGACTCACCTATCAGGGTTCATTTCTAAGCTACAGAGTGTCTCACCTTCATCTATTATCTGTCATGTTTCTGCAAATACAAGAATCAGAAAACACATTACTTCCAGGCTTCTTCCATTTCAAGGAAGGGAAATTTCTTGTCTTAAATAATCCCTTACCAAAGATTGTCTTCCTGTGTATGTTTGCTTCTCTTTCTGCATAGTATGAATACATTTTAATGCTAAATGTTTGATGAAAACCACCCACCCATTTCGGTCATCCATATTCTAACCATTAGCAGTATGTCATAGTTGTTCATTTATTGCTCCAAGGGAAGAAAGTGTGCTCTACTTTATGTGTTGTATGAAAGCATGCTGTGGGTACACAACATAGCCATCAGGTGGTTGTTTTCTAATGTCAAGATTCTCTGAATTAATCAGAAAAAACAATTAAGCAGATGCCGTCAGAAACAAATCAGGCATAATGGAGCTTTACAATACTAAACAGAGGTGTAATTGGATTCATTTACACCTACCTAATTCACCAGGATCAGCTGCAGCTTAGCTGTTGGACTTGACTTTAAGTTTCAATTGATTTGATTCTGCATCAGTTACCCAAGAATGATCCAGCAACATTCCTATAAAAGTTAGTTTTTTCTCAGTTTCTGATATTTGTTATTCTGAACTGTTTTGTCCTGTTTCTCTCTTAATTTTTGTTCCTTTTCATCACAATACTACATAAAAGAAATCTACCTTTCTGAACCCATGTGGTTTTCTCCACATATTAAAAGAAGATAGACAAATTGTCCAAAGGATCTTTTCCATGACCTGTCATGAATATACTTTAAAATAGGCATGTCCAACTTGTGGCCCATGGGCCATGTGCAATCCTGTTAGTAATGCAGTTCCAGAAGATCATAAATGTTTAACCTTATTATATGATTTATATCTATTAACTGTGCTATGTATTATATATTTGGCCCAAGACAATTTCTCTTCACATTCATGTGGCCTAGGCAAGCCAAAAGGCCGGACATACATGGTTTAAAATGTAGTTATTATATCATAAATATTTGCAGAAGGAAACTATTGTTTATCACTTGAAGGTTTTTGATGTAGTGCAAGGGCACAGAAGGTTACAAGCTATATAGCAAGAGTTCACACCTTATGGGACTTTGTTAGCATTGGCCTAGCAATGCTAGAAATTATAGTTCATCGCCTTCTAGAATATCATGGGTTGCCTGTCTTGGAATATTATTATATAATTAATAATAAGCTGTGGTGGCTCAATGACAGTATTGCAGGCTGCCCATTGCCAGGAGTTTAATCCTGACTAGTTCAAGATTCACTCAGCCTTCCATCTTTCTGAGGTCAGTAAAATGAGGACCCAGATTGTTGGGGGCCTTACGCTGACTCTGTAAACTGCTATAGAGCAGTATATAAGTCTAAGTGCTATTGCTATTATTAACTGCTTCAATCAATCAGAATAGAGCTGGAAGGGACCTTGGAGGTCTTCTAGTCCAACTCCCTGCTCAAGCAGGAGATCCTATACCATTCCAGGCAAGTGTCTGTCCAGTCTTTCCTTAAAAACCTCCAGTGATGAAGCAGCCACAATTTCTGGAGGCAAACTGTTCCACTGGTTAATTGTCTTCACTGTTAGGAAGTTTCTCCTTAGTTCTAGATTTCTTCTCTCCTTTATTAGTTTCCATTCATTGTTTCTTGTCTTGCCTTTTGGTGTTTTGGAAAATAAGTTGACCCCCTCTTCTTTGTGGCAACCCCTCAAATATTGGAATACTGCTATCATGTCACTCCTAGTCCGTCTTTTCTCTAGACTGCCCATGCCCAATTTCTGCAACCATTCTTCATATGTTTTTGTCTCCAGGCCCTTAAGCATCTTAGTTGCTCTTCTTTGCACTTTTTCCAAAGTCTCAACATCTTTTCTGTAATGTGATGACCAAAACTGGATGCAGTATTCCAGGTGTGGTCTTACTAAGACTTTATAAAGTGATACTAATCACTTGATTAGTGATTTTGATTCTATGCCTTTGTTTATACAGACAAGGATTGTGTTAGCTTTTTTGGTTGCTGCTGGCTCATGTTTAAGTGATTGTGCAATAGGACTCCAAGATCCCTCTCACAGTTACTATTTTTGAGCCAGGTTTCGCCTAATCTGTCCTTGTACCTTTGGTTTTTCCTGCCTTGGTGTAAAACTTTGCTTTCTCCACTTTAAATTTAATTTTGTTGGATAGGGCCCATTGTTCAAGTCTGTCGATATCTTTTTGGATCCTGAGCTTGTCTTCTGGGGTGTTGGCTATTCCTGCCAGCTTAGTGTCATCTGCAAATTTGATGAATTCCCCTTCTATTCCCTCATCTAAGTCATTCAGGAAGATATTGAAGAGTATTGGGCCTAAGACCGAACCTTGTGGTACCCCATTGCTTACTTCCCTCCATGTAGATGTAATACCATTAAGGACTACTTGTTGAGTACGGTTTATCAGCCAGTTACAAATCCATCTGGTGGTGATACTGTCTATCCCACATTTTTCTAGCTTACCAAGAAGTAGATTGTGTTCTACTTTGTCAAATGCCTTGCTGAAGTCTAAATATACTATGTCTACAGCATTTCGCTGGTCTACTAATTTAGTCACTTTGTCAAAGAATGAAATAAGATTGGTTTGGCATGATCTGTTTTTAACAAACCCGTGCTGGCTACTAGTTATAACTTTATTTGTTTCTAGATGTTCACAGATCTGTTTGATTATTTTTTTCCAATATCTTCCCAGGTATTGATGTTAGGCTGATTGGCTTGTAGTTTCCTGGGTCATTTTTTTTTTCCTTTTTTGAAGATTGGACCACATCAGCTCTTTTCCAATCCTTCCAGTCTGGTAGTTTCTAGGTGCTCCAGGATTTTTTTAAAAATATGGTACAATGGTTCTGAGATAACAACTGCCAGCTCCTTCAGAACTCTAGGATGTAATCCCTTGGTGGTCCCGGTGATTTATATTCATCAAGGTCACATAAGTGGTTTTTTTTTATCATTTTCTTGCTTATTTTAATTTTTATTTCTAGTTTGTCTTTTACAGTTATGTTTTTGGTAGATTGGGCTATAGTTTGTTTTTGTGTGAAGACTGATGCAAAAAAATGAGTTAAGCAGCTCTGCTTTCTCCCTACTGCCTGTTACTTCCTTGTCGTCTTCTCTCTTTAGTGGACCAACTGTTTCCTTGACTTTTTTTGTGTTATTTATATGTGAAAAAAACTTTTTTTTTATTATCTTTAATTTTTGTTGCAAGTCTTTGTTCATTCTGAGCCTTTGCTTTCCTGATTTCATCTTTGCAGATTCGGGCTATCTGCTGATAATTTGCCTTAGTTATGTGTCCCTCTTTCCATTTTTTTTTCCCAAAGGAAAACTAAGGGAAAGAACATTGACCTCCTGCTGGTCAATGGAAGCTAAATGTAAGCAGTTATGAAAATGGTGAATTGGGACAAGGAGAGAAGAGAGGAATGTTGGCCAGATATGGGATAAACAGGTAGTCCTTGACTTATGACCACAATTGAGCCCAAAATTTCTGTTGCTAAGTGAGACATTTTAAAATGCATTTTGCCCCATTTTATGATCTTTCTTGCCACAGTTGTTAAGTGAATCACTGCAGTTGTTAAGTTAGAAACACGGTTGTTAAGTAAATTCTGCTTCCCCATTTACTTTGCTTGTCAGAAGATCACAAAAGGTGATCACATGACCCTGGGACACTGCAGCTGTCATAAATACGAGTCAGCTGTCAAGCATCTGAATTTTGATCATGTGATCATATGGATGCTGCAAGGTCGCAAGTGTGAAAAACAATCATGCAGACCCTTCTATCTGCCTAGAGAATTCTCTGTTACCATTATCACAGCTGTGTATATCCCCCCTGATGCAAACAGAGAAGAGGCCCTGAAGGTTCTCCACCATACCATCAGTGACTTACAAACTACTCACCCAGAAGGTGCATTTATTGCTGTGGGAGACTTTAACCAAGTGGATTTGAAAGCTACCCTGCCACATTTCCATCAATATGTGGACTTTGCAACCAGAGGGGACAATACACTGGATCTTGCTTATTCCAACATCAAGAAGGCTTTCAAAGCTATCCCCCGCCCTCACCTGGGCTCCTCTGACCATCTCTCAGTGCTGCTTATTCCAGCATATAAACCTTTATTAGTCAGAGTGAAACCTACAGTAAAGCAGGTGAGGATTTGGACAGAGGGAGCTATAGAAGCATTACAAGACTGCTTTGAATGTACAGATTGGGGCATGTTTAAGGAAGCAGCTACTGATAACCAACATACAAATGTTGAGGAGTATGCCACCACGGTGTCTGCATATATCCAAAAGTGCATAGAAGATGTCTGTGTCCTGAAAAGCTTTGTTGTGAGGGCGAATGAAAAACCGTGGCTGACTTATGAGGTCCGCAAGATGCTGAAAGCACGGAATGTGGCTTTTAAATCTGGGGACATGCTGGCACTTAGAACAGCCAGAGCAAATCTGAAAAGTGCCGTAAAAGGTGCAAAGCAAGCCCATTGCCAGAAAATTCAGAACTTTTTTCAGGACCAAACAAACACCAGGCAAATGTGGCAAGGGATCCAGGCCATTACGGATTACAAGGTGGCTCCATCGAGATGTAAGGATGACACAGACTTCCTAAACAAACTGAATGCATTCTTTGGTAGATTTGAGGCATCAAATAGTACTCCTGCTAGGAAAGCTGTGCCCCATCCTGATGAGCAAGTGCCTAGCTTTGATGTCACCTCTGTCCGGAAAACACTGCAGACAGTTAACATTCGGAAAGCAGCAGGCCCAGATAACATCCCTGGACGTGTCCTCAGGGAATGCGCAGAGGAGCTGGCTTGTGTTCTCACTGATATTTTCAACCTCTCATTGCAGCAGGCAGTGGTCCCATCGTGTTTTAAGATGGCCATCATCTTGCCAGTGCCAAAAAAGTCCACAATTACAGGCCTCAATGATTACCGTCCGGTTGCACTGACATCCACCATCATGAAATGCTTTGAGAAGCTGATAAAAGACACTATTGTATCTAGCCTCCCGCCAGCATTTGACCCGCTTCAGTTTGCCTACCGACCAAATCGCTCTACGGAGGATGCTATTTCTTCCGTTCTCCATCTGAGCCTGAAGCACTTGGAGGAAAGAAATACTCATGTGCGTTTGCTGTTTGTCGACTTCAGTTCGGCGTTTAACACAATCATTCCCCAGCATCTAGTAGACAAACTGGGCCTTTTAGGCTTAAACACTCCTTTGTGCAACTGGATTCTGGATTTTCTTACCAACAGGCCCCAATATGTGCGAGTTGGAACAAATACCTCAAATACCATTTTCTTGAGCACAGGTTCTCCTCAGGGCTGCGTCTTAAGTCCGCTGCTGTTCACCCTGTTGACCCATGACTGCTGTGCTAGGTTTGCCACCAACCATATTGTGAAGTTCGCAGATGATACAACAGTAGTGGGCCTTATTCAGGATGACAAGGTGGAAGCTTACTGCAAGGAGGTTGAGGGGTTGGTGAACTGGTGCAAGGAAAACAGCCTAGTTTTAAATACAAGAAAAACCAAAGAGATCATTGTTGATTTCAGAAAAGGCAGGCACAGCCACACCTCTCTGTGCATTAATGATTCACCTGTGGAGATGGTTACCAGCATCAAATTCCTGGGTGTGCAGCTAACGAGTAGGCTGACTTGGTCGCTAAACAGTGAGAAACTGGTGAAGCGGGCACAGCAGCGCCTGCATTTTCTGCGCCGCATGAGAAAAGCACATCTTCCTTCCCCTGTCCTGACCACTTTCTACAGGGGGACAATCGAGAGCATCCTGTCATACAGCATCACAGTCTGGTTTGGAGGCATCACTGCTTCAGACAGGAAGGCGGTGCAGAGAGTGGTGAGGATGGCCGAAAAGATCATTGGCAGTTCCCTCCCTACCATCCAGGACATAGCACAGAAGCGTTGCTTGAGCAGGGCCCGCAAGATTTTCTGGGACACTACACATCCTCTTCACGACCTGTTTTCCTTGTTACCTTCTGGGAGGAGGCTTCGTGGTATCCGTAGCAGAACATCCAGATTCAGCCATAGTTTCATTCCATACAGCATTAACCTTGCGAACTCTTAAACTTCCTCCTTGCGTTATATATTCAAGATGGACAGTATTTAATATTTATTTGCTATGTATATGTAGGGATGTCGGTCTATATATATGTTGTACATAGTATGTTTAGGTGTGTGTCATGTATATGTTTCACTTTGAGAGCGGGCAACTAAATTTCATTTTTTATGTGTGCTATTGTGCCCACAATATAAAAATGACAATAAAGGTTATTTATCTTTATCTTATGTCACTTTTTGGTGCTGTTGTAACTTTGAACAATCACTAAATGAACTGTTGTAAGTTGAGAACTACCTGTAATTGCCCTGGATCACAAAAGCACTTAGTGAAAGGTCCTGGCAGCTTCTAGATATAAAATGTTTCCGTCTCCTTATCTAAAATATTTCTGGGATTATAGAATCTGATGACTATGGCAGCAAGAGAAGTTAAATGAATCGACAAAAACACTTTGTATCCTGGGAAGTAGAAATGGATGGTTCTGACTAACACTGTCTCACCTTGTGGTATTCAGTATTTGCTTCATTTCAACACAAGTACAGATCACTTTCACAGATAAAGTGAGAGTGATTTGCAACATGAAAGTTATCTGGATAAGACCCAATAAAAGCATAGGCTTTTTCTTGTTTGTAAAAAGCATTGTACTTTTAAAGTTGCCTAATAGTATTTTTTTTTAATGAATGGACTATACTGACTACAGATCCTCTTTGTTAATCAACTCAACAGAAACAAACAAAATACACTTGTCTGGGTACATTTCACTGCATTTTGAGATACTCTTTTCCTTCTGTGGATACCTGCAAATTTTCCTGTAGTAACTATTATGCTATGTGTACTTTTGCCTTGTACTCCTTCCTTCCTCCCTCCTTCCCTCTTCTCTTTGTCTTTGAATATGTGTCTTCTACATTTTCAAGTGTAAGAATGGTGGCATGTATTTTTCCGTTGGTTTCTCCTGCATAGACAAGAGATCTTAACTTGTGACCATCTTCTCATCCTTCCTTACTAGAAAGTGCTCTAGAGATGATACATGGTTTTAATTGGATCTTTAGGGTCAGTGGCTCTCAGCTGAACCCAGCAAGCAAGATCTACAACCTTTGTGCCCTTCTTGCATCTACTGAGCTTAGCTGATGTTTCACGTGAGAGCTTAGCACTTGTTTTATAGAAGGGGATTGGCGATAGTCCAGCAGCTTTGCAGACTAATACATTATTAATAAAATTTATTAGTCCAAAAAGGTTCCACTAGACACCTTTTTAATACTTGTTTTGAAAATACAAGTGCAGGTGAATTGAATAGATTGCTCTTCTACTGAGATTGCAGTTATTCTTGTGATGCTATGGATGAAAGATTCTGATAGGTTACTTTAGGAAGTGTGATCCCCTGAAAAGTGGTGCCTTGTGCAATGCACTTTTACCACAAACAATCTCTTCGCTATCCAGATTGAAAAAAAGTTGCCCTGGCTTTCATTCTCTTGATTCAGAATCAGGATGTTTAATCAAAATGTTCTTTAAAAAAAAGGTAGAAGCGACACATTTTTTAAAAAATGGTTTAATATAGTTTGAGCAAGTTGTGTACGGCTGTACAGTGGAGACATTATTTCTTCAGATTATCAAGCAACAAGAAGTTGCTTAGCTCTGAAACTCCTTTAATTCTCAGTTAAGGAAAATAAAATAAAAAAAAAGATTAGGGTGTCAAGGTTCTGGCTAAGGATCCCAACCAAGTGTATATACCAGAGACATTTAGATCTCTAATGTAAGACTTTATTGGAAACAGCATACCGACACTATTGAATAGAAAACCAGGTCAGGCAATATGGTGGGAAAAAGATAATTAAAAGAGTAAAACTTTCCCTCTCCTCTCTGACAGGTCAGGTCACATTGTCCAATTAATCTTCAGGCAGTTGTTATGCTTCTGTTTCTGTTCCCCACAACATTCCTCCTTGGTTCCCATCGGATAGGATCCACCTGTGCATTCCAAACCTTCCCCTCCCCCCTCGCAACTGTAGGCAAGCTAGAAGCAGCAAGGCAGTTCTAATGCAGTCTTCATAGCTTGACATAGGTTTTTTTAAATAAGAAGAATAAACTGTATTAGTATTATTAGGGATATATTTTTTTAAAAAAAATAACAAATTACTGACATACCCAGCCTTTAATTGGTAAGGAAATGTGTTATTTGATTGTTGACCATTGGGTTGCCTCTCTCATTCATGTCTGATGTGGTAATCTCCATTTCTCTCAAAAGGAAAAAAAAATCCTCTCAAAAGGAGACATGCTAGGATATCCCATTCTTGTTTCTGAGTCCAAGAGAAAATAGGAGGAAGTAAGAGGGATCCTATATCATAGCCGTCTCCAACTAGATTTCCCCAAATGTATTGTGATTGTAATTTCTAGCATTAAAAGAAAAGATGATGATGTCATATGAGAATTCAGGGATCCAAAGACATCTAGGGGCATGGATAAGGACACCATAGAAGTAGTGAAATATCTTTCAACTATCCACTGAAAAAAGTTTGAATATTATTTATATATTCATTCCAGCCTTGATATTTCTGCTTCTTTAGCCTTTCAATACTTTATCAATAAAAGCTTCCTAAAAGGTAATTCCTTAGAAATTATATGTAGCTCCTGGAGCTTCTGTGCCCTTTTACTGGAGAATTATATTTTCCAAGAACCTCTGTGCTATGTAACAAAATCAGAGGAAAAAATAAGAAATAGTGCTCGGTGGCTCAGTGCTTAAAGACCCTGAGCTTGTCAGCTGGAAAGCTGACAGCCCAGGTTTGAGACCTGAGAGACACAAGCTGGGATGAGCTCCCATTACTTGCCCCAGCTAACTTAGCAGTTCAAAATGCAAGTAGATCAATAAGTACCACTTTGCTGGCCATATAACCACGGAAATGTTTTCAGACAACGTTGGCTCCCTCAGCTAAGAAATGGAGATGTAGCACCACTGCTAGTTTCAGACACGACTGTACAGGGGAAACCTTTACCTTTACCTTTTGTGACTCTACATCAATATTTACAGTATATGGAGAGAGAGAGAGAGGAATGTACAGTATCTTTTTTAAAAGTTTCACTTTTATTCATGGGAAAGATTTTAGTGCAAACATTATAGCTTCTTTTTTAGAATAGTTCTACACAATTCTGTCTTTTTTATCAAAAGAAATGTACCGTGAGGATAAATATTTGGAAAACCCATTAAAAAAAAACAAATTGTGCTCATCTTGAACATATTAAATGGGAAGGACAAGGGCAAAAATGTAACAAATCAAAACCACATTGCTTAGCTGGATTGCACATTTGTTTTGGGTGACTTACCCTATTTTGTGACTTGGAATATATTCTAATAATGCAGAAAATAGGTTAATTCGACAATCTGGTTTAATGTAATGGTGCCAGCTCAGCCGTTTAGGCCTGAATTTGCTAACATGGCACAAATACTGTCTCTGGTGTCTTGTTGTTCTGTCACTCTCTTGACAGTTGTTCATGTAAAAATGAAGCGGGTCCCCACCTTGCCTCTTTTGATTGATGCCCAGGCACCCCCGTTAGCTCTACTGGGGAATCTTTCCAAACCTCTCAGATCTATCCACTGCTAAACTTCCTTTCCTTGATATGCTGCTCAGCGGATGGCAGATGCCCGAGCAGGGTCAGCTCTTTGGCCTCTGCATATGCTCTGTGTCAGAGGCAATTACTGCTGGCATTAATAAGAGATCTGGCCTTCTGTCTGGCAAGCAGAGGTATCACAGTGGATCGCATACTGCACGATGCTGCTCTTTTCCCTAACTGGTGCCATTGCTCTTCATTCAGGGTGCCTGTCCCATTGAGGAAGAAATATATGCTGGCCAAACATTAAGAAGCAAGAAATATGAGGCAGTGGGCACCCTTCAGGGCTGTTGGACTTTAACTTTTATCATCCCTAACTAACATGGTTTGGGAGATGCTGCAGAAGAAGGCTAGCCTAAACATACTTCCAACAAAAATGGCCTTTGGGAAGCATCTTTAGCCACAGCCTCCCATCTGTAATATGTCAGTAAACATACCGGTCTACTTTACAGGAAAGTTGCACAAATGAAACAAAATCACCATAGTGATTTATTATTATGGTTCGCACACAGTCAGCCAGATGTTCAGAATGGATTTGACATTTTTATCCAACTATCGAGTCCTTCCCAAGAGCCTGGGATTGGCAGAAGTGGATTATTGATGCTATTAAAGGTATGGATTTTGCATTTTTATCTACTTATTATGGTTTGTCGCATAGTCAGCCAGATGTTTAGGTTAGATTTGGCATTTTTGTCCACCTATCAAGTCCTTCCCAAGGACCTGAGATAGGCAGATGTGGATGTTTGATGGTGTTGCAGGATGTGAGCTGTTCTGAGTAAAGCTGCTTTTTGCAACTGACTGATGGTGATTTTGTGAATGTCAGTGGTGTTCAAGTGTTGTTCAGGCTGTTTTGAGATTGTACTCCAGGTGCCTATTATTATATGACTGTCTTTTTCCACAGTCATTCTATTTCTATTTGTAGGTGCAGCAAATATATTGAATGATTTCCTGGAAGGGGTCATTTAGTCCAGAGTATATTGTAGATGCAGATAGTAGAGTTCTCAGTCTATAGGTGACGACGATGATGATGATGTTATCCATTCAGTTGTGTCTGACTCTTGGTGATTCTATGGGCCAGGTCTCTCCACTTCTTCTGATCTTGTACTTTTCTTTGATTTTTTTTTCCTATACTCTGGCTGGTATCAGCTTTGAGGGTGTCCAGCCACCATGTTGTTTGGTGGTCTGGTTTCCTTTTGCCACTAACTCTTCCAAATGTAATTGCTTTCTCCAGTGAATTTCTCCATATGACATGACCAAAATAAGTGAGAGATAGTTTTGTGACTTTTCTTTCCAGTGGCTTATCTGGTCTTATGCACTCCAGTACTTGCTTATTGGTCACCTTTGCTATCCAAGGAATATCTATGGATATTCTCAGTCATCCAGGTCATAGTTGTCCCAAAGATGTTTTTTCACAAGGCAACTGGATTTCCTTGTTTTTCTTTGAAGACATTTCGCTTCTCATCCAAGACGTTTCTTCAGCTCTGACTGGATGGTGAGGAATGGAAGGATTTATACTCCTTGCAGACAGCTGGTCATTTGCATTCTTTTAGAGGCCATCTGGAGGTTTATCTGTGTAGTCAGGGTCACCTGAGTAGTGCAAATGGGTGTGGAGCCTTCTTGGAACTGTTGAAAACACTGTGTTGTAGAATAGAGATAAATGATATTGTATCCCTCCCCCAAAGTCTCAATACTGAAGTTTACAGAAAGCCCATACACACAGATCAATATTTACATTTTGATTCTCACCACCCACTGGAGCACAAAATGGAAGTTATCAGAACCCTTCAACACCGAGCTAAAGGCCTGTCTACCAGCAAAGATGGGAAAGAAAAAGAACTAAAACACATCAAGGAAGCCTTCAGAAGGGCCTTCAGAGGGCCTTATCAAATCCCCAAAAAGACCCAGAAGGAGCTCCTCCATAACAGTCAAAGAAGAATACAATAAATGAAGCAATATAGTAATTCCATACATTGCAGGAATATTGGGAAAGCTCAGGAGGATCTTCAGCCAACACAACATACGTGCACACTTCAAACCCAAGAATACACTAAGGCAGAAGCTTGTCCACCTGAAAGATAAAACACCAGGACACAAACTGAGCAATGTGGTATATGCAGTACAACGCAGTGAGCCATGTGCAGATCTGTACATTGGGGAAACAAAACAACCACTCCATAAATGCATGGCACAACCTAGGAGAACAAACCATCAGGACACAATTCAGCAGTCTTATCTGCATTTAAAAGACAAAGGTCACTCTTTCGAAGACAGCAAAGTCCACATTTTAGACAGAGAGGACTGCTGGTTTGAAAGAGGGTTCAAAGAGGCCATCTATGTCAAAATTGAACATCTCTTTCTCAACAGAGGGGGAGGGATACGACATCATTTATCTCTAGTCTACAACACAGACCTTTCAACAGTTCCAAGAAGGCTCCACACCGATTTGCATTACTCAGGTGACCCTGACAACACAGATAAACTCCAGGTGGCCTCAGTGACTCTCTAAAAGAATACAAATGACCAGCTGTCTGCAAGGAGTATAAATCCTTCCATTCCCCACCATCCAGTCAGAGTTGAAGAAGCTTTTTGGATGAGAAGTGAAATATCTTCAAAGAAAAACAAGAAAGTCCAGTTGCCTCATGAAAAAGCATCTTTGGGATAACCAAGGAATATGCAGGAGCATTCTCCAGCACCAATCTATAGATATTAAACAATAAGGATGGAAGCTTGGAAGATTCACCACATATCATTCTTGGGTTTGGGTCTGACATCAATCTTGCCAAACTGAGGATTCGACAATCTGCATCTACAATATACTCTGTGAACTGTTAGCAAGAGGCTGTCTTCATTCTCTTTCTCTCACACATAATATCCAGACTGAGTTTCCTCTTATCCTCTGGGATCCACTCCATCCATCCTGGAAATCCACCTGCTTACTATTTAGTCCTTCTTTCATTGCATATATACCTCACTTTTCATCTCAAAAAAGCAACACACATAAACTACAGGCAGAACATCAAGCACACTATTCTGGCTGCCATCTTGACTTTTTTTTTTTATCACAGATTTCCTCATGAGCAATCCAAGTGGCAATGCTTCAATACAGGTTGTGTTTCATCAGAGGATTTTGTATCAGAGTTTCTAAATGGATCAAGCCTATTGTCTTTCTTTGATTTGTGTGCCTTTGGACAGGCCTTTGTTGCTTTGAGGATATAATGGCATGATTTTGGTTTGTGTGTGTGTGTTTTTGTGTGCATGTTGTCTTCCTGTTTACTTAGTGTTAGCTAGACCTCTTAGGCCCTTTGTACATATTTTCTCCCTCCAAGACATGCCATCTATCATTATTCCCCATGGTTGTTATTTCTGAGTGCTTTAGGATGAAATAGGCACCAGACATTCTTTTTTTTTACCGTGGCCCTCTTTGACCCCTCCTTCCCCGACACACAACAAGCTTTCATCTGAAGCATTCTGAGACCCATTAAACTGAGCAAAGCTGTGGTTTTCAGCTGGGCATTATCTTTTGTTCTCCAGGCTTTTGAGCTCTTCTTTGTAGCAGTCGAGTGTGCTTGTGGCACAGCATTTTTAGAAAGGGCACAAGCCACACAGAATGGGGGTAGGAAGGTGCCACAATACGGCCATCGGGAAGAATGTGTCTTTCTGGGCATTGGTTGAGGCAGACCCTAATCTGAAGACCTTCAAAGCCATGCTTCTTCCTAAAGAAAACAGCACAGTTCAGCCATCAGGCCAACAATGTGCGTCAGACAATGCTTGTTCCTAATTTGTCACATATTGCTTTTTTTGTCTTCTGGCCTCACAAATTATTGTTTTTGCTAAGATGACCTGTCTTTCTTTTCATCTAGCAACAACAGCAACCTTTTCAGCAGGCTTGGTAACAAATGGTGAGAGAAGGAGAACGATTCTTCCTTTCCTACTTGGAGAACAGCTATATTAGGCTACTGAAGATTTTTGCTCCAGCTAGTCATTTCAAGAACTGTAACTTACCTGAGCTTCTGTTTTTTCCTTCCTTCTTAATCCCGTTTTTTCCCACTGCATTCCAACTACTTGCCTGTGGTTAACCTAATCAAGGCTTACTCAAATAGCCTCATTTGCAGGTTTGAATGACACTGAACTATAAAGTAGTTTCATACAAATACAATCAAATAGTTTAAAGTTTGGTGTATCACGCAAAAATCACTGTTGTAGGTTCTATCTTTTTGGCTGTTAAGTCTGAGGGCAAAGAAGGGCATATTACTGATCTGTGTGAGTCATTTCAAGAATTTAATAAATGCTTTAAATAGCTGGTTATAGGCATCTGTTTGTTGGGGTATGTTGAAACAGAAGCTGGACAGATATCTCTCAGTGATGCTTTGGGATTTGAATTCCTGTAGTGTTCAAGAGTTGAACCATGCAGGGGGGAACAACCTGTGTAAGTGACAAAATATGAGCCATGACATAGTTATTTACTTATTTAAAAGATTTATATGATCACCCATCTTAAACCTAACTCTGGGCAGCTCACAACAATACAATCTAATAACTATAAAATCATAAACTATAAAAATAAAAATCTGGCTCCTCAGTGGTCCTTTTGGGATGCCCTACAGCCAACTCCAGGTATCCTCATTCTATCCCAGAGCTTGGGTAAAAAGCCCGATCTTGATGACCTTTTGGAAGGATAAGAAGGTGAGGACCTGCCAACTCACTGAGGGGAAGGTTTTCCATAAAGTATGGGCAGCCACAGAAAAGACATGCTTCTAAAATCCCACTAGGAGGCAAAATTATAGAGAAGGAACTTAGAGCATGCTTACCCTACCTTATCCGATCTGGTAGGACAAGCAGATACAGAAATGAATGAATGTAATGAATGTGAATTCCCTACTTGAGTTGGACATTAGGAATATCTCCCCATAATGCTTTTTTTTAAAAATTGTTTTTCCTTTTTCACTTTACAACAAACAAAAATACATTTTTTTCCTTAACAGTACTGTTTTGTATATCTCTTACATTTATTTACAATTATGTACCTTAATTTTCATACTTTTTTTCTTTTTCTGTTCTAACCAAACATAGCACTTGTTCCATATCTCATAAAATTCTGTTGCTTCTTTGTCTTTTATTTCTAGCGTAAGTTTGTACATCTCAGCGCATTCTAATATCTTGTAAATAACCATATCGTTTGATGGTATATTTTCGCTTTACAGCACTCTCTGGGCAGTTTACAATGTAAGCATTATTTGCATATTGCTCCCAATAATCTGGGTCCTCGTTGTTCCAACCTCAGAAGGATGGAAGGCTGAATCAATCTGAGCCCTGTCAGGATCAAACTCCAGGCTGTGGGCAGAGTTTGCCTGCAAAACACTGTAATTTGCATCATGACATCACTGTATGTGTGCCAGCAATCCTAATTGGATGAAGACACCTGTGATTAGACTTCAGTGCTTAACTCCACGATCTTATAATTCTAATAAGTAAGTAAGCAAGTAGAAGAATGTAGGAATTAGGCCTGTGAGGAAGAGGTTGGATTTGCTTCTGCAAGATGCAGTTTGCCTTAACAAGGAACTCTGTGTCACTTGGATGCCTCTTCTGGCTATAGAAACAGGTGGAGGAGTCCTCAGGAGCACTTAATAGAGAGCAGTACAGCTGCTTTGCTTTTGCTTTTAGCAATAGCAGAGAGTGTTACATTGCTTTTATTTATTTTATTTATTTCTATTTCATATTTCTAAACCACCCATTTCCCTCAGACTGCCTTTTTGTTGGACTGCTTTCAATTGAATGTTTTTGTTGAATCGCCATCAAATATCAAAACTTGCACAGCCTGAGTAGGAACAGCAGAATGAGTTCAGGGAAAGAAAATAAAGGCAATGTAAGAAAATAAATCTTATGAGGAAAGTGTGAAGGGACTGGAAGCAGAGCCAGTAGCTGGAAAAGAAAAGGAATACAATATCACCCTCAAAAGCCTGAAGGTTTGTCATGTAGGAGAGGGCAAATGCTCCTTCTCAGTTTATCCAGAGGACAGGACTAAATTTAATAAGCTCAAGTTACCGAGAAGAAGGATATTGACAGTAAGAGCAACTTGCCACTGAAACCAATAACCTTGAATGGTGATGGTTCTCCCTTTGTGGAGCCCTTCAGGTGAAGGTTGAACAGGCATCCCCTGAAAACGAATTTGTACTAGAGTCTCCTTGCCTGTGATTTTTTTCTTCCATAAAGAGTTATTGATTCTTTCATTAGCATTGTATCTATACCATTCAAAGATTTTGTATCTGTCTAGGATTCCCCCCCCCCCTCTCCTGATCAGTAAATATATGTGAAATGTTACTGAGCTAAAACATTCACACTGCTTGCAGGTAAGGAGAGGCTACTAGTAGCTCAGACATATAAATTCTGGGGCATTTCTCACAATACAATCATGTTGGAATTAGTGATAGGGCTGTGCAATACATTGGTGAATGGAGAATGGTATGAACATATATCTGGTCTGCAACACATTTAATCAGCTATATGGTCCTGGAAAATGACATAGTTGTTTTAATGAGTTGCAGGCAAGAGATTATTTTAGATCCTCATGCACTTGGAAGATATATTTTAAAAACTGAATTCAAAATGTTACCTTGCCCTATTCAACAATATCTATCTCTTTATTATTAATGGCGAACCGGGAGTGATTTATTATTGTGGTCTGTTTACAGCCTCTCCTTCAATCAAGCTTTTGGTGGATGATCCCATTGTGGTGAACCCTGGAGAAGCCATCACTTTGGTTTGTGTCACAACAGGCGGTGAGCCACTCCCAACCCTAACCTGGGTAAGATCTGTCGGTACTTTACCTGAGAAGATAATACTGAAAGGTGGAACATTGACCATCCCTGCTATCAATTCTGATGATGCTGGCACCTATAGCTGCATTGCCAACAACAATGTGGGGAATCCAGCAAAGAAGTCCACCAACATCATTGTCCGAGGTAAGAGTTTTCTTGGATTATACTTATTTATCATCAGATTAACTAGCTGTGCGACAATTGGACTGGATTTTACTATGAATTCCAGTCCAATTACATGATAAGTCTTTTAATCTCGTAATATCATGTACTGAGCCGTGGTGGCGCAGTGGTTAGAATGCAGTATGGCAGGCTACTTCTGTTGACTACCAGGGGTTCGATCCTCACCAGCTCAAGGCTGGCTCAGCCTTTCATCCTTCTTAGATCAGTAAAATGAGGACCCAGATAGTTGGAGGCAATAGGCTGACTCTGTAAACCACTTAGAGGGGGGGGGGTGTAAAGCACTGTGAAGGGGTATATAAATCTAAGTGCTATTGCTAAAGTGCTATTGCTAATAAACCCTTCGACTTCTTTTTACTAGAACATATTCATGAGAACAAATATGCAGTTACGTTTTGGAGGTTTTTTTTGTTTTGTTTTTTTAAATGTCTATGTACATAAGTGTTGTTGTTGATTTCTGCTTACTTAGTAGAGACAGATTATCCACAGAGAGTTGTGTTTAGTAATGCAAGAAGCTGTCGTATAGGTCTACACTTTGGTTAGATCTTGTCCAGATTGTTCAAACATGCTTCACCTGAGACTACCCCAGATAAGACTGCTAGCTGGTGCAAGGTAGAGGGATCACATATTGAAAAATTTGCAGTGGTTGTTAATTACTTAACAGGCACAGTTTAAATCTGTAAGTGACTTGAACTGACCATCCAAGGGAACTTCTTTCCCATTTGAATTTGTCTATATGTTAAAACTTGCAGGGAAATCTTCTCAGAAATACCCCTATGACAAAATTCTATCCAATGGAAGGCACCTCTTCTGTAAAAATGCATCTCTTTTGCTAGACATTCAATTATTAATCATCTTTAGTATTAATTTTAAAGAATCATGTTATTCTTTTTGCTCTTTTTAATGGAAAGGTAGGGTAAATTGAATAGGTCAATAATACTGTATATCCAAGACTGTTTGGGCCATATCATCTGGCAGTAGCCTTCCAAGTTTTTAGCCAATGTTTTAGTAAAACTACTAGAAGATGAAGATTAAAATTGAGATTTTCTGCATGGAGCGTATATGCACTATTATGTTGCATCACTATGGCCAATATATTTTGGTTGATATTTTAATTTTATGGAATCTTCATACTCAGGTTAACATAATAAGCAACAGGATTTGGTTGTCACTGTTGCACTGATATGGGGGTGAACTGCAGCTTTCTCATCTAAGAATTTTTTCCCCCTCTCTTGCATGAAGGCAATTTAACAACATCAGCTTTAAAGCATCCACGGTTTGCTATCCTACAAGCCTGAAGTTGGGGTTGCTTGCCTGCAAATTTCATAAGACTATTTGAAGATATTTCTAAAGTGATCTGCTGGGGATTCTTCTTTCCCAAAGTGATCAAGATATGGTTTCTGCTCTTTCTGGGAATTGTTTTATGCCATAATACAGCAGCATTTCTTTTTTTTTTTACTTTTCCCATTTTTGTAGACTCTGTGATTGT
The DNA here is from genome assembly GCA_023970755.1 of Azemiops feae. Taxonomy (NCBI): domain Eukaryota; kingdom Metazoa; phylum Chordata; class Lepidosauria; order Squamata; family Viperidae; genus Azemiops; species Azemiops feae. The sequence continues at coordinate 208,050 of JALGBA010000172.1, read as the reverse complement.
GCTAAATATGTTTGTTCCTCACCTCCATCCCACTTGGCACAAAAGCAAAAACACCCTTCATGATGACTCTGCAATGAGGCACTTAAGGCACTTAATGGCAATGTAGATTTATGCAGCTATGTGTTCTTCTCTCCTGTTATGACTATTTCATGCCTTGGAGTCTCTTGATTTGCTCTTTCTGCCCTGCTACCCCCATCAACTGGGAAGTGAATTGCATGCTTAGGCCTCTGGCAAGAGAGAACTCAAAAGGGAAGTTTTGAATTATATCAGTGTTAGGCTCAACATCAATAACATGATTTAGATAGAACAGTTTCCTTCCATTTTCCCCTGTTTGATTGTTAACTTCCAGATTTTGAAGTTTGTAGTAGATCAGGTTGATAACATTGAGACCTAGGGAGATAGGGAGAAGAGGGGGATTGTCAGGTTGTGTGATGTGATGGATAGCTTGGTGGATGCAGTCAATAGAAAAGCAGATTTAAATCCCTAATAATGCATGGAAGCTACTACTATAATTTTGACAAATTCCCAGCCCATCATCCCTTTTTTTCACTTCTTTTCAGTATAAAGATGTTCCACACATTGGCAGGGATGGACTTTTGTCCTGCCCTCCAAAGGAGAAGACAGTCAAAAATTGCTGCCTGACACATCTCAAAAACTAGGCCAACGAAGTCCTGTCTTACAAGAGTGGGGGGCACCATTTATGCTGTTATTGTACGGAATGAGAAACGGAGAAGGTGATTCTTCCCCTTTATTGCTGTCTTTCTCCCCAACCCCAAGTACAGAGTCTTAGCTACCTTTCATTATGGTGATCTCTGCCTTTACCTGCAATTGGAGAGTGCTGCCTACTGCTGCCCGTATGTAGCCTTGAAGGACAGAAGAAAGTAATTCAGATAAAGATAAAAGAGGTAGAACGGGAAGCACGCTGCAACTTGAAAATATTGATGTCAGCCCTATAAAATAGATCAGACTAAGAAACAGACACTGTGCATACTTAAAACTAATTTTACTAAAACAGCTATAGTAACTTAATCTTTCAAGTCTTCCTTGTTCTTGACTCTTCCATTGGTGTCTTAGTAACAGATCTTCCTCTGTCATTTAAAGTCATATTGTATACTCACTATATCATGAGAGCAATCAGAAAACAGAGGCAAGGGTAGGAGTCGTGATGGCACAGTGGTTAGAAGATAGTATAGCAGGCTAATTCAGCTCACTGCCAGGAGTTTGATCCTCACCTTGTTGACTCAGCCTTCCATCCTTCCAAGATCAGTAAAATGAGGACCCAAATTGTTGAGGGCAATATGCTGACTCTGTAAACCACTTAGAGAGAGATGTAAAGCACTATGAAGCGGTACATAAGTCTAAGTGCTATTGCTATTGTCCTGATGGGAGGGAGCAAGAGATCCATGCTGAGGCAGGGAAGACAGAAAAAAGCAGGCAGCAGAAACAGGGTAGGGTTTCCCTTTCTGCTCCTCTCTCCCCTAACAGCAAGGGTGGACAATTGAAATAGCCAAGGCTACCAATAGCAAATTTGGGTGAGCCTGTGTTATCCTCAGCAATTAAAAGGTAAACGGTCCCAGAACTACAGAACCACATGGCTGGATGGAAGAGGATGCTCCTCCAGCAAGCCAATTAGAGCCCTGCATATCATTGCCATACTGTACTTGAGGATCCACCCCCATGGAAAACACCAAGTTACACAGAGGAGGTTTGTTCTATTTTCCATAAGAAAATCTTAATTGTCTTCCAAATGACTTTATCTCAGGCTGGCCCTAAGATGAAGATATTATGCCAGTAATTGGCAAACAGGCTATCTCAAAGCTGAGAAAAGAAAGCTGTGTGGTTGAGTTCAGAGTAAGGTTGTGTGAATGAGCTCCAGTCCACTTGGATGGAACACATCATTTTGTGGAGACAAAATGCTCTTCTTTAAGGCACTTTGCTTCAAGAAGATGGGTTCAGTCAGATCCGTATCTTCTGTTCAGTAAGAGGGCTACTATGCTCTAATATGTACAATTGTGCTGCTTCCTTTTGAAGGGGAACTTTGATCAAAGTGCTGATGAATCAAAGGGCCTTTTTGTAACTCTGTAGGATCCTGTGAAGTACACCTATGAGAACCATCTCAGATGTCTTGAGGAAATGGCTGGACAAAAACAAGGCAATATTTTTCTTTCCTTAAAAAGGGACAGCAGCATTTAAATGAATCAGAAGCATAAAGAACATTTTCAAAAGTGTACCCCTGAAATTTCAGTGAATTTAAATTTTTCAATCTCTGTGTTTTCAGATGTATTATTTTCATTTTGAAAGAAACAAGAAAATTGTTTTCAATTGCTGTGGTGTGGTATCTGTATTTATATCTCTCTAACTCCAGCCATATATTCATACTATGAGTAGCCCACTCATATTGTATAAGCAATGACTAAGGTTTTTTTTAACTATAACATCAGATATTGGCTTTTCCAGGTTTCTCCAAGTTGTTCCCTACCCTGAAACACTGAATAATGAATCATAACTTCATTTTACCTTTCTCTGCTACCTATTGATCCTGAATGATTTCCATTTTTGCTTCCTTGTGACTTGGACTCCAGCTGCCTATGGAATCTGGTTGAATCACATTGTAGAACATTTTATTCTGATGAAGCAAATTTGTTCTTCTATAAAAGTAAAGCTTGGTGATGGGCAAGATTGGGTTAACGATGGCTAAAAGCCTACATCAGTTTTCAAGGAAGTGTAGATTGGTAGCCTTCCCAAATCTGGCACGTATACAGGTACACACAGGTGAGTTGGGATTACAATGCCTAAAATCCCAAGCCAGTGTGACCAGGAGTTCTGGGAGATGCAGTTCTTGGACATCTGAAGAGAGCCCAGTTGGGGAATGTTAGACTGTGGTTTCCAAAGACTCTTGTTGTTGTTGTTAGTTGCGAAGTCGTGTCCGACCCATCGCGATCCCATGGATAACGTTCCTCCAGGCCTTCCTGTCCTCTACCATCTTCTGGAATTCTTATCTTATCTTATCATCTCTTAGAATTCTCTAATAACCCAGCAATACAACCTCTTCCTCCTTATCCAAGCATCCTCAAAAGTATCCAGTTCTTAAGCATCATAAGCTAGAAGCCAGGATAGGTACATTGTTTCTCTGTTGATAGTTATCCATTTCTATAATTCCTTGTCATTATTTATGGGATCAGATTGCCTATCCTTGACTTCCTTGATTAAAAAAAAAAGTCTTGTTCACATCTTCCCCCTTCCTTCTTACACTTTTATATAACTGGTATTACTGAGAAGGACTGGTGTGTAATATTTCCAAGCCCCTTCCATAGAAAATAAGATTCTAGCCTTTTCTCTTTTCTAGGTGAGTTTAGAAGAAGTAAGCTAATTACAACATAAACTGGGGAAAGCATGCCCTGAAGAATTAATGTGGTACATCTTTTTTCCTATCAATTCTCATTCAATTTAATGAGAAAGAAATCGCTTTGGAATTGCTTTCAAGGTGAAGAGACTATCTGTGAAATTCTTATACTCAGAGTGTGGTATTCTTGCACTTACTTAGTTACAGGGTGGACAAGATTTACGTGCGAATATCTTATATTTCATCGTGCAATCTTTTCTCTTAACAATTTGCAGCCTTTCCAGCTTTCTCTCATTCAATTAAATCCCCAAAGAAGACATCTCAGCTCCAACCCCCTCCTATCTTGCTGTTGTTGTTTTTTTTCTGATTAGAGAGTGAGAGCAGCGAGGAAGGCTTCAGAATGTTGAGAAGGTGTGTAACAGAAAACACCAACAAAATACCCTCTCCTGCCCCAATGATAGCTGAAAAATGCCACACACAAAAAAAAGTATCAAATTCTTAAGAATACTAAAAATAAGGTAGAAAAGCAGAAATCCTTTTTTTTTCCAAAATGAAAGGGAAACATTGAGAATTAATAGGTATATGTTGGCACAGAATTAAAAAGCAGCTGATAACAGTTCTGTTGAATCTAACAAAGAATTTGTTCACCAGCCTAGTTTGTTCACAAACTATCAAACTAAGAGAATCCTCCTGGTGATATTCCTAAGTGAATGAAGGCAAATATACATGTCCCAGGATAATGGTATAGGATCCAATCTGGGTCAGTCACTGGGACCAGAGGTTTAGCCTCTGAGCTTTCAGACTTGTACTACAGCCCATCCTCAGGGAACTCCAGTCTAGCAGAATGTGTGAGAGAAATTCCCCAGGGATGGGCTTCAGCACAAGTCCAAAAGCTCAGAAGACTAAGCCTCTGGTCCCGGTGACTGACCCAGATTGGATCCTGCAATATTCCTCAGCAATCAGCATTCAGAGGCATGCTGTCTTACTTTTATCTTCTAGATACAATGACTAGTAGCCATGCATATCTCAAGGTTCACCTCAATTCACCTTGGTGGTTTATTATTTTGTTTAATTCATTGATTCTAATTGCTTCTTGTCTTTCCTCCAGGGAGCCTAGTGCAGTATACATGGTTGACTCACTTCCCCCATTTTAGCATCATGACAGTCTTGTGAGGTAGATTAGACTGTGAGTTAGTGACTCTCCCAGCATCTTCCAATGAGCTTCAGAATTGTATGAGGATTAGAACTGTGTTATCTCCAGACTTGGAGCAAACTATTAAACTACTATTTTGAATTCTGAGATTGAGTGAGACATGACCTCTCTCTCGCTCTTTTTTTTTTCCTCCTGTGCAGCCGCAGATATGCAGTATGTCATATACCTCTGTGAATATTATTCTCAAAGAGAATATATTCAGTTAAAGCCATAAGATCCTTGAGAATTGCTTCACTAAGCAGGAGGCTCAAATAAACTCTCGGATATATTTTGTGGATGAATTCCTTTTGGTTGCTTAGAATTCATCCATTGGATTAATCTGTCCAAATTCAGTAGCTCATCAGAAAGTGTTTTCCATTCTATCCCTCCCCCAAATCCAAAACATTTGTAACATTGAAATGCAAACTCCTTTGCAGTGGGAATTTTTATTAACTGGTGGTTAATCATTAACTGGAGGACTCTCCCAATGTAGGAAAGGCCTTGGCATGATTATTTTATGAGGGTCGTCATCTCTGTTTGCACTTTATTTTCCAGTACATTCTATTTTCGCTCAGGATGACAAGTTAGAATATATAGCTCCCAGGCAAGTGGGAGGTTAGGTGGATAATCAGCAAAGTGAATTAAAAATGGAAACCGTTATTTTCATGACTCCTTCTTCCCTTCTCCTTTGAGGATTTGCATTCATGAGGCAACTGGTATATTTAATACTTCAGTAGATGAGTTGTTTACTCCAAAATGCATCAGTATTTATGAAATAAACAAGATTTGCAGACACTTCAGAAATTCTACTTTTCCTGCTTTATTTTGTGTCTCATCTCATTTCTTAAAGAGTGGCATGGGAAGTGTGACCTTGCAGCAGACTCCTGTAGGGCAGAATGCATTTCCTGAGGCTTCAGATCTTTCCTTTGTTTAATTTCAGTTAAGATAAATTGCTGCAGAATTTACATCTGCTTTGGTTGACTACATGAATGTTTTTATCGGAAAATAGATGGAGAGGATAGGACATCCTGGATCTCTTGAACTTTTGGCATCTCTCAGTGGCTGGACTTATATTCTCTTTTGGGTCAGCTGGCAGGACGTTATTTTATAGTGATCTTTATCTTTTCTGTCAGGCCATCTAGAAAGTGGAGCTGAAGAACTGCAGTTCAACATCTAGTTTGTTGACCTGCAGTGTTGCACATGGTTCCTTCTTGTTCCCCATGCTGTTCAACAGGTACATGGAACTACTGGAGAAGGACATTTGGAACTTTGGAGTGTGGTGCCATCAGAACTGTATGCTGATAATACTAGACTAGTTTTTTTTCTTTACCATTCAAATCTAAAGAACTGATTAGTATCTTTAAATGTTGCCTAACCTTAAAAATTGCCTAGATAAGAAAGAGGACACTTCAAGCACTCTGATAGTGTCTATGAGTTTATGATTCTATAAGTACCGAGCGAGTTCAGTATTTGAAAAGAACAAAGGAAACTGACACTATCCAAGTTTCCCTGAGATACAGTGTGTTTGTGTGTGTGTGTGTGTGTGTGTGTTTGTGTATCACATACACACACACATACATTATATGCAGATTCCCTCTGTTCCCCTTGGATAAAGATTTCATGAGTCATGGAATAATAAATGAGCCTTTCTGCATATTTATTCATAGCAACTCAAGCCTGAGTCTCGTGAGATTAAACAAAATATAATTAAAATTCTATCCCGATTTAGGGGAAAAAAATACCCTGCACCACCAAATGAAATCTTCAGATGGTGAGAAGCTGGGAAGAGGAAATGAAAAAGCTATGAAAGTTGGGTGATCTTAGCTGCTCCTCTGCAACCTCAAAGAGAAGAACAAGGGAAAGTACTTGAAATTATATACCTTGTCATTCATTGTGCCTCTTGTTCCTATTCCTCATTGAAAATGGAAAAAAAATAAAGCTCAGAAATGAAGATTTCTTTATGAAAGTTATATTTCAGAAAGATAAAAAACAAAGAGCCCATTATTGAGCTGTTGTGACTTCTTTTCTTATTCTTCCCAGAAACAGACAGATCTACAGTATTTCCCTTATGGCATCTTCTTCAAAAATATCTCTCTTTTTCCTCCTTTCAATCCTGGATGTCTATTCTAATTACCTCTAATATAATTTTAGAGGTGGTGACGTTCGACAGGTTCAGAAATCTGTATGAACATCTACACTCATTCCTTCATATATTGTAGTGCTGTGTTATATACATTTCTGCATAAGTTGTGCATCACTTTCTCTACTGCAAAAGCAAAAGGCTATTTGTAATCCAGATTGCATAATAGCTCAAAGAATGCTAATTTGGTCAGTTTGTATTAAAATGCCGATCATACAGTGTTCTTCCTTGCCAAACTTTCTAAAATAACCCCAAACCTACCTGAAAATAAGATATGCTCAGTGTCTCCTTTTGGATGAATTTTGTAACCTCATCATGTATTTATGAGAGGCATGTACTGTAAGAGGGATCTCGGAGTCCTAGTGGACAATCACTTAAATAGAAGCTAGCAGTGTGCTGCAGCTGCCAAAAAAGCCAACACAGTGCTAGGCTGCATTAACAAAGGGATAGAATCAAGATCACATGAAGTGTTATTACCACTTTACAATGCCTTGGTAAGGCCACACTTGGAATACTGCATCCAGTTTTGGTCACCACGATGTAAAAAAGATGTTGAGACTTTAGAAAGAGTACAGAGAAGAGCAACAAAGATGATCAGGGGACTGGAGGCTAAAACATATAAGGAACGGTTGCTGGAATTAGGTATGGCTAGTCTAATGAAGAGAAGGATGAGGGGTGACATAATAGCAGTGTTCCAATATCTCAGGGTCTGCCACAAAGAAGAGGGAGTCAAGCTATTCTCCAAAGCACCTGAAGGCAAGACAAGAAGCAATGGATGGAAACTAACAAAGAGAGAAGCAACCTAGAACTAAGGAGAAATTTCCTGACAGTTAGAACAATTAACCAGTGGAACAACCTGCCTCCAGAAGCTGTGAATGCTCCAACACTGGAGGTTTTTAAGAAGAGAATGGATAGCCATATGTCTGAAATGGTATAGGGTTTCCTGCCTGAGCAGGGGATTGGACTAGATGACCTCCAAGGTCCCTTCCAACTTTATTATTATTATTATTATTATTATTATTATTATTATTATTATTATTATTATTATTATTATTATTATTATTATTATTATTATTATTATTATTATTATTATTAATTTTTATTCATTAAACATGAACCTCAGTCAACTGAACATTCAAATTGGCTGGCGCTGATGGTTGACACGGTTTGCTACCAGCATCCTAGGTGTCAACCAGGTACCTCCTTAAAATATAAGATGTTCCGAGTAGCGCAGTTTTTTGTAACATTGCTGGAGTTATTGCAGGAAGCTGCAGTTTCTTGATGTATTTTGCAAAGTTTTTGGACATAGTTCCCACTGCCCCAATGACAATGGTACCACTGTTACACGTTTCATCCATAATCGCACAGTTTCGATGGCCAGGTCGCGATATTTCATAATTTTTTCCAATTCTTTTTCTTTGACTCTGGCATCTCCTGGTACAGTGATATCAATCAGCGGTACGCTTCGGTTCTCTACAACTGCGATATCCGGCATATTGTGTTCCAAATGGCGATCTGTCTGTATTCGAAAATCGAATAATAATTCAAAATTATTATTATTATTATTATTATTATTATTATTATTATTATTATTATTATTATTATTATTATTATTATTGTTGTTGTTGTTGTTGTTGTTGTTGTTGTTGTTGTTGTTGTTGTTATGTTTATCCCCCTCTCAGTCCCACCCAAAAAAGAAAATGAACAAAAACCGATCATATATGTCTGTCAGAAACAATCTTTCTCCATGCTTTTGCCTAAAACAAATGGAAGATTTATTTTTTATCCTGAAGGTGATTGCAAGCTTCTAGTAACACTGATGTTATGCTCTTACTTTTTTTATCATTCTTTTCACAATGGGTAGATTATTGCAATGTGTTTTATGCAGAACTCACTTTAGGAAGGATCCAGCTATACTCCATGCAAACCAACTGTTCTTGAAGCAAACTGTGACAGTTAAGCTGCTAACTATACTGTATATATCAGGGTCTTATTTTATCTTTCTTGAAATAAGTATATTGGTTACTAATTGTTTTGGAGTGCAATTTGAGGTGTTGTCTTTAAACATTAACCAACTAAATCAGTGTTTCCCAACCTTGAGAACTTTAAGAAATGTGGACTTCAACTCCCAGAATTCCCTAGCCAAAGTTCTCCACATTGGGAAACATTTCTCTAAATGAATTGGACTGATCTACTAGAACAGGGCTTTTCAACCAGTGGTACGCGTACCACTTATGGTACATTAATGAGTGGTAGGTGGTACGCAGCCCTGCCTAGCCAAGTGTAGTGGGGAAGGGAAAGAGCCAGCGCAGGCAAGGACTTACAGTGAGAGAGTCCTCTGGAGCTGCAGAGTGGCTGGGCGAGGTAAAGGCCCCAGGCTCACTTCTGGCTCACCCTCCCCCATGAGAAAGGAGGAGGAGGGGGGCGGAGACAGGAGAGGCTATAAAAGGAGGCAGTTTGGGCAGGAGAGGGAGAGAGAGAAAAAGCAGCAGCCTTGGGAGGAGGCAGAGTCAGCTCTAGCTGCAACAAAGGGAAAGAAGAAGAAGGAGGGTGGGGGGAGAGGAGATCAAGCAGGCCGGCCATGAGCCGATCTACAACTGCTGTGGCAGACACCTGTGCTGGCAGCAGCAAACAGGCAAGAAATGCAGTGGGGGAGGGGTCACCCTCCAAGAGGAATGAAAAAAGGCAGCAATGGCTGGAGGTGAGGCATGGAGGGAGGGAGATGGAGAGTGGAAGGATTCTTATGTGCTTTTGTGACTTTGAAGTTCTGGGATTTGTGCAATGTGGGTTTTGTGTTCTTAAGGAGTGTTTGGCAATTTCTATTTGGCTGATGTCTCATGTTAGCTTCTATTGCTCTGCTATTGTTAGCTGTAAGTTTTGCTGCAAGGGATTTTGAAGTATTTTTCTCCTGAATGGATTTTGCCTGTAGCATTCCTTTACTTATGAATGGAGCCATTTGGGGAGGCTGCCTTAGCCAGCAGCCAATACTTACTACATTTTTTTTCTTCCTTAAGTGCCAGCTGCCAGCTCCTTACTTTCCTTTCTAGCCAGTAGCTAATTCTTAAAGGGGAATGTGCCTTTTTAAGCTAGTTCACTCAGGAGCTTGTCTTTTCTGTCTCTGGAGGCTTTTCCTTGTTTGATCAATATATGGAAGAGGGAAAATATGGGGCGGGGTTTCAAATTTTTCCTTCAGAAGGAGATGGGAATGAGAAAAAGGGAGGCAGGGAAGGGAGGGAGGCAAGGAAGTCCCGCCTTAGCACTTGGCCACCAGCAGCTCTGCCATTGACTTTGCTTGTCAAAAGGTTGCAGAAGGGGATCACATGACCCTGGGACACTGTGACCATCATAAATATGAATCAGTTGCCAAGCATCCAAATATAAATCACATGACCCTGGGCATGCTGCAATGGTCATACAGTAAGTGTGAAAAATGGTCATAAGTCATTTCAGTGCAATTGCAGCTTTGAACAGGTTGGTTTTTTTGTTGGTCATCAAGTTTTTGACACCTTGCTAGGTGGTACTCGAATATTGCCATATCCTAAAAGTGGTACAATCGGTAAAAAGGTTGAAAAGCCCTGTACTAGAAGGACTGCATTTTTCAGTGTGATCCTGCTGAAGAGGAATAGGTCCAAGCACTAAAGTCAGCAAGACATTATTTCATCAAGACCTATTTCATAGAACATATGAGTTCTATCAAATAGAACCTCTTGCTCAGAAGAAAACCCTTAACCAACATCTGGCCCTTGTTTGAAAAGGGGAAGGGAGTCTTCAACTTGCTGAAGCAAACTGTTCTTACCATAGGAAGGTTGTCATTGATTATATAAAAAATTCCTTTCCATGCATTACTTCCAAGTTTTGAACTTTAGAGATTTGGACTTCCCACTTAGCACCCATTCTTTCAGTTTTATAAAATGAAGTCAACACCTTGTTCAGGCAGGCTTTTTGCTATTAGCTGATGTTTGTATGTCTATGGAGATTCTCAATCATCCAGGTCATGGTTGTCCCAAAGGTGCTTTTCCAAAAGGCAACTGAACTTTCTTTCTTTTTTTTCCTTGAAACTGTTTTGCTTCTCACCCAAGAAGTTTCTTCAGAACTGAAGAAACCTCTTGAATAAGGAGCAAAATGTTTTGAAGGAAAAAAAACCAAGAAAGTCCAGTTACCTTTTGGAAAAGCACTTTTGGAACTGATGTTTGCATATTTCCAAGTTGGGTTTTAATTAGTTGAGTAAATCCATGTATAGTTGTGTGCTTGTGAATGTTGTTTTCTATTCTACTTCTGTTTCTATTCTAGGAATGAAAGGCAGGACACAAAAAACATGTATACATAACATGTCTATGTTAAATTGGCTACTTAACACAACTTGTACTTGCTGGGCTATGGATTAGGGTTTGAGATGTATTAGGTTAAAATCACACACACCCCACTAGAAGCACTGAGAAATAAACATGGCATATTCAAATGAGACATTTAGAGAATGATGACCTATTTTAGAATGATGGAATACAATCATTGTTGAATATGAGTCAGCAGTTTTATGTGCTGCCAAAAAAGCAAATGCAATTTTAGGTTGCATCAACTGAAGTATGCTACGCACTGAGTAATGAAGCTAAATCACAGGAAGTATTTTTCCCCCTTTTATTCTGATTGGATCAATGCCCACCCTTAAGTGTTCCAATATCTCAGGGGCTGACACAAAGAAGAGGGAGTCAAGCTATTCTCCAAAGCACCTGAAGGCAAGACAAGAAGCAATGGATGGAAACTAACCAAAGAGAGAAGCAACCTAGAACTAAGGAGAAATTTCCTGACAGTTAGAACAATTAATCAGTGGAACAACCTGCCTCCAGAAGTGGTGAATGCTCCAGCACTGGATTTTTTAAAGAAGAGACTGGACAGCCATTTGTCTGAAATGGTATAGGGTTTCCTGCCTGAGCAGGGGGTTGGACTAGAAGACCTCCAAGGTCACTTCCAACTTTATTATTGTTGTTGTTGTTGTTGTTGTTGTGGTTATTTCCACTTAAGAGCGTCATATTTTAGGATTCAGAGAGAACCTGGAACAGATTTCAAGAAGTGCAAATGGAATTACTGAAAGCCCAGAAACCTTTGACAAAAGATTGAAAGAACTTTTAATGTTTCATCTTGAGAAGAGAGGACTGAGAGGAGATAGGCTTCTACTCGTCCAAGAGCTGAAGCTATATTCCGCAGAAGAAGGTCAAGACCTGGTTTTCCATCACTGCTGTATATAGTGCAGGTCATGAAATGATGGATACCAATAAAAGAGGATAGAGTTCAACTGAGTGATGTAAAAATGTAACAGTTTAATAACAGAACCAATTAGTCAGAGAGATGGAGAGATTATCCTCACTGGATATGTCCAAGCAGAGATTGGAACTTTTTCTTTTACAGTTTCTTTTGTTTGGATTAAATTGGACCCTTTAGTGTTTTTCAGTGTTTTTGTCCAAATTCCCTAGCGAGCATGAATTCTCCAGCCAGAATTCTGGGAGTTTGTCCAGACATCCAAAAGTTGCCAAGGTACAGAAATACTGCATTAACCTGATTATATCCTTCTAAATCTTATGTGAAAGCTGAATTGCTGAATTGTTTATAAGATGATAAAATTTTACCTAAATTTTATCTTGTTACACTGAAATGATTGAATACCTCTCCAATCAAATGAAAAAACCTTGCACATAGAATATTAGACTGTCCTACAGAAAAAGTTATGGCTGGTTCTCTATTTTTGTCTGGGGAGAGAGAAAAATGATAACAATAAAGATTAGCTACTTATGAACATAATAAAAAGAAATGAAGCAAAAATGGATTGTTAGTTGATAATGTTACTCCTTTTTTGGCTTGCTAATTTACCAATACAATTTCTGAACAAACAGGAGGGAAAAAAAGGGAAAAAGAAAAATCAGATATGGGTGAAAGTGAAATGAACAGATTTATCCATCCAGGCACCTGATTTTTTTTAATTGTTTTTAATATTTTTAATGAGTAGCTAGCAAGTTTGCAAAACAAAGTGCCCACCTCTAATATCATTACTATTTTCCAAAATGCCTCTGCATCCAATGTGCCCAAGGACTCACATTTTAGAAAGTAAGGATTGATAGGTGGCTACAAAAGGGTGATTATCTGCCAAGGTTGGAGTGGATAGAAGGTCAACTGGATTGTTAGTAAAAATCCTGAAATCTAGAGAAGTAGCAGACAACAGCAATTTGCCTTGTGCCAGATTTGCTTTCTGGCAAATGCATATTTTGTGATTAATTGTGCCTACCATTTCTGTAATTAGGTAGTCAGGTCCTTTTGTGACCTACTCTTAAAATTCAAAAAGTGAATATAATTCAAAAAGAAAAGAGTCTGGGAGGAAAATCTGAGGCTGGGGAGAAGATATAATCCAAGTGTTGTTGTCATTTCTGACCCTCGGCCACTCTATGGATTAGCACTCTCCATACCCCTCTGTCACGCACTGCCTTCCTCAGGTCCTCCATGGTCATCTCAATATCATCTTTTATAGAGTCCAGCCAGTGGCTGCTAGGGCGTCCCCTTCTCCTTTTTCCGTTGATCACACCCAGCATGATTGACTTTTTGAGTGAGTCAGTCCTCATGACATGACCAAAGAAATACTCCATAATCCAATAACATTCAGTAGCTTGAAAAGTACAAGGAGATGAGCCAGAGACTTGGTCAGAAACACTAGAGGTCAAAACAAAGCTGGAGTCAACAATGGGAATTCACAACACCACGTGCCAAAGTTGCTTCTAGCAAGGAAAGGCACTCCCTGTGCAGTTAAATCCTCTTCCTGCCAACTGCACACAGCTGAAGTTTTTCCTGCTCAGTATGTGCCAATAATGAGGCACTGAACTTGCTTGTAGAGTCAGCATCTTGCTGCTTGATCGGAAGGCGCTTACTTTGCCGGGGTGCAGGATTCTCAGGACAGGGAAGTGTGTCTGCCTTATTTGCCCTCATTTAGCTAAAGAAAGATCAGTGCTGGCTGAGGAGTGGCCTGGGAGGGTATCAGTATTGCATTTGGCGGCTGTTGAATCCCTGTGTGCAACACCTAGTGAGTGTTGTGATTCCTCGCCAGCCAGTAGATCCGGCAGCTGAGTCTGAGGAATCAGATGAGGAGGAGGAGTGACATTAGAGTCAGAGGAAGGCTCTGAGGAGCTCCAAGACTTACAGTTGGATGAGGAGCCTGGCCCCTCTACTCGCGCTCAGGCTGAGACACAGCTGTGCTGGGAGCCTGAGTTGGACAGTGATAAAGAACAGTTGGGACAAATCCTGGATGCACAAATGCTCAGGAAAGAGAAGCGAGTAGGACAGAGGAATGCAATGGAGCAGCTCCAAAGGCAAAGGAGAAGGCATTAGGAAGCCACGCCTTGGCTGAATTATAAAAGGGAAGGTGTGGGATGTGCTGGTTGCCAAAGGCAACTGTTCATGTTGAGGATCGAGTTTCTGTGGACTGTGTTTGCCTTGGACATTGACTCAGGTCTGTGAGAATAAAAGGGGTTGTTTTTTTCTTGCGGTTCCTGCCTGTTTCTTGGAAGAGGGGTTTCTCCTTGTGAGCATAACAAGCACTCACGTAGGCTGGGACAGAACAGTGAGACCTGATCAGCCCATATCCTGGAGCCCGGCTCTGAGGCCATGATAATAAGGCTAAAAGTAGATTGGCATGATCTCTATTTCAGGTCCTGATTTGGCCTGCCACTTGTTTTGTTTAATTTCAACGTTCCTTGTCTTTAAGGATATGCCGGATCTTTCCATACTTGGTGGGCAGAGTAGAGATAAACCTGTTAAATCGAGCCACTGAGACTAGGTGAGAATTTTGCTAGGTCTTTATAAATGGGATAGAAAGAATTTGAGATTAAAAATTACAGGAATATAGAAAAAATGAAATTAGGAGGTTTAGCTAGGCCAGGGGTAGGCAACCTCGGCTCTTTTATGACTCATGGACTTCAACTCCCAGAATTCCTGAGTCAGCTGACTCAGGAATTCTGGGAGTTGAAGTCCATGAGTCATAAAAGAGCCGAGGTTGCCTACCCCTGAGCTAGGCCTAAGAATAACTTAATTTACGGTTGAATTGCTGCATTTTAAAAAAAAAACCCTCCCCAAGTAAATAAAATACATGCAGTGAAAGAGATGCCAGTAATCATCCAGTTATGGTAAGAGAGAGAATCTAGATATAGAGCTCTATATTTTTTATATAAAAATCTATAGAAGGGTGAGAGGCAGTCTGCTGTTGTGGTTAAGACATTGGGGTAGAAACCAGGAGACTATGAGTTCTAGTTCTGCCTTAGGCACAAAGCCAGCTAGGTGACCTTGGGCCAGTCACTCTCCCTTGCCCCTCTGAAATAGGGTAATGGCAAATCATTGCAAAATCTTGCCAAGAGAATTTCAGGGACTAGTCCAGGCAGTTGCATGTACATAACACACTCACACAAACACACACGGATTAAAACTTTTCTTCTTTTTCCAATTCACCTTCCCCCTCCCATAGAACCTCAGAAAATAAACTGTGACAGATTGGTCTCAGAAAAAGAGGTTACAGAGTCCTTACTACTCATAACAATTGTATATATCATGCACATTGAGGGCTAGTATAGACCTCAAAAACAATCAATGCTGCCTATTTGCTAGAGCAAATTATGAGGTACAGAAAGAAGGTGATAGAGAGTGTTCAAAAAGTCACCGAGTAAGCAATTCTGCATCTACTTCTAAGAATAAGCCAGTCTGAAATGAAGATGCTTATTCAGGATTGTAGTGATACATTTAAAATTCACAATCCCATTCCCATGGTTGTGGGCCCATCAAAAGAGCAGCATCAAATCAGCCAACCTAGCAGCTGGGCATGTTGAAAGTTAACAAACAAGATTTTAATCACTCCCTTTATTATTATTATTATTATTATTATTATTATTATTATTATTATTATTATTATTATTATTATTATTATTATTATTATTATTATTATTATTATTATTATTATTATTATTATTATTATTATTATTATTATTTTACTTCATCATCATCGCTGCCACAACCATTATTGAAATTATTTTTATTATTATTCACAGTGCCCAAGAGTATAGATCAGGGGTAGGCAACCTTGGCTCTTTTATGACTGGTGGACTTCAACTCCCAGAATTCCTGAGCCAGCATAGCTGGCTCAGGAATTCTGGGAGTTGAAGTCCACGAGTCATAAAAGAGCCAAGGTTGCCTAGCCCTGGTATAGATGGTCATGAGGGCAATCCAGCCAAATTGTATTTTATCTCTTTAGCTAGTGATGGTCTTATCATTTAAATGAATTTAAAATATGAAACTGCACTTGCTCTGTCATTACAAAGCTTGGGACATTATTGGGAGAGGATGATAATGAGTTTGACACATTTCATTACATGAAGACCCCATCTGTCCCTCCTTATCCATTTTGTAAAATCACCTAGTTCTAATATTGCATGATTCTACTATTAGTAAGTGTAGAAACAAGACTCAGCTTAAGCTTTTCTGACTGTCTTTCTGACTGTCAGGCTTTTCTGACTCATAGGTTCGTTCTAGTTGTTCAGTCCCATGAATCACAGCATGCCAGGCCCCCTATCCAACACTGTCTCCCAAGTCTGCCCAAACTCATGTCCATGCGTCAATGAGACTATGTAACCATCTCATCCTCTGCTGTCCCGTTCTCCTTTTGCCTTCAATCTTTCCCAGCATCAGGGTCTTTTCCAATGTGTCTTCGCTTCTCTTTTGGTGGCCAAAGTTTTTGAGCTTCAGTTTCAGTATCTATCCTTCCAAAGAATGGTCAGGGTTGAGTTCCTTTAGGACTGACTGATTTGATCTCTTTGCAGTCCAAGGGACTCTCAAGAGAATTCTCCAACAAGGTTTCTTCTACAAGACTGCAGGAAGGAATTTACATCTCTTAAAACACTGTGTGGTGGGGTGTATTTTCTATCTTGGGCTCCATTTCCATTGGTGGGGATAACCAGAAGCAAAACCTGGTGGAATGAAGTGTCTCCCTCTGACATCCCCCTCTCTTTTCCCAGCAGTTCAGTTTTACAATCACTTTCTCTTTCTGACCTTCCCATCTCTTTCTCTTTGTCTCTCCCACAGCAGGGACAA
The DNA here is from genome assembly GCA_023970755.1 of Azemiops feae. Taxonomy (NCBI): domain Eukaryota; kingdom Metazoa; phylum Chordata; class Lepidosauria; order Squamata; family Viperidae; genus Azemiops; species Azemiops feae. The sequence goes on along the minus strand of JALGBA010000172.1, from coordinate 191,265 downwards.
ATCACTCTCCTCCAAAGTCTGCAATTGCTTGTTTGCCAAAGTTCTTGAAATTCAACCAAGGGCTGCCCATGGTTACTCTCTCCTATAGATTAAATAGGCTTTTTATTTATTCTCATGTCTAGCATAACCTAATATATGGGATGTGGGAATCACTGAGGATGAGACTGAGTTGATCAGTTTTGAGAAAAAGATATCCCATTGCCTATCATTCTATTTTACCCTTTCCAGTACCCAAAAGAAGCATCAGAATTATAGGTCGCCCTAGACATAGAATATAACTGAGACCGGAATGTCCATCATTAAGCAATGCTAAATGAGTCATGGACAATTTTACTTTTTTTTGGTATGGATGTTAAGCAAATCACTGTGGTCACTAAGTGAATCCTGCATCCCCCTATTGACTTTGCTTGTCAGAGGTCCTCTGTGAAACTGATAAATGGTGATCACATGACCACAGAATGCTGCAACTGTTAATTGCCAAGTCCCAAATTCTAATTATGTAACTATGGGGATGCTGCATTGGTCATAAGTGTGGGAAACTTTTTTTTTCAGGGTCATCATAACTTACAACAATTGTTAAATGAATGGTTGTAATTCAAGGAGCACCTGTAATGCAGCACAAGCAGATACAGTTGGCCAATTCATCGTTTTTCTTCAATGCAAGAACATTTACTCTATACCTTTGCCTTTGACAGCACTCAGATACACTAACCAGGTCAGTTGTGCTGACATGAGCATTTAGCTGGAGCTTCCTCTAGTCTAAAACATCTTTATTTGCTGGTCGTAGAACAACTTCATTTTCTATCTGCTGTGAAAGTTGGCTTTTGCTAGATAAACTTTGTATGGCGTCTGAGTCTGATAAAAATGAGAAAGAAGTCATTTATTTGCCTCGATTGTGTCATGTCTTGTTCAGAGAAAGAAAGGAAGAGTTGGGAGAGATGACTTTATATCTGTGTTTTTTTCCCCTCTCTCTGTGGGAAGCATGATGCACAAGGTTGTTTTGACTGAGCTGCATTTTCTTTGGACTGTGCTGAGGTAACGCTTCCTGTGGTAGTGTGGCTGAGCAGGGTTATATTGTAAGTGGTTCCTTCTAACTCCCTGGTTCTATGGCTGTGGGCTCAGAGAATGGATATAAACATCTAAACCATTCAGAGCAGTGTTTGTGAAGATTCTCAGACACCCAGGTCATGGTTGACCCAAAGGTGCTTTTTCAAAAGGCATCTGGACTTTCTTTGTTTTTCCTTGAAGACATTTCACTTCTCATCCAAGAAGCTTCTTCAGTTTTCCTCATAATTTGTTAATCATGCTGTAGCAAGAAGGAGATGCATCCCATGGTAGTTTATCCTTAAAGTAACTCTCCATTTTTGTTTGCATATTGATGGACATATGGAAGAGACAATCAGCATTGTTTTCCAAACACTGCTAATGATAGAGAAGGGAGAGAGAGAGAGAGAGAGAGAGAATATATTTAAAGCAAATAATTGGCCCTCACATTTTTAGTACTCTAGTAGTGATCTTTCAGGATTTCAGATAAGAGTCTTTCATAGCCCTGCCTGCAAATGCCATGTATTCAGTTGGGATATTCTACTTATGTTCTAACACAAAGCTTTTACTCTTCACCAATGGCTATAGGACTGTATGATACCATGTTACATTAATCATCTACTTCTCTTTCTCCATAGTTAAAGAAAACCAGTTAAACTGTCCTTCTGCAGCCTCTCCTTAAAAAGACATCAGAAAGGTTGTGCATCCTTCAAAAATGATTAAGTCTTCAGAATGGAGGATAGAACAAGAACAACATCCCTTGCCATTCATTCATTCATTCATTCATTCATTCATTCATTCATTCATTCATTCATTCATTCATTCATTCATTCATTCATTCATTCGTATTAGATTTATACCCCATCTTTCCTCCAGGAGTCAAGTGGTCTACATAGGGCTCCCTTCTCCATTTCCCCCCCAAAACAACCCTTGAACCTGAGTATTCCTGGGATTAGACGTGACACACTGCTATATCACGTAGATTTTGCCTTTTTCAGGCTTTTGCGCGAGCCTAAACAAAGATGGGACTGTTTTAATATATGCCTTAATGTGGCTGTTTTAATTAGTCATTTCCTTAAAGCAGCTATGTGTGTTTACCACTTTGAGTGTCAAGGGAGATACAAAAAAGTGATAAAAGAGGAAGTAAAGAAGGAGAAGCTATGCGTATATTAAGCCTATGCAGAAGCTTTTTAAAAACAGAATTGATTGTTATAAAGAGGTCCAATGCTTGTGTTCTCATGAAGTCTACTGCCACCTGCTTTAATAACTTTCAAAGCATTTTAAAACCCCAGCAATTAGCAAACAATTCCACACACAGAAAAAAAAAAGTATACTGTAGAAATACAGAGAAAGGTAGCATTAAACTTCCTTAATAAATGGACTGATGTCTGACAAGGTAGTTGGAAGAAAGTGACTATAGGTTTATAGCTCATAAAGCTGTGTATATTAATATTGGGGAAGGGTGCTTAGGAATTAAGGTGGCAATTATATACTGCCTTGCCTGGGTGAATGGCAAAATAGAACATACTGGACAAGAAAAAATTGTTCGTAGCAAACCTGAATGAAAGTGATATTATTCCTCTCCTGTGCCACTCAACTGACCTTGCTCATCTGACCACAAGATGCCATCAGAGTGGACACTCTTTCAGCTAGTTATTGATTCCTGCCATTTCTCCTCTTTCCCCCTCTCTGTTTGCAAAATGCTTTTCCAGAACAGATGCAGTAATATGCCAAAGAGCCAGAGATACAAATCAGGGCCAGTATTTTAAAGTGGCATAGATACAAACTGTTACTGGATTAGGTTAGATCTCTCTAGAGACATAATTGGAGACATAATTGGAGATGATAGGTAGGTAGGTTAGGTAGGTAGGTAGGTAGGTAGGTAGGTAGGTAGATAGATAGATAGATAGATAGATAGATAGATAGATAGATAGATAGATAGATAGATAGATAGATAGATAGATAGATAGATAGATAGATAGATAGATAGATAGATAGATAGATAGATAGATAGATAGATAGATTTTATTTATTTGTTTATTTAATGTATGGCATCTACAGAAATCATGCAATCACTGATATAAACATTTAGTTTAAATAAAGCATAAACCACAATAAAACACCATAATATGGAGACATAGAATTACAGTGAGTTAGATGTTATAATTTGGATATCTAAGGAAGCCAAACATCTAACTGCCTCTGGTGTGGTTATGATGAAAGCATCCCAGGTGCCTTGAAACTTCCCAAAGAGACTTTCTTGAACTAGATAGATAGATGATAGAGACCGACAGACAGACAGGTAGAAAGAAGACAGACAGGAAATTATAGATAATAGACAGAAATACAGAAAATTGGAGACAATAGACAGATTTGCTTTCTCTTATAATCAGGGCCTCACTGAATTAAATGTACAAGCTTTTTTAGAAATAGTGCATCCTGGGATGGCTAAGACCTATTCCTCAAGAGCTCTCTCTAGATTGAGTTAAGCAGAGAATACTGAGAAACCGTTCAGAATCCATTTTTCTTCTCTGTCTTACTACAGCCAAGATCAAAGACTCAGATTTCATGGCTGCAAGAGAGCTAAAGACAGTCTTGGCAGCCCATTCATATGCATAAGAGATGCAGGATGGGAAGCTGCCACCTCCCTTCCAGTGGGCAAACATGGACACGCCGTGGTCTTGAACCTGCCACTTATAATTGGCTCTAGCTATAAATTCTGTATTTTATTCAGAAAGAACAGGCCATTAATGTAATAGTAATCCTATATTTAGCCTGGAGCCGAAAATGCCAGAAACCTACCACAACATCAGCAGAACGGGTGTTTTGTTGCCAGTTTTTTACATCTGTTGTGTACAAACAACAGAGACCTTTCCCAGATTGTTAGACTATTCCATTATACTATTTCATATGCTCCAGTATTTTTGCTTGTCCCTTTCCATAATAAACTGGATGTCCCTCTTGCCTCTTTGTATTTTTTTCCCCCTAAAGAGAAATGGGTGCTATTTAAAGATTTCTCTGGATTCAGTTGGTTGTTTTAAAATGGCCTGGCCTTCTCCTTTGAAATACCAACAATATTAATAGCAATAGCACTTTGACTTATATACCTCTTCATAGTGCCTTACAGCCGTCTCTAAATATGTCAGCATATTGCCTCCAACAATCTGGGTCCTCATTTTACCAACCTTGGAAGGATGGAAGGCTGAGTCAACCTGGAGCCAGTTAGGATCAAATTGCCGGCAGTGGGAATGCAGAGTTAGCCTACAATACTGCAGGCTAACCATTGCACCATCATGATAGATAGATAGATAGATAGATAGATAGATTAGATAGATAGATAGATAGATAGATAGATAGATAGATAGATAGATAGATAGATAGATAGATAGATAGATAGATAGATAGATAGATAGATAGATAGATAGATAGATAGATAGATAGATAGATAGATAGATAGATAGATTTAAAAAATCATCTTGTGAGGTTGGAATATTCAAGATTCTGTAAACAAGTTCCCTTTATTTAACCAGCTTGGATCAGATGACAATTTGATCAGAAAGAAACATATGAGCTATTCTTACTTTAAATCCAAAGCTCTGGGTTAGAGCAGCTGGAAAGCTGACAGTCCATGTTCGAGACCTGAGTGCTGCACAACAGGGTGAGCTCCCGTTACTTGCCCCAGCTCTTGCCCACCTAGCAGTCTGAAAGCATGAAAATGCAAGTAGATAAATAGGAAGGTAACAGCATTCTGTAAGCCCTGTGGCCACATGACCACAGAGGTGTCTTCAGACAATGCTGGCTCCAGGCAAAGAAACAGAGATGAGAACCGTCCCCAACCCCTGGTCTATAGTCCGGCACTGGTCCACAGCATGCCAGAAACTGGGTCGCAAGCGAAGGCCTATCCACAGGATGCAGGCAGCACATGAAACCATGCCCCCTCCCATCCACGGAAAATCCTGTCTCCACAGAACCAGCCTGGTGCCCAAAAGATTGAGGGCCACTGTGCTAGAGTCAGACATGACTGCACAGAGGAAATCTTTACATTTTTTAATGTGGTGTTTAAATGCTGAAAATATACAACTGCAATTTTAATGGCATTTAGCAAAACCCAAAGCAAGCAAAATAGGTGTATTAAGCTTCTATGCAGTTTCGGGGGGGGGGGGAAGTGGAATAAAAATGTCACCCTGCCCTTCCAGTAAAAGCATCCTGTCACTGCCATTTCCTCTACAACCTTGGGATTTATTTACTTCTTTGTCAGCTCCACTGTCTGAAGAATCCGGTAGCATTTCTATTTGGCAGAGCAAGTGGATGCCCTTCCTGTAACCTCCAATTAGTTCTTTCGTGAAACTTCAAGATGTTCCTCAATCAGATCTAACTGCTCTTTACACTTAGGCCACAGTGAAGAGAAAAGGACTGCTAAATCAGTCTGAAATCAGTCTGGCTGATTTAGACTTTTTCTTTGTAGTAGCAACCGTTGAAGATATCATTGGAAGCTTCAATACTAAGTCTGAAAAGGGCAAATAATCTTTCCTTAGGAATGACCTTAGATATTGAGTTTGGTCTTAATATCTAGGATTCAGAAGTATTCGATGGTCCAGTATTGCCAATCTAGATGGAGTACAGTATTGCCAATCTAGAATGCCCTCAACATTTGACCTCCAGAATTATATTGACTGTAAAGATGATGATGATGATGATGATGATGATGATGATAATAATAATAATAATAATAATAATAATAATAATAATAATAATAATAATAATAATAATAATAATAATAATAATAATAATAATAATAATAAAGTTGGAAGGGACCTTGGAGGTCATCTAGCCCAACCCCCTACTCAGGCAGGAAACCCTATACCATTTCGGACAAATGGCTGTCCAGTCTCTTAAAAAATTCCAGTGCTGGAGCATTCACAGCTTCTGGAGGCAAGTTGTTCCACTGGTTAATTGTTCTAACTGTCAGGAAGTTTCTCCTTAGTTCTAGGTTGCTTCTCTCCTTGATTAGTTTCCATCCGTTGTTTCTTGTCCTGCCTTCAGGTGCTTTGGAGAATAGGTTGACCCCTTCTTCTCTGTGACAGCCCCTGAGATATTGGAACACTGCTATTATATGCCACCTCGTCCTTCTCTTCATTAAACTAGACATACCCAATTCCAGCAACTGTTCCTTATACGTTTTAGCCTCCAGACCTCTAATCATCTTTGTTGCTCTTCTCTGTACTCTTTCTAGAGTCTCAACATCTTTTTTACATTGTGGTGACCAAAACTGGATGCAGTATTCCAAGTGTGGCCTTACCAAGGCATTGTAAAGTGATATTAATACTTCACGTGATCTTGATTCTATTCCTCTGTTAATGCAGCCCAGCACTGTGTTGGCTTTTTTGGCAGCTGCAGCACACTGCTGGCTCATATCTAAGTGATTGTCCACTAGGACTCCGAGATCTCCGAGAAGTAGTAACTGTTTTGAAGTGTTTTACTTTAAGCAGAAACATAAGAATATAATGAAAATAACTTAGTCCCCCTTCGCATACTACAAACTGAGGCAGATAAGAGTGAAGAGTCTCAAAGTACAAAACTGCCTATTTAATTTTGTATGCCTCGAGAAATTAAAGCATGTATAGTCAGAGAAGACTGTTTTCTGATAGGAACATGTGATCTCAGTGAGTGTGCTGGAATGTAGTAGGCTAGATTCTCAGGAGGGAGGGAGTGCATTCCTGAGGAGTAAGCGACAACTCAGTCCAGATATTTTGTGTGAGATAAAGAGAGTGAACACAGCCTTTCCTTAATAGTTCAAACAGTATATAGTTGATTAAGGCAGTGGAATGTTTAGTCTGGCAAGATTCTGTTCATCAGTGTGGTAAAAATAAAGCACTCAGCTTGGAAGAATCAAGGATCTTTGCTGAGTTCAACAAAGAGTACAACAACAATTTTTTAGCGAACCTTAAAAAGTTAAAAACTATCCCAAGTGCCCCTTCAAAGCAATGCATTTCCTTCTCCTTTGTCCTCATCATTCCTCCAATCAGAGAGAATATTTTCATCAATATTTTCATCATTTTTCATCTTATAAAAAGGGTAACCAGAAATCATGGGAAGGTGTTAAAAATGGCACCCCATAAGTTTCTAAATGTAAGCTGGAAAATAACAAACTGTCAAGGATTTACTGGTAGTCCTTGACTTACAGCTATTCATTTAATGACCATTGGAAGTTATGATGATGCTGAAAGAAGTGACTTCAACCAATCCTTGCACTTACGACCATCACAACTTCCCCACACTCACGTGATCAAAATTTGAGTGCAAGTCAGTTGGCATGTACTGTATTTATGACAGCTGTGATATTTGAGAATCATGTGAACACCATTTGTGACCTTCCCAGGAGGATTCCAACAAAGTCAACGGGGAGCCAGATTCCCTTAATCACCACAAGGTTTGCTTAATAACCACGTGATTCAATTAACAACCATGAGAAAAATAGGTTGTAAACTCAGGTGTGACTCAACAACCACATCACTTAATGACAGACTCTGGCCCCGATTGTGGTTGTAAATAAAGGATCGCCTGTTATGTGAATGAGAGGAAAAGATCTATTACAAAGCAGCATGTGTAAAGGGTGTCACAAAATTCATCTGAGCTTGTCCTTTGGGGAACTTACTGAATTAAAAAAAAAACAAGGTATATAAATGCTGTCTGCTGAATCCCTCTTTCTGTCTGTCCATCTGTCCTTTTGTTTGAAGGAGTTCTTCTTACCCACGCTTCCACTTTTCTATTTGCCTTTCAATAAACACTGCTGATGTGGCTCAAGTGTTTTCTGAGGGTTAACACAGAAGTAGAGTTTTTGCAGTTTACAATGTGTCACAGCAAGATTACGAGAGGCTCTATGTGATTGGCATGACTAATGGTTAATGCACAGAATAAATGCTACATGCAGACCTCAGTGGTATCTTAGCAAATGGCACCATCTGTACAATGTTTTACAGGCTCAGAAACTAAGCAAGGTTGCTATGGTTCATAGTGAATGGGAAGCCACAGGAGCTCCAGAGCTATAGAAGATGGGGGAAAAAAGTAGAAGAAGGCAGTACTTCCATATTGTTGCCAGGAAAGCAGCATAGATGCATAGAAGCAGAAATCAAGCTTAATTCATAAAAATATAAGAATAGCCTTACAGTATTAGGCCAAGGGCAATCTTAATGAAACATTGTGTTCCTCAGCCAGCCTGAGGCATCATGAGTGCTTAGCGCAGGTGATGAGAAATAACCATTTCCTGCTGTTGTTCCCTTGCAATTGGTATTTGGAGTGATTATGCCCACCTATAGAGGAAACATTGAATCGTAAGACTAATAGTTGCTTGTGGACCTGTCCTCCATCAATTAACCTTGAAAGTGCATTTTCCATCACCTTATGATACAAAGCTTTTAGTGGTCTGGACAGGTTCTAGATTGATTGGGGTCAGGAGTGTACACATAGTCCTTGATGTCTGAACATTTGTTTAACAATGGTTCAGAGTTATGACATCACTGAAAAAAAATGACTTACAACCTGTCCTCAAAGTTATGACTATTGTACCATTCTCCTGGTCTTGTGATCATGATTACACGATTTATTTTACATGATTATATGATTATGATTTGTGGTCTTCCCCGCAAGCTTCTAGCAAGCAAAGTCAATGGGAGATGTTGGGTTCATTTAATGACCATGTGATTTGCTTAATGACCTTAGTGATTTGCTTGATAGCCACAGTAAAAATGGCTATAATTGGGTCCAGTCACATGATGACTTGCTTAATAACCACATCACAACCAAACTTCCAGTCCTAATTATGGTAGTAAGTCAAGGACTACCTTTATAGTCAAGTTTGGTGAAAAGTAGTAGAAAACATATAGTGCTCATTTATAGGAAATTGCCATGGCCTTATAACGGCCTAAAAATCTGTTTCCAATTAAGCAATGCAAAAAGCACAAAGATGACTAGAGGAGCCATACATTCACAGAAGCAAGTGAATTGGCTCTCAGTTTGGAGATATTAACCTACATTCTCCTTAAGCAACATGAATGCACCATAGAGCACAGCTGATAACCTCATAGCACACAACATTTAATGTTCCTGCAAAGAAGGCCATCTGCAAGGAACAACACATAGACTGGTGATTTGGATCCAACTCTGTATTTTCCTTTCTTAGTGCTAGTCATATCAAAAATTTGCAGCCAAAGCTGGTGTTTTTTTTGCATCACTTCACTATTGCTTGGTAGTCATACAGCCCTCTGCAACCCTCGATCAGTTCTCCAAGCCACTGGAAGTGTCTTTGCAGATTCTCAGTCATCCAGATCATGGTTGTCCCAAATGGTTGCCTTTTTCAAAAGGCAAATGGGCTTTGATTTTTGCTTGAAGACATTTTGCTTCTCATCCAAGAAGCTTCTTGGATGAGAAGTGTAACGTTTTCAAGGAAAAACAAAGAAAGTCCAGTTGCCTTTTGAAAAAGCGTCTTTGGGACAAGCCATGGGAAGAGAGTTCTGGAAAATGGAAGCTTGTACAGCAGTCTTCTTCTGCATGATATTGCCAGAGGAAAGAAAGGTGCTGTGCCTCAGATGCCAAGCCTCAAACAGTAGCTGGTGTCATCTAATGGAGTAAAAAGTTTACTGGCCATTGTCCTTGGTCATTCATTTGCTAACTATCATGTCCAAATGTATTAACATGGTTATTACCATCGACATCTGAAGAGTAGGTCTGATGAGAAACAAATGAGTACTTATTTGAAGAAATTAATGTCTCTTCCCCAATTTACCCACATTTTGCTGAAGAATCAAAGGAAACAAAATTTGTGAAAGAAACAGAGTCTGTTTTCAGAGATAGGTTTCCAGTGTTTAAATGGATTTACTCTGCAATAAGTCTTCCTTAAAGCCGGAATGAAATACTTCAGGCTAATTTGCAATTTACGTTATTAATGATCAAAATCACTTCTTCCATTCCAGTGCTTCATAATGATCATTTCATACTCTCCACTGAAGGGGAAGAGAACCACGAAGACATGTATCATTCCCAATTTGTCACACAAAATTTGGCATGTAAAGCTGAGAGATCTCTTCTCTCACCATTCCAATCCATTCATGTTTCAGTTTATGTGTCCTGTACTGCATTCTACTTCGTAGCAAGTGTCTAAAGTTAGTTCCAAGATTGGTGTAACAGGCATTTATTGCAGCTGTGACTTAATTAAGTTTTGGCTTAATTTCTATTATATACATCTACATCTTTTTCACAGTTTTGAACACTGGACCTAATCCAACAGAATGATATTTTGGTGTGGTAAATGTAAAATCCTCTATAAAAGTTGGAAAAAATCAAAGGTTTAGGTACATAAATGACGAGACTGGGCTTGATGAGAAGAATCTGGGAGTCTACTGAGTCACCAGTTGAACATGAGGAAGCAGTGTGACGCAGGAGCTAAAGAAGTTAATGCAGTCTTGAGTGTCATAAAATAAGCATTGCGACCAGATCATGAAAGATGTTAATTCCTGTAGTCTGTTTGGTGAGATTATATTTAGACTACTGTCTCCTACACACTCCACTTAAAATGTAGATGGAAAAGCTAGAACAAGTTAAGAGGGTTACCATGTATAATAGAGGGATCTGGAAATTAACCCTATGAGAAAACATAAAGGAATTAAAGATGTTTATCATGAGAAGGAGGAGAAGGAGGAGGAGACCAAGAGGAGGTATTATAGTGGTTTACAATTATCTAAAAGGTTAGCTCATTCAAAAGGGAAATATACCAAATATATCAAATGGGTAATATTAGTTTCCTAAGGATCTTCTGATTTGTTGTGTTACTATTCAGTCTGAGTTACAAATAGTCTTCAACTTATGACTAGTCATTTAATGACCTTTTGAGTTACAACTCCTGTAGGAGATGACCAAGCTAAGTCTGAGGGAGCGATCAAACGCGTCATCAGTCATGAGTCCCTTTGCACCCACAAGAGATCTAAGTGTGATTTGCTTAATGACACCATAAAAACAGCCATAAAATCAAGTCTGGTCACATGAGTGCCTCGACCTAAGGCCATCATAACTTACAACCAAACTTCCAGTCACAATTGTGGGCATAAGTCAAGGACTGTTACTTTGAGACAACCGATTGCCATATACTGGTAGTCCTTATAATTTTACGGCTGTAATTATTCTATGTGTAGTTTCATATTGCTCATCCCCTGCTAGCTCTAACTTTTCTCAGTATTTTATTACTAAAGTGTCATGGTTCCGATAGATGAAACCAGTTAAAAGAACTTCAAGGCAAGATTTCTTCCTTAAAGAACATTTTATTAGGAAACAAAGTATTGGCACTCACATAGTTGAACCCAAGAATGAGATTTCCTCCTCCCAGATACAAAATAACAAATTGCAATTCCCACCCCACAAGAGCTGTCATAAATCACATTCCCCAATTGGCACAAAATGCGGGCTTTCCTCTCCAGCCTCTCCAGCCTCTCAGCCCGCCAAAAGCTTATCAGAACATGTCCTTGAGTTCCTACACTTCTACATTGTTATGGCTAGCTAAACCTTCAGGCATTTACCCCATCCCCCCTTCTACCTCTGAACTCTAAAAGAGTAGAAAGGCACGTTAAAAGCAAAAGTAAAAATGGCTGCTGGTTCTCAGTTGTCAGAGCGACGACATCCATTGTCACAGCGTGATATGTGATCCTATCCTGTCCTAGATGCTTCTTATGGTGAAAATCCAGGGAACAGAATCTAGAAAGACATTACTTCTATGATGTCTCTCAACCCTGCAGAAATTCTGCAAAATAACTTGCAGCTAATCAACTTAATCCTAGATAAAAAGAAAGTGCTACAATACTACACTTTCAAAAAAAAAATCGAGTTATCTTGCTTTTTCTTCCTTGGTCCTCGTTTCTCTTTTTCCCATTTATCTATTTATTTCCAAACAATCATTTATAAAAATTAGAGGTACCAACCTGTGTAAATCCTTCAACAGTATTTGCATTTAAATTGAAAATGTGAATGCATCTGGTCTTATAAAGTGCCAAGTAATTATTTGATATTTAAAAGTTTGGAGATATCCTGGTAGGATAATGGCTCACCACTTAATTGTTCTAACAGTTTCTGAAAGTTATGAATTGATTAAAGTTGAAGAGTGAACAAGGCTTCATAAAGAGCAGGGCAGGAAACTCCTGCCATCTACAAGGAGAGATGATTTGAAGGCATTAATAAATAAATGAATTGTGATGCCCTGGTTTAAGCACACTCCCTTTGTAGGGTTCCATGTTTAAATCTGTGTTGTTTTAGCACCTAATAAAGATTTGGAATCTAAGTAATGAATCTCGACAATTCAGAGGGATGTGTTCAGCATATAAAAGTCCCCAAATTTCATTTCCTGATATCATCAGATAAAAGGGCTCAGCTAAGAAAGTTTCCATATCATATCTTGGATAATTTAGGAGGTGGAGTGGCAGAACGTAGGGGGCAGAGTTAAGAGAGGGATCAGCCTAGAATCCCTACAAGTAGACTAAGTCTAAGCCCCCCTTTGAATTCCATTGATCCTTATCTAAGTCCAAACGGGTGCTAATTATTAGTTGAGAAGATTCCTGTGCACAGGCTGTTTAGCAATAAATCAGTTTAATTGAACCTTCAATGTGGACTGGTTATTTACACCTGACAGATGGGTGTTAAAAATCAGAAAATCTAGTACCAAACTAGCATAGTTTTAAGAACATAAGAGGAGTCCAGCTGGATCAGGCCAAAAATTTACCATCCAGAATTTGTGTCACAACATAGCTAGCCATGTGCATCCTACAGGTACATAAGTATCCTGTGGGGAATGTAACCTTCTTCCACACTTGCTCCTTAGAATAAGGTATTCAATAAAGTATGCAAATCATTTTGGATTGGATTTGCATCATCAGTTCAATCTGAAATATCATATTGTTTCAATTTGAAACATTATTTTTATTTGGAACATCAAAACAATGCTGTTTGGAATATCAGATCCTCAGATTTGTGCAATTCCGTTGTTCAGAAAACAAATTGTTTCTCTGTATGTACAAAAGTAATCAACCTGTCAGTTCAAATTGATTTGATTCAACTAATTAATTTTATATGGAGATTTGATTTATTTGTCTTTAAGTGAAATTTCCATATTGAATCTTCTCATAGTTCTATTTTTAAGGCCATGCCCTTTGACTCTGGAGAAAATACGCACCCATCAGTATTAATCATATTGTTGAATAGCTGTTCCAAAAAATGCTAAAGGAGAAACTTCTATTTTGCCAAGACACCGAGATATTGTAAGGCAACTGGGCTTCAGAAAGCCAACAGAAGTTAAAATAAGAGCAACTCTTCAACATCTGGGACTGGGAACTGGGCGTGGCTAGTCTAGTGAAGAGAAGGACCAGGGGAGACATGATAGCAGTGTTCCAATATTTGAGGGGCTGTCACAGAGAGGAGGGGATCGACCTATTTTCCAAAGCACCTGAAGGCCAGACAAGAAATAATGGATAGAAACTGATCAAGAAGAGATTCAACCTGGAAATAAGGAGAAATTTTCTGACAGTGACAACAATCAACCAATGGAACAGCTTGCCTTCAGAAGTTGTGGGAGCTTCATCACTGGAAGCTTTCAAGAAAAGACTGGACTGCCATCTGTCAGAAATGGTGTAGGGTCTCATGCTTGGGTAGGGGGTGACCTACAAGGTCCCTTCCAACTCTGTTATCTATTCTGTTCTATTCTGTTCTATTCTGTTCTGTTCTGTTCTGTTCTGTTCTATTCTATTCTATTCTATTCTATTCTATTCTATTCTATTCTATTCTATTCTATTCTATTCTATTCTATTCTATTCTATTCTACTCTATTCTACTCTATTCTACTCTACTCTACTCTACTCTACTCTACTCTACTCTACTCCATTCCATTCCATTCCATCCCATCCCATCCCATCCCATCCCATCCCATCCCATCCCATTACTTTTTAAAACAAAACACTTGTCTGACCTCCCAGATATTGGCATTTTTTCTTCTTCTGGATTTTGAATTTTATAGATCAATAGGAAATGTTGTCTGACTGAACAGAGATCCCCTCCCTAAGTGAACAGGTAGAGGAAGAAAACCTGTCCTGGTGTGCTCACCTTTAATCTTTTTTCATACAATCAGAAAATTAGAAGAATCCCACAGACATCTGAAGAAACTATAAGTTCCTTATCTACTTGTAGAAGAACAAAGTGGCCTTTCCTTTGATCATCACATTGCAGTTGCAGATTCAAGTCAACCTATCTTTGCAATCTGGCATCTTCCAGATGTGCTGGCTGAACATTCTCAGAATTTTAATCCAAACACATCTGGAGGGGGCAAGGTTGGAAAAGACAACTGAACTTTCTTTCCTACAAGCTTCAATCAGCAATCTACAGTTTAATGACAGTGTAATGCACATTATCACAAGGTCCTCTCTCCCATCCATTGTAAGAGCCATGGTGGCACAGTGGTTAGAATGCAGTATTGCGGGCTAATTCTGCTGACTGCCAGCAGTTCAATTCTCACTGGCTCAAGGTTGACTCAGCCTTCCATCCTTCCCAGTCAGTAAAATGAGGACCCAGATTGTTGGGGGCAATATGCTGACTCTATAAACCACTTAGAGAGGGCTATAAAGCACTATGAAGCAGTATATAAGTCTAAGTGTTATTGCTATCTCCTTGAGACTTCCTTAAATCTAGCCAGAAAACTTTTCACCCAAGCTGAAGTCTTGAATCAAAACCTTCATGTTTCAAAATTGTTCCTATATGTTACTCCACTGGTGTCAAACTCATCTAAAATGTTTGTCTTTTAAGAGCGCTGTTTGGGATTGTGTTTAGAATTGGTGTTCTGCTCAAAAATGACTGTAATTTCTGAAGGTCTGAACTGACGCATGCTGCTATGCCTTTGAAATACCTGTGGTGCCTGTACATTTTGGAAATAGATTATTAAATAGAAACCAGGGGTCTCCAGAGTTCTGTCTACTTTGTGATAGCTACCATGAAGTCCCTGATGCTTGACTAAAGAAAAGCATGAATAATTTGTTGTCACTCCTCCTTAGTTGTAGGGGAATATTCAACTTTTCCAGCTATTCAGTCGCCGTGCTGGGTTGTACTTCATAGCAGACAATGCTAAGCTAATGCCACATGAGAATGGCTTTGTTTCCATGGTGCTAATAGGTCCTGCTTTTACCAGGATCCTTTGAACTAATGGAAATGGGAATAACAGTGAGAATTGCTATGCTAGCCCTAGTCAGCTGTCATTTACTCTGGGCTGCTATTATTTACTTTTTTAAAATAAAACATGGATCAGCCTTTGTATTTGATTGCTTCCTTTATGAAATGTGGATGTCCAAATGTTACATTTAATCAGAGAGTTCTGATAGTTAATGATGGGGGATTTTTCCATTAAGTTGCTAAGTCCAATCAGAAACTAGGCGAGTGGTGTATACACTGAAGAAAAGATCTTAAGGAAGTATTTTAAACCATGCAGGTCAGGAAAAGTGGTGAATGCACATTTGAAATGAATGTATGTGTATCTTGTGTTGCTATATATTTACCTCAAGCTTATATTTAGCTGAAGCTTGCTGGTACTCAGCTCTTAAAGCTGCATACATCCAACTGCAAGCCCCAGGCCCCCAAAAGAATATATCAATAGATAAGCATGTAGAAATCAAACTCATCAAATTTGCGGATGACATCAAGCTGGCAGGAATAGCCAACACTCCAGAAGACAGGCTTAAGATACAGGAGGACCTGGACAGACTTGAACACTGGGCACTATCTAACAAAATGAAATTCAATGGTGAAAAAAGTAAGGTTCTACATTTAGGCAAGAAAAACCAAATGTACAGGTATAGTATAGGGGGTACCTTGCTCAATAGTAGTAACTGTGAGAGGGATCTCGGAGTCCTAGTGGACAATCACTTAAATATGAGCCAGCAGTGTGCTGCAGCTACTAAAAAAGCCAACACAGTGCTGGGCTGCATTAACAGAGGGATAAAATCAAGATCACGTGAAGTATTAATACCACTTTACAATGCCTTGGTAAGGCCACACTTGGAATACTGCATCCAGTTTTGGTCACCACGATGTAAAAAAGATGCTGAGACTCTAGAAAGAGTGCAGAGAAGGGCAACAAAGGTGATTAGGGGACTGGAGGCTAAAGCATATCAGGAACGTTTGCTGGAATTGGGTATGTCTAGTTTAATGAAAAGAAGGATTAGGGGTGACATGATAGCAGTATTCCAATATCTCAGGGGTTGCCACAAAGAAGAGGGAGTCAAGGTATTCTCCAAGGCGCCTGAGGGCAGGACAAGAAGTAATGGATGGAAACTAGTCAAGGAGAGAAGCAGCCTGGAACTGAGGAGAAACTTCCTGACAGTTAGAACAATTAACCAGTGGAACAACCTGCCTCCAGAAGCGGTGAATGCTCCAACACTGGAAGTTTTTAAGAAGAGACTGGACAGCCATTTGTCCGAAATGGTATAGGGTTTCCTGCCTGAGCAGGGGGTTGGACTCGATGACCTCCAAGGTCCCTTCCAACTTTATTATTATTATTATTATTATAAATGACCCCGGCGTATCTGTGACTAAGCTTTTGTAAGTCTAGCATGCTGCTTGCAGCATCAACAAGCCAAACTCTTAGAAGCCAGGCATAAAACTAATAGCTATCCCTGCCTATCATTCCTTGCATCTGGTATTCCCAGATCTACTGTCTCTGAACATGGAAATTTATCTTAAATTCTTACTGAGAGCCTCATTAAGCTTCATTATGAAAGTGACCATCTCTATTAATTCACTGAATGTATAAGATTGTACTTGTGCCCACTAGCCCAGCCTGTCCACAACAGCATTATGCATTACATGTACCCCAGATGTTACCCACAATTCATTAGAAAGGGACCTTCTGTGTGCATGGAGGGACATCTGTCGGTTCCTCCCTGTAAGTTAGTTTTGATTCATATGAATGGAATCTTTTCCGACTGTAATTGGCTATATGGTGAATAAGAGGTCCTTCAAGAAAATTCCATTCCCACTGAATATTACCTGGTTGGCTTTTCTTGTTACATACTGTATGGTTATATTGGTCTATAAAAGTATAATGAACTACAAGCCTTCAGCTCTAATAAAGATCCCAATATAGCAGCACCCATGCCAATAGAGAAGAATCAGATTTCCCCCCCCCCTCCCTATTCTTTGTCTGGTGTCCCTCCTTCTCTACCACCTGTGAGAGAAAAGTTTGCAATCAGTGGTTCTCAGAAGAGTAATGTCAGTCACGTCAACAACCAATGATTAAGGCCATGAAATGCAGAGTGAAAAGTCATTTTTCAGGCAGGACAAGAAGCAAAGGCTTTGAACTGCTATGGTGTAAGATGGAAACTACATCTTCACATATCAGGGGACAACATGTGTGTGGTTGCAATGAAGCTTTTTATGTGGCTACACCATGTTGTGTTTTTGAGGGACCCTAACAAAATGCAAAGAGCAGGAATTCCTGTTCAGAGAAATAGATAAACAGAATTTGAACTCATGGAAAAATGTGGACGTGCAGAGCTGGTTGAAAAACAAAGGAAGCCACCAGATTGCATCTGGAGACCAGTTACCAGAGATGAGAATTGCCACAGGATAGGTCGCAAAGAAACAATTTATCAAGATCAGATCCAAACTAGAAGGCATCAACCAGAGGTCAGAAATTTAACAGTTATAAGACAGCAAGTCACATTTGACAAAAAGATGGCAAGGCATGGAAAGGAGGAAGGAGGTTCGTGTATGTCTCAGTGGTGTGTCTGAAAGAAAAAGGAATGAGTTATAAATGGAGAAATTTGTAATAGTCTCATCTCAGAATTGTACTTTGAAGAAGCAGGATAGGAATGGACAGGGATGATATTCTCAGGAGTCTTCTACATACAACTAAGAAAACAAAGAAATGGATCATTGAACAAGGTTATCGTTCAAGGCATAAAGGAGCAGGCTCAAATTATGCCCCACATTATGCAATGGGAGAAAGGTCTATTACTGGGAAAGGTAGAAAGTAAGAGAAGAAGAGGATGACCAGCAGCAAGATAGAATTACTAGTTACAGTGGTGATGAGTGTTTCATTGGAAGTCCTGAAAGACCAAGTTAGGAACAGAGGAAATCAATCTATGTGGTTACTAGGAATTCACAATTACTTAATGACACATTAATCATCTCATAATTATATTGTTTCCATCCATTAGTGCAGATTTCTTTTACTGCACAGACTGACAAGCTTTTAAGGAAGTTTGAGCATATTTGGAGTATAAAGAATGAAGCCTTCCTAAGATGCTATCTATCACTTCTCAACATAACATTATCTTTAAAAATATATAATTAAGCAACCAACCTCCAATATTATTTTCAAAGAATGCTTTTATTCTGTGTAGGGCCCAGTGGAAGAGAGCATTCTACAAAGATCATGCTTGAGGCTGGCATTTTCCTTTGAAACGTGCTTGTTTCTATTTTAGAGAAAGAGGGAGGGAGGGAGGGAGGGAGGGAGGGAGAGAGGGGGAGAGAGAGAGAGAGAGAGAGAGAGAGAGAGAGAGAGAGAGAGACAGCTAGATCTATCTTCCCATTAGGCAAAAACACTTAAAATTTACTTTTGAAAATGCAGGCTGGAGCTCAAAAGCAGGAAGGGTGAAACCTGAATTTGATCTAGCCCTTGGAATTGTGGATTATTTACTTTCATGTGTCTGGGAAGCTGCAGTCCATAAATATCTGAAGGGTAATAAAATCTTCACCCCTGAACTTAAATCAGTACGTCCCTCTAATTCTGAAAATCAGGGTACCTCTGCTAAAATAATAGCTATTAAAAGTGGGGTAACTTGTTTACTTTGTTTTTGGTATGTGATTAACATTTGACGGGGGCCCCTCCAGTATTCTCTGAGGATTGTAATTGGAGACCGTATTTATATTGCTGATTTTTAAATCAATCATTATCTAAATATCTTCTTGCTTTGCCCAAGCTCTTGACAGATTATAGATGTTACCAGTGTTACCAACATGCTGAGTAAAAATGTGATGCTTCTGTCTTCTTATTAAGAGATGGAGGATTGTACCTCTGGGTGAGAACTGTGATGCCTCTCAAAGGATTTGTCCCAGTGTGCACTGCTGAGCTGTCGGGAAATGTGTAAAATATCCATGATTATCTTCAGAATGATGTTCTTACCCAAAATGAAGAGCTGATCCCTAGCCTTACTGTTTGTAGTGACAATATTGGCTGGGAACATATCAGCTTACTGCACAAGACAGACGAACATTTAGCCATGTCCTATTTTTATCTAGGTCTTCTCCTCCTAGGAAATAGCAGGAGGGAAGCATTCAAACCAATGCAATGTCTTAGAGTCTAACAGGCTGTGGAGTGCATGACAACAGTGCTAAATTTTGCATTTCAGTGTTTGTCATCTGGAGCTTGCATTTTTCCTGAACCTTTACTTAACAAACTGTCTAGCCAGGGTCTTTCTCCTCTTGGGTATTTTCCAATGTGAGGCAAGATGTGAGGGACACGTACTGCTGCTGGCACAAAGATTATTTGCAAATAATATCTATAAAGCCCAGTGTGTCTGCTTAGAGCTATTAGCTCATATTGATTAATTCCAAACACACATATAAACACACACAGAAAGAGACACAATATTTTATCCTTTTTTATTTTAAGCAATACCTTTCAGAGAGGGAAATAAAGGTAATGTGAGGTCGTTATATTGTTATCAGCTATTAAAACTTAATATTTTCAAAAAAAGGTTTTCTATGTAAGACAAAAAATAGACTAGGTTTTTAGACTTGGTTGTATCCAGTGCCATTGGCAGCAATATCTGCTAAGATAGGAAGAAAATTTCAGGAGTTTTTGACCAGTGGTTTGGCTCCCAGGTACACACACACACACACATACACACACACAAAAAGAGAGAGACAGAATGGGAGAGAACGAGAGAAAACATCCTTCAGACAGTGATTCATGCCATAGTTCAGCTCAGAATATACTGTGTTTCCCCGAAAGTAAGACCTTGTCATACTTTCTTTTGGGCTCTGAGGTAAGCACTAGGATTTACTTTTGGGGAGGGCTTTTTTTGCCGCTATTACGGTACTATAGTAGGCCACAAGCGCAAGCGCGGGGCAGGGCCTGTGCATGGGGTGGACAAGTAACATGGTGGCAGACCAGGTACCGTACCTGGGAGGGTGGGGCGCATGCCCTTCCTGTGCCAGGCCAGCCCCTGCAGCCCTGGGGCGGCCGTGCTGGGCGGCAGTGGGCAGGGTGCCAAGGTGGGGCCGCCAGGCCGATCAAAGCGGCAGGTGGAGCACAGGAGGCTCGGGGAGGGAGGGTGGTGAAGTGGGCAGTTGGGCCATTGGCGAGTCCAAAAGCGGCTGCGGAACAAGTGGGGCAAGTTCCCCCTTCACCTGCCCATTCTCTTCTCTGTCAGAGAAGAGAACTTTGCAGTTCTGCCTACAGAGCCACCAAAGTGGCAGGTGGACTGCCGGAGGGAGGGGGGTGAAGCGGGTGGGCGGGACGCATGCCCTTCCCATGCAAGGCCAGCCCCTGCAGCCCCGGGGTAGACATGCTGGACGGCGGCGGGAAGGGCGCAGAGGTGGAGCCTGCCAGGCTGACCAAAGTGGCAGATGGAGCGCTGGAGGCTCGGGGCTGGCCTGGCACGGGAAGGGCATATGTCCTGCCCGCCCACTTCACCACTCTCCTTCCCCGAGCCTCCGGTGCTCCACCTGCCACTTTGGTGGCTCTGTAGGCAGAGAAGAGAATGGGCAGGTGAGGGGGGAACCTGCCCCACTTGTTCTGTGGCCACTTTTGGCTAAGCTGCGTTGTACTCGCCAATGGCATGGCCATGACACCTGGCGGATTCCCCCCATCTGACCCACATGAGGCCATAGCCAGGCCTACCGTATGTTAACTCTAACCCCCACTGCCCCCCAACCCTAACAGGAGATGGGAAGCACATTGTGGTTGCCCTGGGTGGAGTGTGGGTTAGAGTTGGGGTTAGGCATTGTGGGTTAGAGATGGGAAGGCCTGGAAAACTTGTGAAAAAACTGGTTTTTCCCCCATTCATTTCCAAACTGCTTTGGAAACAAACGGGGAAAAACGTTTTTTTCCCCAGCAAAGTTTTTCTGTTTTCCCCCCCAGGGCTTCCCATTTCCCATTAGGTTGGGAGGCAGTGGGGATTAGAGTTAACGTATGGTAGGCCTGACAGCAGCATTTGGCGCAATGCCCGAGGAGGCAAATGGCCGCGGCTGGCAGCAAACGACTGCTTTGTGCTGAAACCAGCCATTTGCTGCCTTGTGCATCATGCCCAATGCCGCTGCCATGAGGCCACGAAACAAGCTGGGCAGCAGTAAGGAACCAGTATACCAGTACTGTTGATCAGATCCCCCCTCCCCCATCGGCTTGGCCTCCTCACAGAGGCACTGTCAGATTCCCCCCCCCTTTACCTTGTGTCTATGGTGAAACCAGACGGAATCAGCGGCAGGCTATCCATGCAGACCCTTAAGTAGGGCTTACTTTTGGGGGAGGACTTATATTAGGCCCACACCTCTCCCCAAAATCAGCTGGGACTTACTTTTGGGGACGGTTTTACTTTCGGGGAAACACGGTAACTACTGTGATATACTCTAACCAGGCTGTCCTTGAAAACTACTCAAAGCATCAGCTGACCCAGAATTCAGTGGCATAGACATTATGCCCTCGTGATACCTCTGTTTCATGAGCTGCACTGGTTACCAGAATGCTTTTGAGTGTAATTCAAGGTGCTGGTTATGACTTATATAGTGTCAGCCCCATTAAGTTAGAGCAGAGTAGGAAATCCATTGATAAAAGAGGCTAAGACTGTTTTTATTGAGAATGGCTATGATAACAGAATCTTGCAAGTCTGATTGTGCTATACCTCCTCCTCCTCCTTATACTGTTGTGAGTTAGGGAGGTGTCTGTCTGAGCGTCTTATGAATATGTTCTGCTTAAGATATGCTTAATCTACTTTTGCCTAGTAATGGTTCCTGCATATTTTCATCAAGGTTATCTTCCTTACTCTCTAAAAAAGACCCTCCATTGTGGAGGGGTTGGTTATCTGAGGGACTGACTATATTTCGTGAAGTCTGTCCAGCTGGTACAAAATGACAGGATTGGCACACTCTGGGTTCCTTCAATTACACAATGTTATCTTTCCAGACTTAAGAAACATACTTTCTACTTTGTGATGACTGCCTTCTAAAATGAGATTCCCCCTAATATCCATGTGATTCCCTACTCCTTGGCCACAATGGCATTCCAGAAAGTCTTAAAGTCTTGGCTGTTCTCTCAGGCTGTTCTCTCTGCGGCCCCTGTCAAATTGTTTGAGGGTATATGTGTGTGTGTGTATAATTACTCAGTCAGCTACCATCAGTTTTTCTTTTTCATTCTTTTCTTATAATTATTAAATTAATTCATATATAGGTCAAAAATTATTATATTGTATTTGCTGTTCTGCTTAGTTTTTTATTGTACCCATCCAGAAACAGTTCAGATTTGGACAGTGAGAAAATAAATTGAGTTAAATTAAATTAAATTAAATTATCCCTCTGTTGTTTAATCCTAGAAGGAATGTTTCCCTCTGTGGGAAATGTATCAGGTGGAAATCCAAAAGAAGATCTTAGTTTTGTCTCTATCAACAGCAGTGGAATTCAACTGAGCCTACTTTGCTATTTTCAAAAAGAAAATGTAAATTATTGCATTTCAGAGGGATTTTGGAATTGATTGACTGTTCATGTTGCTTGTATGGAGAGGGTGTTCTATGGGGAACACGCCAGGTTTGTTATAGCTTTATTTGGATTGTTCCTACTGCATTTCTTTTGAAATGGTTTTATTGTTGGTTTTATTTTTATATCCATATTTTAGATTTATTCTGTAAACTATCTGTAGCTGGATGTAAAGCCTAATGAGTTTTGCAGGAAGAAGAAGCACAGACTTCAAGGCATGATTCGTTTGCAGAAGTGATTATTATATTCAAAACTCATCAAACTGGTCATGACCTGTGCGCAAATATGTCAGTGTTGCATCAAACTCATTCATATTCTGCTTACCCCATTTTAGCCTTGAAGAAAGGACGATTCTGGATCACACCTGACCCATATCATAAAGACGACAACATTCAGATAGGGAGAGAGGTCAAGATTTCTTGCCAAGTGGAAGCGGTTCCCTCTGAAGAGCTCATGTTCAGTTGGTTTAAAAATGGTCGGCCACTGCGCAGCTCTGAAAGGATGGTGATTACTCAAACAGATCCCGATGTCTCTCCAGGAACCACCAATCTGGACATCATTGATTTGAAATTCACTGATTTTGGGACATACACGTGTGTTGCAGCTCTGAAAGGTGGTGGCATCTCAGATATCAGCATCGATGTCAACATTTCCAGTAGCACAGGTGAGGGTGTTTCTGTAACTTCCCATAGGTCACTTATAGGAGTTCAGTGCCAATTCTTTTAGGAAGATAGGAAGCTTTCTGAAAGAAAGCCAGATAATTTTTCCATTGAAACCCAATGGAACAGGCAAACTGCAGCCATTAGCCTAAATTAAATACCTTTTCCTCTGCAAACTAGTTTTATGGAAAATGCAATCCACTTTCTTCAGTGGGAGTGAAAGACAGAGAAATAAGAGTGTGTCAAAAAGAAAGGATATCAGGAATATAAAGTTTAGGAAAAGAATAAGTTGTCCTTCTCTTGTTTATGTGCCATTAGTCATTGGCAATCTTCCCCCTGCAAATTACTCTCAAAAGCATGAAGACCCTGTTACACTCCCTGGTTAACCATGCAGCTGTTTTCACAATGGATTTTTTTCCCCAGTCACCTTAAAAATACAGGCAACTAACTGATGGAGATTTTGCATTCAAAGCACACATGCTGCCACTGTGCTATGACCCTTAAAACACTTCCACATTGATGTAGGAATGAATATGAGAAACATTTGAGGATCTGAAAATAGCTTTGCTCATAGGAGTGGGGGATATGGTTGTTTGGTGGTGTATTTCATTTCAGTTCTAGCAAAACATATGCCAAAAGGCAGAACATGTGTATCTCTGTATGTGTGTTGTCAAGCAGATATTATTAAATGTCTGGCATATGATGGATGAATAATACTTGCTTATATTTGTCTTGCAAGGCTGAAGCAGAGAGGGCCATTCTATTCGTGCAGTGTTTCTCCTCCAACAGCAAGCAACCAATGCATTACCATTTCTTGAGATAGATTCATTTGGAAGAGCAATTGGATGTATCAGCAGAATCCATCAGATGGCTGTACCTGAAAGCTTTTCATAGCTTCTTCAGCCAGTGATAGATTGCTACCCACTGGATTTGGTGCTTCACCATGTGTAAAGAAAAGTCAAAAGAGAGAAAGAGCAAAACCAATGCTTGTAGGATGCTAATACTCTCAAATCTGTTGTAGGATCACCTTGGTCATAAAAGAACTGTGGATATCTTACTATGTATGTAAAATCATTACTAACTTACCAAAGTCCATGTTAACAATTATTTAGCTGTGGATTTATATACATTATATTTTTTGTTAAATAAATTCAAAATAACTAACACAGAAATTATATATCATGAAATGAATTGGACATACAAATGTATTAATTCCGTTAAAAGCAATCTTGAAGTCTAATTAGTTCCAATAATAAAACAATTTCATATTTCAAAATGGTGAGCAAAATCTAACAACAGAAGCATAGAACTTCAAGCCATGTCCAAAACTTGATGAAAAAAAAGGTTTTCCTAAATTTAAATATGTAACATACTAACTGTTAGGTGAGGACATACATAGATTCTGGAAGTTAGAGACTCAACAAGATATTATACCCTGGAAACGGAAAGAAGTGGAAGAAAAATGATCTTTTTGATGTAAGTGGATGGCATTTCCAAGGAGACAGCCTTTCTCCTGGGTGTCCCATTTAAATATTGTTGCTGAGCCTTTACTGGAGGCATCTTATGGAACTCTCTAAAAACTCTCAAAGATGAGACTCAATGACTGCTGTAGAAGGTCATAGTCAGTCCCAAAACGTCCATTTACTAGGAAATAATCTGTAGATACATCCTGACACCTCTCTTAACTCTGCAGAAATTTATGTGTTACTTCACCTTAGCTTTGTCCTTTTGCTTGGCAGACGGGCATCCTCTCAAAAGTCCAACTTTTTTTCCCCAGTTTCTATTCTTGTCCGTGTGACTCAGAGGCATTCTTCTAAATAAATATGTTGCCAGAGGCGAGCATTTGGCTTTGTGGAATGCCAGCTTACCTTGCATTTTTCATTTTTGAAATCTATCATCTGTCTATCTTTCGGTTCAGTGAACTTGGAAACGTGTATTGGTAATACCAGATTTAGCATGACACCCCATGTATAATCCTTCACCTAGCTTTGCGCTCTCCGTTTGAATCCATGGTGTGGAAACTGCCTGCCCTGCATCCTGTTTTGTTCAAAAGGGATTCTAAGGTCACCCCTCAGCATCTCATTTAAAAGACTCTTGAGTAGCAAGACTCAGACCATTCACAGCTTCAGATGGTGTGGAAATTCAGCCACCCCAAATATACAATAGTAGGTTTTTTGTTTCTGAATTCTTCAGAGCTTTTGCAACTGATTGGTAAAGCCCATATATCAACTTGGTTAAACAAGATTGCAGTACAATAGTTCAACTAGATCACTATTTCTCAACCTTGGCAAATTTAAGGTATATGGACTTCAACTCCCAGAATTCCCCAGCCAGCCTAGCTTAAACTTGCCAAGGTTGAGAAAGACTGAATTAGATAATTTCTCTCCATAGGCAAAATATTATTGGCCACCATCTTGTTTTTCAAAGGTGTTACTTGCAATTTGAAAGTATGTTTCCATAGTCTATCAAATATATTTTCATATTCTTTTATATTCTGTCTTTAATTTGAATAGGATAGATCAGGGTGGGTTGCTCTCCTTTCAACTAACCTTTTAATCTACAAAAGAAATTTGCCAATTAAATGTCACTTTCTTATTAGACACTGGGTCTTTGGTCCTTCTGGTGGACTGCTGTGTGCTCTGGGTAACCTTGACAGGGTATGAAAGCAATAATCTTCTTTCTTTTTAGTTCAAAAGTGCTTAATAATGTTTTTTTTTTAAGTGTCTGGTGTCGTAATAAAAGTAATTTTCTAGTCTATATAATTAATGACTCAGTCAAGACATTTTCAAGCTTCAGGCATTCATTTAAAAAACATCACTTTTAATATTGCCATTTATTGACTGAAAAAATGCCCTTTTTAATTGAGAAGCTTTCCCCCCCCCTTCCTTTTATCCCTGGAAACAAACAGAGGGAGATGAAATCCAGAGGTTTTGCAAAACATACTTCTGCGTCTTTTTTAGGCTTTACATACAGTTGTATGGGAATGACCTCAAGATGGCTGCACAACCAGGCAACTGAAGCCCCACCACTTAATAGAAATGGCAAATATTTTTTTTAAAGGCCCCACTGTTTTGGCATTGTTAACCTCTCCCAATGGATGCTCTGGGCAATTTGCCCTTTGTTATTTTACTCATGACTCCATTTGGTTATCTTGTTAATTATTATGGTTTGTCACACAGTCAGCCAGATATTGAGACTGGATTTGGCATTTTTATCCACCTATCAAGTCCTTTCCAAGGACCTGGGATAGTCAGAGGTGGATGTTTGACGGTGTTAAAGATATTGATGCAGGATGTAAGCTGTTCTGAGTAAAATTGCCTTTTGCAACTCATTGTCAGGGTCATCCTAGATTTTTTTTTCTCATAGGTGCAGGATCCACATTTTGGATAACAAGCACCATCTTGTTATCCAAACACAGCATCCAGGTCTAACTGGGTGAACTGGCTTTTGCAACTGACTGATGGTAATTATGTCAGTGCCAATGGTGTTCAAGTGGTGCTCCAAACCACCTATCTGTATCATAGAGGGAATCTGTGTGGTGTATAATAAAATATTAAAAGCATAAAAACAGTTTACAAAATTTAAAGCGGCAAGGAATATTAACAATTTATTAAAAGGAAGGGGGATCTATTATCATCAATAATCAAAGGGCGATGTTGTACTATACTGTAACACGCTTCTTTGTGTGGCCAATTTTGTCCAGCATGTTGTTTTCAACAGTGCTCACAAGCAGTGATGTTCTGCCACACAATTGATAGCTGTTGTTTAATTTTAGTCAAAGAGTAGGAGTTGGACAGGTTGCTGGTTTTTAGATGAACTGAATATGGTTCTTGCTGCTTTTGTTTATATATCTTTTGTGTGTATTTCTATTATGGAACTGCAGGAGTAGCACTATAGTTAAAACTGTTCTTCGTTTTTCAGTGTTATACCACAGCAAGATCTAAAAACTAATACGATCATCATAAAATCAAGTCAAGTTCTTTGATGAAGAGCATTAACGTAGTCACATTTCAAGGAGAAAAAAGAGAATAATGTCTACATTCTTTTCTTAGTGTTGTTTTAGTTCTGTATAGTATAGCAGATTGAGTAAACTGAGAAAACATATAGATTGATGGACAAGAAGAAAACAACCTGTTTTTCTGGATTTGGATTCTTTCTTTCTTTCTTTCTTTCTTTCTTTCTTTCTTTCTTTCTTTCTTTCTTTCTTTCTTTCTTTCTTTCTTTCTTTCTTATTTATTTATTTATTTATTTATTTATTTATTTATTTATTTATTTATTTATTTATTTATTTATTTATTTATTTATTTATTTATTTATTTATTTATTTATTTATAATGAATTTAGTTTTAAACCACCTATCTCACTAATGCAGTTACTCTGGGTGATTTACAATATAATAAAAAGTTAACAAGTGCAAAAAACAGTTGCACTTAGATTATTAGAATAATACTAATATTAGAATAAAAATAAAATAAAATAAAATAAAAACCAATTAATTATTAAATCTTCTCTACCGTGTCAGTCAACCCCAATGTAACAGGTCCCTGTTAGGGCCTCAGGCCAAGTGGCAGAACCTAGTTTTAGACTCTTCTGGAAAGCCAGGAACATGGAGGGCAGATCTCACCTGTGACAGGAAAATATTCTGGAGGATGAGGGCCACAACAGAAAAGTTCTTCTTGTTAGGCACAAGAAACCAGGAGGTGGGATAGAGTTCAAAAATACTACAGGTTTATTTCACACCACCTATAGACAAGAATCTGATCTACTAATGGTTAAAGCAAATTGGTGCTAGATAAGAGTCTACAGAATTATGGGAGGCTGGACTTAGTTCTCTTGTGGATGTATAGCAACTCCAAAATGATGAAACATTTGACCCCATTCTTGGGCTCAGCCTGGCCATCTCCTAATTCCAGTTGCAGGAATTGGGTTTGTCTAGACTAGTGAAGAGAAGAGCTAGGGGTTACATGATAGCACTATTCCAATATTTGAGGGGCTGCCACAAAGAAGAGGGGGTCAACCTATTTTCCAAAGCACTAGAATACAAGACAAGAAACAATGGATGGAAACTAATCAAGGAGAGAAGCAAACTTGAACTAAGGAGAAATTTCCTAACAGTGAGAACAATTACCAATTACTCGTCCTTGTTCCTTACACTGGGTTGTGTATAACACTATATCAAAATATATTCAGATGTGAAATCCTCTTTACTGAATACAAATAATACAATACAAATAATACAAAATACAAAGATGTTGAGACTCTAGAAAGAGTACAGAGAAGAGCAAAAAGGATGATTAGTGGACTGGAGACTAAAACATATAGGGAATGGTTGCTGGAATTGGGTATGTCTGGTTTAATGAAAAGAAGGACTAGGGATGACATGATGGCAGTGTTCCAAAATATAAAAGGCTGCTACAAAGAAGAGGGGGTCAACCTATTCTCCAAAGCACCTGAAGGCAGGACAAGAAGCAATGGATGAAAGCTAATCAAAGAGAGAACCAATCTAGAAAGGAGACATTTTCTGATGGTTAGATCAATTAATCAATGAAACAATTTGCCTCCAGAAATTGTGGGTGCACCATCATTGGATGTTTTTAGAAGAGATTGGACAGTCATTTGTCTAAAAAAGTATAGGGTCTCCTGCTTGAGCACTGGGTTGGACTAAAAGGTCCCTTCCAACTCTATCATTCCGTTATTCTGTCATACCCTTCCAGAGCTGGTTGGGCGCCCCCTAAATTATGCCTTAATGACACAGAACTCTCACGTACTAACCATTTCATTTCCACTTCTTGTTTTCTTCCTTTCCTTTCCCCTTTGCACCCATTTGAAGTTCCACCCAACCTGACTGTTCCACAAGAAAAGTCACCCTTGGTCACCAGAGAAGGAGATACCATTGAACTGCAGTGCCAGGTGACCGGGAAACCCAAGCCTATCATCCTCTGGTCCAGGGCAGACAAGGAAGTTCCCATGCCAGATGGGACAATGCAGATGGAGAGCTATGATGGGATCCTGCGGATTGTCAATGTTTCAAGGGAAATGACAGGGACCTATAGGTGTCAAACCAGTCAATACAATGGATTTAACGTCAAGCCAAGGGAAGCATTGGTACAGCTGATCATACAATGTAAGTCTCTGTTCCCTTTTACTCCACCTTTTCTGCAATAATGTTAAATTTTAAAATAATGTTTGGGGGATTTCATTTCAATCAACAGATTCATATTTCCCTGTTGTGTAGATTGTTGAGTTGTTAGTCTTCTATGTGAAATTGGCTTTTGCAACACTGTCCTCTCTGAAGCAAGAGTGTACTGCAATATTTGGGTGCCCATAGACCAGGGGTGGGGAACTATGGTCCTTTATGAGCTGTCGACTTCAACTCCCAGAATTCTCAAACAAGCATGGCTGGCTCAGGAATTCTGGGAGTTGAAGTCCACAAGTCATAAAGGGGCCGTAGTTCCCCCCCCCCCGCCATAGACAACAATTACCTTTGACTAACCTGGATTTAGAGATTTGGTTAGTTTGAACAGGGAAGAAATTGGTGTATGTTATTATGTAAAGGGTATCCCTTATTCTTCCCTGAATGGAAAATTTTTTTTTAATCAATTTGCTATTAAATCATGCTGACATTCATTGGCAGGGTTCACTCATCATGACAAAACCTATTGTTATGTTTATTTAACATGTTTTGCCCAAACAATAAAACATAATATGGTTTACAATGATAGTTAGATTTGTACAGGAAGCTAAGATTTTGGCTGGTTTCCCAAAGATGCTGAAATGCAGATTATACAACTTCATTTTAATCTACCTAAACATGGTATGTAAATCCCACCAGTAAATCACAGAACGTTTTTTTTAAAACAAAAAATAAAAATGAAATGTTGGGTATCAATCTTGTTTTAATGTAAACAGGCTTTGTTTTTTAATGGCATGTTCTACAACAGGGGTGTCAAACTGCCGGCCCGCGGGCCGGACCTGTCATCCAGAAGCCATGCCCACCCCATTGCCAGCAATGGCAAAACTCTCCCGATACGCCTCGCGATGTCACGTCGTGAGTTTGACATGTCTGTTCTAGAACTGTTTTAATTGGTCTGTTCTTGGTCACAGCAAACTAACTGGTAATCTTGATAAAAGCTTAAGTATTAGCAAATGAACTGAAAAACATATAATCATATGCCTGAAGAGTTATCTTAAATAAGGCACATTATCCCTCTATATATGAGTTTAATCAGGACTGTGAATCTAAGATGGAGATCTTCCAGCTTCCCCTCTCAAGTGAAAAATTGGCCTGACAAAATGTGCTGAGGGGCCAAAATTGTTTAACCCCAGCTTGAAACTTCATTAGAACAATTAAAAAGACCCAGTCCCTTTGCAAACCAATGATTGATTATGGGTCATCAAATTGCAGTTGACTTAGAGCAAACAGATATTGTAGAAATAATTTCTCCATGATGATCTGTCCCTAACCTGGTCTTTTAGGCTTTGCAAGTGTCCATTCAAAGCCACTGGAACTGAGTCCAGCCATCTTGCTGCTGGTTGTGCTCTTCTTCTCTTCCCTTCCACTGTTCCCAGCATTAGAGCCTCCTCCAGTGAGCTGAGTTTTTTTGCATGATGTGGCTGTAGTAGGATAATGTGAGCCTAGTCATTTATGTCTCAAATGAAAACTCTGGATTGGTTTGTTTAGTGATCCATCTGTTTGTTTTCTTGGCAGTACTTGGCAGTATTCTCACAAGTTTTCTTCAGCTTCAAAGTTCCAAGCCATCAATACTCTTCCTACCTTGCTTCTTCAAAGTCCAACTTTTGCTTCCATACAATGTTGTGGCTTGAATGATTTTGATCTTTGTAGGTATAGAGACATTTGGAATTTCTTTTCCAAGTAGCCAATGAAATATTTGTTTTTGTCTTGCTGGAAGGGTGCTTTGAAAACCTACATCTGGGAGGAAACAAAACACGAGAAAGCGGGAATTGTGGAGAAATGTAGATAAAATAAAAGAGGTAAACTATCAGAGACAAAAGATACTGATATATACTTTTCTCTCAAGATAGCAGTAAGCATTTAGAGTACAAACCAGTGCTCCAATTTCTGAGAACCAGGCTGCTGTTTTTCTTTTCAACTTCCACAGTTGAACTCCTAGTCAGTGGCTATGCTCACAAGGGATTGTGGGGTTGAAGTCCAACATGTCTGACTAACACAAGATTTGGGGGAAAATTGCCAACTTGATCTATGTATATGTGTTGGATTCATACAAGACATTAGACCTAGGTTAACCAAATGCAGTGGTTGTGTTCGTATAATATGTGTCCAAGAAATCATGACATTACTGGATGATCTGCTTCTTATATGTTCAGATAATAGCTGGCTTCCCACCGTGGGTTTTAACCATGGATTTCCAAATGCTCTCTGCAAGTAGCTATTTTGATTCTACGGTTTGTTTGGTTATGTTTTTTTGCCAAATTATGCTTTTTAGCAGGTGTTTTGATTAATTAGGCCACAAATATCTTGAATGTTCTCTATCCTTCACCTAATTCCCTTTCAGAGAAAGAATATAGTGAGAAGATTTCAAACCTTTATCAAACAACTGACATACACATCTATATGGCCCAGTCTAACAAAAGGGGGGGGGGAGGTTGTGTCCCTACTTTGTTTCTCTTTGAATTAGCATATGGCCTTAATTCATAGCTAAGGACAAGGACTCGGTATTCTTTAAAAGCATTGAAATAAAATGTGTAAAAATAATTTAGAACTGTTGTCTAAGAGTGTCTCAAAGAGAAGGTTGGTCAGATCGTTTGCTTGCTTGCCTTAGATGGCTTATTATATAAAAAAAGGAAAGGGAGACCTTTTCTCTCCTTCTCCATTAAAATGGTTCTTCAGGCAGATATTTTGCTGCTTGCAAGAGAGGAGATGCTGACTCTAGTAAGGCTTTGCTAATGATTCTTGAGGTCTGTGCTAAAAGCTTAGCCCAAGATAACATTGACTGGACTTCAGTTTGATTTAGGTACGTGAAATATGGGTAATACACTGCATGTACATGTAAATGTTTGTATGTGTTCTGGTGGCTGTTTTTGACAGCTTTTATAAAATGCCACAGTGATTCCAATCCAGCTAATATTGCAAGGAAAATACATTTAGGAGCTTGTTCTAGCATTGGGTTTTTGTTGTTGTTGTTGTTGTTTTTCTTGTTGCTCAGAAATACTTTTAAAAATGGTAGTGTTATATAATCTGGCTGACCTTATCCCCAAAATAGTATGAACATTTTTATTTTCTTTGTTTTTGACAGGTAAAGGCATGTTTAAATTCAGTCCAGGTTTATTTCCAATGACAGCTAGCTTGAGTAGAGCACGTTATTACGATATTCTCTTTCTTTCTTTTTCTCTTTCTTTCTTTCTTTCTTTCTTTCTTTCTTTCTTTCTTTCTTTCTTTCTTTCTTTCTTTCTTTCTTTCTTTCTTTCTTTCCTATCTTTCTCTTTTTCTTTCTTTCTTTCTTTTTCTTTCTTTCTTTCTTTCTTTCTTTCTTTCTTTCTTTCTTTCTTTCTTTCTTTCTTTCTTTCTTTCTAAAAAAGGAAGCAAATATCAATTTCCATCTGCAATAACGCTATCATAAACTATGAATAGGATATATCTCAGAATTTTACAATGGCTTTCTTAAAGTGTGGGGAGGGAATATATGATTCATGGTAATTATTTTATTATTTTGGAAAACAAGAGACACAAACTAAAACCATTCTAAATGTCAATCAAAGGATATATCTACCTTGGGAATAAGGCCCATTGTTTTGGAGTAGGTATCCATAGAATCACTTTCTGAGAATAAAAAAGAGAGATGATATTTTTTTTAAAAAATGATGAGTCCAACATTTTGTATAAGTAGGGTTTTTTATGATCTCCTGCAGGCCAAGAAGGAGCAAAATTAGAACTACTAGAAATCATGATGAGAACCTTTTCCCTCCCAAAATGGCTGTATTAAATGTGAGCAGGAGTCATTCTAAAAAAGGTGTCACACCAAACTGACTTTTCAATGACTGGACATCATCCATTGCTCAGCTTCCTGGATTCCCCGGAACCCTTACTTCCTATACCAAAGTCACCCCATTTTTTTTAAAAAAAATATAACATTCCATTATGCCTGGACAGCTTATAGCATCCTCCTCAAAAGGGCCACCTTTGAGATAGAAAGGAGCCATAATGTTGCAGTGGTTAAAATTGCAGTATTGTGGACAAACTCTGCTCATAGGCTGGAACTTGATCCTGACAGACTCAAGGTTGACTCAGCCTTCCATCCTTACGAGGTCAGTAAAATGAGGCCCCAGATTGTTGGGGCTAATATTTTGTAAACTGCTCAGAGAGTGCTGTACTATGGAGCAGTATATAAATTTAAGAGCTATTGCTATTGCTATGAACTGCAATTTCATCATCCCCATCCATTTCGCTACAAACTATATAATGGGTCATTGAAGTCTAACGTATCTGAAAGCAGGTAATCCAAGAACTTCCGGATCTAGTGTAAGTTGATATATTGAGATGTTAGATGATGCCACAGAAATACGATTATTGCCCAAAGTTTTGCTGCAACAATTTTGTTAATCTGTGCTAAAGGATATTGGATTTACTTGTATGCAATAAATGTGAAAAGATCCAGGATCTCATCTCATTTTAAAGAAACACATATTCTTTAAATATTGCCGACCCATCCACTGGAAATAGTTTTACCAAAGTCTTGTGGGGAAAAAAAGGAAGATGTGCCATAGCATATTTTGTAGAGCATCTATTCATTTCACTGAGGCTTATGCACTGGATGAGGTCCATTGCTCTCATCTCAGCCTGATAAAAACACAACAAATCACAATGGAGGAGTAAGCTTGAGATCACATACTTCTGGAGGTTGGATCAGCTTTTGTTTTCTACTATTTGTTTTCTCACATCATTGTTAATGAGTTTGGGGGGAGAAAGAAAGCAGAAAAAAAGCTTCATGCAAAAGCAATTATTTACTACCTTCAGTAGTAAATAAAATACCATCAAGCACATAATATAATGAAATGTTTATATCATGTACCAAGTCAGGAAATCATATAGAAAAGAAAAACAGTAAATGATTGCTGAGACTCTTCTGGAGTGATCCCTTTGAATTGATGAACACATTTGAAATTGATAAACACACAAACACACACAGACATATATGTGTGTTCGTGTATGTGCAAATTGATGTAATTAAAAGAAAAGTAACTGTCAAAGGAGCATTGATATTGTATGTTTAGTACTGTAGAATCCATCTCTGCCTTGTACTAAGGCCTATGAGTAAGTTCCTAAACATATCAATACTTCACTATTTTCTGTATCCAGACTCATATCTCATGGAGCTTAACTTATGTTCTAAAACAAACATGGCAACAGAGCACTTTGGTTTGTAATATATGTATCTCTGAGTTAATATTAAGATAGTGTGTGGATGGATGGATGGATGGATGGATGGATGGATGGATGGATGGATGGACTGATATATCATAACTTAAATCACACAGGAAGAGAAAGAACAAAAAATGCTGAGGCAGAAATTTGCCAATATTTCCCAAGCTGGTGCCCACACTTAGGAGAAAAAGGATTCAGATATTTTCAAAAGTTAACTCATGTCAAGGGTAATAATGGAACATTAGATGGACATGATGTGTGGAATTAAACTTACTCAATGATTTTTGAAATGTTTATTTTTGGCCAAGTTTGAATGTATGTGTTGTGTTTTATTTCATGATTAGTTGTAGTATTTTAGTGATTTCTCCATGGTAATTTTAAACGGCAGTGCTATATTCTTCATGTAGCACTTGCACGACTGTAAATTAATTGTAAATATTTAGGACAATGAGATGTCAATCACTTTTAGGATAGCTCCCATGTATTTTCCAGATTAAGCTAACTTATCATAAGAGAGGTAATGGCTGATTGTAACAGGTTCAAAAGTCTTTTGAACGGACATTAGGAAGAAATAGCCATAAAGATATAAAGAATATATATTTATATGGTAGGAAAAGGAAGAGAAAAACAAGAAAATCTGTAGCTGACAGAATGTGAGTATTTGCTGTGCATGTATACACTTAACAGTGTCTTTGAGATACTGGTGTCACCCTCAGTATGAATAATTTCACAACATATAGACAGATTTAACCATAGTTTCAGCTGGAAAAATGTGACCATCCTAGACCAAGCCATGTCCAAAAATGCCAGGGAATTTCTAGAAGCCTGGCAATCTGACAAATCAGCCATCAATAGACACATAGACATCAACAACATCTATAGACTATGAAAAAGAGACAATCAATCAGCCAAAAAGGGAACAAGAAAGACTCCAGCACCTCTCCACCAGCAATCAGCACCCAGGTCAGCATAGATTAACTCCAAGGTTAACATCAGACCAACATCAGTCAAGTAAATAATATCTCAATCAAGAAACTGCCAAAGAAGCCAACAGCAAACAGCCCAACCAAAGAATCTCTTAAGACCCACCAACACTGACAGGGAAGCCACTAGAATATAAACTGACAGCAACCCGCACTTACTAGCATGATGTTACCTAGTTTGGGTAATGAAATGTCTGCAAGAAAACAAGCAAGCTCAGAGAGCACCAAGGACCTCTCAGTATGAATAACTTACTTTACTGAACAGTAATTTGCAAAAATATAAGTAATATATAAGATTTCTTTTTCTAGGTAAGCTGTAATATGTATATTCTCGCATGCTTATGTTTATATGTTGCACTGTTTTTGTTGCATTGTGCTCTCATAGCTGTGTAATGCATGGAATACAGCTGAAATTCAGAGCTGGATCACCTGTGCTTCATCTCAAAGTGCCATGATTTGATAAGTTAATGGCCTTGTTTTGTTAAAAGCAATTGGGATCTCAGAAAGATTCTCCCCAAGAAAGTCACCAATGAAAGAATTCTCATCTAAAGTTAATATCAGGAACAGAACAACTATTGATTATCGTTAGCATCTTGGAGAGGTTTCACTCTTTATACAGTAATGAAAAAAATCAGTCTCCCAGAGGTATTTATAGAATGATGTAAACAATTTAATTAATTGTGCCAGCAAAGGGCTTTCAAAATGATTTGTGAAACTCAGAAGTTTACAAACAATAAGGTCTGTAGGCATCTTTTCACTTGGAGCAAAGAATTTATCATTTTTCATTTCTAATAACTGATGCTGGGACAACTCAAACCAGAGTAAGTATTTCATATTATACTAGGCTAAAGTGAGCAAAACTGCAGAATGACCAGTATGCAAGAGATGAGTAGAGAGGCATGGGAAAGCAGCAGAGTAAAATTAATATAAGGAATATAAGTCAATCTGTCTCCAATAAAATAATTTCTCCAGCTTTAAAAGGAACAGACTTTTGAATACCAGATGCTCCTGAGAGGGATGTTGTCATCATACTTTGTATAGCTCTGGCCGTTGTTGAAAGTAAATGTTGAACTTCATCCAAGGTAGGCAGTCCAAGGCTTTTCACCCCATGAACCCATTGGTGCTTTTGTGTAGCTCCATAGTCTCTTTCACAATGTCCCATTGAAATGAGGAGTGTATCCCACTTTGTGTATCTACACAAACCTCTACTTTGATTCAGCTGTACCATTCATCTTACATCTGTTCTTCTATGGGGTGTTGGATCTATAAAACAGGGATGAACTTTATAAAGCTGGATTGGTGGCCCTGCTCCCCGATTAGCATTGTGTTAAAGACAAAGGCCTAAATGGCCTTAAAGACTATTGAAGAATAAATGCTGCATTAGATGAGTAAGAATAAAACTTATAATAGATCATACCAGAACTTTGGTGACTGTCTTCTTTTGGTAATTTTCTGTAGCAACTGATATTGAGAGGCATTAAGTCATGACTCATGACCATTATTAAGTTAACTGTCATGCTGTTCCTTTTCAAGATAAACAGCATAATGCAAAGTACTGGAAAAGTCTAAGATGTCATAAGCAAAAGAAGTTTAAGACAGGAGTTAAGAGAACAAAAGAAGAAATCTAAGGTAATCTAGTTTACACCAATGTCATTCACTATATTGCCTATGCCTTTTTGTCCTTGCAAACCACCCTTGCTTCCCCAAATTCCTTCATATAGCTTCATATCATGCCTTTTGGGTTTGAATCTTCCTCTCTCTTTTTTTGAGAGAGCTGCATCAAGCCATGAATTTCTTGGTTTTCCCCTTCCAGTCAAGCTAAACTGTCTTTATATTTTTGAAGAAATCAAAGTACCAGCATGCCATCACTGCATTGCATATAAAGAAAGTCATCTTTGTAAAACTGAAACCATTTAGAACTATGCAGCATAAAAGCCATTTGTCAGGCTTGTTCCAGCTTGGGCATTTAGGAAAGAAAGACCCTCCATTTGTAGCGAAAGGTATACTTTTACTAAAACAAAGTAGTTATAGAGCAGGCATGTCAAACTGCTGGCCCGCGGGCCGGATGCGTCACGCTGAAACCACGCCTACCCCATTGCCGGCAATGGGGAAAAAGTTCTGATACATCGCACAATGTCACGTGACATCGAGAGTTTGACATGCCTGTTATAGAGTAAGCAAAGCTGGATTTGAATATTTCTGCACAAAGCCTGCCTTTTCCCCTTCTCCCAGGGCCTTCCCCCTTGTCCAATAGTGTCCCAATAGTATTCAAATTTGATGTTTTGGTAACAGCTTTAAGGTTTAGTGCCTCTTTGGTTGAGTTTCGCATTCCATTCTCACACTCGTGTCCTTGGATCCACCGTCTGTTCCGGATTGGCACCTCTGGTTCCTGTCATCATGTCAACCCTCCTCCCTACATCCGCATTCTCTCCCTCCCCTGTGTTTTATGGCAGGATGCCAGAGAGACAAAGTAGAGTGAAGCATTTACGATGGCAGACCTGACATCTTTTTTTTTCTATTGTACTCAAAGACAATTGGGAAACAATGCAGATGCTGGAGTCCTAATAATGAAGCACCTCTAAGACTGACTATGCCATTAGACACAATAAAATGTCATTTCAGACTGTAAACTTAAGTGGTGGTAATTGGGACAGAAGTCCTCTTGATTGTTTTTCCAATCTACTGCCTAGATCACTGCCTCACTATTGTATAAAAACTTTTTGCGTACTAACAGCCCTGGCAATTAACATACAAGTATTTCTCAGAAAGAACCATGGTACAATCTGTTTGCAAAGCTTGTATTTGCTTGACGTTCCTAACTGAGTCATGGTGATTAATTTATGGGTTGGTTCAAAGGCCAATGTATCCTAAAAGAACCACAGAGGGTGGCTTGCTAGCAAATGGTGTTGAGTTGCATTGTTTATATTGGAAAGTATTTTCAGGTTCTCTTGTTTTCATATGTCAGGTCCCCTCTTTTGCCTTTCTATATGAATTTATTGTTATCCAAATTGCACCTTGCCTTTCTCTATTAATGTTATTAGCTATTTACTAGGATTATACCCTATCTTTCGACTTTGTGAGTAATCAAAGCAGCTAATAGAATTCCAGAAGCAGAATCAGAATGTAAAATGTAAAATGAAATGCAGTACTTAGCAGAATAGATACATTTTTAAATGCTGGAAAGTGGGTCCCAAATTTTCCAAGGCAGTTTGCCCAATAGCCTAGGAGACGAAAAATGGATTCTCTTGTGTTCCAGAATGGGCCTCTGACAGTGCTGTCATTTTCAGAAGGGCCTCTCCTGCAGATCTTAAAATATAAAATTTAAGTGTGAAAAATTGATTAAAAACTATAAGTACAGTTAAATTGAAAATGCCTGCCTAAAAGAGAAAGTATTTACTTCCCTTCTATAGGCAGAAAGAGAGGAGTCTTAATTGAGAGGTCTCATTTGGGAGCATGACAAGAGACGGCCTTTCTGTGAACCCAACATTGGACCTTGAAAAGTGGAGATATGTTTAAGAAGACTGCCTTCTTAAAAATATCCTTCTTCTTGAGTCAACCCAGAAAGTTCAGACTGCCCCAGGAATTACTGATTCAGTTCTACAGAGAAATTATTGAATCTCTCATTTGTACTTCTATAACTGTCTGGTTTGGTACAGCAACCAAACAGGATAGGTACAGACTTCAACGAATAGTTAGGACTGCAGAAAAAACAATTGCAACCAGCCTGCCTTCCATTGAGGACCTGTATATTGCATGGGTCAGAAAGAGGGCTGAGAAAATATCTACAGACCCCCTCACGTCCTAGACATAAACTGTTTCAACTCTTCCCTCAAGACCCCGCTATAGGGCATTGCATGCTAAAACAACTAGACACAAAGACAGTTTTCCCCCCCTTGTGTCATCACTCTGCTGAACACCTAGTTACCACAGTACTGTTTTATGTCTTATGTCTAAAGATATTTACCCATGTAGTAAGGCTGTATTACTCATATCTTTTTCATTTTTTCTACTATCTTCTCCTATTGGTATCTTATGAGTATATTACTTTGTTGTTTCCATATACACTAAGAGCTTCTGCACCAGAGACAAGTTCTTTGTGTGTCCAGTCACACTTGGCCAATAAAGTTATTCTATTCTATTCTATTCTATTCTATTCTATTCTATTCTATTCTATTCTATTCTATTCTATTCTATTCTATTCTATTCTATTCTATTCTATTCTATTCTCTCTGAGAGTCAGCCCGCAAGTTGTTTAAGAGTTTAGAATTTGAAACTAACACATATCCAATTTTGTCCAGTAAATAATGGTTAACTATACAGATCTTTCAACACAAATTATCTTCCCTGGCTCCTGCCCTCTTAGCAGCCTGGTGGACACATTTTGCACTGAAAATTCATATCACAGCCATTTAATTGAGATGCATTTAAGGCAAATGAAATGTTGCTTCCCTTCCCATCCACTGTACATGGATCATTTTCTGCATCAGTCATACCTCCAAAGCCTTAAAGGACTGAGACTGTGCAGTACCTAAGATAGTAGCTTTAGTTATAGTTGCTCAATCCAATTCTAGAAGTGGAGCTAGAAGCACAAAATGTGGGCTTCCCTTCATCTTTTTAAGTATTATCTCAATATTACAGCACTCTAGTTCAGGTAATTGGTAAAGCTGGAGACATCGTTGCCCCCATCTTCTGAAATGATGTCCAAATGCCATTATTAAATGGTTTTATTTTCATTCTTTTTGCCTTTCTTCCACAGCAGGGGATCAGATTTAACTAGGTTTCCTCGCTGCTTTCACTCTTCCTTTGCACATATTCAAGACTGCTCTTTTGCCTCCTTTATTTCTCAGTGCATCCCTCTCATTCTCTCCTGGTGATCATTATCATCCTGGCTTTTTTTTATTAAACTAGATCTTTTTTCATCTTCCTATAGTGACCTTTAACCTTGCTGCAGAGCTAACAACTTGTTTGATTGCAAATACTCCCTTGGTGGCCAAACAAAAAAGAGAGAAAGATATTTCTTACATTAAATTGACGTTCTCTTCTTTCCTTTATTCCATCTCCTTTCCCTGATAAAACTGCTCTGTTCTTGAATTCTTACTATAGGGATTTGAATAGGTAATGAAGAGATTTGATTGGCTTCGAAGCTTCTGATTGAAAGATATACGGAGTTATGTGCAAAATCCTGTGATTCAACAGTTGAGAGATTACTTCTGCTATTTGGGAAAAAGATGGTGGTTTCTTGGTTGTCATTTGCTATATAGAAAATAAAAATTAAAAACTCACAATGTGCTTTCTTTTGTGGGAAGTCAGCCCCTCAGAGAAGGAAATATTAAAAGGGCAGAAAAATATATTTCCTCAAAAGGATTTTTAAAAGCAGAAGCCAACCCTGCCCCCAAATCTCTCTGCCCCAAGCAGGAGCCAGCCCTATACAAATGCAGATGTAACCATCAGGAAAGTTGGAGCCAGCTAGAAGCTGAAGAAGACAAAAGACCTAAAATCTGCATACCCCACCTGAGATGGGACATAATAGGACTAACCCATTACCATCAAGAATACCAGAGAGGCACACCTAAACTCAGGTCAGAATACGTGACACAGGAAATAGCCTCAAAGTTCATGCCACAGGAACAGGAAACTTCCAAACAAAAGGCTTTCAGAGGGTATAAAAACCTACTCCACATGTGCTCAGCCCTTCTTCCTTGATTTCTCTCCTTCCTGCAAGAACCATCTTTCTGGCTCTTCAATAAACTGTAACCTTCTTCCAAAGCAGTCGCCATGTTGTTTTATTTATTCCCTGCTTGGATGAACCAGGATGAAGACTTTTCTTCCCACACTTTCCATAGTTCCAGCTCAGCTGTTCGATGTAGGAGGAAAGCGTTCTTTGAGAAATACTTGCGTGTTTTCCAGGAGCGTTTACAATTAGTTTCTTCTCATGCCATGAGTAGCAAATGGTGCTTCTGAGCTAGTCCCATGAGACACAGAAAGGTTTGGTTGCATCCTCTTGTAAACTAATGATTGGGTAAACATCCATTGAGTATGTGCATTCACTGTGCATTTTCATGCATTATAGTAAGTCCTGACCAGAACAACTTGGGGCAGTTTACATTACAAAAGAATAATAACAATTTAACATATCAAACAACAACCTCTCCCTATCTCAGGTCTTTGGGAAGGAATTGATAGATGGATAAAAATGCCAAATCGAGTAAAACAATTGGCTGGCTGTGCAACCAACCACAACGCCCCCACTATGGGTACATCCTTGTTGTGGGGGAAGGGCTTGCTATGCACTAATGAGCATAGCTCATGCAGGCAATAGTGTATTCTACCAGAAGGGTCATATATGCCAAATAGGTCTTCACGGAAGAGCCAGACTAAATATATGCATCAATCCACTTAATATGGTGAGAAAACAGAAAAAGAATCCTATAATGGATTGGTCATCACTTGGATCAACAAGGACTTCATCAGATGTTAGATTTCCTTGGCATCCATTGACAAGTCGGCAACAGGATTTGGGATGTATGGCTGAGCAAACAGGGATTAGCCCTGCAGGATTACTAGAAGAACAACAACCACAGAGAAGACATAAATATTCTGTGTTTGAAAATCATGTCATGGATGTGAATAAATCATTTGTAAGGATTAAAATAACATCTATCGAACAGGCCAATCAGCTTACCTACAGAACAGCTATGGTGGATACTGAAGAACAAACCAAATGCAAAATCATACTCAATCCCTAAGTGAAAGATCAGACTGAAGGTCCTGATAAAGCAATTAAAATCAGATGCAAGTAATTTAAAGGACCTGAAAGAGCAAAAATTGAAAATGTAAGGATCAAGACAAGACTTATAAATAAATATTGGTGCAGCACTTGAAAGATTGAAGAAGCTTTGGAAATCACAAAGCAACAAATAACAGCAATAGCTGGGAAAATTGAACACTATGAGACATAAATCTTTCAATTTAAGCAAAATCAGCCATTTCAATCAGACTAGAGGCAATTCTACCTAAGTATAAATGGCAGTAGAAATTCTGAAAATGAAAACCCAAATGAAAGGGAAAGAATTCAGCTTTGGAAAGATCTATAGGAAACTCAAGATATATACAGCCAAGATATAGCAACTGAGTTTGGACTGGACAAATATATCATGCTCACCATCAAATAGAGAAAAATAGTGAAAACTGAAGAAATAACATCAAGAGTCTGGATGAAGATTATCACTTCAGGCTGACCACATCAAGCACATTGAAGTCAAGAAAAGGTTTAGAAGTGAATACATCAAGAGAGTGAGGGAGATCTTAAAGTCCAAACTCATTGGAGGAAATACCATCAAGGTAATAAACTCCTGTGCAATTCCAGTCATTCCAGCTGGAATAGTGGACTGGACTCAAGCAAAACTAAAAGCCCTAGATAGGAAGACCAGAAAAATAATGACAACGAATCAACAATGACCTTCATCCTTGCACTAATGCTGACAGATTCTATGTACCAAGGAAAATAGGTGGATGTGGACTGATTCAAGTATATCAGACTGTTGAAGAAAAAAAAAAGGGGATTGGAAGAATATCTGAAGGACAGTGAAGAAGATGGGCTGAAGCTAATATACCAGGAAGGCTTACTGATTACTGGAGAGACCAAACTGGCCTACAGGAAAGACCAAATGAGAAAAGAATGGAGGCATGGGACGACAAAGCATTGCTTGGGCAGTACTTTTAAAAAAATACCATGTTTCCCTG
This sequence comes from Azemiops feae, assembly GCA_023970755.1. Lineage (NCBI taxonomy): Eukaryota > Metazoa > Chordata > Lepidosauria > Squamata > Viperidae > Azemiops > Azemiops feae. The sequence continues at coordinate 147,670 of JALGBA010000172.1, read as the reverse complement.
AAAATAAGACCCGGTCTTACATTTGTTTTGCCTCCAAAAGAGGCACCAGGTCTTATTTTCAGGGGATGTCTTACTGCTTACCTTAGGACTGCTGCAGCCAGGCCTCCCACACTCAGACACCTGTCATGACGCTGCCTGACTTCTGCAGCCGTTTGCGGCTGGATGCCAGGTCGTGCAGCGCATCACGCCGATGCCATGCACACTCCAAAGCACCTGAAGGCAAGACAAGAAGCAACGGATGGAAACTAACCAAAGACAGAAGCAACCTAGAACTAAGGAGAAACTTCCTGACAGTTAGAACCTGCCTCCAGAAGCGGTGAATGCTCCAACACTGGAAGTTTTTAAGAAGAGACTGGACAGCCATTTGTCTGAAATGGTATAGGTTTTCCTGCCTGAGCATGGGGTTGGACTAGATGACCTCCAAGGTCCCTTCCAACTTTATTATTATTATTATTATTATTATTATTATTATTATTATTATTAGTAGTAGTAGTAGTAGTAGTAGTAGTAGTAGTAGTAGTAGTAGTAGTAGTAGTATTTCTTTTCTCCAGACTGGCCATACCCAATTCCTGCAACCGTTCTTTATATGTTTTTGTCTCCAGGCCCTTAATCATCTTAGTTGCTCTTCTTTGCACTTTTTGCAAAGTCTCGACATCTTTTTTGTAATAGAATATCTCTTTACTCCCATTGGTGGGGGACCCTTCCCTTCAGCCTGTGGGTTCCACCACATCATGTTTCATTCTATAGAACTACTGAAGAATGCAAAGCTTCAACTTCTGATTTAACTTTGGTCTATGCTTTATTTGGTTCAGTTCCCCAGTGCCCGGTTCCCAGGTCCCATTATAGATTTCACATGCCTGTCCAGGATATTTACTTCACTTTGTAAAAATTTGATACCAGTTTTCTTTACATCATCATCATCATCATCATCATCTGAAGGCACATTTGTATTAGTGTGAAAGGAAAACAAAAGTGGTTTATTACCTCACCCAATATTTTTTGTCAGCATGTCACAGTGTTCTTGTGAAACACTGATATATTGTGGGGTAGGGGAGAGAGAAAAATCCCTTTCAATAATCTGGGGTAAGTGAGGTGAGAATAGAACTAGTTTCCACAGAGCTACTTTTAGGAAATTATACGTAGGAGATTACTAGATTGAGCCCGAGGGAGGGATGAAGCATGTCATCAATCTCAAGTCTCTTAATGCCTACAAGAGATCACAAGAGTCCACCTTGAATTTCATTGACTTACTGCCAATTTGCTTTGACCATTAGTAGGTCAGATTCTTGTAGCATACAATAAATCTGTATTCATTTGAACCTCCTGGACTCCTGATTTCCTGTACTTGACATTGCAGTGCTATCTACAAAGAGGATCAGGAAGAGTCAACATGGACCAATCAAAGTTCTTGGAGGAATAAACCTCTAGTCCCAATGACCGGCTCAAATTGGATCCTGAAATCAAAGTTCTGCCCCCTTTTTAGGTGTGGCACATGTATAACTCAGAGGGGAAAAAAAAATCACAATCTTGATTTTTTTTAACACTCCTCCTCTCACAGATGCTCCTAAGAATCTCTGTATGAGACAGTAATGGAATTTGTAGCTGCCTGAAATTTCAATCTAGAAAAATGACTTATAAAATGAAGTATTACATGGCGTGTATTCCCCTAAATTACTACTAGTCGAATGGTAATCTCTAGCTATTCATATGTATCTGAAAAAATGGCAAATCTGTAATTAAGACAATTCCTCCTACAAAGGAAGAAAAGATTATGAGATTAAAAACAAAGTCATTGATCTCTTAATATATTCTCTATAAATTTAAGGTGACCTTCCAATTTTAAATTATTTGGGGATAAAAATTTAGCTTCCTTTTATATAAATCTAAAACAAATCAAAACATATCACCAAAGCGTTCCTGAATATATCCAGATGTTTTCTTTCACTGAAACAATTAAAAAATGTTTTATTTTTATGTGTTTATTTAATGTTTTTTCCTGCTGTCTTCTGATGCTATCTGTATTAATTTTTGTTGACATACTGTTTTTCTAGAATGTTTGTAAATGTCTTTGGAAGTTTCATTAAAACTGCACAATAAATATTTAAAATAAATGCATAGCTTTAGCAGCTGTTTTTCTACACTTTCCTTAAAACTGGCAGAGGCTTAGTTTCCAATGATAATAATCTTGAAATCATTTCATTTTTTAAAAATAAATGTATATGCATATGCATGCTGGAAACAGAATTAAAAGTTCCGTTCATTAGCCACTGGCTTACCAAATTAGTACAAAATTTATTCCCCACATGTGCAAATTTATACTTTCTGTTAATACTTGCACATTTCCACAGATTTCTGCACATAAACAGCTTTCAAGTACTATAAATGTCAGCGTTAATCTATTTGGCTTGATAATCACATCATTAGGTTGCAGGAATTGGGTATGGCCAGTCTGGAAAAAAGAAAGACTAATAGTAATAGTAATAGTAATAATAATAATAATAATAATAATAATAATAATAATAATAATAATAATAATAATAATAATAATAATAATAATAATAATAATAATAATAATAATAATAATAATAATAATAATAATAATAATAATAATAATAATAATAACAACAACAACAACAACAATAATAATAATAATAATAAAGTTGGAAGGGACCTTGGAGGTCATCTAGTCCAACACCCTGCTCAGGCAGGAAACCCTATACCATTTAAGACAAATGGCTGTCCAGACTAGGGTGACATGATAGCAGTGTTCCAATATCTCAGAGGTTGCCACAAAGAAGAGAGAGTCAAGCTATTCTCCAAAGCACCAGAGGGCAGGACAAGAAGCAATGGATGGAAACTAATCAAGGAGAGACAACCTAGAACTAAGAAGAAATTTCTTGATAGTTAGAACAATTAATCAATAGAACAACGTGACTCCAGAAGTTGTGAATGTGCCAACACTGGAAGTTTTTAAGAAGAGATTGGGCAATTATTTGTCTGAAATGGTAGCAGTATTTTAAGAAAAGACTAGCCAGCCAGAAATGGTATAGGGTCTCCTGCTTGTGCAGGGGGTTGGACTAAAAGACCTCCAAGGTCCCTTCCAGCTCTATTCTGAATGATTGATTAAAGTCCATTCAGGGGAGGAATCATCTGAGATCAAACACTTTCTCTTGAAATATGGGTTATCAACAATAGAATATCTGTTTGGGCCTGTCCATGAATGGTTCTGATTGTTTGCACCTGATAGTGTTTTCTCACATATCAATCTAGATTATTTCCTCATCCATTTTAGTATTAGCTACATTCAGGGTGCAAAATCCAAAGGTCCAGGAATGCACAGAATACTTGAGTAAGATCCCCTGAGTCCATCTCACCCAAATATTGCTACCGTATAATTGTTTATAGCAGGGGTTCCCAACCCCTGGTCCGTGGATCGGCATTGGGCCGTGGCATGTCAGAAACCGGTCCATGCAAACAAGCAAAGTCACATCTGTGGGATACAGGCAGTACATGAAACCACGTCCCCTCTGGTCCGCAGAAAAACCTCTCTCCACAGAACCGGTTCTGGTGCTCGAAAGGTTGGGGACCTCTGGTTTATAGCACAAAAAAACCCGGAAACTACTTAATGCACAATGAATAATTAAATGCATGATATTAGGATAAAATTAATTTGAATTGAATCATTTAGTTTTTGTCCTCTTCCTGTTCCCTTCTTTGCCCCTCCCCCTCTTTTTTGGAGGCCAATCCCCAACATACTTCTCAAAGGACTGAAAACATTTATACTCTCCTGGTCTAACCAAGCTAAATTTTGGCTAGGGGTTTTGAATTAGTCCATTGACATTTATTCAATGAACTGTGGCCAAAACAAGCCAGAACTTAATACAATGTGTGATGTTAGCCTCTTTTTCAGCGCTATGACTCTTCAAATTGACAACAGAGTCTTTCTTACCTCAAGTAAGAGGTGGGGGAATTGAGCTTAAGTCATTTTGAACTCAATGCGAGAACTGTTCTTCAGGAGCCTTTCCATCAAATGCTTTGAATGCATGTAATGAATATGTATTGGTATACATAATGATCTTGTACAAAAGTAAATCTAGGGTAGATTGCATCTGGGATTTAAGCTCCTTCCCATCACCCCCACTTTCCTTTCCACTACAGTACATGACTTCATTTGCAAAGACAAATTTGGCTTGCAAATTGCAAAACATTGGATACGCTCCTCTCTAAACTTACCCATCCCCAAATCTGTTGAAACAGATGAGATCTGTTGGCTTAGAAAACAAACAAACAGCAGCACACAAACAAAGCAAGAGTTTATGTCATTCTATACAGACAACTCTCATCAGTGAGCAAATATTGGAGGCATAGATTCTTCCCTTCTCTCAAGCCGTTGTGTGTCTTTATTGGTGTCACATTCTTGCTCACAAGGGATATGTCTATAGTATCCTCCATTGGTAAGCAGCAAAGAATTATGGCAATGGCTATACACAGGCACAATGAGTTAAGGCAAGAGTGTCCACAGAAAGTGATTTTAAAAAAGTCAAGATGACAGCCACAGCTGTGGGATCTTGACTCCACTCTTTTTTGCATGTGATGCCCATAAAAAATGGACAGAATTTTGATCACATCATTGGGCCTGCCACCTTGACTTTTTTAACCACATGTTGTGAATTGCCCTGTGTTCAAGCCAGCCCCCATAATAAGGAGCTGGGAATGCAACAGCACCTGTTCTATCAAGCAGGCACCCTGGCTCAGAGTATTTTGTGTGATCAAAGTTAATTCACTCCCTATTTATGAGACTTGCTAAGATCTTAAATAAAATATGGTCCACCCATTATATTGTGATTTGTTTAACCATGAATTGGTGGCTAAGCCACAACCTGCTGATGCTACATTTGTTAAATCCCATAAACCACCTTTTATAAACCAAATGGGTTGAATCCAGGCAATTTGTTGAGCTTCAAAACCCAACCATATAATAGGTTAGTATCGAGTCCTAACTCAATGTAAGAAGTGTAATGTTTGAAAGATGATGATGATGATGATGATGATGATGATGATGATGATGATGATGATCACAACTATACTTCTAGGCATCTTTTGAAATCTTTCTTTGTTCTCTGACTTTTTGTTAGTTCCTAGCAATTATGCAAGACAGGGCTTTACAACCCCATACATCCCTGGCCCTCCAGTCCCCAGAGAACCATATAAGCATTATGGTCTAAGCATTAGATACCTAGATAAGGCCAAAAATGCAGTGTCACAAGCCTTAGTATAGGCTTATGCTATTTAAAAAAATAAAAAATGCCCCCTCCTCCCCGAAACATAGGGAAAATTAGAAATCACGAGCAACATGTTTCTATCTGCTTTGTGTCATTTTCCCACCTACCCTGTCCCTTACCCCCAAATGTTTTGAATGCAATCAGCAGGTTACCATGCAAGTCTTATGACTACTAATGGTAATTATTATCCATAAGGCTCTGGATTCTCAGCATGGAAAATGCCAGCTAATTCATTATTTTCCCTTTCAACTGGTATTCCTGGTGCCTGCCTAACTCTGATCATCTGTAATGATTACAGAGCTAGAAGAGATTAAATAAAAATAGATTCAAGTGCTCCTTTAGGAGACATGATAGTATTCTTCATGCATACAAGTTCATTGTTCAATTGTAAAGGTTATAATGACATTCAGAGATTTTATGATTTACTTTACTAGAAATTTAGGGATGGCAACCTGGTTGCCATTCCTGGTTTCTGCTTCTTTATGTAATTGTATCAATCCATCCAGATTTCATGATAGCAACGTATTTGTAGTGATCTATTTCTGAGCTATGAATGACTAGATAATGAAATAAGATCCTTGTTGTGGCTGTATCATCATGATTTGAATAGGTTCACTAGCTCTTCAGGTAGCTACTGCATGTTAAGACATCTCATTATATTAACATAGCACAAAATCCTAACGCAAAACCAAACAAACTACATTATAACTTAGTATAATATGTAAATCAGCCATTATATTTTATCATCTGCTTTGGTTCTTTGTCATTTGCTTGATTAATTTAAGGTTAGAACTCGGGACAGGGAAAAAAGTTGTATTTTGATATGGACCTGTTGATTCACACTTTCCAAAGTAATATGCAAAAGAGAATGCAGCAATCTTTCAGCTTTTATGTGTCTTTCAATGTTGGATTGCATTCTTCCATCAAAATACACTGTACATACAAAAATGTCTGTGTAGGGGAAAATCGCATATAAAATGTATATGTTTGGAAATCAGCTTGCCCTCTGAAAAACTTGGCTTTGGAAAACCGTATTCCCCCAAATGTACATGTTATTTACTGTGAACGTTTCATGGAGGAAAAAAAAGAGAAAAATATGCAACTGGATGCAGAAAGTTCTGCTTCCAAATGTGTGAATGTTGCTGAAAGTGAAAGTGACAAATTCAATTATGGAGCCCTTGCTTGGTAATTTAGAGGATGCTCTAGAAATCTAAGTGCTTTAGCTATTACTAAGCAACTATACGAAATCAGGTTGGGAGTTCTTCTATTATACAAATAATGGTTTCCCTAGAAACCAATGGCTTTAGAAGACAGTGGCCACTGGATGCCTTTATAACTCTTATGGATGACGGAAATCCTGCAGATCCCCAGATAGAAATTCTTGTAGATCAGAAATGGTGCCAGGGAGCAGTGTGATTGCTCTATCTCTAGGGCAGACATGTCAAACTTGTGACGTCGCGCGACGTATCGGAATTTTTTCCCCATTGCCAGCAATGGGGTGGGTGCGGTTTCTTCGTGATGCGTCCGGCCTACGGGCCGGCAGTTTGACACCCCTGTTCTAGAGAGTTCCACTAGGCGGAAAAGGCCTGATGAGAGTCCAACTGAGAGTATCTCAATGAAGATTCTTATCATGGGAAGAGGACAAGATACAAAGCGAAATAATTTACACTTACTAGGAAAGTTTGAAGCAGTGCAAGATTGGAAGATATGGAGAGACCTGGCTCGTAGAATCGCTAAGAGTTGGACATGACTGAATGGATATCATCATCACCATCAAAGTCTGAACAGAATTTGATATAACTGAATAGAGTTGATGGCTGCATTCACACTTTGTGCTAAGCTATAAAATAGCTGGGTTAGCAGGGTGTCCTTTGTATATAATGTTTTGTGGCTTAACTTATGTGAATCCAGCTATGGGTATATTCAATAAACTATTACACTTCTTCAGATAGAATTGCTGCTGCATGCTTTAGGGTTTATCCTTTACTTACAGCTCCTACTCAAAGAGCAGATAGCCACTGTGTCCAGGAGGACTTTTGCTTAGATTTACCAGGTGGGCCAACTGTGCCCTTTCCTAAGCCAAGAGTTATTTCCCAGTTATGCATGGCTTACTCTGCTTGCATGCAGACTATTGCAATGCACTCTATATAAGGCTGCCCTTTAAGATCACTTGAAACTACAGCTTGCCCAGAAGTAGTTGGCACAAACTACTAAACAGGATTACCCTTGTACATCCATGTAACACCACTGTTTACCAGGAAACTTCCAAATATAATCTAAGGTTCTGGATGTCATCTACAAATCCCTTAGCTGAGGAAGTACCATTCTCCCTTTATTTCTGTCTGTCCTATAATGTCTGACAGATTGGGAATGATCCTAGTCCCATCTATTAAGCAATATCATCTGATGGGATCTAGGAGGCAGACCTTCTCTATTGCAATGGCTGCTTTCTGGAATGCTATCCTGCAAAGGTTCAAAGAACCTCAACCTTACTATCATTCAAATGAGCCTTGAAGATCTGTCTTTTTCCATGGATTCTGGGTTAGATTGAAGTGCGCATCCACCTCAGTTGGGTAGGTTTTGTATGCTTGTGGTACATCTATTCCTCAGTTAAGCCATTTCCCCCCCCCTTTTTTTTTTATTGATTAAATGCATTGGGTCTCACTTTTAATGTGTATAACACCCACCCAGAGTCTCTGTAAGTTGAATGGCTTTATAAATTTAAATTACAAATAAACAATAAATACATCTTAATGAGAAGTATGAACCCCGTTGGTGCCCATTCAGAAGGTTGTAGCTAAAATGTGACATGGCACTGTGCGTGAACTATTTAGAAAGTTCATTGGCTTTATATGTGCTTTGTAAGTCCATAATGAGTTGAAAAGAAGTTTGTTTTTTTACCAGACTGAATAATTTGAAAAAAGTAGGCTATATTCAAAACCTCAAGAATGGGTTCTTATACAATGTCCACTAGGGCTAGATAAATTTCAAAAATATTTTGAAATAAATGTTGTATACAAATGTAAGGTCAGCATGTGACAGATGTTCTTTAAAGCAGCCTGGCTTTCTCAGAATTCTGCATTAAAGGAATTACTTCATTAAAATCAATGTGACTCTTTAAAGCAGTGTTATCTTTCTTTTAGTCCCATGTGGAAAGGGGCTGAATGTACAGATACATGCAATCTGAAGCACTTTTTCCAAAAACATTTCAAAATCTGGATAGCTTTTGTAGCCATATGTCTCTTAGCTTTAAGATTCTGAGCTCTGAAGAGTAGTGAGTCTGCTTAGAGTGGTGGCTGGAAAGAAATCAGGCTCTGCTAAGGATTCTGAATATATTTTATCTCTAGCTTTCTAAATTTTGCATCTTAGTGTGCACCAGTTGCAACCATCAGGCCCTCCAAACAAATCTTCAATTTCCTAGCTCCAGACCATTAATCCCTTGTTCATGCCCTTTCATACAAGCTCCAACAGCTTTGTTTTGGAAAATTGCTAATTAGAGGCTTATCCCTTCTTAGACATATTATGCAGGTTGATTGCAGGAGCTGATCTCATAAGTTTCTGTCTCTGGGGATTGTGCAGAAGTAGCTATGTGTCCTTCATGCATCTTCCTCTGGAATGCCCCCAGATAGTTTGGTTTCATTAAAGAGGTAATTAGCAGCTTATGGCTACTCCAAAGGGCTATCTTGATTTTATTTTCAATCAAGCATGATCATTCAAAAGAACATTCTCCTTCTTACCTAATGGCTAATCAGTCCCAAGTGCAAGTGAGATGGGGTTGCTTATGGCTTCTAGGTCAAAATATGCATCTAGTTAGCAAAACTCCTAGTTTGTATGTAAGACACAAATAGATTTCTCTAAATAATGATCTGGAGAACCAAGTGTAGCAAAGTTAGCCATATGTGAATAGGACAGAGAACAAGAGACTTCATTTCTGTAATAAGCCCATGAGGATGTATGACTGAAAATATTCCCATCTGAATTATACTGTGTAAATGTGCACAAAATTTCACCCTCTCAAGTTCTGTGTGACAAAGGAAGTGGAGCATAGATAGAATACTGTGTCAGGTGCAAAGAACTAGAAACACTCACTGAGTTCAAAGCACTAAAATGTTTATTATTGTTACCTATACATTTGAATTGGAATGGGACAACTCCGCGGCCAACTCGCCACAGCCAACACACTGTGGGACAAATTGCCACAGGACAGTTCAACAAATACAAAAATTAAATTAATTTCAATGGAACCATGGCCAATAATAATAAAATAAAGTCGATTGAGAAATACAAGAGTTACAATAATTTTGACAAAAGTGTGATCAAGAATAAAAATAACTGAATGAAACAATACAGCACTGAATTGTCCTGCAAATTGTCCTAGACCCCACTTGCATCTGTCAACTAATGGTCAAAGCTAAATTGGTGCCAAATAAAGGTCAATGGAATGGGGAGGGGGGCTGGACCTGGGCTTTTGTGACTGAGCAATGATTCCAAACTGATGACATGCTTAACCCTGCCTTCCAGCTCAGCCTGCTCATCTCCTACATCATGCCCTCAACCCACCATCACTGTACTAAGCTTGAAATTCACTCCTAACCATACCCTGATCTACCAAGTAGTGAATGGTCAATATATTCCTGCCATAGCTTTCACATATTGCTAGCACTTGGTAGCCTAAACTGCCAAGATTTTGTATCCGCAGCTATGGAAAAGCAACACTGCCTCTCCCGATGACCTGAATGCATTTTACTATAGGTTTGAGAGGAAACCACTATCAACATTCACCACCCTTTCCGTCTCAGATACACCAACAATAGCCAAGTCTCCTACAACTGACTCCATCCCTCTTGGCCCCCCACCTCTGGTGATCACAGAAAAAAAAAGTGTGAGGTCTATTTCACAGACAAAAGCCTGGAAAAGCACCAGGCCCAGACAAGGTAACTCCTTCTTGCTTGAAAGTTTGTGCTGACCAAATGGCCCCCATCTTCACCAACATTTTTAATAAATCACTAGAGATGTGTTATGTTCCTTCTTGCTTCAAATGCTCTACTATCATCACAGTGCCAAAAAAAACCTTCATCAAAGAGCTGAATGACTACAGACCTGTTGCTCTGACATCCGTAGTTATGAAAACCTTTGAAAGGCTATTGCTGGTCCACCTGAAAACCATCATGGATCTGCTGTTAAATCCCTTGCAATTTGCCTACCAAGCAAATAGATTGGCAGATACTGCTGCACTACATCTTATAACATCTTGAATCTACATGGACCTATGCAAGGTTCCTTTTTGTAGATTTTAACTCAGCATTCAATACCATCATTCCAGATATTCTTCTCACTAAACTGACTCAGCTAGCTGTGCCTGACCACACTTGTAAGTGGATCATAAGCTTTTTAACAGATAGGAAGCATCAGGTGAAGCTGCTCAGATACCTGTACAATTAGCACAGATGCCCCCCAGGGCTGTGTGTTCTCTCAATTACTCTTTTCTCTATACTAACAACTGCATCTCAAAGGGTCCCTCTGTTAAAGTACTGAAGTTTGCAGATGATACAACAGTGATTGGTCTCATTTGAAAGGATGATGAATCTGCATACAGACAGGCCGAAACAATTGGCCCTTTGGTGCAGCCGGAACAATCTTGAACTGAACACACTCAAAACTGTAGAGATGATAGTAGATTTTAGGAGAAGCACTCCTATTCTACCCCCTCTTACAATACTAGACAACACAGTATCAAGAGTAGAGACCTTCACGTTTCTAGGTTCTATAATATCTCAGAACTTAAAATGGACATCAAAAACATCAACAAAAAAACACAACAAAGAATGTTCTTGCACCAACTCAGAAAGCTCAGACTACCCAAAGAGCTGCTGATACAGCTCTACAAAGGCATTATTGAGATTGTCATTTGCACCTCTATAACTCTCTGGTTTGGCACAGCAACCAAACAAGACAGACACAGGACTGCAGAAAAAATAATTGCAACCAGTCTGCCTTCCATTGAGGACCTGTATACTGCACATGTCAGAAAGAGGACTGAGAAAATATCTATAGACCCCTCACATCCTGGACATAAACTGTTTCAGCTTCTTGCCTCAAGACAATGCTATAGGGCATTGTACACCAAAACAACCAGGCACAAAGTTTTCCCCCCCATGCTATCACTCTGCTAAACAACTAATTCCCACAACACTGACTATGCCCTATAGGGCAGGGCTTTTCAATCTTTTCACCGACTGTACCACTTTTAGGATATGGCAATATTCGAGTACCACCTAGCAAGGTGTCAAAAACTTGATGACCAACAAAAAAACTGTTCAAAGCTGCAATTGCACTGAAATGACCATTTTTCACACTTACTGTATGACCATTGCAGCATGCCCAGGGTCATGTGATTTATATTTGGATGCTTGGCAACTGATTCATATTTATGATGGTCACAGTGTCCCAGGGTCATGTGATCCCCTTCTGCAACCTTTTGACAAGCAAAGTCAATGGCAGAGCTGCTGGTGGCCAAGTGCTAAGGCGGGACTTCCTTGCCTCCCTCCCTTCCCTGCCTCCCTTTTTCTCATTCCCATCTCCTTCTGAAGGAAGAATTTGAACCCCCCCCCCCATATTTTTCCTCTTCCATATATTGATCAAACAAGGAAAGGCCTCTAGAGACAGAAAAGACAAGCTGCTGATTGAACCAGCTTAAAAAGGCACTTTCCCTTTAAGAATTAGCTACTGGCTAGAAAGGAAAGTAACGAGCCCAGCTGGCACTTAAAGAAGAAAAAAAAATGTAAGTACTGGCTGCCGGCTAAGGCAGCCTCCCCAAATGGCTCCATTCATAAGTAAAATCTGCAGCTCCAGAGGACTCTCTCACTGTAAGTCCTTGCCTGTGCTGGCTCTTTCCCTCCCCACTACACTTGGCTAGGCAGGGCTGCGTACCACCTGCCACTCATTAATATACCACAAGTGGTACGCGTACCACAGGTTGAAAAGCCCTGGTTTAGGCTACCAAGTGCTAGCAATATGTGAAAGCTATGGCAGGAATATATTGACCATTCACTACTTGGTAGATCAGGGTATGGTTAGGAGTGAATTTCAAGCTTAGTACAGTGATGGTGGGTTGAGGGCATGATGTAGGAGATGAGCAGGCTGAGCTGGAAGGCAGGGTTAAGCATGTCATCAGTTTGGAATCATTGCTCAGTCACAAAAGCCCAGGTCCAGCCCCCCTCCCCATTCCATTGACCTTTATTTGGCACCAATTTAGCTTTGACCATTAGTTGACAGATGCAAGTGGGGTCTAGGACAATTTGCAGGACAATTCAGTGCTGTATTGTTTCATTCAGTTATTTTTATTCTTGATCACACTTTTGTCAAAATTATTGTAACTCTTATATTTCTCAATCGACTTTATTTTATTATTATTGGCCATGGTTCCATTGAAATTAATTTAATTTTTGTATTTGTTGAACTGTCCTGTGGCAATTTGTCCCACAGTGTGTTGGCTGTGGCGAGTTGGCCGCGGAGTTGTCCCATTCCAATTCAAATGTATAGGTAACAATAATAAACATTTTAGTGCTTTGAACTCAGTGAGTGTTTCTAGTTCTTTGCACCTGACACAGTATTCTATCTATGCTCCACTTCCTTTGTCACACAGAACTTGAGAGGGTGAAATTTTGTGCACGTTTACACAGTATAATTCAGATGGGAATATTTTCAGTCATACATCCTCATGGGCTTATTACAGAAATGAAGTCTCTTGTTCTCTGTCCTATTCACATATGGCTAACTTTGCTACACTTGGTTCTCCAGATCATTATTTAGAGAAATCTATTTGTGTCTTACATACAAACTAGGAGTTTTGCTAACTAGATGCATATTTTGACCTAGAAGCCATAAGCAACCCCATCTCACTTGCACTTGGGACTGATTAGCCATTAGGTAAGAAGGAGAATGTTCTTTTGAATGATCTATTCTATTCTATTCCATTCCATTCCATTCCATTCCATTCCATTCTTGATACCCCATGTCATAAACTACTTACAGATGGAGTTAAAGAGCTGTCTGGGTTATGATGTGCCCTCTGCCAGAATAGCTAACAATCCTTGCCTAATTATCTGCCCAAGTTCAAAAATTACTCTATACAGCCCAGGTTCGAGAGATTTTATTAAACTACAGAGTAGGAAAAAGTCCTTTAGGTCATCCTGTTAGGAATAGAAATTAAAGCATATCTTGACAGGTGGCTGTCTAGCCTTTGCTTGAATACTTGAAATAAAAGGAGTTCACTACATTTCTAAATAATTAATTCCACTGTCAAACTACTGTCCCTACTAGGAAGATTTTCTTTCCCCAACATTCAAAGTTATAGTCCTTTGTTTTCACGTTCTTCCTCTTGAGATTTCATGTCTCCTTAACTGTCTATTTCTAGCTTCTGTTGTATTTTTGTAGCCTGATGGCTCTGATTTGATTATCTACTTGAAATATTCCCGAGCAATATTGAAAATTTGCGAACAAGTTATGCGTATCTAGCAAAATGACTGCCATGGTCATTCACCAGCTGGAAGGTTGACACAGGCATCAAAAAAGATATCGATAGATTCTAGGTTGGGTACCCAGAGATTAATGAAAGTCCTGTCCCAGTCCCACTACACCAATGTTTCAAAAACCTGGCAACAAGATATGTGAGCTCCAGCTCACAGAATTCTGAGAGCCAATTTGATGTAGTAGTGAAGGTATTGGCCTAGAATCTGGGAGACTGAGAGTTCTAGTCCTGCCTTAAGCATAAGAAACTGGCTGGGTGACTTTGGACCAATCACTCTCTCTCAGTCAGCCTCTGAGGATTGTTGTGGGGAAAACAGGACGAGGAAGGACTAATTAGAACTATGTTTGCTACCCTGAGTTGTATACATATGTATAAAAAGGCAGGATACAACAAAAGAAATTAAAAACACCTCTGGCAGGGGAATTCTGGGAGATGAAATGCATTCATCTTAAAGTTTCCAATTTTGAGCAACACTGTACTAAACTAATATTAATAAAATACAAGCCTTACGTTTACATAGCATTCTCTGTTTAAATAAGCAAACCATATTTTGGCTTAATAAGTGCTGAAGCTCAGACTGCCCAACCTGTTTTCAGTTTACTGCAGTATACTGTGCAAATTAAACCAACGTCTATAGCGTGGCCAGATGGATATTCACCCATCTTCTACCAGTTTCACTAGTTAACAACTAGTGAGACTGGTAGAAGATGGGTGGATATCCATTTGATCACACTATACCACTCAAGACTCTGCCACTAACAGTTGTATTTAATTGACATTTCCAGGTGGTTTGTAAGAGTAGCCCCATTTAAGCCCCATTGTATAGTGTAAACTAAAGATGACAGCTTGGGTAACTCAACAGTTGCCCAGAACAACGAGTATTAATTTACTCTGGAGAACACCCTCTAGGAAAGTTTAAACAGTGGATAGCTCTGAAATATAGTATTGGGAAAGTCAAAGCCTCATGATGTTACTTTGATCTTCTGTCATGTCTAGGGACCTTGACAAAACTTGAAAGAGCTAAGAGTATTGGACCTGTTTGATAAGTCATTGGGAATACCCACTTTGGATAGACTGGGAATTTTTTTTAAAAAAACAACAGTACTGGGAAAATGGCAAAAAAGTATGACAAAAAGGAAAAGAACACTGCTGTATAGTTGCCAAGAAAACAAAACTGGTATATCATATAGTCAAGCTTGGATAAAAGGTTCTATTTTTACATGTATTTCTTTGTAAATTATGTGCAAAGATGACTGGAAGGATATTTGCCAGTATATTATATGAAATTATCTCCATGCACGTGTTGTTATTAAACAAAGGTATGTAATACAAATATTGTAACTTGTAGATTTAACTGGGTAGCTTAACGGAAGATTTATTGACTTGCTCAAGAGAATTGTTATTGGGATATGCTAAAAGGCAGTGAAGCATGGATAATCAATAACACATGACAGAAAGACAGCAGTGTAGAAATCTGGTTATGCCATCCGTTTTGCTCTTGCAACAGAAATGGAGATAAAGTGAAACTAAATTGCCCTATCCATCAGGCAAATGTGCCATTACCACAGACTAAACAATAAGCAAAAGATGTTCTATTTTGTTTATTCGTACATAGTTGAGCCTTTTTCCACTGTGACTGTTAACTATGACTCCATCCACTATTTGAGAATTTTAATCCATTAAATGTTAAGCAAATAATATGTTTCCTACCGAAGCCTAAATACAGATGGCTAAAATATAAGAGAATGTGTAAGCACTTCACATTATATAAACATATTGCTATTACTGATGATGGTCACATAAAAGTGCTCTTTTGCACTTCCCATGACAATTGAGCAGCAAAACCATCATTTCAGAAATGAATCCAGAAACCTGGTTGGGAAATCGTTTTTAGGAATTGGGAGCTACTGTGACCAATTTTGCACCCTGACCTTTCCTCTTCCTACCTCCCTTCCCCTTCTCCCCTTCCCTTCTTTCTGGTTGAAATCTAAATTGACAAATTTAGATTGACAAATTTTGTCAATCTGCAGTGTTCTCATCCAGAATCTTATGAGATGTTCAATTGATCGATTGATTATGTGGCATTAGGTCAGTGTCAACCTTAGCACCCACATAGATTTTGTCCAGGAGGATCTATCTCTAACTTTGTCATTCCAATGGTGTATTGATTCCCACTGTAACTGAGTCCATCCACCTTGCTGCTGATTGTTCTTTTTCTTTCTTTAATCTTTTCCACCATTGTAGATTCTTTAAGAGATTCTCTATTAAAATACAACGTTTTAGTTCCAGTACCAAAACTCCCCAGATATTTTGCTGTTATTGTTGAAGACTCCTTTTAGTAATTTCACAAGATTTGAACTATTTAAAAAAATCAGTATTATCCACAAACTCAGCATTAATAATGCTGTGGTCATAATCTCAGCAATCAGATCTCTCACTAAAAATTTAGCGTAGCTTTCTCAAATCTGCTGCTCTTCAATTGCTTCTGGACTAAAATTTCCAGAATTCCAAGGTAATGTGGATTGGTGGGCCCCTTGGCTATAATTGTTGAATTATTTGGAACTGTAATCTTGAAACTTCTGTCTATCAGGATGCAGAGAGATGTTTTAGGTAATTAAATAGATCAATTTCTTTGATCTTTCATTACTGCTTAAGAATAACCCCAAAATTAATTTCATTTTGAGGTCCTGAAAGTTCCATATGTGGGATGGGGTGGCAGAACTTGGATATAATTAGAAATAAACCTGGTGTCAGAAGTTGATGCTTTGCTATATGCCTGATTCCTGTTTAATAAACTGTAATGTTAAGACAATATTTAAGAAATCAGAAAATATGTTTGTAGGAGGGAGGGTCTTATTGGGTGGTGCAGAATGTTTTTGTGGGTGTTTCAGAACTCAATGATACCACAAAGTAGAAAGGTTCCAAGCTGGAAACACTTTACCAAAATGTACCTTTGAGTCTGACCTTTAGCAACAGCATCCTTTTAGCACTCAAGGGAAGAGCAATCAGGTATAATGCCAAATAAGCAAAACTGTCACATTATCTGGGACTTTTAAATCCGGTAGTGCCTGGTTACAGCACCATTTCCACCTGGCACACAAAAGTGTCACTTCTCTTAAGCATAACAGAAGTATGCTTCATGGCCCAATTGACAGCCGTAAGATGAAGAGCAGAGAGGCCAGTGTGGGAAAGGAAAATGGGTTAGCATTTGTTCTGCATTTCTTGGAGACAGGAAAATGGGCAGTGCATCATGGGTTTCCATACAAAGCTGATTACTTAGGGACAACCTTAGGAGAAGAAACAATGGATTCCTAATTTTCCCACCCTGCAGTGATCAAGGTGTGACTGAAATCAGAAAAGAACTGAGAGCAGAAGAAAAAAAGAATTTTGTTTCCTTAACCTTTACATTTAGCTTAAGGTTAAAAAAATAAAAAAACACCAGGGATTTAGGGGATAGTGTGTTAAGGGAAATGTTTGAATGAGAGCCAACCAGGATAAAAGAAAGGAGCAGGGGAAAACTTCCTGAAAGGGTCAGAACGATGGGATACCTTTGTGCAGATTTAACTATGCATACAAAATACCGGAAACAGTGATAATCTCAGTTAATTATGTAGCACAGAGGAAAAGAGACATTGAAAGAAGCATTAGATTTCATTGAATCCTAAAATAAGACGACAATTATTAAATGCAAAAATCAATTTGCTTTGGAGTTGATCTCGTATAAACGTATAATCGCCTTACCTAGTAGATTTAGCAGATAATAGTAGGAGTTGTGTCTGGATCAGATTTCTTTGAGTAAGTATGCAGGGGAGTGTTATCTAAATATATTCAAAGAGAATCCTCCATAAAGATATATATATATGTTCATGTATTGTTCTTATTCTTTTAACTACCTCAAAGGGAGGATGAGCAGTCTGAGACTCTATAGTCACATTGTTCACTGTGTCACTTTTTTACATTTGTTGGTAGTCTAGAGGTCCCTTTCAGAAGTGGTGGCATGCAAAACTGCCATGTAAACTATATAATAAGGTGGACATATACCGACAGAAGAGAATATTTGTAGCTCAGAGTTGAACTGTGTGGTCCTTGGTGTTCTGGTGTTGAGCCTGCTTTTTTTCTTGAAGATGTTTCATTATCAAACTAAGTAACATCATCAGTTCTGGAAGGGAGTGGAATTTGCTCTCTTTTTATATATATTGATTTGTCCTGTCATTGTTGCTGGGAGTGTTATTGATAGTTCCTTGATTAGGCTGCTGTTTACTGTTAGCTTCTTTGTCTGAATTGGTAGTACCTTGATTGGGGTATTGTTTACTTCTTGATTGTTTGTCTAGTATTAATTTTTTGTGTTAATCTCTATTTATCTGGGTGTTGATTGTTGTGATCGTTTTTGTTTCCTTTTGGGGTTTTTAATTGTGTCTTTTGAGTGGTATGTAGATGTTGTTTTCTCTATGTGCTTGTTGAGGGCACCAAAATCAGAGAGCACCAAGGACCCCAGAAGCTGAATATGAAAAAAGCACAGATGAGTTTCAGAACTTCTCTGAACAAAAGTGAAGGCTAAGATCATGACCCCAAAGTCTACACAGGAATATGGTGTGGCTTCATCCATTTTGCTTTATGGCTGTACCTACTGCTCTTTCCTTCCATAGACACATCAAGTATTAGAGCTATGCAGGCCTTTAGATTCAAGGACAAAAGCTTGTTTTAGGAACTCCATCTTTTAAAGGCAAATCTGCTCAAAGTCTGTGGCTTTGTTGAAGCATAGTTCTGTCTTTGAATTCAAAGCACAATTCTGTAGAGTGTCTGGCCAATGAAAGATTGTTTTTTCCTGAAAAAGATAATAAAGGAAGCATTGGACCAGCTTTGGCATGGGAGACTTTTGTTTCATGAACCCAGCAGGACCATGAAACTTGTACTATGCTCAATCTCCTAAACTGTAGAACATAAATTGTAAGCTCAAACCTGCCATTCTTTATCCACTCTGACCAATGTTATTCTCTTAACATTGGCAAAATAATTCTACAGCAGCTGTGATTTTTATTCACCTATTTTTTGGACTAACAAAATAGAAGTTATTCTTGGTGTGGATGCTTCTGACTTTGGCAGAAAAGTAGGCTTGTGGTCAGCAGAGCCTGATTGCTGGATCAGGCCAAAGGGTAATATAATTCTATTTTCAGAATGGTCAATCTTAATGAATGCAGTATGGGTTTGTAGCTAAGATTTATAGAGTAGAGTAGAGTAGAGTAGAGTAGAGTAGAGTAGAGTAGAGTAGAGTAGAGTAGAGTAGAATAGAATAGAATAGAATAGAATAGAATAGAATAGAATAGAATAGAATAGAATAGAATAGAATAGAATAGAATAGAGCTGGAAGGGACTTTGGAGGTCTTCTAGTCCAGCCCCCTGCTCTAGAAGGAGAACCTATACCATTTCAGGCAAATGACTGTCTAGTCTCATCTTAAAAACCTCCAGGGATGGAGCGCCCACCATTTCTGAGGGCAAGCTGTTCCACTCGTTAATTGTCCTCACTGTTAGAAAGTTTCTCCTTAATTCCAGGTTGCTTCTCTCTTTGGTCATTTTCCAACCATTATTTCTTGTCCTGCCCTCTGGTGCTTTGGAGAATAATTTGACCCCCTCTTTTTTGTGGCAGCCCCTCAAATACTGGAATACTGCTATCATGTTGCCCCTATTTCTTCTTTTCTTTAGACTAGCCAAATCCAAGTCCTGCAGCTGTTCTTCATATGTTTTAGTATCCAGGCCTTTGATCATTTTAGTTGCTCTTCTCTGAACTTTTTCCAAAGTCTCAACATCTTTTTTGTAGTATGGTGAGCAAAATTAGCTGCAGTATTCTTGGTGTGGTCTTACTAGGGTTTTATAAAATGTTACTAAGACTTTGATCTAAAATTAAGAAGAGTTTGGTTTAAGTGGCCCCTGAGGGACTTTGGGCTGGTCTCACTCTCTCTCTCTCTCTCAGAATAACCTCATAGAGTTCTTGCTGTGAAGTTAAAATGGAGGGAAAACTCCATGTAAGTCATCTTTGTCTTCTGGAAAAATGGGATACACATCTAACAACTAAAATTAAAATCCAAGGAATGATAGGGAGCACACTGACATGGCAGAGTCCAACATCCTTCTTTTAAAAGTAAAGGTTTCCCCTGTCCAATCATGTCCAACCCTAGCGGGCAGTGTTCATCTCCGTTTCTTAACCAAGGGAGCCAGTGTTGTCCAAGGATGCTTCTGTGGTCATGTGGCCAGCATGCCTATACATGGAGATGCACAAAACGGTGTTACCTTCCCACTGAAGTGGTACCTATTTATCTAATTGCATTTTCATGTTTTTGAACTGCTGGGTGGGCAGGAGCTGAGGCAAGGACAGGAGCTCATCCCATCACATGGCACTTGGGTCCCGAAACCAGGTTGTCAGCTTTCCAGTTCAGTGTCTTTCAAGTTCAGTGTCTTTAACCACCGAGCCATTGCGCCCACACCATGTCCTTCTTGTAGTCTCCAGCAAATGGTATTTGGAATCATTTTGTCTCTATCATGGAAAGCGATAAACAGCTGGTTGTGAAATTTACTTATTTACTGACTTCATTTCATCATTCATGAGTATGATAATCCGAAAGCAGAAGTACAAATTAGGCTTGAAATTTCAATAATCATAAAATTATATCATTGTAAAACCACAAAATCATGGCACTTTAAGAAAAATGAGGCACACCATTGCAGAGCTGATTAAAAGCCTGGTGCCCCAAATGCATGAGACTTGGAACAAACCATAATTAAACCATGGAGACCTTGGTGCTCTTTGAATGTGGTTGTTTGCTTGCAGATATTTCGTTACCAAACTAAGTAACATGTTCAGTGCCACACTGAAGAATAGCTGGCTGTGAAGTGGTTAACTAGTCTGGTAATGAAATGTCTGCAAGCAAGCAACTAAGCTCAGAGAGCACCAAAACCTCCATAGTTCTTTCTCCATAGAAGAGCAACATATATTCTGTTCTAGTGGTACATAATTACAATTTGTGGGAATTACCCTATTAGCATATTTTGTTTGTATTAAAAAAAAAATGTCTATCTTGAGTTGCTGCACAGTGGATTCCTGGTGAATTCCAAGAATTTACTCTATAAGCTAGAGTAGGGAGGCAATAAAACACCTTGTAGAAAGCCAAGGCCAAGGCAAGACGTTTTCATGTTTTGCTGAGAAAAATACAGAATATGTTATTAGGAGATTTACTCAAGGTCATCTCTACTTTTTAAATAATCATTTTGTTTCATTTGATTTTGATTTCTATAAATCAGAAATAATAATGTATCACAATAACAAATCACATTAATTAGAGTGCAGTAAAAAATCAGATTAATTAGCATACAAGTCCTCATGATGTAATCACACTATGATTATTGGAGTCTAGTGCTAACCATGATTTGCTAAATGGTTTATTAGAACAAACCACAGTTTCATGATTTCAAAGTACATGCTGCCCAAGCCTTCAGAGTATGTAAACTGATACACAAACTGAAATGTGAGCAGGAGTTTATGCTGTTTTTTGTAATGTATTCCTCAAATATGTGTAATTTAATTTAAGACATACACACAGCGAATGAAGTGGCACTTGTAAATTTATGGTTTGCTCAGACAAGAGCTACTAAATTTATCTCAAATTAGTTTTAAGGCTGGAAGCATATGGTTGCAATCACAAAAATATAGCTTAACTGGTTACTGAATTAAACCCATTTCTTGGTTCCCACAATACACTGAATCATAAATTCAACAAATTGGCAAAGTTCACACACCATGCTAAGCTACAAAAATTGAGATTAAAATATCAAGTTTAGTGGGTTTGCACATACAGCTGCTAAGCTTTTAGGTGGTCTGATAGTGTATATTATGCAAACCCTGCCTAAAATTTTCCTGATTCCTTTGAATGAGAAAACAGTTACAAAATGTAGATTATTTTTCTTCCATTACAATCTGAATTAAATGAAAAACTATCATTGTAAGGAACTACAAGTGACTCACATGCTGCTTGAAGAATTCTTTTCCAAAGAAAAAGACAGCAATATCGCTGGGGAGAACCAGAAGGGTTCAAACTGACAAAAATAAAAGTTGTGGCATGTCATAAACCTTTTCTACAAGCATTGTGACATCACATGCATGTTCAAAAGGGGTGGAGCTTGCAGCAGAACACAGCTTTCATCTTTAGGATAAAAACAACAAGATCCTGCAGATGCTATTGCAGAGGAGTAGTTTGGCTTGCCAAGATACCAACCCTATTATATGACATGCTTGTGCGCTTCCCAAGGTGCACCACAGGAATCATGTATTTCATTCTTAACATGAAATTGCTATTCTTATGAGCATGACTGGACCATCCCATACACTGAGTGGTGTGTGGCTCAATGGCTTCATGACAGTGAAGATGGTTTCTGTTCCAATAGTTTGAGTCCTAGCATTTTCATGGCAAGGTGAACTCCTATCATTTGCCTCAGCTTCTGTCCACCTAACAGTTTGAAAACATGTTCTATGCAAGTAGATAGATAGGTACCACTTTGGTGGGGAGACAAACTGGTGCTCTGTGCAGGCAGTCAGATTCCTGACAGATTCCTGAACCTTCTCGGTTGTGACACCTATTTGTGAGGTGGCTCCGGGAAGGGAGAGGGCCTTAGGTGACATTGCAGGAAGAGCCATTGTCTTTCTCTTTGGTGTCCCAAAGATGCCTTTTCAGGAGGCAACTGGACTTTCTTGTTTTTCTTTGAAAACATTTCGCTTCCCATCCAAGAAGCTTCTTCAGCTCTGACTAAATGGTGGGGAATGGAAGGATATATATATATA
This sequence comes from Azemiops feae, assembly GCA_023970755.1. Classification (NCBI taxonomy): domain Eukaryota; kingdom Metazoa; phylum Chordata; class Lepidosauria; order Squamata; family Viperidae; genus Azemiops; species Azemiops feae. The sequence goes on along the minus strand of JALGBA010000172.1, from coordinate 125,031 downwards.
TATAGAATATATAGAATCAAGATCACATGAAGTATTAATACCACTTTACAATGCCTTGGTAAGGCCACACTTGGAATACTGCATCCAGTTTTGGTCACCACGATGTAAAAAAGATGTTGAGACTCTAGAAAGAGTGCAGAGAAGGGCAACAAAGATGATTAGGGGACTGGAGGCTAAAGCATATCAGCGTTTGCTGGAATTGCGTATGTCTAGTTTAATGAAAAGAAGGACTAGGGGTGACATGATAGCAGTATTCCAATATCTCAGGGGTTGCCACAAAGAAGAGGGAGTCAAGCTATTCTCCAAGGCGCCTGAGGGCAGGACAAGAAGTAATGGATGGAAACTAGTCAAGGAGAGAAGCAACCTGGAACTGAGGAGAAACTTCCTGACAGTTAGAACAATTAACCAGTGGAACAACCTGCCTCCAGAAGCGGTGAATGCTCCAACACTGGAAGTTTTTAAGAAGAGACTGGACAGCCATTTGTCCGAAATGGTATAGGGTTTCCTGCCTGAGCAGGGGGTTGGACTCGATGACCTCCAAGGTCCCTTCCAACTTTATTATTATTATTATATTATTATTATTATTATTATTATATATTCCTTGCAGACAGCTGGTCATTTGTATTCTTTTAGAGAGTCATTCAGGCCATTTGGAGGTTTACCTGGGTCCTCAGGGTCACCTGAGTAGTGCAAATGGGTGTGGAGCCTTCTTGGCTGCAGGATGTTTTCTGTCCTTTGTCCCTTCACTGTTGAAAACAGGCGCAGGCTGTTGGGGATGAGTCTGTGTTGTCTGCATCTCAAACTGAAGCGCAAATGGTTCCTGTAGTCTGCAATGTTTTCTGGAAATCCATTCATACTCCTGCACCATTCACACTACTACTCTGCAAAAGCATCTTGACCTCCTAGCTACTGTAACAATGCCAGATGATGATGATGATGATGATGATGATGATGATGATGATGATGATGATGATGATGATAATGAGGAGGAGGAGGAGGAGGAGGAGGAGGAAGTCCGTACCAAGCATTGGGCTTAGAATGTTTGATTTGGTAGCTTCCTAGAAGTGATGCTTTGACATCCATTCCAATTTTTTGTGAATATGAATGGAATATTAATTAGTTTAGCGAATTCAGCCAATGAAATCTGCTCAACCCATGTTTTTAGATTATCCTATATGGGGTAGGTAGAGCACTTCATATGTGTGTTCTAAACCAACACTTTACAGAGTCACCATAGGAAAAATGTACCCTAAAATGCATACATTAAGGGGAAAACAACATAAAAGTGGGATTTTTTTTTAAAAAAAATACATATTATCCTAGAGCAGGGGTGTCAAACTGCTGGCCCATGGGCTGGATGTGTCACGTGGAAGCCGCGCCCACCCCATTGCCGGCAATGGGAAAACCGGCCCCATACGTCGCGTGACGTCATGTGACGTTGCGAGTTTGACATTTCTGTCCTAGAGGAAAAATGCCTGCAAACAATATATACCTTTGCCTGAAATGTTTATACTTGAAAAGGTGTCTCTATTTTATTTCTTGCCAAAATGTGGGGAAATATATTCTGGATTTCCAGGAGCGAGGGGCTGCTTTCCAGAAGGCAAAGAGGCAGCAGGTCTTGGAAAGTTTGGGTGGCAGAAAGAGAGTTAAAACAGTTCCTTCCTAGCTTTTCCCAGAGTACTTGTAATTATGCAGATAGTTGCTTTAGTCTGGCAAGATTCTGTCTGTAGGTGAAGATCAATAAAGGAAACTTAAGCCGTGGAACAGCTTGCCTTCAGAAATTGTGGGCGTTCCATCACTGGAGGTTTTTAAGAAGAGACTAGAGAAGTCACTTGTCTGAAATGGTATAGGTTCTCCTGCTTGAGCAGGGGGCTGGACTAAAAACCCTCCAAGGTCCCTTCCAGTTCTATTCTATTCTATTCTATTCTATTCTATTCTATTCTATTCTATTCTATTCTATTCTATTCTATTCTATTCTATTCTATTCTATTCTTTTTTATATATATAACAAGTTTTATTGATTTTTTTTGTTTTACAACCAAGTGCTTGGAACTCATCGTGGAGATAGGGCACTCCATACAACAAAGTAAAAAATATAATCATACATAGACAATTTGAATTACTTCTTTAAAGTTTCCCTCTCTAAGCAAAGAAAGAAAAAACAAATAGAAAAACAACAACACACACACAATATCAATAATATTTCCACCCGTTTTCAGGCTTAACTAACTCACAATTAACATATTCCAATTTGGCCTTATATAAACATATAGTATACAATTCGGGTACCCATATAGTATAGATTATTTTTAAGATATAGATATTATTCCAGTTATTCAATTTATACTTCTCTGTTTTAAAACCATTTTAGATTCAAGCCCAAAATAATAAAACAATAATTGTTTCTAAAATAGACTTATAATATGCCTATTATCTATATATATATATTAATATCTCTCAACTATATTCTATTTCCTGTACTCTATCAAATATTTTTATAAATCATAGTTAAATATTTCACCAATCTCTATCCAACTCCTAATTTTAGATTTTCCAATTTTCCATCTTGCCATCCGGACCATAATCAAATCAATAATTTACATCAATATTAACTCAGATCAAAGTCTTGAACCTTAGGAATCTCAAGCATATTAGTTCAGTCAAGGTCTCTAAAAGCCATTTTTACCCATCCAATAAAATTTTAGCTCTAACTTTTAAACCTAATTCTAGCTTTCTTTTTGTGCCAAGCAGGTTTCCACAATAAGGCTTCTAATTCCTTCCATAGTATTTGACCATACACATTTTTCCACAATTGAATCCAGTCATAGTCTTCTTCTCTTTTCTCCAATGTTGTCTGGACTATGTAATCAGTCTTAATCAATATGGTGATTGTTCGTTGTTTGTTCATGTTGTCAGCATTTTTAACGTCTCGTATCTGAAAGTCTGTTCCTGTTGCTTTTAAAATTATAGATGTTTTAGTTGAACTCTGCCTTTGGTCATCCAAAGTCTCCGTCATTTGTGTATAAGATGTAGTATCTTCCTCTTCAATAGATTGTAAATGTGTTTCCTCCATATCGTTAAGTTGTAGACCTAGTTGTGTATCATATCCAATAAGTTGAGTTTCAGTTTTTAACTCTGGGATTTCCCTTTTCCAAAGCATTCTAAAATGTTCTTTTAATTCCTCCTTCGTTTCCAAGATTTTTTCTAATATAAATCCATAGTTAAGCTGTGAGTGGGATTCCATTCTTCATTTTTTTAGTAAAATTTCAACTTAAAAGCTGAGTTGCAATTTTATAAAATATAAAATCCAAACAAAAATAGGAAAAAGCAAGTACAAAAATAAAAACAGCAAAAGTCCCAATTAATATTATGAATATCTAATTTATAATCCAAATAAATAATAGCAACTGGTGTCTCAATTATTATATTGTAATCCTAGAGCGAACAAATCCATTTTTCAGGAGAGTATACTTTGTATTATAAAATCAAAAACAGCAGGCAGAAATTCAAACAAGTTCCAAAAGAAATGCAAGCGTCTGGGCGAAAATAGTTACAATGTTGCAATGGCGCTTTCTGGGCTTCATGCCAAATTCCGAATTAGATTGTAGCCGTGCAATCCACATAAATTCGCCCAGGAGCCGTAGCGTTTTTGTTTTTTGTTTTTAAAGTAGATAGCACTGTTCAGAAGGGGGGGAAGAAGAAGAACACTCCACCCCCCTCCCTAAAGGTTTCCACTTAAGCTGAAAACAAGCAGGCAGAGAAAGAGAGTCACAGTAAGAATTTTTTTCTTCTCTTTTTTCTTCAGGGTCCCCCGAATTCCAGCCGCTCAAATAAACAATAAAAATTAGTTATTTTTTTTTCCACAGCTCTTTCCCCAAGTGTTCAAACGCTGCTTTCTCAAGGGGGGGAAGTAATTTCTAAGAGCTTTTCACAGGGAAATGAGTAAAGTATCAAGAGGGAAGGAAAGGTCTCACCCGGATCTTCCACGGTGGTTCTTTTTGCTTAGATGTTGCTGTGACTTTCGGCCAGAGCAGCTGAGTGATCGGCCATGTTACTGGCCGATCTTTTCCCCGTCGGCCCAAAGGTGATTGCTCGGATTGCAGAGGAAGTTGCCGCTCCCTCTGCAATCAGCGAGTGCCCTCCTCTACGGTGGTCGCCTCTCCGGGGCGACTTTTGACCCTGTCCAGGGTCTACCGGCGGGGGGAAACCGGTCGGCAAAGAGAGCATACTCTTTGCCTGACCGCAGGCACTGCTACAGGAACTGGAAGTCTATTCTATTCTATTCTATTCTATTCTATTCACTCCATGTATCATTCTTGGTTCTTGAGGCTTGACACAAAACCAGAAATAGTAGACCTTAATTGATGAAAATGTTGACCAAAGCAGAATTGACAATCACTGGGCAGATAAAGAGGTGAATACCTGATTCCCATCTTTAGTATCTTATTTGTGTGAGTTTTTGCACTTTATCTCTGGCATATCATAGAGAAAACGGTGTTCTGCTCCCATCTCTGCTCAGTGCATAGAGACTATTAGGACAAGTGCAGACAAGGACAGTCTTGCCATTGGATCTGTCACTCAGCTGATGACTGTCTTACAAGTCTTATATGTATGAACCCCATTAGGAAGAATCAATTGCAGGTAAAAATTACAAACCCTGGACAATTCCAATTTGTTAGAAATTAGGAATAAGTGGTTACTGCTCACTTGTTACATTATCTAAATTACCAGCAAATTGCTCTGTTTACTTTTGTTATAAAGAAGGCCATCACAAATGCTTGATTCTCTCTGTGTTTCATAGCCACAGTGCCTTTCTACGGTTCTCAGCAAGTTTTAGTTGAGTGACAATTGCAGTGTTGTGATTCAGAGCAAGGAGAATGTTACTGGATTGCCTAATGTATCCAACAGTTCCCAGATAAACAGTTCCTAAAAATCCACAGTTGTGCCAGTTCCCTCCCTTTGTGCCCATCATTTATGAGATTCATTGTTACAAGATGTGATGGCACAGACTCAGATGGCTTTTACAGGGGATTAAATATGTTGATGGCAGAAATGAAAACCTCACATTAAGCATGAGCCAGGAATGTGGTGCAGCTGCCAAAAAAGCCAATGTAGTTTTGGGCTGCATCAACACAAGTATTGTGTTAAGATCATGGGAAGTGATAGCACTGCTGTATGCTGCTCTGGTCAGATCACATCTGGATTATAGTGGCCAGTTCTGGATGCCACAAGGGATACTGAGGAACTGGAAACAGAGAAGAGGAACAAGGATGGTTAAAACCCAGAGGCTAAATCCTACAAAAAGCTGTTAAAGGAACTTGATATATTTAGCAGCAGCCTTGCTAAAAGATGTATTCCTAAGCATATGCAGAGTGCCAAACAAATATGGAATATTTTCCTATTCAGAAAGAAAGACATCATATTATCTGTTTTGGATGCAATAAACCTAGCTCAGATAATCAGGAATGCCAACAGTCATCTATTATTTAAAGTAAAAAGGTATATTTATTATGAAATGCGTCGAGTAGCAAAAGCTTCAATTCTATCTAAGCTACATCTTGAAGAGAAAGGGAGAAATTTCCTTTCTTATTAAACATACAGAATCATTTAACTAGTATTTGGTCAAGGGGGGACAGATACAGGGAGAATTTGTGAAGACTCTTCTCATTTGTTTCTTGCCATTTTTTTCTGGTGGTCAAAAGTTCTTAATATAAAAGAAAATGATGCAGTCTGACAAAGATATACCCAAAACTGTTTATATATATATATATATATTAGAGTTGTATATCCTCTCTTACACTTGATCTTTCTGTCTATCTGGGCAAGGATGCAAAAATTACATGGAGCAGGAGAGAGATCAAAATTCACAGTGCAAGACAGCATCCAGAATAAGAGACTTGTTTTTCTACAGTTCATTGCTTCAGCATAAAAACTAATCAGTTCAGAAGAAAATCTGTCATTGCAACTAGTTGATTTAAATAAACTCACACAAAAAATAGCGGTCATGCGTTGGACATGAATGAGGGGAAGAGTCTTCACAAATTCTCCTTGTATCTGTCAAAATGTAGTTTAGATGGAAATGATGCCTTTGCTACTCTATGCATTTCTTAATAAATTACCTTTAAATAATAGCATTTAAAATAATGCAAAGTGCATTATAGCAGTGTATATGAAATTCAGCAGCTTGAAATCTATAATAATTTCATAGATTTAATAGATAACTGCAGTTTTTGACATTGCAAGTTGCCCAGTCATTTGATAGTGAGATGGCCAGCATATAAATCTAATAAAATAAAAAATAACTTTGCTATAGAAGAAGTCTGGATCGCCTTTATTCCCCCACACACACATTTTTTTTATTATAGAAAAAAAATAACACTTTGTAGAATATCAATAATAGCTAAGTACAGTGGTATTTATGCAATAGAAACTGGAAGTAAAAGTAATTCAAAGTACTACTTGATAAGATAGAAAAATGTGGGTTAGACAGCATCATCACCAGATGGATCCGTAGCTGGCTGACCAGCCGTACTTAGCGTGTGGTCCTCAATGGAACCGCATCTACATGGAGGGAAGTGTGTAGTGGGGTGCCCCAGGGCTCTGTTCTGGGCCCAGTGGTCTTCAACATCTTCATCAATGATTTGGACGAGGGGATAGATGGGGTACTCATCAAATTTGCAGACGACACCAAGCTGGCAGGAATAGCCAACACTCCAGAAGACAGGCTTAAGATACAGGAGGATCTGGACAGACTTAAACACTGGGCACTATCTAACAAAATGAAATTCAGTGGTGAAAAAAGTAAGGTTCTACATTTAGGCAAGAAAAACCAAATGTACAGGTATAGTATAGGGGGTACCTTGCTCAATAGCAGTAACTGTGAGAGGGACCTCGGAGTCCTAGTCGACAATCACTTAAATATGAGCCAGCAGTGTGCTGCAGCTGCCAAAAAAGCCAACACAGTGCTAGGCTGCATTAATAGAGGGATAGAATCAAGATCACGTGAAGTGTTAATACCACTTTACAATGCCTTGGTAAGGCCACACTTGGAATACTGCATCCAGTTTTGGTCACCACGATGTAAAAAAGACGTTGAGACTCTAGAAAGAGTACAGAGAAGAGCAACAAAGATGATTAGGGGACTGGAGGCTAAAGCATATAAGGAACGGCTGCTGGAATTGGGTATGTCTAGTTTAATGAGGAGAAGGACGAAGGGGGACATGATAGCAGTGTTCCAATATCTCAGGGGCTGCCACAAAGAAGAGGGAGTGAAGCTATTTTGCAAGGCACCTGAAGACAGGACAAGAAGCAACGGATGGAAACTAATCCAGGAGAGAAGCAACCTAGAACTAAGGAGAATCTTCCTGACAGTTAGAACAATTAACCAGTGGAACAACCTGCCTCCAGAAGCGTTGAATGCTCCAACACTGGAAGTTTTTAAGAAGAGACTGGACAGCCATTTGTCTGAAATGGTATAGGGTTTCCTGCCTGAGCAGGGGGTTGGACTAGATGACCTGCAAGGTCCCTTCCAACTTTATTATTATTATTATTATTATTATTATTATTATTATTATTATTATTATTATTATTATTATTATTATTATTATTATTATTATTATTATTATTATTATTATTATTATTATTATTATTATTAAATTAAACCTTTCAAAGTAAAAAATTTATAGCAATGTTAAATATTACTTCTAAGATGATAGATAGATAGATAGATAGATAGATAGATAGATAGATAGATAGATAGATAGATAGATAGATAGATAGATAGATAGATAGATAGATGATAGGTAGGTAGGTAGGTAGGTAGGTAGATGATAGATAGATAGATAGATAGATAGATAGATAGATAGATAGATAGATAGATAGATAGATAGATAGATAGATAGATAGATAGAGAGAGAGAGAGAGAGAGAGAGATAAGTAGATGATATAGATAGATGAGAGAGAGAGAGAGAAATGAACATGGAGTTTCTTAAGTTTGACAATTGATACTTAATATGACATTGCCAAGAAGTTTGAAAGTTTCACTTCCTTGGGGCATATTTCTTTTATATCATCACCAATCACCAATCCAGGTTTATTAGAAAGTATGCCTCATTCCATTTCTTGAGCCTCATTGCCAAGTATCTGGGTAAACAACTGAGAGTTTTTCCAAACTCCTTTTGAAGATCTCCAATGTCAGCCTGCTCACCTCTTTCTTGTTGCATTGTTATACTGTATTTCTCATCATCAAAAAAATAAATGCAATGGTCCACTGAAATGGATATTTTGCTTATCTGAGAAACCTATTCCTAGGCTACAGATTAGAAGAAAAGAAATTTTGGTCCTCTCCATTGACCATTGTTAAATGATTTCTGAAATGTTATTCCTTTTCCTCTGTAGGCTAAACATAAGTTTTTCCTTCAGATTTTACTCATAGTTTTGACTTCCCAGACTTCTTTGCATTGAGAAGCTTAAGCGTTCTCTATATCCTTTCAAAATGCAGTTGGAAGTTCATGTGAGGGAATACTGCACCCTAAAAATAAACTACTTACACTTTTTCAAAGCAAAGTCCAGGAAGGATTATGCATTTCCATCCAAAACCAGAAGTGATAAGAGTCGGATGTAAGTTTATCATTTTCCTTTTATGCTCCCAATGCAATCACAGCTATCATGTCTGAAGAGCATGAGTGGGCACTTTTAGGCTGAGAGGCCCATTCAGTCTTGTGTAGCTGCTGAAAGCTGTTCTCAGGAAATGCATTAAACCCTCAACATCTTAACCCAGAGAACAAAATATATTCATATACACAATAATTTCCCTTTTCTTTTCTTGAATACTGAAACAAAGTGCTTTCAATCAGACAGTGTCATAGAAATGGGAGGGACCATTTAAACAGAATCTAGCCCCCTGCTTAATGCAGGAATCCAAATTAAATCATCCCAACAGATGGCTGTCTAGCCTTTACCTCTTGACAGATCCCTTGCAGGCAACCCACTGTCAACTCTACAATGAGCATGGCTGCAGACATTTTTCCTTCACATTCTAGCTTGCCACATATAACGGAGGGAGGGGGGTTGCCCAGGTGCTCCGTTAGTCAAAATAATCTTCTGTCCCGTGGGAACCAAGGTCATCTGCTGCTCCTGTGACCAGGGGCTGCATAAAAAGCCCGCCAAATAAGTATATTGGGGAGCGTAGTCGCTTGTGTGGTTTTGTGGGTGGGACATTTAACTTTGTAGTTTAGCAATTGTTACTTGTGTATTCAGACTTGGTTTCACTTTTGACCATGCTGATACTTTGTAACTAATAAACATGTTCTTTGGGAAATTCTCAAGCCTCTGAGTTCTGCTTTATTCGTCTCTGTCTGTCGGAACCATGACATTAAACCAAGTCTGAATTGCTAGTAATTGTTTCCACTGTCAAACTGCTCTTTCTATCAGGATTTTTTTCTAATGTTCAACCAGAATGTACCTTCCTGCAGCTTAGATCATTATTCTATGACCTGCACTCTGGAATATGAAGGACAGGTTTGACTTTTTTCTGGTGTGACACATCTCCAGACATTTATGTCTCCCTTCAGTCTTCTCAAGATTAATCATGTCTCATTCCTTCAGTCTTCCCTCATTTGATTTAGCTTCAAGTCCACTAAAAACTAAAAGCTTTACAATTTTGGGTTCATTCATGCCCAGAAGCATGCATTGCTATGGCTTAACATCACAGTAAGTTGAGCCATAAGTCTTTAATGAATCAATCAACTGCTTTTATTTAATACTTACCTTTTTTGTAATTAGAGATGGCATGGACTAACAATAGCAAACTATTTCTAATTCTTTTTTTTTAATCTCTTCTGTCCTCAAAGTCACTTTACCAAAATTCAGTAAGATATCATTGAATCACAACAGTATTTTTTTCATTAAAGTTATTTATTTGTTTGTTTGTTTGTTTGTTTGTTTGAAAATAGAAATAGCAAGTTAAAAAGGCTAATGCATCTCTTACTCTTAATATCCCTCTGAAAGAAAAGGCTGAAAGATGTATGGTAGCACTTTCTCCTCGGGTGATATCACCATTATTTTCTTTCAGATTGTAGAAAGGCTGTAAAAGTTAGGAAAGAGTTTTTGAGTATTTTTCCGTTGACAATGCTTACATAAGACTGTCATTTTTCTCTCTCACCCTTTGTCTATATCCTTTCATTTTTATTTTCATGCATCCATTCACCCAGTTGAAGTTACATGTTGGAATGTGGAAACATGTTTTGTTTTATTTCATTTTTTTTTCTATCCGGTGAAAGTATTACTTTTGTTTTCTTTCAACCATCACTGACCCTCGCCAAGAATGCAAAGTAAAGTGACTGTACCAGCCTCAAATGATGCATTACTATTTTAGAGCAATATGTCTCCGCTATGCAAACTACCTCAACCAAAGTATGAAGTATGGATGGAGAAATAATGCATAAAACATGGGCTACGGAGTGAGCTATTTTGAAGAGCCATAAATTATGCAGGCTTCATGGAACTTTAAAGTCTGACACTGTGGCAAATCATAGTCTCTTGAGTACAGATCTCTCTCTTTCTCTCTCTTTCTCTCTCTTTGTCTTTCTTTCTCTCTCTCTCTTTCTCTCTCTTTCTCTCTTTCTCTTTCACACACATCACACACAACTTTTCTTGATACACACACATACATGTCCCTTTGTGATTTTTGACTAATTCAGCAAATAAAAGGTGCACATTTACTCAAAGGAACTTTCTTAGATCTTTTGATGTTTTTCAAATAATTTGAGGATGCAGGAGCAACACTGCATGGACAATTTTAGCATGATGCTCTGAGGAGTATTTATTTAGCCAGATAAAATATTCATGCTGTATGTAATCTGACAGCGTAACTCATTATCCTTCTGGTGTATCTTTCACCACAGAGCTTCTTCCTCATGTTTGGTTCCCATACAATTAGGTAACTTGTCAAAGTATTTACATTGAAATTGGCCATTAGATCACCTGGGTACATAAGGCTACTGTCATTCTAGGAGAAGTTCCCATGGGAATCATAGCAGCCCATATGGTTAGTGACACTTTGCAACACTGATGGATTAACATAGGCAGCCAACTACAGGAAAAAAAAAACACCAAAAAAACCCAACCAAAAATCTGTTGAAAGCAAATTGCCCATCATCCAATAATATACAAACAGCCATATTATTCTTTTTCAGTCTGAAGAATGCAGCCAATCCCATTCCTTTAACAGATGTTTTGGTCTAATTCAACACAGTCCTTCTGTTCTTATAGATAAAGAACAGAAGGACTATGCTGAATTAGACGAAAAGCTTTCTTGTACAATATCCAGTTTCCAGAGGGGAGGGATTTAGGGTAAAATTCAGAATAAATGTGATACAGAGGAAAAATGATTCTGTTAAGTGGATAGATGAGAATAAGGTGAGAGAATATAGAAGAAGACCGAAGCATGAAGCATTCATGAAGCAGGAATAATGGAAATCTACTTATAAAAATATCTGTTTTCCTTGAATGTATGATTTACATAGATCTAAATTACAAAATATACTCCTATTACAATAGGAGAAATTACAGAATAGCGTACTTTATTGGATTCTTTATGAGGAAAGATGGAGGGAATGAGTTCAGGAGACAAGGGTGAAGAGAGGTTCCAAATGTGGAGCGGATCATTTATTGCTAGTGGAAAGAAAAATGAAAGTACAATGAGTAGAATGCAGAGGAAGAAGTGTAAATCTTGCACAAAAATATATTAGAAGATCCCAACAGAATAAAAGTAAAAGTGGACATAAGGAAAGAGGACATGGAAACTACTTTGAACTCAATGAAAAGAATTTTATTAACTGGCGCCATGGTGAAAATAACAGTAATGGGGAAGTATGAAAAATTATGGTTTGGAATGATGTTCACATAATCAGTTTGCAAGGATCTGATGCCACATTTACTTTCAGAATTGCTATGAAGAAACTAGAGCCTGGGCAGTGAAATGTAAGCATTCAAATTATATTAGCCAGAAATTAATTCACCAATAAATAACAGCCATGCAACATCTATGCTGTATAAATTATAAAGGGGCTGTTTGTTAAATATGCCTGGAAATGTATTTGGTAGAATTCTGATTGAAAGTAAACAGAAGCTGACAATGAGCAAAATTTTGGAAGCCCAGTGCAGTTTTATGCCATCCAGGGGTGTTCAGATGATCTCTTTGCCCTTCAGAGGCAATTGAGAAATGAACAAATGTGAGAGAGGAAATATTTATCATATGTTTGCTAGTTTAGCAAAAGTATGATAAAGTGTACTGCAGAGGGAGCACTGTATAGCAAGCATATATGATATCCTGTTTGGTTGTTTAATGTATTTATGGATAAATGTTCAAACATCCTTGTTGTGACATAGAGATCAACTTATTGGAGAAATGAATTGCATATGTACATGCAGACAATGCTCAATTCTTAAGTACAGGTAGTTCTTGACTTACAATAGTTCATTTAATGACCATTCAAAGTTATAACAGCAGTGAAAAAAGGGACTTATGACCATTTTTTACGTTTATGACCATTGCAACATCCCCATGATCACATGATCAAAATTCATATTTATGGCAATTGCAGTGTCCCGGAGGCATGTGATGAGCCCTGGTGGCGCATTGGTTAGAATGCAGTACTGCAGGCTACTTCTGCTGACTGCCAGCTGCGAGCAGTTCGGCAGTTCGATTTTCACCAGTTCAACGTTGACTCAGCCTTCCATCCTTCCGAGGTCGGTAAAATGAGGACCCAGATTGTTGGGGGCAAATATGCTGATGCTGTAAACTGCTTAGAGAGGGCTGTAAAGCACTGTGGAATGGTATGTAAGTCTAAGTGCTATTACTATTGCTATCACCTTTTGCGATCTTCTGATCAATGGGGAAAGCCAGATTCACTTAACCGGGTTACTAACTTAATAACTGCAATGATTCACTTAACAACTGCAGCAAGAAAGGTCTTAAAATGGAACAAAACTTACTTAACAAATGTATCAGCACCATAAATTTTGGGCTCAATTGTGGTCATAAGTCGAGGACTACCTATAAAAAACCTTTTTTGTTGTTGCGGTATATACCTTATGTGTATTGTGAAATAAAAAATATAGGTCTGAAAGTACAGGTATCAAAGTAGATGAGTGTGCAAAAAAATGGAGTGAACAATCACAAATTGTTAAATGTGAAAAGATAGAGCAAGTTAATTTGTGTACCTTGATAGAATGTGTACTAAAGAATGGGAAATGAATGGAGTAATATAAGGAGGCAAAAACTGATAGAACATTAGCGATAATATGTAAAGATGGCAGTCTATAGGAGATTGCTTTTGCTCAGTTCCAGAAATGTAGGAATATTGGAAGAAACATAAAAGTAAGTTGAGTGCAGTTAAAATGAGCTACTTAAGAAGTTATCTGGCTAAACTTGAAGCAATAAGGTCAAGAATGAATGGATCCTAAATGAAAGTAGCCTGAATGTAAAAGTGAGTAACCACTACAAAAAAAGTACATGGAAATGATTTGGTCTTATAAAAAGAATGAATCAGGATCAAATCACAAAAGCAGGAAATGAGAGTGGATCAAAAAGGAGACCAGAGAAGTTGAATAGAGTTTATGATAGTCTAGAAAAAGAACGGAAAAGTTTAAATTACAAAAGACAATATATAAAACAGTCTATGGAATGATAGAAGCAAAGATGACCATTACAAATTATTATGCAGTGTTTCAAGACAGAAGAATATTACTCTATAATAGTAAATAAGGTTGAAACCTTGGAGCTCAAATCTGAATATTGCTTGATTCCTAGATTCTGCAGTAACTTATCTTCATAAGTGCTTTTTTTTCACATCTGCAATAAAAGCATTTTATGTATCTGACACTCATCCTTGAATCTTCCACAGCTAAGCTTCTGACTATGCTTTGTATTTCTAGAGAGATATTTATTATCATGCAGGATGAAGCTGTGATGTGCATATTTCAAGAGCAGCACTTTCACTATTCCTGGGGAAAAAAGAATTTGTTTTGTCAGTATACAACCATCTTCATCGGGACCAGCAAAGTTATAGTTTGTCCTTCACTGGAACTGAACACCCAAGAAGCATCACATAGATTACTGTGAAAAACAAAATTCTAAACTAAGACAGACTTAGTCTAATCTTTTGTTCTCCTATTCAAAAGGAAATGGAGGGAAAATCCCATCTACATTTTTTTGTGCTTGATAGAAATGAGACAAATTTTTCTTACAAGCATTTAAAATTAGGGACAATGTGCCTACATTCACCCAATGTGCTTATGAGGGTGATTCACACTTCTGGGTCAGCATTTCCAAAAGGTGTGGAAATTGCAGCTGGTTCCAGATGCCTAGCCAATGCTTTCAACAGCTGCTGCGTAAACACATCTAGCTTTAAAAGTTTTCCAGCAAAAAAAAAAAAAGCTAAATATGGACCCAGAGCTTAGCTTGCGTTTAACACAATTTAGAAAGAAGCAATTTTTGTTTGTTTTTGTTTAGTTGCTGAAGCAATTATGTTCTTGCAAGGACTTATAGAGCAAATCAGCTTAAGAACTGGGAAGAACAAGTTATATGTTCTGGAAAATTATTTTCTGCATTCAGCCTTTGAAAATTATAGTGGGAAGTTCTAAGCATGCCTGCTTTCCAACTGTCAGAAATGAGGTCTTGATTCTCCTTACCCACCCCCACGTTTAGTGCATAAATAGACAATAAGCTTGCAAATCCTGTTTCACAAGTTATTTTAAGGGTCACATTGATGGTAAGGGCAAGCAAAGACATGCACTTCTCATTGTGTGTATATGTATATGAATATGGGAAATGCCTAGACAAGCACCTGCAGTTTTCTTGGCAAGATTTTAGAAGTGGTTTGCCATTCCCTCCTTCCTAAAGCAGAGAGAATAATTGGCCCAAGTTCACCCAGGCACCTTTGTGCCTAATACTGTACTAGAACTCACAGTTTCCTGGTTTCTAGTCCAGTGTCTAAACCACTACAGCAAACTGGTTCTGTAATCCTTTTTAAAGTACTTCCCTAAGGGCCAAACATTTTATAGACATCTTCATTGAATGGGATTCTTGCTTGTTTTAGACATGGTTTGTTGAACAAGCCAAAATGCCCCACTTTGCCCATCTCACGAAGCCAAAACAGGCAGTGGTGGGATTCAGCCAATTCGCACCGGTTCACAGAATCGGTAGCTAAATTTTGTTGAGTTCGAAGAACCGGCTGAATGCACACTGCTTTCGGAAGACCGTTCTAGGCCTTGGAGGCCTGGAGGAGGCTGGAAGTGTGTGGATGCCACTTCTGGAAGTCCGTTCTAGGCCTTGGAGGCCCAGGCCTGCATCCACACAGAGAACCAGTTGTTCAGGTATTTGAATCCCACCACTGAAAACAGGTCACTTTTAAACTTAGGACAATGTGTGAAGCTGATCATTTTATTTTCCTCTTTTGCAAATCTCCCTGTGAGGTAGGTATATGGCCTGCTTGCATATTAAAGCTGAGTCACAGATGTTGAATACAAATGTGGGGCTTTTTTGCTGGGAAGAGAGCACAGACATTCTGCAGCATTACTTTAAATAAAGGAGCTGTTGATTTGGCACAAGAATGAGTCTTTCAAAAGTGCAAGATATCAAACAGTAAGCTTCTGAGAAAATAGTCTAATGCAATTCTTAGCTGAGATTACCCTGGTATCAACGACAATGTTTCTAATCTTGGATTGAAGCAGACCTGAAATTACTCTGTTACCTTAAGAATGAGCAGCTAAGAGGACCAAATCACTGTACAGTAATGTTTTTGAAGGGGAGGCTAAAACAAAAGGACATTTTGTTTTTTTTCTCTTCCTGCGTACTGCTCTTATGCTTGGTATTTTGAGGCCAGGAAATCAGTGACTATAATCTGTGCTATCACTCCCAAAATATCAGACTGGGAGCAATATTGGTAGCAGGTTATTTGCTTTTTGTGTGTGTTTCTCATTGGCTCTTAAAATTTCCTTTACTTCTTTGAAGGTAAATCTTGGGAATGATTCAAGCTCACCATTTAGTAATAGACTTTTTCCCCATGACTAATGACTCCTAGTTTTCATCCTCCTTAAATAAATACTAATTACAACAATAATAGAAATAATAATACCTGCAAATAGCAGAATAGAAGAGAAAGAACTGGAGAAAATAACAAAATACAAAAACCTGCAAATAGAAATAGAATGACTCTTCTACACACATTAAAAAAAAGCAAAGGTAGTACCAATAGTAATAAGTGCCTTAGGTGCAATCCCAAAACAACTGGAGCACTGCTTGTATACCATCGGTGTTGACAAAATTGCCATCAGTCAATTGCAAAAGGCAGGTTCACTCAGAACAGCTTACATCCTGCACGATAACTGCTAACACCATCAAACAGAAGTCTTGGATGACTAAGGAAGTCCAGCGTCTCCTACATGACAGAAACAATGCCTTTAGGTCTGGTGATGGGGCAAAATACAGAGCTAGTCTGAAGAGAGGCATTCGGCAAGCCAAGGCAGATTATAAGAGGAAGATTGAAGATCATTTTCATAACAATGATGCGAGGGGATCCAACAAATCACCAACTATAGACCCAATAACATCACTCCTGTTGACAGGGATGCTTCATTAGCAAAGGAGCTGAATCATTTCTTTGCCCACTTCAAAGTGAAGCCATCAGAGGCAGCTGTACCACAGCCACTAGTCATGAGGTGAGGAGTACCTTGAGAGCTGTGTACTCAAGGAAGACTGCTGGACCTGATGGCATTTCTGGCTGGGTGCTTAAAGACTGCACAGACCAGTTGGCTGGGGTCTTTATCAAGATTTTTAATCGATCTTTATCCCAGTCCACTATTCCATCCTGTCTGAAGGCCTCCATCATTGTTCCATTACCAAAGAAGTCCTTTATTAAGAGAGTGGCACTCACCCCTATTATCATGAAGTGTTTTGAAAAACTGGTCTGCATGCACGTTGTGTCCTGCCTCCCATACACACTCAACAGTCACCAGTTTGCATACAGAACAAAAAGATCTACACAGGACACCATAGCCATCGCTCTCCATTCGGCTTTGACTCATCTGTAGCAGCGGGAGACCTATGTAAGGATGCTCTTTGTAGATTTTAGCTCTGCATTTAACACAATTCTTCCATACACACTGGTGTCTAAACTTGTCAACCTTGGACTTTCACATTCAATCTGCCTTATGAACTTCCTGTCTGGCTGCTCTCAGAGGGTTGGATTAGGCAACTATATCTCTTCAGCCCTTATTCTTAATACTGGCTCCCCACAGGGCTGTGTGTTGGGCCCCCTACTTTGCACCCTCTACAATTATGACTGCACCCCCACTCATCCCAGCAATATTATTATTAAAGTTGTGGATGATACAACAGTGGTGGGGCTTATTTCCAAGGGGGATGAGTCTGCCTACCGGGATGAGGTGGAGCAGTTGCTCTTGTGGTGCAGAGACAATAATTTGGTTCTCAACAGCACTAACACCAAGGATCTTATAGTAGATCATAGGAGGAATAGATCAGACATCCAGCCCCTGATCATCAGCAGAGACCGTGTGGAGCGGGTGGCCAGCTTTAGGTTTCTTTGTGTTACCATAAAGGAAGACCTGACCTGGACTGCTCAAGTTACAGCATTCGTTAAGAAGGCCCAGCAGAGATTATATTTCTCAAGACTTCTCAGGAAACAACAACTGAATGAAAAACTGCTGCTGACCTTCTACCATTGCTCCATAGAGAGCATTCTAACCTATTGCATTGGTGTGTGTTTTGCCAACTGCACAGCAGCAGATAGGAAAGTGCTCCAGAGGGTCATTACCATCGCCCAGAGGATTATTGGCTGCCCTCTCCTCCCCCCCCCCCCCCGATGAACTGTACAGTTCCCGCTGTCTTAGGAAAGCTCAAAACATTCTTAAAGACTCATCTCATCCCGGACATTCTTTTTTTTTAACTATTACCATCTGGCAGACAATACAGGATAATAAAAACAAAGACAAATAGGCTGAAAAATAGTTTTTATCCCAGAGCTGTAACCATATTAAATAATACGGTGTAGCGCAACATTGAAGTGCAATATTGGGGGCAGCACAGTGGTGGGTGGAATATGAAGGATGTGTGTATATAGTGTATGTTTTTATTTGTGGTTTTTACTTGTATGTGGTGTGTACTGGACAACACTTAATTTTGTTGTGAGTTACACAACGACAAGAAAGATATTCTATTCTATTCTAATCATCAACATCTGCCTATCCCAGGTCCTTGGGAAGGATTTGAGAGGTGGATAAAAATGCCATATCCAGTCTGAACATCAGGCTGACTGTGCGATGAATAATGCCACCATCAGCCTTCTCCAGCCTCTAAGTGGATTAAATTACAATGTTGTAATTTAAGAAAGTATTTAGAAACTGTTTCCCTTATGAGTACAGTCGAGTCTCCTCCTTCGCCTTCGCCTTCTTTGGCCTTCATTAAAAAGGAATGTTCATATTTGATTGAATTAAAAATGTATTATGTGTATCTTTTGAACTACACACTGCAAGATAGTATTACTTGGAGAAAGTACTAGTTTGGTTTTCATGCTCAGCACAGGTTCACCTTCATTTGAATAGGGGTCTGACATCAGAATAATAATCTACAGAGGAAGAGCAATTTACCAACAAAATGGGAATGAGGTAGCTTTGCATAGAGAAAAGAACTTTCCAAAATTCAGATAAAACTTTCAGCCATATCTGCCAATATCAACCGCCTGCAGTTCTTTGCTTCTTTCAGAAGTTAAAGTAGCCTTCCTCTACTAAAATTTTATGCATCCTTCGGCTGAACAATGCCCTATAAATAAGATGATTCAGATTCAAATTCTTATTCAGCCTTGAGGATCATTGGTGGTTGTTTGATCAGCCATTGCCTTTCAACCTAATCTCCTGTAGGGTTGTTCAAAGATTAATCTGAAGGGGGTATACTAAATGAAACCAAGCAGAGTTGATGGGGGAAATCTGGAGATCAAACCTGGAATGGGATTGGAGATGTTTCAGAAGAAAATAATAGGTAAAAGGTGATTCAAAATATAAATCACACGGACAGGCTTAGAACAGCAAATGTTACTTAAGATGCAGAACAGGATAAAATGATTAAGAGAAACAAAAAAGGTGCTATGACAGGGAGATATAGACCCTTCCATACATAAATGTAGGTATGTTCCAAAAATGGATTGCAAGTTGCTATGGAAACAACACATGAATAAATGTATGGAAATTCTTATCCTAAGTGTGAAGATTGGTTTGATTAGGCCGGCATTTTCTGTCTATATTCTCTTTTATAGTTTTGTAACTCAAAAACGTGGAATCCTATGTATATAATATTTTGTTGAGACATACCTCACAGTCCTCCCCCCCAATTTATAACTTGTAGTGAGAGCAAAGGGCAAAGGGCAAAGAATTGGCTGGTAATTTTCCATTGTGGCCCCAAGTTCAAGTCCTGTAGAGATATAAGGTAGTTCAAATAAGGTAGAGATATAAGGTAGTTCAAACCTCCAGGTTTCACCCAGGAGGAATTTTCACTATCTCTGCTTTGTTTTTTAATCCAGAGGCTATTGACTTTCATTTCATAGGATAAGTCATATTATCTACTTTACCTCGTAGCAGCTGATACAGAATGAAACAAACTTATTTTTAATAGTTTGGTCCTCTACAATGGCAAGGCATACACACATTAGTTTTGATGGGATCTTTGCAGTGCTCAACTGCAGATTACTTTAGCTAAGCTAGACTGTTTCCTGTATATTTACTAGGTTGCACAAAGTGACTTAGGGTTTCAAAAATAGAGAGGTCATCAGTTTACCTCAGTGAAATAATACCTCAGTCTCCAGCTGCTTTAAGACACTGCTGCAGGAGATGGTTCATTTACCTTTCTTCTCCATGCTTATCAAAGGGCTTCTAGATTTGGCAGCTTTGGGATTCCCCACAGAGTATACTTCAGTCACGAAGCCATTGATGAGACATTTGGAAGAGAGGCATCTTCTTGCCTCCAAAGGGTTTTGTTAGAAACTTTGGTGAGCTCTGAAATTTCCTTATGGTGAGAACAATTAACCACTGGAATAGCTTGCCTCCAGAAGTTGTCAGTGCTCCATCACTGGAAGTTTTTAAGAAGAGATTGGACAACACTTGTCTGGAATGATGAATAGGGTCTCCTGATTGAGCAGGGATTGGACTAAAAGGCCTCCAAGGTCCCTTCCAACTTTGTTATTCTATGTTCTATGTGTTGTTTGCTTCCTCCACAGTACTTGTCAGGCCTGTTGGCAAGTGGTCTAGAGGAGGCTACAGGGTGGCTACCTTTGCTCTGATCTATTGAAAGCAGTTTAAATCCTAACTGAAGAGAATATTTGTAGTTCAGGGTTGAAATGTGGGGTCCTTGGTGCTCTCTGAGCTTGGTGGTTTCTTGCAGATGTTTCATTACCCAACTAGATAATATCATCAGTTGCTCCTGATGATGTTACCTAGCTGGGTAATGAAACATCTACAAGAAAACAGCCTGCAAGAAAACATCTGCAAGATCTACAAAGCCCTAGTATGACCACACCTGGAATACTGCAGCCAATTTTGGTCACCATATCACAAAAAAGATGTTGAGAGCTTGGAAAAAATTCAGAGAAGAGCAACTAAGATGATCAAAGGCCTGGAGGCTAAAACATACGAAGAACAGCTGCGGGACTTGGGTTTGGCTAGTCTAAAGAAAAGAAGAAATAGGGGAGACATGATAGCAGTGTTCCAGTGTTTGAGGGGCTGCCACACGGCAGAGGGGGTCAGGTTGTTCACCAGAGCACCAGAGGGAAGGACAAGAAACAATGGTTGGAAACTGATCAAAGAGAGAAGCAGCCTGGAATTAAGGAGAAACTCCCTGACAGCGAGGACAATCAACCAATGGAACAGCTTATCCCCAGAAATCGTGGGCACTCCATCACTAGAAATTTTTAAGAAGAGACTAGACAATCACCTGTCTGAGATGGTATAGGTTCTCCTGCTTGAGCAGGGGGCTGGACTAGAAGACCTCCAAGGTCCCTTCCAGATTCTATTCTATTCTATTCTATTCTATTCTATTCTATTCTATTCTATTCTATTCTATTCTATTCTATTCTATTCTATTCTATTCTATTCTATTCTATCCTATTCTATTCTACAGTTTGAATTCTCTCAGTCTTCTTCTTAGAAAAGGCTAAGTGGGGCTCCAAACAGGAAGTGAAGCAACATAATTATTTCATCCATATAAGCCGTTGTTTCATTCAAGAAGTCATATGCTTCCTTCAGACCATTTTTTAATTTGATTTGGTCTTTGCTTTGGGGGGGGCGCAGTGGGTTTCCCAAAGCTACTAGAGAATTCCCAGAAGTTTGGCATTAAGACAAATCAGACACAGACACAGAAATAAACATATTTACACATCATGTGAAGTGTTCATACCACTTGGTAAGGCCACACTTGGAATACTACAACCAGTTTTGGTCACCACGATGTACAAAAGATGTTGATATTCTAGAAAGAGTATAGAGAAGAGCAACAAAGATGATTAGGGGATTGGAGGCTAAAACATATAAGGAACGGTTGCTGGAATTGGGTATGTCTAGTTTCATGAAGAGAAGGACAAGAGGTGACATGATAGCAGTGTTCCAATATCTTAGGGGTTGCCACAAAGAAGAGGGAGTCAAGCTATTCTCCAAAGCACCTGAAGGCAAGACAAGAAGCAACGGATGGAAACTAACCAAAGAGAGGAGCAATCTAGAACTAAGGAGAAATTTCCTGACAGTTAGAAAAATTAATCAGTGGAACAACCTGCCTCCAGAAGTTGTGAATGCTCCAACACTGGAAGTTTTTAAGAAGAAACTGGACAGCCATTTGTCTGAAATGGTGTAGGGTTTCCTGCCTGAGCAAGGGTTGGATTAGATGACCTCCAAGGTGTCCCTTCCAACTATTATTATTATTATTATTATTATTATTATTATTATTATTATTATTATTATTATTATTATTATTATTATTATTATTATTATTATTATTATTATTATTATTATTATTATTATTATTATTATTATTATTATTATTATTATTATTATTATTATTGTTATTGTCAGAATTACAGAATAACAGAGTTGGAAGGAACCTTGGAGGTCTTCTAGTCTAGTCCAACCCCTTGATCAAGCAGAATACCCTATAATATTCCAGAGAAATGGCTGTCCTTTCAATGATGGAGACTCCACAACTTCTAGAATCAAGCCATTTAACTGATTAATTGTTCTCACTGAGAGGAAATTTATTTTTAATTCTAAATTGGATCTCTCCTTAATAAGTTTTCATCAGTTACTTCTTGTCCTGCCTTCAGATGCTTTGCAGAATAGGTTGCCCCCCTTTCCTCTGTGATACCCCCTCAAATATTGGAAGACTGCTATAATGTCACCCCTATTCCTTCTCTTTGTTAGACTAGACATACCCAGTTCCCCAGCCTCCAGTCCATTAATCATCTTTGTTGCTCTTCATTCAAAAGAGACAATTCAAGAGTGATAACAAGAAGCTAAGAAGGAAACAAAAAGACCGGAACATATCCCCTCCAACAGCTGATCCAGATAAGAAGGGATTAATATCAGATAAGCAGAAAACAATACTCTAATCAAGGAATTACCAAGAGTAAAACCACACCCCACCAACACGGGCAGGGCAAGCTATTTGATATAAACAGGGAGTAAACCCCACACTCCTTACACTTATGCTGTTACATAATTGAATAATGAAACATCTGCAAGAAACCAACCAAGCTCAGAGAGTACCAAGGACTTTTCTATAAATTGTATTTTAGACTGGGTAGTCGCATATATCCTCCTACCACCAGAAACCTGTTGAAAAGGAGATTATTTAGTCATCCAGGTTACTCTAGATGACCAATGTTATATATGAGTGCTTTTAACTGTAAACAGTAGATTAAAAATAAATGGCTTGCTGTCTTTTGCACTTCTTCATCTGTCTTCTGGTAGATTGTTCCTGAGAACCACATAAACCACAATTATTTACTTTCTTTTACTTGTTCAGTTTGAGACATTTCTGATTATTTACTTTAGGTCTTTGTTTCTCTGTAGTAAGTATAAATCATAGGGCCTGGACAGAATGAATGGCTTTTTGTGGTGTGTTAATAAAAGAAGCAAGTACACAGCTGTAATGATTAATCAGAATGTAGCAGAAGGTAGTATTTATAGATCCATTATATAATGACATAATAGGTACAGTGAATGAATCTATTGTACATATTTTATGCTGCTGAAACCCAATCTGGAGTGCTCTAGATGTTGGAAGATTGTCCAAGTGAGGGTTGATTAGAATTGTAGTTCAGAACTGTCAAGATTATTACATGTTATTCCCATCTAGGTTTGGGCTAATGGTAAATGGAATGTATTAGAATCCTGATGAATGTTTACCAAGATATCCTATCCATGACTCCAAGATTTCATCTCTGGTGGAGATTATATTTTTTGGGACATTGGGGAAATGTTCTTCTAAACTAGCTGTAAAAGGTTTGATGAGCTATGGGACTTTGTGAGAATAAAGGACTGAAGCATTAATCTGAAGTAGCAATTGTGAGTGAATGCAAAGTGAAAATTTGCGCAGAAATATTATGGATTCTAATGAGCAGCATGGTAGCCTAGAGGTGGAGCTTTCACCTCATAATCAGGAGGTTGTGAGTTCGATCCTAGGTAGTGGCAAATATTTCTCTCTCTGAGTGCAATGTGTTATTGTCTGCGGCAAACTCTGTGTAGGTGTCAGGAAGCTCTGTTCAGTCGCCCTGATTCCATCCCGATGCAAGAGATTACAGGGTCTTTAAAGCAAATAATTATGAATTCTAATGGCTTAAAGTCCATCTTATGAGGAATTATCCTTGCAACTATAGATATGGAAGATTCTATGAAGATGCAAATAAGAATTTTAGGGACAGGAGCCATTTTAGAGCTGCCAGGTCCAATCACTTTATTAATTTCAGACTCGGATCTCAGAATTTTGCAAGCCACAGTATTCCCTATGACACTCTATGGAAGTGTCACGTGGACTTTAAAGAATAGGAAGAGCAATGATGCGTTTCAACTTTGGTGTTGGAGAAGACTCCTGAGAGTCTGGTGGATAGCCAAGAAAACAAATGGATGGATCATTGAACAATTCAATTCAGAGTTTTTGCTTGAGGCACAAATGACCAGACTCATGTTATCCTACTTCAGAAACATTATGCCAAGACTCAGCTCTCTGGAAAAGGCTCTATTGCTTGGAAGAAAAAGAAGAAAAAGACCACCAGCAGCAAGGTGGATGAGTACATTATTAAGAGACCTGAAAGGACAGGTTAGATATAGATTGTTGTGGAGTAAATCTATCTGTAGGGTCAACACACTGATAAAAATAAATGTTATTACTTGTTTGTAATACAGTTGTAGAAAACTCAGTCAATTGTATACGAAAGGCTCTGAAACTGTTCATCGAGCTTTGTAGGAAATGATGCAACCAATGACACACACATGCGCACACACACAGAGAGAGGCATACAGGCAGGCAGAGGGAATATTACATTATTACTGTGCTGAAAATGGATCTTGCGATTTCTTTTTTTCTCTCTCTCCTGCAAATTTGCTTTTCTTTTTCTCAGGGTGATTGAGGATTTCTGTCAAATCTCTCTTGTTAGCAATTTTGAGCTGACTTTATTGCTGGAAATGGGAGAAGCTGCTGCAGCTGACATTGGGGGTTTTGGGAGGGGGGGGGGTTGGTTTGGTTTGGTTTTGCTATTAGCCATCTTTCCATCATTTTGAAGTCTGCATTTCTCTGTCTGAGAAAGGAATATCTTTTTCCTGGGATTTCAACAGAAGTAGGGAAAAAATGGAAATTAGAAGAACCGGGTCATAGGACACGTTCTCACCACCCTGGATTAAGCAAAATAAGCATGTGCTTAGAGCACCAAGAAAAGGGGAGAGCCACAGAGATCTTTAGACTAATTATCATTCAATTAACCCTTTCACTGCCACCTTCAGCTTTAGTTTTCAATAAATATTTGCTTTTCCCCTCATAATGTTCCCCTTATTTCCCTTATAAAATTTACATTTCCCCCTACCATTTCATTTAAAAAAATCATTGAAAACTGTTGAAAATTTGCCTTTTTTCTCTTACCCTATTCATAAGGAAATAATATTCTTATATTGCTTATTGTTATTTAGTGTTGAGTATAAGAGCCGTGTTGGTGCAGTTGTTAGAATGCAGTACTGCAGGCTAACTCACTGCTCACTCCAGGAGTTCGATCCTGACCGGCTCAAGGTTGACTCAGCCTTCCATCCTTCCGAGGTTGGTAAAATGAGGACCCAGATTGTTGGGGGCAATATGCTGTAAATCGCTTAGAGAGGGCTGTAAAGCATTGTGAGGCGGTTTATAAGTCTAAGTGCTATTGCTATTTTTTAAAGTTTATATTTGCTACCGTTGCTTAGGGCATCGGTTGGTCTTAATCCAGCCCTAATTCTCACACAACTGTTGGCCAATTTATAATTTTAAAAGTGCACAGCATTATATCCAGGATAGTTTCTCCAAGATGTCATTCTCTGGAAAAAAGAAGAAGAAGAAGAGCTTTCATCAAAGCATTTGAGAACTGATAATAAAAATAAAAAACGGACAATAAAAAGGGATATTTTTTCTGCATTGAATTAATTCATTAAAAAACTTGTCCAGATGTGCCCTATGCTCTACACAGTGCATCTACACCGAATCTCAACTTTTCATAGAGAAAAAAAAACTGTCTAGAGAATTACTTGAAATTTCTTTTCTTTTAGATAAGGAAAGGTAAGAGAAAAAGAAAGAGAAGGAACTTTAATCAGCCTCCCCCTGAGGAATCCAAATGACCTGTAACTCTAGGCACAGTGGAAATCATCAAATCTCTTGCCTGCTATTCAACCTGGATTTTTGTAACATGACTGCAAATGTCTTTGCTTCACTGCAGGTGTAGACGTTCTGGACCATTAATAGCTTAAAAGCAAGTAAAAATGGGGCAGGTTCACCATCAAAAGATGGCAGGCTGACTCCCATGAAAGGTGGGCCAGAAAACCTAGAGTGGCTAATAATTGCCAAAGGAGGAGGGGCTATTTGGAAGTTTCATTTTCCTTGGAAATGGTAATGCAGCTCATTTGCTCAAGTGGGTAATATCTGGATCTCATTGCCACTGGGTGAAAAAACAAAAGAAAACTTTGAGCTGTGTTATTTATATATTTTTATGTTTATCTCATTTTTCCATGTCTAGAATGTGCTAACAAATTACACACACACACACACACAAACATTAAAACCCCTAGCATTCTGTGATTAGCATCTGAACTGGTGTGTTCACTGAGTAAGAGATAAGGGTAGTGCTAATCCTAATCCTATCTTGGAATCTGGGATTGGTGAGGGAATCTCTCTTCCTGCTTCTTTGACTGGAATCTATTGTAACTTCAATTCAAGCATGGACAATTAGTTCAGTGTCAAAATGATAACAGAATAACAGAGTTGGAAGGCACCTTGGAGGTCTTCAAGTCCAAACCCCTGCTCAGGTGGGAAACCCTATACCATTTCAGTTTTATTTTCCCTAGCTTTCCCTGTGAACATCAGCCTCACTCGACAACTTTATATGGCAACAGGACAGATGGGGTTTTAAAGTTCATATTCAGCAACTTGAAATTAATCTGGAACTGAATTTATAACAATGTTCATGCATGTTGTCTTTTTTAAGTAAAGTCTTAATAATAATAATAATAATAATAATAATAATAATAATAATAATAATAATAATAATAATAATAATAATAATAATAATAATAATAATAATAATAATAATAATAATAATAATAATAATAAAGTTGGAAGGGACCTTGGAGGTCATCGAGTCCAACCCCCTGCTCAGGCAGGAAACCCTATACCATTTCGGACAAATGGCTGTCCAGTCTCTCCTTAAAAACTTCCAGTGTTGGAGCATTCACCGCTTCTGGAGGCAGGTTGTTCCACTGGTTAATTGTTCTAACTGTCAGGAAGTTTCTCCTCAGTTCCAGGTTGCTTCTCTCCTTGACTAGTTTCCATCCATTACTTCTTGTCCTGCCCTCAGGCGCCTTGGAGAATAGCTTGACTCCCTCTTCTTTGTGGCAACCCCTCTAGGTTGAGTTCCATTACTGGTGAATTTATTATTTAGTTATTTAAATTTGTTATATTCCCCTGCTTCCTCCAACTCCAGCAGATTCCAGTGGCTTAAAAAACCCCACAAAACTGAAAAATATAAAACAACACAGATAGCCAATATTAAAACAAGCACAATAAAAATAAGAAACCACAACAGGTGTTTCACAAACACATTAATGTCAAATCTGGGACCAGAGCCAGGCCTTAAAGGTTTTCTGTAACTCTGAGAAAGTGGGGTGGTATGTATACCTATTCCAGAGAGCAGGACTGAGAAGGCATGCCTCCTTAATCCCACAGGATTCCAATATTACATTTTTAGTGTTTAATAGAGGGGACCTTGAGCACAACCACTCTGCCAGAACTTACCAAGTGGGCAGAGACAACTTGAAATGGGTGCTCCCTCAGATATTCTACTTAGAAATATATCAGGGCTGTCAAACTGCCGGCCCACAGGCCGGTTTCATCATACCGAAGCCACGCCCACCCCATTGCCAGCAATGCAAAAAGAGTCGCAATACATCGTGACACATCACGTGATGTGGCGTGTTTGACACCCGTGAAATATATCATAGAGATTGGGAACAGAGGAGTTTGTTTTCGTCTTCTAGAATACTTTTCTACATCCCAGGCTAATTCACATCTCTAAACTTTTTAAATTCAATTTCAGTTAATCAAAATCTTAGTTATCACCCTTTAGGCTCTCATGGGTTTTTTTCTTAATAGTACACAATTAGAATGACCCAGACTCAAGAGAGACACAAAAGGACTTGACCTTGGAAAGTGGTTTCTTTATATATTGGACATCTTTATATAGGGTTGGGGAGATATTTGGTTTTGTAAAAAGTAACATATAAAAATGATATGTGAATTCTTCCTATATTCTGTTCTATAGCTATGTTATATAATTACTTGTTGTTAGTTGCGAAGTCGTGTCCGACCCATTGCGACCCCATGGACAACGTTCCTCCAGACCTTCCTGTCCTCTACTATCTTCTGGAGTCCATTTAAGCCTACTGCTTCAGTGACTCCATCCAGCCACCTCATTCTCTGTCGTCCCCTTCTTCTATTGCCCTCAATCTTTCCCAGCATCAGGCTCTTCTCCAGTGAGTCCTTCCTTCTCATTAGGTGGCCAAAGTACTTGAGTTTCAACTTCAGGATCTAATATAATTACTATGTCAATTATTATTACTATGATGTTATACTCTATACTATTATTACTCAATAACTATACTATTACTATTCTATTACTATTATCTATTACTCAGTCTATCTATTACAATTAGCTATATACTCTGCTCTGTATTGCTGGTATGCATCAATGTTTCTTTTTTAAGCCTGTTCTGTCTTAAGTCCCCTCTCTTTGCGAATTTTTTTTTCTTTTAATGGCCAGCTTGTAGAGCTCTTGCACCTTTTTATGTTTTGTTTTGTCTTTTCTTTTGAAAAAGAAAAATACTTCTTTTCCTCTCTTTTGGACCAACCAGCCTTCCTTTGACTTCTGTACTCAGTTTACTGGTGGCTGCAAAGCTCCAAAATATACATCTTCCTCCGTTCTCCTCCATACCTGTGTCAAGATAGCAGCTTTATTGGCAACTCTGCCATGCTATCCTGGGGAAGAGAGTCAGATGGGAGGGAAAGAAGGCAATGCAAGTGCCTTCCATTTTTTCAAGCAACCTACTCGTCTCCATGGACCAACTGCAACTTCTAAATGGTTTTCAAAAGCAGCTCTATTAACTAATCTTTTGAGGTGAAATGTTTGGTAAACTGATTAGCTCGGGAGTTTATTTTCAGGTTTCAGTGCAAAATTAGTCACATACGAGGGAACCAGGGCAGGAGGAGGTGTGTTTGCTGTGTCCCCTTTTGTTCACCACCACCACCCTCATTCTTTTCTCTTGCAGACCCACCTGCTGTTGAGCCAACATTCCTGGAGATTCGACAAGGCCAAGGCCGAAGTGTGACCATGAGCTGCCGGGTGCTGAGGGCTTACCCAACTCGGGTTTTGACCTTTGAGTGGCGATTGGGCAGCAAGCTTCTTCGGACGGGAAGATTTGATGCTCAGGACTCCACAGAGTATACAATCAGAAGCCTATCAAGGGACAGTTACGGAAATTACAGTTGCAACATCATCAATGAGGCAGGGGCTGGCCGGTGCAGCTTTCTTGTCACAGGTAGGCCATCTACATGCTTCCCAAGTTGGTGTTGACACCGTACAGAAGCTGCGATGTCTTAAAATGCATGAGGTCCATGTATAATTCTGTAGTCAAGCAGTGGTGTCTGATGTTTGTTTGTGTGTTTAGGGAAAGAGAAGGAAAAAAGAGCAAAATAAAGCTTTCTCTGTATAAAATTATTGACTGTTTGCTACGTTTATAAATCCCTGCAGGATCTCCATTTCTGAAGACCAATGCTGCTATTACTCTCAAAACATTAAAACATTTGGCTTTTGTTTTAATAGCATCCTTGTGTTCAGCAGTCCAGTTTGAATTCATGCTATACATTTTATCCAGAGCAGTTAAAAACTATTAATAACTGCATTTGCAGAACTAATGTTGCATACGCTTGGTTGGTTTTCATCTTTTTTATGTGCATGATTTAGCATGTTATGCGCACCCATCACATTTTACTGATTTATTGAATGGTTGATTAACTGATTAATTGATTATACATCATCAAGTCAACATTGACTCTTAATGATTCACATAAATAAACTTATTTCAGGGTGATCTGATCCTTTAGGTGTCCCAATGGTGCACCAACTGCTGCAATAATTAAGCCCATCCACCTTGATGCTGGTTGTCTTCTCCTTCTCTTTCTTTCCAGCTCACCAGCTAGATCTTTGTATACTGTAATGTGTTCAGAATAATGATAATTTGAGCATGGTTACTTGTGCTTCAAGTGAGAACTCTCAAGATCCCTTATTACAAAGAAAAAAATAAATTAATTCAAGTTGAATATAGTAGATGACTCCACCCTACTTGTTCTCTTAGAAAAAGGTGACTGATGTTTTCATATGAAAAAAAGAGAGAACAATAAATGCATTCTACTCTTGGTTGGGGTTGATCTGGCTGCTCTATTCAAATCCAGCTATTAAGGTGAACGAGGAAGCTATTTCACTAATCTCTAACATATGTATATCTACTATTCTTCCTCCTCTGCTTTCTTCTCTTTGTCTACTTTATGTATTTATTATTCTGTGTACCATCTGCTAGTAGATCCTTTGGGGTCAGTTTATTGTTTTAAACAAACATTCTCTTGTGACAAAGTTTATACCATATTTTCCCCAAAATAAGACCCACTCAGAAAATAAGCCCTAGCATGATTTTTTAACATGCACTTAATATAAGCTTACTCCCAAAATAAGCCCTAGTTAAGAGCCCGCCCACTCCGTCCCACTGTCTGGTTGCTCGCTGCCGCAATGGGGCAGGAGGATGCATGGCGTGCTGGTGCCACCACCACCCTGCACCCGTGCACCTCAGGGTCCCCCACAGCCAAGCCACTCCCCATTTGATAACCTCTCCCTACCTGTTCAATGACCCGGCTGCCTGCCCGCCTCTTCCCTTTCACTCCCCTCCCAAGCCGAACTGCCATGCTACGAAGGATGGATGAGTAAGGCTCGATCCCCTCCACTGTTTCTGAGCCAGGGGGGAGTGATGGCAAAAGGCCTCTGCCGCTGCTGCACAATAGCCACATCAGCTGCTGAAGGGCCTTTCTTTGGTCGCCACTGCCCCAGGTTCACTCCACCCCACTCTGCAGATTACCTGCCCGCTGGCAGCTACTTCCTCCTCCATTTCCTGCCACTTGGGTTCTGCAGTGCTGCCTTGCACTGCCCGCTCCCCGTTCGTGCCTGTATTGTATGGTTTCAATGGCGGCAGCTCTGGAGGCCAGTGCCATCATCCCTGGGCTGAACTGTACAAGGGAGAGTTATACCAGGGCTGGTGGTGGGGATGCTCCAAAGACCACGCTGCCATGGCTCCAGCTACCAACTCTCCCATGGCTGTGTGGGCAGAGCTGTGAAGGGGGCCAGGGGGTTGAAACCGCCAGCCCAGAGATGATGCAGAGAGCCTACGAGCAACCAGATGGTGGGATGGAGTGGGTGGGCGGCCACGCAGCACATCTGGCAAGGACTGGCCCAGTGGTAGCAGTGCTCCCACTTGCCTGCACTGCACAGGCTTCACAGCCCGAGTCCGCTGGCCAAGGGGCTGGCAGGCTGCAGCTGTTGCCAGATGCCTTCAGTCTCCACACGCTCACCATCTCCTGGAAATATAAGACATCCCCCGAAAATAAGCCCTAATGCAGTGGTGGCGAACCTATGGCACGGGTGCCAGAGGCAGCACTCAGAGCCCTCTCTGTGGGCACGCGGGCCGTCACCCCAGTCCTAGGCCTTCAGCTGGGTTTTATAAAACTGTTTCACTTTAGGCTTCCGCCACCGTGTGAAAAAAAAAAAGAAGGTTCAATCAATCAGTGAATTTCAACTTCTCGCGGGAAAAAAAAGATCTTGCAAAGTTGGAATTGATTGATTGAACTTTTTAGTCCCACCCAGTCTGCTGTTACCACTGCAGCCACGCCCACCAAATGGGCCCTGCCCTCCCAATGGGCCACGCCCACCCAATGGGCCACGCCCACCCAGCACCCGATGATACGTAGGTAGGTTTTGGGTTGCAGTTTGGGCACTCGGTCTCTAAAAGGTTCGCCATCACTGCCCTAATGTGTCTTTTGGACCAAAAATAAATATAAGACCTGGTCTTATTTTCAGGCAAACATGATAGCTATTATCCTTGATAGTATGATCCGTGTAGATTTCAGTTCATCTGTCTCATCTATATTTTGGTAATCTATTAAATGACATTATTATTAAAGAATCTAAATGAAGATTAATTTCAGTTTTCTGGTTGACAGTGTATAAAACTTGAATGCAGAAAATTAGGATAACTTCAAGAACAGCATTTATTTCATCCTATTTCCAGCACACAGATCAATTCATTTAGTATGTCTTTATTTCTGGAATTTGTTGCTCCAATGACATTTTATTTTACTTCTTTCAGTGCAATGCAGATTCAGAAAATTCAAATATATTCTATTAAACTCTTTCTCCAATTAAGTATCCTTGATTTTATGCTAGCAAAACTTTCTATGTTATCTTCCCTTATTTAAAATATAGTTATAGATATAGTACATGCATAATGTCTTATCCTATACCCAAATATTCCCCAAAGTAAACTCCTGAATTGTTCATTTTTCACCATTTGGAGTTCAAATATTACTTCCATGCTGTCTTCTGGGGTTCATTCTCATGAGCCCAGTCAGACTTTCTACTTCTATAACAGTTATGATTCCCTCACAGCTTAAATCTATGCATTCAGCTACCAAACTTAATACAACTGAGAAGAGATCCTCAAGGCTATATATTCAGCTTCTCTTTGTATATTGGCCAAGTTTTCAATACTGTAAATATTCTGATATGTATTTTTTATCAGGTTATGTTTCTCTCATCCAAACAGAAGCATCAGATGGTGCTAATCTTAATTCCTGTTTCAACAGCTACCCTTTACTATTCCCATCTTCTATATGTCATCCATGAGGGTGAACTGTTTTGTAACAAGATAACAAAGAAGGGAATGCTGATCTCATGTTTGCGTATGAAGAGAGATCCTGTTTTAACAATATCTTATTTCAGGTCTTATACCTGAGAGCCATGGTGGCACAGTGGTTAGAATGCAGTACTGCAGGCTAATTCTGCTAACTGCCAGCAGTTTGATTCTCACTGGCTCAAGGTTGACTCAGCCTTCCATCCTTCTGAGGTTGGTAAAATGAGGATTCAGATTGTTGGGGTCAATATGCTGACTCTGTAAACTGCTTAGAGAGGGCTGTAAAGCACTATGAAGTGGCATATAAATCTAAGTGCTATTGCTATTGCTAAACCTTCTCCAGACATTTAGCTGAAACAAGGCATTTCACTGTATTTAAGGAACATGGGGTAATGCATGCTAGCTATATCTCCTCTTTTTTCCCCAGTTCATTGTATTGGTAAATTTTGAAATGGTCATATAACATCATTAACCTGATTTGAGCTTGAATTAATTTCAGATGTCTGAGAAACTAATCCAAGATTATCTCAAGAGTACATTCAGTTTACACTGCTTGTTCTTTCCGCTGGCTTAGTCTGTTAACAATAAAAAAGTTGTCAATTAAGTTAAAATGAAGCAAAAGTGCACTGCACATTTTAACCACATCTTCTTTAAATGCAAAAGCATATTGAGAATCTGACATGGCTCATCTTTGCAAATAAATTGTATCTTCTTGTGAAGACAGATGCATTGATGGCCCTGTAAATCTCTCTTGGCCATTGATGACATCTCTGTAAAGGAAGATTTGTCTGCAAGTTATTAGCTTCCATTTTTCAGAGTAAATGAAAGATTCTGGCTATAAACTGGTAGGAGAACTTACGTATTTTATGTGGATCTGTGCATTATTTTCTTTTTTTTCTGAGGACAGCAGAGCACCATTACATTTTCCTTCCTGAGCCATGAAATTGTCAGCTTCAACACTGGACAGCAACTTGTCTGGAATGGCATAGTGTCTCCTGCTTGAGCAAGGGGTTGGACTAGAAGACCTCCAAGGTCCCTTCCAACTCTGTTATTAAAATCTGTTAAACATTCTTTTAAGATGTACTTATTTAGTTTAAAGTTTTCAAAGTTTATCTTTAATCAGCACCAAATTGCCCAGACATTTTGTCACATCAAAACTGTCACAATGTAATCTTTGGGGCAAGCAAATATATATATATTTGCATAGAAATGCACAACTATTTCTTTGCATTTCAGGTGCCTTATTCAAGCCACTGTTTGTCTTCAAGAGTTTTATCTTAAAGGAAAATCAGAAGGGCCAGCATTCTTGAGTTAAGGCCACACTTGACCTTTAAATGATGCACTGTAGTAATATTTTTTAAAAATGGGCAAGAATCAGGTCAACAAAGTGAAAATAGGCATGACAAGTTTAATTTAATTTTAAGCCTGGATTTTAAACCATTAGGGTTTAAAATCACACTCCACATATTTAATTGATTCCCCATTGTAATATAAAAATAATGATTTGCAGCAAATTCTGTAGGCGCTCTGTGTGTTTTATTTAAGGCTTTGGTGAGCCACCTATGTCTGTAGGGCTACAGATGGTGTATCTCTGTAATAAACATTATCGATATGGAGGTTGCATAATTTAGCCTTCTACAACAGGGAAAATCTAGCAGAAATGGGGATTTCAGCTTCCAGAAAGCCCCAGTCAAATTGTCAAGACTGAAAATTCTGGGAGTTGAAGTCCACATATCTAAAGACTACCTAGATTGAGGAAAGTGGATATGTTTGAGTTCTGCCTCTTATTAAAATTATTTTATGTCTGTAGTCATCTAGGTATCAAGGAAGCATGTCTGTTTGTTTGTTTGTTTGTTTATTGGGTCATCTCCCAGCTCTAAATTACTTCTATTCACCAAAGAATGGATGTTTTTTTGTTCCTTATTTATTTTAGGTGGAGCACTTCTCCCTGCCAAAAACAAAACTTTCACCCACAGGAAATAATATAGTTAAGAGAAACAGCAGTTACTTCAGATATGATTAATTTCAATAGGAGCTTCAGGTGTAGCTGCCTCAAAGGATTTGCTTAACTTGATCACTGAATTAACTCTTTTTACACAAAGTAGGTTTGGTACAATACCCTCAGACAGCAGTCCCCAACCTTTCCAGCTTGGCAGCCCGGCATGACGGGGGGGAGAGGGGATGGTTCAGTGTGAGTGGCAGGTGCGTATGCACGATCGCATACAGCTCCTTTTGTGTGAGGGGAGCTTCATGCACAAGTGCCTATAGCCTGCACAAGTAGAGCTGTGCATGCATGTCTTGCGCAGCCTGGTTCCAAACAAGCCACAGCCCGGGGATTGGGGACCCCTGCCCTAAGCAAACAACCAAAAGCAAACAAAACTTAAAAATAAACCAAGTTTACAATACAATGTGAAGGCAGTTCCTAGGTCCTTACATGGGCTTATCAAGCATGTTGAGTTACCCCATTCATAAAATTAAGTCCAGTATCTTCTATATTGGGTCCCCTTTAAACTGGATCTTGATCTTTTCTCTATCGTGCCTTCCTCAATCCCTCTTTCACTCCCCAAGTATCAAATTGGTGAATTGCCAAAACCTGCTTTCTACGCAGCCATTAAAATTCTACTTAATTGCAAATTATATATAGCATATTCTTTCTTATGCTGGATAATGAAAACACCTACAGGCCCATTGTTCTCCCAGGACAGAATGTTCCACTCCCTTTATTATTGATTGGTGGTGATTTTACAGGTTGAAAGGAAAGGTTTCTGACACTACCCCACCAAAAACTGAACCTCCACTTTGGGTTAAGATATTTTTCTCTTCTATGAGGTTGTTTTCATTGTCAATTCTTCACAGGCTTTAGAACAGGGGTCTTCAAACTTGGCCCTTTTATGACTTGTGGCTGAGGAATTCTGGGAGTTGAAGTCCACAAGTCATAAAAGGGCCAAGTTTGAAGACCCCTGCTTTAGAACTTCTTTGCATTTCAGGGAGGATTTATTATTAATCTTAATGGTAGTATTGCTGTGAGAGGAATGAAAAGTGACTGTCCCCATCAGTCCATGGAAATCTTTTCTTAGCCTTTGCCTCAGGTACATCTTTTTTCTAAGGGTGGAATTGGTCTGCAGTTCTTTCTATTCAAGGATGGTCCTCGGTTAGGGAACCAAGCAATGAAGGAAGGTGATATTTTGCTGCTACTTTAAATCTGGCCATTCTCCAAAAGACCTTTTTTGCCACCTTTTTTTTTCTCCATCTCCATCAGACTACAGCCAAGAAAACCTTCTGCTGCAATAAATCCATTAGTCTTCTGACTCTTAGCAATTTGTGTTACAGCAGGACAGCATGATGGCTCTTCCCCCTCCCTATTCACCTTTTACTTTACATATTTTTTTCATCTCCTTTGATGTTCCACATAGTACGTTGGGGCTATTTCCCCCCATTTTGCATCCCCGTTTTATTATGCTCCTCTTTATAAATCTAAGGAAAGCAGGTTAAGAACATAATTGGATCTCTAGACCATCTATTTTCCATCTGTTCTCCCATCCTGTCCCAAGAAGTCATTTCAGGAATCTCGCAGATCAAGAAATAGCATTGTCCTCATTTTTTATCTCCAGTAAGTATTCAGAGATGCACTATTGCTGTAGTTAGTATGAATAATGCTGCAAATAGATCCATGATGCATGCATGACTCTTCATTTTTCAAATGCCACCTTAAAGTGGCTGACACCATATGTTAGTGGGGTATCATCCATACATTAGTTCAGTTTTAAATGATAAAGTAAATCAGTCAAATATCAATCATTTTGACAATGAGATCAGATTGGAAAAATAAAGGTAAATAGTTTTGTTCTGCCTTCTTCAAATATGAGAGGTATGAGAAACAAATCCAGCTTTTCCCCTAATTTTTATATCAGGAGTGGGCAACCTGTGACTTTTTGTCCACATGCAGCTCTTGCCCCAATTTCTAGGGCCATGTGGCCTAAAGTTAAAAGCCTTTAGCTAGCTGGACAGTATGAATCTTCAAAGCAGAACTCTGGTTTGACAATGTTTTGAGTGAAGGAGCCTCTCACCATTTCTTAATCACTATCCCTTCACTTCCAAAAACAAAGTAGCATGTCTCTTGGCCTTAGTGTGCTTTGGAGCCTTTGCAAACTTTCCCGGAGCAGATGCCATAGACAAAAGCTGTGAAGAACCTTCACAACAAATGTTCTGAGACAATGCTGAAGAAATTGCTGGCCGAATGCCTTCCAGTCTAGGTGAGTTTGGTCAGCATGGTCTGAGGGGTTTCTGAAGAATGCTGAAGAAATTATTCTCCAGTGCTGGCTGAGAGCCTTCCAGTCTAGGTGAGCCTGGGCTGAGGGATTTCCTGTTCAGCTTCCACCCTTCTCAGCTTTCTCAACTACTGACCAGTTGAGCAGGAATGGAGAGAAACCAGTGGCATGGAAGGAAGTTGATAAATAGCTCAAAAAGGCCCAAGTATCTTCTTCAGGGAGCTCTGTGGTAGAAAGTTGAGAGGAGCTTTCATCTGTAACATGAACAAAATTCTCCCAGACTAGGTTGGTTTGGGAAATGCTGGGGGATTGCCTACAGTGTGCATTGGGAGCATTGAAGGTGCCCATCTGGGTGTCCCTTCAGTCAACCTGAAGATCTTGCAGGTGTTTGGTGAAATCTGTGGGTATTTCCACCAAATCCTCTCTACCAGTGCTGAGAGGCGCCTTCTTCCATTGACCCAAAGTAATTTGAAGACACCCATATGGCTTTGAAAAAGCAACTGAAAATGCCTCACTGCCAAAATCACTTCATTTGATTAAACCTATTTCATTTCACACAGGTCTATCAGCAAGGAACCAGTTCCAGCAAAGAGAGGGAAAGAGAAAGAAGTGTTGGGAAGAGGAAAAGTGTGTTCCCAAGAGAGAGAAAATGTATGCCCCGGTTGTTCAGACTTTACTCACAGTTTGCTTCAGTCCCACTCACTGATAGGCATACAGTTTAACCCCATACAGATTCCCCAACAGATTTAATCCCTGAAGTTTTTTGACCCTCCATAGAATAAGTCTCTGGTTCTTCATTTGGAAAAAGTTCAGAGAAGAGCAACTAAAATGATCAAAGGCCTGGAGACTAAAACATATGACGAATTGCTATAGGACTTGGGTTTGGCTAGTCTAAAGAAAAGAAGAAATAGGGGTGACATGATAGCAGTATTCCAGTATTGGAGGGGCTGCCACAAAGAAGAGGGGGTCAAATTATTCTCCAAAGCACTAGAGGGCAGGACAAGAAACAATGGTTGGAAACTGACTAAAGAAAGAAGCAACCTGGAATTAAGGAGAAACTTCCTAACAGTGAGGACAATTAACCAGTGGAACACCTTGCCTCCAGAAATGGTGGGCGCTCCATCACTGGAGGTTTTTGAGATGAGACTAGACCAGGGTAGGCAACCTTGGCTCTTTTAAGACTCGTGGACTTCAACTCCCAGAATTCCTGAGCCAGCCATGCTGGCTCAGGAATTCTGGGAGTTGGTCCACGAGTCGTAAAAGAGCCAAGGTTGCCTACCCCTGGACTAGACAGTCACTTGTCTGAGATGGTATAGGTTCTCCTGCTTGAGCAGGGGGCTGGACTAGAATATTTCCAAGGTCTATTTCTATTTATTTCTATTTCTATTTATAGGGTGAAAAGACATGTCTCATTTAAGCTCCACCCAGAGATTTTAGAAACTGCTCCAGGATACATAAAGAAAGGAAGGGTGTTAAATGTACACATCTCACAAGTTTTGCCACTTGGAGATGACAAGGAATGATGTGATAGCAAAAGGAAAGCGCAATTCAATTAATCCCATACAAAAAGAATAAGAAAACCCCTCTCAATTAACTGCAGACTATAATATTGTTAGTTCCTTATTTATCAGTTATTAAAGTGTTTGATCCATCCGTGAACTTGTTAGACTTACAAGCTCCAGTTTAAACAGAAATGCATATGTTTTATTCCTTTCACTTCCATCATCTTGCCAACCCAGACACTGCCCTGAAATGACAGGGCTAGATTAATCTCTTGCCCCTTAAATCTTTCCCTGTATTCAAAATTCTGCTTTAAGTCTTTAAAGCTTCCACTAAATTGATACTACAGTTCTTTTCAGAAGTGCTTTGTTGCATCGGCTTGGATGCTGCTGATATACCAATTACAGGGTTTCATGTCTGTGCATGCTAAATCAGAAATATGGACCTGGCGGGCTGCTCAACAGCATTGTATGATTCAGAAGTGACATCCGAAAGAGGTCCAGATTAATAATTATTTTTTCTGTGATGCTTGTATTGGCTGCTGGTTCCAACAGTCTATTGTCTGATGCATTGAACATAGACAATTGCAAAAAATCACCTGATCAGCACTGAGCACATGAACCCAGACCTTGAGAAATAGCCTTCCAACTTGTGGATTGTTTGGAAATAGGGAATGGTTTAATATTGCCCAGATCCTGACAAATGTTAAAATGGAGCTTGATTTTCCCATTGGATATCATGGGAAAATATTACTATATTGCTCCTTTTTTTTTTCATTAGCAGAACAAAATGAAATTGCACTGAACAGCAGATGGACTGAATCATCTAAACAAACCCTTCTAATTCTACAGTTTGCAGACAAGCTATAGTATGACTGGGCAAAATATGAGTTAAATTGGTGCAAGAGCTTTCCAGCTACAAACTTACGCTTAATCCTTCCATTGCTTAGCATTCGCACAGAATGAGATAAAATATGGTAGCATGCTACAGCATTATGAGGAATTATGTGTGCAGTTTCTATAGACTTTTGGAGTTTCATGCTTTGTAGAAGTCCTATTATAGAATGCTGCTTCAAGTAGTAAATTACCATATATTATCAAGTAGGTGGGGATTACCAAATAATGATCTTCTTTATCACTGTACTACCATCTAGGGTCTTCTGGAATTTTGCAGTCTAGGCTGGAAGTCTTATTCTAGAGTTGTTATTGTAAGGTAGCAGACTGGATTTACACATTGCCTTAAAGTACAGTTAGTCCTTGCCTATGGAGATTCTCAGTCATCCAGCTCATGGTTGTCCCAAAGGTGCTTTTCAAAAGGCAACTGGACTTTGTTTTTCAAACAAAGTTCAGTTCAGCATCTTTGGTACAGCTAGTCCTTGTTTAGCAACTGCAGTTGAGCCCAGCAAATTGGTCGTTACACAAAGTGTTGCTAAATGAAACATCACAATGTTAGGATATTACTTCAGCTTTTCTTTATTTTACAGACCTGCAAAGGTGACAAGTGTGGGCATTGATTATAAAGTTATAATCACTATCATAAGTACAAATGATCCCTGTCTGAGGCAGTTGCTAAATGAGGACTACTTGTAATCCTAGCATAGTTGGCAAAACAAATGTATTGGGGACCATAGGCATAATTTACAATTATTTAATTTACAAAATACTTTAATAATGTTGACTGTTTTATGAGAACCAAGCCACTGTAACCCATTAATCATGATTTATGTCTCGGTGTATTATCTGAATTTAGCCCATTGTGATTTAATCACAAGCTATGGTTATGCATAGCACAATGTATTAAAATAGTCATAATTTCAATGAGCAAATATTCCAGCTTCATTTATTCATTCCTATTAGAGGACCTATACTGTAAATTGACTTTCATGGCAATTTATCATTGGAAGATGGTATAATTACATATGTTCATCAAAGTACATCCACACTGGCCTCTTTTGAAATGAGCAGCAAACATTAATATATAGCATTTTACAAAGTAGATAATTAAAAGAAACTCTTAAAATACCAGTTTAAAGCAATTATTGAATTGCCTCTTTATTCTTCCTAGGGAGTGTATTCCATTAATGTGAGGCCATTGCTAGGAATAGATCATTTATAACAACCCCAGTCTACTGCCTGTTGCTCAGAAAACAGCAGGGATCCTTCATTGGATTAAATCTGAGCAGGCTCATTTGGATGCACGTGGCCTTTCAGGTGACATGATCTACAATGATTTAGGACTTCACAGGCAAACTTAACATTTTAATTGGGACGCAGAATCAAATAGTCAGCCAGTGCAACCATTACAGAATAGTTGCATCTGTTTCTCATAGCAAGTAGCAGCACCCAGCAAACCTGAGTTGATTTAAAAAAAAAACAACTAACAGGTCTGTTACTTGGATAGTAGATCACTAGAATTATCCAAAGATAAAGACTAGACTGGAAAAACTACTTTTTTCTGTATTATTGTCCAGTTGCTAGTCCCTTTCCCCAAATGTTGTCATCTGATGGGAACTAGGAAGCATGCCTTTTCCATGGCAGCCCCTGCCTTATGGAACACCCTTCCCCCTGAAGTCTGGTAGGCCTCCACCCTCTTAGTCTTTAAAGACCTACCTTTTCCCCCTAGTGTAGGGAAAAGAAAAGATGATGGCACGTTAGAACTGATTGGCACCAGGTTTTTGGTTGTTTTTAATGTTTTATGTTTTAATTGGTTGAGTTTAATACTTTTTACAATAATTTTATATGCCTCTTAATTTTTGATGGGGAGCCAGCCAGAATTGGTTGAAAAATGGGCAGCCATACCTCAGTTTTTACTTTTCTTCAGACTATTTTGTCAACACATATTGTCTTGTTGGTGAATTTTTCAGCAACTGAAATTTCCACTCTCCCCCTTGTTACAATATCCTAACCTGATGTAATCCAAACAACTGTCACTGACCTCTTCCTTTTGGTAGATTTGCAGCTGGTGAATCAGATGAAGATGCTCAAATGTCTCCAGTCCCTGCCAGTACAAAGTGAGAGTACTGTATTAAGAGCCTTTTGTTACTGATAGACAGTGCTTTTTTTCTAAAAAAAAAAAAAAGGTGCCGGAACTCACACATCTCATACAACCCACTTTGCCTACCCTACAAGGTTCCATCCCAAAAAGGTGCCGGAACTCCATTCTGAGCGTTCTATGAGAAAAAAAGCCCTGCTGATAGAGTTTAATGAAATATAATAATAATAATAATAATAATAATAATAAAGTTGGAAGGGACCTTGGAGGTCATCGAGTCCAACCCCCTGCTCAGGCAGGAAACCCTATACCATTTCGGACAAATGGCTGTCCAGTCTCTTCTTAAAAACTTCCAGTGTTGGAGCATTCACCGCTTCTGGAGGCAGGTTGTTCCACTGGTTAATTGTTCTAACTGTCAGGAAGTTTCTCCTCAGTTCTAGGTTGCTTCTCTCCTTGATCAATTTCCATCCATTACTTCTTGTCCTGCCCTCAGGCGCCTTGGAGAATAGCTTGACTCCCTCTTCTTTGTGGCAACCCCTGAGATATTGGAATACTGCTATCATGTCACCCCTAGTCCTTCTTTTCATTAAACTAGACATACCCTAGCGTGAGTTCGGACTAATTAACAGTGAGAATATGTGACTGCATTCATGTTCTGGAGTTTGGGTGTCATTTGGGACCTATCAAAATAGATAGGATTAGGCCTTCTGGTCACCAGCCCTCTCCCTGACTCATTAACTCTTCCTACCAGATCGGATTTGGTCAAGACCTTTTGCATCATGTCTGAGCAGATACTTGGCTAACACATTTTGATTGTCTGCTTTTGCTGGGTGGGTTGCCAGTTTATGAGTTTGCTTAAGAGTGTATCTGCCCAACTAGGTGGGTCACCCCTCTGGATGGATCTGGATCAAACTCTGATTGATCTCAAAGAGATGAGAGGGATCAGACACTCTTGTTGCTATTTGGAGGGAAAACCACCAGCCAAGTCAAGAGATGTAAACTAGACTAGGAGCTTGGGAAAATTTCCAAGGAGAAAGGAATAAAGAACAACTCTTCTGTTCTTAGTAAGAAAAGTCACCAGGAAAAGTAGTCCCTAGGACCCGAATCATATTTAAAGGAGTATTCACTATTACTTATGAGTTCATATGCTGTGGCCTAATTCTTTCTGCCCAGCAGAAGAGACCATAAAAGGGATGATTTCATCTTAAAAAGGGAAGTGAAATCACACTATGACCTACACAAGAAAACCATAGCAATGCATGTTGGAGGGGAGCAGAATGGGCTAACTGTGGGGAGGACTATTAGGTAATTCATTTCTGGCAGGGTTTTTGTTTGTTTAAGAGGGTTTCTTTTAACCATACCTCTCCTTTCCTTTAGCCTTATAGCGCTAGGAGGACAGGTTTTCAAATGCAAAGAAGATCAGGCAGAGGGGATTTACTGCAGGGAGAAGGCCTGTCTGTTCTTTAAACAAACAAGCACAGAAACAGCTGGGCTTGTTTGTTTTGCTAAGCTGGAAGAAAAATGCTCATCCTCCCTGGGGTGTGATGGGAGGTGCTTGAAAGGCCGGAGATTGCTGTGAAAAAAGAAGTGAAAGTTTTCATGGGTTTTCTTATTTTAGCCTGCTTTCCTATCATTTTGAGGCCTACCCAAACTGGAAAGTTGGAGTTATTCATTACACAGGGAAAGATGAGCGCTTTTGAAGTTTTAAGACGAGAACATGGGGATATTCTTATGAAATGGGAAGTGAAGGGACCTCTCCCAATAGTTATCAGAATGGGCCTGGCCAGCCACAAAATTCTGAGAATGCAAACTGGTATGGTTGCTCCCTGCCATCCATCCAGAGAAAACTCTTATGCATTTTGTTTGCCTTGTTTTTGGTTTTTTTTTTCATTTTAGGTTGCTTCTAAATCAAAGCACGGAGGTGCAGCATGCTCTTTCTTTGAAAAAGCAGAGAATAGATGCCAATAGGGTCTAATTTATGAGGGATTATGTTGCCCTTCCTACCAGAAACGGTTCATGTTGGGTTATGAACGGGTCTTGGGCATCGCCCCTACTAAACTTTTCTGTCAGGCTCCCAAAGGGTGGGATGGTGGGTCAGCCAACACACACACACACTGTGTGTGTGTGTGTGTGTGTGTATCTACACATGCATAGCAAGTTGTGGAAGAAAGTGCAAAGAGTGCCAGGATCAAGATAAGTTAGTGTATTCCTCTCTTCTGCCTTGATCAGCACATACTTGGAATATAGCATCCAGTTCTAGGTATGACATGTTAGGAAGGGTACTGATGATCTGGAGTATGTCAGAGAAGAACAAATAAAATAACAGGATTGGAAAGAAATGTTATTGAGGAACAAATGGGAAACATGCGCCCGGAATCTTTTAGTACCAACCGGGCAATTTGTACAGGTGGCCATCAAGTTCCCTGTGAATAGCCTGCTATATTTTCTTCTATATTTTCAAAAAGTCAAAATATAAATAAATCTCTTGCTTGTTCGAGGAGATAGGTAGAGCCAGCTAGAGATGGGTAATTCTCTATTAGCTACGCTCAGTTTGTCCTCAGTTTGTGAGTAGTCCTTTTTTCAACCATAGGTGTATTTCAATATCAATCTGCAAATTCCTCAGAAAATAATCTGCCTGAAATCTGTGTGGTTTTATGTGCATTTCTTATAAATATGAATAGTTGTAGCTACTTTTCCTGATGAGTGCATTTTCCCTTTTAAAATATTATGCCTCTGTTCCATAGTATTCTCTTGTCTATGGTTTTGTGTGTGTGTATATTTGCTGAACATGATCAATTTTCTGTGTGTACCTGTATGAAGGCATGAAAAATGGAATGGTGTGGTTGTGCAAAATACTGTTTCCCCAGATACAGTCCTATATGCCCTTTTCATATAGACTTGAATCCAGACTAAGTATGGTATAAGGCTAATTATGAGGTGAGCGAGTGATGACATTACAGCATCTGTCTTACTTACAGTATAAAAGTTACAAGTGTGCTGACATCTTTCAGAAAACAACATGTCGATATAAGCTCCAGAAATAAGAGAGAATG
Organism: Azemiops feae; assembly: GCA_023970755.1. NCBI lineage: Eukaryota > Metazoa > Chordata > Lepidosauria > Squamata > Viperidae > Azemiops > Azemiops feae. The sequence goes on along the minus strand of JALGBA010000172.1, from coordinate 80,429 downwards.
ACAGAGAGGGAAGGGAAATAGTGACAAATCTGACAATATGTGTTGCCTCAAAAGGATAGAGTGGTGGTGAAAGATTAAAGAAAAAGGTAGCACAATTCATGTTTTTCTCCTTGTCAGCCAGCAGGCGTCACATTTGCTTAGCTTTGGCCCTGAATATTACATGGACTTTTGTATTTTACATGAACTTCATACTTTAGTTGTTATAGATCATTTAAAGTAAGAAAGGTAAAGAGAGAGAGAGATGATTAAAGAAAGGTGATCCATGCCTGGTTACTATTTTTACAGAACAGCTTCCATTATGTGCATGTTATGTTAGATAATAAGACAATTGGTAGTGCAAAAAATATACAGTAGCTGAAAGTGAAATCTAATTTTCAGTCTTAATTATTCTCCTGAACTGAGCCTAAAGATACCGAAATCATCCTTTCTGCAGATAATCTGGAAGTATAAATTTCCTTCTCCCCCCCCCCCCCCCCGGCACCTAAGCAACAAAACCAGAAACAGCAGTTTCATTTATTATATCCTCTTTATAAAATATATATTGTACAATAATGGGCAACCAGTTAAATAGCATATTTCAGACTAGCTGCAACTGGTGATAGCTTATTGGCTAAAGACAGTGTGCTTAGAATCTATAAACCGAGTGCTTGCTTTCAAAAAGAAGGAAAGTAATATTAGAGGAAAGGCAGACATAAATTTTCCCACATCTCCAAGATGACAATTAGAAAATCAAAGCAACCTTCTGTTGAGTAATTCTGTCTTTGAAAGCAAGTCTTAGATCAGGGGTCTTCAAACTTGGCCCTTTTGTGACTTGTGGACTTCAACTCCCAGAATTCCTCAGCTAGGCACGCTGGCTGAGGAATTCTGGGAGTTGAAGTCCATAAGTCATAAAAGGGCCAAGTTTGAAGACCCCTGTTTTAGATGTATATTGGCCACCATGAAGGTTTTGCGAGGAAAGCCAGACAAGTATATAGCAAGGACAGGAACTTGTAAAAGAAAGGCTTATAATCCTTTGAGAATAGTTTCTGCTTTCCAAGATATTAACCCTCTGTGTCTCAAAACCAGCTTTTGGGGCTACTTGAATTCTGGCTCATCAGTGCACACTGACAAGCTATTGTAACCTTATGAAGGGAATTCCTATCAGTGTCCCATTTAAAAAAGAGTGATGAGGTTGTACTTTTGCTATTCTTCCTTTACTTCCTCATCTAGTTGCATATCTTCTGAGTCTTTGGGATTGTCCCCTGCAACTACTTTCCTTATCTTGCTGCTCTCCAAATGCTCTAGACCAGGGGTCTTCAAACGTGGCCCTTTTATGACTTGTGGACTTCAACTCCCAGAATTCCTCAGCCAGCATGCCTGGCTGAGGAATTCTGGGAGTTGAAGTCCACAAGTCAAAAAAGGGCCAGGTTTGAAGATCCCTGCTCTAGACCTGAGTTCCCACAATTCTGCTGACCGGTGCACCAATTTATTCATGATGTCTCTAATTGTTCAGGATCAATTGAACTGTCAGATACAGCAGCTGCCACAAGCCATCCAGTCCGGGTGGTATTCATTTTTGCCATACACATACAGAAACACATCAGAAGAACCATGCCTCCGGGCTCTGTGAGTCCTTATTAAGTTGGTCATATGTGACGTGACCTGTACAGTCATCCATTTAGAATGAAAAGGGCCAATCCTTTCATTGGTTACAGTGACGTTTTCATACCAGATGTTATAAAGAGATAGCCAATTGTCAATTATTTAATTTACTGTACTTGTATTGACAGGGAGGGCGAACATATTGTGTCAAGTGCCAGAGTAACCTGGTTAGCCTTGGATGCTCTGCCTTGAACCTGAAGGAGAAAAGCAATTTATTGTGCTAACTACAAGACAATGAAATCCATAAACTCTGGTTGACTCTCTCCTATTTCACTTCCTGAATATCATGCTTCTACAGCAGTGTCAGTACCTCTGACACGGGGTCAGGATGCCTCTAAACATGAAGGTGTCTCAGAGGCATTGTAACCAATAGTCCCTGAATTCTCACTTCTCTTGAATTACAGCTGCACCCTGGAACACACCCAGAAAAGACTGTGCATCCTTAAAGATGCAGCCTATTTCCTTCCAAGCTCATGCTTTGAAGGCATGGAGAGAGAAAAAATGGGCCAAGACTTTATTCTCTGTAGAACTGTTGGAAGAAAAGTCTTCATCCTGGTTCATCCAAGCTGGGAATAAACATGGCAGCTGCTTTGGGAAGAAGGTTGTAGTTTATTGGAGAGGAGAGCCAGACAGAAAGATGGCTCTGGCAGAAAAGAGGAGAGAAATCAAGGCTGAGCACATGTGGAGTAGGTTTTTATACCCTCTGAAAGCCTTTTGTTTGGAATAGTTTCCTGTTCCTGTGGCATGAACTTTGAACTGAGTCTAGGTGTGCCTCTCTGGTATTCTTGATGGTTATGAGTTAATCCTATTATGTCCTGTCACAGGTGGGGTGTGCAGATTTTAGGTCTTTGTCTTCTTGAGTTTCTTCTAGCTCCAACTTTCCTGAATAGTCTGCATCTGCATTTCTATAGAGCTGGTTTCTGCTTGGGGGAGGCAGACTTGGGGCTATTAAGAAAACTGGGCAAGCTTTCCTGCCTCTTCAAGATCCTGAAGAAATATATTTTTCCTGCCCTTTTAATATTTCCTTCTCTGAGGGGCTGACTTCCCACAGAACCTAATCATATCTTTCTTACTGAGTGTGTCTCCGTATGCAAATGCTGTATCTTCCCTGAGCCATTTAACAGACAAAAACATAAACAGTGGAGTCTTATTTCTCCGCCTGCAGATTCTTCACCAAATTGGTAATTACGGGAACAAACGAGGCTTTGAGACTTGAAGCTTCTTATTCATCAGGAGAAGGTAATGGTTTCCCGCCATCTGCTAGAATATCATCCTCAGTTCATTTCCTCTATTGCACCCTGTCATGGTAATTGCTGCATGTCTCTCTGTATTTATGGCAAATGCATCGAGTGTTAAACAAACACTCATAACATCTATTAAACTTTTTTTTAAGTTCCCATCTATACCAAAGAGATTTACAAGTGGGGGGAAGAACTTTCTGAGCTCTTGGTGAGAGTTCACACTATAACGATTGAGAGACCAGCTTCCCTTCTTTATATATTTGCAGAAGAGCATAGAAGGAGAACACAAATGCAAATAGAAAAAAAAATATGAAATAGGAAATTGGAGATACAGATAAATAGGAGAGGTGGATTGAGAATTGAACAGAGGCAATGGAATGCTGTAGAAAACCAACAAACTAAAATAACATAAAAGTAAAATATTCCAATACATCATTAAAGGTAACTCTTTATGTCCTCCAGCTTCAGATCTGTCTGTACAACAGCAGTGAACTATTTAACAAGGTGTTTAGGAAAGTTAGCATGCAGATATTATGTGTTTTCAATCACGTGTTCAGATTATGTTAAGATTATCACTATCTGAGGTAGAAAGAATTAAAATGAAAGGTTTGTAAGGTGGGAAGATGTGAATCACGATTCCAAGTAGACTTCTCACCAACATCTAATGGACTCAGAGACTTGATTGTTATCGTCCTAGGCTTTATGCATATGTGGGAGGGGAAGGATTTTCAATGCTGTCAACTTTCCACAACAAAACTCAGTGTGGAAGCCAGCAATAAGTTGGAAGTTGCTCCGACTCCCGCTGCTTTTTTGCCCACTTGTGGTTATTCTGTTTCTCTGTTTAGGTAAGAAAATATCTCAGAAACAATGGCCCAAAGAGACATGGTTTATCTAGTTGAGTATAACACTTTCATGTTTCCTGGTTCTTTCAGAAATGTAGGATTCTCTCTCCCCCACCCCCACATGCTTTCATTTGCATTACTCTATTGAACACAAGCAACTTTGTTCCATATTGATTCTCCTGACAGTTCAGGTAACAGCTTTGTTACTTGAGCAATGTGATGCTTTTTCTCCCTTGCCCTGTGGAGACCGCACATTCATCATCAATATGAGATGCCAGAGAGAGATAAGATATCTTCTGAGGCTAATAGCAATTGAAGTTCTCTTGCCTATACTGACAAATGGCCACGGAGGTCCCCATTCAAGACTAAGCATGGCTGTGATGTTTTCACATCAGGGGCAGAGTTTCCTGATAGAAAAAAAGTTCTCATGTCCATATATATAAATATTTCACAACGTTCTGAAATGTTGTTTCTCATCCAAAGGTGGCTTAGGTATCCACCCATATATCTGATTATCGACTTGTATAGTTTCATGAGGACCCCATATTGTTTGGGGCAATATGCTGACTCTGTAAACTGCTTAGAGAGGGCTGCAAAACACTGTGAAGCAGTATATACAATAAGTCTAAGTACTATTGCTATTTCATGGAGTCATTTATCTCTCCTGAAATTCCAAGGGGATGTTAAAGCTATTTTCAGTCTGAGTCTGAATATTTTACTGCCTTTGGGAGGTGCTCAACCAGAGGATTTTTCTTCTCTTTTTAAGAATAACAGTACAAACCTTGGAATTGCTTTGTTTGACTATTTCAACCAAATACCTGGTGCAGAATACTCCACAAATGATGTTATTCTTAGGATTAAAAAAAAAATATCAAACTTGCTCTTCTGCATGTATGTTTTCTTCTTTTAGGTAGTCCTGGAGTTTCGGTTGTAGATATCTTGTACAAAATTTGCTAATTATATTGAGGGTGATCAGTCTATATTTGACAGGGTCGTCCTTTTTCCTTTTTTTTTTTTTTTTTGTATATAGGGACAATGTTCTTGAGCTCTCAGTCCTTGGGTACTCAGCCATAAGTGTCAATGTAGGTAAGAGTGAAGCCAGTATGGGGTCCCAAAAGCCCAAAATTATTTTTAATGATTTCTGGATGGATTAGTTCTAGGTAACAAATAGGAAAAGAAAATTGGGAGTTAGAGTAACTTCAGGACTATTGTTTTCTCTCTCTCCCCTCACTAAATTGGATAGTGCTACTATGTAGTTCGGATGGTACTGAACTTACTTACAAATCTATTCTGATTTTTAAACCGATAAAAGTTACTCTAGTTTTCTAAAAGCTGTATCCCTTAAGCCTTCCATCAAATGGCATCTGAAGTGTAAAGAGAACAGAGACCTGTCAATCGAAAGCAGGGAAATGAGAAATATACCATGTCATTAGTCTGCCTTTTCCTGCATTATATTTAGCAGATCCTTTTATAAGATATGGTGTTAAACTTGAAAGAATGGATGGTGATTTTTTTTTTGTCTCCTCCTTTCAATTCCCCCTTTCTTTTCTTTTTTTCCTATTCTTCCAGCATAATTTCCCTACGCTGTTTGCACAAGTAATCATTAGAACTGGCTTTTCTACTTCTGTACCCATATGGAATCTTCAGTAAAGTTATACTCTTGGTAAAGGAATGTCCCAGAAGCTTCTTTTGCTACCTAACCCAATGGGACAGTTGACACAATCAATGAAAAAAAAAGAAATCACGTTCTCTACAGCTTACAAATGGGCACAGAAGTAGAAAAGCCAGTTCTAACGATTTCGTGCGCAAACAGCATAGGACAACTTTCCCTTCCCCTCCCCCAGTCCTCCCATTGTCCAATGCCCACCAATCACATGCACTCACATGCCATCTGTCTGCTTGGGACGTTCCCTGCTGATGACCTGGGGTGTTGGGTCCTTCTCAGGCTTCCAGTCGGCACACTTGCATTCCAAATTTCCCTCCCAGGCCTCCCTTACACTCCAATGCCTTCCCTCCCCCTTCCCGTTACTGTTGTCTGGTTGCGAGCGGGGCTGCATAGTGAGTCAACCATGATAGATTGATTGGTAACATGCTTAGCCATCAATAGGCCTACCAGAACAATCAATCAATCTAGAGCTAATGTCTGTGTAAAAGTTTGAAAATGCATTCCCAATCCTCTTTAAATTCACAAATTTACTTCACCAAATGGTCCAGCCAATATGTGTCTGTAATCTAGCACTGTTAATTTGTACTGATCGCATAAACAAAGTTGCAGCCAGCAGCAATTAATGTAGTGTAAAATCTGGCAAAGACTCATGACTCATGACCTTCTACATTTATAGCTGACCGGAAATTGCTTATAGACTTTTTGCGTGAACCAGGAAAAAAAAAGAATGTATGATTTATGGTTTTGAGGATTTGACAGACTATAGAAAAAAAGAGAGTTATGTTGTAATCATAGAGCAAGAGGTAAATTTATAATTTGACTTGTAACTGATGTGTTATATGAACGTATAACTGTACTGATGATGTCACATAGTTTGGTAATGAAATGTCTGCAAGAAAATCATCAAGCTTAGAGAGCACCAAGGACCTCAAAGAACTTAAAACTGCTGTAAAGAAGAAGCTATTTCTTTGTAATCTTTTTTCTTTGCTACTTTCTTTTTCTTTTTTTTGCACTTTTTTACTTTTCATAGTTTTTTATCTTTTTTAAACATTTTTAATAAAATTATATGCAAAAATAATAAAGAGCTTATTTGCAACCTTTAGAACCTCCTTTCATAGTTTTTATCTTTTTTAATAAAATTATATTTAAAACTAATAAAGAGCTGATTTGCAACCTTTGGAACCTCCTTTCATAACTTTTATCTTTTTAAAACAATTTTAATAAAATTATATACAAAAATAATGAAGAGCTGATTTGCAACCTTTGGAACCTCCTTTCATAACTTTTATCTTTTTAAAACACTTTTAATAAAATTATATACAAAAATAATGAAGAGCTTATTTGCAACCTTTAGAACCTCCTCCTCAGATGTTGCCACTGAATTTTGGCATTACTAGATCTGATTGTCGAATAACCCTTTCTTATATTCTTTCATCCTTCTTTCTTCTTCTTCTTCTTTTTCCATCTTTTATATTCCTCGTCTGCCACCATGACAGCTTCCTTGATTATCAGCGCACATTGTCAGTCCTGTAGGGTAAATTAAGAAATTAATCTAAATGGGTCTAAAACTATTTTTATTAGAACAGCTACAGTTTCCCAAATTTGCATGTTTTTCCCTCCCCCCTTTGTGTAAATTAGGGAGGGCCTATCTAAGACATTTTCTCAAGTTTGTTTCTTGGACTGGGTTTAAGCTATATTTTTTTGATCGTTGCTTGGGTAATAGATCTTCCCACTGTCCTTCAAGTCTATCCCCCCTACACCTATCTCCTTCTCACTTGCCCATTGTTACTGCATTTCCCAGTCACTTATCTTCCAACTCATGCATAGCCTGTATCTTTTTGCCATTCGGTCAAAAAATTATTTTATGAAATCATTTCTCTAGCACCATCCCTAAATTTAAGAAAACAGGTTATTGATAGACCAATTCCTGGTATAACTTTGCATACCGTCTGATGTTACTTGGTGATACCGTGGATTTGCTGCCATTGGTTTGATTGACAATAGAATAGAATAGAATAGAATAGAATAGAATAGAATAGAATAGAATAGAATAGAATAGAATAGAATAGAATAGAATAGAATAGAAGCTGGAAGGAACCTTAGAGGTCTTCTAGTCCAGCCCCCTGCTCATTTCTGACCAGTGGTTGTCTAGTCTCTTCTTAAAAACCTCGAGTAGCATTTGCTAAAGTGAGGCTTATAGATTTAGAAGGTATTTGAAAAGAATTGGAGAAAATCAAATATCAAACTACCCATAGCTTCTAGTTTTAATGGCTGTTTGCTACCTCCTGAATTGCAGCTTTGTACATTAACTATATAATGGAATGTGTGGGTGACTCTGGAGAATGAGAGAAAGAGATGCTGCATAGGAAACAATTGGAAAAGAGGGGCAGGAGTGCCTAGTGCCTTAATGCAGGGATCCTCAAGCACCTGGTCTGCAGCATGCCAGAAACTAGGCCACTCAAACGAGCGAAGCCCCATCTGCGCATATGTGGGATGCAGGCTGCGTGGTGAAACCAATCCTCCCGGTCTGTGGAAAAACCTCCCTCTACAGTACCAGTCCCTGGTGCCCAAAAGATTGGGAGCCTCTGCCTTAATGACCAGAGAAACAATCTTAAGAAGGATAATGGATAAAACATTTAAAAGTGGCAGCAAGAAGTTTTACTTTCAGACTTGCAAGATTATGTTAATGTAGCCTTAGACTAAAGTAGAATTAGTTCATCTAGCTGTGTCTCCTGTTTGGTTTGTCTGGGAGGGCTGACAAATATCACCTGCTAGGAAGCAGCAATGGAAAAAATAAAGATATTCTCTACTGATGCGTTATGAGATTCCTAAATGTATCTGATTGAACAACATGTGATGCAGAAGATAGACTTGGTAAGCTGTTTGGCCTCATCCCATCTCAGGAATTTTCTATATTGTTGCATAATGAAAATTGGCAAGAGAATATTGTTTCGTGAATATTTAATTTGTTTTTTTATTGAATATTAAAATGAAGAATCGGCTTCAGATATTTAGGCAAAGGCAAAGTAAGAACAGTTGGGGGGAATATTGGCAGGTATTCAACACATACCTTGAAAAAATGTTTATTTTTATTCACTGTACTTCGCCTTCTTGACTTACCACTTGTACATCCAATTTATTACCTGTAGGCAAAGCATATGCTCCAGAATTCTATTATGACACCTACAATCCATTGTGGCAGAACAGAGCCCGTGTGTATGCCTACAGCCTGGAATGGACCCAGATGAATCCTGATGCTGTGGACCGCATCCTCACCTACCACCTGGGGATCCGGCAGGTGAGAACTTCAGGTGCTTTTTCAAAGGACCCATTTTCTTGCTAAGCAATATCGCTCTGCTTCTGTCACTTGTTTTTCATGGAGACTTTCAGTCTGGATGGCCATTAGACAGAGGTATTTTTGCTATGGCGTAGAAGAGATGGCTCACTCATCTGTAAAATCAATTTACACTTGCTAGGATGCAGAACAGAGGTGGGGGGGGGGACAAAAGATATTTCCCTTGTTCAGCCAGTATGGAGATGCAACAGGCAAGGTACAAATATAATACTAACTACCCACAAAGCCTGCCATTTACAAACTTTCAGCTGAAGTCTGTTGGGAAAAAAAAAACTTCTCTTTGGGGGCCAGTATACTTTCAATGTCTTGATGGTGCAGGGGTAGGTAGGATCCCAAGAGATCTTAAGACTTACGTGGAAGGATGCCCAAATGAAGATTTTGTATTAGAAATTGTTTGGCCTCAATAGACAAACTATTACTAGACAATAGACATTACTATTCCTGCATTGGATATCTTCCTATTGTTTGGTTAAGAATGGAGCATATTAAGTTACATCTCTTTGTATGGTTGCTAAATCCATAATTAGTTTCTAGTCAAGGCAGGCAGAAATTAGAGGCAACCTTGTATTTTTGAAATGTCAGTGTTAAGCATAATATTTATTTACAAGAAAATATTTGGATCCTATGTAAGGACACAGACATTCTTACCTCAGTGCTTTTGAAATGTGCTCTTTTGTCCAAGAAAGACAAAAAAAATTATCTGGGCACCAAAGCCAATAGAAGGTATTATACATATTTTACAATGACCATACTGATCATGGTAGCCCAAACTTTTGCCTGCTCTTACTCCCAGTTAAATAGGGGCATAATACATTTAAATTATCTCTTACAGTAGCATCCACATGAGTTCAGCAACGGAGATATGTGTTGGCTCTCTTTTTCTTGTTCTAGCTTCCAGAGTCAATGAGGAAGTAAGTTGCACAGAAACAAATAAATTCATCCTAGGTTTTGCCAAAAGCCATCATTCATGCTTTGTTTGACAGTTTGCTTGGAAAAAAGCTAAATCTTGCACAAAGTTGTGTGTATGACGCAACATTTATTTGGCAATGGTACTGCAATCTTTAAAATTTTAGTATGTACCTGACTAATTGGAAGCTGGATAAGTATAGGGAAGCAGGCTACTGTAAAAGTACTCGACTAATTTACTCAATGTTCATCTTCGGTTAGTCTAGTACAGTGCTTCCCCATCTAATGCTCTCCAGTTTGTTAAGACTACAAATTCAGGAATCCTTACCAACATCTCCAAAGAAAATCTGATAACTGCAGTCCATATGCATATAAAAACAATCATATTGAGGAAAAATACAATATACTAAAACAGCTTAGAACACCAAGCAAAACACTCAAGTTTCTTCATAGCCTTATTTCTTTTAGCAAGTAGCCATTTTCCCTACACATATCCCACTTTCAGGTAATCCATATTAAGTCCTTTTTATCTCCTAATATATCAGGTTCTTAGGATATGAAGTATATGACTGGCTTTCCTAATTGCAGTATGATATAATGTGGTTTTTTTGGGCCTCAGCTTAGCATGATTTGCAAACACAGTCATTCATTCTAGTTTCTGAATAACAGTTTAGAAACCACCATATTATGGGAACTCAGCCAATTGTTGCTTATTCATAAACAACAATGAAGCAAATCATGATTTAATGTGATATGCAAATCAAATTAATCCATCTCAGGGTTTTGATGGTTCCAGGGTGTCCTCATAATATATGCTGGAAAGGCCAATTGTAGGGAAATAAGGGTAGAAGGCTCCATGTTTTTGAGCTTTCAAAATGCATCTGATTGTCTGCTATGTGACCCAGAAAAGGTAAAGGTTTCCCTTTTCTAGTTGTGCCAACTTTAGGGGGCAGTGCTCATCTCCGTTTCTTAGCTGAGGGAGCTAGCGTTGTCCAAAGACATTTCCATGGTCATGTGGCCAGCATGACTATACACCGAGGCATATGGAACCCTGTTACTTTCCCATCAAAGTGGTACCTATTGATCTACTCGCATTTGCATGCTTTCAAACTGCTAGTTACGCAAGAGGTATGACCCAGAAGCCTGGACTAAATCATCCTTTGCCTCATCCATAAGGCTTTGTGTTTCTTTAGTCAGCCTACAACTAGATAAACAAAAGGCAAAGTGAATGTATAAAATGCAGCTTTGGAATAAGAGTGTATGGATTGTTAAGCAGAAACTCAAGAGGAGCTGTTCTGTTGTTATTAACTGGGTCATAAAGTTTACATTTGGCTGCCTTTTGCATCTCTGTATCTGCCAGAGCCAGTGTATATGGTAAATGAATCATTCCATATCTAAGGGGCTACATGAGTACTTTGATTTCTTTTTTCTTTTTGTTAATCATAAAGACTTCACAAGTAGTACCTGTGAGTTCCTTTTTCTATTACGGTAGGACATGCTAAATGTTAACTGAAGCTTGTGTTTGAAAACTAGGCCCCTGGGCAAAGCTTACAAGGCATTATCAAACAGCACTCATTGAAGATAAGCAGCTTTTGGATGAATTGACATATCCATGATGGGAAGTTGACTTACCTTGGCTCTTAAAGCAAGCTCAGATCTCAAAGAGCGCAGCAGGATTTGGGTTCCTTGGTATCTGGTATGAAATTGCAGGAATTTTACAATAGTTCAATGTGTGCTTCTTGCTGCTAATGATATATATCTCTTAATGGAGCTGGTTGAAAAGGAGAAGCACATTTGTTTGGTCTTTTAATCAATCCACGTTGCAAAAAAAATGGACTTAGCTGTGTGTTCTTGTCAGAAATAGTATTTTCTAGAATAGGCAGCTGCAGGGCAGAATCGCCACTGTGAATCTGTGAGATTCACTGAAGCTGGTGATGTGCTCTAAGCATCAAATGATATTGATGGATCATTTATCCAGATTGCCTTTGGTTAACCTTATTCAGTGCCATAACAAGTGGGGTTATTGTGATTTTCAGTGAGAGGTTTTGGGCTGGTTAATTAATTAAATTGAAATGCAGTAATTAGATGAGAATACTCTCTGAAGGAATATAAAACTTGTATTTAAGCTGAAATTCCATCATCCCTGAGAGAAATGAGATCCATAGCAACTCTTAGATTTCCAGTTCCAGTTATGGAGAACGTGATCTGCCCTTATAAGGTGGCAATCCAAACTGGAAGCTTTCCCCATTCTTTCCCCAGACTTCCATGATGTTGTGTTCCAGATGTGAAACTCAGATGTCAGGAAGGCAGGAAAAGCAATGTGGCAAGTATTTACCAGCTAAGGCTGTTTGTTCTGCATCTAAATATTAGTGGGAGAGAAATTGGAAGAATAAATACATTCTGGTATAAGTAGAAGAGAATATTTGTAGCTCAGGTTGAACTGTAAGATCATTGGTACTCTCTGAGCTTGGTTGTTTTCTTGCAGATGTTTTGTTACTCAACTAGGTAACAATGATGATGTTACCTAGTTGGGTAATAATAAGTCTGTAGGAAAACAACCAAGCTTAAAGAACACCAAGGACTCCGCATTCTGGTATGCTGGACAGTACGAAAGTTGGTTTCTCTCTTATTGGAACGTCATAAGACCAGAAAAGCTTTCATTCTTGAGAATGCTCAACCTCAGACTTTCCATCAGCCACAACCAAGTTTGCTTTGCTCATTCTTGGCAGAGAAATCTAGCATTAAAAGTGGTTTAGCAGTTGAGAATCAAGAATGTTCTCTTCTAGAGTCCCCTTTCAGAGAGTTAATCCATGTGTTGGGCAGAATGGAATTAAGACATTTGCTTCCCAGAGTTGTTTATTATCACATCTTTACTAATTTCCATCTGTAGTCACATCTTCATCAAATGTCGTCAGCAGTTAATTAAATTTCCATTGATGAGGCCATTAAAATATGCAACCTTCATTTCAAGGTCTAAAATGTGTCAGCAAGTCAAATTGAGTGTGGGCCAAACAGAATTTGTCTGTGTCATCTAGTCATGATTCAACGTGATTAGATAACTTGCTTAGCATATCGCAAAGGCCAGAATTAATTGTGATCTGTTTTTAGCTCAAAATAGCAGGTAGCAGGTTTAAAATCTCTGTTCAAAAGCTTGTAGGACCCCTATCAATTCCTATTATTACATTAGTAAATAGCCATTTTTTAAAAACAAACAAACATTTTGCTATAGGACCTGCTGGAAGTCTACTACCACCTAATCCAGAATGGAATAAATGCTAGTCAGAAGAAAGTTGAGCCAGTATTTGTCCTCTCCAAAAAAAGGGACACCACTTACTTTCTAAAATATATAAGGTGATGAAGTATTCAATCTCTTCCGTCTTTTTTAAAAAACTTTTCAAAAGCCTACTTTACAGTAGCATCAGACTCTTTAAAGGATAGAGACTCCCTCCCTCCCTCCTCCCCAGGTTTCTGGGATAACCTTTGTGACATTGCACAGTCAAGTGGCGGTTCCAAAAAGTGGCAGCAAATCAGACGCTTCTTCGGTACCTACCAGGTCTTTAAGTCAAGTCTCCGCAGCGGCAACCTAGGGAGCTGCACAACAAACTGGAGAGAGAGAGAGTGATCATTTTCTGCCACTTCACAATGCAACCCTTCTTGATTTCAAAGATGGCTTTATTGCTGCAGTATCTTCTAGAGTCAAGGTGTTAATTAGATGCTTTTTCCTGTTAACACCTGCTGAGCATTTGCTGAAAGATAGTTTGCCCTGTGATGTGTTCAAGATGTCTCTAATTGCAGACACACTTGCAAAAGCAGCTTTATCCCCCTTCTACCTTCCCCACTGATGGAAACCAGAAAAATAAGAGTATGTATGCTAAAGGATAACAGCTTGATCTGTTTATAGGAAAGGATTCCTTGTGCTCCTTGACTGCAAGCATCTCCAAAGTCTTGCGCATAAGCTTGAGAGATTTCCCCAGTTTGCAGTGATCATCTATTAATGATTACACACTCCATGTACAAACAGCTATGTTTGCTTTGTATGCTTTTCCTCTGGGGAAAGAGGATCTAGAACTGTATTGCCAGATATATGGGATAGAGTCCCATGGGATGTAATGGAACAATATGGATGCCTAAAATAGCACAGCTTTAGGGATTTTTTCAAGTTTCTCTGCAATTTTACTTTCTTCTCTCTTTGGAGATACAGGTTGCTAGCTCTAAGTCCTACCATGGCGCTAATGCATTAGGAAATTTGTATTCTCCAAAAATAGAGCCCTGCAACTCCCAAGAAGTCTGTATGAGGCGAAACAGAATGTGCGGCAAAATCAAGGCGATGAACAAGACCGTTTTTATGTGCCGAAAAATTCAATGAGTGAATTTCAATTTTCAATTTCTAATTTAACTGAATGAATTGAATTTGATGAACGTGGATTTGCTTTTCTGATACAGATGAAAATAGAATCTCAATGAAATGCTAATGGGTTTGCGATTAGCCTAGAACATGTAGGATTGTCCTGTCTTTCATGGTATTTTACAATAATTTATTCAGCAATTTGCAGCCTATTCGGATTCCTACTTTAATTTAAACCCCAAGAGAATATTTTTTTTTAAAAAAATGTGAAATATAATAGCTCTCTCTTTCCCTTTTAATATCTTAAGCTCCAAAACATTACCAATAAAAGCTTAAATTCTCAAGGAATAATGTAGAAAACAAGCTTCTTATAAGAAAAAGAAACTTTTCAAATACTGAGTACGAGTTTGTAATGGCGAGATGGCTGTCTGTGTTAATACTATGAAAGCACCTTATTATTGATTTCTTTCTGGATTTTTCTTTACTTTATTAAAACAAAGAAAGTAAGACTAGGAAGATGCCTTGGAGATCATCTAGTGTACTGTTTCTCAACCTTAGCATCTTTAAGACACATGGACTTTAACTCCCAAAAATTCTCCAGCCAACATGCTGGATGGGGAATTCTGAGAGTTGTAGTCCACATGTCTTGAAGTTGTACCAACCATTGCTGATCATTTGTTGGTCTTTCAAGATCAGTTAAGGTCAACTCGGTGCTGTCATCCATCACTAATGGCACAGCATTAGGAGTAGAGAACTCTATGCAACATTCAGCTGCATTGTCTTATTCAACCATTACAGACATAACTATAAGTTGAGAGTTTGATTTCCACTTCATTTGTCAGTCCCCAAGACAAATCCTTTAAAAATACCTTTCTCTTTGCTTTTTCCTAAATCCTGTTTGCTATAGTAGTACCTTAAAGGTTGAAGAAGAATTTGGGTCTCGACTGAATTTGTTTTCTGCATTTTGGAATCATGGTGTTCTAAAGTCCCCTTTTCTTCCATTTCACTTATTATGGACAAAACCTTCAGGAACATTAACTTATTTATTCACATTTTTTCCACTTGTTCTCTCTCTCTCTCTTAGTTGGTTATGTTTAAAAGTAAAATCTCTCTTGAGATAAATTTAAGCTCTAGTGTTGTCCATATAGTTTTCTTAATAACAGTATGGAATAGTTTGCCATTACTTTAAAGTTTTTTTTTTTACTTTCTAATCTAGTTTATGGCTCTGAAATTTCCCAGGAGTCTCCATCTAAGTACACATCGGTTCAGACCCTACTTAGTGTTGTTGTGGGTTTTTTTTAATCAGTTATAGTCAGATAGATACTGCTACCTAATGGGACTGTCTATCTTTGCTCATATGTATCTGCTTAAAAATTTATTGCATTTCTTATGACTGATAGTATAAGTCATAAGTCAGGAGCAGTGTTTTAGGCCCCCTTATCAATTCACTTTGTACAGCCCATTCAGAGTTTAATTTGTTCATGTACTGCTGTTTTCAGAATGAATGATGAAAAAGATATCCTTGAAAATAATTTATTGGGCTGGATCCTTCATATCTTTTAGCCCAATTACAGCATCTCACCTTCAATACTGTCTGCTTCAGGTTAACATCTGTAGGGCATCAATCTGGTGCTCTTCAATAGTTTGGATCCAGAATATCTGTCCCCTACTTCCTGGTGGCAAAACTGGAAACTGAGTTCTAAAAAATCTGGAGAGCAAAACATTAGGAGTTTTGTCTTAGAAGAAACAAAGGGAAATGATGGTCTATCACATCATTGCCATTTATGCTATCAATAAATTTTCTAGCTGGAAGGAATTCTCTAGTGAGGGATAGATTTATGTAAACCTACTCACTTTTATTATCCAATGTTCAAATTTATATATATATATATATATATATATGTAGGTCTTTGGTAATTCGAGTTTTCTCCCGCGTAAAATTGAAAGTGTCTTGGCAACGTTTCGACGAAGTCCCATTCGTCATCTTCAGGCTGGTGTCTTCGGCTTCGTGCTTCTAGGAGCAATGTGTGATCGCAGCTGTTTCTTCCTTTTAACTGCCAGTGGAGGTATGAACTGATTGGATGGGAGCTTGGCTGTGTTCTGATTGGGTGGAGGTGTGTTCTGATTGGTTAGGGGCTTGGCTGTGCTCTGATTGGATGGGGGGTTGGCTGTGCTCTGATTGGCGGGGGTGTGCTCTGCTTGGGTGGGGGCCCTGTTGTGCTCAGATTAGTCTGAGTTGCAGGGGATTTGAGATGGAGAGCTGCATTGCTGTTGTTTGGCTTCGCGTTCGTGGTCGTGCCACATCTTCAAGGTGGGTGTCAGTTTGCTTCACGTATGAAATGGAGGGGTTTAAAATGGCCAATGATGCATGTCGTGCCTCATCATCGGTGCGGGTTTGAGTCTGCTATCATGTGTGGTCTTCGTGAGTGTGGGTCCATGCTAGGGATTCGTCTGTCAATAAGGCTGGGTTTCCAAATGGCTGGTAGGCGGGAGGTATCATCTCGTTTATTCATGCTGTGTTTTTCTATCTCGATGGCTTCTCTGATTATGACAGTTTTGGCAATAGTTCTGGTATTTTTAAAGTCAATTTTAAGGTGTTGGACCAGGGAGGAAGTTGGTTCCTCTTTTCTGACTGAGTTCTTGTGTTCTTCAATGCGTGCACTTATTCTTCTGTTGGTTTGTCCGATGTATGTGGTGGGGCAGGCGGTGCATGGGATTTCATATACTTTGATTTTCTAACTCAGTCCTTGGGGTTTCTTAGGATGGTGGATATGTGCAGAATGCTGTCTTGATGTTGTGTTTGTGGAGGATCTTGCTGATTTTGTCTGTTGCCTTTTATGTATGGGAGGAGGGCTTTGCCGTTTTCTTGTTCTATGTCTTGGATTTTAGTGGGGGTTTCAGTTGGTAAATTTCTTTGGAATCCGTTGGATGTTAGTACATTAGTGAGAGTGTGTAGTTCGGTTTTAGGTGTTGTTCGTCAGCTAAGCGTTTTGTTCTCGAGATGAGTGTCTTGGCTACGGAGTTGACTTTATTGGGCTGGATCCTTCATATCTTTTAGCCCAATTACAGCATCTCACCTTCAATACTGTCTGCTTCAGGTTAACATCTGTAGGGCATCAATCTGGTGCTCTTCAATAGTTTGGATCCAGAATATCTGTCCCCTACTTCCTGGTGGCAAAACTGGAAACTGAGTTCTAAAAAATCTGGAGAGCAAAACATTAGGAGTTTTGTCTTAGAAGAAACAAAGGGAAATGATGGTCTATCACATCATTGCCATTTATGCTATCAATAAATTTTCTAGCTGGAAGGAATTCTCTAGTGAGGGATAGATTTATGTAAACCTACTTCGTCGAAACTTTTATTTTTATTACCAAAGACCAATACAAACACCCGTGAAAACCTCAGAAAACATATATATATATATATATATATATATGCAGGTCTTGGCATATTCGGGTCTTTTCCTGTGTAAGATTGAGAGTATCTTGGCGACGTTTCAACGAGGTCCCACTCGGCATCTTCAGGCTGGTGTCTTTGGCTTCATGCTTGTGCGAGCAAAGCATGATCGGAGCTGCCATCCTTCTATAAATATTGGAGGGGGGGTGTCGTGTTGGCTTTGTAGCTGTAAGCGGGTTGGTTGGCTGTGTTGTTACATCTTGATTGGAAGATGGAATTGATGTAAGCAAATTAGTCAGTTGTTTGGTAACATCCTGTGTGGCTGAGGTGCTGGCTGTGTAAGCGATTACATCGCAAAGGCTCAGTATGTTACAACGCAGCCTACCTCCCATGATATGGCAGCACAGGACTCAGGATATCACTACAATAGAGCTCAGAGTGTTACCACACAGCCCATTACCCAGGTACAAAAGAACAATGGGCACACAGCCAGCACCTCAGCCACACAGGATATTACCAAACAACTGACTAATTTGCTTACATCAATTCCATCTTCCAATCAAGATGTAACAACACAGCCAACCAACCCGCTTACAGCTATTTACAGCTGTATAAATATGCACAGTTGTGAACACAAAAGACATCTCTTCTAGACAGAGAGGAAAAAGCAAGATTCCAAGTCATCTTGTATAGTTTTTAAAATGTTTTTTTTTAAATAAAAAATGAAAAATAGCTAGCCTTCATTCCTGCTAATTATGTCTCCATTAGGATCTAAATCTACACTCAACAGATGAAATTCTTTTATATCTCTTGCTTCTGGTTTTATGTATTCAATTATTTATATAATTGGTTCATTATGTTTCATTCAGGTCAGTGTTGACTGTTACCAGTCATATAGACGGATCTTTTTTAGGATGATCTGTCCCTAACTTAAATTTTTGGGTCTTCCTCCATTGCACCTACCATTATCATAATCAAGTTCATTCAACTTGCTGTTCATTGTCCTTTTTTCTATTTTGTTCTGCCTTCCTTGGCATTTTTTTTTTACTTCTCCAGAGAGTTACATCTTCAAATAATATGTCCAAAGTAATATAATTTGATCCTAGTCATTTCTGTGAGTTCTAGATTGATTTGTTTAATGTTTTTTTCTGCTTTCTTTCTTGGGTATCCATGATATTTTCAGGATACCATGGATTTCTTCTCCAACACCAAGATTAAAATAGTATTATTTATATCAATATTATTTTTCCCTTCAGCTTGTTTTTAAGGGCTATGCAAAATATTTAAAAGAACAGCTTTCCAAAGCATATTAAGTCAAATAAAGTACTTTTTTCTTTAAACATTAAAGGACCCACATCTTTTTCAAGGCTTGTGTAGTTGTTTCAAAAAGTATTTGTATCTTTATTAACATGCATAGCCACTTCATTTTGCTAGGGACAACTTTTGAAGCAGCCATATGAATCTTGCAAAGGACATAGCCGCTTTAATGCTTCAAAGATAAGTGTTTAAATTATGATAATGCACTTTGTGGAGCACCTCTTCAAAATTGTTTACCCAGGCCTAACATTGTTTATATTCTCAACAATTATCCTTAGGAACAGAAATTAAAATAGCAACAGGTATCTAATGGATGGCACTTTTGTAGGAAGAGCTCCTATCTTGAAGCAGTCTAGGTATCCCTTACCCTAAGATCACATTAACTTGCAAAAAGTCCCATTTTGGATTTTCCAAGTGATGGATTTAGATTATTATCGAATGTTTTGACTCATTCATCCAGCCTTGATAAAAGCCTAAATAATTTTTCTCCACATAGATTTTTTTTTTTTTACAATTTGGATAAAACTAATAGAGGATGCACTGTTCCTGGCATTTGCATCTGAAATGGCATTTGCATAATGGAATCATCAAGGACTTAGTCATTTTGACACCATTGCTATTGACTGTAGATACTACTAGGTAAAAGCTCACCTTGGACAGCTAGAAAATGTTTTTCAGATATGTTTTTGTCCATTAGTGAGTTTGGTCAATTTGATATTTCCACTTTTTTCAAATGTATCCAAATTCTTTTAAAAAGAAAAAATGCTATGCCTTAGTAATTTTCCCATTTGTTTTCCCTTGTCAGCATACTTCATTTGATATACAGCATATGTTTTCAGGAGAATTGTTCTTTCTTTTTTTTCTGAAGGTATAAAGGACCTGTCATCAATTACTCTGCTCATTTATGTCACCACTTTATTCAAATATTTTTGTTATCAAAAGTAGCCAAGGTCACCCAACTGGGTTTCCTGCCTTTTTCTTCATATGCACGGTGTGAATTCTTAGTATTGTTCTTTTTCCCCCCAATCATGGTGCCTCTAAGGTTGTAAAACTATTCCACCAGCAATTCCTTTGAGAGTGGACTTGATTTTCCATCCTAGAAAAAGGATAAATGCTAGCAGTACACAAAGCCCAACTAGCAGTCATACTTTCTTTAAGTAAAAGAAAAGACAAAAAAATCCACAGAGGGCTGCAGGGTTACACTTTCTTTCAACTTGAAACTTTTAAGGCCTAGCATATTTTCAACAGCCCAGCTCTTCACATCACTTTCCTACCTCTGCTTCCTCTGATCTAGCAGTTCTTTTCTCAGGTTTAAAAGTTTTTGGAAGAAAAAAGAGGCCAGACTAGAAAACTTAGTGCACATATTGAGGAGCAAGATCCTGTTATCTTGGGTCTAGTAGGACCACCTAAGTAGCAGCGAATGAAGCTGTGGAATTTCAGTTAAAAAAAATTGGTCTAGACTCTAAAAGTTGCTAGGGTGAAATCTAGAATTTCTTGTTTGCAAAGCATGTCACTGGATTAAAGTCTAAGGTTTTACAGGAATTTGTCGTTTCAACTAGTGTTTAAACCTTAGCATCTTAGCATCTTTAAGATATGTGGGTTCCAACTCCCAGAATTCCTTAGCCAGCATGTTGTCTAGATGTCTACCAAAACAAGTCTGGAAGAAAGTATAGATACTATCATTTGTTTGCAATAGTGGCGAATATCTGTAGCTTGGGTGTAGGATGAGGGTGAAGGCTCATTCTCCAAGCTTGTGGGTTGGTTTCTGAATGTTTCATTACCAGGCTAGGTAACATCTTCAGCAGCTTTTAGGGGATGTCTGTATCCCACTCCCACCAGCAGTTCACCTTCTAATGACCCTAACCTGAAGTAATCTCCCATTCACAATACCCATCACCAGCCTCTCACTGATAACTCACCCCTGACCCCCTGATAATTCACACCCTCCAACGACCCTGACCTGTAAGTAACCTTCCCATCACAAGACCCATCAGAAGACTCTCTCTCCGATGACTCATCACAAAACTTTCACTTGACACATCCACACCTGAAGCCCTTATAAATAGAAGAATACTGATACAGACATCCTCTAAAAGCCGCTGAAGACATTACCTAACGAAACATTCGGAAACCAACCCACAAGCTTGGAGAATGAACCTTCACCCTCACACTATCATTTGTTTTGTTTTATTTATCTATTCCTACTTTTCACTTTTAAAATGTTCCTCAACACAGCTGACATTAACTCTGAGGAGTTAAAATGGAATATAAACTGGTGTGATTTCCCACAGTGCATTCATATGTACTCTCTCTGGCATACAGTGAATAAATATACATTTAAAAATGCCTTTCTCTGTATCCCTTTCCCAAAATTCTGACTCTGATCATATAGTATGAGGCAGCTGTGGAAGAATGAATGGTTTCTCTTAAAATCAGGGCAGATTACTACCTAAACAATAAGATCCATGCCCCTCCAGGCACATTCAGTATATCATTGGGAATTACTGTTACAATTTGTTTCTATTAATGATTTAAATTAGAAATTATGTCTACTAATTGTCCTTGAAATTCTGAAGGCCAGCCATTGTCATTAAACTATTTCTCAGTTTCTTGCCCAGAGAAATTCCAGGCACAGCTGCTTTGATCTATAGAAACAGAGAAATCTTTTTTTGTAAACCAAGAGGAGACAATTTACAAGTTACATATAGCCAGTAACTCTTTTTTACGGTTTAAAAAAATAAAATATCCCTTTCCTATTAAATCTCTGACAAATGAGTAAGGTAAATGGTAAAAATTAAAACGGAAAGGCTTATTAAAAAGAATGTTAAACAGGTCCTATCCACTGAGAATGGGAAATGTCACCAAGGGAGCATTCTGGAAAGTGAGCAGAAGATCACACAAGCAGCAGAAATATGGAATTTCATTTAGGAAAGGAGTTCTTCGGATCTGCACAATCTCCAAGAGACATATAGGAATGGAAAAGGAGGCAAGGATTGCGTGACCTGCAAAACTGGTGCCAAGTAGGTGCCATGCTTGTGTTTCTGCCTAAGGAGGACCACAACTACACCTGCACTAACTACAAACTGACTGCATTCCTGGAAGAGTAAGAGAAGTGGATTGAGGCCTGTTGGGCTACATTAGACTTTAATATTTAATCAATTTATATAGCTGCTTATCTGAAATACATGATTCTAGGCAGCTCACAATATTAAAATAAGTAAAAACAAATACATACTATATACTAAAAACAAAACAAAACCCCTAGCTATTGGGGAAAAAATAATAAAAGACAACCATTAATCATTATCTTCCCTGAGGACTTTCTGGACAAAGCAAAAGCATGTTTCAAAACAAAAAACAAAAAAACACCACATGAAGGAAGATATTACCATAAAGAAAAGAGCAGCCTTGGAGGAATAGGGATATAACTCAGAGGACCAAGAAAATCAGGAGATGTTCCCTGTCAGTAGAGCTGCACAATCATTTTCAGACAATCCACTGGAGGAAGATTCATAGACTTGTAGAGAAGGGATTTCACCCAGCGTCCCAGTAACAGGAAGGAGAAAAGTCAGATTGTCCCTGAGATAAGCAATTCAGTGACTCTCGCCAAAAAGAAAAAGCATGTAATAGTGATGAGTGACTCACTGCTCAGAGGAACAGAGTTGGGAATCTGCAAACCAGACATGTTATCAAAGGAAATACATTGTCTTCCAGATACGAAGATCCAAGATGTGACTAAGAGGCTGATCAGAGTAGTCAGCCTTTCTATTGATTTTTCTTTATACTGATCACTATCCCTTTCTTCTGTTTCATGTTGGAACAAATTACACTGCCAGAAAAAGCTGGGAAGAATATCTAAAGGAGCTGCATAGAAAGGGAAAAGAGTTAAGGGCACAGATGGTGTTTGTAATCCATACTTCCAGTGGAGGATTCTGGAGGAGAATTTGCTTGTTTAAGGGATGACATTGTCGAGAAAACTGGATTCCCGAATAACAATCTTCACTACCAACAGGAAGGGATTCTAGCAAGAGATGAGTTACATTTCACAAAGACTGGATAGAATGTCTTTAGAAGACATTTTGCTAAGGTCATCTGGAGGGCTTTCAACTAAACATGATGGGGGATGAGAAATCACCTAGAACCACACACCCCAAAACCCAAATCCATAGCTGCTGGAAAAAATCATAAAGGCAACCATTAATCATTCTCTTCCTTGAGGTGGGTCTGGACAAAGCAGAAGCAGGTCTTTAAAAAATATCACATGAAGGAAAATCTTGCCACAGAGAAAACAGCAGCCTTGGAGGAATGTGGAACATAAAGACTAAGGAATAAACCTTACAACAAGGAAAAGGTATACCGTGGAAATTGGTATACCTCTGTATACCATTATGCAGAATATGAGCAACAAACAAGAAGAACGTACATTCATAGTGCAGGATCCCAGATATGATATTGTGGCTATAAGTGAAACTTAGTGGGATGGATCTCATGACTACAATATAGTACTGGAAGGATATAATTTGTTCAAAAGAAACAGACCCAAAAAAGGAGGAGGGGAAGTTGCAATATATAAAAAGAACGACTACACCTTTATGGAAATTAATGACCACAAGGAAGAAAGTGTCTGATGAGTATTAAGGGAAAAAGAAACAAAAATGAAATTGTTGTAGGTACATAATACAGGCCACCCAGTCAAGCAAAAGATATAGGTGGTTTGAAATAGTGGCGAATATCTGTGGCTCGTGTGTAGGATGAGAGTGAACGTTCGTTCTCCGAGCTTGTGGGTTGGTTTCCAAACATTTTGTTACCAGGCTAGGTAACATCTTCAGCGGAGTTTAGAGGATGTCAGTGTCAGTGTTCTTCTGTTTATATGGGCTTCATGTGGTCAATCGGTCTTGTGATGGGTCAGGTGTGGGTGTGTCAAGTGAAGGTCTTGTGAGGGTCTTGTCAGGTGTGAATCATCAGTGAGGGGCTTGTAACGGGGCTTGTGATGGGGAGATTACTTAAGGTGAGGGTCTTTGGAAGGTGATGTGCTGGTTGGGGGAGGCTTGCATGGATTGGTTGAGGGTCAGTGCTGTGTCTAGTTGGCTGTGTGATTGATTTGGATTCTGAGGGATTTGTAGGCTGGTTGTAGGTCAATGTGTCTGTTGATGGAATTGCTTGTGGAGTGCCAGGCTTCCATGAATTCACAAGCATGGCAGGTGGTAGCATGGCCTATGACTGTTGTGTTGCTCCAATCGAACTGGTGCTGTTTGGTGTCAGTGAGGTTAGAGATTAAGGATTTGGGATCATGGCATTTGACTGCCAGCCAGTGTTCGTGGATCCTGGGTTTTAACTGATGTGATGTTTGTCCCACATAGAATTGGTTGTAATTGTTACAGTCGATTTTGTAGATTACATTGTTTCTTTCATCCTTCTGTATCTTGTCTTTGGTTCTGGATAATTCCTGAAGGAGCGTGGCTATGGGTTTGTGGACTATTGCTATTCCTAAGGGTTGGAGAATTCTGGCTGTCATTTCTGACACCCCTTTTGTGTATGGTAGGTTTAGTTTTTGCATGGTGGTTGGCTGTGTAGTGTGTTGTGGTTTGGGTGCTGTGTGTCAGAATACGAAGTTTTTTGGATAGCCCTTACAGAAAAAGACTTCAAGAAACTGTTTCTCTTCTGCTTTTCTTAGTGTTGTGGTGTTGCAGTGTGTCCTGGCCTTTCTGAAGAGGGTCTGGGACACAGCTTCTTTTGTGTGTAGTGGGATTTGTTGTTTGTGAAGCTGAGGATCTGATCCCTGTGCATGGGTTTGTGGTAGACACGGGTTTCCAGTTCTCTGTGGTCTTTGCAAATCAGATGGCCAAAATGTCTAGGAAATACAACACGGATAGATTCACAGTTGGCTGAATAAACATACCCAATGTATGGTCATTAATTATCTATGTACAGATGGGGAGAGGTATGCTGTGGGATACCTCAGGGTTCTTACCTGGGCCCTGTACAGGTCAACATCTTTATAAATGACTTAGATGACAGGAGAGAAGTTATGCTTATAAAATTTGTGAATGTCTAAGCATCCAGATGCAGGCTTAAATTTCAAAATGATCTTGGTAGTCTTGATGTTGTCCAAACAAATGTTGTTCATAGAAATGTTCTGCTGTGAGGAAAAAAACAAGTGTTATAATAGAACAGTGGTGGCGAACCTATGGCACGGGTGCCAGAGGCGGCACTCAGAGCCCTCTCTGTGGGCATGCACGCCGTCGCCCCAGTCCTAGGCCTTCAGCTGGGTTTTATAAAACCTTTTCGCTTTAGGCCTCCACCACCGTGTGCAAAAAAAAAAAAAAAAGGTTCAATCAGTCAATTTCAACTTCTCGCGGGGAAAAAAAAGATCTTGCAAAGTTGGAATTGATTGATTGAACTTTTTAGTCCCACCCAGTCTGTCGTTACCATCGCAGCCACGCCCACCCAATGGGCCATGCCCACCCAATGGGCCACACCCAGCCAATTGGCCACACCCAGCCAATGGGCCACACCCAGCCAATGGGCCACACCCACCCGGCACTCGACGATGCATAAGTGGGTTTTGGGTTGCAGTTTGGGCACTCAGTCTCTAAAAGGTTCACCATCACTGTAATAGAAGATAGCTGGTATCTGACTTAGGCAGTATACTTGCAAAAAGAAACTGGATGTCTTGGTAGACCACAGATAAAGTATGAGCCACAGATGCCAAAGAGTCAATGAAGTTTTGGGCTGCATCGGTAAAGGCATAGTGCCAAAATTACAGGAAATGATAGTATCACTCTGTGCTGCAGTGGTCAGACTAGACCTGCAATGTTATATCCAGATATCATCACCCCAATTAAAGAAAAAGATGTGAGGAAATAGGAAAAGTATAGAGAGGAGTGACAAAATGGTGAGGGGCTTGGAAACTAAATTTGACAAACAGTTAAAGGAATGTGGTATGTTTAGCCTAAAGAAGACAAGGCTCAGGGGAGACATGATAGCAGTCTTCCAATATTTGAAGGGTTGTCACAGGAAAGAGGGTGTGGATTTATTCCGTGGAGCACCCATAAGTTAAGGGAAAAAACAGTAGGTGGAAGCTTTACATTGAGAGATCCAGATTTTAAATAAGACAACATTTCTGACTGTGAGACTTGCTAAGTAGTGAAACAGAGTGAAGTTTTTTTTTTTCCTGGAAACATTCAAATTGCCATTAATAGATTTTGCTTATTATGCCATCTTGCTTTTCAACATTAAACTAATAAGTTGTCTGTTAATGATTGATTGCTATAAGGACTCTGAGAGCAAAAAAAGAGCTCTACTTGGTTAGACAATGCTATTTTGGTTACTATGATGTGATTCTTATTAATTCTGGGATTGGTGGGGCTTTTTATTAGTTAAATTGGGGAAATAGTGGCACTATTCTTCAATTTGTGATGTTGCAAGCCCCATGCTATTTTGCTTTTAAAATGTCTTCCATTGAGATTTGTTGTTCCAGTAATGTTCTTTTTATTTAGAAATGAGGAAGTCTTAGATCTATGAAGTCCTGCTAGAAGCTGTAGATAATAAATATATGCTCTATACCAGAGTTGGTAGAGGCTATCAGATATTGCTGAATTGCACATCCAGCATCTCTGCTAGCTGGCTGTGCTAGCTATGATTGATAGAAGTTCAATAACATCTCAAAGTCAAAGTCAAAGGTTTCAATCCCTGTGTTCTGTGAATAAAGAAGTTATTACCTCATACAACTAAAATAGCATCATCCAGAGGTAAAAAGAAAATACCAGCAATTTCAGTAAAAATTGTTGATTTACAAAAGCATTTTTAAAAAATGTTAGGGACCAAAAATCCTGAAAAGAAGTACTCACAGGAACATCCGTAAGAACTTCCATGATCACTCTGGAATTATGGATGGCTAATTATTTATTGGTTTAATTTGTTTTATACTCTGTATCTTCTAGGAGTTCATGATGGTTTTACATGACGTTCTTCTGCTCATTTTATTCACACAATAAATTTGTGTCATAGACTGAGTGGAGAGAAAATACCTGGCCCAAAATCATCTCATGTTCCCATGGCTGTGGGTGAATTTGAACCTGAATATCACCAGTTCTAGTCCAGCATCTTTACTACTGCAGTACAAGGGCTCTCCAGAATAAGGACAGTAACATTTCATTCTCTAATTTATGTTCAGGTAGAGTATACTGTATGTGACCTATCCCTCAACTTTGCATCATCACACCAGCACTTCTCTAAGGCTCAGTCAGACACTGTTAAGGTTTGTGGAAAATTTTACTATGGGGATTAGCGCTGGTGTCCACAGTAAGCATGGGCAATGACACAGAAAGCAAAGTAATGAAGTTGCTTTCTACCATCATCTTCACCCTCCCCAAACGTCTCTCCCATACAAGACCATCCTCTTTTGCCTCATAAAGCACTGTCTGCTATTAAGGGGAAAAGAATCATCTCATCAAGATGCAGAAACAATTCATTTAACCTTGTTGAAATGCTTCATGTCATTCCAAGGCCTCACCTGACCAATCCTTCCAGTTGGCAAAAAGGCCTCCTCTGCCTTTTTCCTTCTGGTACGAACATATACGCTGAAAGCTCTTTGGCCACAGGAATTGTTGGAGGAGGGCTAAGAGGGTCACAAAGCATCACATCAGCTTAGCTTAGCTTTGTTTTTTGGATATGTAGGTAGGTTGGTGAATGGGTGAGTGTGCACATATGCATGCAGGTGGGTGCATGCACAAAGCAGATTCAGAATTATGTTTTCCTCAAACCATTGTCAACCCAAAATTTGGCCCAGCCTGTACTTTCTACCACTTCAACTGACCATTGACCTTTTTTTTGGTAGTTTTTGTCTTAAAACTAGAAAAAAAAATGTCAATGGTCAGTTGAAGTGGTAGAAAGTACAGGCTGGGCCAAATTTTGGGTTGACAATGGTTTGAGGAAAACCTAATTCTGAATCTGCTTTGTGCATGCACCCATGTTTCGCCAAAAATAAGACCGAGCCTTATATTATTTTTTTGCTCCAAAAGATGCATTATGGCTTATTTTCCAGTTAGGGATTATATTCAGGGAAATACAATATTAAATGCATCCATCTGGCTGACAATCTTAACTGGGGCTTATTTTTGGGATGGGGCTTATATTATGAGCGTCCTGAAAAATCATGCTAGGGCTTATTTTCTGGTTGGGTCTTATTTTTGGGGAAACACAGTAGGTGCACTTTCAAAGCAAGCATCAAATGGGGAAGCTTAGCAACAAAGGTTATAGTGCAACCCATAGTGTCTATTCTTGATCTTTAAATGATGATGAAGACAGTCTCTAGAAATAGGATCCTGACTCTCTGTGGCAGGCAGAAATAACACATAAAATGGGATGAGTCAAAAACCACAGCGGTGAGAAAAATAGATGGTTCAAGAGCTCCACAGAGTCACAGTATTTCAGAGAAAAGACCAACTTTGCTCTGGCTTCAGAGGAACCTCAGCAGAGCCGTAAAAAAATTAACTCAGCTTTCAAAATCAGCCAACAACAGATTCAGAGCTGGTTTTAAACTGACATGGTATCATCTGAAAAGAAACAGGCTGGCAAAGACTCATATATTATATGCAGCCACCTAAACCGCTGTCAGTTTAATCCCTTCTTAGCCTCTCATGAAAGCCTCCAATTAATGTAGCTTTTTTTGGCTTTTGAGAAGGAAAGCTGCAGCCCTCCCAATTTCCTTATTGCAACTGTTTCACTTCCATTTAGCGTGTTTTGTAAAAGCAATACAAACAACAGACATAGATCATGGCCTTTTTGTGTCCGTTGGTATTGTTAATTAATTGGCACCTTGACATCCAGGTTTGGCTGGAAGTCTTGGTCCCATTCCATTAGCTTAAACAAGATGTTTCAGCACCAAAGGGGTTTTCTGCATGTGAAATCAGTTCCCAAACAAATACAAATTAATGGTTAGGCTATTATTCTGGATAACGCTGAAGGGATATAATTGTTGTGATCCACTGTCTACCCATAGCTACTGTAGGGCTATAGTAACATATTAAGCTGCTCAACCCCCATGCAGATACATACCTATTCAGTTGTTTTAAAAAATGGGAACAGGATTATGATAATTCACTCTGCCATTCAGTTCCAGGGTGTCTGTTTTCTATGTTTCCCAGGCAGTTCCTGCATGACTTTGCCATTAATAAGACAGGGCCTTATGTACAAAGGCAGTCCTTGATGATAATTAGGACCAGAATTTGTATTGTTAAGCAAGGCAGTTGTTAAGTGAGTTGCATTTGATTTTACAACCTTTTTTGTGATGGTTGTTAAGCAAATCATGCAGTTGGTAAGGGAATCATGTGGTCATTCAGTGAACCAGACAGTCTTTAAGTAAATCTAGCTTTCCCAAGTGACTTTGTTTGTTGGGAGGTGGCTGGAAAGATTGTAAATGGTGATCACAAACCTGGATGCTGCAACATTAATAAGTACATGTCAGTTTCCAAGCACCAAATTTTGATCATGTGACCTTGGGGATGTTGCAACAATCATAACGGTTAGCAGCAATTATAAGTCACTTTTTTCAGTGCTATTGTAAATTTGAATGGTCACTAAAGAAATAGATGTAAATTGGGGACTACCTATGTTGCATCAGAATTTAATTTGCAATTGGAACATTGATTTGCTCAGAATAAATGCTGAGGAGATTTACATGAATGTATCGACCTTGGAAAAGAAACATGTGATTGCAGGAAGCATAACCAGCAGGATTTGCAGAAATCCCTATGTGCAGGAAAAAAGATGATCTGGACAGCACATACAAGCATTTATTTATCAGTACCTCCTTAAATTATGTGCAGCTTTCCCTTGGATTACATGTGAGACCCAGAAGAAGCCTTTTTTTCTTTCAATCTACAGAACTGTCACAGCAGTAAGTGAACCTGGATCAAAGAATGAGGTTGGCAGTGTAAATCCACCTTTCCAATCAGGTTAATATATTGAATAGCCCTAGCTTTCATCTGCAAAAAAAATCTGTATTTTCTGATCTTAAGAAAGTTGACATCAGCACAGTTATAAGTAATGTCAGGCACAGCTAGACCTTCTAAAGGAACAAGATCTACATGAAATAGTGATTTGTTATTTTTTTAAAAAAGGGAATTAATTGGGAAAGCTTGGTGTAGAATGCATGCCTCCTTTGGAGATGCTGAATGTAGTACCTGGCATCTCTAATTAGAGAAGCCTTATCTAACTTGTTGCCTTCCATATGTGTTGGGAATTTAACTTTCAGTATTCCTATTGGCTAAAAAGACCAGCGGTCTCACTCAGCTAGTGAGTTATTCACACATGGCAGCAAAACCAGGTTAACACAGACTGATGTACATACTGTCAATCTTGTTTGTGGTCATGGTTGTCCCAAAGGTGCTTTTATTTTAAAGGCAACTGGGCTTTCTGATTTTTCTTTAAGACGTTTCGCTTTTCATCCAACTTCTTGGATGAGAAGCGAAATGTCTTAAAGAAAAACCAGAAAGTCCAGTTGCCTTTAAAATAAAAGCACATTTGGGACTGTCAAACTTGGTTGGGGATTTCCTTATGAACCTTGGTTCATCAGATGGTTTTGATTCATATTCCTAAAGAAAATCAACCCTGAATGTTCTTTGGAAGGATGGATACTGAAGTTGAAGCTCAAATACTTTGACTACCAATTGAGAAGAGAGGACTCATTAGAAAAAGACCCTGGCATTGGGAAAGATTGAAGGCAAAAGAAGAAAGGGATGGCAGAAGATGAGATGGTTAGATAATGTCATTGACACAATGAACATGAGTTTGGGCAAACTCCGGGAGACAGTGGAGGACAAGGAGGCCTGGCATGCAGTGATCCATGAGGTCATGAGGAGTCAGGCACAACTTAGTGACTGAACAACAACAACAGCATTGATTCATATGATAACAATGATCCATTTGTTGAAAAGTTTTTTTTTGTCTACAAGTTCTGATTTATATTAATCATCTTAGGACCATCATGTGTTTTCTTATAAAGACTGTGAGGAACATAATCTGGCAAGGGCTGAATTGCCCTAATCAAAAGCCCTAGTGGACAACATGGATGAGAAAATTTAAAGAAATAAACAGTCTGCTTCTTTTGCCTGCAAGAAGTAGTACAGACAGGTAACTTACTTGTGGCCAGAAGCCATCTTTAATCTTTTCTGAGAGGTCAAGCAATGCAGTGGGTGAGACAAGGTTCCAAGGTGAGTGTTTATTTTATGTTATAGATGCCTTTTTCAGCAAGAGTCAAGTGCTTACAAACCTTCAGAAGGAGCACACCCCTGTGACTTTCTACATTACGGACATTTGGAGACAGATAAGGTTTGGATAGAATGGGCTTTTGCAGAAAGTGTCTCATGGTTGGCTGGACTTGCAGTAGGCCACTATGTGCCACTGGGTTACCATCCTTTCTGGAATTGGACAACATTGGCCATAATTGTCTTTTTTTCATAAAATCTGATAGATTATGCAAATGTGCACACAGTACATCATGATTTCAGAAAGCATTTGACAAGATGCTGCAGAAAATTCTTATAGATAAGATGGCAAAATGTGAGGTGAATAATGTCATCATTATGAGTCTACTGCAAGTTGACCAACTGTATCTATTAGGTATTCTTAAAAAAATATTTGTTGTCAGGGACTTTGTGCTTTAGTTTTAGGTAGGTGTGAAATTCTGCATATTTGTCTTTTTTTTTAAAAAAAAAAAAGTTACTTGGGATATAAATGCATTGAGGAGATGTTTACCAGTTTTGCAGATGATAGGAAGCTGAGGAAGATAGCTAACACCATAAAAGATGAAAAAAAGGATACCTACAGGGAGAAAGACTGAAGCTAATAAGATTAATTTCAACAGAGCTAAATTAAATAAAATTTTCATTTTATGAAACAAATGAAAAGCAAAAACAGGAATTAGGCTGAGGAGATCTGCTTGATAGCAGCATATGTAAAATGAAAGAAAAATGTCTCATTGAAGACATGGGCGTCTTGAAAATTCAAGACCACGGGTGGTTCTAATCCCAACCCTGTTTTTGGCCCCTGGAATTCCATTGACTAAATTAATCATATAGTTTCTTGTTCTTTGTAGCAAGAAGCACACAACCATGTGTGTGACATAACGCTGCCCTATGCTTCTGCACTTTTCCTAAATTTTTTAAATGTTTCTCCCCATTGCCCAGGTTGCCTATCTCTATCTTAGATCAAAACTGAAAAAGAGGCACAAATGTAATGTGGCTTCTAAAAAAAATCTGATGAAGTTAGAGGCTATATGTTCACTTGTTTTTCCTCTATTCTGTTTTATTGTGTTCAGACTGATTGCTTTATTTCAAGTATACCAATCAACTAACACATACTGAGAATTTGACAGCCAGAACAAGCCAGGTTAGAAACCAAATCCTTTAAGGGACTGTTGAAACAACTCTGTATGTTTAGCTTGAAGAATTGTTGCACTTAGACACTTAACACAGTTTTGTTATTGAATAAAGTTATGCTGTAATCTCTAGGTGGATGTTTCTCTGGTTCATATGACAAATTAATTCAGTATGGGAAACAAATTCTGTGGTGTTTTTTGAACAAAAATGTTATACATTTTTCAATTTATCAACAGAGATACAAGATTTCAGAATCTTATGTGGTAAGGGAATGCTCAAGGGAATGCAGAGCACATACAGTAGGCCCAGATAACCTCCAAAGCTTTATTATGTAAGTTTAATTGCAGAAGTATCATGTGTACATACTCATATAAGTGTAAGCACTTGCCCTGCTACATCTCGTTTTTTGCATCTGTCTTTGCACAAAGAGAAAAAACAGTCCAACCTATCAAAAATAGTGCCATAAAAAACAGAATAGAAACACAAGTTAAGATAAGCAAGAAAATGATAAGTGAGCACCTGTCTAGCCTAGACGAGCTCAAATCACCAGGACCAGATGGATTACACCCCAAGGTTCTCAAGGAACTGGCAAATGTGATCTCAGAACCACTGAACTATATTTTTCAAAGATCCTGGAGCACTGAGGAACTACCAGAGGACTGGAAAAGAGCTGATGTAGTTCCCATCTTCAAAAAAGGAAAAAAAATGGATCCAGGAAATTACAGACCTATCAGCCTGACCTCAATACCTGGGAAGATTCTGGAAAAGATAATCAAACAACGAATCAGCGAACACCTAGAGGCAAACAAAGTCATTACTAAAAGCCAACATGGGTTTGTCAAAAACAGATCATGCCAGACAAATCTTATTGCATTCTTTGACCAAGTGACAAAATTAGTGGGCCACAGGAATGCTGTGCATATAATTTACTTGGACTTCAGTAAGGCATTTGATAAAGTAGATCACAACCTACTACTTGATAAGATAGAAAAATGTGGATTAGACAGCATCACCAAGAGATGGATTCGTAGCTGGCTAACCGGCCGTACTCAGTGTGTGGTCCTCAATGGAACTGCATCTACATGGAGGGAAGTGTGTAGTGGGGTGCCCCAGGGCTCTGTTCTAGGCCCAGTGCTCTTCAACATCTTCATCAATGATTTGGACGAGGGGATAGATGGGGAACTCATCAAATTTGCAGACGACACCAAGCTGGCAGGGATAGCCAACACTCCAGAAAGCAGGCTTAAGATACAGGAGGATCCGAACAGACTTGAACACTGGGCACTATCTAACAAAATGAAATTCAGTGGTGAAAAAAGTAAGGTTCTTCATTTAGGCAAGAAAAACCAAATGTACAGGTATAGTATAGGTGGTACCTTGCTTAATAGTAGTAACTGTGAGAGGGATCTCGGAGTCCTAGTGGACAATAACCTAAATATGAGCCAGCAGTGTGCTTCAGCTCCCAAAAAAACCAACACAGTGCTAGGCTGCATTAACAGAGGGATAGAATCAAGATCACATGAAGTATTAATACCACTTTACAATGCCTTGGTAAGGCCACACTTGGAATACTGCATCCAGTTTTGGTCACCACGATGTAAAAAAGATGTTGAGACTCTAGAAAGAGTACAGAGAAGAGCAACAAAGATGATTAGGGGACTGGAGGCTAAAACATATAAGGAACGGTTGCTGGAATTGGGTATGTCTAGTTTAATGAAGAGAAGGATGAGAGGGGACATGATAGCAGTGTTCCAATATCTCAGGGGCTGCCACAAAGAAGAGGGAGTCAAGCTATTCTCCAAAGCACCTGAAGGCAGGACAAGAAGCAACGGATGGAAACTAATCAAGGAGAGAAGCAACCTAGAACTAAGGAGAAACTTCCTGACAGTTAGAACAATTATCCAGTGGAACAACCTGCCTCCAGAAGCGGTGAATGCTCCAACACTGGAAGTTTTTAAGAAGAGAGTGGACAGCCATTTGTCTGAAATGGTATAGGGTTTCCTGCCTGAGCAGGGGGTTGGACTAGATGACCTCCAAGGTCCCTTCCAACTTTTATTTATTTATTTATTTATTATTATTATTATTATTATTATTATTATTATTATTATTATTATTATTATTATTATTATTATTATTATTATTATTATTATTATTATTATTATTATTATTATTATTATTATTATTATTATCCTGTGCAGGCCATGCCCAGGCTATGGAGGTGACAAGCATGCTCTGTAGATGAATGTTGTGTGCACAAGAAAAATTGGGGGCCTTTTGAAAACTTTTCAAATAGACTTTTTGACTCAATTGCATGTAGAATATATAGCAATAGCATTTAGACTTATATACCACTTCATGATGCTTTACAGCTCTCTCTAAGTGGCTTACAGAGTCAGCATATGGCCCCCAACAATTTGGGTCCTCATTTTACCAACCTTGAAAGACTGAGTCAACCTTTACCCAGTGGGAACCAAACTGCTGGCAGTGGGAATGCAGAGTTACCCTGCAATACTGCATTTTAACCACTGTGCCCCCATGGCTCTATCATCCTAATCAGAAAAATATAGTTTAGAATCCCTGCCAATAACAAAGGAAGGGCATATCCTGAAACTTTGAAATTTTGCTTTTAAGTAAGAGGTGGTGATTTACTGAAAATATTCGAGCTAATGACAAATCCAATATAGTCTAGACTGCTGGTAGATGTTACTCAGACAGCCCAGCACTAAAGAACATAAATGCCACCAGCAGGAACAATAATGAAAGAAAGCAGATGGGTTGAACCCCTCAGTGGTTCTGTTTCAGGTCAGTCCTGTTGTTGCACCTCCATTAACAGTCAGGGAAGCTTTCTTGTTTTAGACATTTCTGCCCTCAAGGGTTAACTCCATCTGTCAGCTACTTCCCCTATGTAAAATTTGGAATAATTATGACTCTCAGTGCAACTTTAGGACTCTGTATCCATTTCTCTCATTTTTCTTCTCTTCTGAAATATCAGAAGAGTATCTTAGCTGAAATATACATCTCCTTCACCCCATCACCCCCACTCACTAAGGGAAACTAGGAAAGGGCAAAAGCTAGCTTGGGAATTGTTCTGTTCTTGGCCATAGTTGACTGCCACTTTCCCACATCTGCTCAAAAGCATGCTACATCACAATTTCTCAGCTTGACAGCCTTCAGTTTTGCTGGATTTCAATTCTCATGATTTGAGCTAAACATCTTCTGTAGAAAATGTTTAGTTTAGCATAACTGTGGCAAGTCCCATTCCAGAGCTGATTTACTGGGAATATCAGAATGTCAAAGTCCTGGGTCTTTTACTTCATCATTGTGCAAATGTATATAAAAATGAATTACAGCAAAGAATGCTGCTTATGAACAGGAGGAACCTAAGACATAAACAAATATCAGAAGCAATATTACCAGATAGCTCAGGTAAAGCAATTCCACTTTAACAAGACTTAATCTAAGCTTTGGTTAAATAGTGTAATTCATGCAATGAACATGAATTTGGGCAAGCTCTGGAAGACAGTAGAGTATAGGGGGGTTGCATGCTATGATCCATGGGGTTGTGAAGAGTCAGACATGATTTAGCGACTGAACAACAACTACCTAAGCTTGCTTCACTGCCTCAAGACCATCCAGACACCAATTCATGCTTTCCATGACATCTCCAATTCATCTGGGACTGGATCTCTATAACTGAATGTTATAGTGTAGTGAAGACAAGTCACCCAAACAGATGATTTCCCCCAGTGATTTCATATAGAATTTAAGTAGCATAGAAGATAGCATCAGACCCTACTTAACTACCATTCTCCTCTTGGAGTAACCAAAGACTTGAGCACTCTTGTCCATGACTACTGACTGGAACTGCCCACTCAGATAAGAACAGAACCACTAAATCATGATACCCTGACTCCCAGCCCTTGCAGGAGGTTCAGAAGGATACCATGCTCTGTGATATTGAACACCATCAAGAGGTCTAAAAATACCAAATGAGGCAGTTCCCACCTCATCTAGGTCCAGATAAAGATTATCTTCCAAAGCATCCAATGTTGTTTTCATTGTATACTTTGGACTGAATTTTACTAACAGGGATCCATTGTAATTATTTTTTTCAGGATTCTTTGTAGTTGATTTTCTGTTGGCATCTAAACAACCTTCTCTAAAATGGGAAGGTTGAAAACTGGACAAAAATTGTTAAAAACAGCTGAGGGTGATGGAGAAATTAACTGTGTTGTTTAGAGACAATGGTTTGGACACGTTTATAAGAGATTGGAAGCTGTTTGTGGAGTTTCTGTGAGTTAAATATAATACTGGACTATTAGCAGAGGGCTTTGAAGTTTTGGGGGAGGGGGTTATGAGTTAACAGATTTCTTACAATGAATAGGTATTGGGTCAACTTGATTGACCAACAATAGATTTGTATATTTGGGGTATTTGTTAAGAGAATGAGATGTAAAATAGTAATTCAGAATGCATAGATGGAAAATATATAACTCTTTGTAGATTCATACTGCAAGGGGGGAAACCTGTTAAATTTGTTTGAGGTGCAGATATCAGCATTCAACAGGGGTGGAGATTGTATGTTTTTTCTTTTCTTTTTGTGTCTTATTTATATATATATTTTAATTCTGTATTTTGTATTTTATCTTTGGGGGGGAAAGTTTCATTAAAAACTTTTATGGAGGGAGAACTTTTTCAAGAGGCACTGTACTTCCATCTCCTTAAAACAAGTGGCATTACCTTTTCTTTTAAAGAAACATTAACTCTCTTCTTAATCCTGGTGGGACATGCTTCTGGTCATCCAGTGGCAAACTTCAGAAAGAGCATGCAGGATTGCCCAAGCTATACTTTGTATGGTTCCTCCTCACAAGGAGACTGCAAGAAAGAGATCTCCAGAGAGTGGGAGAATCAGGATCAAGGAAATTTGCCATATTTGCTCCAGTCACAATTGGAGCTTTCCAAAGGACACTAAGTATGTCCCTTGCTAATCACTTTCCAGAAATTGCCTATTAACTACTTCAAAAAGATTAGACATCTTCATATGACAAAGCTGGAACACTGGGTGAGTGTCTTCAATCATTAATATAAGAAATGGAAACTATTTCTTTAAAAGCTTTAAGAACTTAAAATAAACAGCAAAAATAAAAACAAGGTTTTGGCTATAGAAAGTTTTAAATAGATTAAGGGCTTTGAAAACATTGGGATGTTTGATTTTTAATAATGAGACTTTGAAATTAAATTTGAAGTAAATGTACTTTTCTGGGAAAGAAAAATTATTTTTAATATGGGCAATCTAATGAGAGACATAACAAAATAAGTAACTTATAATAGTGTTCAGAGAATTTTTTTTGTCTGATCTTAGGAATAGTCCCAGCTGAACCTGTTATAGCAAAGGATTTGCAAGGAAATCTATCTGAGAATATGAAGAATTTTTCATCAGATATACAAAAAAAAAAATCAGATAAGGCTTTAAAAATTAAGAAGGAAACAAGAATGCCAATCCCAGAGATTAATTGAAATAATTTATTTTTGCTGGATTTACAAAACAGACTTTTTAAAATTCTGAAGAAATTTGAGATAAGAATCAACAATCATCTGAATGGATTAAAGAGCAGGTTTTACCCAAAACAAAAGAAAATTAAATTGGTTTATTTGATCGGGGCTAAAATGGAATGGAATTTTGGACTTTTGGATATATGGATTGGAAAAATGTTGTGCCTTGAATTTGTTTGTCCCAAAAGTGCTTTTTCAAAAGGCAACTGGACTTTGTTTTTCCTTGAAGACATTTCTCTTCTCATCCAGTTCTGAAAAAGCTTCTTGGAAGCTTCTACTTTAAAAAAAAAAAAAAGCACCTTTGGGACAACCACGACCTGGATGCTCAAGAATCTCCATAGACACTGAATTTGCTTATAGTTAACAGGCTTTTAAAGACTATTTCCATACAGTCATTTTATCTATCCTAACTTGACAGCATCTAAAGTAGCTTTGTATCTAATCTTCTTTCCACTTAAAGTTAAGAAATCTTTGTGAACTTGCTCTTTTTAGAGGAGATATTGTCTCTCTTTGTCATATTAAATTTCAGTCTTTTGTTTATACAAGGATACCGAGACCATTTTATGCCTTCTAAATGTGATTTCCTTATAGTTAAGTGTTGTGATATTAAATGAATGAGTTTTGGTTATGGAATGAAGAGTTTTATATCTTTTAATTAAGAGGTGGTCAAAAGATAGTGAATTTATTTATATTTGTTGCGATGAGTTTTTCGTACTTCTGACCCCAAAATTTAGAAAAGTTGAATGGGTTGAAACCAGGAGCATAAAAGTCCATTCAGTATGCAAAAAGTAAAATAAAATAATTATTATTAGGACAGGCAACCTTTCTTTGTTTATCACGAATAATAGAATAGAATAGAATAGAATAGAATAGAATAGAATAGAATAGAATAGAATAGAATAGAATAGAATAGAATAGAATAGAATAGAATAGATGGAAGGGACCTTGGAGGTCTTCTAGTCCAACCCCCTGCTTAGGCAGGAAACCCTATACCATTTCAGACAAATGGTTGTCCAGTCTCTTCTTAAAAACTTCCAATGTGGGGCATTCACAACTTCTGGAGGCAAATTGTTCCACTGATTAATTGTTCTAACTGTCAGGAAATTTTTTCTTAGTTCTACGTTGCTTCTCTCCTTGATTAGTTTCCATCCATTGTTTCTTGTCCTGCCCTCAGGTGCTCTGGAGAATAGCTTGACTCCCTCTTCTTTGTGGCAAACCCTGAGATATTGGAACACTGCTGTCATGTCACCTCTGGTCCTTCTTTTCATTAACCTAGACCAGGGGTGTCAAACTGCCGGCCCGCAGGCTGGATGCATCATGCCGAAACCACGCCCACCCCATTGCCGGCAATGGAAAAAAAGTTGCGATACATCTCGACACGACACGTGACATTGCGAGTTTGACACCCCTGAAGTAGACGTACCCAATTCCAGCAACCGTTCTTTATATGTTTTAGCCTCCAGTCCCCTGATCGTCTTTGTTGCTCTCCTCTGCACTCTTTCTAGAGTCTCAACATCTTTTTTTGCATTGTGGTGACTGAAACTGGATGCAGTATTCCAAGTGTGGCCTTACCAAGACATTATAAAGTGGTATTAACAATTCATGTGATCTTGATTCTATCCCTCTGTTAATGCAGCCTAGCACTGTGTTGGCTTTTTTGGCGGCTGCAGCACACTGCTGGCTCATATTTAAGTGATCGTCCACTAGTACTCCAAGATCCCTCTCACAGTTACTACTATTGAGCGAGGTACCACCTATACTATACCTGTTCATTTGGTTTTCTTGCCTAAATATAGAACCTTACTTTTTTCACCACTGAATTTCATTTTGTTAGATAGCACCCAATGTTCAAGTCTGTCAAGATCCTTCTGTATCTTAACCCTATCTTCTGCAGTGTTGGCTCTTTCTACTAGCTTGGTGTTATCTGCAAATTTGATGAGTTCACCATCTATTCCTTCATCCAAATCGTTTATGAAGATGTTGAAGAGTACTGGGTCTAAAACAGAGCCTTGGAGTACCCCACTGCATACTTCCCTCCATGTAGATACAGTTCCATTAAGGACTATGCATTAAGTACAGTTGGTCAGTCAGTTACAAGTCCATCTGGTGGTGATGCTGTCTAACCCACATTTTTCTATCTTATCAAGTAGTAGGTTGTGGTCTAGTTTATCAAATTTGTTACCGAAGTCCAAGTAAGTTATATCCACAGCATTCCTCTGATCCACTAATATTGTCACTTGGTCAAAGAATGCAATAAGATTTGTCTGGCATGATCTATTTTTGACAAACCCATGATGGCTTTTGGTTATGATTTTGTTTGCCTCTAGGTGTTCACTGATTTGTTGTTTGATTATCTTTTCCAGAATCTTCCAGGGATTGAGGTCAGGGTGACAGGTTTGTAGTTTCCTGGATCTATTTTTCTTTTCCTTTTTTGAAGATGGGAAGTACATCAGCTCTTTTCTAGTCCTCTGGTAGTTCCCCAGTGCTCCAGGATCTTTGAAAGATATAGTTCAGTGGTTCTGAGATCATGTCTGCCAGTTCCTTCAGAACCTTGGGGTTTAATCCATCTGGCACTGGTGATTTGTATAACCATTCATCCCACAAGGCAATTCTAGGTGGCACACATAATAAAAAATACATAAAAACATTAAAAACCACAATTTAAATTAAAGTAAAAGTAAATTAAAGTAAAAAGAAGAAAAAGACAGAATGGTAGCAAAACAAACAAAGATTCTATCCAGTTAATTGCCATATGGCCATCAAACAGGATCTACTCCACCATGGGATCCCCAGCCATATTTAGAAGGCCTCTCAGAAGGCAGGGGGGATGATCTTCCACAAGTTGACATCAATGGAAGAAAAAGCTTTCCTCCTAGGTCCCAACAGATAAAAATCCTTGACTGACAGGACCTGAAACCTGCCTCTCATGATGGACCAAAATTATGAAGTCCTTAGAGATGGAAGTATAGGATCTTCAGACTATGTGCTAAAGCTGAACTCCCAGAGAACATAAAAACTCTCTGAAGTGAGTTTCCCTACTATTCATTGCAGCTACTTCTTCTTTCTTTGAGTTCAAGGTGGTCATGATATTCTCCTTGTTTCAAATAACATGGATGCTTTGTTTTTGTCCTCCTGTGAATTCTTTAGTTTGATATTAACAAAACCAGATGCTCATGAAAAAGTAAAATGCAACCTTAATTTATCCTGCGAGATTTTTTTATCATACTTACAAATCCTCAGCATCCACTCAAACAGATCAACAAGCAAGAGCAAAGCTTTTGTGCTGGCTGCTTGTGATGTAAATTAATGTATAAGATGGCTTCCACATGATCTTGATCATTGCCAAATTAATGTAGTACGAAACCTGCAGATTGTTTGGTTAATAATCCATAAAGTGCAATAAAGCAAACATCTTCGTACATAAAAGTGGGATTTGAATGTTCTGCATTTTAGTACAACTATGAAAGAAGAGACGAGCAAGCACTATGGGGGTGCTTGTTTTTCGCCTCCAGTAGTGAACAGCTTCTATTTATTACTAAGAGGGAAAATGAAGCATTGCATAATGGGAAAGGGAAATGGGGCTTTGGGGAAAAGAACAAGAAAAATCAGAGAAGGCAAAAATTAAGGGGAAAATGGTGATGGATATTAATAATGATCAGTTTCACAAAATAGTTGCTTTCTATTTGGGGAGGACCATTTTGTGGGTATGTCCCTTCTCCAAGAAGAACCCTGTGTATAATGCTATTTTCAGAATTATAGAGGGATCTCTTTGGACTTTCTTATTAGTTAAGAAAACATGAGTTCTTTTTTTTTTTAAATCTGCAAGTCTATCCTTATCAGTATGAATTGTTTTGGAATATAACATTTGAGAAGCATGACAAAATTACAATAAATTGCAGAAAGTTAGTAGCATTCTATAAATATCAGATTCCTACATTTACCTTTAGGGCTGCTGCTGTTTCTTCGAAACCACAAGCAGACATGTTCAAGCAAGTCAAATTGAGAAGCAAAAGAGATTGTTTTCTGAATTCTGGCCACATTGCCACTAGGCATGTTTCAACACAAGCCCTAAACATTAATGGCTTCTTCTCCCAAAGTAATAGTGGGATTGCTTACAGTTAATTCTGCCACAAAACCCCTTTGGAAATTAACACTACTGTTATATATCACCATGCCAGGAGAAGTGTGGGCAGATATTACTACCAAGACAATTTCATTCTTGCCCTAAATAAATCTTCATAATGCACTCTTACTCAGCCGACTGAAAATGCCCAATCAATTTGCCAGGAGTGGGGGACATCTTATTATTTTTGTTTCAATTATTTATTAGGTCAGTCCTCTGTCTTTTCATCCATGCAAATATTTTCCCCACCTTGCTGAACCACAGTCTAGGCATGTCATACATAGAACAGCTTCAAGGGTTGAAATAAGAAGTTTCTATTTTTCATGCACAAGTCAGCTAGTTGATATCTGAAGGACAAGCAGACAAGCAAGCAAATACAAACCTCTAATAGTATTTTCCTGAAAGCACCTGACCTTTCCTGGGACCTTCTGTAAAAATAATGATCTAATGAATAAATTGTAAATTACACTAGTTATGTCCTGATTAGTGGGAAGATATAAAAAAAATGTATTCTCCAAACCAAAGCCTTTGGAAGGATAGCCAATCAAGTCTTCCTAACAGCTGGAATGTGTTGGAAACAGGAGGATGGGTATCTCACCAATAAATTATTCTTGTCCCTTTCCTTTGGCTTCCTGGTTAAACAAACATTCATATATGGAAAAATGAATAAAAAGCTTGTAAATTTATACCACAATGCACTATGCAATGCAGAAGAAGCAATCACTGAATTATTTAGGCATGCTGGGTCATCATACAAACAAGAGGATAATTACAGCAATGCTGGAGAAGCCTAACCTGTCCGGCACTCAGATAAATGCCAGTATTTCCTTTCCCACTGAGATTTGCATCTGATTAGCCATGAGTAGAAAGCACTCCAGATTCCATCAGAGATGAATCATCTGATTCTTTCTTGGAATTCTTAAACAGCTCATGTCAGTCTCATAGCTGTCGTTGAAAGAACACATGTCAAGTGATTCTGATAAGCTAGCAAGTTATGAAATTTCAAATCTTCTTAAATTTCAGGGAGACCTTCCTCCAACACTATTCCCTTGCTGCAGCTGCATTATTCACAAAAGGTTTTTTTCCTGAATATTTTTTTTAAAAAATAAACTGTCATAGAAACAAATTAGGAACGTTTGGTTGCTCATTCCAACACATCCAGTGAAAATGTTGGAAAATTAGTACCTAAAAGAACGATCTGATATGTAAGTCTTGTAGAGTTGAGCAGATTTGTAAAAGTGTGGGATATTTTTCACATATCAATATAGATAGTGCTCAATTTATGACAACAATTGGGACCAGAATTTCCATTGCCAAGCAAGGCAGTTGTTAAATGAGTCATGCCAATTCTATGACTCTTTGTCACTCCCATAGTTAGAGGAATCACAAAGTCATAAAATGAATCTGGCTTCTCCCTTTGATTTTGCTTGTTGGAAATCAACTAGGGAGATTGTAACTGCTGTTCACATAACCGGGAACACTGCAGCCATCGTCAATGCATGCTGCTTGCCAAGTGCTCAAATTTTGATATCATTATCACCATCATCGTTGGAAGGGAATTTGGAGATCTTCTAGTCCAACCCCCTTCTCAAGCAGGAGCCCCTATATCATTTCAGACAAATGGATATCCAGTCTTTTCTTAAAAGCCTCCAGTGATAGAGCACCCACCACTTTTGAAGGCAAGCCATTCCACTGGTTGACTGTTCTCACTGTCAGGAAATTTCTCTTCCAGGATGCTTCTCTCCTTGGTTAGTTTCCATCCATTGTTTCTTGTCCTGCCTTCTGGTGCTTTGGAAAATAAGTTGACCTCCTTTTCTTTGTGGCAGCCTCCCAAATATTGGAACACTGCTATCATGTCACCCCTACTCCTTCTTTTCTCTAGACTAGACATACTCAATTCCTGCAACCATTCTTTATATATGTTTTAGCCTCCATCCTCCAATCATCTCATTTACTCTTCTCTGCACTCTTTCTGGAGTCTCAATATCTTTTTTATATCATGGCGACCAAAACTGGATGCAGCATTCTAAGTGTGGTCTTAGCAAGGCCTTATAAAGACCTACTAACATTTCATGTGATCTTGATTCCGTCCCACTATTAATGCAGCCTACGATTGTGTTGGCTTTTTTGGTTGCTGCCACACATTGCTGGCTCAAAGTTAAGTGATTGTCTACTAGGGCTCCAAAATCCTCTCACAGTTATTGTTATTGAGCCAAGTTTCACCTGATCTGTATCTGTACATTTGGTTTTTCTTCCCTAATTTCTCTACATTGAATTTGAATTCCCACATGACTGTGGGAATGCTAGAACTATCATTAGTGTGAGGACTAGTTGTAAGTAACTGTTTTCAGTGCCATTGTAACTTTGAATGGTTGCTAAATGCATGGTGGTAAGTCAAATACTGCCTGTATTCTATATTCACTCATACTCTACAAATACACAAGTGTTAGTTTTATGTCCTGTCTTT
This sequence comes from Azemiops feae, assembly GCA_023970755.1. Taxonomy (NCBI): domain Eukaryota; kingdom Metazoa; phylum Chordata; class Lepidosauria; order Squamata; family Viperidae; genus Azemiops; species Azemiops feae. The sequence goes on along the minus strand of JALGBA010000172.1, from coordinate 36,195 downwards.
CTTTGTGACATATGCACAGCAGTTAGCAGAAAAGAATGATGGAATTAGTTGAAAAACAATGAGAAAGATACAACCCTAAGAAAAGGAATAAATTGTCATAATAAAGATTAGAAATGAGGGACAAATCAACAGTTGTATGCCATTGTTTAGAAATATGTTTTTCAATAAAAAAAAATATTCAGAAGCATACAAGTTAAAAGAAAAGAGCAGACAAAAATGCATTATCTAAGAGCCTATTGCTTTCATGGAGGCAGATCTGATAGGGAAAAAAAGCAGATAAAAGTGTGCTTATTAAGTGAAATATGCATGAAGTTCAGCATAAACATTTGTGCCTATATTTTGTTCTTAAAAGCAGGCATGGAAATGAAATTGAATGTAGTTTAAATTGGACAACTAAGAAATAGAATGAGATAAAATCTTACCCATCTGTCTCTTCTAAATAGATTTTACCTCTGTTTTGTTTTTCAATCAAATGTTTTATTTATTTATTTAGCTTTTGAAATAGTAACCGAAAAAAAAAAAAAAAGACATTTTATGCATTAAACAGGTTCGGATTTCCTTTGACATTCATAAAAAGGATCAAGATCTTACATGAGTCGCCCACGTGTAAAGTAAACGTTAATGGTATGTTCTCTGCTACTTTCCCACTATTTAGAAGAACTGAACAAGGATGTCCATTTTCACCCTTGCTTTTTAATATCTACGTGGAACCTTTGACTTTGCTATTAGACAACATAGGGAGATAGTAAATAACTCAGCTGAATACAAATTGGTTTTATTTCTATTCTATTCTATTCTATTCTATTCTATTCTATTCTATTCTATTCTATTCTATTCTATTCTATTCTATTCTATTCTATTTTTTCATCCTACTATTCCAGTGTTGATTCAAATGACAGATATCTTTAATAAAATAGCAGGTTACTCTATTAACTGGTCCAAATCAGAATTGATGCCAATAGTGTGAAAATATGGTTACCCATTCATTTAAGGAATAATAATTCCATATTTCTACCAAATCCAATAAATATCTAAAGATGTGCATACCAAAACGTATAACTAAGTAGCATGCAATATAAATAAAATATGGAGAGAGGTTTCTTCAGTTATTGATAGATGGGAGTTATTAAATCTCAACCTTTGAGGAAAGGTGAGCACTCAGATTGAATATTGCTTCCAGATTAATTTATATGCTAAGAGGAATTCAGTTCATATATCTGAAATATATTTTGCGAAAAGGATTCTTTGAAGAATGGCTAGTCTAAAGAAAAGAAGAAATAGGGTGTCATGGTTCCGACAGACAGAGACAAATAAAGCAGAACTCCGAGGCTTGCAAGTTCCTCAAAGAACATGTTTATTGATACAAAGTATTGGTTCGTCAAAAGTGAAACCAAGTCTGAATAATCCCCAATACAAAGTTAAGAAATCCCATCCCTAAAGCTATGCAAGCTACTACGTTCCCCAATACATCTTCTTGGCAGGCTTTTCACAAAACATCCAGCCTGCAGTCCCGGGAGTAGCCGATGGCCTTGGTTCCCATGGGAGAAAGTCTGTTTAGTCTAGCAAAGCACCTGGTAAACCCCCCTCCCTCCGTGCTATGTGTCAACCGAAAATGAGTAGGGAAAATGGCTGCAGCCACGCTCATTTTTAAAGTTGACATAGGGGAGACATGATAGCAGTATTCCAGTATTTGAGGGGCTGCCACCAAGAAGAGGGGGTCACGTTATTCACCAAAGCACCAGAGGGCAGGACAAGGAACAATGGTTGGAAACTGATCAAAGAGAGAAGCAATCTGGAATTAAGGAGAAACTTCTTGACAGTGAGGACAATTAACCAGTGGAACAGCTGGCCTCCAGAAATTGTGGGTGCTCCATCACTGGAGATTTTTAAGAAGAGGCTGGACAGTCATTTGTCTGAGATGGTATAGGTTCTCCTGCTTGAGCAGAGGGCTGGACTAGAAGACCTCCAAGGTCCCTTCCAGCTCTATTCCAAATTTCTGTGGGGTTCTTCAACTCGAACATATTTTTACAGAAAATAAAATTACCAATTAATGAGGAAAGCCAAATTAAAAGGAAGAAAAAAGAGAAGCTATATCCTTCAGGTATATTGCAGTATAAAGTTTATACACATATACATATATAACGTATATATGCTTGAATAATGTTTATATTATATAACTATAGATAGGATTCTAAGCATTAACGCATAATAATATACTTTCTTCTGTTTTTTGTTTTCACTTTTTTTTTCAAGCACTTAGGTTTTTTTTTCCTCTTTGAGAATATATTTATTGCAATTGTTTTTCAAGCAACTCATAGAACATTTTTGCTCTAAACAGCAAGCCAGCTTATTTTAACAGAATGAGTTCTTGGTCTTCATTGGAACCAGCAAACATTCATATTTTTCCTCAATTCTCTTTTCTTTCTGACATAACTGACATAACCAACCAGAGTTGCTATATCAGGGAGATGGGCAGCATATAAATTTCATACATACATACATACAAATTCAAATTTCTTTTTTGTTGACAAAGAGTTAAAGAATTAAATGGGAGACTAGAATGTCCATTTCGAGCTTATTTTGCTCTCATCAGCTAGCCATACCGTCTATGGGATTCAAACCTGGGCAGCCTGCATGCTAGGCAGTTGTATTAACCTCCAGACCACCAGCTCTCCTCCCGTCTTTTGTCAGCCGAGCCAAGGGAATAGATAGATAGATAGATAGATAGATAGATAGATAGATAGATAGATAGATAGATAGATAGATAGATAGATAGATAGATAGATAGATAGATAGATAGATAGATAGATAGATACATACATACATACATACATACATACATACATACATACATACATACATACATACATATATACATACATACAACTCTCTTTACTTCCCACCTAACCTTGGAGGTCATGTAGTCCAACCCCCTGCTCAGGCAGGAAACCCTATACCATTTCAGACAAATGGCTGTCCAGTCTCTTCTTAAAAGCCTCCAGTGTTGGAGCATCCACAGCTTCTGGAGGCAGGTTGTTCTACTAATTAATTGTTCTAATTGTCAGGAAATTTCTCCTTAATTCTAGGTTGCTTCTCTCTTTGGTTAGTTTCCATCCATTGCTTCTTGTCCTGCCCTCAGGTGCTTTGGAGAATAGCTTGACTCCCTCTTCTTTGTGACAACCCCTGAGATATTGGAACACTGCTATCATGTCACCCCTTGTCCTTCTCTTCATTAAACTAGACATACCCAATTCCAGCAACCGTTCCTTATATGTTTTAGCCTTCAGTCCCCTAATCATCTTTGTTGCTCTTCTCTGCACTCTTTCTAGAGTCTCAACATCTTTCTTACATCGTGGTGACCAAAACTGGATGCAGTATTCCAAGTGTGGCCTTACCAAGGCATTGTAAAGTGGTATTCATGTGATCTTGATTCTATCCCTCTGTTAATGCAGCCTAGCACTGTGTTGGCTTTTTTGGCAGCTGCAGCACACTGCTGGCTCATATTTAAGTGATTTTCCATGATCCGTCTCACAGTTGCTACTATTGAGCAAGGTACCACCTATACTATACCTGTGCATTTGATTTTTCTGGCCTAAATGTAGAACCTTAGTTTTTTCACCATTGAATACTTCTTAACTGTTGATCTATTGTTAATCTTGGTGTTAATTTATGTTCATCTGATTGATTGATTGATTGATTGATTGCTGATGGGGAGATGTTTTGTCTTTTTGCTTTGTTTTTGGTTTGGTGTGGTTTTCTGTTTTTCTATCTCAGTGTGCAAGCAGGCAAGTTTGTATTTATGGAAGAGGTGCCTCATATTTCCTTTAAATCTTTAAAGGTCAAGACCAGTGCTTAGAATTGAACTCCTAAACAAATGTTGAGATCCTCAACAAACTCTGATACATTTGATTTTAAAACCTTGAGGACTCACAAGAATAGCAGAGAAATGGCAGGGCCAAATTGATATTTGTGTTCAATAAAGACTCCAGTCTCAACTTTCCTTGAAGTATTTGGATGGAAGCATCTGACTGACTGAAGAATCTGATAGAATGAATAAGACAGGGAAAACATTTAAAAATGTGCAAAGAAACTGGCTTGTGAAAAGGACTATTGATTATGGGAGGAAAAAGCTAGAAGCAGAGGTGATGTGTTGGTTGCAGTCTACTCCATGGCTATAAAAACATTGGAGGGAAAGCCTCACACAGCATTTGTGGGTGGATTTTTTTTACTAGAGATTGGAAGGCTGTCTAACCACCCATAAACCTGACATCTGGATTGAAAAACCCAAAGTCTTCCTAAAATCAGATGGGGCTTTAAGGACATGTCTACACCTTTACCTTTTCAACACAGCAAAAGTGTTTCACTTTACCCTTCCTTTAGTAAAGATTTAGACTTCACAGTTTTAGTCGAGTTTAGTCGAGTTTATTACTCTGATATTTCCTGATGATTTCCTCTCCTAGTACTAGGTTTGATCTTGTTTAAACTTTGGTTGGTGCTGCCAGGTTGACTTGATGCTGCCAGTTGCTGTGACTTTGAACCATTATCCTAAACTAAGCCAGTACATTTTCACAGCCCTTAATATTTTGGTTCTTCTCAAAATTGTGCCCAAGACTGTGACAGCAACAAGTCTCTGGAGATTTTCTACCATTATGTTGTTTATTTTGATAGCAGATGTTCTGGTGACGGAATACATTTATTTAAAAAAGGGTAAACTGGAAATATGCCAGAGGGAGGTGGGAATGGGTGAATGTATACATCCAATTGTTAGAGTTCTTTGGGGGGGAAATAGGATTGGCAACCAGTTACATTCCTGTTTATATAATGCTGTTTCCCATTATAACATCTGTTTCTTTTTCAGTATTGTACAGGTAAGATGCATTTATCACATTCTTCAATGTTATTTTAATGGTATCTTCAGAGGTAGGGTTAGGAAAGAGATGGAAACAGATGTGATTTAGAAGAATGACTAAATTTGATGTCTTTGTCCCCTCATCTCACCCACCCCTTGGGACTGTGACAGTTGATACATAGCTTGTTCTTGTCTCTTAATGCAACATATACTGTAAATAGCAGCTTATGTCACAAACCATTACTTCTGGGGATGAATCCTCTTCAGTTGGGAAGCTCAGAAGCAGTTGGTTTGGAGACCAAAGTGGTCTATCAAAAAAGACAAAATGAGGGTCCCAAATGCATGTTCAAAGCCTCAGGTGATGTTTCAGTTGTACAATTGCAGCCTCACACCAGCAAACATCCTAGGGAAACAGGTCCAGTAACATGGTCCACCTTGTGATATAATCTAACCCTGGGCCTGGGAACTGGGAAAGGATGAATGAACTGTTAAGGGGGGAAGAGGGTAAGAAAAGAACATTCTTTGAGAAAGAACTCCAAACAACCCCTCTTTGATTTTGTTTTGTAAAGACATCATGATAGAAAAAAACCTGAATATTTTCAAAATTTACTTATAATACCTTATCAGAGTAAAGTGTAGGAGGCTGTTCATTTTTGTATTGCAGTTTGGAATATGAGGAATTTCATCCTTTAGGATCTAATTATTGTTCTTATGGCATGAGAGTCATTTGCTACAAGATGGGCAGCAAATAAATTCAATAAATAAATAAATAGAGATGCCACCATTATTTATTATGCATCCAAATAATCATGGAGAAATATTAAGAATGGGCTAATTTTTGCCAAATTGTTGTCTCATTTTTATGGCTTAAAGCTTGCTTTACTTTCATTTTTACAGGAAATCCGTCAACCAAGAAGTCTCATATACCATGTTATGTACAGTCCCCCAAATGTAATAACCATTTTTGTACATAACAAGTTCTGTACGAGTACATTTCTTCTTATATAAGCTATTTTACTCATATTTTGCTATCATATCCACATTTTTGTACAACTGCGTTTACCCTCTTTGTGCATTTTTTTTTGAAAAAATTGAATTATATCATCTAACTTTGAAAGTGTCTGTTTCAGCATACCTATTGAAAATGCGAACTAAGTAAACCTGTATAAATTCAGATGGAAAATGAAAAGGATTCATTCTTATAAAACATTCATTCCTAGTTAAGGATAAAGGAAAGTTGGCTATAAAACACACTTTCTCCTGATGTGATTTTTTTTTATCCAATTGTTAATGAAATGGGCATCTCTGATCTTTGTTATTTATCTGGAAAATTATTTATTTGGAAAATGTATATTGCCGTCTACTTGCTCACAGCAGCTCAAGGTGGCTTACAGGAAATAAAAACACACACTCATACCTCCATTTAATGGGCTCCATCCCACCAAGAGGTCAAATAGAGCAAGCATACATGCACTACCCCCATCCCATTCTCGTCACAGATCATCAAAATGCCTGAATCCTGACTGGTAGGGGTCTAGATCAGGGGTAGGCAACCTTGGCTCTTTTATGACTCGTGGACTTCAACTCCCAGAATTCCTGAGCCAGCTGTGTGTGCTTTTTGGAAACTTTGAGCAAAAGGCCATATTTTTAAATAGCTAAAGACACGTGTAATAATAAGGGCATGTATAGTAATAAGAGTTGAGTTGAATGCATTTCAAGTCTTGGCCTCTTTTTTTGTCTCTAATCACCTATTTTTTTTCTGTCTGATTTATTTTTCATCCAGAATAAGATTGCCATGTATATAGCCATGTTCGTATTTAACTGGAGCCATACCTACTAAGGCCATGTAAACTTCAGAGAGGCATTTTATAAAGCAACAAGCTCAGCAGGAGTATGCTCTGTGCATGCTTCAGAAGATCAGAGAAGGGCTTTCGAGTAGCCAGATGTAATTGAATGTAATCTGGATTCCTAGTAGGGGAGAGTGCATTTCAGAGAAGCAAATGATGATTCAATTCAGGTAGTTTGTATGAGAGAAAGAGGGTGAAGATGGCTCTCCCTAATTCCCAAAATATTTATGGGGTGTTAGCATGCTTTAGTTTGGAAGGTTCTGGCTAGGCATCTGCTTGGAAGACTCACAACATGTCTTTCTAAGTTTTTTGAGCCTGACACCACTCTCAGCTTTCAAAGAAAAATGAACACCTTGCCACTCTGAGCAATAGGCGCACAGGGGTGATTGGATGAAGTGGCCGTCAAAATAGTTTACACAACCCTAGTAGCCACTGTGTTACCAGTTCTGTGATATTATAGACCAATAACCTGAGAGAAGAATCGCAATCTGAGGCTTTTAAAACTTACTAGTGTACTGTAATTCAGTGTGACAGAAGGGAATAATTAAGTACGTTGAGAATAATTTTATTTAATTAATTTTAATTGCATCTATTAGAGTACATTAAAATTAAGTTTTTGTTTCGATCAAGTCCATTTCTTTGTCTTGGTTTCACCAGTTTTGGGTAGATAACAATGGCACATCATTGAAAGGTCAAGTGTGACCCATAGCCTGAAAAAGATTATCTTTCTAATTAAGGTCTTTGAAAATATGTATTTTTCTAAGGCACCACACTTAGAGAAATGAATATATCACATTAAATAAAATTTATATTGCAAATTATGTCTTGTATAAAATTATATTTAAAGGGTGTATCAAACAAACAAAAAACCTCATGTATATTTCATGATATAACTTCAAAATTGTATAGGGGAAAAAAAAAAGACCTGGAAGACAGTTTGAAGAGATTACTCCAAGTTTTCTTTCTTGCCCTTTTGTTGAAAAGGCCCAAATCATATTTTTACAACAGTTCCTTGCTGCAAATCTGGTGCTGATTTATCCCACTGTGTTGTGGACTAATCTTTTTTTGTCATCACCCATGCACAAAAATTCACAATTCTTGATAAATTTGAGATATTGAGCACATAGTCTGTTAGAAAATAGACATCCTTAACCCACAACACTTGCTCTAAAACCTTGTTAACAGTCCTGTGGATTTCAGCGGTGGTGAATAATAGGACAAGTCCAGGCCATGTGAATTAATGAACTCCTGAATTACATTTCTAACAGCAGTTATTTGCAACCAACCTTTATTAAAGATTCTCTGAGGTGTTAATATATTCGTACCAAAATGACCCTGCCAGAGAATTTTTTTTAATATCCTATAAATTCACTTACTGTGGTACAAAAGGAATAAAAATAGAAAGTTTCATAAGATGCAAGGCAAAACTAAATTAAGCATCTCCAACAAAGAACTGTCTAACCTCTTACATTACACCATATCTGAGTGAAATTAGCCATGAAAGCCAACTGGGTGACCTTGAGCTTGTCAATCTCTTTCAGACCAACCCATCTCACAAGGTTGTTGTGAGGAAAATAGGGGGAAAGGATATGGATATGTTGGCCACTTTGAGTTATTTACAAAAATAATATAGGCGAGATACAATTAAATAAATAAATAATCCATCTTCAGAAAACCTAGGGCTTAACCCTTTTCAATGATGGTCCTGCTCCTTTGGAATGGCTTAACCCCTATGCCACCCCCTCTTACAACATTCTTGGACACCTATTCAGAAAGGCATTTGGGGATCAATAAAGTCACGGTACTCCAGAGGGTGAGTGTGTTTGATTATTTATAATTTTATTCATTTATTATTGTGTTTAATTACTGATACTCATTCTGTAAGCCACACAGAGTTTCTGGAAGTTCGACATCATGTAAATTGTATATGAGAATGAAAGGAGAACAAACAAATAAATAAACATTCCACTATCAAACAATTTTTTATTATTGGGACATGTTCAAAGATTCAACTAGAATCAGACTTCCTTTAACTTAAATCCATCTTAATCATAAATGCAGTATCATACCCCAAATACTAAAAAATAAAATCTAAATCATTTTTCATTTGTATCAAAGCAAGAGATACGTTCAGATTTACTATATGAGAGCTCTTGTGAGGCAGGAATCAGGTGTGGCTTGGTGTGAACAAAGAGATGGAGTACAGCTCTCTTGACAAAGGGACACATTTATTCAGCTGAACAAAGGTGGTTATATATATATATATATATATATATATATATATATATAATTTCTTATTTTTACTTGGTTATAGTAACAATAGTAGTAACTGTGAAAGGGATCTCGGAGTCCTAGTGGACAATCATTTAAATATGAGCCAGCAGTGTGCTGCAGCTGCCAAAAAAGTCAACACAGTGCTAGGCTGCATTAACAGAGGGATAGAATCAAGATCACGGGAAGTATTAATACCACTTTACAATGCCTTGATAAGGCCACACTTGGAATACTGCATCCAGTTTTGGTCACCACGTAAAAAAGATGTTGAGACTCTAGAAAGAGTACAGAGAAGAGCAACAAAGATGATTAGGGGACTGGAGGCTAAAGCATATAAGGAACGGTTGCTAGAATTGGGTATGTCTAGTTTAATGAAGAGAAGGATGAGGGGGGACATGATAGCAGTGTTCCAATATCTCAGGGTCTGCCACAAAGAAGAGGGAGTCAAGCTATTTTCCAAAGCACCTGAAGGCAGGACAAGAAGCAATGGGTGGAAACTAATCAAGGAGAGAAGCAACCTAGAACTAAGGAGAAACTTCCTGACAGTTAGAACAATTAACCAGTGGAACAACCTGCCTCCAGGGGCGGTGAGTGCTCCAACACTGGAAGTTTTTAAGAAGAGGCTGGACAGCCATTTGTCCGAAATGGTATAGGGTTACCTGCCTGAGCAGGGAGTTGGACTTGATGACCTCCAAGGTCCCTTCTAACTTTATTATTATTATTATAATATAAGAAGAAGTTAGCATGCAGTAGATAAGGTATAGAAGTTATAAAAATACTCATATATGTCTTCTGTGGTTTGGATCACATGTTTAACCCATAGGTTTGTGGTTTCTTCTGGAACTTTCCACAACCCTAAAGGCCCGGCCAAGGCCTGAACTTTAATTCTGCCATCTCAACATAAGAATCTTTTAATCAATCATCAGAGTTATACCAAAAACAAAAGAATCATTACACACCCTAGTCTCTATATATCCTAGTCTCTATATGTATCAAACCACTGACAGCGATTTATAAAGTAATCTGACAGGACACCAGCCATACATACAATAACAACAAATTTGAAATCATTTCTGTCTGATTAAACAACCTGTTTTCCATATATAATAGCATTAATTGGCCTCAGTTCTGTGCCAATGAATATTTTCATATTTCTAATCATGCATGCAAGAGGGCTGAATGCCAAACTAAAAGGAAAAAAAGAAGATATATCCTTCATGTATATCACAGTATAAAGTTTATTAAGTAAAGACATTTTAGAAACTGAATATAATATGTTGATCCAGAACATAAACTCTGAGGGAAGCTAATACAAATCTATTTTGTAAACTTTTAAGGAGTTCTCCAACTCCTTCTAATGACTTCTGGATTTTGTCAACTTTGAGTTAATGCAAGCATATCAATTAAACACAGCAGTTGAAGGAACAAACTAATCTATGGGCCAAGAAATCTTTGTAATTTGGAGAAGAGTGGGTGGCTGTTGATAGGATTTGTGTAAATCAGCCTTCCCAAATCTGGCAACCTTTACAAGTGTTCTATTGTCATGCTGGCTATGTATTCTGGGTTCTGTAGTCCAAAATATCTGAAAAACGCCAGGCTAAAGAAAGCAGGTGTAGAAGAAAGTCCAGTGGAAATGCTGCCAATGATTTAGAAATGCCACATTTACGTCTTGAAGCTGAATATCTACAATGTATGGTATTATGCATATCTTCAAAATGAACTTTGAGATGTACTATCTATATGGGGATAGGGAGAATGTATTCTAAACAATAGAGTGATCCTTCCAATTAAAAGATATGGAGTGGAAAGATTTTATGGGCTCTGCCTTTTGTTCTTATGGATCAAATTTGACAAATGGAATTGTTTTGTCTGGCTTGCTTTTTGGTTCCTTGTACAAATTTACATGGAACAAAACAGTTGCTGAATGAGTTTATTTCTTTAAAAAATACATACACAGCCATTTCTTTCTTTATTGGTAAATCTATAATAATAAGTTACATTGGTATTCTTCCTATATCAGACTGAGGAGAACATTCCATCACTGAAAGACAAAAACTGCCAAGAACTCTCAGAATATATGAAAAATATTGAATAGGTTGTCTCACATTTATTTTCTAGTAACATTGATAGAACAAAGAAACTGCTGCCCTGAATCAATGTTTTTGCTTCTATTTGTAATAAGATTGGAAATAAGGAGAAAATTTCAGGTTAGGTAGAACAATATAAAAGAAGGAATACAGAGCAGGAGGAAGATAAAAAAATTGTAAACCAAAAAATAGGTTTGTATGTAAAGTTACTGTACCTAAAATGATGATAACTATTTCCCAACATATTTGTTTGGTCCCCATTTATTTCAAAGAGTGTTTCATAAAACAACAATATATTTGGCTCTTGTTGATCTATTTATATTTAATTCAACCTTTCCTATACATGTTCAACACCAATTGTTGTTGCTCTGGTTCAGATCTGGTATTCTCATTCCTGATTGAGAAAAAAATAAAAGAAACGAAAAGGGCAAAGTAATTCAGTGGTCTTATTTCCATTCTCAAAAATAAGGTCACCAAAGTCTGATGAGAATTAATAATTTCAGCTATATTTATGTTTGCTTGTTTATTGTTGCATATGTCATCCTAAGAGTTTGCATGATGGCATGTGTCTCCTGAAAAAAAAACCCAACTCCTGTTTTCTTTTGTCTTCTTCTAGGCTGGACAGCAACGGTGGTGGGAACAGGAAATTACTGTGAATGGGAAGATCCAGAAAGGAGAATTGATAACTTACAACTTGACAGAACTCATCAAACCTGAGGCTTATGAAGTTCGCCTGACACCAGTCACTATTTTTGGAGATGGAGATGCAACCATTCGTATAATCAAGTACAGTGGTAAGGGGAAAAATCAGAGTTTTCCTTTTGAGAGAGACCGGGGGGGGGGGGGGGCTTGGGAACATAAGTCCCAAAGTCTGACTTCCAGCCTTCCAAACCTTGATGGGAGAGGTTGGGGCATCTTGGATTCTTATAGGGTTCTTACTCTAGTCTGATAAATTGTCTCTCCTATTATTTTTTAATATTATTAATATGCAAAACAGAAGCAAGCAATTCCTATAAAGCAAGCATGTCAAACTCATGACATCACATGATGTCGCGCGACGTATCAGGACTTTTTCCTCATTGCTGGCAATGGGGTGGGCATGGTTTGGGCATGATGCATCCGGCCTGCAGGCCGGCAGTTTAACATGCCTGCTATAAAGGATTCATTTTTTTATGAATTGAACTCTTATAATCATACCTATATGTCAGAGTAAACAATTAAATCATTCACAAGTCTATTATTATATTAAAGTATAAGTTATTCAATTAAAAATGGAAATTAAACATGTAAACTAGTCCATGGAACTCACATCTCTTAGTAGTCTTTGAAACAGACTGTCTGGCAAGAAAATGTTTGTTCAAATATAGAATTAGAAGGTGACTACTTGGACTACTGAATAAGTGATAGAGATAGCCTTTTAGATTCAATTTCTCTACAATGGTATACAGTATCGACTTATATTTTCCTGCAGTCAAAATTAAGTGCCATTCTCCTTTAATTGCAACCTTTCATTCTTTCTAGTTTCTTCTAGTTTCCAACCTTCAAAATCCCACCTTATCATTTTTTTAAAGTATTCAAAACAACAGCATTATCCCACAGGAAGGATTGTTGTAATTAGTTTCAAAATCTTATTTCAAATCCATTTGGATTCTTAGTTTGTTTATAACTTCCCCATATCAGCACTCTTATCACCATTTTGCTGTTTATCCCCCCCCCAATTTTTTTTTAAGTACTTAAATTTGTATAAAATTTCTTTTACTAAGGATTGAAGGATACTCACCCAGTGAGTATGGAAGTTCCTAATATCCAAAAAGCAGTTAACAAGCAACTTCCAAAGTTGATTTTGAAAGGAAGTGTATGAACCTGTGTCTTGTTTAAAGGCCTTAAACCACTGTTTGGCTACAATGACCTCTCTCATCTACCAGTGCTTTAAACCCACCAGAGCACTATTTTTTGGTACTCTCATGAGCAGATGTCTGGAGCACTTGTGGGCAATCCCAGTCCTCTCTTTGTCCAAAGAGGAATCACAAAGAGTTGGCTTTTCACTCAACAGTTGTCTACTCTTCTTTCAACAGAGCTGTCTTTAGTTCATCATTTCTTCCCCAGAAATTACTGCTTCATACATTTTTTTTTCACTAAAATTCTTCCTTGCTTTTTTTAGAAGTAGGAGCTCATGAAATTCATTCAACCTTGACTTCCTCAGTTTTTATTGTTGCATTCAGCCATTCATTCTTTCTTCATTTGTTTTACTATACTGTCCTCATTAATTCTGTCTATAGGGGAAATCGCTAGATACATCTTTTGTATTGTCTCTCATTTTAGTATTCAATTCATATTTATTGAATTCTTAACCTGATTTATTTTTGTTTTACCACACACACTTCTTAAGTATCTCATTCCCACTGCATCCAATTTACTTTAATGTTTGCGGTAACAGACCCAACTCTCATTTCCATATAACAAAACATGCTCTTATACATTGCCATTTTCACTTCTTTGAACAGACATTCTTCATGTTAACTTTCTAACAGCATTTTCACATTTTAAAAATTCTTCTTCTACATTACTATTTTTATAAAACTTTCTACACAAATTCATCTGCTTCATCTGTTCTTTCAGAGTAAAACTTGCAACTGGTTTCCCCATTTTCCCTATTAACACAGCTTTTATCTTTGATACATTAATTTTCAGTTCCATATTACATCGTGCAGTCTAACATATTGAAAAGCATTTTGGTTCTCAGCCAATGATACAGCATTCACATCCCCAACTATGTCTTTAATATCACCATAAACATTATTATATAGCCAAGGGGATATTACACATACTTCAGAATGTAAGCTAGAAAGGAATTTAAGGGGAAACTAAGAGAAACAAAAAGGGGTCTTTTACTTCTATCAATATAAAAAAGAAAGGATGAGCTTGCTGCTAGGAGAGTATGATGGGACAGTAAGAGGTAATAGGGAACATACATGGCTTTTCAATTCCTACTTTGTGTCAGACTTCTTCCCAAAGAAGATACTGTGGTTCTATGTTCAAATGAAATTAAGCAGGTAGGGGATTTTAGGTAAATAAAAAGGTGATTAGGAACCACTGTGGTACCATAAAGAGGTTAAGTTTCCAGACTGAAACAAATTACTGTATATCTGATAGCCCTGAAGGAGCTGGTGGATGTCATTCTGGAGTTCTTTTCTGTGATTTCCAAGAAACTATGTGAGAATGGATCTAGTGCCAAATAACCTGAGAAGGTCAAATATTTTTATCTTCACATCAGGGAAAAAAAGGCGTCACTGATAACTACAAACTGGTCATCCTCTTGATGTTGACCTGCTAAAGAGTAAAAACCTTGTTTGCACACTGTCTGACTAACGTAAAACTGTATTGCTCCTCCCAAAGTTAGCTTATTGTCTCTCCTTGTCATCAAGATTTTGCCAGACCTCTTCCCAAACATACTTGGGAATAATTTATTTTTAAATTTATTTTTCATTGCTATTTCTGTGCCACTGCAGCCCCAAATAGCTCAAGTAGCTAATTTCCTTGTACTTTTTCCATTTAATCTTCTTGGTTTTCCTCTTTGTTTATGAAAACAATAATGGTATTCTTTTAGTTGTCAAGCACAGGAAGCAATATGCATGCATACATTAAACAAGTCATTATCTAAATTAGGTAACAGATTCCAGCAATAATTTATCATGTTAACCCTCGAAAGTGAGAAATTGTGCAGTGGTTAATAATCGAGAACATTTCAACACATTCTTAAAGCTATATGGGGGAAAAACAGGTAAGGCAGCCATGTCCATAGAATTTCCCTACTTTACTTTTGTCAGAGTATAGAAAACACCTTCATCCCACAAGCTCTACTCCTTTGTGTGTGTGTGTGTGTGTGTGTGTGTGTGTGTGTGTGTGTGTGTGTGTGTGTGTTGCCATGAAGTATCTAGAAAAGGGCAGGATTACATAAAAATGTAGCTTTCAGTACCCTAACACCTCAAACACCCCTCCCCATTTTTTCTGGTTGATGCACTGCACATAAGACATGACTTCTGGAATTCTTATAAACTCTTCCCCTTTCCAACAGTGACCATTGGCATCACCTGTATTTTTTGCAGTGAAACAGACTCCATGTTTGGGTGTGCTTGTACACTTTCTCCCCAAGAACTTATCAGGATGTGCAGTAGGTCTGTATCTGTGCCTATGTTGTGTAAGTGAGTGTCTGGGAAAGCCTAACAAAGATGGATGGATGTTGCTTCTGTGTTGCATCTTTATGTTTACATGTATATTTCAACTCTCCCCTCATGTTGCATCTTTGTATTTATGTGGATCACTATACTGGGGGGAAAAACAGGATAAGTGCATTTATTCTGCTCTGGATCATGTCACCAGAAGGAAAGGTGGCTTAGAATAGAGCAATTAGTGGATCTTCTGGACCACTACCCAACTACACAACCATAGGATGTGTTTTTGTTTTGTTTTGTCTTTCTGGAACTATTTTTCCCACATCCCCAAGTTCTGTCCCATTTCTAAACTCAGTGTTGCTTTTCCTAGCTTCTCTCTCCATGCCAAATTTCTTTCTGTTCCTGTTTCTGGAGATACAGAGTCCTGAGCAATTTTACATAGTTTCTTTCCCAGATTATATTTTTTGGAAAGATTTTAAAAAGTGTATTATTTCAACAAAGATTTTAAAAAACCCAGCAAATCTGACCCAAAAGAAAAAAAAACTTTCAATATAATGAGTTCCCTTTGAGCTACTGTATTTCTTGATAATAAAAGATTAGAAAACTTGTTCTTGGTTGGTTTACTCCAAAAACAGAAGACTTGGCTTAATATCCCTCTTGAGTATGAATAGTGAAAGTATGGGCGATTAAAGAGAATTTGCTTTTTAATTTAACTCCCCTCTTTTTCAATACTGCTGATGTAAATGAGTAAGCAGAACAATCTTAAAGGCTTTTCTACTTAAGAGACATCAGTTGTGATTTTAATTTTCCCATCTTCTGCTTAGAGCTGCTGCTTGATGTAAATAAATAAAAAAAACTGAGAAGAATGTTGATCTCTAACTACAATTGTGTATATCAATTATATTTAAAAGGAATTCATTAGATGCTTAAGTCCTAGTATTTTCAATACAGTTGGGAACTAAGATATAAACTTACTTTTTTTCCCCTCCACCTTGATTGGAAAACCTGGTTTTCTGCAAAGCC
This sequence comes from Azemiops feae, assembly GCA_023970755.1. Classification (NCBI taxonomy): domain Eukaryota; kingdom Metazoa; phylum Chordata; class Lepidosauria; order Squamata; family Viperidae; genus Azemiops; species Azemiops feae. The sequence goes on along the minus strand of JALGBA010000172.1, from coordinate 19,943 downwards.
CAGAATGTGATCCTGTTCAGGGTCTATGGATCTGCTGGTGCACACAATTTTTTTTATTAGTTTTAATGTAAAATAAAAAAGAAATAGTGGGAAAGTAAGGGAGGGAAAAGGGAAGGGTAAAGTGTAGGGCAAAGGGGAAAAAAGAAAGAAAAAGCATTGACTTCCAACTCCCTTTGGTACAGTAGGATAAGATAATAGCATGAAACCTCAGTTTTTGGCTTTTACATAATAATATAAATTAGCCATTTCTATAACAACAAACCTGATCGGTAAAACCCAAAATTGGTAAAACCTCAAGCCCTTTCTGACACACTCCAGGGTTTCTTTTCCATTCTGCTTGATAAGACAGGTTTTCCAGACAGAAAAGGGGGGGGGGGAAATCTGATTGTAATTTAATAATCAGTTCTCACAAAACAGACTGTACCAGACTGCACCAACTGCACCAAATAGCCACCCCAGACACTCCCCATGCAGGCTACACTACATTTTACCATTTCTCAAGTGCTGCCCTCTAAACCTACAGTCCTACTATTTTTCAACAATCTTATAGCATTTATGACTTCCCATTTGAGACATTTTTCTTTGGGCACTGACATTGATAGAATTTGTTTCACTTCAACTTGTTTTTATAATTAAGCCTATAACTTTAATTTCCTACATGTATTAACCAATCCCATTCCATAAGAGTGTTCAGATTTATTGTATCCTTCTTCTTAGTGTCATTGATCATTTATTCACTGCTTTCGTCCATCAGAGTTTTCACAAAACATTTTAATATTAAGTAAAACTGCATTATGAGATTCAGTCAAACCTAACAGAATGACAGAGTTGGAAGGGATCTTAGAGGTCTTCTAGTCCAACCCCCTGATCAAGCAAGAGACCATATACCACAGGTGTCAAACTCAATCGCGACACGTGATGTATCGTGATGTATTGTGACATTTTTTGCCATTGCGGAGGCAGGGTGGGCATGGCCTACGTGTGACGCATCCGGCCTGTGGGCCACTAGTTTGATACCCCTGCCCTATACCATTCCAGACAAATGGCTGTCCAGTCTCTTCTTAAAAGCCTTCAGTGATGAAGCACCCACAACTTTGAGGGCAAGCCGTTCCACTGGTTAGGAAATTTCTCCTTAGTTCTAGGTTGCTTCTCTTCTTGATTAGTTTCCATCCATTGTTTCTTGTCTTGTCTTCTGGGGCTTTGTGTACCATATGCCTCATATAAGGATACTCTTCATTGGCTGAGGCACATTCTGGCTAGTATGCCACAAATAAAAATGAAGCAGATTCTTCATTTTTGCATTATCTTTGCAAACTAGGATATCTAATCTAGAGACTTATCTTGCAAACCAACATATTTTTGGCAACATCTCACCAACCAAGGATGTTTATATAGTGCGCTGGCATATTCTCACATTATGAACTCACTAATTTCTTCCTTAAAATGAACACTTTTAAGTCTTTACAAATGAGACATATGGATGTCCACATTACCTTCTACTAGCATCCCTGAAGGACAGACTCCATCCTTAAATCATATCTCTTTATATGCCTATATATGGCTTTACCAAATGCACAGATTATGAACATTATGTCCTTAAGGAAGTTATGGAAAGAGACTTTTAGTGGGCAGAGACTGCACTTAACATTTTATGGAAGAGCCATGAGTCAAAGCAGAGATGTATGTCCCCAAACAGTAAGTACTGTACTTGCATAATCTCCAAGCTATTTATCTGAAGTTTAACAGGATTGATCCATTCCACAGGGATATGCCTACAAATCATGGCAAGAAATGAACATTTGCATTTCTTTAAAAGAAAAATTTAAAGATGTCTGAAATCATTCATGTGACACTACAGTACTTTCAAATTTCATCTGACACAGAATATTAGGCACAGAGATTCAGGTTTACAAACTGAGTTAGATTTCACACCTGAGTCAAGATTTCCTTCTGCATCATTTTAAAAAGGAAAACTTTCTTAAATGCATCTTTTATAACATTATAGAAAATCAGAGTCTCTGAACTTTTGGTATATCCAAACTATGGAATCTACAGTCCAAACATTGCAGGAATGATGGCAGAAATGGAGAAATACTGGGGTGAATGTTATAATTCAAATTGCCACAATCAGTGACAGATCTATTTGTGAAGAAAGGATATGTGGCTAGTAGCCAAGAGAACCCTCTCATTTCAAAGGCAGTAGACTTTGGTATACAGTTTTGAGAGGACAAAAGGGGACAATTGTCTCTTTTAAACCTTTTTTTTTCATAAAATCATTTAAGGCAATGCTTGTTAAAGCTGCAACTCCTTGATCTGATTATTTATTTATTTATTTAGCAATAGCATTTAGACTTATATACCGCTTCATAGTGCTTTACAGCCCTCTTAAGTGGTTTACAGAGTCAGCATATTGCCCCCAACAATCTGCCCCTCATTTTACTAACCTAGGAAGGATGGAAGGCTGAGTCAAGTTTGAGCCAGTCAGGATCGAACTCCTGAAGTAAGCAGTAAGTTAGCCTGCAGTACTGCATTCTAACTACTGTGTCACCACAGCTCGTGTTATTTCTATCCCACCTTTATTACTATTTATTTATTCTTAATAAATAACTCACCACAGTGGACATATGCAATACTCCTTCCTCCTTCTCTTTTCCCCACAATAACAAACTTGTGAGATGAGTTATGTTGAGAGAGAGAGAGAGAGAGAGAGAGAGAGAGAGAGAGAGAGAGAGAGAGAGAGAGAGGGAGACTAGCCCAAAGTTACCCAGCTGGCTTTCAGGAGAGATTAATAGAATTCTTGATTAGAAGCATTCACAAGTTGCAGAACAGAGTTCATTGACATCAAAATGTTGGACACTACTGGGCAAACCCCCATCTTTTAAAAATGTGGGTCACACACATTGCACATATGTGAGAAAGGGGTGGGTTTGATTGCCCAGTGGAACCCACAATTCTGAGATTGTTGACTCTGCCGTAGGAGGAGCGGAGTCATTAAGTGTTCTGAATGCAAGCTTCCCATTTGATCAAAGAACTCAAAAAAGTAGAGCTGATGTTGCCGTGTCTGAGGAAATAATTGGGAGGTAGAAGGATGACTAGAGAGATCTATGAAGACTTTTTCCTCACTTGTTTTCTTTGCTAGAAAACAAAGGCACAATGACAGACTTGAAAGCTATATAACATGATATTTAATAAAACGTCTTTGGGCCCCTGAGAGCTGTCTTCAAGCATCTACACCAAGCAGTCTTCCAACATGCTCCAATTTGTCTCTCTGATCTTAGGAAGGCATTCCTGGTGGCATAAGAAGGGAGGGATTCACGCCCATGGGGGCATAACTTCTGAGATGAGGCTTTTGATGCTGATACTCATGATATTCCATCCCATTTGTTTTACAGATGGGATGTATAATATTTTCTAGGCAGAGGGCCCCATCTGGCTTTTGAGTGGTGTGCTTAGGGATTTTCTTCCAAAAAGCGACATATGGAATTTATGTTCAGCTGAAATTCAAAACACACACACACATGTGCATGCATGTGTGCTCACACACACACACAAGCCAAAGGAGTGGAAGAGATGTAGCTTACATCTGAGTAATTATATAACTGCACTGTAAATTCTGAATTGAATTTGTTGGTTTATGGAAAGATGGATGACCCATGAGCATCTATTTATCATTCCAAGACTTATCATTCCATGCAGCATGGCGGAGTCAATGGTGAGGAATGTTGGGAGATAGCAATAGCAATAGCACTTAGACTTATATGCCACTTCACAGTGCTTTACATCCCTCTCTAAATGGTTTACAGAGTCAGCATATTGCCCCCAACAATCTGGGTTGTCTTTTTACCAACCTCGAAAGGATGGAAGGCTGAGTCAACCTTGAGCCGGTCAGAATTGAAGTCCTGGCAGTCAGCAGAATTAGCCTGTAATACTGCATTCTAACCACTGCGCCACTATGGCTCTTACAGTATACAGTATATGTCTCTGGAGATTCTCAGTCATCCAAGTCATAGTTATCTCAAAGGTGCTTTTTCAAAAGGCAACTGGATTAGAGAGATAGATAGAGAGGATCATTGGTTTGAAAGAGGGGTAAAAGAGTCCATCTATGTTAGAATTGAACAGCCTTCCCTCAACAGAGGGAGAGGAATATGACACCACCTGTTTCCTGTCTACAATGCGGTCCTTTCAGCAGTTCCAAAAAGATTCCACTACCATTTAAATTCTGATTCAGGTGATTCTGAGAACACAGATAAATGGCCTTAACAGAGAGACAATCTTTCCATCCCCCCCCCCACCATCCTGTCAGTACCTATCTTTCCATCCCTCCACCATCCAGTTGCAATTGATGAAGCTTCTTGGAGGAGAAGCAAAACATTTTCTTCTTCTTCAAGGCAAAAACAATCCAATTGCCTTTTGAAAAAGCACCTTTGAGAGATACAGTATAGATCAGCAATCTCTAAGAACCATACCTTCTTCAGTTTCTGAGCACATCCCAGTTAGTTAAATCTGTTCTTCGTAATATTTGGTCCTGTAATGTAGCACTTACCTGCTAAAATACACTGAAGAATCCCATGGCAATCCTTGTGTTTACTGAAGAACTTTGAACTTAATGTGATGCTTTACTGGCAGGGTTTCTTTTTCTTCTTTTTCTCTTCCAAAACAAGTAACTATCTTGCTTGCAGAATGACTCACTTTAGTTTGTGTCACTTATTTGTGCAATTATGAGTTTATTTTTGAGAACATTAGTGCTCTGATTCATGCTCTATAGTTACAGATTGAAAAGAGAAGAGCAAAAGAAAAAAGATTACTCAAATTCACAACTGGGTTGTAAATGCTTAGCGAAGTTCTGCTTTCATCTAGCTTTTCATTTGAATTCTTTCACAGTAAACTTTCATACAATCACTTGAGTTTGTGTGTATTCACTGCTGCAAAGCAGGTGTTAGCCAAATATTGACTTCTATCATCTCTTCAGCAATACTGCAATCTCTCCATTTGGGGGTCACAGAATCAAATCCTTTCTGAATATATTCTAGAATAAGTGGATTAATGTATATGATTAGTTCTCCACTTCAATGTGTTACTATCTTCCCTCAAAGCAATCAGTTCACTTTAAAGAATACAACTATGTTTATACTCAAAGAGATGCCACGAAAGGAACAAAGAATGGGATTGGGAGAAGTTTAAATGCATGCTAGTGTACAAATGTTTTTCTAGTGTTAAATAATAATTTTTAGAATGAAACAGTAGAGGACCCTTCAGAGGAAAGGTTTCTCCTTTCCTTCTGATGCAGTCACTTAGAATGCCTATTTATGGAGCCTTTTTAAAAAGTGGGCAACCTCTCTCTCTCTCTCTCTCTCTCTCTCTCTCTCTCTCTGATTACTACTACTACTATTGTCTTCTTCTTCTTCTTCTTCTTCTTCTTCTTCTTCTTCTTCTTCTTCTTCTTCTTCTTCTTCTTCTTCTTCTTCTTCTTCTTCTTCTTCTTCTTCTTTCTTCTTTCTTCTTTCTTCTTCTCCCCTTCCTTCTCCTCCTCTCCCCCAATTCCTCTCACAAAGCAAGAAATAAAACTGCAATCAATCTGTGTACACAATATAGTCCCATCCTTTGGCATGTTTATCCCACCCATTACTGCCCTTGCCTTCCCAAAGTTAAGTGTGCTCTCCCACCTCTGAAAGGTTGCCCAACCCTACTTTCAGGGAAGGAATCAAATGGCAGCTGGACTCAACCAGGCCAGTGGAAGATCTCATTATCTTCTCCCAGCTTCCTGAAATAGAGTACAGGGGGAATCAAAAGCTAATTAAGAATAATAAAAAGCAATGAGACTAAGTTCACATAAGATGCTGCAAGGCTTAGAAATTTCTAACATGCAGTTAGAGATTTCAGATATGAATTTTTCAACCCTACTTGGAAGTGCCAGGGACAGAACATGGCATATTTTACACATAAAGCAAGAAGAGATCTTTTTATTTTAGGAAATAAATTCCCCTGGCCTCTGTACAGGACCATTTATTTTGTGTTGAACATCAAATCCTCCTAGACAGGATGGCTTCTTGTTTGACTTGCATTATTTTCTGGTCTATAATCCTTCAATTCTTAATAATGCTACCCCCTGATGCCATTTTTAGCTTTCTTACCCCAACTCAATCATACGAACCCCCCCCCCTTTTTTTTTTTTCCCTCCTCTGTGACACTGGAATCACAGAACCAGGCTTGCCAATTCCAACAGGGATAACTATAAGCTAAAAAGTTTCTCTAGACCTTGGAAGCTCAGACTGAGAGTTCTATCACTTTCATCGATTCTTATTTTCCCATCATGACAACTATTGCTTGCTACTTTCCCCACTGGGTGATTCTTGAACCTGGACCAATGATGACAGAAGAATCTCCCAAAACTACCACTTCTGAGCTGTTACTCCCCACCTACATTCTTCTTGAGCTACTGGCCTGCAACATGTATATAACTAACCACTGTTGAATTTGTTTTTTGTTCCTGTCAATCATCAGGAGTTGATTCTTTTCTTGCCAACCCATCCATTTGGCTCTGGTTCCTGTGTTGCAAACAATATGAATATTGCAGCACTGAAGGTTAGCCATTAACGATAGCTTCTCTCAAAGCCTCCAAGTTTGTCGACAAAGCAAACGTCACTCAATGTAGTCCCCCACAATTTGGAGTCAGAAGAATGCCAAAAATGAAACATTTCTCAGCAAATGAGAAGTAATTGTGTTAGCAAACACAAGGAGGCCTGTCTTGAATAACTGACTACATTTTCTCCAGGCAAATTATATAGGAAGCGAGTCGCTGATTATTCCTCTTAAATAAAGGAATGTAAGAGGGAAAAGAAAGAGATAAAATGTCAATGAAGTGAAGCTAAAGAGTTCTTTCAAAATAGCTTCGTGTAAATTAAATGTTGGCCCACATATGCTGCTCAACAATGGAGCATGCACATCACAGATTTGTTTATTTATTATTTATGACATTTAGATTCTGCCTATCCCTCTCTCAGAGTAATTTTGTGAGGTGTACAACTACAAGCATAAAAACTAAAAAAAATACATCAATCAAAGGAGCTAAGTGAAAACAAAAATATTAGGGTCAAAAGGAAGAGGTGGGGGTTTTCAAGGCACTAACCACGTCCAAGGTTGTGCCCCACTCTGCGAGGCCAACTGCCAGGAGAGCTGCCATAAATGTAATTGGGAAACAATTCTGAGGCAATGTCCTAGGTACACAATGATTTACTTCACCAAAAAGCTTTCCCTCTATTAGGATCTAGCAAGAAACTTGGATTCTGGGATTGGATGGTCCCACTTGCTCCTATTTTGGATCCCATCTGCCAAAGAATTTCACCTGGCAGAATCTAAGAGAAAAGACTTTTCTGCTGTGGTCCTCCTTTTGGAATTTTCTCTCGCTGGGGATGAGACCAGGCCTCACACTCCTGGCCTTCCAGGAGAGCCTTAAAACCTGGCTCTGCTGGCTGGCCTGGGACCCCGATAAGAGCCCTCTATTCTGGGGTGGCTGATGAGGTAGAGAGAAAATCCCCACTCCCTCATCACCTGTCCTAAAATAGTTTCAGACACTATTTAATCTTTTTTTTTTTTAAATTGCTTTATATTGCCCAGAGTTGTTGTAACATTGAGATGGTGTCATATAAATTTAATAAATAAACAATAAATATTTCTGTAGGGTAAGATTCCACAGATTCTCTTTGCTTCCTTTGGATGAACAAAACTCAAATAAGATGGTGGTCTTGACAAAGAAAGTTTTCTCTTCAAATCCTCACTCACCTCCTGCCAAGATTCATAGAAATCCCTTCTAAAGCACTAAAAAGTAAAAGCTCAAACAAAATAGTGTTTGTTTTTAATGTAACCAACGGCATACTTATTGTATATCCCCTGCCTAGGTTTTCTTTTTCTCTTCTTCTGTTCTCTGCAACAGCCAACTTGTATTTGGTATCTGCTAAGATTCTGAAATCCTTCAGAATATTTGGAATTCTTGCTGATCTACAGTATCCCTGTGTTCTTTCTCCAATTATTCCTTACCTGCAACATTGTGAGATTTTTCCAAATATGCTAATGTCTTTCTTTGGGGGATATACAGTATCTTGTAGTTTGGATCACGGAGACATATTGTTCTAACATGGAAATATAATTTACTGGATATTCTTCAATCAGTTGTTCTGATGTCTACTTTTCTAGGCTGTCTTGAGGATAAAAACGGGATCATTACTGTATGTACTGTATTACTCTGTTCCTTGAAAAAGAGGTATAGAAATATTTTAAAATAAAATAAATGCCTATATAAGCTGCACGCTGCCCCTCTTTTTCCATCAATGATTAAATATATAGCTTTTGAATATTTGATAATACTGAAAGATAAAGCTGTCTTCTTGCTATTATTATGCTAACACCGTTTTTATTCTTGTTTTTTCCCCCTATAAAATATCCTAAAGGACCTTATAATTGTATATCTCCTGCCTCTTACCAAACAAAACAAATATAAAATTCTATAAATATTTTTACATGTTTTGCTTTAAGGAAAATCTAAAAGGGACAAAATTAGAAAATTTAGAATACCATTTGTTAAGATATGAGAAAAATAATTTGAAATGTAAATCCGAGCTGGAAAGAAAATGTATGTTTTTTTTAAACTTTTAATTATTTAACAGTATCTGCAACCCAAAGACTCTCCCAGCCTAAATTATTATACTGGTGGAATAAAGAAAGCTAGGCATAATCAGGAGAGAATTGTTGCAGGAAAGTACAGGGGTTTTCATTCCTAGAGGAATCCTAGGAATTCTTAAAGGATTATTTTGCACCTGGGCTAAAAGGCTGGATGACTAGCTGCAATACAAAACAGAGTTTATTCATGGTGCTCTCCAAGCTTGGTTGTTTTGTTGCAGTTTCATTACCCAAACTAGGTAACATCATCAGTGCTAATTGGGAGTGGGGTTTGCTCTCATGTTATATTCTAGTAGTGGCTTAACCTGTGGGACTAGGTTTGATCTAGAATGGTGACAAATTGAAACCATTTGGTTAAGTCTGTTCATGTGTTGTGAAATAAAAGAGTTTTCATGTCTTCTGACTGTTAGATGGTCTTCATGGATGTGTTCTGCTAGTCTTATCCCAATGTGTCCTACATAGTGGTTGTTGCAGTCCTTACACTGTATGTTGTATTGACTCCTGTTTTCTCCTTTTTTCTTTTGAGGCTGCTGGGTCTTTTGATTTACTTAGGATGTTTGGAGGGCTTTAGATGGTTTGTGCTTATAATAGGCTGTTGGTGGTTTCTGAGATGTTTTTTTGATGTATGACAGTGTTGTCCATTTTACAGCTTGTGTTGGTTGTGCTATATTGGGTTGAGTAGTCAGGCACTTTTTGATGAAGTTGTGTGGATATTCATTTTTTTGGAAGATGTTGGGTAGTTGATCTGTTTCCTTTTCCTGATGTTCAGGATAGCTGCAGTGTGTTTGTTGCTCATCTAAATAATGTTCTTACATAGCTTCTCTTGTGGAAGATTGAGTTATTACTTTGGTAGTGGAGCACTTGGTTGGTGTGGGTGGTTTTTTGGTAGACTTGTGTTTCTAGTTTGCCATCACGGTCTCTGCTGATAAGGATATCCAGGAAGAGTAGCATCTTTTTCTTTTCTTTTTCTTCCCTTGTGAATTTGAGTCCTTTGAAGACATTGTTGAAGATTTCATGTGTATTCTCTAGCTGAGTGTGTTCTCTAGCCACTAGAATATAAAATGAGAACAAAGCCACTCCTGACTAGCATTAATGATGTTACCTAGTTTGAGTAATGAAATGTCTGCAAAAAAAACAAAAACCAGCCAAGCTCAGAGAACATCAAGGACCCCTCATTTCAACCCTGAGCTACAAATATTCTCTTCTGTTACAGTTTATAAGCCTGATGGAATGGCACAAATAGCTGGAAAATCAGATACAAAACAGCTATCAATATGCACAGAAAATTTTATTAATTTAGGATCTTATCTTTTTCTTTTATAGCTCCAATGAACCCACATTTACGTAAGTATTGGAAATATCTTGTTGCTATATAAATTAAAATTATACCTTTCTTACTATTTATACAGACTATGTATACAGTGCAAGGAGGAATGATATATCAGTATACTGTATAATATAAACTTGGGACTTCACAATATAAATGTTGAAAAGATACAAAGGAACAAAAGGATAGATTGAAAAAAGAAAGAACAACAACAAAGCCCAGACACCAAACACTTCTTCAGATCCTTATTTTTCCTTTCATCTGGGGAGGAAGAGAAAGCTGGAAGCCACAATTTTAATATTTTGGTCCACTAGAACAACAGGGCGTATGAACAATAATGTTATTATGTCATTCAAATAGATGGTATAGAATTTACTATTATTTGGGGATGGAGTGTAGAAGGAGAGTTTAGATGATAAGAATAGTATTTAAGGCATCTACTTTGCCCATTAACATTCTCTAATAAGAAAAATCAATTTGGTTTCTCAGGCTGCATCATTTTTGAAGTTGGCGCCTTAAGTCTCTGCAAATAAGTCATCCAGGTTGCCACTTTAGAAATTTTCCTTTTCTTCCTCCCAAATGAGAACATCTGTCTGTTTCAGAGGTTCTCTTGGGATGCAAAAATATTTCTGTGGGCCACACATATCATTTTCAGAGACCAAAGTTGCCCACCACTAGATTAGGACTGAAAGCAAAGGTTTGACCAGATAGGTAGATAGGATGACTGACAACTCATGAAAGGGCGTATAGTTGCTCTATACTGCCTCCTTCCAAATGTTTGATGAATCTTCCAGGAAGCAAAGAAGGAAATAACTAGAGTCACTTATCCACCTACGTTTGGTCTAAACTTGTTGATTCAAAGATAAAGAGCAGAGATAGACAATGCATGTTCCTTTCAAATATTCGTCCCCAATTCGCATCAATTCTAGCCAGAATGGCCAGGGATAAGAAATGGTGGAATTTACAAGACAACGTCCAGAAGACCATGTTGTCCATCTTTCTTTGAAGTTATTATTAATGCATTTGCACTCACACAGAAGTCACCTTGAGCTTAAGGCTAAGTTCTGCAAATATTCCTGAATTCAGGCAAAATCTCTGGCAAGCTCACAATTGTTTTTATATTTCCCCAATTATATCATTCCTATTGTTTCAATAGAAAGATAATTTAAAACAGTCCTCCTCAGAAAAGCTACTACGGGTGCTGACTTTAGCTGTCTAATAACTTTCTCATTCTAATCCAGTTTGGGGCCTACATCCTAAAACTAAATTTTACAATATTTATGAAGAGACTCATAGCAAACATTTCCATGTTAATTGTATTAAAATGCTTTCTTATCTCCCTTGATGCTACTGATCCAGCATGTTTCTAACCCAATTGCAGCTCTTCAGTGATAGTTACATTTTCATAGGTGACTCAACTTAGTTTAAGAGAATTAACTTGGATTTCTGCTACAGTCACAAGTAGTTATGAAGCCTTAATATCTTTATTGTTTTATTTATTATTTATTTTTAACCATCTTGATCACTATTCTATCACTTGGAGTGGGCTACTAAACAATAATTCCATATATTTATAAAATCTAAACTGGAACATTGTGATTACAAAGTAGTTTTCTAAAGAAGAAGAAGAAAGCTAAAAGCCTTTGAAAATTGGTAACTTGAAATGATTATTTGTATGAACATGTGATTGATCTGTTGACAGGAGAATTCCACTGTGGCTTTGAAGATGGCAACATTTGTTTATTCACCCAAGATGAAAAGGACAACTTTGATTGGACAAGACAAAACATTGTCCTTCGAGACACAAAATACACCCCAAACACTGGACCCAATGCTGACCGGTCAGGTTCCAAGGAAGGTAGAGTGTAACTCTCAGCTGGGTTTTGCAATAAAAAATAGGATATGCCTTTTAGCAATCAATAGTCTGCTTCTGATTTTGCCCGTACATCAGACTCTTTACTTTTCTTTGAGAACAAGCCACAGATAAGCCTGTAAATCTGAGCCTAAGTTTTCCATTTTGTTTAAACTTAGAAGCTATAGTTATATTCTTCAGAATGTGGACAGTTACCAAAATAGCAATAGCAATAGCACTTAGACTTATATACACTTCACAGTGCTTTACAGCCTTCTCTAAGCGGTTTACAGAGTCAGCATATTGCCCCCAACAATCTGGCTCCTCATTTTACTGACCTTGGAAGGATGGGAGGCTGAGTCAACCTTGAGCCAGTTAGGATTGAGGGAATCGAACTCTTGGCAATGTGAGCAGAGTTAGCCTGCAATACTGCATTCTAACCACTGTGCCACCATGGCTCTTAACATCAAACAAAAGCTATCTTGGCTGATCTCAAAAAAACTAAGCAGGTTCAGGTATAAGCTAATGTTTGGATGGGATAGTCAAAAAGCAAAACTTGGAAATTGGCAATAGTGAAATGCTTCCATATTATTGGTGAAGAAAGTATGTGATTATACTTGTATAGTGACCAAAATGTAAGAGAGACATGTGAGTCTTTACCTCTTTAACATTTGTCGATAAAGTGATTTTGTTCATCTAATTTCTGAAGGGAGACTATTCCATAAAGTAGGCACATTATTTTGAACATAACGTTTGTGGTCCTTCAGCAACACACACACAATGTCACACACAAATGAGGAATAATTGATAGCTTTTCCAGGGATTGTATGAGTGTGATGGATTGATTCCGGTATGAAAAAGTAGCCTATAAGTAGTTCACACATGAATAAAATACTAAAGAAAAAATGTTTAAATGGCAGATTCCCTTTTAATTAATACCTGCCTGATTCTTTTCTATATTTATAAGTTCTCTGATATATAAGCCACACTAATTTAATATTATTCATATAAACAGTAGGAGTACAAACATCTTCCCTTGACAGCTCAACCTTTGAAACAGCTGTAGCAACTTGCTACAGACAGCATCAATACATAATATTTCCAAGGAACTTGGAACTTGAGCAAAACAGCATTATGACCTCAAGTCTTGCTTGAAGGTTTCCATAGGTATTGGGAAAAGTGCTCTACTAGAAAGTCTTCAGTTACTTATCTTAAGTCTGGGCACTGTTCCCAGTCTCCAGAGAAAGATGTTTCTCCTTGTTAAATGTGGCACATCACCATTTCATGTTTTTTTTTCTTTCCTTCTAGGGTTTTTCATGTACATTGAAGCATCCAGTCCTAGAAAAGAAGGTGATAGAGCAAAACTCATTAGCCCAGTTTTCAGCATCCCTCCCAAAAACCCATATGGAACCACAAATACTGCATATTGCTTCAGTTTTTATTACAACATGTATGGTCAACACATAGGTGAGTAATCATCATCTTTCATTGCTGTTGCAAAACAAAAAAAAATTAAGAGAGTTTCTTCATTTTCTTAAGATGGCAATCAGACTACTGTCTGCATGTCTGAGTCCCACCAAATCACCTGAATGCTAATGAACTTCAGAAAAAAAATCAGATTGATATTGGGTCTGCTTCATCAGAGCCTGATTCAATTCAAGCATCTACTGAATATTTCAGAATTGGCCTTTCATTCTAGATATGAGATATATATGAATTCAATACACATCCCTTCTCGTAAGATGCTTTTCTGTGATCTGAAGTCCAAACAATTCTAGCCCACAATATTTGGTTAATGATCCTCCTAATTACCCCAAATTTCTCCAGACCTTTCCAAAATGGGGAAATCATTTTTTTAATTATTATTTTGGGGAAGGTTTGAGGGTTTTAAAGGAAAAAGTAGGGCTGTAAGTCTTACAGAAGTTTAAGGGAACTTTTAGACCTTAGAAAACCCAACCTCCATAACATTAATTGATTTTCCCAAAGAGCGGATAGCTTAAGAAGCAGAATTTAATGTTTGCAAAGTTTAAGATGCCAATTTCAACCATCAAAAATAGAAAAAGAGGTATATATATATGGATATCAGAATTTTTAAAGTGCACTCCCCCCTGCTGTAAGAAGTTATACATTCCTTATTCTAAGATATTAAACTGAATGATGTCACATCATTCCATCAAGCAAGTCTTCCACCAAGTGCAACATCAATTCATTCATTCATTATTCATATATTCATCATTCAGTCAGTCAGTCAGTTATTCAATTTATATGACCACCATTTTCAAACAAGTGTCTTTCAGCAGCAAACAATCATAAATATCACAAGACATTTGGCAGGGTTTTTTTCATTCTTTGCAAATTAGTTGCAGTCTGTACTATCAGACCTCGGACACCACTAGGTTAGGAAGAACTCCGACCAAAAACAATGTATATCCCATCAGAAAGATTTCCTTTTAGCTTTGCTTGGAGCCCCTGTCTCCTCTTCTATAAGCTCAGTGTTTCCCCATTCCAGCTTGTTCAAAGACCCCTTTCAGGCCTTGGCATCATTTGGGGCTGGTGGACCACCACCATATACATGAACATTCAGAGGGGAAATGTAAAATGTTGCTAAATGGGCATGATCCTTTTTTCTTTTATTTTCTTTTTTTTTTTGAGAAAACATTTCACATTGTGCACATTTCTGTGCACAGAAATTGCAACGATGGTCAAGATGAGTCTTTATGAGTCTTTCCTCAAATGTCCCCATAGATACATTTGATTGAATGACATATTTTGCGGTCTTTGGAACTGTTGGATGAAATTCTTTCTGGTTTCAAAATGAAACAAACAATATCAACCATTGATTTTGCTGATATTGGTTGTTGTTATTACACTTTCCAAACTCACATCTTTTATAAAAACAAGTTATCTAAATTAGCACAACAGAAGTACTCCACTAAAATAGAAAAATGGAATAAACTGACACTAGAGTTGCAGCAAAGTCCCCTCCTTAATGTGATGTAGGAAGAGACTGAAAACTTTTCTTTCCCTAGGCTTTTATTAGTATTGCTTAAGCTTTTGTGTTTTATGTCTCGTACATTTTAGTGTTGTTTTTAATAGGGGTTTTCACTGTACCTTGTAAACTGCCAAGACCCATTAAGGGAGTTGGTGTCATATAAATGTTTTATATAAATACATATATAAAATGTAAGGAAATCAGGGCAGAGCTGATCATGGCAAAATTCCCTGGTATGCAGGAGGATATTTGGAGGAGGGGGAGTATTATAACCCAGTATCAATGTACAATTTATTCTCTATTTAAAAGATTTTAATTATATAATTAATGATAAAAATCAACTCCCCCTCAGTTGGCTGTATTTTTTTTTTCACATTCTGCCCCCTGCACAACATGTTTCTGTTTCATTTTAGATGGGGGGGGTGTGTTATTTAATATCATTAATTGTATCATATTGCTGCTAAAAGCAATTAGAGGGAATAAAGGTCAATGAAAAATAAACCAAAGAGAAATAAAAACCATAGCAGAAACTAGTTGCTGCATCAAGCCATAACACTACAGAGTAACTCTCTGTACATCGCATTCTAGGAAACTAAATGATGATCATAAATGACCAAAAGCACAACATGAAAAAGTGATGGGAAATAGGCTGTTGCTGTCTCACACTTGCCTCCTGCTGTATTAGAAAGTGCATTGCTTTAAAAATAAGCACATCTCTTTTAAGTCTCTTGATAGGAAAATGCATTTCACCTAAAGACATTTTATGGTACATTCTGGAAATGTCTACAAGCCAACTTAAAAGTGGGAGGGAAGCAATTCAGTAATTGAGAGGCTCTGTTGGACAATGCCCTTCTTTGCCAATTTGAGGGAGGGAACATGAATGATCAAGAGAATTGCCTTGAAAATAAAATCAGTGGGCAGAAAGCCATTGAAATGTAGCTTTTGGAGATCCTGCAATGTTCTATTCAGCTGGTTCAGAACAAAAGAGTTGGATTCTTCCTGCCAATATACCCATGTCATTGAGAACCTTCATATCATAAATGCATTTATAACCTAGGCTTTCCACCCACGTGCTATTTTTTAAAAAATGTCTTGGTTGCATTTCTTATCATTAATACATTGACGGTATCTCTCACATCATACTTCCCAAAACAAGTTGACTATGGTTGAAAATAGTGCCTAAATCCAGACAGTGGATTAATTTAGCAAGCAGGCTAAATCTTGTATGAACCTAGCCACTGTGAAGTCCCTTCAGCTTTACCAACTGATTGTTTGGCCTCTTTCTCCAATATATATTGAAGGAAGCTAAATACAATCCTGGCAAACTAAAATTTACCCCATAGTAATAGTAAACTAATTATTGCTATGTCCCCCTAGACATAATAAACTAATTATTATTTAATATATGTTTAAAGACTTTTTGCTACTTACATCTTGGGTAATAGAAATAATGCTTTTTTCCCTCTGTTGGTCATATACAACTCATACGCTTATAGTTGCATAGTACAGTAGTTCTTGACTTATGACCAGTCACCTAGCGAAATGCCCCCAAAATTTCTTATGACCCAATTTTGAAGTTACTATGTTGACGCACGCCCACAGACACACACAAACACACACACACACACACACACACATCATCGTCATTATCATGATCACATGATCACACTTTGGGCTCATGGCAACCCGCTTGTCTTTACAGCTATTTATAGCATCCCGTAGTCACATGACCATGATTTTTGGTGCTTTTTGCCAGTTTCCATGATTTACTTCCAGTTTCCAGCTAAAAACAGCTATTTGGTATAATGTATTCACTTAACAACTGTACTATGCACTTAATGACTGTGCCATTCACTTAAAAATGCTGCAAAAATTGTCATAAAATTGGGTCCAGTCAAATATAACCTACTTAATGCCTACAGCAACTTATGACCATAATTCTGGGTCAGTTACAGTCCTAAAGTGAGGACTGCCTGTAATTGCAATTAATGGTGGACAGAGAACTTCAATATTGTTTTTACAGTTTTTATTTCAGATGTTTCCCTTCTGAACACTCCTGAAAATCCCCCCCTCAAATATATCCAAATTTTGCTCATGTTGGACTGTGTCCCTCCATATGCCATGCAGAATTCAGTGCTGCTCATGAACTGGTAGATATTTGCTCTAAAAGACAGAAAAAACTTTTTTTTTCAAAAAAAGTTATCCAAATATCACGACTGAAATGCAGGAAAGTGCAAAGAACCCATATCTTGCCTACTTTGAATCATCACCTTGTCTTCTCCCATCCCAAAGGCTATTTGTAGTAGCCACCACTCTACTCCTTCTTAGAACATGTAATCCTCCTTTGTCAGGATCCTATTGTATGCGTGTAGCCTAGTGGAGGGTGATTCATACAAGGATACGTCAAACTAAATTTATTATGGTTCTTAAATTTAACAACAGAATTGTCTGGGGCAAAGCACAGAACTTGGAGGTGAGGCAGAGAACTCGCAGTGAAATGGAGCATCTTGCTAAGACCATGTTACAATGACTTCCTTCTGTGGAACAGAAAAGCAAAACACTGAAGCCTTCTGAAATAAAGCAGACTCAGCATGCAAACTCAGAGCTTGCAACAGAGAGACAGTCGGCAAAGAAAGGCACAAAAAGCCAGAAAATATCAGAGGCTTAAATTATGCTGAAATCCATACTCAAATGCTTCATTAAACTGACCTCTTTGGGCTTTTAAATTTCACATTTCTTTTTTGGTTCCACATCTGCCAGTGTGTCTCAGCCTCCTGATATTCTTGCTGTTCTCTTTGTTTTTCTTTAATTATGTATATGTGTGTGTCTATGCTCTTTTTTTAAAGGCACATTAAATGTTTATTTGCGGTTAAAAAGTCAAACTTCATCAGAAAGTCCATTCTGGTCTACAAGTGGGAACAAAGGACAACATTGGTTTCAAGCCCGTGTAAATATACATCCAAATTCATCATTTCAGGTAAGAATAGATGATGGCTGTTCCATAAAGAGGATCACTGCTAGTAGTCATAGTTTCACCAAATTTCTTCATAAAAAACTGATTTTATGTTTTATGCACAAGTGGTTTGTATGAAATCGGTCAAGTTGCACTAGATGCCGCAACTATATGCTACAATAAATACAGTAAAATGTATTGTTAATGTTGTTAAACCAAAAAAAGTACATTCACAGCAGCAACAAAACCTCAATAAAGTTTGAGTGTTTTTATTTCCATAATCTTTTTCCATGAAGAATTCCAAAATACAGAAAACTTCAATCAATGCAGCCCTGCTCTCTGATAACATATAAAGATAGGTCTTTTATCAAGGCCTCTGTACCAGACAAATTTGATGGGGCCCATGATGGATTTTAAAGATAAGCACTGACACTTTGAAATTGGGATTTTATCAGGATCTGTTAGGTCTAGAGAACTGTGAATCTGTTGATATTTGGGCTTATCCGATGAGATGTACTGTCAGAATTGTCTTGGGCAAATCTATCAAATTTGATTTCATTCAGGGAGATGTTAGGTGTTTTTGTTTCTTTCATTTTTCCAATTTATTTCCACATCAGATTTTTGTAAAAAAAAAATAATAATAATCCCCAGAACATTTGTATGCAGTTTGGGCTCTCCTCCCCCAGAAATACATGCATACACTTTTCATTGCCTGTGTCTTTTTGAAAACAATTTCCCCAAATGTATTTCATTTTTGTGCACCCATTCCCTAATAGGAATATATTTCAATGCATTATCTGAGTTGCAAAGTGTTACCACATTCAGAAAGGTGCGAATATTCAGCTTAAGGCTGTATGTGTATATAGATCTGAGACAAACCAACTGAGTAAATATACTTTAAATGCAGCTTAAATGAGCTTCTCTCTACTTCCTAGCAGTTAAGCACTATCAGGCTCTGACCTAGGTTCACCTACCAAAACTGGATCTTCCAAAACAGGAATGATCAGTAATCCATCTAAGTAACATTTCTGTGCCAGCACCCCACAGTTCAGGAAGTCGGAGCAAAACACAAATAAGGCAGATAACGATGGGAGCAGCAGATAGTCCCACTGTCACTGCCTGGACTGACTTGGACATATCCACTGGGAATATCTCCAGTAATTGCAGCATCTTTAGCATTCTTTTTTCTCTTCCTTGTTGACATCATTTTTCTCTCTCATCATTTTCTCTCTCTCTGAGAGAATGCTAATCAGACACATATATGCAGCAGAGCCTGCTACTGCTGCTACTATTATTATTATTATTATTATTATTATTATTATTATTATTATTATTATTATTATTATTATTATTATTATTATTATTATTATTATTATTATTATTATTATTATTTTATTATTATTATTATTATTATTATTATTATACAGGTAATCCTCAATTTATGACCACAATTGGGACTGGGATTGCCGTAGTAAGTCATTGTAAGTTCAGGCACCCATGTAATTAGACCCAGTGTTTTGACTGCTTTTACTGCTGTCAATAAATAAATCCTGTGGACCTAAGGCCAAATCATGTGGTCATTAATCAAATCCATTTCCCCCAAATGGGTGTTTTTCTTTTTTGTTGGAAACTGGCAAAAAAGTTGAACCCCCCCCCCCCCCAAAAAAAAAAAAAAAAAAAATAGCAAATTGCACTCAATAACCTTGGGACATGTAGTCGGTTATAAATGCAAGCCAGTGGTCATGTATCCAAAATGTGCTCATGCTACTATGGTGGGCATGACATTTAACGACAGCCAGAAATGCTATGCAGTTTTTCAGAACTGAAGAAGCTTCTTGGATGAGAAGCAAAATGTCTTCAAGGAAAAACAAGAAAATTCAGTTGCCTTTTGTAAAAGCACCTTTCGGATAACTGAGAATCTCCATAGACATATAGAATCCATAAAACATCCTTTCTGAGATCATTTACTGACTGATTGTAAATTAAGGACTGCTTGTATATGGTTGGTTGCCCAACCAGCCAGAAGTTGAGACTGCATTTGGCATTTTTATTCACCTTATTAATATTATTTATGTTGGGGTAATCTACTATTAGATTCACAGTCAAGGACAGGTGAAAATTTAATAAGGCAAGTCCTAGCCAAAGT